>CM075764.1:118570324-119847824 GCA_037974665.1 Ehretia macrophylla | reverse complement strand
AGTGCATCTGTTTACTGTAACAGATGTATCGGAGGAAACGTGTACTAGCGCACATGTACATCAAACAAGTGCATGGGTATTAGATAGTGGAGCTTCCCGACACATGACCAGCAAGAAGGAGTTATATGACTGTTATCGTCGAGAATAATGCTAGGTGTCCCGTTGAGGGCACTGGAACCATCTCGCTCGTGTCTCAAGATGGAAGAAGCAAGAAGCTGCCCAACGTACTCTTTGCACCCCAAATCACTAGAAATTTGCTATCTGTAGCTGCTATTACAGATAATGATCTAGAAGTGCGGTTCAAGAAGACGGAAGCTTTGATTCTTGACAAGGATCAAAATATCGTAAGTAAAGGTATTCGCAAAAATAATCTTTACGAAATCAGCTCTCTTTCTGCTGTCGTGGATGCCAAAACAAGTCAACTTTGGCATGAAATGTTCGGGCACATTTCCTATCCTGTGTTAAAGGAAATGCAAAAGAAGAAGATGGTGGCCGACTTGCCTTCAATTGAAGAAATTGAAGGACCATGTGAAGCTTGTATACTGGGCAAGCAACATAGACAGTCATTTCCCAAAGAGAGTCATAACCGATCAAAGGCTCCTCTAGAGTTGGTACATGCTGACCTCTGCAGAAAAATAACTACGACGGCGTTGGGAGGATCTTCCTACTTTATGCTGTTAGTCGACGATTATAGTAGGAAGATGTGGGTGTACTTCCTTCGGGACAAGGCTGATGCTCTTGAAAAGTTTAAAGTGTGGCACAAACTTATGACAAATGAGAACACAACTCAGTTGAAGAAACTTCGTACCGATCGTGGGGGGGAATTCTGTTCTACAGAGTTCACCAACTACTGCAACAAGCTTGGGATTAAGCGCCAATTGATTGCTCCATACACACCACAACAAAATGGAGTTGTGGAACGAAGAAATCGAACAATTGTAGAAATGGCTCGATGCATGTTGAAAGGTGCTGGCCTACTGACACATTCTAGGCTGAAGCAGTCAACACAGCGGTATACATCCTCAATCGGTGCTCAACCAGGGCACTCAACGATAAGACTCCTAATAAGGATTATTATGGTACGAAACCTTCTGTGTCTCATTTAAGAAAATTTGGGTGTGAATGTTTTGTACACATTCTAAATGAAAATCGAAAGAAATTGGATGACAAGAGCAAGAAGGGCATTTTCTTGGGATATAGTGAAGAGTCTAAAGCATACAGATTCTATGATGTAGAGGCCAAGAAGGTGATCATAAGCCGATATGTGGTGTTTAATAAGCTACCACACTCAATGGAGGATAGCGGTCCTGCCATTTCGTCATCAACTGATGAAGTAATCCACCAAGTGCCTGAACAACGACCGTTGAACAATGAAGAAGTCTCTAATGATGAGGAGACTGAAGACCAACCTGTTGTACCCACAAGGAAGCCACAACCGAAGTGGTTCCAACAGCTCTTTGATGGAAGAAATCCAGGAATTACTGATGATAGTCCACGTCCTAATGGACTAAGACGATCAAAGAGAATAGAGGAGCAGAACAGATCAGGACAACAACTAGTAAACATGGCTTTGATGACCCAAATCATCAAGACGGTAAAAGAACCGGTAACTGTGGAGGAAGCCATGTCAGATCCAAATTGGAGAGCAGCTATGCAAGCCGAGTATGATAGTATCATGAAAAATGATACTTGGGAGATCGTTGAAAAACCACCGAATAGAAAAATTATCGGCACCAAATGGATCTGGAAAGTGAAGTACAAGGCAGATGGAAGTCTTGAAAAATACAAGGCACGCCTTTTAGCACAAGGATTTTCGCAAGTCGAAGGTTTCGATGTATATGAAACCTTTGCTCCAACAGCAAAAATGTCAACAATCAGGCTAGTTGTTGCAGCTGCCGCGCATTATGAATAGATTGTACATCAAATGGATGTCAAGTCAGCTTTTCTTAATGGGCAACTTGAAGAAGAAGTCTACGTTGCACAATCCTCTGGCTTCCAAATACCAGGTGAAGAAGAAAAAGTCTGCAAATTGAAAATTGCTTTATATGGGTTAAAGCAAACACCACGAGCTTGGTACAAACGTATAAACTCTTTCTTCTTGCAACATGGTTTCTGTAGAAGCAAATCAGAGGCCAACTTGTATGTTCTAAGTGAACAAGGAAAGAAGGTAATTGTAGTCCTATATGTGGATGATCTTGTAATCACTGGTGACCATGAAGATAATATTCGGAAGACGCAAGAATGGTTGAGCCAAGAATTTGAAATGACAAATCTTGGTCTTCTTCATTATTGCTTGGGAATCGAGGTATGGCAAAAACCTCATACGATCTTCATCTCGCAGCAACGATATGTTCGTGAGCTTCTGACTGCATTTGGTATGTCCGAGTGTAAACCAGTTGTCACCCCGATGGAAGTGAATACAAAGTTATCAATTGACGATCCTTCAGAACAAGTTGATAACAAGCTCTACAGAAGGTTGGTGGGAAGTTTAATCTTCCTTTGTAACACAAGACCTGATATTAGTTATGCTGTGGGAGTTCTCAGTCGGTTTTCAAATAAACCGAAACAAAGTCACTGACAAGCAGGGATGCGGATCCTCAAATATCTCAAAGGCACGTTGGAGTATGGGATATCATACAAGTCTGGAGATACTTTATCTGGGTACTGTGACTCAGACTGGGCTGGTGATATTGACTCAAGAAAATCTGTTACAGGTTACGTATTCACATTCGGTGGTGGAGTCATCTCATGGGCTAGTAAGAAGCAACCCACCGTTGCACTTTCATCAACGGAGGCAGAATACAAGGCTGCTTGTGTAGCATCCTGTGAAGCTGTTTGGCTACGACGCATCATGACTGATATTGGCATTCCAATAGAGGAAGCAACAATGTTGAAATGTGACAGTCAGAGTTGTATAGCCATGTCAAAGAATCCGGTATTTCATGCTAGAACAAAACACATAGAGATTCAGTATCACTATGTGAGGGAACTGATTGAGGAAGGTGAAATCTACATGGAGTACTGCCCTACAGAAGATAATTGTGCAGATATCTTCACTAAAGCGTTAGGGAGTATCCAATTGAGCAAGCATCTTCAAACATTGGGTGTTGGCCCAATAGCTTAGTTAACATGAGGTGAACATTGATGGGGGGTGTTGATATATGTCAACATCCACCTCTTCATAATAAGTATCGTTAATTATATGGTAGCATAAATTAATGATTCCGACTTAAACGTCGATGAGGTCAAAATAGATCGCGATGGCTACAAGAAAGAAGTTCGGAAATTTGGAATTACCTAAGATGACGTCGGGATGATACAATGCTAAAGTTAGCCAACTTGACCAAAGGAAACTTCCTAGAAGTTGACTTGGATGCTAGTCACCCATGTGATTAATTATAGCCACCCATGTGATAAATATGGGTGGCTAATACTTTGAACATGGTTGGTAAAGCCAACCAAGATTAAAATGTTTGATAGGAAAGTCTCCTGTGGCGGGCTAGCTGAATTCTATAAATAGGCATGCATTAGTTCATCATTTTCATCCACAACACAACTCCAAACACAATCCTAAGTTAGTCTTTTTTTCTTGTATTCTTCTTGTAAGTCCAGAAGCCATTGAAGCTCTAATCTTGAGAGCGCACGGTGGGATAATTATCTTGTAAGTGTTATATTGAATTGTTATAATGAGTAGTGTTGTCTTTCTACTTGATTGTTGTTAAGACGTTTCTGGGAAATTGGTTATATTCTTACACAAAGAACTAATGATCTTTTCTACAATATGAGGATCTTTTAAATCTTCTCCATATCTTTTTAGTTGGTTAGAAACCATCAAAACTCTCGAAATGTAATATGAAATAGATTCACCATCATTCATATGGAGAGATTCAAACTCACCTCTTAAAGTTTGAAAACGAACTTTCTTCTTCTTGTCTACCCTTTTTTGTGATTTTTCAAGAGTTTCCCATGCTTGTTTGGCGGTCGTTGCACATGAGATTTTCTCGAACATAGCTTCATCCAAACATAGATGGATGATAGAGATAGCTTGTTGATCCTTCTTGCAATTTTTTATCAATGCATCATTTTGATTTTGACTCAAAACTTCTTCTTGTTTAGGTTCCACGTAGCCTTTCTCTACAATATCCCAAGCATCTTGTGAGCCAAGGAGAGTCTTCACACGAATGAACCAATTATCATAATTGTCCTTAGTGAGGCGAGGAAATTGAAAAGGAAACATACTATTCCCTATCATTTTTACCTAGCTCTGATACCACTTTGTTAGAATATGGAAGATGATATTTTATCGTAGAGAAAAAATAAGGAAAAATAATTTGGAGCCGCTAAACAAAATCTTTATTGTCTAATATTTGGTCTAATTACAATTGAAAAAACTGACCCTATTTATAGATTCACAAAAATTCTATGCTAATTAGGATATGGTTCTAGGAAACCATTACCCACTAAGAAAAGACTATTTAGTCAAAACCAATGTAAAACTAACTAGAACTTATTTAATAGAATTCTAATCAAGTTTATCTACTAACAGATCCTAGCCATCCATTGGCTTAGATGAATCTATAAATAGTATAGCTAACATTGTACAAAGTACACAAGAGAGTTGTAGCATTCACCAGTAATAAACTACATTATCTCAAACTCTCTCTTCCGCATTTCTTTTACACCTGGCAAGTTCCCTTGATTGTTGTATTTGTTGGTTTTTTTGGCTAACTTAGCCATTTTTATGTGCAAAAAGTGTCTAAGTGCCGAACGTAGCGCTTAGGATAGACCAAGGGCGTGACGCAAGACCCACTCATAACCAAGAGCAGCAGCCAAATAGATGACTTCTTGACCTTCATCATCCAATATATTTGGCCTTTTACCTCTTTCTTCTTCTTCATGTGTTCTATACACTAGCCACTCGTTAAGTTTGTCCTTCAGTAATATACACTCCATCATAAAATCTCGTGTCTCACTAGGTTCACTAAGAGCAAGCATAGCGTCCATACAACATCCCCAAGGATATTCATCTTTCAGTGCTCATATATCATTTGTCTTCACTTTACTACATTTATCACACTCTAGAGCAGACCAACCTAACCATTTCCTGTCCAGGTCTCTAAATAACATTCTTGTAAGTCGTGCCTACAGATGCACTTCATCTTTTTCTTTTGGTACATCAAGGGAGAATGATGCTGGGTTTTCACAATATTCAAACTCCTGGACAACATAGAATGGCACCCACTAGGAGTGGGACGAGGAACAAACTAACATTTTATCACAAAATCCCACAAAATAAAAACTATTAGTTTTCAAATCACTTATCTTATCTTTTTTCTATTTTTTCTATTTAGGACTCTCAAATTAATAATAAAAATATAGGTCATTACAAAACAAGAACTATTCTCTAATGTATATGCATCAAGCATACAAAAGTGATCAAGAGCAGAAAAAGTGATCTCAAATATGTTTGGAAAGCAAGCATTTTGGTAGACTCATTTATCTAGTAAGAAAACGCAATGACTTTCAATAATTACCTTCTTGAGTTCTTGGTAATGTACAAGTACTATGTTTGAGGAGTTGTCAAGCATTCGATAACTTCGTCTGCAGAAGTTTTCATTATCCTCTCCAAGAGCGTAATAATAGTGCAAAGTATCAACGCCACCTACCTGCAAACAAGATGAAAATACCATGATTCTTAACACAACCTTATATAAATGCTTATGGTATCAATTTTAAGTATATCTCTTAATAAACAACAACTCAGATTGACACTGATATTTATCTCAAAACGTTAGCTAGACAGCTTAAAAGAAAAATATATGTGAACAACAAAAGATAAGCATGCAATTAACTAAGGGTACCATTACCTTGGAAATCTTTGATCACTAGGAACAATTAGCAAAAAAATGAATTTTTTAATAACAGAATGAACTACATACCTTCAACTTTTCATGAGTTTATTTGGCAGTTTTACTATCTTTTCTCTTCCTTCAACAATGATCGTCCTGGAGAAAAATTTTCACTACTTCACGATCAAAGACAAACAAGGAACCAGCTAAAATATAAAAACAAAATAAGTTATTTCAAGACATGCATATTATGAAATATTGCTACTCCATATAGAAAAGGGCTGACCACACCGATGGCGTATTAATTAGCAAAAATGATCCAAGAGATTATCAAAAAAAAAATTGCCTGATTGATACCATTGTTAATAACACCAGAATTTCCATACTGGAAATAGATTTACCATTTACCCCGGCCCCCTTAATGCTTAATCTATTTTCGATCTGAGAACACATTAATTTATTATTTGACATTTAAATTAATCTTCCTATGTACTACTCTCGACATGTTAGTTAATTTGGCTATGGTTGTTTTATACATTGTTGCGGTCATTGTTCGATATATTGATCATGAGAATTCAACACGACAAATAGGAGCAGCAAGGACACCTCCTAGAATTGGCTAACTCACTCCCCAGACTTCACACTACTTGATCCCTCACCACTCTATGCTCTCTCCCAGTCAGCCATTCATGACTCCTTTGTCTGGTCTCTCGTCTCTAACGACTCCTTTTCTTTTAGTAAAGCTTGGGACTTTGTTCAAGATAAAGGTCATCAAGTTTATTGGCACACTATTGTTTGGTTCCCTCACAATATCCCCAGGCATAGTTTCATCACTTGGCTTGCTTGCTTTGACCGTCTTGCTACCAGATATCGTTTACTTTGCTGGGGAAGCATCAATTGGGCGCATTGCATTTTTTGCCATCAGGCTTTGGAGACTAGAGATCATCTCTTTTTCGAATGTTGTTTCACAAAAAGAATTTTGAAGGGAAGTTTAATGTTCATCCTTATTGATGCTCCTATTTTTACTTTTGAAGATATCATTGAGCTTGGTTCCTCTTATGCAGGTAGGAACAACATTAAGGAGTACCTCTTCCAGCTGATCCCTGGTGCATCAATTTACCATATATGAATTAAGAAAAACAAAAGGCTTTTTAAGGATGAAGCATCATCTGAGGAGGAGATTCTTCTACGCATCCGTGAAAAAGTTACTCTGAAAGTTCAAGTCAGAAGACCTATCAAGAAATCGTCCATTAATAGTCATTTCTTGCGTAGAGCGAATATTGTTGCCCAATTGATTTGACTATGCTATTTTTTTTTGTGTCATTTGTGGCTCTGTTGTTGTTCTTGCCATTTCCAGGGGTAGTTTTACTTGTTTGATCTTTAGGAAACTCTTGGATTTGGCCTTTTCGATGTACTTTTATGCTTGTTCTTTTCCTTTTCATTAATAAAATTCTCTCGTTGATTCAACAAAAAAAAAGGAGCAGAATCGAAATACATCATGACAAGGAATATTCTGACATTGGGTAAAACCTGGTGGCCTGGAAAGTTGATCAGGAGTCGAGCCAATACTTTGGTAGTTTCGAAGAATTTCATAAATTTCATCTGGTTGGAGCCATCAGTGTTGTGCTTGTTGTCGTATTTGAATGACAAATGTTAATTTGGGAATTGTTTGCTTTCTCATCAAGCCTGTCATTTTCTTTCTTTCTCTCTTTCATTTTATTTTATTTTTCTGAATCTCATTTAATTAAATAAATACTTAGTATTATTAGATTTTCCAAGTAAAGAAAAAAAATGAGTTTGGGATTTGAGCAAGGTGAGCTAAATGAAATTTGGAAACACATAATCTTATATATTTGATGTTTGTACTAGTAATATTTCAAGTATCTCAAACACCACAGTACATAAATAAAACATATTCAATTCATTAAATAAAGAAAATTATTAGAATATGTTATTAAATTATTCTAATCCATTTAAGAGTAAATTTGTCAAGATTGTTAAGAATTCATTGATGAGCACACTTCATATATCTCAAATTTAATTTAGAGGTAAATCGTATTTTTAGGATTGGTTAGTGTCAAACAAATGTAATGATGTTATTTCTATGAATTTTGAAGTTGATTTTTGCGTTTTAATATTTTTGAGTTTTAGGTCACTTTTTCACAAACATACCAAGCCATAGTAAATAGCTAAAAGTTTGCGGAATTCACCTAAGACATTATTAAAGTTAATCTATATAATCAATAATTAAGGTATTAATGCAACTATTATTAGGCTATCATCAATAGAGACTCTATTTTGAAGGGCTCAATAAACAAATTTAGAGCTTTGTTACTTTTTAAAGCCCCATTTACAGACTCATGTATTTTTTAAGGTCTCTAAAAAAAATCATCCCTAGTGAGGGGCTCAATAAAATTGAGTCTCTATATTGTGTTAAATTTAATTTTATAAATTAATTTGAATATATGTTATTTTTTTCTTGTGTGTTAATTTTCTTTTGATAAATTGTTATTTATATTATCATAACTTTTTTTACGAACATTTCGACCAAAAAATTAATTAATTTTGACAACGGTAAAAATTATTGAATTATGATGACGTTTAATTACGTTCGTTTTTTTCCCTTTACTTAATTAAATTTTAGAGTAATTAATTAAAAATTACCCAAACCCTTAAAAAAATTAAAAAAACCCCCAAAAAAAATCCCAAAACCCTACATATAAAAACAACCCTCCTCCACTTTTTTTTTAGCCAAGTTCATTTTCCACCTGCCGCCTCTTCCCTTCCCTCCCAGCCCCACCTCCACCCCCACCTCCACCCATACCCACAACAACATCCCCTACTGCAACCCTCTCCCCATCCCTGCCGCTGCTACAACCCCATTCCCATCCCCCGTTGCTGCAACCCGCCCCCCATCCCTAGTGCCTTTCCCCTCCCCCATCCCCTATGCCAAAGCACCCTCTCCCCCATCGCCGTCGTTGCTACACCGCCCCCCCACCCCATATCCATCACCACCGTAACCTCCGCCGCCGGTGGTCATATATATTCTAGCTAGGCAATGTGTTTTTCTTTTTCTTTTTTTAAAGAAAAGTCTCTAACTCGTATAAAGCATGATTGTAATTTTTTTCAGACATTTGAATACCTTTTTTTTTTCTTTCTTGCAGTTGATATATTTTTGAAGTTGAGTTGTTTTGATGATTTTCTCTTGGTTTTTTTGTTGAAGTTGGGGTGTTGGAGATTTTTGCTTTCATATATAGAAAATCCAACACCCCAACAGCTATTTTTTTTTTGAAGATTCAACCTGCAACGGCCTTTTTTTTTAGATTTGTGTCCTTTTTTTTAAGTTGTCAATTTTTTATTTTTTTTGGTTAAAGTTATCAAATCTAATATCGTCATATGTCAGATCTGATTTATTGAAGAGACCCATGTGGTCTCTAAATTTATTTGTCTTTTTCTTGAGTCTCCATTTTCTTCAACAAATTGTTGAAGAAATGGAAACTAGTATCTATTTTTGTTAAAATGTGTTAACTTTGAACCAAAACTTTGGATTTGGATCTCTAAAATATTCATTGATGTTACTTTTTTTTTTCCTCAAGAGTCTCTATTTTTACTAAAAAAATGTTAATTATTGCAATTTAAAACCCCCACTGAGGATACCGGCTAATAATCATTTTATCCGGTGTTAAATTAATCAACTTTTGGAAGAATAGATCATTATTGAATGCTAGTCAAATGTGTACAAATGAAAAGTAAATTTCTATTCTAAAAAATGTAAGTACCTATTCCTTTAAATTTTACTTTTACAAGTTCAGTACATATAATACTCTTATACTTTTATTTGGATAGTTCATATACATCAAAAGTGATTCTCTAAAAAAAATTTCCTCCAGGAAAGAAAAGCCCCAAAGTGGAAAGCAAAAAATATTCCTTCCTATTTACTTCCATAGCCAACTTCCAGTTTTGGAAACTTATAAATGAAAAATAAATGAAAAAACTTATATATATATATATATATATATATATATATATATATATATATATATATATACATGAACATTTAGTACAATATTATCCAATGTTGTCATAAACATATATATTTATACACAAGTAATTAATACATTAAATACAAAAGAAGATGTTGTCTAGAATGCGTTAGCAACCCCTTGCACATTAACTTCTGCTTCTACAATGAAGCTGTTGTTCATTAGCAAACCAACGTTTGGCGAATGCCATTTTTGAATGCATTAGCAACCCCTTGCACATTAACTTCTGCTTCTCCCATTGATGTACCCCCAAGTGACTTATTTTCTGTGTCAGACTTTTAATTGTGCCCTTTTATGTTATTTTTCTTTGGTTTTTCTTATCGTGATTCCCATTAATTTTGGGTCGTTCTACAATCTATTCCTATTTGGAATTATTTGTGTCTTATAATGATTTTGGTTACTTTTGAACACCCGTTTTGTTTGATCCGTCTTTTCGTATTTTTACTCACTATCATATATATGTACATCTAAATTTTTCTGATGGCTGTGAATTACTAATGGTACTAATACTATTACGGTACCATAACACAAAAATTGTTACTGTATTGTACTTGCGGATACTGCTACCGCTACTATTTGATTTGGGGCCCCATATTTATTACTGAACCGTTGTTGCACGGGTTAAATGCGGTCACAGCTTTTTTGTCCTAAGTTTTGCAATGAGATATTTTGATCAATGTTAATGCAAAAAAAAGGCTTGGACCATCGGTCCAACCACGATGGTTCACTTAGTCCCGAACGTCGCTAATGTTTGGGCCAAGGCCCGAATGTAGCACCTTGAGTCACAGTCTACTACTGAAGGAGCCCACACAAAGGCCCTGAGTTTTACGCTAGGCCCAAAGAACGGACTATCTTATGTAGCTAGTCGACGACGGACTCGGGCATGACCTATGGCCTTTTCGGGTACAAACGGATAAGCAGCCAAGAAAGAAACCTTAAGGGACTAGCCTACCGTAATGGATAAGCAACCGAGAAAGATACCTTAAGGGACTAGACTACTGTAGTGAACGATGATCAACAAGTTCGGATGGAGGCTTATCCTACGGGATAAGTAATTACTTCCTCGAAGTAGTCTACTCGAGTTACAAGTCCCAGGGGATAAGTAACTCTCGACTGATCGCATTCGTCCAGCCTACGAGAAGCAGATGATTGACGAAAGATTTGGGATATAGACTACTTCTATCCTACGCGATACGCAATCAGGTAGTCTACTGAGAGTACAAGTCCCAAGAGTCCGTGACTCTTGGCTTGATCACATCTATAAGTAGGCCACGCCTACACAAGGAGAGGGCATCGAATACTAGCCACACTAACATTATTTCCCTTCCCCCCCTCTGCATTTCCATGGCCTACACTCCCAATATTGACGCCGATACTACGGTAGTCTTCGTCTTTCCCTTCTTATTTTCCTCGTTTTCTTATCCTCTCCGATAACCTACTGACTTGAGTGTCAGAGTGTCTTCGACCGTTACCACATCGGTGTCCCAAGACTTGCGCCGCTTTTCTCACCTTTTATCCTTGCAAGTTGCTAGTGGCCCAAAATTCGTAATTGTAGATTTTGGCATCTACAATTTGGCACCCACTGTGGGGCCCTAGCAACTTAGTTAATCGAACAGAAGGTTGCCTTTGATAATTTTTACTTACGACGAAAGCAATGGCCGAAACGAGCATTCAAAACGATCTCCAAGCACAGATGGAGGCCTTGATGGCCGAGATGGAAGCTTGCAAGGACAAGCTAAAAAAACTTGAAGCACAAAACACTGATGTCCGCTTGGAAAACATCGAGCTAGAAGAAAGGGTCAAGACCCTCACAGCGTCTGCCACCCCACCTGATCTTGGAAAGTCGATCGCCCACAGATAGTAGATGGTGCCCATGCAATCCCTTGGGTCTACACCACAACAGACACCCAGGAGTGGAGTTTACTTCCAACCGATCCCGACGACCACATAATGCAATACAAGCAGAGGATGTTCACAGTAGCGGTCCCGTGAGATTCAAGGGAAGCCTGCATGTGCAAGGGCTTCGGCTCCAGCTTGATAGGACTTGCCTTGCCATTATGAGCTTACCAAACAACTGTATCTCCTCCTTCGCCCAATTAACAGACATGTTCGTGGAGCAATTTGCATGTAGCAGAAAATTAAAAAAACAATCAAACAATCTCTATCTAATTGCGCAAAAGAGAGGTGAACTCTTGCGCGACTTCGTGGGAAGATTCAACGTGGAGAAAGTATCTATCCCGTATTGCAACATAGCTACGGCTATCTCGGCCTTTCGCAAGGGCCTGCTCCCCGAGTCCAACCTGTATAAGGAATTAACGAAGTACCCGTGCAAGACCATGGAAGATGTTCTAGCGAAGGCTTGGGCTCAAATCAAATGGGAGGAAAATGAGTCAAGCAATCGCCCTTCGCCACTGTGCTTTGATAGGGGAGATCGTAGGTGGTCTGTAATGTCAGATCCGCGTAGTAAAAGACGCGAGCCTTACCCCAGAGAGGAACAAAGAAATAAATGATCACGCGACAACAGGAGACCACTTGACCAGAGGCGAGATTGCAGCCCAGACTTGCGGAGAGTGCCCGACTACAACTTTAGTATAGCACCAATAGAGTTAATTTATACTTTGAAGAGAATGGGCAACGTCGTCAAGTGGCTGGAGAAGATGAGGTCCCCCATTGACCGAAGAGATAAAACTAAGTGGTGTGACTTCCACGACGACCATGGACACACAATCGAGGAGTGCATTGGCCTAAAAAATGAGGTAGTAAAGTTGCTGAAGAGGGGCTACCTCACTCGATTTTTTTCCGACAAAGGAAAACAAACCATAGCCCAGCGAGAGGGAAAACAAAAGGTTCAAGAGGTCACCCCACCTGAGCCACCACGCCTCGAGATGACAGTAAATTGCATCACTGGTGGATCAGATATCAGTGGAATCAGGTACTCGACGATGAGAAAACACGTTCGACAGGCAGTCGATTTTGGCTCAAGGCCTCAGCCACCTAGGGAATTTGAGCCTAAATAGATCATCACGTTCTCTAACAGCAAAGCAGCCTACTTAGATGATCCACACCATGACGCCCTGGTGATGACATTAAGGGTGGCCAACTGCTTGGTCAGACGGATACTAGTCGACAACGGCAGTTCAACCAACGTCCTCATGCTAGATTCCCTTAAGGGATTGGGATCGATGAAGCCTGTGTCACTCGTCGTTCAACCACATTAATCGGGTTCAGCGGCGAACATAAGAGTACCATTGGAGATATTGTCCTTCCAACTTACGCAGAGGGCGTTAACCACCATACTCAATTCCTGGTAATAGACTGTCCATCACCCTATAATATTATATTGGGGCGCCCGTGGATCCATGAGATGAAAGCCATTCCGTCAACCTATCACTAAGTAAACAAGTTCCTAACTAGATGGGAAACATGAGAAATAAGAAGACAACAACGGGACTCTCACGAATGCTACCGCTCTGCCTTGAGGAGGGCTGGCCATGACATCTTGTACCAAGTGGAACATACTACAACACGAAGTTACTTTGACCAGCCTACCATGGAAGAGCTCGATGAGGTACAAATCCACCCCATCCATCCAAATCATGTAGTTCAGATTGGTTCAAGGTTAAAGCCGGAACTGCGCAACCAATTGATGAAGTTCCTCAGCAGCCACCACGACTGCTTCGCTTGGTCTCATGCAGACATGACTGGAATTGACCCGGCGGTCATGGTTCATAAACTGAAAGTCAACCCAACCTATCCTCCTGTGAAACAAAAACGGAGAAAGTTCGCAGCAAAGAGGAATCATATCATCAATGAAGAGGTACAAAAACTAATTGGTATTGGATTCGTTCGCGAGGCCCTTTACCCTGACTGGTTGGCAAATGTGGTAGTTGTAAGGAAGAAGAACGGTAAGTGGAGAGTTTGTATTGACTTCATAGACCTAAATAAGGCATGCCCGAAAGACTCATTTCTTCTCTCGCATATAGACACAATGGTGGATGCAACGGCGGGGCATGAGCTTCTCACTTTCATGGACGCTTTTTTCGGCTACAACCAAATACTCATGCATCCAAAGGACCAAGAGAAGACACCGTTCATCACTGAACGAGGGATATATTGCTACAAAGTCATGCTTTTTGGTTTGAAGAACGCTGGTGCAACCTACCAACGTTTGGTTAACAAGATGTTCGCTGAATTGTTGGGACAAACCATGGAGGTCTACATCGATGACATGCTGGTGAAGTCTCTTATTGCGGAAGACCACCTCAGTCACTTACGCCAGAAGTTTGAAATTCTGAAGAAATACAACATGAAGCTGAATCCCACGAAGTGTTCCTTCGGGGTCACCTCTGGAAAATTCTTGGGATACCTGGTTACCCAGAGCGGGATTGAAGCCCTCCCGAATCAGATAAGGTCCATCATTGACATTCTATCTCCGACTAATATCAAAGAAGTGCAGAGGCTTACTTGGAGACTCGTGGCTCTAACAAGGTTTATTTTTCGTTCCTCTGAGAAGTGCCACGCTTTCTTTGATACCCTCCAGAAGAATAAAGACTTCGCTTGGACACCTGTCTGTGAAGAGGCACTACAACAACTCAAGGCGTACCTTACTAGCCCATCGCTGCTTTCAAAGCCGAAAGATGGTGAGACCCTCCTAATCTACTTGGCTATCTTGGAGACCGCCGTAAGTGATATCTTGGAACGAGAAGAAGGAAAAAAACAATACCCAGTCTACTATACAAGTAGAGCTCTACTCGATGTCGAGACTAGGTACAGTCAACTGGAAAAGCTAGCATTGGGCCTCGTAACTGCAGCATGTAAACTAAGGCCATACTTCCAATGTCATCCGATAGCAGTGCTGAGAACCTTCCCTCTCAAGTCCGTACTACACAAACCAGAGCTCTCTGGGTGGTTATCAAAGTGGGCAATTGAGCTCAGCGAGTATGAAATCTCCTATCAGGCATAGACTACAATCAAATCACGAGCCCTAGCGGACTTTGTGGTGGACTTCATGCCTGATATCCACCTACTAGCCGAAAAGAAGTTATTATGCCTTAGCGTCTCATCAAAACAAGGGAGGTGGAGTTGAGTGTAGATGGTGCAAGTACCTTTAAGGGTATCGGCCTCGGTGTAGTGTTGCAGTCTCCCGAGGGGGACATCATTGAACAGTCCATCAAGTGCGGTTTCAAAGCCACCAAAAATGAAGCGAAGTACGAAGCCCTATTTACGGGAATTACTTTGGCCAAGGAGATGAACATCAAGAGGAAAACTGTCAATAGTGATTCGTAATTGGTGGTCAACCAGATCCTAGGAACCTACCAAGCGAGAGGTAACAGGATGACAGCCTACTTGACGCTTGCCAAGGAGCTGCAGGCAACTTTCGAGGAGTTCGAGATAAAGAAGTTGAACAGGGAGGATAATGGCCACGCCGATGCTCTAGCGGCCCTAGGGGCATCCACCCAAGCGACAGCTCCAAAGGTGATACCTGTAGTCTACCTTCAGTGGCCTGCGGTTTGGAAGGAAAAGTTAGAAGAGGTAATGCGCGTCAGCGATATGCCATCTTGGATGACTCTTATCATTCAATATATCTGAGATGACGTTCTACCTGAGGATCGCAATGAAGCACGCAGGCTCAGAGCCAAAGTGGCTAGGTTCTATCTTATCGAGGGTAGGCTCTACAAGAGGTCTTACTCCGGGCCATACCTTCATTGCATCAATAAAGAAGAGTCCAATTATGTCTTAGCCGAATTACATGAAGGACAGTATGGGAACCATTCCGGAGCACGCAGCCTTGCCACTATGGTGCTTACAGTAGGGTACTACTGAACTACCATGCGCGCCGACGCCCTTGAGTATGTCAAAAGATGCGACAATTGCCAGAGGTTTGCTCAAGTTCCTAGTCAACCGCTCGAACCATTTACTAGCATCTCTGCCCTATGGCCATTCATGAAGTGGGGTATGGACATTGTGGGCAAACTACCAACCGTGCTGGGACAGCGCATCTACATGCTCGCCGTCACTGACTATTTCACCAAATGGATCGAGGCTAAGGCCTACCACCAAGTCAGGGACAAAGAAGTGAAGAACTTTGTTTGGAAGTGTTATGTAGGTTTGGGGGGCCTACCAAGGGGCAGACTAGCCAAGCATATCCACACACAATTGATACACTAATAACGCATGCTTCAACTTCCTCAGTAGAAGCCACATTAAAACGCCCAATAGGCGCAACCTACTATGGTGGGGTCCGAAGGGATTAACCTACCAGCTTAAGACGTCCAAAGGGCGTAACCTACCAGCTTAAGACGTCCAAAGGGCGCAACCTACTATGGTAGGGTCCAAGTGACCCATCTGCCAACTAAGACGCCTAAAGGGCGCAATCTACTATGGTAGGGTCCGAAGTGACCCGTCTACCAACTAAAACGCCTAAAGGGCGCAACCTACTATGGTAGGGTCCGAAGTGACCTATCTACCGAATAAGATGCCAAAAAGGCGCAACCTACTATGGTAGGCTCCGAAGTGGCCCATCTACCAACTAAGACGCCTAAAGGGCGCAACCTACTATGGTAGGGTCCAAAGTGACCTACCAACTAAGACGTCTAAAGGGCGCAACCTACTATGGTAGGGTCCGAAGTAACCCATCTATCAAATAAGACTCCTAAAGGGCGCAACCTACTATGGTAGGGTCCGAAGTGACCCGTCTACCAACTAAAATGCCTAAAGGGCGCAACCTACTATGGTAAGGTCCGAAGTGACTCACTTACCAACTGAAATGCCTAAAGGGCGGAACCTACTATGGTAGGGCCCGAAGTGACCCATCTACCAAACAAGATGCCTAAAAGGCACAACCTACTATGGTAAGGTCCAAAGTGAGTCATCTACCAATTTAAACGCCTAAAGGGCGCAACCTACTATGGTAGGGTCCGAAGTGACTAACCTACCAACTTAAAATCCCAAAGGGAGCAACCTACTAAGGTAGAGTCTAAAATGTGTAATGTATCAACTTGACCTCTTGAATGTTGCAACCTACTACGGTAGGCTCCGAAATTATCAACCTATCAACTTGGGATCCTAAAGGGCCCACCTATTACAATAGGTTACGATATCATCACACCGTCACTTAATAGCCTAAGGGGACCTGCCTATTACGGTAGGCTCTGAAATCATCAACCTACCAAGTCAGATTCCTATGTGAACCAATTTACGGTCCTACGCAACCGTGTAAAGTCCTATGCAGACCAATTTACGGTCCTACGCAACCGTGTAAAGTCCTATGTGGACCAATCTATGGTCCTATGCGACCATATAAAGTCCTATGTGGATCAACCTACGGTCCTATATGACCATATTAAGTCCTATGTGGACCAACCTACGGTCTTACCATGTAGAGTCCTATGAGGACGAACTTACAAATACGGTCCTATGCGACCACATTAAGTCTCATGTGAACCAACCTATGGTCCCACGCAATCGCTCGACGTCCTATAGGGACCAACCTACGTAAAAGTCTTAAGCGGACCAAACTATTAAGGTTGTGGTCCATTGCGACTACCCAAGGGTCCTAATCAGACTAGCCTACATAAAAGTCCTACGATAGGCACGGCTTACAAGCATCATCTGTGGAAAACCAAGACTTATTTAGTGAGAACCTACCAGTAATAGTAGGCGACAAGAACGTGACTTGATTACAAGATGGCACTATCCCTTTGGAGCCTACCGACCACGGTAAGCTGCCATTTGATTGGAAAACTCTACCAAGTTCAAGAATGCCAACAATGGTAGGAAACAATAAGCCAACCGATTTTAGAGCATCAACCTAAGAAATCTTTGTGGCCTACCGTCGGTGCACCTAACCCTACCTATTACAATAATAACCCACTTGGTTGTAAACTACCATCAGGGTTGGGGCTACCAACCACGGTAATCGCAAGGATACAACGATGGCAAATTACTATAGTAGCCTACTCAACTACAAAGCCAAAATCTTTTTTCCTGTGCATGCACAATCAAGGCAACGAGTTACACTTAACAAGGTTTAAAAAGTGGAGCTTACCAACATTGTAAGCGTCATTGACTTCTTGGACCAAGTGGTAGGTGCCAGTTCAGAAAAGTGATGAGGTAGGCTCTGCGAGAACACAATAGTCCCTAATCTATTGTTTCTCAAGAAGGCACAAATAGTTTAGAAGACTACCAACACGGTAGGCTCCGAATTTACTCTATCATGTTTTAAACAAGAGTGTGCGAATGAATTTTCAGAGCCTGCCATCGTGGTAGACTCCAGCGATGCTTCACAGTTTCTGATGCTAGGATGCGCGAATGACTATTCAGAGCCTACCATGTCATAGCAAGCTCTATGACTAACTCTATAATGTTCGATGTGGTAAGAGAATAAGCGCATATGTTCTTCAAAGGCTACCAACACGGTAAGACGCGAGATTGCCCACCAACAAATGGTAAGATGTGAAATTGCCTACCAACAAACAATAGGGTGTGACGTTGTGTACCAACGAATGGTAGGTTGTGAAATGGTGTACAAACAATACGTCTCGATTACGTAGGCTACTTTCAAGCATGTAGTAGCCATGCAAGCCCTTCCAACTCAAGCATATTAACTTACATGTAGCCTCCTTAACAGCTTACATAGGGAATTATAATCCGTATGAACTTACACGCAGAGATCCGAAGGCCACTCTATCGAGGCTCCTAGCCTCATAGTCCGCCCACTACGGCAACACGATATGTAGCCTACTCTTGATCGTGGGCAAATAGGAAGTAAATAAAGTCCGCCCTTGAGCGTAGCCTACAAAAAATGCCTATCTATAGAAGGACCAAGCTGGAGTTGTTTCGCTAACAAGCAACTACTCCCTAACTTGAAGACTCTTCGACTTAGGGAGTAGGAGGACAAACTGTTAATGCAAAAAATGGGCTTGGACCCTTGGTCCAACCACGATGGTTTGCTCAGCCCCAAACGACGTTAATGTTAGGGCCAAGGCCCGCATGTAGCACCTTGAGTTGTAGCCTGCTACCGAAGGAGCCCATGTAGAGGCCCCAAGTTTTACGCTAGGCCCAAAGAACGGACTATCTTATGTAGCTAGTCGACGACGGACTCGGGCATGACCTATGGCCTTGCCGGGTGCAAGCGGATAAACGGCCAAGAAAAAGTCCTTAAAGGACTACCCTACCATAACGGATAAGCGACCGAGAAAGATACCTTAAGGGACTAGACTAATGTAGCGAACGACGATCGACAATCGACAAGTTCAGATGGAAGCTTATCCTACGAGATAAGTAATTACTTCCTCGAAGTCGTCTATTAGAGTTGCAAGTCGCAGGGGATAAGCGACTCTCAACCTATGGTATTTGCCCAACCTATGAGAAGCAGATGATTGACGAAGGATTTGGGATAGAGACTACTTTTATCCTATGCGATAAGTGATCAGGTAGTCTACTGAGAGTACAAGTCCCAAGAGTTCGTGACTCTTGGCTTGACCACACCTATAAGTAGGTCACACCTACACAAGGAGAGAGCATCAAATACTAACCGCACTAGCTTTACTTCCCATTTTCCCCTCTATATATCCACAACCTACACTCTTAATATCGACGCCGATACTACGGTAGTCTTCGCCTTTCCCTTCTTATTTTTCTCGTTTTCTTATCCTTTTCGATAACCTACTGACTTGAGCATCGGAGTATCTTCGGCCGGCACCACACCGATGTCCCAAGACTTACGTCACTTTTTTCGCCTTCTCTCCTTCAAGGTTGCTGGTGGCCCAAAATTCATAATTGTAGATTTTGGCATCTACAATCAATATGTTATCGTTTATTCTTGCATAAGAGTTTTCAGTCAGCTCTCTCATACTATATTCTAGATATGTCTTTTTCACATGTGTTTCATCATGCAGTGAATTATTGAAATTTCATTAGTTGTATTATCCTTTGGATCTTGAACAGTATACTCTATTGCTTCAGTCATCTGCTGTCACTTTCTTTGCGGGATGAATTCCCTTACTGAGCTTTTATTCGCTCACTATTTTGCTTCTACCTGTTTTCTTTGCAGTTAAAAAGGAGTAAGCGTTTAAGCATTGAGACATCTGGATAAAATGGTGTGGACAATATGAGAGCTCCATTGTTTAGTTTTGTCTTTATTTATTTAGTGTCTAATTGAATAAATGTTCACGTTACTGGGATTGGATGTAATTATTGAGGGATTCGACCACACCGTTATGGTTTTGTTTTATTGGAGATTATTGATTGAGTAATATTTTTGCTTGGAGATTTATTAATTTGGAATTTTAGTAGCTTTGAATTACTTATTTTGTAGTTTTGCACCTAGCAGGCTTGAGGGTTAAACCCTTTAGGCACGCGACATGTCACGCAATTCACTTTACTTTTAGGGCGTGACAAGTTGAGCTAACAAAAATTTCTTTTTTCTTCGATACTAACTAGTACATCTTTAAATAGTCCATATAGCACATACTTAATTACTATTACTACTACTACTACTACTACCACCACTACTACTACCACCATTGCGACTACTACTACTACCACTACCACCACTACTACTACTACTACATCCTTGCATACCTACTACTACTACTACTTCTTACTACTCTTTACCTCCTTACTACTACCTCTTACTTACCTACTACTATTATTTACTTACGAGAACTTCTTTGGTCAGCCCGAGCTGATCATCAATTCACTCACATACAAGTGAGCCCCACATGTTGTGGGGTACATCTATTGTCTCTAGAACTAATGGTCAACTCGGACTGACCAAAGAATTTTCACTTACTTACTACTACTACTACTTACATACTTACTACTACTACTACTACTACTACTTACTTACTTGAGATTCAAGAATAGTTTAGCAGTGGATTATTCCCTATGACAGTTGAGCAGTTATGGTTCAAATCTCATAAGGTAAAAGGTTGAAAAAAAAATTGATACTTGTTTATTTCTTTATTTTGTAATAAAGATTTTCTATGTTCCTCCCGAAGATTACACTATGTGTCCAATTATATTCACTACTCAAATTGGTTTCATTTGCTATGTATGGATTCTAAAAACCTCGTAGGGTCTAAGAGATAATATCTAAAGGCAACCATAGTTTATATATCCGTGCATTTAATCTACTAGAGTTGTGTTGCTTTGCATTTCTTACTAATTAACTCCATTATAGGCTAACATTTGTTAATTTATATATTTTATTTTACTTATGTTCATTTTGTATGTTGAACCACGTACCTTTCATCATAAATATTACTTGTGTAACTCTTTTTCGGTCTCACATCATTGGATCAACTAAGCCTCTAGTAAGTTTCTTTAGACAAAGAAATGTAATATCAACTCTTCAAAAAAATTAAAAGTAAAATTAAACCAAATCAAATCAAATCATATTTTACGAAATGTGATCAGTTATATGACAGCTTGTAGTTGGCAATTGCATGGCCCAATTGCATATGAGGAAGTGCTATACTTTGAGGCAAAAATAGCCCAACACATGGTCACAAGCCCATTGGAAGTGGGCTTTATGACGGGCAAGTTTAGTTCTAGTCATTCTCTTCAAATTAGTCTACTTGAAGTGTTAACAGTTCTTTAGGGTTAACTGCTCTCAATCTATGGAAACCCTACCCAAGGCCAATATATGAACACGGGCTTGACCCGCCCAAATGATTTTCTTTTCTCCCTTTTTAGGTCGTTGTGATAAATCTTTTGTACTCGTAAATTTCAATTTTATATTTTCTATATTGAAATGAAATTTATGGCCGAACCAAAATAACTTAGACTAAGTTTTTATTCCATCAGGTGAGATTGACTAAATAAAACTTGCAAGCTATTGTATGAAAATAATGAAAATTAAACATAAAAAAAGCATATGGATCTTTCATCTCTAGAACTGATTGATATACATGCAGTCTTATCTTATATCCAGATGGACTAGCATAAAACTAAATTAATGGGATATTTAGCATATCAAAATGAATCAAGTTATTCAGAAACAACTTATATAAAGCCCAAATCTTAAGAATCATATTGTAGTCTCACTACTTATCAAACAACAACAAAAAAGAAGAAGTCATAATCTGATTTATTTTTTATTTTTTATATGATGAGAAACTCACATAAATAAGACCACATTAAATTTATCTCAATGTTAAAATCCAGTAATGCAGTAGGTTGCCCCAACATAGTTCCAAGTTAGTCAAGGATCAGATAATATCTGCGATGAGAATATATATATTTAAATTTAAGATATTTGGCCACAATAAATTACTATCTATCATTCCACCCAACTCTTGAAGTCAAATAGTCATAATCTGTATTTTTACTAACATCTTATTTATCTCAGTAATCACAACTTGTAGCTTCTTAAAGTGATGCTCAGTGCAATTAACAGTCTTAGAGCTTCATTAATTTATATTATTCGGCAACAAAAAGATAATAAATTTAGTGGATTTTGAATCACAAAGTTGATGATTGCTGAGGTCCTACACTCTTAGAATAATGCAATGTGCTTGATGGAGTTTGATCTGCAACGAGCCCGATCCATGGAGTTGACTGTTAACTACTTTGCATGATTGTGAGACCTTACTTGCATCCTCCTAGACCCAGTGTACAAAACTCCACCCATATGCATTGTGTTTTCCCATCTATGAAAACCCCCTTTTTTTTTGTCTTTTTGATTTGCATAGAAAAACAATATGCATTTTGCAAAACTAACATACCCCTCACTTCCTCTTTAACCAAGTCATTTTTAATTTTTTATTTTTTACTTTTTTTTAGTTTAATGACGAGAACACTTTTAGGGCATCCTTCGATCTCATACCAAAGCCCGAATCCTAAACACATGACACACCTAGGCGGATTTAGGAGTTATTTTCAGTAGAGGGTAAAACACATTGTTTTTTGAAAATATGAATATATCTTTTTTTTCAGTGGAATTAATTAATTTTTTTAACTAAAAATATATAGATATTTATTTATTTTTTTTAAAAAAATACATAGAATTTTTAAATTTTTTTGGCTAGTGGGGGCTACAACCCTCACTATTCTGAATATAAATCTGCAAGTGATGATACGTCTAAACGAGACATAGTTCGAGTTGATTAGTTACAAAATCTACTTGACCTGACTTTAAAAAGAATAGTCTATTAGTTGATTCGTATCGATAACCAACTCATGTTACTCATGTTACTAATGAAAAATGTGTGTTGCTTTGGCCCTTTCAATTGGTGTTCTCCTTCCAGTTTGGAGCCATTTGTAAGAGGATGGAAATTAGGACATTGTCATGTCACATTCTTTTATATAGACTAGCTCAAAATTGAAAAGCTCACTCTTCACATGGAAATCTCCCCCTCATCAACTAGCCATTCTTATCCATAGACCTTACAAATATTTTTCCAGCATGTTCATCTTATTTTGGGAATCTACTTTGATCTTCCATGTTCCTAACTCTTGCATTTCCATGACTTGTTCATCACATGCAAACCTTCTTCTTGAAACATCATATGCCATGTTAGGACCGACATGACCTAATTGATAACCCACCGTAGTTTTTAGCAAAGAGGAAAAATATTTGAGGCTTATAAAGTTTGGTCGTGACTGAAGCAACTTCTTTCCTCTCTTTAACCCTAAATTAATTAGTTAAATTTGAATCATAACCCTAAAGTATTTAGCTTCAAAGCTATGTAATCAATTTTATGCTCACTAGTTTTGTATATTAACTGTCTTTCAATAATTGACATTACTGTAATGAATTATTTGTTATTCATTCCGTCCGACTTAAATTGTGATCATCATTTAATTTTTAGTCAATCATTTAAATTTTCAATAACAAATTTTGTTATCATTTACTTTTTTTTTAATCTATATTTATACATAATTAGAAACTATGAAAATAATACTTTATAAATTACTTTAACAAATAGTCTAAAACTTTGTAATACTAATGAAAGAAAGTTAAATTTTGACAATTAAACTACAATTGAAAATTTCTCTTGAAATAACATGTCTAATTCTAAAACCTAAAGCCTCCCACCCTTGCTTAGGAGGACCATTGAGACATCTAGACCATTAATGTTTTGGCAGATGATGGTCAAAGATAAATAGACGTAAGCTGATGTCAGATTTTGACCAGTGGATTTCAGTTTTTGTTGCCCTTTGGTAAGAATGGAATAGAGCCATCGAAAATCAAAACCATGGGCAGCGATGTTTTCAAGGCGGTAGAATGATGATGTCATTATGCATATGAAAGACTAATTAAGAATTAAGGGTAGAGAACAAGAAAAAAGCTAAGTAAGAAAGTCAAATTGGTGTTTGTTAAAATGAACTCAAAAGTCATCAGCTGCACATGTACAATAAGTCAATAAATTTAACCTAGCAAGATCTATAAATTTAGATGTGTAGAGAGCTTGTTAGCTTTCAATTAAGACTAAGTTCAATGCATAATTAATTAAATAATTAGCCTCTGCTTTCCTTTTGAATAGCTATCAAATAACTTTAAATCTTCAACAATGATTTGAAAATCTATTTTTTATCGATGTAAAATAATTATACTCTTTAATATATTGTTTAAATCTGACTAATCGACGTTACATAATTGAACTATGTTTTTCCTTTTGATTTTTGTTGAGAATTCAGGTAAAAAGAAAGGAAGTAAAACTAAATACAAAAGGATAGCTAGAGATTATTGCCCTCCAAGCGACAGCTGTTTTGAGACCAACATTTCAATTGATTCACTTTTCATCAAAGTGCACGTGAATTTTCCTCAACATTTTACACTCAAAAGGAAATTACTATGGAGACGTATTCCTTCCCTCGATTCCACCATGTGCACCCCCAAGCATGCCTACACAACCAACCCCTCAAAGGGAGGATGTTCAATTGTTCATCCTTTTTCTTTTTGACTCGACAGATCGACGTTGTACATCGTAAGAGGATAAAAAAGATTTTAAAAAAATTAGATTCAAAAATCGTACATTTCAAAAAAGAAGACAAATCTTATAACATAAATAAATAGTATAGTCTAATTTATATAACCGACTCACTTAATAAAAAAAATACGTAATTTGATTTAGTTTTGTTTGACTTTTAATTCAACAGATTGAGGTTCTATCTTATAAGATAAAAGATATTTGGAAAGAATTGGATTGAAATGCCTTACGTTTCAAAGAGAAAGACCGAGCTCAACAAAAATGAATAGTTAATCTAATTAATTCATGTCATCAACAGACTTAGTAAAATAAAGATTTGATTTAATTTAATTTGGTTCGGTTTGATTAAAAGATCTGCCTCCAATACTACCGTTTGTTATGAAAGGAAACCACATAATGTCGGCAATCTAGAGATAGGAGATAGCAGTTTCCCATTTTTAGATATGCTAGCTGCAATCATAGTCAAGAATAAAATTAATGAGAGAGAATGTTGACTAACAGGACACAGAAAAAAGTGGACCTACAAAGGATCATTACACTAAGATCCTCAAAATCTTTTTATTGTGTTTAATTTGACTATAATTAGCATAGTACATTTTTATACTTCATGAAACATTTGATTACATTGTCTTTTTTAACCTTTTTACCGACTATATATGTCAACAAAAGACACTAGCTAGGAAAAGAAGGCAAGTATAGCATAAATTGATCTAATATATAAACCAACTCTCTGCTAGTTGTGGATTCCAAGAGGTTGCTCCAGCAGTAAGTAAAAGTGGTAGATTTTTTACTAGCATAAATTTTGAATTAGACCACTGTACTTTCGAATTTTGGTTCAAATTTAATCTAACCATTACGTTAGATGGTGATAAGCTAGGTGTGACTCATTTAGGGACCGAAGATCCCCATAATAGTAGTATCTAATCCTGATCAATGCATTGCAGGCTGAAAAAAAAAAAAAAAAACTTTGTGCTAGTTGTGGTTTAATTTCCTAATGTCAGACAATCGTCTATGTAGCTTCGCCATTTCTCGAGGTTAGAATCTAAACTAATCTATCCCACTACATCGACAAATACAAAAAATTGATCTAGGGTGATTAGTAATAGTACGTACATATATCACGTCTTATTCTACAATGGACGTAATTACTTTCTTATAATTTGAAACCTTCCAACTAAACATTAGAATATAAAAAAAAATAAAAAAAATTGCGGTCCATATAACATTAAGCTTTGACACAGTAAATAACATCTTTAGTGGCATTGATGGTTAGTGCATAAGCATCTCCTTATCATAATTAACATGAAGCCTACTTTTTTGATCACTCAATTGATTGTGGGAGAATAGGAACCCTGTCGGCTGTTTTCAGTTTTTTGCCACAATGCCTGAGACTTTGGGACCAAAGAGGCAGCATTTTAGCAACAATTTGCAAAGGGATGTGACTCATTGAACATGGGCACAAATTTTTTATTTTTTTTATAATTATAATGGAAACAAAAAATCGATTTACAAAACAATTAATCATGGAGATTTTTTTCTCTTTTTATTCTTCTATATATATATATATATCATGGTACCATCTTGATGTCATGTCACTTTTTTTTTTTTTTTTTTTGCTAAAAACAAGCGAATTCTATTAAAACCAAAAATATTTACATTGATGTCATATCACTTTAATGAAAGATGAAGTCCAAAGTTAATTAGTCGGTCCATACAATAATTCTGAAAATATGCACCAATTTAAAGCCCGTGAGCACGAATTTCGCTTAACAACCATGCTACAACTTTAGCCGTTGAAATGGCATAGGTGGGAAGGTGTACTATCCCATCTTTGAACATGGTAGAAAAGTAAGTGATGCTTGAAATGTAATTTGTCCACTGGATTATGGGAAGTGGGGAAAGATTATTGATGATAACAATCTATTTGTCAGTCAGTTTGGTGCAACTAATGCACATGCATGGTTCCATACGAGAGTGACAAGATTGTTTTCATTGTTGGTGCGGGGGAACCTTAATCATTTAATCAAATGGTATAATGGAAATTTCAAGGGTTAATTTAATAGTGGAATATTGTGCGAGAGATTTATTTATGTATTGAGTTCAAATCAGTTTAAAATTAATTTTTTTATGAACAATCCCTATAGAGATCTTGTGTTTAATTAACATGAATCATTCTTCTTTCGAATGAGATCATGTATTATAAGATTAGACACCCTTAGTGTGAAGACGAAAGACTTCTTTGGAGGGTTTTTCCTCATACAAACCCTAAATAGTTAGTTTAGTGATAGAGTATTTAAGACATAGACAGAAACTTGCTCATGTCATTAATTCGAATAAGTCAAGAAAGTAATTTCTTTAGAACTATTCCCGGTAGACCTTTTGCTTATTATAATCATGCATCCTCCAAGCAGGTCATGAACCTCTGAATTTGACTCTTTGGCATGAGCTCAACGAGCTTCCCGGGGGCACCCTTGTCATTAAAAAATAAAAATAATAACACATTCACAACACAGAGAGGGACAGATTGAGGGGTTATTTTACAAAATGTTCACTTTCTCTAGTACGTAAGTTTCACATACTTATAGAACCCATATCATTATCTCAAAACAGCTTCAAAACGTGGACGTTTTGGAGAAGTTTCTGATCATATTGAGAGGAAGCTCTCAAGTTTCTCTGCAGGAGATTAATCCGAGATAGAAGGAGAATCAACATTGGGATGAGGAAGATCATAAGAAGTCGGCACGGTACATTTGACCAGGGGGAAGATGAAATCTTGAATAATAGCTTCAGAATCTATTTTTAGACAAAAAGCTCGTCATTAATGCAAGATTAACCGCAAAATTTAACAATAAAGAGAAGACAAGACATCATCAAATCTGTCAATTTGTTTCTGGAATTGCTCTGGCACATGTGTGCATGGATTAAATAAAGAAAATTATGAGTGCACATATATAGTCAGGATGAATTTAAAATATTTTGTTCAATAAAAATTAAATAATTTTGGATATTAAAATTATTACCAGGACCGTGAACTAGCAGACTAAAAATATCAAAGAATATTTCAAAATATTTTATACGATTGGTAGAATTTACAATCCCCATAACTCCTAATGTAGATACGCCCATGCACTTATGATCAAGAGTTGAAGGGACGCTAGGGTAAGACTGTGAGAATCTAGGATGTGAATTTAGAATGTGTAATTAGTAAAAGTTATAATATATATAAATCAAACCATGCTTGTAGATACATATAATATGATATAGGAAGAAGCTTTTCCTGTATTGATCCTAAGGATGTACTTGTAAGGGTATGTTATATATTTTATTATCTTCAACAGATGCTTCTTACTTGTCGATAGGATTTGTTTTTTTTATTTAACTTTGCCCGAGACAATTTTTTCTTTTAAAATGGTTGGGGTACGTGAAAACTTGAACTCAATACTTTTTGGTAATCTGAGTTCTGATATTAAATTAAATTACCATCTTATCTAAAAATTTAAACGATTAAAATGAATATTATTTTTTATTTATTTATTTATTGTATTCCATCGATTGAATACAGCATTTTTCAGCAAGCATAAGGAGGTTAATTAAGAAAATTGTATGTGAAGCTGACCTCAATCACAACCTCCCACTAGTACTGTTCCATCATTGACATGGCAAAAAGCCATGACCTAACTCTAATAATTTTTTTTTTTTTGGTAAAAGCCATGACCTAACTCTAATAATGAAAAGCAACCTTTTATAAGAGAGTGGTCCTTCCCAGAATCTAGAAGTCTTTGATATATCTTAGCCATAATAGCTTAGAGGGCTTGCATTCGGTTACATGTAAAGGGCCCGTGAATAATTACTTCACTCATTTTTTACGAAAATTATTATTATTATTTTTTATTTAAATATTTTCATTTAACTTATTTTAAATATTCTTCTATCACTTTTTTGGTGTATTACATTCATATATTTGCATTTTTAAACAAGTATTTTCATGGGTTATTTTCTAATATGTCGGAAAAGATTTAATTAGTCTAGTTCGGTTTATTAAAAGGTTCAATGATAATACTAAATAAAAAACTAAGAGGATCAATATTCATCATTTTCTTGGATTGCAAATAGATTAATTATGTGAACACTTGAAGCCAGAATTAGTTTATTAGCACATGATGGCAGCCAACACACAATTTCCACTACAAAATGCATTACTTTATTATCACATGCTTGATAGGCAATATCAATAATCAACCATTGACCAACTTATACAATATGCATTAGTTTATTATCACATGCATGGTGAAAAATAAGGCTCCGTTTGTTTGCTGTAAAATATTTTTCCAGAAAATATTTTTCAAATTTTACAGTGTTTGGTAATACCGTAAAATTAGTCAATCATAAAATATTTTCTGGTCAACAATTACGACTATTAAAAAATTTTGTAAAATATTTTACGGAACTTTGGGAAAAGAAAATATTTTACGAACTCATGATACATCTAAACACCAGAAAATATTTTACAGTAATCTATTTTCTAGAAAAATATTTTTTCCCAACAAGTTATTTTACGACAAACAAACGGAGCCGTGCAAAATATTTTATTTTTTAGGAAAACATTTTCCACGAAAAATATTGGGTGAATAGCCCCGGATCCCCCTGTGGTCAAGCGAAACTAGTTATAACCCCCCTGTGGTCTAAAAAATATAGTCAAACCCCCCTGTGGTCTACCCGTTGATGCACACCACCCTCATCCGTCAAATTTTTTGTCATTTTTTATGGAAAGTGTGACAAACGCGCTTAAAATGCAATTTTTATTGATTTTTAACGTATTTAATAATAAACTAATATTAATAATTAAAAAATATTTTTCTTCTTTTTTCTTTTCATTTTCACCTATTTTTTATTTATTACTAAATTAAAAAAAATTAAAAAAATCATATAGTTGAATATGTTAAAAACCAATAAAAATCGCATTTTATTTTTGACGGAAATTTTGACGGAGGGGGGCGGTGTGCATCAACGAGTGGACCATAGAGGAGTCTGACTATATTTGTTAGACTATAGGGGGTTATAACTAGTTTCGCTTGACCATAAGGGGGTCCGGGATTATTCACCCAAAAATATTTTACACAATCAAGATATTTTATGGCAAACAAACGGAGCCTAAATACTTAAATGGATAGGTAAATTGCAAAACACAATCACGCATTTATCACATTTTATGTGTATGTTTAGTTGGCATGCAAAAGAAAAAAGAGAAACAAAAAAAAATTAGTTATTTTGACATACATGAACCAGACGTACAATATATAAGAAGTGATAAATAGATAATAAAAATAAAATAATAACTAACAAACGTTCAGAAACATATATATTGTGGCACTGATGTCAGTAGTAAAGCTACTCATAAGATCATAATTTAAGAAAGAAACTTGTTCATGTGAAGTTAGATCATATAGATTTAGGTAATATAACATATGTGCATGATTCTATTAAAAGAAGCAGTGGATATGTTCTCTTATATTTGGTAAGATGACAAGATGTAGCTGGGACAGTTGGTTTGTGGGAGTACTTCTTAATGGTAAATGTTTTAACGCAGTATAATAGAAGTCGAAGTCGTGATTCGAATTTAGAATATCTTATTACAATATACTATTATTTAACAATTCTACCCGATTTTTGGATGTTCATTTACATTAGTCTATTGTATAGTTTCTGAACTTTCAAAACCCCACCACCTCCAACCTCTATATAAAGTTTCCATTCTTGTAGCATGGCCAACTCCTCCTCTCTCCTCTCTCCCTCTCTCTTTCTCTCTCTCTCGGGCGTGCGAGTTTGCAATTCCAGGCACGTGTATGATGTTTGGGAGAGGGAGAGCATGCATGGACTAATACATGTGAGGAGAGTACTATATATATATGAAGCATTAGAGTACTCTCACATTCAAAACACAAAAGGAAACAAGAAAGGGAGAAGAATAAGCAAAAAGTAAAAGATGGGAGCACAGCAGCAGACTCGAAAGCACCCGACATTGTTTGAGGTACGAAACTACAAAAATCTTAAGAACTCTCAAGTATATAAAGTTGAGATAATGTTTTATGTCAACCGGGTAAAACTTCACCTTTTTTTTTTTTGTATAGTAAGAATTCATATCTTAAATATCTAATTGTTTGTTACATATTAACAACCCTTACTATATAAAAACGGATGAAACTTCAACAGAATGATATACAACAATGCGCGTTTAGTGAATCCTGATTGTTTTCCATTACTTTGCCAGGCAATGGAGGAGTTGAAGAAAATGAGTGACACTGGCTTACCAATACTGGCCATGGGCTTGGTTGGCTACTTGAAAAACATGATTGTAGTTGCCTGCATGGGAAGGCTAGGCAGTGTAGAGCTAGCAGGTGGGGCATTGGCTATTGGCTTCACCAACATCACTGGTTACTCAGTCTTATCAGGCTTAGCAATGGGGATGGAACCACTTTGTAGCCAAGCTTTTGGATCAAGAAACTTAACCATAATGTCTCTCACTCTGCAAAGAACTATCCTTATGTTACTCTTTGCATCTGTTCCCATTGGCATGTTATGGATCAATCTTGAACCTGTCATGCTAACGCTTCGTCAGGACCTGGATATTTCACATGTTGCAGGTGTCTACTGCAGGTTTGCAGTTCCAGATCTCATCGTGAATAGTATCCTGCATCCTCTTCGTATTTACTTGCGCAGTAAAGGGATAACATGGCCATTGCTATGGTGTACTTCACTGGCAATGCTTCTGCATATTCCTATCACAATTTACTTGACCTTCAATCTCTGTCTTGGGATCCAGGGGATAGCTATTTCCACCTTTATTGCCAACTTCAATACCTTGACCTTCCTGCTATGTTATCTGTTGTATACTCGTGCTCCTGACGAGCCGTTGTCTAAACCCTTAGCACCAAATCCAAAGCTGCCATCTTCACCATCTTCGCTCAGGGATGAATGGGGGGTGCTACTTCGACTAGCTATACCAAGTTGTATAGCTGTTTGCTTAGAATGGTGGTGGTATGAGTTGATGACACTTCTAGCTGGTTATCTTGACAAACCGCATGTCGCGCTTTCAACATCTGCTATAGTCATACAAACCACATCTCTTATGTACACATTACCTTCAGCACTTAGTGCGTCAATTTCAACCAGAGTAGGCAATGAACTTGGAGCAGGCCGGGTGGATACCGCCCGGTTGGCAACACTAGTGGCCATAATTCTGGCCTTTATAACCTCAACTTTTGGCTTCTCACTGACCACCCTGGGGAGAGAAGCATGGGGAAGAGTCTTCACAAAAGATAATGACGTTCTAGAGCTAACAGCAGCTGTTCTACCCATAATCGGTCTCTGTGAACTTGCAAACTGCCCACAAACCACATGTTGTGGGATTCTACGAGGATGCGCTCGGCCCAGCATAGGTGCAGCTATCAACTTCTATTCATTTTACCTGATGGGAACACCAGTCGCCATAGCTTTGGCCTTCATCTGGAAATTAGGCTTTCTCGGCCTCTGTTATGGCCTTTTAGCAGCTCAGGTAGCATGCATAGTCTCCATGCTAACAGTGATATACAACACAGATTGGGAAAGAGAGTCATTAAAGGCTAAGGACTTGGTTGGAGAAAGTAGTGAATATGTATATGAAAACGATATAATAAAACATGCAGAAGACGATGCATATCTCAAAGTGTGAAAAGACATTCAACTGCAAGATATGTAGGAGGCAAAAGGGAACACAAACAGAGTATGCTTTCATTTCTTCAGACTGAAAGGAAAATGAGGCATGAAGCATAAGGCCAAGGCTTGGTAATTATTGCCTATGCTAACTCAGCTAAAGCAAAGTACAATTCAGCTCCATTATTCCCAGGTCATACTGTGTGGGAACGTATCCCTTCTTGTATTTCACTTATTTTTGTACCCAATAGCCACTAGCTTCCAAGCAACCGATTTGTCCACCAATAGATTGTATTTTTTTTTTTTTTTTTGGACAACCAATAGATTGTATAACATAGGCATTATTGCAGCTCAAAAGAAACGAATTATCATGCATGTATGAGAGTATGCAGAAGGCTTTTGCTGCTTCATCTTACAGAATACACAATATTCATATGTTATTGATAGATCAAGACCCTGGAATTTACATGCAGGAGTGAGTGTAATTGAATAAAAGCCAAAACGAGCTTTCACATATTATGATGAAAGAGACTATCGGAATACTGCGGATGTGAACCAGAAGATATATTTCTCGAAAATACCAGATATTGGTTCTCCTGTCTCGGCATATTGACTTGATCACGAAGCACCTAAAGTTAATGAAAAGAGATAATTAACATTTGCATGCTAGTGACTTATGTTTATCAATTTGTTTCTTTTTAACAAGTGCAGTTTCTATCTAGCAAAATAGAAAATACAAAATAGAGCTACTCTTGGGAGAACAGGTGCAAATTTATTAAATAAAATTACTAGCCATTTTATGGAAGTTAGGCAAAACAAGTTGCTAAATTCAATCCAAACAATCAAGAGCAATCTTTGATGTTGTCTGCATTTTGTTCCGATCTTTCCCTTATACTAATAGGACGTGAACTGGCTTAGGAAAAAGTGTACCCCTATGCATTGACGAGAATACGACAATTCTCACTTGGCATTAGCATACCACAGAGTTGTATGATTTCAGATATCGAACATATGATACTTGTTAGTTGGAATGCTCTCTATCATGACTTTCTGCTCAATAATCTCCTCCTGTCCGAACGCCTTTTGCACCATCACATCGACCCCCTTAGTGGTCCAAATCTGCAGCAACAAATATTAGGTCAATCACTTAAACAATGGAAAGATGATAATCTGCCCCACTTACACAGATCTATATTCATATACTAAAACAATCATACTTTCTGTTGATTTGATATTCACATGAGTTCACCAAAGATGTTCAAAGGTGAGCTTGCTTCATAATACAATATTGCATATTGACAATATGCATTATTCGGAAATTGTGTGGATGTGACACACATGATCCCAGTCCCAAGGTGCACCTTGCCTTTTTTCAGGTAGGAGTTGGCCAAACAGGTTAAGGCAAAACCTCAAGATCGTGCTCAGCCTGCCATGTAACTCAAAATAGCACGAGAAACACAGTGGAGTTTCTTTTCCTTTAATTTTACCCTCACTTCTTTTGCTTTTCTAAAGGCCTCCATCTTCTTATTTTTCTAATGAGTAATCAGTATTGTGATTCACTTCATGTCTTATATGTGGATATAATATATCTCTCAGCAATTGAAATCATCCTTTACCTATCATTTCCACCGACTAAAAACCATGACTACAATCCATCCAACCCAAAGACTTCACAGTTGTTATCCTATTATTTGCAGCAACAAAACTTTGGCAAGAGATTCAAGGAATAAGATAAAATAAAGCAACATTTCTCGCAATTATTTGATGCCTCGTGATATTTTACAGGCTCAATACTGCCAAGATTTACAGCTGATACAATCAAATCAAGAACAGAGTTTGGTGAAACAGTGAACATAACATGGTTCACCGAATCATCTGACAGAGACTAGAGAGAACAATATTCAGTATCTTACCATCTAGTCGAATGCAAACTACCATAACTGTGATTACATCACTTTCAAAGTGATAATTATTAGTTCGAGTTTTACCCAGAGCCACGAGAGTTTTATATAGGGACAGCATACTTCCCTTTGTTATATGGGAGACATAGAAAACCTAGAGATAAGCTTCCTACAATCACTTTTCTGGTGGGTTGGGCATAACTTTAACGGCCAAGCAGTTTATCCAAGACCTATAAGTGTTTGTTATGAGAAGGTTTTCTGGAATTAAAGAACAGAGCTGGAAAAGGACAGATATCTCAAGTCTTGTTGCAAAAGTTTGAAGTGCTGACATAAGAGAAATGAGTCCGATGAATATGAACTTCAAGGCTAAGCAAGAAACCCTGAGGAAGCTACTCTCAAGCACTACTGCCTTAAGCATCAAAACATGTCTAATCACCCATGATTTCAAAGAATTCTTTTGTAATGAATTAACTCTTTAATTGAGGATTTAAGCTTATTACCTTAAGATAGTGGACCTATGTCTATTGATACATAACCGAGAATTCAACAAACACAAAATCTCTTATGATTGAAGATTACTCTGGACATACTTACATTCTTTTTGACACCCTTGATCCGAGTTAATAGATTGACCCAAATATATCTCCATGTTAAGTTCCAAAAATATTCACCTTGTTACACATACAAACTGCATTACTTTTTAGTTCTTCAAGCTACAGAACCAAAAATTTTCAAGCTCTCGTCTTGCATCTGTAGTGTTGTCGAGAGAAAATTTCTCCTCATTGAGTCAAGCAGTCTCATATGAAAATGGCAGAAATATCTGAAATTACTCAAGTACATCCATCTATATTTTTGTAGTCAACTCAAATTGACCCCATTCGTCAATACTGGAATAGGAACGAATTTATGTTAATGCTTACAAGAAGTATACAGAAACAAACATCAACCAACAGCTGCTTACTTCAGCCACCACACCTAATCTTAATGTCCTTCGCTGATTTGTTAAGATCAAAATCACGTTTTTCCCCAAGAATGGACTAGTGTTCTCCTGCAAACAGGGTATATGAACATATGGCTGCCAATGAAAAGAGTATAATTATGCCGAGTCATAAGGTTGGGTAATTCTCTCCACCATTAAACTCCAATAGCTATAAGACCCGACATAATATAAATGGCTAATGGCAGAACGTATTCCACAGTATATAGTACTAACCCTGACCACCATGACATGTAGGAATTCCACGTTTATTATTCTTTTTGTCTTCTATATAAAATCATAAAGGTTACAATTTTTAAGAACTCACCTCTTCTTAATTAGCATTTCTCTAAAAGGACCACGATGGCATTTCAGACAGCAAATATCTTCTGCCTAGTGTATTGTCAACATTAGAAAATAGTAAGCCCGCCAGCTCTCCGTAACTAAACAATTGTAACAACTTTGTGAAAATTAGAAACAGGAAGTACTGTTAGTGTATAAAGAAACTCAGTAATGAGGCACGAATGACATTACTTTTGCCTCCCGGGGCCTGTAAAGTATCTAATGTTGTACATTGGCATTACGGATTCAACAATGGCATCAACTCCACAATTGTAACTGGTGTTGCTTCAAGCATAGGGAATCCTTCCCTGCACATCATCCCCAAAACAATCAAAACGAAAGCACGAAGAAGAAAAAAAGAAAGTTTCTTAGAGATAGTGCAATGCATGATTAATTTCCTCGCCACCTAACTTTTCCTATGCAATAAGAAGGAACGCAAAACAAATGGCCATATAGAGGAAATTCCTTTCTAAACCAATCTCCTCGCTGACATCGTCCAGACTTCAATGACTGACAGCGAGATGTGCATAAGCTTCACAAGCATCCAAGAAAGTAGTCTGCTACATAGTTATGCACTTAATAAAAAAAAATTCTAATTTTATTCCCCTAAAGGATCGTAATTATACTGATAAAGCCAACTCATGTTACCCGTTTCATAAATTACGAGAGGTAGCTTGCTAGAACATGCATTTCATATGAGGCAACAAACAACAAAGTCTGTTGCTTTCAGTTTATGGCTAATGATGGTCAGGGACTCGTACACAGCTGACTAGTTGGTTAGACTTTAGAGGAATACATGATAGTAATAAGACCCAAATCTGCCCCTGGAAGGAAGCTTCTCTACATTCATATACCTGGATGTCCCACACACACAAGAAAATATACGTTTTTAAGTGGAAGCCAGAAATATGACACAACATCCTTTATTAACTGATAGCTGAAGAGCAGTCTGTAAATGGTGTGTAGGTGAACAGAGACCGAGTATTCACAGGCTGTTTATTTACACCTCACTTAACGATGAAACGAAATGTCATTCTTCAATGTAAGTCCTGCCTAGGAGTAAGTCTCAGTATCTCATTAAGTTCTTGCAACTCTCAACAACTTTGCTAATCCACATCACTAAATTTTATCATTAAAATTACTCAAAATATTGTGTAACTCTATACCTCTTGGAGTGAGTTATTCATGTCAGACGCAATATATTATGGTGTCTTGAATTATATGGAGAAGCTAGCAGGCCGCAAGGGAAAATTGATTCACAAGAATGGATTTTGTCAACAATTGGAGTCCAAATAGAACCCTGCCATATCTTTCTTCTAAGCTGTCACGTCCTGAAACGCCTGCACACAAATTTAGGAACTTGATGTTGTCACGAGCCCAGGTTATCAAACCTAAGCCTGCGAGGCATACAAACTCAACAACAATAACAAAATAAATATCTGCACAGGATATCATCAGGGTGACTATTCCATGTAAAGAAACCATCTACAAAAGTTAAAGTCTCCGAGGATAATACTACACTTAGGTCCTTTTTGTAAATCGTTTTTGTTGAGGATTGTTGAAATAAAATGAATTCACTTGCTTGCTAAGCAGAAAAAAAGAAAAAAAAATATATACTACACTTAGGAAGGACTAGACAATGTTGCTAAGCAGAAGTTCCACTAATATGATTCGTCAACACTTTCCTCAAGCTTGACTTATCACCGTATAAAAGTAAAATTATTCAGCAATCTACATTGACTTCACCACAAGATCAACACAAGCTTAAACGGGTTCTTTTTAACTATGCTCATCCTAGAGAACTGAAATGGTATCTAGTTTTGGCATAATTCTTGAAGAAAAGATCCCGGTGAATATTGGACAATACGCATTGAAATGGTTGTGGTTCTAGCATTGTCAAAGTGAGGATGCTTGTGTTATTAATTATCAATCCTGTTCCGATCAGCGACTGAGACCAGTTATTAGCATGATATCAAGAATGAGGTTACAAATGAGCTAATTTCCTAAACTATCCAACCTTCAAACATGCAATGTGGAAGCACAGAACCAGTTATGTTCCAGATTAGAGTGTTGCATGATAACAGTTCAATAACCATTATTATGATCAAGAGATAGCATTACTAACATTATTGCTTTAGAACACAGCAAGTTTTTTCCTTAATTATTTGTATAAAAAAGTCATTTTGAATGTCTAAAGATAGACAAATGTATCCTATAAACAGAGATATAGGCAATGGTTTCATACCCCGCACATAAAATTCAAACCAGCAAACGAGAATTATATCATAAGCTCAAAAACAACTGTCTTGACCAGATGTCAACTAGGCTGGTCAAAATAGTTAATTTAACATGAGTTATTATTTAAACTTACGACACTATACTAAGTTACAACTTATACTCCCGACACTAAGTTATTACTTAAAGTACGGCCTAAACGTCCTTATTGAAAACTAAAGTTACTAAGTTATAAAACATATTAATACTATGTATCACACTAACATGGGACATTACATGTGACACGATTGGAATAAATCAAATAATACATGTCACTATACACACATATATAAGTCAAAATATATACCACCCAATTAAAGTTATCAAATTCTATGCAAAACCCAGATGCATACACTACATTATGATTCACACAATGCACTCAGTGACCAGAAACAAAAACACACACATACACACACATATATAGAGAGAGAGAAAGAGCGCTTACATTTCCTTTGCATTATGTGAGTATACACTTGGAGTGGTTGGACTTCAACCACCAGCTGATCATAGCCTTCAATTTTGTTGTTTTTTTTTTTTTTTTTTTTTGGATTTTGGCTCTTTTTATGGGTGATTTTAGATTGTGTCCCTAATGTTTGGTGAAATAACATTTAGGTCCCTGGAAATTTTGGAGAGTGACACTTGGTAATTTCTTTAATTTTTTTGTGTGTCAATTTTTATCTATTGATGAATTACAAAATATAATCATCTATTGGAGATTATAAAACTAATTTTTTGACCTCTTTCAATTTGCGTAATAGGTTTTCTTTGACTTTTGATTATCATACCAAGACAAATTCATCTTGTTTATGGGTAATATATCCATAACTTTTTTACAAAAGATAAAACTATTTGATGATAATAACACATGGTATTAATCTTCGATTAAATATGGATGGATGTAATAGTTTTTGAGTAGTACTAAATATAACTATATTTTTATCATTTAAATATCACTTCTTATGTGTATACCTAAGTTTTTAATTTCCACGACAATTGACACTTGAATTCTTGGTCAAATACTCATATTAAAGGGAAAAATGGGATATTTAGATTAATGATAAGTTCCTTTTATTACTAAAACACGTTATATCTAGACAAACCTTTCTCAACGTGAAGACTCATTTGTATTTCAACAACTTAGAAGCAAAAATGAAATTGTCTCATCAAATACTTTTCTTGACTGGTTCACTAATTGACTATTAAGCACAAGGTGAATAAAATATGTTTAAATCTTTGGTGGCTAAGTGTACAATTCTGAAACATGAATGTCTCTTTGTATAAAATACTCATTTTTATTTTTATTTTTATTTTTAAAGACATATAGTTGCTATACAATTATGAAAGAGAATATCTCTACTAGACAAATATATCCTTTAATCAAACTAAATGGCATCTTTTTTTAAAAAAAACATGCTATCCACTTGAGTCGTGTCTTTTATCAAATTATTAGCCACCCTATCGTTTTCCATAGTTCCATCACTTGAAGCCTAGAACTAGTAAAGGGATCCATTCTTTCATCTCTTAGTTTGTCAAGAGGCATGGACCATTCTTCTGTTTTAACCTTCTTCTTTGCAAGTTGCTAATAATGAGATCTAAAAGAACAACACATCAAAATTGCCTCCAAATAAGAATACTTTCTTTGACATGAATTAAGTTGTAGCATCAATTTTTGTTGTTGTTGTTTCCTTTCTAATTAAAAGGACGAATTCACCCTTCTATTTAAGACAACAACTATATCTTCAAAAGCATGTCATTAAGATCCAAAAGCCTTTTCGCAAGCTCAAAAGTCTATAAAGTTTTAATCATGCATGTTTGAGAATAATTGAGTAAGTAAAGGCTATATTCGATTCTTGGTATTAAGTAGGAAGGATTTGAAACGAATTGCATTGAGATATTTAAGGAATAATATCAAAACTAGTGTATATAGAGTTGTTAGATACCAACTGAAAATGACAACAACTTTGTCAACTTAAAGATTTTACTAGTTTAAACCGGGGATTAATAACTCATAAAATAACATATGATATGTTTAGATTCACAATTAGAAAAGAAAATTACGAGGCATATGTTCTTCTAGCATTAACTAATACATCATAGCAAGAAGAAGAAATTTTATGTCAAAGGGTCTTATCATCAAAATGGTAATGGAAATTCCTGAATGACCCTTAAAAACATTGGTTAATTATGGTAAGAGGTTATGTCATTCAACAAGTATTTTGATAACTTCTACTACTCTTGCTTAGCATTTGGTATTTTATTATTTTTTCACACACATCACTATCACTTGTTTGTTTCAAAGCATGAGTTTGTTACCAACACACAAGTATATTGACAAACTATGCCAATTCAACATCACAAGAGTACTAGTTTGTTCTTTTACTCATGTTTGGTAATTGCTTTAGCTAAGAATTTGGATGAATTGAAGACAACCCAGCCACAAAATCTTGGTGGACTTCGAAGTGTGAACTTTGTACCATTTAAAGTAGTAAAATTAAAATTGTAATTACATTGTTTCCAAAGAGTGAAAATAAATAGTAAAGTTATTTGTTTGTGGATCCAAAATTCTAAATTTGGACCCCTTTCTTAAGTGACATAATCATTCATATAGATACAGTGCATAAAAGAGTTTATTATTTAATTTTAAAGTGAATTTAATATTTTTCGTTTCTTTAGCTCTATACATAAATATGTTACTACTATAGACCAAAAAGTGTCCTAAAGTCATATGGTGTCATGTCACCTTCATTTGGGCCTCCATGGTACTCCTCTCAACCTCACTCTTGTCCTAATCATCATATACACGTGCCCCAACCAATTCAAAACCAAACAAACTATCACTGCAAAATTGTCATTTTAGCTTTCCTTATTGGGGTGCTAAAGTGGGACCAATGAGAGTGCTATAGTGAGCCCATATTAGTTGTATCGCAGGACACTTAGGGTCCTAGCAGGGTTTTCTACTGTGTATTTACATCACACCATTGGTGCACCTCCCCTCTACTTGATATATGGTACATTACATCACTACTTTGTGATGAAGGTTTTGCAAGATTCTCTATGGAAATGCATCTTGTAATATCATAAGAGGGATTCCATAAGAATGGATTGAAACAGAGTGAAAGTTGATTAACAATTACTACCACAAGTCACTTCATTATCATTATATCACATAATTATTCTTGTAACGTTACGTTTTAACATTATGAGATAATTCATTTATTTTTGTTCTTTTATATGATTGATTGTTGTTTAGGATTAGAAAAATCACCATTATTGCTCCTCCTTTCTCTCTAATATAAGTTGTGGTACATCACTACTTTGTGGTAAAGCGTTTTTAATATTCCTTACGGAAATGCATCTTATAATATCATAAGAGGAATTCAATAGGATTAGATCAAAACAGAGTGCAAATGAATTATTTAATTTGAAAACTAGTGGCCCAAATTATTTTGTCACAACGTTTTAACATTACTAAATGATCGATTTCCATTCTTTTATACAGTTGATTGTATCCTAAAACTTGAAAATCACCATTGATGCTCCTCCTCTCTTTGATATAAGTTATGATACATCATCACTACTTTGTGGTGAAGGGCTTGCAAGGTTCTCTGTAGAAATGTATCCTACAACGTTATTAGAGATAGTCAATAGAGAGATATCAAAACAAAAACAAAAAAATGAGTTATTTGATTTGACAATCAACAGTTCATGTCAGTTTATTATTATTATATTATATAATTATTACAGATAATTTTTTTCATTATTTTATAATATTATGAGACAATCGATTTTCATTCCATTATATGGTTGATTGTAGCTTAGGATTAGAAAATTCTTTTTACAAAAGCAAGGTAGTGACTAGTGATAGTAGCTATAGATTCGAAAATCTTGTAAAATGCGATTCTTCCCCTTAAATGTGGAGGTAAGATTCTCATTAAATCTTGAAGTGGCAGTGCAAAAAAAAAAGAAAAAAGAAAAAGGAAAAAAAGGTTAATTAGTTGAATAAGGAATATGATCATAATCAAAAGATTCCATCATTATTCTGCAGACTCGTCTTTTAGGTAAAGTTAGTTTTTCAGCATGAAAGATCCCTAAGCCACATTACTATGTAAGCCACTTTAAGGACAGCATATAATAAGTGTACTTGTTAAGTTCAATAAAAATCCTTTGTTGGATTTGATTATTGTGGAGGCGCACATGGTATGATGGCATCTTAGTCAATGCAACAATTAAACTCAAAAGTTGTAAAACATAAAAAAAAAAATTATTTTAGTTAGAATTATATTAAATGATTATGAATTTTGTGATGTAGTAGAGTGCTTGGATGTAGACTTGTATCATCTCTTATATCTATTTTTTTATTTATAAAATAAGATGTATTATAAATTATCAAATTTAGTTTTTTAAAACTTCAATAATTTATTTTAACTGCTTTTAAAAAAAATTAAAATTTAAAATAAATAGTTACGATTTAAAAAGAGCAAATATCAAAATCTATAATACATTTCATCTATTAGATAAGAGAATTAGTAAATGAGATGATTCGAAACCCCCGGTGCACGTTCCAAGTAATCAACCAAAGATTAAATGATATTTGTGATAAAAAAAATAAGTCCAAATTCGAGACCTTTTTTTTTATTATAATAAATCAACATCCGCTCACTTTATTCAATTCTTGAAGACAGCTTAGACATTTCTTGCTCTTTTGATCGCAAACACATTAATTTAAAGTTGTATATTCTTTTTGGCCTACATTGCCTACATTTAACAGGTTGCATATATATTTTTTTTTTGGTCAAGAGGTTGCATATAGGCTACAAGAGAATATTATGGTTTTGTCTTTGCTTTTCTCCTAATTCATGACATGTTAACCTATTATCACCCATTATAAACATGCTTGATTCCAATTGCTAAAGCTCGATGATCAAACATAGGTGAACTAAAATTAAATTATTGTGTAAAGCAAATGCTTTTTCGTCTTACCTCATCCAAGACCCAAACATTAAAATGCACCACCTTATTGATAAGTATGTGTCACATTTCTAGGTTGGTTTTTAAAAATTTAATGCAAGCAATTAGTAATTCTATTTATTCACATTCTGAGACACAATATCTCGAATACCTATATTATTTCATAAGTATATTTTTTCTTATTGAAAATGCATTAAGACACGTAAGATTATTGAGTCAATGAGTGAGGATTTAACCTTTTTTAAAAACTTAATAAGCTCACCCTAATGCTTTTGCCTTCATAAACACTTTTTTTTGCATCATTAGAGCATTGTTGTATATTTTCTTTTCTTATTTTCTCTGTGTATACTTAGTTAATATGCCAAAAAAATAAAAGAGATACAAAAGAAGTTATTAAGTTGGTATACTAAATAGGTATACACATAAAAAATAAAAAATAAGTGATAAAAATAGATAATATCTATTTCATTAAAAGAGATAATTACAAAGTTAATATCATTCTACATCTGAGTCAAAATGATCAAAATCGAGATTAATATAAAGGAAATCTGGTGGAAAACTACCACACCTGTCACGCACTGAGCCTGAAACTTCAAACCCGCAAGCGCGACTTATTCCCACAACACCCGACATCCTCGCTCTAATATTATTCTATGACGCTCCAAGCCCGAAACCCCGACTAAAACCTCGGACCCACAAGTGCGACTAATGTTGTAGACATAAGAAATAACTATTTGGTTCTCTTTTCTATTGGCCCAAAATGGTTAATCCAAGTTATTTCTTATACTCGCAATACCCACTTATAAATCACACAATTACACTATATTCTACTGATGTGAGATATTACAACACCAGTCTAATTACAAAATCCTATTCCTAAACTATTTTGCTACCCAATTCACTTGATTCTAATATCTATCTTTTGTTCTTTTTATTTGATAACAAGAAATTCCTCTTAGGTATGACCATATTCGTTCCATCCCAAGATTAAAAACTTCTTAGTATAATGTTGTACCTTAGCACATGTTTTAAATCAATCAAGAGTTTGATAATATTTGTTATAAGAAGAAATATTTTTTTTGGATGACGTGAACCCAGTTGGCGTAATCTGACCACCAACTGGTAAATCTTCGAGTATAGTGATGCATTCACTACAAATACATTATGTCAGTCAAAGGTAGAACTCTAAAATAATAAAAAATGTCGAACTCGCGACCTTATAAAAATATTTTTACTCGATTATTACTGAATTATACTCCTAAAAACATAAAAAGAAATAAATTTAATTTTAAAATTTTTAACAATCGTTATGATTACTCTATCCAATTTTTAGAAATGGTTTCTTTTACCATACTGAAAATGATAGAATCAGACCGCTGAGCAAAATCCAAAAAATGGCCTTCACAGTATGCTTTTCATAAATTAAATGATCGAATCTCTAACACAAATCTTTCCCGCTTCATAATATGCTCTCTATAAGACTATAAGCACTTTCAACAGCCCTTTTTCCTCTTGCTGTCAAAACCATTCCTTACTGATTTTACAAACTTTACAAGGCAGAGGACAGGTGGCACCGGTGGAAGGGACCCATCAGCGCCGGCTTCATTATGTGTGTTGAAGAATCTTATTGTTGTACGGTCTATTGTGGGGCTATAGGGGTGACTCAATAAAACCCAACCTCTTAGCTTCGACACGTATTTCTGTTTTCAGTATATCCCCACCTGGCTCATTTTGTTCTTTAGCGGCTCAAAGTGCACTAATATTTAATACTGTTACCTTACGGGGGTCTCGAGTTGTTCGATGAAGTTATTGGAGAATGATTTGTTGTAATTAAAAATTTTAAATTTAAATTAATGTATTTTTATTATAAATATTATGTAATATTTAATTAATTTAAAATATTTTGTTATATTATAAATTTTGTAGTATTATTAAAGTGAATTTAATGTGATATTAACTATAACGAGTTATTCGGTCCTATAAAAAGAAATAAAATTACCGGATTAAGTACCATTAGTGCAAAATGCAAGACGCAATTTGCAAACAATGTAATGCTAACTACTCTTAATTTTTTTAGTAAGGTTTTCTAGTTATTCTTTTCTTATCTTCATCTTTTTTTTTTTTTTGGTGGGGGAGATTAATGATTCTAACTCACTTGTATTTCTTTTCTTATCCATTAGGTAATATTTCATGTCGCTTCTTGTATAATTAATTCCGATTGTGATCCATGAAATTCATCCTAATAATATAGTACGATGATAGTAAAATATAAACGTGGCACATCATAATATATTTCTTCAGTGGACTGATTCAAAGTCACACTATCACAATCATAAAATGTAACGTTTTTGGCTGTTTGCTTGCAATTCCAATTCTTAGCATTAATGAAATAAAACTTAGAGGCATTTACAGTTGTAGAAAATGACCCATTGATAGGGGGGGAAAAAAAAAGATTAATGAAAACTTTACTCATTAAAACATTATGAATCTGTCCTTACACTACAGGAAATGAAAAATATACCAGTGCTTTTTTTTCAATTTTTACGGTGCTTATAAAGCGCCGCCATATATATTTATATCAGTGTTTCATGAAGCACCGCCATATATATTTATACCAGCGCATAATGTATAATTATCCGTGTATATATTTCATCTTGATAAGAAATATTTATAAAAGAAAATCAAGACTAGAAGAAAAAAAGATTGAAATGAGATGAAAAATATGTATCTATAGCCCTTGAGTCAATATATAATTAAAGAAAAGTAGAAAGGGAAATAAAGAGACAAAAGAGTAGAGAATATAATCAAGTACTTCATGTTGATTTGAAATTCTTGTATCAAACTTTTGAATTATATGTATGTATATGGTGGTTTGAATACCGTGAAAGTGAAAGCAATTGTCATTCTCATATTTAGCAAGATAAGGTTACATGGATATACTATAGAAGTCTACAGATATACAAAGGTACAAGATGGTGGCATGTATTGACTTTTTATGAGTTCATAAAAGTTTATTGTCTCTTAATTAATTTGGATTTATGCATGTAAGTAAAATTCCCATTCACCACACAAAAGCATCATATAATTTGTTACACTCCGTCCTACGTTAGTTTGATAAAAAATTTGTTCAGTCGGGTTCAATATTAATCTCAACACGAGTTTAAGTATATGGAAATAATTATTTAAATTTAATGTGTTGACAGACTAGTAGTTAGATTTAGACGATCACAGTGGTATCAAAGTCTAGTGTGATGAGGATATCGCATATTGTATGGTAATGAAGGGAGAAGATTGTGACACAAATGGTAAGAGATTCATCATTCCATTCAGTTTATAATGATTTGAATTTACTACTACTAAATGATGTGTAAGAGACTTGTATTCGGTTCATAATATCTTGAAGAGTAATGTTAGATGTTACTTAATTTTTATCACTCAAATTTCACCTCCTACGTGTATACATAATTAACATGATAAAAGAAGATATAGAGAACTAAAAAAGTTTTTTAAATTACTATACCAATTAATGATACACATAAAAATATGTTAACAGACTAATAGTTAAACTAGGTCATTACACGATTAGTTGAAAAATAGAAGTGGAAACATTGCGTGCAAAGGTTCTTTTGATCGACTAAGACAAAGGAATGATTATCTTTTAAGCTTGCACATCACTTACTAAACAATGAAAAAGTTCTCACTTATCACAACAATCTTATCTCTTATGCATGTACTATCTGCAGTCACACATTATGTTCCTAATATATAGAAACTTTAGAGATAATCTGTTATTCAAAAGGTAATAAAAACTGTTCTTAATAAATGAAACAATTGATTAAGCAAACATAAGAATCGAAGGGTTTGTCCAATTTAAGAATGTTAGCAAGGGCAATTGGTGAAGTGGAACTTTAGCGTATGGTAAAAGTTGTCACTGAATGACTCGAATATCAAGAGTTTAAATTGTGAAAATAGTCTTTTATAAATATAAGATAAGAGTGTATATAATAAATTTTAAGATAAATCCAATACTTCTTTGTACCCCACATAGTAACTCGAGTTTTATGTGCCAAAACTTTTATTTTAAGAACTAACACTAAAAACCAACTGAGAGACAAATGATTTCAGTGATCAAAATTAATTTAACGACAAGAGTAAAAGTCAATTTACATATTAAGATTATTGAGACATTTCACATTATTATTATTATTATTTTTTTGTCGGATCACGTTATTTTCTTGAATTACTAAAAACTACAACCCCAACAACAATTCACAATATATATCCGTCCTTATGCATTCAATGTGGGTCGAAGTATCTAGTTGTTCAGGACTTCTAACTAGTCCGATACATTTCCATTACGTTATTTTGGCCGAAAATAACCCCCATGTTTTTTTTTTTTCTTTTGCAGGTGGCGAGTTCGGATCAAGTCAAGCAGATTTCTACCTTATCAGGTACAAGAGAGAACAAAACAACATAGATAAAACGATATGCATAACAACTAATTGAGAAAGTGATGTGCACATATGCAAAAGGACGAAAAAAAAAATCACAATTTGATCTTGGAAGTTTTGAATGAGCTGCTACCTCACCAGTTTTTAAGGTACGAGAAAATGCATAACAATAATTCACTTATAGCAACCTGAAAATTATTGTGATGTGAAAGTTTAGCAGATGCATAACCTTATCAACACATGAATACAAATGTTTATGGCAAAAGTTTTTTGAGACCTATCAATTATTTTTAGTAGATTCAATCACCTCTATAGGGGTAATATTAGATATTTATTTATTTACTTATTGATGACCGGTATTGATGATTTCACTTGAAAAATGTATAATTCTGATTAATTAAATATAAAATTAATCGAGGCTGATCTGAAAAATAGTTTCAAAACTATTTATTTATTTACTTATTGATGATTGGTACAGATGATCCCACTCAAAAGAAGTATAATCCAAATTAATTAAATACAAAATTGATCGGGGCTGGTCTGAAAAATAGCTTCAAAACTAATTTGAATTTGAAATGTAACTAAGGCTCCGTTTGTTTGCCGTAAAATATTTTTTCGAAAAATATTTTTTGAATTTTTTAGTATTTGATAACACTAGAAAATTGGTCAAACTGTAAAATATTTTCCAATCAACAATTACGGCTAATACAAAATTCAAAAAAATATTTTCATGTCCTTTGGGAGAAGAAAACATTTTATGAAACTCACTGTACATCCAAATATCATAAAATATTTTTCAGTATTCTATTTTTCAGAAAAAAAAATTTTCTTAACAAGTTATTTTACGGCAAACAAACGGAACTCAATAAAATATTTTATTTTCTATGAAAATATTTTTTACTGAAAATATTTTTTCACAAGTAAATTATTTTACGGCAAACAAACGGAGCCTAAGTCTCTTTTTCTTCGTTTTAAACACTCTAAGTTATCTGCGGTGATATTAATTTGAAGAAAACCAAATTCCAATAAAATAAAATAAAATCTCACCTACTTAGCTCATAGATTATAGCTCATGTTGCCGTTGTTTTGGCTCTAGCTCGCAGGTTTTAGACCAATTGTTTCATAGCTTCTCTAACCAAATTAGGTAAACTAGATATTCCAAAATGATTAAATTAAAAAATAATTAAATTAAATTTGCAATTGGGAATTGCTCCATTGAATTGCTAAACCGGAAATATTTCTTTCAAATTAAAAACCACCATCCAATATCTTGTCCTTTACCTTTCTCAATAGTTAGATTCAAAAGAACCGATGTACAAAGACTTCAAATATATTTGAGGTTTGGAAATGGTCGGATTTACTTTAAATTTATTATATTTATTCATAGTTTATATTTTTACAAAAGACTATTTGTGAACAAAGTCAAACAATAACAATTTTATCATTGCATCAAAACTCTCTTTCTCTTCGTAGTAGGATCCCTAATGAATAAAATTATTAATAACACATGCATGTAATGTAAATTAGTGACTTGTTATAACTAAATATCTCAAGTTCAAACATATGTTCTCCAATCACAACTACTGACCTTTGATTAACCTAAAATATGCGTTCAAGTACATTGTTACACAACATATATTTATAATAATCTTATAGTACATTTAATGTGATATTATTTACTGTGAATTCTTCTAAAGAAAAAAAAAAAAAAAGACACAAACCTCCCAAAGGTGCACCTACCCCAAATTAACTACTTCATCGAGACATGAAACCTACTACGCATGGCAAAAAACAAGACCAAACATTCAAGATTCAACAAGCAATGAAATAGTGATTCACTAATTTAGCAAACTGCAATAAAGGGGGGTGTAAAACTGTAAAAAGAGAAGAAGAATCAGAAGAGGACAAAATAAATGTTAAAGAAAATAAAAAAACAAAGAAAGTAAAGAAAAAAGTGTAGAAACCAAAATCTAATGAAGCTTAAAGCTACGAAAGTGAACGTGGCACATCACAAGCACTACAAGTTAGATCGTTCGCTACGCTACTCGTCCTTATTACTGCTATTTTGCTGCTATTTGCTTTCTAGGGGACCCCGCGAAAACTCCCATTTTTTTTTGTCTTTTAACAGAGTTATAATTCGAACTCGAAATATTTTATAATAATAATTTTTTTTTTAATTATTTTATTTAACTCTCGAATTTCCACCAAGACCCTTGGTACGTATCAATCTCTTCTATTTATTTTTCCACATTTCAATCAAACCAGAGAGAGAAACCCCCCAAAAAAGGAAAAAAAACTCCACATAGCCACCACCCTCCACCACCCTCAACCACCAAGAAAGAAGGCCATGAGATGGTGGGGTTAAGTGTAGTATTGGAAGGCTACAATAACAATAACAATAGTATTAGGAAAAGTAGTAGTAGTAGTAGTAGTTGTACTTCACAAGTAGTGAACAAGTCCAACATGATCAAGAGTTCTCCAACATCTCCAGCACCTTCATCTCCAAACCCTTTTTCTAGAAGTTACTCTCTTCCAAGTAATAGGAATCTTCCATCATCAAATGGCTTTCTTGACCACTGTTTTCTCTGCAGACAAAAACTCTTGCCTGGCAAAGACATCTACATGTACAAGTAAGCATACTCTTCCGGTTTTACGGTTTGAATTCAAAATTTTTAATTATAATAAGTGACTATATGACTGGTTCCACCCGATCTTGAGTCAAGTAAGCATACTTTTCTAGTCCATACAAGAAGCATACATAAAATTATGCCTCCATGCACCTTTCTCTTGTTCACTAAAACTAAGTAGATCTTAGTTTATATATGTTAAAAAACAAACACAAATTTGAAGTTCCTTAGTTCTATTTTAATCTTATTTAGTTCAAGTGTTAAGCTCGTAGTTTGTTCTAGCCTCACGGGGTCGGACTCTAGCACATTATTAAGTGCTGGTGTAGGAAACTCTTGCTATGCACGGGATTGAACTCTATAGGTATTATTAAGTGAGAGTTTAGGAAGCTCTAGTTATGTACGAAGTCAAAAAGTGGAATAAGATGTGAAAAGTGGATATTTTATTAAATTTAATTTAGTAGATAAACTTTGTAAAGTCTTAAGGGTGAATAAGATTTTTACTTTTTTAATTTATTTGATGGATTGTTCTAAGAATTTGTAGTTACATGTTGTTGTTGTTGTTGGTTGCTACAGAGGGGACAGGGCTTTTTGTAGTGAAGAGTGCAGGTACAGGCAGATATTTATGGATGAAGAAGAGACTATAAAGGCTAAAAGAGACAATTGCTCATTGGCTGCCATTAAACCTCAACATGCTTCTTCATCATCACCTTCTTCTTCTCGTACTACTAGTAGTAGTAGAAAAGGGGCCAACAAAAGAGCAAATGGATTTGCATACTAAAGAGTTGGGTAACCTCTCTTGTAATCAAAGGTTTCAAAAATGAACCACGGTTTCAACCTCCATTTGAAAGCATTTTTTTGGGGGTTCCAGTTTTAGCCTTGTCGCATTTTGTAATGACTTTTAATGTTTTCTCTTTTTTTGCGAAGGAATTTTCATTTTACTTCAGACCATGGGTTTTCTTTTTTCTATTGCCAGAAAACTGTTGGCCTTTAAACAGCAGGAGAAGAGGTTGGATTCATGGAATCTGTTACTGTATGAGTAAAATGCTAAATAATCTCATTTGCCCCGTAACATCGCTTGTACGTCTTTTACGTGGTATTATTTACTCTTCACTTCTTATCTCCACGGCCGTAAAGTAGTATTATTCACTCTTCGCTTCTTATGTAACAAATATCATTTAGGATGTGAAGTTCAAGATGATATGGTCTATCACTCTTCAACTCTTACGTGATAAATTGCCATTTAGTATTGGCTGGTAAATATCACTAGTGTTATTGTGTTATATTTTCTTGAATTTTGATGTGTTTGAAGAATGCACTGAGAAACAATCACCATGTTAGGCCCTACACTCACACACGATCGATCGTTTTTAAACTGTTTTATGTTTATTGGAAGGTGAGCATTTAGTTATGACTTAACTGCACTTTGCTCCTCGAAGGGTGTTTATTTTAAAGATCTCATTAACTCTTCTTCATTGAACATATTCAATTTTTGCTAAAATTATTGATATCAGAATGAAATTTCTATGGGGTTTTATTACCACTTGCCATCACTGATCACTGCAATCTGTGTATTGTCTGGGTGATGCTTATGTGTTTTGCATGGTTCACTAGATGATTTCGTGTTTTAATATCTCCTATTAGTGTTTTGATTGTTGCATGCAGGGGATGTATTTTTCGGATTGGCATTGTAGTCCTTACTATCCCCGAAATTATTAAATATACGAATAATTTTAGTTTAAAAAATTAATTTCAAAAAAAATATTATATATAATTACTATTATAATGTGTCATAGTTTTTGTTAAAATAAAATTCAAAATCCGTCTCCGATTATGTGGTGCATTGGCATGCACAAGGATATACTCTTATTATAGAATATCATAAGATCAAAATAAAAATGTCAAAAATCTTGTTAATGATTAATTCATTTATGTAATTACACTTTAAAAAAATATCTTCTTATTGGTATAGTGGAATATATGCCCCAGAGAAAAGAGAAAAAGGTGAAAAGGGGGTTTTTGCGATAGTGACTTCATCTTGTCAATTTTGGGATAAGTAATTCATACAATTTAAACTTTATCATAATTTAGAGCATGTACTTGAGAATAGGGAAAATGTTGGAAAGTTGTACTTGTTCGACTATTGAATTATTCGATAAAATTTTTAAAATTTTGAGCTGTACGTTGAATTAAATACTGAATATTACAATAATATCTTCTAAAATTATAAAATACCCAATCTATAGTCTGACTGTCAAGAGTTAAGGGTGCATGCGTACTGAATTATTTTTTAGTGAGATTCTTCATTATTTTAATTTTCCATCTGTCATTTCTTTACTCTTTTGTTCTCGGTTCTTTATTTTCTTGCTTTCCTTTTACAAGGTACATAACAAACAAAGCTAGTTTTTTTTCATTTCTTCTTATAAAGACAGTTCAGTACACAATATTTTCGTTATATATAAAATTAAAAAAAAAACTCAATTCAGTTTGAGATTTATTATATGTAATCTTATCTCATTTAAAAAAAAAAAAAACTATTTTCAATTTTAATTAATAATTTTTAAATCACATGACGATAATTTTATCATGTGTCAAACTTTTCCATCTTTATACTTTCTTTAAATCATGCACAAAGAGGGAGCTAGCTAGCTGATGCATAGCAAACTCGCTTACAAGTGTCCCCAAACATCTGGCAATGGTGGAAACCCATTCAAATGTGGTGCTCTCCCATTTCATGTCTGCACTCCCAAGAATAGCAATATACTGATTAAGTTGTAATGGACCATAATGGATGTACTTGTCTCCATGGCCTGCCTTTGTCTGCTACTGATAAAACCAAAAGAGATGAACATTGAATGCTAGTAGTACTAAAGTTTGTCTTGTAGCAAAGCTATAGAGATGAGTGTCATGACATGGGATGAATTAACTAGTAAAGTTATAATGTTATCAGTGAGATTTAATAATTATATTTAAACAGTTTAGAATTGTTAAATAATTTTGTTCATAATTATAACATTATAATATTAAAAAAGAATTTTTACCTTAAAGTCAGACCTAAAAAAGGTTTTGAGTCGCTATGCGTTGAATTTGAAAAAGGGTCGAAAAATGAAATAAGATATATGTGAAAGTGAATTTTTTTTTTTTAATTTAACCAAGGAGAAGGTTCAAGAAGCGAAATAGGATGTCAAATTGGATAACTTTTTAAAACTTTATTTAGTAGATAATTAATTTTGTAGCAAACTTATTGTACGTTGAGTTTAGAGAAGCGTCATTAAGTCAAATAAGATGTGGAAGTGGACAATTGTTTTGAACTTATTTAGTAGATAAATTTGTCATGTTAGGTGGTGTTTATCTTCAATTCCTTGCCTGCATTTGTCTTGTAGTGAAAACTTTAAGAGATGAACATCGAATGCTTTGTAAGTTGTTGTCTTGTCGCAAAGCTGCAGAGATGAATGCCATTAATGTCGACCAGGTTGTTCTTATAAGCTGCCATGAGTGTATGTGGCATTCATTCATAATTGATTGTAATAACTCCATGAATTGTAAAAGAATTTGTTTGATGGTGAAAGAGAGACCATGACAAACTCAAGAGTCGGTGACTTATTATAATTAAAGATTTTAAGTTTGAATTATAATTTTATTTTTGAGAGAGAATGACAAAACATGAGTTTGATACTATTGGTTTTGGGTAGTAAGATGAATAATAGAGTTATTGTTCGACGATTTATTACAATTAGATAAAGTGATAAATTTACATATTAAATCGAGTTATATATCAATAGATTATGGATCCGAGTCTCGCCCCTGCCTATCTAAAGAGGAAACTTCAACATGGAAGTTCAATCAACAATAATTTTGTCTACACGTAATATAGTGCGTTGTAGGCGATAAATAAATAAAATAAATTATACTATGTCGATATAATCTTTTAGATGATACGGAAAGTATACATGGTACTTTTGCAATTATTTCATGATCTTTCAAGCCATAAGAATTTAATTCTCGTAAAATCAGTATTAGTAAAGATGATATCTTGTCATGATCAGCATTACGAATGTGAAATTTTCACGAGTATTTATAATTAAACAAGACATACGAACTAAACGTTTTCTGCTAACATTTTTAATGTTATAATATAATGATTGAAGCAAACTCGTCAGTACACTGAAAACATTTGTGGCATACACAAAATAGAGAAGAATTAGCAATCCTTTTCAAGCAAGGAAAAAAAAAATGGTCTCACGTTAGCTCAAAGCAAGGACGGATGGCGAAAATTGTGTGCTTGAAGGGTAATTCTGTACACAAAATTCTCACGTACGCAAGTCCAAAAAAGGGTTGGACGTATGAGTTTTTTTTATATAAAAAAAAAGACACATAAACAAGACGTTGGATTCACCTCAAAGTTAAAAATCCTAAGGGTGTAGTGGCTTACCCCACCTGGAGGTAGATTTAGAATTTTTGTTCAATAGAGACTAAAATACATAATTTAACACTCATATATAGATCAATTTTTTCAGAGGAAGCTAAATTAATTTTGGGTGAATGATTTAAAAATATATATAGTTTCAAAAAGAGAATTGGGTGAATGGGAATACAACTCCAACTTATATAAGAATAGCTCCGCCCTTCATCTCACCTCACGCTCCATATCAATCAAAGGCCGAGCAATACATGTGACAGGAGAACATTAGTTTTTTTTTCTTTCTCGTCGAAAAGAACATTAGTTCAAACTTAAACTTTTGAGAAAATGGCTCAATTAGTTCCAAACGTTTGTTTGTTGACATTTTAGTTCTAAACGTTTTAAATCGGACACTTTAGTCTTACATAAGAGATATCGTTAGCCCATTAGCTCATTTTTGTTAAATTTGTTCGGTTAAAGTCACGTGATTCGCACGCCGCGCGTAAAAAATAAACAACACACAAGGTTAAATTGGTCATTTAACTTACAACTATGAAGGGAGTATTTGCCCTAAATGACCAATTTAATCCTATATGCCTTTTGTTTTTACGTGCAACATGCAAATTACGTGACCTTAACGGAGCAAATTTAATATAAATGAGTTAATAGACTAACGATATCCTTTATATAAATGGTTTAGGACTAAAGTGTCTGATTTGAAATGTTTAGAATCAAAATGTTAAAATAAACAAACGTTTGAGACTAATTAAGTTATTTTTTCTAAATTTTTTATTACAATATATTGCTATCCGATCACTTCAACCAATCTTTTCAGACGGACCCATTTGCAAGTATTTTCATTTTTGAAATGGGTTGGCAAAGTGGCGAATTTAGAATCTCAAAGTATGGGTTAGGAGACAAGAATTAGGACAGGAGAATCCTCAAGGACCATAGAATCTTATGCTCTTATTCTATGTGCCCATGAAGCTTAGGCACCATAGAAATAGTACCCCCTTTGAGATACAATAAAAGGAGTGAAGAATTTCGTACGTTGTTGGAATTATATGTGCACGTAGCTTGGAGCCTCTTGGGCACCACGTTACGTCCACATAAATCTTCACCCAGAACCAGAAGGGAACAGCTGCTGAGCTATGTTTGTCCTTTCCTAACCCAAGCAAGCAAAGGAGGAATTAAAGTGAAAATTATTGTCTTCCTTTTTCCTCTTCTATTTATTTTTATGGTATAACTTCGCTAGTGTTATAAGTTAACTCTAGGCATTGTCGGTCTTAGATTCGGAAAAGAAAAGAGAGCGGCATTAGGCTAATTTCAATAGCTCTTTTATTTTTGAGTAATGTTATATATCACTTATTTTTTAATTATTTTTTTTATCACTTCTTATATGACGTCCTGACATTCTAATTAGATAATATTTTTATTTCTCTTTCTTCTTTTTAATTCTTTCTTTTTCTTCAATTTCTTTTCTCTCTCTTAATTAATATTTACCATATTAAAAGAAAACCGTCCACCTTGAACTCAAATCATTCTATTCTGATTAATTATCTTGGGCACTTATAGCCAATTCACGTCAACGTTAGTTTGCAGACATGAGTGCTAACCTTTTGACACCAATATTTCAATTTTAATTGCCACAAGCTTTCCAATGGCCTAGAAAAATAAGTTAAAAATTCTCTCTCTATATATGTGTATATATAAAATAATATTTATGTATTTTTAGTCAAAAATAATAATTAATCCCTGATATAAAAAGAAATATATTCATATACCTAAAAAATTATGTGTTTTCATCCTCAATAAGAAATTTTTTTGGATCCGCCCGTACTAGTCTTCTTTGTTAAAAAAAAAAACAACAGTTTCTAGCATTATAAAAAATATTGTACTATGTCTTTTTTAAACAGGATCAGATATTCGAGATTTGACACGCTTGATCTGAACTTCAAGAAATCCCGAAAAAGTTTTCTATTGCAAAAGTAAAAAAAAAAAAAAAAAAAATTATCTAGGCTTTCTTTAATTATTTATTATTGTTACATCTCAGATTTACACGGTATTAATCATAATAGCCAATACTAAGTTTCATATGCTTGCAATGGTATATGAGAACTGTGCGCATCGTTCCTCGTTTCTTTCTTTAATTGGAAAGAAAAATTGCATTCATTGTTTTACGCGGGCTAAATTGGTTAAAGAAACTTAGGAAAAAAATATTGGTTAAAGATAGTTAAAGGTCATACAGAGATCTGTTTCTTGTTAAGTATCATGCAAAGATTTGAGCTGAAGATGGATAGTTTTTCTTTTAATATGGTAAATATTAATTAAGAGGGAGAGGGAAAAAGAAATTGAAGAGAGAGAAATAGAATTAAAAAGAAGAAAGAGAAATAAAAAAACTGTCTAGTTAACATACCATGTAAGATGTCACATAAGAAGTGATAAAAATATGACATAAAAAAAGGTAATATATAACATTACTTTTTATTTTTTTCCCTCCATTTAGGGATTTGGAATCCTTCCACTATTTTTAATGATCCCCTATTTTAGATTTATTCAAACAATTCCGTTACTTTTAATTATTTCTTATTTTAAGAATTTTTTGGTTCAATTTCACCCCCCATTGACTTTTCTATTTAAAGATTTTAGACATGTAACCATTGAGATGGAATAGAGGATAGTTCAGCTCCACCGAATTCGATAAGGATCTCCTATTTTTTAGGGGATTGTTAGAATCATCCTAAAATAACCAACAATCGGTGTAAACTTACGTAAGATTTTTCTTATGGATTTAAAAGATATTAGTGATCAAATGAATGGTGTTAATCACATTTATACTAGCGCTTCTCTTCGCTGTCTGAGGTTGTGCTTTTTAACTTACAGCTCCACTGAGAATGAGACGTGTAGCCCTCATTAGGTTTTATGACAATGGTAATTCTGCTCACCAGAGCACAATATACAAAATGTGCTAATAGAAGAAATAGCAGAATTCGCCGACACATCAAAGCACACAAGTATTAGAAAACTTGAAATTTCTTTTCATAGCTTGAACTCGTCCGACTGACACGATTCTTCTCATAAGATGCACAACAAGCAAACTCGACACATGAAAGAGTGGCACGGACCTCTATAAAAAACTAGACACAAGTAGATCAAGACAGATATACAAGAATATTCGCAAGACAATTTGCACACTACGACTTTTCAAATCATACGTACAAGTGCAAACAATGGCATCCGTACAATTTTGCTGTTGTCTTGGTCAATATCACCATAAGCTCATCCAGATTTGAACAGAAGTACTGCTTTTGAATCCAAATAGAAGTAGACAAAGTGATTTGTCTCGTGTGTCACATAAGATCCTGCAATGAGAAGGCGAAAGGGAGATGAATAGAGGTTAATGTAACTTATTTCAATTCTCTCAGTGTATGCATGGCTAACAATGACATATAGTGAGATTCGGAAGGAATCACAGTTGTATATTAGTAATCAGCAAGCCATGCATTGCCAATGAATCCTAAGGACTGCATGAAGGTAGTTCTTTGAAACCGCATATAAAATCATTCAGAGCTCAAACCAAACTAAGTTATCTATAGTATAAGATATAAGAGAAAATGATGCATCACAGGAGCTGGCAGACCGTGCATGGCACAGGTCCCAGATCCAAAATGTAGAGCCTCAATCAGCTTAGTGCACCGACGGCACTTCTCTTTCACCCAACTGGAGCCAAACCCCAAATCATGACCAAAATTGGCGGATTACTCGGACTATTGTTCGACATTTCTCCAAAGTCTGATATTCAAACCTTCCCAGTACAATCTTAAATTGCAAGCAAATCTAAAATAACTTCCCCTTCAGGCTACGCTAGTTCCAAGCTTTTTAACACTGATAGCTGAGGCAGCTTACGCAAGAGACATGAGAAATATAATTTACTTGATCTGGTTATCTACCATCCTATTAATGTTGTTCATCTTCAAGGAAAAACAGGGAAAAAGAAGAATAGTTCTATATACGTTCAAAATTTAAGAATTGAGTTTAAAAACACAACTATACATGGCCAGACGAGATCATCTTCCTCCACAAGTCATCATTCACTGTTACCAAATGATGCAAATGCAGGATGCATATTCTCAAATTGTTTTGTACTCTCATAACGCGAAACCAACTTAGGCTTTGAAGCTTTGGAGAATTTGCACGGACTGGGTAACATTATTTTTTTTTTATGGAATAAAGGAGACCTTGACACCAATTACAAGTCACGCCAAACTCCTTATTATCGCAATCACGGTTTACTCAATTGATTCCTTGATGCTCTTGGGAGGAACAAAGGTGGTAATTCTGCCCCATTCATACATTGTTAATTTCAGATGAGCCATTGGCTTGTTTCCAAAATAGAGTCAATTCTCACTTTGGCAAAGCACGAACCATGGCAAATTGAGGCCCTCAACTTGCTCTCTTCATATAGCCATAATAAACCAGTATATACAATTGTCTACGATTCGCTAAAAAGCTTCACTGCTGATACCAAAACCTTGTTCATCTAGTAACAATACCGATGAAAACCCAACAGATACTAATTTGACCACCCTCTGATAGAATTGGATCTATTATAACAAAACCTAACTCTTCACCTTATTCTCTCATCAAAACTAGAAAAGAACCGAACTTTCTATACTTTTGCCCTTATGTTCTACAAATTACGCATGCTAAGGTCCGATCTAAGCTAAATCCACCACTATTCATAGACATTAAATACTACACATCAATCATCAGATAAAATCAAGGCTTTCGAGTCATTTTTAGCTAACTTTACAGCAAAAAGAAGTATAATCAAATATTACAGAGAAAAAGTAACTTAATATCGAACATCAGAAACCGCAAAATCAAAAGAAAATTGAAAAAAGATAGAAAAAGAAAAGCATTTTACCGAAGTTTTTGCCAACAATACAATGCCAAGTAGGGCCGTACTTCTGGTCAAACTGCTTCTTTATGTGCTCAGCTACATCCTTCTCCACATTATACTTCTCATATGCCTATAAACACACACACACACACACATCGATTCATTTATACATTCATAAACTATATATATATATATATACACTCCAACACATCACACATACTAAATACATTGAAAGTAACAATTGTTTAGTTGAATGAAACGTTTTACTGATCAAAAAAAAAAAAAACTAAATACATCGAAAATGCTCTCTACTCCGATGGAGTTTGTTTGAAATCAATTAACTAAGCTACGCGTTGCTGACGTCAGCTTCCAGTTCTTCTGATATATATACACACACTAAATATATGCAAAAATGTTCTGTACTCCGATTCGGAAGGTTCGGAATCACTTATATACGCTATTATACATTGACGTCGGCAAGCGCTTTGCTGACGTCAGCTAGAATTTCTTCAGATATATTTATGTGTGCATTTTTTGTAAAAAATAAAAATAAAAATAAAAAATTAACGAAGAGAGAGAGAGAATGTACAGCGATGGCAATGTCGACGGCTTCCTTCTGAACTTCGGCCTTCATATCGGCGCTCTTAATGACAACCTTCCGACCATTAACGGAGCTCGGCGATGCAGCAGGCGCCGCTGCAGCCGCCGTCAATGACTTCCGATCATCGGCGGAGACCTTCAACGCCGGAGCTCCGCCGGTGATCTTCTTCGCATCCTCCGCCGGAACCATTTTCTTCGCATCGTCACTCATTTTTTTCTATTTTTTTTTTTTTTGTGGAAAAAAATGGTTTATGGTGAAGAGCAAAGAGTTAATAAAATGAAATAAAATTCTTTATATATATGTGTGTGTGTATGGTGAGGTGTGGGGTCCACTATTCAGATTGGTTAGTGGTGGTTACTCACTTACTGGTGAGATGTTGAGTAGAGTTTACTTTTACTTGGTTCAGTTTGAGTGAAAAGTGGGTGAAAATACACTTTTACTGTGTGTACGGAATACGTTTGGACGGTTGTCAATGTTTGGTAAAAGTTTTTACCGTTTGCCGTCAATTGATTGGTGAAGCCTCTTTAGTTCGGATTTAACTATGGTTATTAAGTTTGGATTTGAAATTTAAGACGATTATGTATTTAGGGCCTTGTGTTACTAGTCTGAGAAGGTTTTTTTTGCCTTGGATTTAAACATGGTTCCTAAGTTTCAGTTTGGAGTCTAGTTCGAATTGTTATGACGATTATGTATTTGGTGCCTTGTGTTGAGAGAATGGATTTACTAATAATTTCATGATATTATAAGCAATACCCAAGAATTGTGATTACTAATACAGTTATAATAAATAAATAAATAAGAAAGATATGAATGTTTTATAATTATTAAATCGCGTTCACAACTTTATGATATTATAAAGGAATTATCACCCCCATATGTTGTGTGGGCTTTGGCCCACTGTGTTTGATTTGGGTTTCACAGTCCATTGTGTTTGAAATTAGAATTTGTTCAGTCATTTTTAAATCAGACATTTGTTGGTTTTGAATCCGTTTTGAAATTTAAAAAAATTATTTTAGATATCACACAGCACTAATCTTGATAGTAGTCTCGAAGTTGTTGCCTAGAACATGACACAAGTATGGAGACACAAGTCTAAAGTCTCGTCACTATAATATTTTTTGATACATAGTTCAAAAACTTCACTTGCACGTGAAGAGACATGTTAAAAACATCAAACTGATTAAGTACGTATTACCTAACTATTTAAACTTTCAAATTTCAGCTATCACAACACAATAGCAGATACAATCTTGAATCTGAATCACAATATGGTTATGCAATATAGAATCAACTGTACTTGAAGATTGTTAGATTAAGTAGTCACTTGAGAACTTCACATACTTGGGTTTTCAGCTATCACAGCACAATAACAGATGCAATCTTGAATCTGAATCACAATCTGGTATGCAATATAGAATCAACTGTAGTTGAAGAATGTTAATCACTCGAGATGAATAAGCCACTATATAAACAAACCTTTACATGAAAGTATTTTACAACAAAACAAACGGAAGCAAGTAGCTTCCATCTAGTATCCAGAGCCACGTTCTTATGAAGGTCTTAACTCGCAATCAGTAAAAAGCATTACACGCATACCATTAGGAGGAAATACAAGATGAATCTTTATTTACAAGTATCTCTCGTTCAGAACCTATCTCCAGCTCAGAACGCTAAACTTTGGCCTTCCGCTATTTCTTCATCAGAGTTGTCTTCCACAACTCGATCCAATTTCGCCCTCTTTCCATTAGGAAATGCAACTTCATCCTCACCATCAGAACCAGAATCCTCTGCAGCCAATGGACTACCAGATTCTGATGAAACCACCTTTTCATCTTCACCTCCAGATTCTTCGGATGGTTCATTTTCACCAGTACTGGCCAGATTCTCATTTGCTTCAGGGATTGGAGCATCTTCTTCCACGGCAGAATCACTTGGTTCAAGTATTTTGAAATCCCTGGAGGTGCTACGCTTGGCGTGCCTCAACAGATTAACTTTAGTTGCCTTGCTTAGTTGAATAAGGTATTTCTCATAGTCCTCTATATGGAAGATCAACTCCGGGATGCATTTGTTTTCCCTTTTGATTTTGTTGACTATTCCTTTAGTTATTGTGCCCTCCTGTTGATTCTGCAACTCCAGTGAAAACATGATCTCATTAGCTTAAGAACCTATATCATTCATTTAAAAAGTGCAAATGTTCGGATCAGAAAACGTTGAAAACTAGAACAAGAAAACAGCTCTCTACCTTTTGCATCTGAGCCACGAAATTGTAGAGAGGAGCTGTTAACTGCCTGCACGTAATTTCCACAAGCTTTTGGTACTTGAGGCTGGGGAGGATTTGCTTGCAGCTTCTAGGAGCAATTTGAAGCTTTGAAATTCGAGCAAAATTTTTATACAACTTTGCAGCAATTCTCAGAAATTGTTCAGCATGAGGATCTGCAAAAATGTTTCCACTCATAAATTAAATGACCAACACCGAGAGATAAGTAAGATAACTTATTTGCATTGCAAACTTATTAGAGACAACATACCCTTAAGATTCATCATTACGAAAGATGATAAAACTTGTACAATAGCTACTGTTCTCAAATAAAGAGTCTCTTCCAATGCCAGTACAGGAGCCTCTTTATTATTGTGATGCAGCAAATTTCCTTTCTGAGTAGCTGTAGTATATGCCTTCAGTTTCACGATGATCCAATCCATGTCAACGACGTTTGATTCAACTAATTGCAGAATAGAAGAAGCTACAACAGCATTTGTAGATTTGTTTATGACGGGATATGTTTCAGATATCTCTAGTGGGGCGTTCTTCTCTGATCCCACTACTTTCAGAAGCTCTGCAGCCATGTCTCGTGCAACAATGAAGTCATTTGGAGGTGAGCTCAACGAAACAACAAGCAAGACCATACTTTTTGCGACTTTAGGATTTGATATTGCAGTACTTCTGCAGATATATGTTGCCCAGTCTCCAACAAGACTCCTCTGTTCCCCCGACAATGTATTGCCAATCATCATAATTATATCGCAGAGAACCTGCATATATTGACACGTATTAGAGAGTATCACCGGAAGTGTACGGTATCCAACAACATCATGAATAAAGCATCATTCAGTGGAAGTCAGACTACTTGGGCAGGGAAGAGAGGAATGCCAAATAATGTAATATTTTATTATAAAGCAAGTGATTGTAACTCTTCATACTACAAGTGAATATCGATAATATCTATAATATTTTAACTTTTGCAAATTATAAACTTTGCAATTACACCTAGCAGCTTAGCCAATTTCACACCTAGTCCTACGAGTTTTCGAGGCAACTCAGATATAATTGGTGAGAAAAGCTGGTGAAGAGACATGAGGGAAAGGTTAGTCCTCTATCGATGTTTTATGGAAGATTCATCTCCCACAATCGTTGAAGGGGGTACATTTTAGACATTAGAATTTTCTCTGCAGAATATATTCACTCTAACACAAAGAAATCAAAAATGGGGATATAGAAGCATTAGATCGGATGAAAAGGTAGGATGGGAAGCGAGTATGGGTTTTTACAATTTCCAAAGGCAGGGGTCCAGGTCGCAAGCCTTCCCAGGCCCCTGACTGCACCCCCTTCCCCACATACACCAGCCCTGAAAACCTCAAAACTTGATTGTCCGCAAATAAAAATGATTATATTTTACTCCGTTACCTCAACTTCACGAGAGAAAGAATGTGCAAGAAACTCTGATAGCAATGGCTTTATGATCCTTTTGATAAACAATTCTTTGCTCCTTGCAATTTTATCATCAACACCATCAGCTAAGTTCCTTTGACTATCCGAACCAGCATCTGCAACATTTCCACAATCATGCTCGACTCCGGAGACTGACAGCAAATCCTCCATTATGTCCACACAATCCAAGCTACACAAACTTAAATCTATCAGTTTCTTCAAGCATATCAATGCAAGATGGATATGTTCCTTTTGATCTTCAATATCTTTCCTCACTTTGGCGTCTTTTTTCCTTTGATCCATCTCAGCCTTTATCCCTGATTTGAGCAATAAAATCACTTTCAGTAATGGAGGCCCCAACAAGTTGATTTTCCCAAAAAGCAATGTCTTCAAGGGATCATCTTTCCCCACAAAAGGAGAAAACTCTAATTGCCGCAGACACACCTTTAACACAAAAGTAAGAATTCTAGACTGAACTGACGCATTATCAGATGGCAACTGGCTGTGATTCTGAGATGCTGCATTGCTGTTGGGAGGATCACATTTCCACAGTTCCATAGCAGTCTGCAATAGCTGATGAATGCTTGACGTTGCCAAGAGAGGGGTTCTCTCCTGACAAAATTTAGTGCTTACTTTATCTGAAGCACCATTAGCTGACGGAAGTATATTTCCTCTTCTCGCAGTAGTACTCTGCCTAGAACCACTTGTAATTTCTTCCAAAGACTCATAGATACCAATAAAATCAAAAAGCTCTTTTTCCAATTCCACCTTCTTGACATCAGTTGTTTTGTCCAACTCAAAGAGAATAGTATTTAATAACACCTTAATGATCCCTGATAAAACAAAAGCGCAGCATTTTTTCTTTTCTTTTGCTAAAGATATGGATCCTGTATCCAGATCTTTATCGAGTAGGCCTGATCTGACATGCAAATAATTAGAACCAAGTAAAGCTTCTTTTGATGAAAAAGGAAAGAGAATAGAAAAATAAATTAGAGATTTGGTAAAACCAAGATGTAATTGTGTCCCAGAGAAGAAGAAAATAATTTAATTCAAAAGCTACTTAGCCATTTTTTCAGAATAAATATATCTCCTTGGCATTCAAAGAATCTATTTAGAAACAGCAAAGAGGACTGCCTCATCTTTTAACAGTCATGGTGCATACACCCTGGTGTACCTTCCAGATTTCCATTTCTTAGCAACTTCCGGATCTTTAATAAACCATCGGACAATCTCTCTCCAGACAATGTTCTTCCTGCCTACAGCAATTTCAGGTCAATATCGAGGGTAAATTACATATGGGAGATCCTAATGAGCAGGACGTAGCAGTACCTCATTCTCTTGAGTAAGAGAGAAGCCAAGACAGGCCCATGAATCTGAAGGTTGGTCGGTTTTCCCACATTGCTGAAGTAGAAGGATCCAACAGATGCAGCACAGAAGGCAGTCCAATGGTTCTTCAATACAAACTTTGCCACTCTCAAATTTAATACATTGGCCAATGCCTAGTTGAATATCTGCATCCTATAAGAACATTACTTCATTAAGTGGATTGAAGTGAAGTGAGTACAGAAAAACGGACCACATAGTATTTCATATAAAAATACATATATTTAGAGCTTTGTTAAGAGTATTACTGTAAATTTCCAACTCGCAAGAAAGAGACTTAAGCACAAGCCTTTAGATAAGTACCTCTCTGTAAAATCGTTGAAAGTGAGGCAAGAGAAAATCAAAAACACTCCCAGCAATCAAGGGATCCATCAATACAAGCTTCACCAATCCATGGTACAGCGTCTCCCTGACTTTTGCCTAACATCAACACTTCGAGTTAGTTTAAATCTCTTCCTTCTCCTCCTCCCCCACCCCTGCCCCACAAAAATAAAATTAAAGGAAAGGAATTAGTTGACACGTAATATCACCTGCTGATAAAGGCATCTCTGCAGTAAACCACTAAGCTCCTGAAAAAGGCCAGCTCCAGTTGCACAATGTATATCAGCTTGCTGGCTGCAACTTGCTTGGCTGCTTGATTCTTGAAAAGCAAAGGAACCATTTCTTCTAGGTTGTTTTTCTGCTAATATTAAATCAATAATGGCAGTAGTTGCAGCAAGACGAATGGAATCTTCTCGTCTAAATGTGGCCTTTCGCAGGACCAAAATGGTATAGTCCTGTATCATTCAACTGGTAATGTGAAGAAATAAAAAGGGGAGAGAAGATGTTATATCTCTCTGTAGTGCTACAGAAATGTATTTAAATCAATTAAATAGCTAAACTTATTTTCGATATAGACTGTCTAAATTTTTTTTTTATTTCACAAATCCTGAATATCTTCCAAACTAACATTGACAGAAATTCAAAATATATACATGGGACAATTTGAGGATGATGCCTTTAACTATATCTCAAACTTCATTTTTGTCGAACCACCAACTGCACTTATAACCTTTTACAATAGATTGATCAAGATAAATTTTATATAATTTTGGACATTGTTGAAGGTCATCTATCACATTTCCCATAGAATGATCCACTGAAACTATAAAAAGAAATAGTGCGTACCTGAAGATCTCGACTGGATTTGATCAGAGGCAATAAAACAGTAATAAGAGAGGAGGATATCTCAACATGCATGAATGTGAAATAATCCAACAACTCTTTCAGATGTGAAACACTATCCAGTATAGAGTATGTATGACTCTGAACTAGATATCCAAGCAACCTACAGAAGTACATAGAGAAATTATTATATTCATGACACTCAAAAATAAAATGCCCAACCTGATCAGAGAAGGTGTAAAGGGAAATTACACATACCTTATAATAGGCAAGCCCACTTCAGGCTTTGAAGAAAGGATGCGAAATTTGCATTGCTCAATTATCTGCAAAGTAATAATTTGCTTACAAATTCTAGAACACCTTTAGCATAAGAAAATTTTCGATATAGACAGTTGCCATTTCAAAGGGTACATGCCACAAGAGGTGAAGCAATGATCCTAACGAAAATTCCCACATCACATTAATCTTCACAAGGTAAGAAAATAAATTCACACACTTCTTATTTACATAAAATCCTTACCTCATTTCTTGCCATATCATGAACATCAAACAAACTTTTTAGCACTTGAGAAGCTAGTTCCTCTGGACCCATAGTACTGTCAGATTTAATCTCTTTGTTGCTTTTCTCTTCTACTCCTTCAAGCAATCCAAATCCAAATTGTACAATACTTGGCAGGATGTGCTCTCTTCCGCAGTTGCTTTCATTCACCTGCAACAAGAAAAATAATACAGTAAATCAAAAGAAAAATGAAAGCAAACGTAACCACGATATTCGAGAAAGTATGAGCAGGTGCCTATGACATCAGTTTGAGTCCGCCTGTGGACGTAATCATGACCATTCCTACATTCAAAGTACTCGGGACCAAGAATATCATCCATTTGTTGTATAGACCTGCCATGTTGTTTTACGTGCAAAGTACTCGGGACCAAGAATATCATCCATTTGTTGCATAGACCTATGTCATGTTTTACGTGCAAAGTAATTGAGACCAAGCATATCATCCATTTGTTGCATAGACCTATGTCATGTTGTTTTAAAGTCACTCTACTAATTTTGTTCTCTGTCATTGTGTAAGTAACACAATTTCTAAGAGCCTTTTGTAATTATCAGGAACTCAATAGATGACATTTGTCACCAAGATTCAGGCACAGAGGGTGTATTAGGCAACAATGTCGTGTAATCATATACTCGAAACATGACATATGGACATATATAGGGAGCAAACATCTGAAGAAATCACGGGATCATTAGGCAAAGGAAAATTACAGCTCTTAACACAGCCTTCTCTATCATCCTGGCATGCTGCAGGTATTCTTCCTTCAAGTCATCTGCTAGCCATTTACAAACTCTGAAATTCAAACACAATTTGAACATATTGCCGGATTTTAAATCAGTTGAAGCAAATTTAACTAGTAGGCAATTGGTGCAAATTACTAGACCACCATTTGTCTACATCAAGCAGAACCAATTATCTCCCTTGAATTAGGCTAACAACAAATACAAGACATTTAACTGCAGAATATGAATGACGGTGTTAAGATACCATCTTACTTCACAGCCCATCCCATTTTCTTCAATACTATATAATCAAAACTCCTTGTTTAACTAAGAAAAGAACTGTAACATGAAGAATATCACAAGGAATGACCAAAAAAAAATCATATTTTAGCTTGACAATAATATCCTAGAATATGTCTGTCAATCCTTCAACATATATATTCAATTCACTTGATAGATTCCCAAAACAAATCATAGCGATGCATATTTCTAGGTGTCTTAAGGCAACAAAATATAGACAGATAACTGATAAGTAATACACAAGCAAAACATCAGAACAACATCATTTAGTAAATCATATTAAATTTGTCATGTCACCAGCCCAAACCTAGACCAGCAAGCAAGACCCATGTCATAGGGTTGAAATAACTGCCTCAGACGGAAATATCAACTAGGGCCGAACTTAATCTAACCCGAGTCATTACTTAACCCATGACACTAACTTAGAGACCATGCTATATTAACTCTGCTTATTCTCATGGAAGGGGACCATTAAGGAATTCACTTACTTTGCAAACTTGTAATCTTTGTAAGCAGAAAACAAAGCTGTTTTCAAAACCCCAATAGCACTCTCATTGAACCTCTTAACTCTAGCAATCGACAATAAAATTGCGACACTAAAATGATTAAAAGCCCTTGAATCCAGCCTAACCAGCCCCAAAACCTCCTGCCCCAATGAAGGATCTTGCTTAACCGCGAAATTCACATGAAGCAACACTGTCCCTTCAACTTGCCTCATTATCAACCCGCTTTTCGCCCCAATTCCCCACCTTCCGAAAAACATCAGTATCCCTTCAATCACTTCCCTTTTACCAAACCCCTTTGATGCCAAAATCAGTAGTTGATAAACCAACCCGGGTAAGTCTTGTATTTCAACATCTCTCATGCCATTAATCACTCTCTCAAGAAACTCATTTCTTCTCACTTTATCCATAAACCAAAACTCGCGAACAATTTCCACCATTTTCACTAACAAAACCTTATTCCAATCACATTTGAGCATTTTATCTAACACTAAGTTCACATACTCAACCCCACTTTTGGCACCATTCGATGATCTAATAAGATTAAGGCATTTGGGAAGGAGAATTAGGATTTGGGTGTCTTCAGGGTCGGATATTTGAGGTAAATAGGAGATGATAGAGTCGACGATTGGAGGTAAATCTAGTGATGGGATCGCGTCGAGATGGATTGAGAAGAGGTGGAGGGAGGAGAGGGAATGGGAGTTGTGAGGAATTTGGAGGGAAGTGAAGAGGGAAGTGTAGGAGAGGAGGAGAGAAGGGAGGAGGGAAGTGAGGGAAGGGTGAAGGGAGGAAAGGGAGAGGAGGGAGGAAATGTATTCGAACACGGCAAGGGAGGGGTTCGGGGAAGAGGAGGAGCGGGTTTGGAGGTAGGAGAGGAGGGTGGGGTGGGATGATGGGGTGAGGAGGAAGGATGGGAGATTGGGTTGGGAAAGGGAGAGGTTATTGTGGTGATGGTGGTTATTTTGGGTGGCTAAGTGGATTATATCAGTGTCGGATAACGGTGGCGGTGGTGGTGGTTGTGGTGGTGGAGGGTGGTTGGAGGTGGTGGACATTGTGGGGTTTGTGTGTGAAGTTCTGGGAGTGGAGAGTGTCTTCTGGTGTGAGTTTTGGTTTTGCGCGGGAACCAATATGAGGGAAATTTCGAATTCGTTTTGTAATACAACGAAACACTCTGATAAATTTTCCGACCTCAAACTCGAGACGTAAATAAATTATTCATCTATCGCAAGAGTTTCATCACTAGACTAATTTTTAAAAAAAAAATTTTAAACAAATTACTATTATAATTTTATATTTTTTCTTTAAATAAGAAGTTGTAGTTGATCTGTTGTTACTATGACTATTGTAAGTTTACAAGTAAATTTTGCTATTGATGATAATGTTAGATTCCACGATAATGGAGTACCGAGTGGAAAAAGGTTATTTGAAACATTAGATGAAAAAATTGCCTAACCAAAATCCAACATCTTTTGATTTTATGTTAAAGTTCTATTACTTCTGTAAATATTTTTCTATTCATAATTGACCTTTTAAATAGTACAATGGCTTGTGGTGTTGTCAAAATAATATTTTCTATCTCACTATATGTTGGTTATTGTGTATATGTAAATTGTAGGGCAAATCTTACAAATAGTCCCTATTATTTACAAATTTTGGACAAATAGTCCCTATTGTTTATAAAAATTTTACCAATAGTCCCTATTGTTTCACAAGTCATTCAGTTAGTCCCTATTGTTTGCAAAAGATCCACAAATAGTCCCCACTGTTTGCAAAAGCCACTCAATTAGTCCCTAATGTTTGCAAAAGTCACTCAATCAGTCCCTATTGTTTGCAAAAGTCTCACAATTAGTCCCCATTGTTTGTTGCAAACATTGGGGACTAATTGAGTGACTTTTGCAAACAATGGGGACTGATTGTGTGACTTTTACAAACATTGGGGACTAATTGTGGGACTTTTGTAAACAATGGGGACTGATTTAGTGACTTTTATAAACAATAGGGACTATTTGTGGGACTTTTACAAATAATGGGGACTAACTGAATGACTTGTAAAACAATAAGGACTATTTGTCCAAAATTTATAAACAATGGGGACTATTTATCCAATTTCCTCTAAATTGTATTTATTACTGAAAAAGAAAAAATTAAGTGTAAATGATATTGTACAGTCGAATATTACAGTTGTCGAACATATACCAATCACTGCCATAGTATTTTCCCTTCATATTTTGGACAAGGTAATCAATAGCACAACACTTATTTTTCATTCAAAAATAATAGTAAGATACGTGTGTTTTACACAATAGTTTATATGTATAAAAGTTAGCATGTATCTTATTGTCGTAGGATCTCATAAAAGACTAATAGATACAAAAATAAATGAAAATTCTTTGACCAATCTGAATTGGCCATCAGGCCACTCAATACAAGTGTTCCACAAATCTTGATTATAATAGTTAACGGACTATTGTGGTTTTCACCCATTTTGATAATTTAAATTTAATATGTGAATCTTGGATTTTTTTTTTGCCTTTTAAAAGGGAGACCGAAGGTCAGGATTTAATTCACTCACTGAAAGAATGTTGCACCCCTTTTGTCCAGCTCAATAAGAGAAATCAGTTGACTCGGAAGTTAGCTCAAGTCATGCATGCCCAAAGGCTGAGTAAGCGCAAAGTTGGCAATCCAATCTGTATAAGTATTTGCTTCATGATAAACATGATTTATGGTGAAAGTTGAATTATTCAAAATGAGTTTCTTACATTTATCCACCAACAGCTTCATAGGAGAATGTCTATTAACATTTCCTTTAAAAAAATACAGTATCAATTGAGAATCTATTTCAATACAAAGATAAGTAACCTTTAAAAGTAACCGTGAGTTCTGCCATGTTATTGGAAGAATTTCAAATTTGTTGGTTGTTCATAGACCAGCCTGTGATTAATGATTGCCAAAGGGTAACCCGAAATTGGTTTGGAGCAGGAGGTCTTTTTCAAAATGAAGAAAAGTAAACGGGTTATGAGATTCACCTTCAATTTGGGTATAGTAACAAGTAAAAAAAAGCAGAGCTTACAACAATGTGGGAAGACCTCCACCTCCACCACTAGCCCACTAAGACCTTTAATAAAGGATTGTTAGCCGACATGATTGAGGTTAAAAAAAAAATTCTTCAATCAATTTAAATAAATATTAGTCTTTTATATATTAATAAAATTTATACAATAATATGAAAATTTAATATGTCAATTTAAATATCAAAATATCCCATCAGACCAAGTCAAAAGCAAAAGTTTCATACGTAGACCTGCTGTATATCTTTGGACTTCTTTTATAGGAGAAAAATGTATACAATTGCTTAAAAAAATCTGCCAAAGGTGAAGTGGATACCATGTTCTTGATTTAACAATTTACATAAAGCAATTGCTTAGCAACAAAAAAAAAAAAAATTTACATAAAGCAAGGGGACATAAAACAGTAAAATTCAATAAATTTTGGATGTAAAGTACGACACGTGATTCATGCCTTAGGCCAGTAGGTGAATGTATGGGGCCATGAAGTTGATTTTGTGACGTTTTCATATATGTCGATGATTCATGCCTTGGCCAGTAGGAGATGCATGGGTCCATGAAATTGATTTTGTGACATTGTTTGTATATGTCGATGACCCAATTTTTTTTTTATTATTATTTGGTTGAAATGTCCCAATGTCCACAAATTTAAGTTGTTTAATTGCTTCCACAAACAACTTCATCTTACTAGTGACATGATTGAGGATATTTTTGGATCAAGATCTAGGAATAATAGTAGAGAAATAAACTTAGATTTATTTAGGTATGACTATACTTTTTCTTTTATTATTATTTTTTAAAAATCATGTCATCACATACTATGTATAAAAACGTACCTCAAATTTATTTATATGAATAAAGTTTCAAATATAGATAATTATATAACATCATAACAATTTGATGATTTGAATAATTTTGCCAAACGTGTCTACAACTTAATAAAGAAGGCCATGAACTTTCAATAAATATATTAAAATCATCTAGCACTTATAAGTTGCGAGGTTTTCTATTTTTGCGAATATATTAATGATTTATATTATTCAAATTGTATCGTTTAATTAGTCATTTGATTAACATTTTATATAAATTATGTGTTATAAGTGTCATTGCTAACTAGATCTATTTATTTGCAAAAGTTAAATGGTACAACATTTATCGCATAAAAAATAAAGAGTAAATAAACTATATTGCGAAATGATGAGATATCCTTTTCTCCAAACAACTTACCACTTATATAATTATTTTATGGTTGAAAATGCATATTTTCTTCTTCTTCTTTTTTTGGCAAAAGAAATAGACAACTCGGAGAAAAATCTCAAGACAATAATGTTGGATATTCACATAAGGGATTTGACACCACAAGAGAGAAACCACATTATTTAAGCACGTGTACAATTTGCAAAAGCCCCAACTTGTGGTGGTACCATGGGTAGCTTTCATGCTTCATTTCATCTAGTAGATGAGTAATGATCACACATTGCATAGATGATCACCACACAAGAGGCAAATTTGTCCATTTTTGTTGCTAGGGCCTAGGGAATACTGCATAAATAGTCTTTATTATTTAAAAAAAAAAATTAAATTTATCTTTATTATTTAAAATTACTTTATTTAGTTCTTATTATTTTTAAATAATTTCAAATTTATATCTCTTATTCAAAATAAATCAATGTAGTCTCTACTGTCTTTCAAAAAAAATTAATTTAGTCATAACTTTTTTAAAACATTGAGGACTAATTTAAATTTTATATAAAAATATTAGGAACTAAATTGAAATTTTTTGAAAAATAATAGAAATTAGATTGGTTAATTTTGAATAATAGGAACCAATTTAATTTTTTTTAAAAATAATAGAAACTAAATTGATTAATTTTAAATAATAGAGACGAATTTAAAAATTTTTAAAAATAAGAGGATTATTTGTGCCATTTTCCCTTTTTTGTTATAATTAAAGACGATAGCATCTCACCTGTTTTGATAATGTAGAACCAAAGAAATTATAGCTTAATATGTACCACTAGGTATACAAGAGACCATCCATATCTAATGTCAGTGAAAAATCTGTCTATTATTAAGTCACTATCTTACCTCTCTATTTTCCATATATTAATTCTATAATTAAAGATTTCGTATTTCAATTTATAATGATCTTAAATTCTCAACTTTTAATGATTTAGGTTACAGCCGAGAATTGTGTTCTTTCATCTGCAGATTTTACTTTTGCTTTGCTGTTCATGTTCAACAATGTGCAAAATCTTCACCTTTGGTTTCGCGTGCAAGATGACGTCACAAACTTGTTGGTTGAGACTGATTCAGTTGTTACGTACTCTTTCATTAATGAACATGGAACTATACAGAGTTCACTGAGATCTTTGGTTAAAGATTATCAGCGTATGATTCATCATCATATCATGAAAATTATAGACCGGTGCATGTACTGTTTAGAAACGAATCGGTGCATGGATTAGTTGATTAATTTTGGCCTTAGACAACCTCTTGGAATGTCGGAACTGGACAGCCTCCGGATAATTGATGACTTTATAGAACAAGATAGAAAGAGTGAAACATCCTCTAAATTTATTGTTATGTACTTGGCGTTAAACCTCCTTAGAAGAAAAAAAAAAAAATTACTTTTGAAAACCAAGCCCTCTGTGTCATATTTTCTTTTTCATTTTTTTAACATTCCCAACATGTCTTGTGTGAAGCATGCTCAATTTTTTCTGAAAAGTGAGCCTTTTAACACCCTACTCACAAGTTGCAAAATAAAAATGGAGTGTTGTCCTTGTTCTCCCTGTATTGTACAGGTAATGATCCCACTTTAAGATACAGGTTATCTTACTAACTCCTTTTAAGAAAGTTTAGAAATTTTAACTTTACTTTATGCGTCTCTTTCACATATATTTTATGTTTTTCCTTTGAATTAAGCCAGAGAAAAATCATCTAAGATGAAGGTATATAAGAAAAATATGTATCTTGAAAACAATCATATAAGACCTTACATCTCACCAATCCCATCAGTGTGAAACACTTATTTTTTTTTGTTTTTTTGTTTTTTTATAACGAAAAATTCAATTTAGGTAAAATCGTATATTAGATCTACTCAAAGTTACAAATCACGTAGTCTAACGGTGCATCTGAACATATATTTTAAGTTAGTCAAAAGTCAAAAAATATTTGTAATGAGAGTAAATAAAATCAAATTTTGAACTTTTAATCATAACAAATCGCTATTTAATCACTGTTACTTAATCAACTTATCTTAAGTAAAATCACTTTAAATTTACTTAAGGTTACAAATTAATTTCGTAGTGTAATAGTGAGTCCGAATGCATGCTTCAAGTTAGTTAAAGATTAAATAATATTTGTGATGAAAAAAAATAAAATCAAACTATAAATATTTAATTATAATATGTCGCTACTTAATCACTCGAATGCACTTAGAGGCATGTGGAGAAGCCGTTAATGCCTACATCTGAGGCACTGGGCAGTCTCTATCGAACTATAGTGTGTGAAATTGAAAGCAAGAAATAGAAATATTTAATTCCACCACGTTGTTCCAACCCATATGAAAAGCAACACACTCCAATATTCTTCATACCTCTTGTCTTCTTACCTGAGATCTTCACCAATATGGAAGACTTGAGTTTCTTCATTGGAGTCATAGGTAAGCTATCATACTTTAATTTTTCTCCACGTATAGTAATTATATTCTTATACTTGTTCGAAAGAAAATCAACTAATAACTTTTTCTTCTTGATTTCTCTTGTCTATCACAGGAAATATCATTTCAGTGCTAGTATTTCTTTCCCCAGTGTAAGTATAATGCTTTTTCGTACTTCCTACATCGTCTAAAAATTTAAACGGTTAAGAAAAATGATTATTAGAGCAAGCGAGGAAGACTGGTTGTTCCAAAAAAAAAAAAGATCATTCCTTATTTCCTTTGCCTCGAGAATAAGCAATTAGATGCTGTCGGAGTAAAAGATCGTCAACAAGATTATGTTGTAGCACCTGATACTCGAACATTGGCTCAAGCCATATATACCTAATGATTTTTTACAAAATGGTGATGAAGTGTATAAAGATAGCTATTCAATAACAAATAGACCGTTTTCTACTTAATTTATTTTATATATTTATTGTCTTCAACATCTCATAAATGAGTTAAGATATGTTGTGAATGCAGGAATACATTCTGGAGGATAGTGAAAAACCGGTCGACTGAAGAGTTCGAGAGCCTTCCATACATCTGTACATTGCTTAACTCCTCGTTATGGACTTATTATGGCATCACTAAACCTGGTGGATTACTTGTTGCCACTGTTAATGGATTTGGCATTGTTGTCGAGATGGTTTATGTGGCCTTGTTTCTCACTTTTGCACCTCCAAAGATGAAGGTATAGTTATAACAAGTTGTTAAAAAGTGATTAATTCTACCATTTTCATGATAAATAATGTTCTGAGCTGTCAATATCATTGGGAAACAACCACTTGCAAATTGTAAGGTAAAACTGTATATCACAGATCTCGATAAAAGGGTCTGATTCTTCACTAGACTTCAAGTACAAAAGAGAATTTCGTGAATTGAACTATTCTTTTAATGTCCTAAGCCAATATGAAAATGTGCACGATGAAGACTAATGTTTCTTGTTTGTTTTCTAATTTCTAAAAACAAACAAAGAGTTGTTAAAAAGTGATTATTCTATACCATTTTCATGGTGAATAAGTCTATATTAATTTCTTCAATTGACTAATGTTCTGAGTCAATATGTGGAAACAACCATCTACAAGTAGTAATGCAAAGTTGTATACAACAAATTTCGAAGAGGATCGGATACTTCACCAGACTTGAGTGTAAAGAAAGTTTCGTGAACCGAACTGTCGTCCTTTTATTATTTTGAGCCAGTATATGAATATATTAACGTGCATGATGAACATTAATGATTTTTTGTTTATTTTTAATTTCTAATATTTATGTGATGTGTTTATTCATTGTATTTTACAGGCCAAGACTGCAATTCTTGTGGGCATTTTGGACGTGGGTTTCCTCATTGCATCAATCGTAGTCACTCAACTTGCACTCGAAGGAGAGGCTCGAATCGATGCCATTGGAGTTGTTTGCGCAGGATTGAATATCATTATGTATGGCTCTCCATTAGCTGCCATGGTAAGAAATCATAACCCTCAGCATGGACAAGAATCGTGTTTATGATGTTACGAGAGGATCTAACGGGATTTATACTATTGATTGTTAATTTGATTTAACAATTATGAATTAATAATGATTGAAAAATGATTGTCACTTTATTAAGGTGGTTATCATTTTATTATCATTAAATCAAACAATCAGTGGTTCAAGTATTGTGAATCAAATATTGTGAATCAAGTACTATCATATTATAATATTATAAGAGGACGTTAAAAAAAATCCGTATCTCTAACCAAAAAGTCTGAGAATCTATATAATAACAAAACTTAGGAATTCCTTGTATCGCATTCCTAATCATAGCATGTAGATTTTGAATAAGACCCGGCAACAAACATGCATGAGCATTTTAAAAAATGCACATACCCTTTAAAGACTCTCAGGCTTTTCTACTTTTTGGACTAGTTGCTACCTAAATAAAGAAGCTTTGGACCTCTTCACAGAGAATAATTAATGAAGAAAAAGAAAGAAGAAAGAGAAAGGGAGGGTAGTTGGGGGAAAAATCTTATAAAATGTTTTTTTCGTCTTCTTTCTAGATGAGATCCTAATTGTCTAATTTATGCTTGATTTTATGGTGATTAAGAATATTTATTGTGGTATAACTGTAATAATCTAATAACGCTCTCTTCTTTATAAACGATATTATAGTTGTCTAAACTTATACTTGATTTTATAGTAAAGATATTTCTCGAGCTCATAATGTAACTGTAATAATCTCATAGCTCTCTCCTTGTGATGGTTTAACCTAAAGGAGATGGTGATCGATCAAAAAGTTATGCCTCCAAAATTTTTCTTTGTAAGCCTTGGCATGTCCAATATCTGTCAATTTTAACCTAAACCCTACCTCTCCAACCAAATTGAGCATGACTTCCCTTGAAAGCTCTACTGTATCCAGCCAAGCAAATTATTAGTTTGTCCAAGGATACTGTGTCTTGTTGCGGGGAGAAATGATTTAGTCTGATTGTCGAATCATTGTTAAATTATTTTTTACCAATCTTTTTAAATTTGAACCAATAACTTAATTTTTTTTTTTAAAAAAAAAAACCTATATAAGAAGCCATCTAAAATTAAAAAAATATCTCCGTCTCTAACTTGATTATGAGATTATTATTGGGTTCGATTAATCAAACTCAACGACTTTTATCATATGATGTGAGTATTATCTGTATAGTAAGCCGTTTGGATTTGGCATTTTGCTTGACTACGGGACAGAAATGTTGCCCTATAGCTGGCTTGGGTACTACACGTAGTTCACCCAAAAACACACACATATAATTAGTACGTCTTTTCAACTAGTTGGCTTTCTTATTCTTGGACACTTCCAGGTTATGTTGGCTCTTGCATGCAGGTTAATTGTGTGGCCTATATTGTTGTAGGAACATCGACATAAAGATTTTTGTATCATTATTGTCAGCTAATTAGTTGATCTTTCATTTTCAGAGAACTGTAGTGACAACCAAGAATGTGGAGTACATGCCATTCTTCCTCTCATTTTTCCTCTTCTTGAATGGAGGCATTTGGGCTTTTTATGCTTGGCTAGTAGGCGATTGTTTCCTTGGGGTAAGTTCAAATGTTTTGGATTCTCTTTTTTAACGTATATTATGATCAATTGTATTATTATTTCATTATTATTAATCTTTCTCGTAATATAGTTAATTGTATTATTATTTCATCATCATTAATCTCTCTTGTACCTCATAATTTATTTAAACAAAAAAAATGTCATAAAATTATAATGTTATGAAAAAGTCTAACACCGTTATATGATTATTTTAAGACCAATAAATGTGGTTTATAATCTCCCATAAAAATAAAAACTAATAAAGTTCAATTGGACCTAGCTAGCACCTCATGGACTACAAGCTAGTATTGGTTGGTAAATAATGCTCCACAAACACAACCTATGCACACACATGCAAGTGAGTTTTTCTAATTTTAATAGTTGGGATTACCTTACTGGTAGAAAGTTTAGTGCACGGACAATAGGTTTGTTCATGTCATGAGTTTGAATAAACTTTTTATCTGACCAACTTAAATTATATATTCTTCGAGCAAAGTCATATATGTGAGTCAAAAAAGTTTTTAAAAAAAGTTTCACATCATAAAAAAAAATAAAAAAAAAATGAAAGAAGATGCGAGTTGCAAATACCACGTGAATGTGTGTGAATATAAATTTTGTAACACCATTGTTTAAATAAGCTCGAGTCAATGTCCAAGGCTCATGACCCAAAAAAAAAAAAGAAAAAGTTCAAGACTTATTGTTGGACCTATTTGTACCTATTCCTTTGGTGGTCAATGAGGTCAAGAATAACCAAAAGAAATTTTAGCAAATTAAGATTCAATTGCTACAGTAAAAAAACTCTTCGATTAATTTAAACTAATTATTACTCTTTGATCGTTGATATGGTCTTCAACCCATTAGGAGTCCCTTCACGAATGAATGTAGGACAGATATTTGAATGTTCACTCGGGTTAGAGATGTTTGAATCAGTTTGAACTGATTCAATAATTTAACTGATTCAATAATATTCCTTTGTATATTACTTAGCTTTATGCCAGTAGGCTCCTTGTGAGAAAAACACTAAAATTGTGGGCCATGTATGCTCAAAAATATCGTTGTCAACTTACCAAAAGAGACTAATGGGGCTTATAAAGTTGGATAGGCTCTCATCATATTATGAGAGAGAAATCTCAACCCTTCATATAATTATAGATAGTCTCAATTTTCTCATATTTTCAAGCTTACTTACACATTAATTGGTGGATCTTTCATTCCATTTATATATATCATGACCCGAAAAACATTTCCTTTACATGGGTGCTGACAATATTTCCTTTTCTTTCCTAAATTTCCTGAGAATCATAACTGTAAATGTTTTATTTAAATTGTACGTCAAATTACATGTACTGTATTATAGTAATTTAATAATTTTCTATGGTTTCTAAAAATGACAATTTTTTTTTTTGTTATTATTAGATACAGATTCGGTGAATAATAATCTTATAAATAATAGGAATTATTAGATTATTACGCTATCATAGATTCTAACATATAGTTTCACCATAACATAGGAGGAATCTTTTGTTGCTTATCCTAATAATTAATATTCTTTGGTTTTGAATCAATGTAAGAAAATAAATCCAATTTACATGAAAATTTAATATATGATTGCTTGCCATGGATACACTAGTTTGTGAGCACAACATAGTACTGTTGATATAAACACTTTTTTCATGCTTTCAATTATCACCAATAAAACTATTAATTGAGACATGCAAAACATTGTTTACAGATACCAAATGGGATAGGTTTTCTACTTGGAACAGCTCAACTAGTGCTTTATGCTATTTACAGAAAAGCCAAGCCTTCAAAGTCTCCATTGAATGCATTAGAAGAAGGAGGGCAGCAAGAAAGCCTTCTCCCACAAAAATGATATATATGTACAAGGCAATCACAGGCTTCTGAAATACGCTAAATTAAACTAAATCAAACAAATTATCTTACTAGGTCAGACCGGGTATTTTCTAAAGTTTAGTGAATGGAAAGAAATGTCGAACCATGAAAACCCTCATTTTTCCACTGTCAAAGGAAGCTGGAGTGCTTCTTTTCTTAGTGTTTTGCTCATTAGCAGCATGAAATTAAGTACTGAGTACATTTTTTTTTTGCAAGTTTCATAATGTATAATAAACTAGCCTAGGAAGATTGTGATGTAGATTGGCCATTTTCAGGAAGTTTTTATGCATAATTACATTGTAGCCATTTTTTGACCACCCTTATTACTTAAATTTGTTATATGTTGTTATTTATACGAATTTAGTTTCATGTGTAGTTTTCCTTGGAAAATCATAAAAGAGTTTTTTTTTTTTTTTTAATTCCTTTGTTTGTTTTTCCCACATGAAAATTGAAGTTTTAAAATCATTGGATTCAATATCAACTAGGGTATCTTTGATCTTGAAAAACAATGATAAAACTTAGGGAAAATCTCACATTTAGTCCATATTGTTTGCAAAGTGTCTCAGTTTAGTCATTTTGTTTAAAATGTCTCAATTTAGTTCCTATTGTTTCCCTAAAAGTTTCAATTTCATCCATATTATTTAAAGTTTTCAATTTCGTCATTATTGTTTCTCAAAAAGTTTCAATTTCATCCATATTATTTTTAAAAAGTTTTAATTTTGTCCCTATTGTTTTTAAAAAGTTTCAAATTCATCCCTATTGTTTCTTAAAAAAATTTAATGTAGTCATTGGATAATAGGGACGAATTTAAAACTTTAAAAAAATAATAGGGATGAAATTGAAACTTTTTAAAAATAATAGGGACGAAGTTGAAACTTTTTTTAAAAAAAATAGGGACTAAATTGAGACATATTAAATAATAGGGATGAAATTGAAACTTTTGGTAAAACAATAGGGACTAAATTAAGATATTTTAAACAATAAGAACTAAATTGAGACACTTTGCAAACAATAGGGACTAAATATGAAATTAGCCCTAAAACTTATATAGATTCCCTCGCTAATTTTTTTTTTTTTTTTTCACGTAACGAGTTAAGATCTCGTTAAGCTTAATAATTATTATGCAATAAAATTACCATCGGATTTTGATTTAATTTTGTGCTGACATGATAATTAAAAAATAGATACTGATGTTATTAGAATTAGTATGTTTGCAATCAACATTTTTTTCCAATGAAGATAACAAGAATTTCTTTGATAAAATAAAGAAGATTTTCATTTTATACAAAAAAAAAAAAAAAACAAAGAAAGTATCATGGGGACTTGTTTAGATTTATTAATAAAATTAAGAGTTATGACGTGGTAGAAAGTTTATTAACGTTGATTAACATCGCGTAACAGGTTCAAATCGATCTTAATAGTTTCTTGAGATGTAGAAATTTTTTAGCCCCGCCCCACCTGCCCCATCTGCTAGGATTCGAATTCTAACCACTCACAGAATCCTCTTTATATATATATTCTTCACCTAACGAGACTTGTTTCCTAGATGTGGAATCATCCAGTTGATTTCATCTTGAGGGAGAGTATTTCCTCGTACTAATTGGATCATTTGAACTCTTTCCTCATTCTACCTTGGGGGCTTCCCAGCTTTCCTCATTTGTAAGTACAAATATACCGCTTTTAGAAACAAAAGTTAGTTTATTCAGCCGATCTGTATCATTGGCATCCCAAAATTCCAGGAAAGAAATTGATTTGCTTTTTTTATTTTTATTTTTGGCATAGGAAATGAAGAAATTTATTTAATTTGTATCACTAAAACAATTGGAAATATTACATATTATACATTTGTATTTTCCATGCTGTTGTATATACTGTTCTTTTGTCACTCATGTAGTTGAATACTGTGAATATCATATATTCGAGTACAGTAATGAAGAGAAAGGAATGAAGTTTAACATTTTGAAAACCAAGAATCCGATCTATTTATTCAAGCAGCAATTACAGATTGGAGAATTGGATGGTCAGATCGAATTGAAAAGCCATATAGGCAAAGCAAATGAGCTGGTCTGTTAGTAGAAGTTTACGAAGAGATGGCGTTGTTAGTTTCATATAACCGACCTCATGTAATGAGATAAGGCTTGGTTAAATTCTACAAAACTACAAGCAACAGAAATTGTAAGAAGGCATATGCATTCCATTCACTGTGATCTTCATCATTAATCCTTATCTAGTTCATGAAATTTGTTTACCCAATCTGACCCATAGGTCCCTTCAACCGAAAAATCAAAGAATTCGTTTACAGTGAAGCTGAGGTCTATGTTGTTGGGCCCGAACCTCCCATAGGATCAATTTGAAATATCAGATAATAACGGCAGATAAAAGAAAATATAGAACACATATATTTAACGTGAAAAATCTTCAATTAAGAAGGTAAAAAACCACGGGACAAACCGACAGAAAATCCACCATAAAAATAGTACAAAAATTAATACTTAAGTTTTTGTCCAAACTTGAGTTCCCTCAAATACAAAAATATCTCACTTTCTTTTTGAAGTGAACTTAGTCCTATTTCTAGAACTATCCGTATTTGAGTAATACAAGAGAAAAGACCTTTGCAGAAAAATACCTCACAACTATACCCTGGTTGTGAAATAACCTGGAGATTAATTTCTCACAATAATCTCTCTCTTTTTTCTCTCTCTATTTTTCCTCTATGTCTGTGCAATTTTTACAACTCCTCACCACCCCCTCTATTTATAGAAGCAGGGGTGGTAAGAAATGGTTATCAAATTGATAACCTTATTTGATAACAATCACGGCTTGCCAGCCGTGAATGATTGTTGTCAAATTGACAACAATCACTTTTTTTTTTCTTCTTTGGCAACTTGGGGATGGACCCACCAATCTCCCCCTCTAGATCCAAAGGAGAGGAATAACAGCTTCACAAGTTCAGCCCGGCTTTCTTGACGTAGGACTCAAATTTATTTCTGGGAAGTGCTTTGGTCAGCACATCAGCAACATTTTTGTCTGTATGGATCTTTTGCAGCTTCAACATCTCCTCTACTATCACCGATCTCAGCCAGTGATATCGCACATCAATATGTTTAGTGCATGGTACATGGTATTTTTGCTAAGGTCAAGTGCACTTTGACTGTCACAAAATACAACATACTTATCTTGTTTGAAACCTAATTCTTGAAGAAACCGCTTCATCCACAACATCTCCTTGCCTGCTTCTGTAGCAGCAATGTATTCAGCTTATGTCGTGGATAATGCAACACACTTCTACAGCTTGGACTGCCATGAGACTGCCCCCCTTGCAAAAGTGAAGATATATCCTGATGTAGATTTTCTACCATCAAGATCTCCTGCCATATCGGCATCAATGTATCCTTCAAGAATTGGTTCTTTGCCCCCAAAAGTTAAGCATGACTTTGACGTTCATCTGAGATATTTGAAAATCCATTTCACTGCTTCCCAATGAGACTTTCCTAGATTTGACAGTAATCTACTCACGACTCCGACTGCGTGAGCAATATCAGGCCTGGTACAAATCATAGCATACATCAAGCTCCCTACTAATGAATAATAAGGGACTTTTGCCATATGTCATTTTTCTTCATTAGTGGACGGACAAGATTGCTTTATTAATTTGAAGTGACTAGCAAGAGGTGTGCTAACTGACTTAGCTTTTTACATATTAAATCTCTTCAGTACCTGCTCAATATACTTGTTCTGTGATAGCCACAACTTACCAGCCTTTCGATCATGGATAATCTTCATGCCCAATATTTGTTTTGTTGGTTCTAAATCCTTCATGTCAAAGGATTTAGACAAATCCTCCTTGAGCTTCTGAATTATCCCTGGATCTTGTCCCACAATTAACATATCATCAACATAAAGTAGTAAGATACAGTTACCACCAATAAATTGTTTGATGTATACACATGGATTTACTTCCGTCCTCTTATAGCTTTGACTCACCATGAATGAGTCAAATTTCTTGTACCATTGTCTTGGCCCTTATTTCAAACCGTATAGATTTTTCTTTAATTTACAAACCATGTGTTCTCTATTTTTTACATTGAAACCTTTTGGTTGCTCCATGTAAATTTCATCTTGCAAATCTCCATGCAAGAATGTTGTCTTTACATCAAGCTGCTTCAGTTCCAGATTTTGACTTGCAGCTAATCCTAAGATTGTTCTTATAGAGCACATTTTAACAACGGGAGAAAAAATTTCATCAAAGTCTATACCTTTCTTTTGACTGAATCCTTTCACTACAAGACGAGCTTTGTATTTGATTATTTTGTCTCCATCTTTCTTCAACCTGAACACCCATTTATCATTCAGGGCTCTCTTTCCTTCAGGAAGTTTAATCAGCTTGTACGTCTTGTTTTTCAACAATGAACTCATCTTCTCTTTCATTGCATCCAGCCATTGGGTTTTCTCACTGTGAGTTAAAACTTCTTGGAAGTCCTCTGGTTCCCCCTCATTAGTGACTAAAATATAACCAGAACTTGGATACCTGGTTGATGGTCGCATTTCTCGTGAAGACCTTCTCAATTGAGATTCTGCATCTTCTGGTTGAATAGTTTGCTCCCCCTGTTCAACACCCTTTGTATTTTCAGCATCATCATCGCTGTCAGATGCATCATTAACCATTGTTGGCTCTACAATTGGTCCAGGTTCTGTTTGTTCAACATCTTCCCTTCTTGTGGCATGATTTGTTGGGGAAGATACAAGTTGTGTATCTGAAACACCTCTATCTGCATGAGTGTTTGGTTTAGCTTTCTGCCATTCTCCAGTGATTTCATGCTCATAGAAGATAAGGTCTCTGCTTCTGACGACCTTTTTCTTCTCCGGATCCCATACTCAATATCCAAACTCTTCATCTCCATATCCTACAAATATGACAAGAGTCGCCTTATCATCAAGTTTGGATCTTTGATCCTTCAGTACATGCATGAAGGCCTTGCATCCAAATACCTTCAAGTAGGAATAAGACACATCTTTTCCCGACCATATTCTTTTTAGTAAGTCGAAGTTCAAAGGTACTGAAGGAGTCCTGTTGATTAGGTAGCATGTTGTATTGATTGCTACTCCCCAAAATAGTTTTGGTAAGTTAGCCATTTTCAACAAACAACGAACTCTCTCCATAATGGTGCGATTATGGGGTGTCAGGTATCGTCTTTTCATGCCTGATGCCGTGCGTGAAGCAATACACCTTAAATTCTCGGGACGTGTATTCTCCACCATTGTCTGAACGGAGACGCTTCAAAGGTTTTCCAGTCTCCCGTTCTACCATAGCATGAAAATGCTTGAAGTATTCAAATACCTAATCTTTTCTTTTCAACAAATACACCCACATTTTCGTGAAGCATCATCAATAAAAGTAACAAAATATCTATTACCACCTAATGATTCCACCTCCATGGGACCACAAACATCAGAGTATACTAACTCTAATTTATTTTCTTTCTGACTTCATTTTCCTTGGAAATAAACTCTATGATGCTTTCCAAATAAACAATAATCACAAGGGTCTAATGATGTACCTTTGGCTAAGGGAATGAGAGACTTTTTAGCCAAAATTTGTAACTCTTTCTCGCTCATGTGCGCCAGCCTTTTATGCCACATATTTGGAGAAGCATCATCCTCTACAGCATTCAGCTGTCCACTGTACATTTTTATTTGTGTCTTGTACAGCGAGCAACAAAGTTTACCTCTTGCAACCACCAAAGTTCATTTGGTGAGCTTCCATTGAATGTTGCCTGTCTGGTGCTCGTATCCTTCTTTGTCAAGAACACCTGCCAAGATCAAATTAAGGTGCAGATCTGGGATGTGTCGGACATCCTTTAACATCATTCTGCAGCTAACATTTGTTTGAACACAAATGTCTCCAACTCCCACTATTTTTGCTTCACTGTTGTTCCCCATTTTCACTGTGCCAAAGTCTCCTACATTGTAGACAGTGAAAAAATCCCTATTGGGAATACAATGATAAGATGCTGCTGAATCAACAATCCATTCGGTTTGAGAATCAGCAACATGATTACAGTCATTTTGTGAGCAAAGTAGTGTCAACTCATCATTTGATGTAGAAACTGCTGCAGTTGTAGAGTTTTCCTCTGCTTTCTTTTGATCTCTTTTGTTTTTCAGTAAATTGCAATTTCTCTTAAGGTGACCAATTTTATTGCAATAGTAACACCTTAAATTTCCTCAAGACTTGGATCTCCCTCTGGAGTTACCTTGTCCTTTGGAATTTTTGCCGACACTTCTAACAAGGGCTTGTGCCTGGTTTGATCCAGAATCCTTCCTCCTCATCTTCTCATTGAACATGCTATCTTTCACCATGTTCAATTTCAGCTTGTTGTCTTGAGATGAATGACTGAGTGTTACCACCAGTGTTTCCCAACTGTTTGGTAATGAACTCAGAAGAAATAATGCCTGCAGCTCATCATCAATTGTTAGCTCTAGCATTATAAGTTGATTTATAAAATTCTGAAAACTGTTGAGATGGTCGGCAACAGATTGTCCCTCATTTAATTTGAGATTCACGAGCCTTCTTATGAGGAAAACTTTGTTCTGAGAAGATTTTCTCTGATAAATATTTTCTAGAATTGTCCAGATTTTATCAGCTCTGCAGAGATGTGGTGAAAGACACTCACATCAATCCACTGTCTGATGGTATCGACAGTTTTTCTGTTGAGTTTTTCCCGTGCTTCTTCTATCATGGACGATGGCTTCTTTGTATCTCCTTCAACAGGATCGTATAAATCTTTGCAGTACAAAAGATCTTCCATCATCATCCTTCAAATTCCGTAATTTGTAGCCGTTAATTTCAACATGGAGCTAGAATCGGATTCCACGTTTTTTCCCTATGAAATTTTGTATGAACAGTAACTATGTCGTATATACGGACAACACCGTATATACCAATAATATAGTAATTATCAAAAGTACCGTACGTACAGATAATATCGTATGTACGAGTAATATAAAAAGTATGAATAATACTGTATATATGAATAGTATCAATACGTACAAGAATAGTACTGTTCAATACTGACCTTGCTCTTGATGCCAGTTGTTGGGCCCAAACCTCCCACATGATTAATTTGAAATATTAGACAATAACAGCAGATAAAAGAAAATATAGAATACAGATATTTAACTTGGAAAACCCTCAATTAAGAAGGTAAAAAATCACGGGACAAACCGACAGAAAATCCACTATAAAAATAGTATAAGAATTAATACTCAAGTTTTTGTCCAAACTTGAGTTCTCTCAAATACAAAAATATCTCACTTTCTCTTTGAAGTGAACCTAGTCATATTTCTAGAACTATCCATATTTGAGTAATATAAGAGAAAAGACTCTTATAGAAAAATATCTCACAACTCTACCCTGATTGTGAAATAACCCGGAGATTAATTTCTCACAATAATTTTTCTATTTTTCTCTCTCTATTTTTCCTCTATGTCTGTGCAATTTTTACAACTCCTCACCACCCCCTCTATTTATAGAAGCAGGGGTGGTAAGAAATGGTTATCAAATTGATAACCTTAAAGGTTATCAATTTGATAACAATCACGGCTTGCCAGCCGTGAATGATTGTTGTCAAATTGACAACAATCATTTTTTTTTCTTCTTTGCCAACTTGGGGATGGACCCCACTATGTGTCTCCAGTAGTTCTTGATTTCATTGTCAGTTCGTCTTGGAAGTCTGGCAGCAATCAAAGCCCACCTGCTTAAAAAATCCGTTTTACTTTTACAATGGTAATTTTGTTAGAAATAATAGAAGTTGAAATGTAATAGGTGCATTTACTACGCTTTCTTAGAGGAGAAATTGATACATAATTTTTCGGGATTAGCAATAACACTCCTCCCCATGATACAACAAAATTGCTGCAGTATTTTTCAGGATTGGCAATAAGACTTTCTCAAGGATACAACAGGTTTATGTTTTCATTAGTATCTAGTAGATTATGTGAGCTCTTTTTGAATCAGTTTTGGAAGAACATAACAGTGAATGCAATATGCAAAATCTAATAACATTGGAATAATATTGAAGCTAGATGATCAGAAAAGGTATGTTTGTGGAGCCATGATTAGAATGATGGAGAATGTGTATGTTTGTGGGATGCAGTCATTAGTGGAATAATATTTAAGTTAGACGATCAGAAAGGTAGCCATGTTAATTAGGTTGTTAGGACGTTTGCGATATAATGCTAATGATGAAAATCTGGGAAATGAGCAGGTTGTTAGGACGTTTGTTGTTTCGTACTCATCTCTCATTGATTATTTTCCATATATAGTCGTTAGATCATCTCTTAGTAGTTTTAAGTGTTTGGTCAAACCATTTATAGTCGTTAGATCATCTCTTAGCAGTTTGTTGTTGTTGATCATCTAGATATACAATTTTAGTAAATATTATAAGGTTAAATGAAACAGTTATCATGACCATATATATATATATATAAACCATAATAGTAAAGAATTTTGTGGATACAAATATGGATGTTCATAGATTTTTCATGGTGCAGATTACCTTATCTAACCTTTAGAATATTCAAAATGCCCTCGTACCAAATAATAATCGGATTTTGTGACTAGATTAATCAAAATTAGCGTATTTTAACCATAAAATGTCAAATTTCAAACTAATAGAGGTAGCATGTTTGGGAATCCATAGAGATAGAATACGTTTTCTCACAAAATTGGGGAGGGGGGGGGAGGGGAGGGGGGGAACGAAGAAAAAAATTAAAAATTTAATACTTTTTCTCATAAAAGGTCAAAATTTCAAACTAATGGGACCAAATTGAATTATTTTAAAACTATAGGGACTAAAGTTGACATTCTCCTGCAAAAAATTTAAAATTAAAACTGCAACTAATCCTTAATTTGTTTTTTCATACCATACACATGCATTTATATATGTCTAGCGAGGGTTTCTATAATATTCATTTAACTACAAACCCTAAAACGACTAGTAATCGTTCGTTTCTGGATCATTAGTTCAAGGACGAGCGCGCCGCGGGACAATAGAATGGCGTCCCCAAAACTATAATTAGCTGTAGACTTCTTGATCACAGCCAGGATCATCCTATCTAGTTTCTTGGTACTCAAATCAATTCACAATTCAACCCACGTTCCTCCATCTATCGTCCAATACTTTCTTGATCACTTTACATACAACGGCTATAACCCATTCTAGGGTTTCTTGTTATTCATCTTGCATATATTCTTGATACTCTATTCCCAACTGAACTATCATGAAGTCCGTGCAAGAATCTAGCGGAATAGAAGAGTGTGAATATAAAGAGAAGACGACGAGAAGTGACCCAAAATATGTGTTGCAGTTCAATGTCGTATAAAGAATCTGAGAAGCATATGAAAAATGAGAAGAAAAGAAAGAAAGTTCAGAGTGAATTAGAGACTGATACAAAGCATGAGAGCAGAAAGAAGAGAACTAAGGTTGACAATAAGCATGAGAGCAGAAAGAAGAGAATTAATGTTCACAGTTTTGAGGATAAGAACAATGAACGGACAAATATGGATCGAAGTACAAGCAACAACATTGTTAATGCTGATGAGGTCACCCCTAAGATGAACGATTATATGATAAGAAGAGGTTTGTTATCATATATCCTCCGTACCTCAAAGACATAGAAGTTTACATGTTATATATTGGGTCATTGTTTTACACATTTACGTATATATTATTTAGTCAGGTTGAATTTTTTTTTCTTATGATAAGAGTTAATTTCTGAAATTAGTAATTCTTTTTCTTATTCATTAGAAAGAAAATTGTCGAATTATATTTAGTTTGTGAAAAGTATACAAAATAGAAGACGGTGGTAATGCACCAGAGAAGAAACCTACTGACGAGGAAGTTGACGGAAAAGCAGATCCAGGGCCTACATCATTCTTTTACTTGTATGTTTTGTTCTTACAATTAATTAATTTTTTGTTCTTACAATTAATAAACGATGTCTATATTGCTGCACAATATTCTACTACTTCTCTCCTTCACTTTGTATTGTAACTGTTGATTTTCATTTGTATGTACTCTTTTTTTTATGGTAAGTTGCTATATAGATGGAGTAACTAACTAATTGCTTTGAAGGATTGAATTTGAGTAGCTTTATGTCACGAGATCAGAGAATGAGGACGAAAATCTCATCACCGTGCGGCCTTAGCCAACGCTGTAGGTCGACTAAACTGTGCCTGTGAATGAGTCATCAAAGTATGCAGCACGACCTTGGGAGTATTAAAGGTTGAGGACCCCAACACTTAGCCAAAATTGGACACGCAAACTTGCAAAGGGTAGTGGGTGTTGATAAATCCACATTTTTAGTAATTTTAACCTATCAAATCATGTATATTGCATTATTATTTAAAGCTTAATTGTATATTTTACACAATTTTAGTGCAATATAGGTTTCGAAGAAGAAATAGCAAAAATGGCCACAAAAACCAACATTCGGAACAAATTTTCAGCGCAGCACTAGAGAAGAATGGTAGAACAACTTTGAAATGAGCAATTCGAGATTGAATTTAGTCAAACTGAGTGCAGAAACGGATTTAAGACACTGAAAAACCTTGGAATAGACCTGGTCAACTTTTTGGTCAATGGTCAAAGGTTAAAGTCAACCGAGCTGGTCAAAGTCAATGTTCAGAGTCAAAGTTCACCTACCACACCCAAATGTGCGCTCGAGCGCCTTTTTTTGGAAATGGCAGACAAGTGGTCGACAAGACGTGAAAGGAAAAAGACGAAAAAAAATAATAAAAAAATTCATAGTGCAGATAGGAGCCCGAGCGCCCAAAACTGGCGCTCGAGCGCCCACCTGCTGAACTGCCTATAAATTCCACGAATTCTCTTATTCCAGACACACAGAATTGCATCGGTTTCGCACCGATTCAATTCCTCTCATTTTTGCTTTGGAGTTTTTAGTTTCTTTTAACATTTTTAGCTTAAAAGTATGTTAGTTTAGTTTAGTTAGGGTCCTAAAATAAGGGTCGTGCTTAAGGATTAACGTCATAGTTTCGGAGAAATCGAGCCGGCTAAATCAAGACGTGCTTAAATTTGGTAACTTTTATTCTTGATTTCGATTTCCGTTTTGTTTATTTTTGGAATGATAAATAAATGAGGATATTTTTGTATATATTTAGATTTAGATTAATTCAAGTCTCGTATTCTTTAATTACTTAGTATTATCTATTTACTTAGTATTATCTATTAATTATACGTATACTTGTAGTTATGATATAATTAATTGAGAATACATATACGCCCGGTTTTGTAAACCAGTGGCAATACGAGACTACCGCGGACGGAATTAGCTTGGTTGTACCAGCACCTCCGGGGTACATAAGTAAGAAGATTAATTGAGATGTTGTATATTGTTAGGTTATACCAACATATTCAGTCTTGTTAATTAATTAGACCTATTACTTACGTATTTAAGGCTAACTTCAGAAGTGGGAGCTTGTAGTCCTATTTCTTGAATGATTTATTCTTTTAATTTAAATCTATAATATTAACTTAAATACTCCGATCGAATTTATCATTTCAAATTATGGACCCGTTAAATTGAATTAACCACTCCTGGAATAAATTATTTTAGTTTTATATCGTACATTTGGACATTTTATGGACCTTTGGACACTTTATGGACTTCTTGACTTAATCAAACTTATCCGTGACGGGAGATAGTCAAACAAATTATAAACTAAATTCTTAACTTGAAACTGTTAATCCTAATCTTCGTGGATCAACCCTCTATTCGCCATAGCTAGAGGTAATTAAAGGTAAGCAATATTTCCAATCATTTAACCTTACTATTTTTTATCGTAAAACGACGTGATCAGGTGTGAAGTGCGACCCTTTGGCAAGCTGAACACAAGTGAGCAATGCTTGTAGAAAGCTGAAAATTATGCTAACTAAGAGGCTGGAATGTATGCACAAAAATGGGCAAGGCAAATCTGATTTCCATTGCACTATACAACTCATATTTATACGAGTTACAAGCTATGATCAATGCCTATGATCTATGCCAAGTGGCTCCTCTATAATCTTTACACTTGTCACAATTACATCATGATAATCAAGATATTTACATAACAAATATGCTGGAAAATTCTAGAGTTAGACAACTAAGCACAATTCTGGAAAAATCTGTGTAGAGTTGGGCAGGCTGGGCAGACTGGGTAGATTTTTGCCTTAGCCATTTTTTTGGATTGTTCCATGTTCAAATCTGATTCTTTCCTTCCAAATTTTGTCCCTTGCTTTCTGAGCAATCTTTCCTGCCCTAGAATGTTCCAAAAATGTTGGGGAGTCATAGGCTGTCTTGGACAAATTTTCACGTCAAGCACGTCAGCTCCATTCTTGGCACGTTTTGGCTAAGTCGGGGGCATCGTTTGGGCCAAAACATGCGTTCCGTCTCATTTATCTAACGTTCATTATCTTTGAGGACTAATTATTAAGTGTGTTATTTTTTAAATGGTGAAGATGGAATTGAAAAAAAAAGTGTAAACATTGGGTATTAAATTAAAATTTTTTGTAATATTTGAGACTAAATACATCACTTTCCAAATGATGAGGATGGAACTAAAAAAAGGTAAAAAATGGGGACTATTTGAAATATGCTTATATATCTTTTATGATGTTGTAAGATTTAACTTGGATTGGTTTTTCGTGTCAATACTTTTAGATCAAGTGAGGAGCATCTCATAACATTATAATGTTATTAACATGATTTAGTGATGGTGCATTGTCCACATTATTTAATTATAATTGTGTTTATAATTTAAAACTATTAAATCACGTGCATAATATCACAATGGTATAAATTAAATTTATTTTATTTTCAATCACATCTGGGCCAAAGGAAAAGGAAGAATGGTATATGTAGCCTCTTGTCAGGACTTCTTGGTTTTTTGCGACACCTTAAAGAAAACTTTCATGATAAAATGAAAGACATTAACAGTAATCAAGTATAATCTAGTTATGATGAAATGATTTAAACTTATTCTTATTCTCTGATGAGTCCATCTCTTTTTAAACTGATTCAAGAGACTAGGAGAGACTACGAAGAAAATTTGACCTAAAATGCTAAGAAACAAAAGCTGTCAATTCATGATCAGTTGGCAACTTAAGCTTTGTTTGACTTAATTGTGAAATTTTAGCTTTTGAACTATAGAGCTTTTGTTAGAAGTGTTGTTAAACAAAAGCCGTTGATTATTTGGCCTGTATTAGACAACATTGAGTTTTTAAAAATTTTAAGGGTAATATCGGATTTTAAAAAATTTAGAGGGGTATATTTGAGAAAAAAAAAAAAAAAACAGTTTTCCGCATTATGTAAAACAAATTCGCAAAAGTCTTTTTTGAAAAGTTTCAATTTGGAGTTTATCATTTTTTAACTTTTTTTAACTTCAACTTTTACTTAAAATCACTTTAAAAAATGAGTCAAACAAGTTCGTTCAACTTCTAAATTCACAAGAAGCACTTTTGATTGTCTAGAAGTTAAGCCAAACAGAGCCTTAAAAAATAGAATGAGGCCCGATGCACAAAGTGTCTCACTATGCACGAGATTTGAAAAAGGGTTAGATTAGTTTTAAGTCTATCGTGCACAACCTTACCTTGCTGTTTGTAAGAGATAACTCAAACCTATGAGATCTCAACAACTTTACCGTTGCGCGAAGCTCTCCTTTTATAATTTAAAAAATAAATGATAGTAATTTTCCTCTAGACGCAGAACTTCTATATCTTGGTTAAGCACTTCCTTTGTGCGTGAGGTTACAATGGTGAATGTGTTATAATATGAGGTAGACTACAGTATAATAAACATCTGACAACTATAATCTCTAGCTTAAATTAATGCGAGTAAATTAATGCGAGCAATAGAACGGTTCTTATAGTAACCTCTTGTTTTGGGAAAAATCTAAAAACGATTGATCCTTGTTTTAAAAAATTGTGTTTTGGGAAAGAGAGAGAGAGAGAGAGAATGTGGGCTCCACACACACATGAAAAGAGTGATCCTATTCGGGTGTCTTCTTTTAGCTTAACCCCTGTTTAAGCTGAAAACAACCTACCTTCAGGGGTTTTAATATCACACATCGGTAGAATATAGTATGATTATGTGGTTTATAAGTGGGTGTTGTGAGTATAAGGAACAACTTGGATTAACTATTTTGGGCCAGTAGAAAAGAGAGCCCAAGTAGTTATTTTTTATGTCTACAACACTAGTCGCATCTGTAGGTCCAGGGTTCTGGGCTCGGGGCGTGATAAAATGGTATTTAGAGCAAGTCATTAGCCAGTGCAGGAGCTAAGTGCTATGCAGGGCAAAGTGTTACACCAAGAAGACGGTAGGAGTTACCTCTTGAACCCATATGAGTCACTTCTAAAATCCTACACCGCTTAGTTAGTCTTGGGTGTGTGCCCCTGAAAAGGACGTCAAGTCCTTAATGGGAGGGGTGTGTGTAACATCCCACATTGGATATTGATAGTGTTTGTAAATGATTTATAAGTTAGTGTTGTAGTATAAAGAATAACTTGGGTTAACTATTTTTGACCGGTAGAAAAGAGATCCAAGGAGTTGTTTCATATGCTTATAACACTAATTGTGCCTACGGGCCTGGGGTTATGGGCTAGTAGCGTGACAATTTTTTTATAATTTCGTTTTTATTGTTTTACAATTGACATACTAAGTCTCTAAAGTTTACAAAAAGTTTCAATTTAGTTCTCGAAATTTCATGTGTAGCTCACAAACGACTGAGACTAAAATGAAACTTTTTGTAAACGTTAGAATCTAACCGCGTAATTTTTGAAACAATAGGGATGAAATTGAGAAAATGTGTAAATATTTGATATTAAATTGAGACTTTTTGTAATTTTTTGGAACTAATCATGTCATTTTTAAAATAATGAGGACGAAATTAAAAAGATGTATAAACATTAGAGACCATTTGTAAAATTTATCCACTTAGTGTTTGTGTAGTGTCACTCATTTCCTACATTCTTGTTCGACCAAAAAAAAAAACATTCTTGTCCATTTATATAATATTTTTCGTAGTCTTTTGTGTGCTCAATGGTTATTTTTTCGTGTCACGCATGATGCTTTTGTTTAAGTGAAATGGAGCATCATAGATCTTCGTTTGTTTTCATTTCACATTTGACAGCAAAATGTGTATACTTTGTGTTTTGTGAGACTTTTTAAATACTCCTTTTTTTTTTTTTTTTACTTTACTTTTAGAAATTATGTTGAATAGCCTCTAATCACATGAAGGAGCTACAATTTAGAAATTAAATTCGCAAGCATTGTTGACTGATTCTTTTTACGTCAAAGAATACAATTATCTCATATTGATAAATCATAAAATATGAGATCGTAATCGAACTACTTTATCTAATTACATTAATTGATTTTAGAATGAAACTCTAAATTTTTTTGTATAGTATCGGAGTTAGGTTTTAATCCAATTTTGTTTATCCATATGTGGTAGATCTTGTGTCCTCGACTATATTTCTTGTACGCACATGTGACCTATATAAAGTCTTTTTTGGATCATTCAAATAGAAGCAATTAGATGTCCGATTCAAAATTATATATGACATGGTCGATTTCTCTTGTTAATTTTATTTTTCTATTTCAACTCTCATACGCATGAATAATTCAAATAGAAGCAATTAGATGTCCAATTCAAACATATACGACATGATCGATTTTTTCTTGTTGACTTTATTTTTGTATAATTTTTGAAAAAAAAAATACGTATCATTAGTGCATGTGTCACCCAGTTGACCGTTTCAAAGTCTTCTCCAAGACCTTAACGGTCTTTGTAAAGTCATGAACTACACATTGTGATGGACTAGACCAGTAAACAGCATAGGAGTTTATGACAGTGTCTTTTCTCCTTCTATAAAATTCACACAAGTCGGCCCCCAAGGAGGTAGTCTAATAGCAAAATAAAGAGAAATAACATCCGACAAATTTAGGATTGAAACTCTTGAACTGTTTATTAGACTTACACTCTTAATTGATTTGGAGTATGTATTGGGAATACTGCTGCATCTATAAATTTATCAATTAGTAATCAAACTCCGTCGAACCCAATCAATGACCAGATTTTACCAGTTAAATTATCACATTAATAAAAAAATAAAATCACACAAGTGGTAATAAATAAACCGAAACTGCATAAGTGTGCTGTTCTCCTTAGAACTCAATGATACAGAGGTACGAGCCCTGCATAAGTGTGCTGTTGTGTGATGTCTCTTTGGACAACACCTTGCAGTTCAGATTCTTTTACTACACAGCAGAGCTAGGAAGTTGCAAGAAATAAATAAGGCCCAGCATTTGAATAAATGCTCGTTAGAGCTTTTCTTGTCTTGTTTATCCATTTTTATTGTGTAACTTGGTCAGTTGGTCAGGTTTCCACGTGCTTCTAGACACCTTTTCCCAGTAACCCCAACCCCAACGCCAACCCCCAACAAATAAACCACAACCCACAATCAATTGGTTACGAAATAAATTTATTCATAACATTACAATATATAAATTAAATTTAATAGTTAAAATATGTTAATCTAGTTATAATAAAGTGACGTTTAAACTCTTCAATTCTTTCACGAGAATGAATTTACTTATAATATTATAATATTATAAATAAAATCTAATAAAATTCACAACAATTAAATCGTTCACGAAAATAAATTTATTTATAATATTATAATATTATAAACAAGATCTAATAATTATGATTATTATAATAAAATAATGTGTAGACTGTACAATTTCGAGGGAATATCAGTCCTCACCCACACCCACCATTCCTATGTACTTCAATGTTAGTTTTTATCCTTTGACCATTTTGCTTCACCCCTTCTCATTTTCCTCTCTACCAGTGCCTCTCTTTTTTTTTTCTTGGTCATAACCAGTGCCTCTTTCATTAGCTATCTCAAGCCATTTTCAAGCATTAAGCACTTCATTTTCAACTGTGCATGAAATCAAAACATCAAACTGTTCAAGAAAACAAGAACCATTGCAAGTAAACCAAATTGAAACAAATTAAATCAAGCCTTATTCCACTACGTTAAACCTCGGCATTGAAAATACATTGGCCAAAAATGGTGATGGAAGTGGTTCTAGAAGATATAGGAGATGGCAGCATGCAATGCACAAACCATCCATACAAGAACAGCACACCAGGTGGTATATGTGCATTTTGCCTTCAAGAAAAGCTAGGCAAGCTTGTTTCATCCTCTTTACCTGTAGCCATTTTCCCATCTGCTTCTCTATCTTCATCTCCATCTGTTAGATCTGAGCTTGCTGGTAACACAACCACCATTTCCACTACTGCTATTTCATCAGCTCTTGCATTGCAGTCTAGTGTAACTTCTTCAAGGAGATCAAAACTACCATTTCTGTTAGCTGAAAAGAAGAAGAAGAAGAAGAAGAAGGATGGTATGATGATGATGTCAGTTTCAGATTCAGCAAGCATTGTCTTCAAGAGAAGTAAGTCTACTACTACACCTAGACATGGCATGCACTTTCTTGATCATGCTGATCAAGAAGATTATAGCCCTCACAAAAGAGGGTTTTGGAGATCATTTCTTTACTCATCATCATCATCTAAGCATGCCACAGCCAAGAAAAATCAGAGAAATTTGAAAGATGTTGGCTTTGGATCATCATCAACATCATCATCTTCATCAGCAGCAGCAAAGAGAGAAGAAGAGTTGATAGTGGTTGAGGAAGACGATGATCATGGCTATGATCATCAAGCTGCATTTGACAGAAAAGTTTCAAGATCTAGATCTGTTGGTTGTGGAAGCAGAAGCTTTTCAGGTGATTTTTTTGAGAGAATCTCAACTGGTTTAGGGGATTGTACAACACTGCGCAGAGTGGAGTCACAAAGAGAAGGCAAGCATAAGCATGGAGTGCATAGAAATGGCGGTGGTGGTGCTGGTAATAATGGGCAAGACTCAATTAAAGAAAGGGTCAAATGCGGTGGCATTTTTGGTGGTTTTATGATCACTTCATCTTCATCTTCTGTGTCATCATCTTCATCTTATTGGCTTTCTTCTTCAACTGAAGATCATTTCAATGGGAAGCATGCATGTCACGCTCCGAGTTCAAAACACCAGTGTCACATGCGGGCATGGGGTTCTAGACTCACTGTGGGGCATCTTGTTCATGGTAGGAGTAAGAGTTGGGGATGGGCATTGGCTAGTCCAATGAGAGCTTTCAGCAGCAAGCCATCTACTAGTGGGAAAAGAGAAGCTCAGAATAAGAATGCTGCACCAAACTTGGCTGCCATTCCTTCTTTGCTTGCTGTTAGAACTTAGTCCCGAGCGCAGTGCATAAAGTTCCACTATAAGCGGAGAATTAGTTTAAAAGCTAAATAAAAATCTAATTCATTAAGTATTTACTTTTATTCAGATGATATTACTAAACATTCTTGTACTTTTGTTCAAACTATGCTTTTATTTTTGCCATTATTATCCATGTTTGTATCTATGCTTGATAAATGTTGGTATACTTGTGTTTTGCAAGTTGTTATGCTTATTGAATTATATTTATATTAGTGCGATTTGACTTAAGTTGAGCATTGGTGAGACTAGCTAAATGAGGTACCATTTTTTCTTTTGTACAATAAAGATTGAAATTGGGCACTATCTTCTCAGTTCAATATAAGATATGTGCAATATTGACCCAAATGGGCACAATTTTTTTTTTTTTTTTTTTTTTGGGTCAAAAAAAAGGGCACAATTGAGATGTATATAAATTTCAGGTGGATACATTGTCCTCCATGTTTGATCTGATTTTTAATAGATTTTCGAATATTTTGTGGGTGTTGTAGGCCTATGTTATGCACAATGTTGGGCAATAGGGACGGTCGTTGATATTTACAATACATTTCCAAGTTAGTCTAGTAATTTTTTCCGGTGGATAATTACAATAAATTCGAAAGTAGGCTCGATATATGTGTATCGTGTATAGCAGAAGTTTTGAACACATAGCACCTGAGCTATGGCCTTTATATTGGAACTTTATCATCAATTGATACTAATATGATTATATGAATCTGTACATTTATTATCATGTCACTAATTAAAGAAGAATTCATGGCCAAAGTTAATGCCAGCATATATTGAGACAAAGTCCAGCGAAGTCCAACCATCATCGCATAATTGGAGGGAATCACCTCCGTTAATTTAGTTCGGGTCCCAAACGCTAAAAAGGTGGGGAACAAGAGTCACAAGATAAAAATCTCTTTCATGTGACTAATTAGAATGTTAACAAGGCAAACTATGATTCAACATTGACAAATATGATTTCTAAAACGACTTTGCAACTATCACACATGTCGCTAGCTTGCGCATGTGCAATGGCCTCTATTGTTACAACTAATATTGTTAAAAAATAATCATCACCTTCATGTTTGAGTCAAATGTAAGCACATGTTTGGTAGATAAGGACAAGTTCAAAGGCACGAGTGAGATTGTGATGGGATCAAAGCTTTGATTGAGCCTAATGATTTTTTTTATATTTTTTTCACATTTTCACTAGAAATCCATATGCTTATATCTTCTATATGATCTTGGAAAACTATTCTTAATTTCTTATTGCAAATCATTGGTTTAAAATTAATTAATTTTAGATAGATTAATTTAAAATCTTAATTATACAATGGATATGAGAGATAATATGACATAAATGAATAACGTGATCAGAAGGGATTCATTACATTATTTATTATATTCAACAGGATAAGAATGAATAAAGGTTTAACTCTAATATTATATTATATTAAAATTATTGTATTTCGTCTAAAATTTAATTAGTATTTGATAAAGTAGCTTAAACTCTTTTATCGTGGTTTATTTATGATTTATATTCTTTAATGTGGTAATTGCATAACTCTTGGATAATCATTTGCAAATTTTAACTTGCGTAGTGAATCAAATTATTCCCCGACAAAAAAAAAAAAAAAAAAAAGTGAATCAAATTATTCTATTAATTTGGCTCTTTGTGCACTTATTGAGCTATACTTCATTTATTCTTCTTGTCCCATCTTTCACATGTTCGCAAATGCAAATAAACAAAGTAAAAAGCTGCAATCAAAGATTCTCGCAAACATAGCCACTTTAACAATTTAATTTATCATGGTAAAAAGCTAAATGTTTCAAAATTTATCTAGGTGTTTCAATAATAATTTTGAAAGATTGCAGCTAAATTATAGAAAGACCTTCAAAACGAGTCAGTCTTACATTCGACTAATTGGCCATAAGATCTTGCATGTAGGTCCCACACGTGTGTGCGTACGGGACCAACATGCACACTCACAATCGTAGTTAAATGTAAGACTTCCTCTTTTAAAATAATTAAGATATATAATGACACATGTTATTAAAAATGATTTATTATTTCTATATTTTTAATAATACTTGTCAATAAAAACGGTTGTCATTTCTAACATTTTTCGCATTGAAAAGGCTGTCTCGAGCAATACTGACAGTAAAACTGTACATAATCTAATAGATTCTAATGGTGGGAAACAATAGGACGGATTTAATTTTTTTTTAATAGATTTATGATATATAATTTGATAATTATATAAATAACATGTTTTTAATCGGCATGGGCTTAGTGATTTCTCAAACTAAAATATATATGTATTTTAAAAAAATTTGAAGTTAGTCAGGACTGCAAAATCATGATAAAAACGTGTTTATAAAATAGTGTTGTAGGTTTAATTTAGCAGACGAATTAATCTTTGTAGGTTAGTGAATTTGAAATCCGAAACTATTATTGTCATGATTATCACGATACTCATCTCGCTTGCAGACATATAATTAACTGATAGCATTTTTCTCCTTTTTTGAAGTCATAAGTTGATATAATTAATTTTCTGGTTCTTCCTTCTGGTTTTCCTTTTCTTTCTTAGTGGAATATGATAGAAATTGTTTGGCTTCCTTATTGTTATAGTTAATTAGGCTGATTTGATTAAGATGCACACATGTTTCATTGTATTAGACATGGAGGTGCAGAGGCCATGAAACTCCTATAATACACAAAGTTTGGAAAAGATTTAGATCCACTTTCGAAAAGGCCTTCAAAATCAAGGCAAAGTGAAAAATTGAATGCCACCATGACTTAGAGTAATGATCCTTTCATAATATCGTAACGTTATGAACAAGATTTAATAATTGTGAACTGTCTACGTCATTTTATCATAATTGTATTAATAATTCATAACTATTTAATCTTGCTCATAACATTATGACGTTATGAGTAGATTCATTCCTCGATGACCTGGCTTAGCATGTGCAAGAAGTAGGTCCACTTCTTCTGGATTTTGTTGCTTGCCTTACTTGAGTTAATATCAGCTCAATTTGATAAAAGTTTAACATTGGAATATCTATAAAATTTATGCAAGCTGAGAATATATATCAATTGGAAACAAAAAGAAGAAACTGCTCTCGACAGAAATTAGTGTTATGAGATTTATATAATCGACCTCACATAGTAGGATAAGGCTTCATTTCATTTGATTTTGTGTGGTTTGAGAATATATTTCCTAGATGCCACATTAGGACTAGACATCAAAGCACGACAAATGCCTCATCCATGAATTTTTCGAAAGAATTAATTTACTTTTGTTACTTCATTTATGTAAAAAGAAAAAAATTATAGAGGTTGATTACACACAGTACATATATGAGTGCAGCTTATGAGATCCGAGAAGGTGAAAATGTGTTAAGAATGCTGTCAATTCAGAGAGAATGAAAAACATGGAGAGAGGAATTGCCCTGGCTGTCAGTAAGTTAGAAGGTGAAATTTTCAGTTTCGGGACGGGAAACTGTTTACATCATTTCCTCATAACTACATAATTGGTTCACTACCATTAAATTTCATGTTATAAAGTTATGAGGAGATCTAATTCCATAAACCGGCCCTGTGGCAACTGTCTATAACTTGTGGCAGGAAAGAAATTTCAGGATATTCAAGGATAGATGTAGACCAGCAGAGAGTGTAGTGAAAGAAGTGATCAATAAAATTTTCTGGAAATTACCAACATAAAAGTGAGGAAATTTTTTTGAAGTTAGCTATCAGCTATTAAACACATTTTCAGACTGTTATCACAGAAATAAAATTCTAAAGATCAATGTCTCCCATTCCTTCATCTTCCTCCTCATCGGCTTCATCCCCACTGACCTCCTCGTCTTCATGACTTAGCTGAGCCATCCGTTCAGCAAGATGTTTATCCTCGCGTTCACTCACCTAAATCAATGGATCAATAACACATTCTGAGAAAGTTCCTGAAATGATCATTTTAACATAAAAAGTAGCATTCAAGATTGAAGCCACAGAGTAAAAATGCATTGCTTACTGCTCTTGGTGCTTCTTTTACGACGAGTTTTCCTTCGTGGCGCTCTATTTCTTCAGTGCAAGCAGCAATTGCATTACTAAGAACTGATATGCCTTGCTCCTGCCAATCAAAGCCAAACCATTACATTCACTTAAGATCAGCTTAGCAGTTCAACTCAGGCCCCAAAAAGGTGAAAAAGTTAAAGAGATGCATCCCATGTGAAGACAAATACTGATGTCAGAAAAAAGTAGATGAAATAGCAAAGGGTCAAACTTAGAAACGTCTGATGTGTGTGTGGCATTCAAAGGATGGCTGTTTCCAAGCCCACCTCCTTGTTGTCAGTTCTCGATCACATGGGGCCCACATTCCACACACACAGACTTTTTGAAGTTTCTTCCGATAGCAAAAGATAAAGATGGAAGAAGAACAAGAACCAATAGATGAAACAGGGGAAGAGAAAGCAATGTTATAGAATTATATGATTTCCAAGCCAATTAGTCATTGAATCCAGATCCTAAGTCCTAATGCCACACTGCAATAAATTGAAGTACTCTGCTATCTTCAAACAATCAGCAGAAAATGAGATGTGCCCATTAAGTGATTTAGTTACATTATCACACTGAAATAACATAGGCTGGTCACAAGGAGCAAGGTTCGTCTCGTAACATCATAACATTATGAGTGGGATCCAGTCACTATGAACTGGCCACATGATTTCATCATATAATTGTATCAACAATTCACAATTGTTGGATCACGCTCATAACATCGTATCATTATGAGCAGATCCATTCCCCGACGCAAACCATCAATAGTTATAAAGAAACAGAAGAAAACTAGACATCAAAGGGCCTAACCTTGTCAAGAGTTTGAGTGTTCAGAACATATAAAGGAGAACCAACTAGAACAAATTTCACTGGGCAATCTTTGTTGCCAACAGCTTCAGCTTTCCTCATGGCTTCCTGCAATCACGGAGAACAAAACAGTTTTGGAGAAACCATTTCCACACACAAGACACAAAGAAATGTGCATAATTTAAGCCTTCATGACTTGTTTACGAGTAACAAATTCACGGGAGGGTCGGAAAATAAAGAAATGATTAATATACTCAAGATGATTACGTATTTATACTAGATAATGGTCAAATTGAGGACCTTTATGTGTAGAATTCCATCAAATTTGAAACATAACATCTCAACATCAGCGCGAATCTTCAGTGGTTGTGGAGTCATTCTTCTTCTGATATTTTTAACTAGTGCATCCTTAACATCCTCTGAAATGGCTGGTATCACCTTACTCACCTGTAAAATCAAAGCAGCACTAGCCTCAGTTACTTACGAGAACAAGTGTACCAAACCAAGCCTTTGGATGGACAAATTCAAATGAGATCCTGCCTATATGGAGCTACAAAAAAGGATATGCTCTCGACATGAACGAGTGATGTGTTTAAAAACGAAATACCTCCTGACCATCAGTACCAGTTTCTTTAACTTCACGAGTGAGAGCATCAAAAATGGAATCTGGATCCTTAGCAATCAACTTAAATGCCTGCATTAAAATATATATATCATCAAGAAGAATAATTGCTTGAAGGGAAATAAAGATAGATACATTTCAGAAAAGTGTACACCATCTAACCTCAAAAGCATGACCATACTTTCTATATAAAGGCCAGCCTACATGGACATACAATTCCTGTACAAATTAATTGCTTTAGAAATTAAGAACCAATAGATAAACCAAGAGAATATTAGAATAATGTATTTCGAAGTTCAACAGAATATTTTTAACCAAATTTGTGTCTAACTTTTGTAACAATGCAATTAAGCATTAAATCTTGGAAAAGTACATGGATCACATACTACTAATCAGAAAATTTTCAACTCAGAAAATGGTCATAACAGCCAACATAAGGTCTCCATAGAAAATATTACTATATTTGTTTATTACAACTAGAAGAGAGTACTACCATGTAGTTTTTTTATTTTTTTCCTAGAGAGATGATAAGAAACTCAACCTAAGTATAGGACATATTGGATCCACCCTGAGGTTATAAAGCCAATGGTGTAGCGGCGCTCTTCAACTCATGCTCCAAGTTAGTGATCAAGGGCGACCAATATTTGTGAAGGAAGGGCTTAAGTTCGAATTTGAGATCTTTACTGAACCACTCCACCCAACCTGGGCTACCAATATAATATGTAGCTTTATGCCTTCATCTGCATCAGATCAGTAGCTTTTCTGCAATATTCTAATTGTCACCTAGTTGAATATGCTTGCCCCATATTCATTTTTATTATTTAAATTACATAAATATTTGTTAAGCTCACACAATCAAAAACAATAAAGATGTGTAAGTACCAAAATTAACAATGACTAGCTAAGAGCTACGCCAAAACCCAAAAAAAGAAAAAAGAATTCACTTTCTAAATAAATAAGGGGTTTAATTTGTTGAATTTACACGTTAGATTATAGTAATTTAATAATTCCTCTAGTTTATAATTAGAATGTGGTAAAAAAAAACTAAAAAAAATATCAAATTATTAAAGTATCACAGTAATTAACATCACTCTAATGTACAAATTGAACAAAATATGTAGGAGAGAAAATCGAATTTATTTCTTCATCTTTATTCACAAAAAAAATAAAAGAATTCTCTCTTTCTAAAAGTATATATCCAATTTCATGTTCATCTGCAATTGGTTCTAATACATCTCTAACGATTAATCAACAATTCAAAGTATTTTTTTTGCGTATTCTTGATAAACAAAATATACAAACACGAGTTTTCTTGATAATCAATCCTTCAAAAACAATTTAAGTATAGACTTAAAGAACTACCTCAAGATCCATATTAGTAGTTTCAGCAACATGTTGCATGATAGAGTGGACATGCTTGCTCTTGCTATACCTTTCTTCACACGCACGCAACTCCTCATCAGAAATCCTTCTCTTGCTAAGGTTTACGTACCCTTTATCAGGGTCGACATGCAGGACCATGAGGGGCTCAACGCGGCCTATTTTCACCAGGCTCGCGACGCTGCGAATGCGCCTACGCGAAAGCTCAGTAAAGGAGAGCATGCCTTCTATGTTGTTGTACTCTAGAAGTGAAACGTATGCACACACATCAGGGTTTATGTTCTTGATTTGCACCATGACTGTTGTGTCGATCTCTGGAAACTTTGCTTCGTACATTCTACACTCTAGACTTGGTGTCGTCCTTGTAGCCATGGCTGGTGCTTAAAGGGTGTGAAGTTTAACTATCTTAGTAGTTAGTGTGTGTTGTGTGTGTATGAGAGAGAGAGAGGGGGAGAGAGATGGTATTAGGGTTTCTAAGGGTTGACAACAAAGTGACAAAAAAGAGTTGTGCCTTGACTTATGATTTATGATTTCTTTTCTTTTCCCTTTATATAGAGTCAAAAGTTAAAGAAGAGGGGAAAAAAAGTACAAGATTGTTGAAAGGGGTTTTTACAACAAGGAGGTCAAAGAGGCCCATAAGGTTAGCTTTAGATGTAAAATATAGGAGCAACATATAGAGTGTGAGTTTAAAATTCGTTAGATTTAGGAGTTTTTAGACTGTAATCAATCGAAATCAAACTTTTGAGTGAATCTCTACGTGTATTGGGGCGTACTGCTGTACCGTGAGTTTACTAATTAGTGGTCTGGCTCTGTTAAAAAATTAGATAGTCTAATTTTGCTAGCTAGATTCTCAAGTAAAAAAAAAAAAGTCAAAGATAACACCAAATTTTGTACTTTCCTCTTTTCTTTTTCTATTTCTTTTTTCTTTTACTCTTATTGTTTGATCCTAAATGCCACCAAATTCTTTGATTTTTTTTTTTTTCCACAAAAACACTTGAATGAGATATTGTATATGTGAGATTAATAGATTAGATAATTCTTGATTAAAATAAAAAATTGATATAGATCCATGTAAAGATAAAAGTTGTTTTCATCATTAAAAATTACCTAATTTTGCATTGCATTACCATAATGAAAATAAAAAATCATTAAAAAAAAAAAGAAAAGAGGTTGCTCTTGTGACTCAAAATGAACCTTTGTCGGTGGAAGATTGGAGGAAAAGAAATAGCAATGGATTCCTATGAAGCATCCAAGGGCAAGTATATTCAATTAGACAACGAAATCTTACGTTATTTTCAAAAAAAAATATATCAATTTATACATATCGTTAAAAAAAGCTATTAGTCCATTCTTTTTTTTTTCTTGTCATTAATCTTTTTATTTGAATTTTGGCTCCTCCAATATTAAATTTCTAACTCTGATGCCAAAAGTATCAAATGACTCGTAACAACAACAAAATCAAGTCTTAGAGATGGTCCATAAATTCTAACCAATGCGCTCTTTCTCAGAAAATTTTACAATGCACTAATGATCTCTTTTGGAGAAATCCTTGCATGCACACGGTGTACACACAAAGTGTAAAATAAGCTCGGTATGTGGGATGTAGCAACAAAAATTCAATAACATTATGTTTGGATTCACGAGGGAAAGGAAAGTAAAGTAAAATAAAGAAAAAAGTCATATATTAAAGAACAAAAAAGAAAAGAATTCCCTTGTTTAGGAAAGAAAAAAAAAAATAAATAAAAATTTACTTAAAATACCATTTACATGTTCATTATTATGTTAAGAATATATTCAGAATTATATTTATATATATATAATAAGGACAGTTAAAATCTTTTATTTCCCTTCTAAATTGCAAAATTCTATTATCAATGGTTCTGCAAAAAAAATGAATTCGAACATAGTGTAAAACACCCCATCATTCAATTTCTGATTAGAAAACTACAAGAAGTCGACCATAATAGGATATAGGCATACAGCTGATCTTGAATTGATTATTCAAAGCTAGCTAAAAGAGTTCCCTTGCATTATGCAACACATTGATGTTAGCAAAAATATGTTTTCTCCTCCTCCGAACAAAAATTCTGAATTCTGTGTTACTAAGTTAGTTTTTTCTTGTTCTCAACGACCGTGGTGCTAGTTCACTCCAATCTGGGGGAGGGTGGGATGTCAAGAGTAGTACCGGCTTCAATCGTGCCCCAGCCAATGAGACGCCAGTGCTTCTCAATACGCCGACTAAGAGCGATTTTCTCCCCTTTGCTGGTGCAGACAGGAGATGTCAGTTGTAGTTTTGCAAAAGACCGGTTCTTGACAGCAATAACGCGAGCCCCTGTTGACATAGATCCTATGTTCAACATAAGAATCTCGTTCTTAGCTAGCTCTGACACCTTGCCCTGTTTTTCAGTGTCCTTTGTCCTCACACCTAGAAGTCGCCGAAGCAGAAAGTAGTTCACCTGCAAGAGTCGTAAATATTCAACACCCAAACGTTATTGGCCAACATATTAACCATTTTGCGTATAAACTTATTCTCGTTTAACCTATCAGATCATTAGGAAGAAAAAATAGCAGGGACGACATTGACAAATTCACATTGGAGTTTCTTGTCACTAGCCGCAGTTCAAAATTAAATTCCTGCTCAAATCGGAACTTTTATGCATTGGTAGGCTTTGAGTAGAGCCCCTTACCTCAAGTTCAACATAAACTTCGGGAAGTGACCCGACCTCCCCAAGAACCTGTCCAACCAGCCGATCAGCTCGTGTAAGAGTTGGATCCATTGTTGTGCCAACTCCAATAAGGCCTCCTGGCACAGCAAATTGTAGCTCATTTTGCTCAGCATACAACGAGACTATTCTAGAATAGATTGGTGTGCATTTGATGTTGCCTTTCTCATCCTTGACGACAATACCAGGACGTACTTCAATGAATTGATTTACCTTCAAAACACCCTGCAAAAAAAAAAATCAATTGCCCTTAATAACTACATTGAATCTCTGATAGTTAGTAGTTATGACCAATATGCTATGTTGTAGTAACCAAATCGAAGCTCTGATAATTAGTAGTTGTGTTCAATATGATTAGATACGACCCGAGGAAATGTCCGCAGTGGATGACCAGTAAGGCCTTGAACGCCCTATAGAAAGAGATATATACCTTCAGGATGCTTCCACCAGCAACACCACCTCTAATCTTTTCAACTTCAAACCCGGGCTTGTTGACATCGAAAGATCGGATAACAATCATTCTGGGTGGCGAGACAAAATCCCTCACTGGTTTAGGGATCTTTCTCACAATATATTCACATACAACATCAACATTATACTTCAGCTGTGCAGAAATCGGTACTACTCGTGCATCCTTAGCAACAGTTCCCTGAGAAAGAATCATAAATATTTTGTTACCTTTTTCTCTCACCAACAGACTAAAACAGGGCATGAAGCAATTTAGCAACTGGTAATTGCACGAGAAATGAAGGGAGACATACCTGAATAAATTTCTGAATGGCTTCATGCTGGTTAATCGCTACATTTTCCTGAACAAGATCAACTTTGTTTTGCAGAATTATTATGTGCTCAAGGTGCATAATATCCAGAGCAGCTAAATGCTCCAAAGTCTGAGGTTGGGGACAACTCTCATTGGCAGCTATGAGAAGTAAAGCTCCATCCATAATTGCAGCACCGTTAAGCATGGTAGCCATGAGAATATCATGACCCTGCACAATGATCACATACATCATATCCAAAATCAGAAAAATAATCAAAAGCATGAATATATTTTGTGTGCATAATGCACGGTTACAAGAAACTTCGTGTGCTCAAAAAGAAATATGTGAACTTCTCTATATATCTTGGCACAAATTTCATAAGCTTAGCAGCCATCAGAAAACTTACTGGGCAATCTACAAAAGATACATGTCTAAGCAATTTCATCCTGCAGTTCTCAAAACCAGGCACATCGCACGTGGGACTATCTTCTTTCCCACTTCCATATGCCCTGACAAAGGAACTCTAGACTTAGAGGCCGATGATGAATGAAGGCAAACAAACTTGACTCCACAATGAAAAAAACTTACTTATAACACATAGGTCGAGGACAGCGTTCATCTTCACACTTATAAATCTTTGCATTAGCATACCCAAGCTTTATGGTAATGTTACGTTCCAGCTCACTTTTAAACCGAACAGTCTGCAGGCAGAATGACACTTGAAGTTATTTACTTATTAATTTGATTACCTGAACCAACAGAAAACCATCACCATTAAGAAAAATAAAAGATGAAGGCAAGCCACCAGAAAAGAGCAGATAGTATACCTGGACACCAGATATGGCTTTCACCACGGTTGACTTACCATGAGCCACGTGCCCAATGGTTCCTAAGAAAATGAAGTACATTCAGCATTAGTTGAATACACATAGGCAAAGCATTCACCCTAGTAGCAACTTATTCTTGAAAAAAGATTAACAAATTTAAATTATACGGTGAATATTACGTATGTAGCATGATTTGTACGAGCATGAGCTTACCAATATTTATAGTTGCTTGACGAGAAATAACTTCAGGAGAGAAGGGATCTAGTTTTGCTAGATCCAGCCTACTTAAGTCCTGCTCCATCAAACCTTTTCGAGACATTTTTCCTGACAATGTGCAATACGATGACAAATTTGAATCTTGTGACACTCAGCAAAGAAGGAGAGCCTCACAGAAGTGATCAGAAACCTTCACAGTATCAAAATATCAATTGGAGAGTCAGTTACAAACAGCATAGACATAGAGGTATATCTACTGAGATTCAAAGCATAGAGTTATTTTAAGGCAATATAATCACTGCCCAGAAACAGCATAGTTAAGTTTATCTTCTAACATTCTCACAAGAATTAATAAATACGCAAATGCAAATCATGACATAAAACATCAACCGATGAAAAAGCCTCTTGTTGGTCTATTACATTAACAACGCAAAACAATAATGAGATACAAGTAAAGCTCCTATCAGCAAACGAACCAAGATTACTAAAATGACTGCAAATGAATCTTCCGCGTTTCAACTTTTTAATCAATTCAAAATTTTATAGCCCAGGAAAAATAATGTGCTAATATTTAACTCAATACCCACAAAGAGAACAACACCTTCTTGCTTAAAAAATATCCAACATTAACATCCAAATAAATTGTTCCAAAATTTAATCACAAGATAATGCAAAAGAAAATTCAATCAATACTCAATTTAGATGAACGTGTTCGGCATAATGATCAAATACTTACTCGTCAAATACTTGAGGCGTTTGGAACTGTTTCTGAAAACAATTTTTTTGTTTTCGAAAATTATAAAAACATAAAAATTTGTTTGACATGGCTTGTTCTCGAGAATTGTTTTCAAAAACTGTTTTTAGAAATGTGCTTTAAAAAACGAGAAAACAAAAAAAAAAAAAATTATGCTTTCATGTGTTCTTGTTTTCTCCCTCCAACCCTCCTGCCCCCTATAACCCCTCATACGAGGCATGAACACATTTTAAATTAATTGTTATTAATTAATTTTTTAAAATAATTAATTTAAAAACTAAAAATCAACCAATTTTAATTTTAATTAAATTAATAATTAATTAGCTTGATTAATAATTAATAATTTTTTAGAAAAATAATAATAATTAATGTATTACAATTATTAATTAAATTATAATTGATTATTTATTAATAAATTAATAATAATTAATGTCGTGATTAATACATTTTTCATTAATTAATTATTAATTACTAATTAGTTAAATTTTTTAGTAATTATTAAATTTAAATTCTAAATTCTAAGTTACGTTATCACTATTAATTAATTAGTTAAAATAATTAATTAGTTAATAAACTAATTAATTGATTTTATTAATTATTTTACATTTATTGATTAACTAATTATTTTATTAATTAGTCATTAAACTAACTAATTGTTTTGAATAATTTTTAATTAATTAATTTAATTAGTTTAATAAAAAAAAATTGTAGTTCAACAAAGAAAAAAAAATTATTTATATAATTTTAAGGGTATCTTCATCTTAAAAACTTGTTGAGAAAACAATTCTACTCAAACAAGTTTTTTATTTTTTTGTATTTAAAAATTATTTTTGAAAACTATTCTGTTTTACAAAACTAAAAAACCAAAAGACTTCCAAATAGACCCTTATTCTCCATAAACTACTTAGTCCCGGTTTCAATTTAGTACCTAATTTGAAACAACATGTTTTGCACAATGATCAGATACTAATTTGTTAAATACTTAGTCTCGGGTTCAAATCACAACAATAACCTCTGTGACAACACGCCAAGGTTGCGTACGTGGAGTCTTGTGTACCGAGTAAAACCCAAGTAAGCCTTGTGTATCGAATAAAACCCAATTAACTCACTGCAAATACACTAAAATTTTGCTATTTACTTCTTTACCCCTAAACCCCAAAAATCTCCACAAAATTAATACCCAATTCAACATTAAAATCACAAGATCGAATCTTTAACACAAAACGTGACAAATTAAATCAAAATATCCAAAAGTACTCGCAAAATTCAATCAAAAATCAACAAAAGTTCACATATTTTCAGGCAACGAAATTATAAAAAAAAGAAAAAGAAAACACAGCTCAATCAGATGCATATATATATATGTACACACATATATATATGTATATGTAGAGAGAGAAAGAGGACTGACCGGTGAAAGGCAGCCGTGGTGCAGAGTCTGAAGGCGTTTTTGGATAGCGTAAGACGTAAGTTTGCAGCAGCTAGTGATACTGATGAGTATTTATACTTTTCGGTAAATATTAAGTCCCCAATCTTTTCTTATATTGCAATATGGACCTTGATTTTTCTTATTATTCGGAAACGCCTCAACTTTTAGAAGACAATAGAAGAAAAGAGAGAAAGAGAGACTAACGATTCTCATTGATGTATATTCGTATTGCTTATTGATGTAAGGTTTATAGTTCCTTGTCCTAAGAGTAATATTTATAATGTAAACATTCCTTGATCTTCAAGTAACGTTAATTATGTAAATAATATTCCTTGGTCGCCAAGTAAGTACCCTATCTTTAGTAGAACTCTTGCTTGTCTTTTTGGGGTTCAAATTAAATTAGGTGAAATAAATATCTATGTACGTACACATAATTTTATAACTTAAACCAAGTTATTGTATTTATTCACTTTTTGTTGACAATAATGTTAAGTTAAGTTAGTTTTGCGACTGCAAATGGAAGTGTGAATATTTGAAATCGAGTTGGGGAATTATATTTGTGCATTAAGATCTAAAGAAATATATATATATATGTATAGAGTGTTAAGCGATGAAATGTCAATATGTTCAAACGATGTATGCTAGATTACGTAGTCGATATTGCAATTTGGAAAATAGTGAAGATCCCCCTATCCCTCCACGAAAAAATTGAAAAAAAAAAGAAAAAGAAACAGAGTAAGAGAGAAGCAATTGACCCTTTTACCCCTGAGTTCATATCGTAAAATCGTAGTTGTGATCAACTGGATAATGACCAAAAAAAAGATCAACTGGATAAACAAAGTTTGATTGACATACATCATTACAATATCCTTCCCTACCCATTGGGCTCGTAAAAAGAGCCCAGTAAGCGACATGGGCACTCAGCTCAAGTGCCAGATCCAAAGAGGCCCTTCAAAGTATGCTAGTAATGCAGCCAGACAATTTCTCACAAGCTCCATTCCACAGGATTAAAGGGGGCTTTTATGGTTAACGTTTTATATCACTCAAGTGATACTTTTTTCTTCATTTGTATTGTAAAAGTTAAAGTAGTAAATCTCAAATTCTTATAGTTGATATATAAAAGTTCTAATAAGTCTTGTCTAATTAACTTGAACTTTAACTCTTTCCCGTAAGATCATGTATAACGATTTGAACCCTTGTGTGAATCTGAATAATTTTCTCGTATTCCTTGTCAACCAAAAAAAGAAAAGAAAGCTACCTCGCAATCTCTCAAGTCCCCCGACTAATTCTATGTCAATAAATTTAACAAGTTCTCCTCCTTTAACACAAGTAAATTAGAGAGATAAATACTTTATCACGAACAAATTTATATTACTATATGAAGTATACAAGACTTATAGCTATGTTTTCTACATCGGATTTCGCACATGGAAATTTTGCAGGATGAAAACTATTGAACTGCATTATATAAAGAGTCCAATGCTGCAGCCTGCAATGCAAGAGTTGCTTTCAATCCTCGATTGATATGAATCTTGGCATGTGAAGTAAGATCAAATCCGTACTTAAATCATTTTGTCAGCATCACGTCATCAGCCCCTTCTCGTAGTAAGAATTTTTTCATAATATCATGACGTTATATATAAAACAAAATTTATCGATTGTGAATTATATATTTATATTTTTTTATCATAAGTATATCAACTTTTTATAACTATCAATTAACAAAAAATAATTTATAACCGTTAAATTTTTTTCATAATATCATGACGAGCATATCTATTCACACATATCAGAACAAGTGAGATGAGGCAATAGGAGATACCATATAATCGATTCTGAATTTGTTTTTTCATACAAAAAGCAGCAAAATATCAAGCTATCCACCACATGATGGCACAAGCTATGACAATGACTTTGCAACCATTTTTATGGTCGTAGATCTTGGACTTTTGCTCCCATTTGTGATCCACCAAGTTTGAGCCGTACAATCATCAATGTTTTTTTTAACATGCATTTTGTTACCACATTGTCAAATCATGCATCATTTTGCGTGCAAGAGGACAAGATTCTAAAGACACAATCAAAATTGGTCAAAATTGTATGCGTACGTTAGAGTAATTTATTTTTTTTGAACAAACGACAGAGTAATTTAAGACACGAAATTTAATTTTTACCGTGCATAAAATATAAAATATAAGAGAAGAAGAGATTTATTTAGGATTTATTGTACACAGATGTAAGGCTAAAATGTCCCATCATTTTGCTGAATTTCATTTCATTTTGATCTCCGACCAATGCGAAGTAATCTTGTAAAGATCAGCTACGGAACGAATATGTTTATTTTTCAATAATTCATATCATTATGTGTATTTGTTTTAAATTTTAATCCAATCAAATGATCGACAATTGTCAATACACCTCTTGGTAATAAATAAATGAATAAATAAATAAAAATTGATCACATTTGCTAAAGCTATTTACCAAAGTAATTTTGGGTTAATATCACTTTTAGTCTCTTATTTTTTATCTTATTGACGATGTGGTCCTTTATTTTCAAAAATAATACATTTCAGTCTCTTATCTTTTTAAGTTGATATACCGTTAGTCATTTTATGTGAATCCATTAAATGGTGTAACAGACAAAAATTAGCATAATTTAAACTTTGTGTTTACTAGGTTAACAAAAAGAAGTGGCATTTGTGCTTAAGAAGTATGCGAAAAACTTATTTATATCTTGGATTAAGAAGTTAATTTTTTTTTAAACTACTAAATTTTTATACTCAATTAATTTAGATCATACTTCCTTTACTGCAGTCATAAATTTTGAATTTGATATCCTTAATACACACTTAAAAACTTTTTCAAAAGGAATTCCCATCATATAAGAAAAAGAAAAAGCATATCTCCTTTGTCCAATAGAAAAAAAGTAAATACATTGTACCAAGAATGCTCTGTGAACTGATAATTAACACGTAAGTTTTAGATAAAGGTGCCAGATGTAGACTGGCTTAATTTTGCAGAGTATTGATTAAGAAAATAAAAAATTGCATAGTAGGACCACCAAGATTAAGAACAGTTTAATGGTTCACCTATCTTTGCTAATACGAGAAATTCTCTAGTCAGTTTGGATTGATTATCAGTATCTCAAATATCGATAGGTCGGGACTGATCCAATTATTTCCCATGCTAATACATTAGTTTTTGGGTAAAGTGTATCAGATCCCTTTCTACCTTAGCGAAAGTGCACAACCCCCCCCTATAGTTTAAAAACCCCCTGAGTTAGTCCTTATAGTTTTTCAAAAGTGCACAACCACCCCCTTCCGTTAAAAAATTCGTTAAATTTAACAGAGAGTGTACTTCACACTCATTAAGTGAGATTTTTTTTAATTTTTAACGAATTTATTTATTAAATAATTATATAAATTGACCAAATTACCTTCTTTTTTTTTTGGCCTAAACAAAACAAAAGAGAGAAATGAAAAAAAAAGAGGGTATTTACGTCTTTTTTACAAAATCCGTTAAATATGACGAATTTTATAACTGTAGGGGGGTGTTGTCCACTTTTAAAAAACATACTAACTAGTTCAGAGGTTTTTTGAACTTTAGGGAGTATTGTGCACTTTCGCTAAAGTATGAGGGGGTGTGGTGCACTTCACCCTTAGTTTTTTAACAACTTATTGTAGTTTTCTTAAACTATAATTGATTGATTTGATACATGTGTGAGGACACATTACTGTATTGAGAGTTTAATTACGCCGAATAATTTGATAATTAAGTTACACCAATTAAATTCTCACGTCATCTAAAACTTACTGTAGTACTCGTAAACTTGTGTATTATCATTTAGATTTCAATCAGTCAAGGCACTTTAATCTCGTGATTATTAAAGTAGTAACAAGAGTATTACCAAAAAAAAAAAAAGTAGTAACAAGAGTTATCAAATCAAAGGCATCTAGCCCCCACTGCATCGAGATCTTAGCACCTTGTTCCCTTTGTTCCTTCTTGCTTATATGTTCTCATATGCCACTGAAACCTAAAAGTCAAAAACACCCTTCTTTGGTTTCGTTCACTAAAGCAATATGAATTCACACCCTTCATTAAATTGAAGAAAATTACCCAAAAAAAAAAGATCTAAAGAAATTAATGATGCTTAAATTTAGGAAAAATTTGCATAATTCTCTACTATGACAACAAATATGTTAATACTAAGAGTAATGCAATATATCGCTATCCTATTTGATATCGTCTACTCTTTTTACATTTTATGTAATAAATACCATATTATTTTTTTTTCCTTTCAAACAAGTAGTTACAAAGATTAATGTACTCATTTCATGATGCGTGGGTAGCGTGGGTGACAAAAAGTGTGATCTTGAGAAAGTCTTATTACATTTTTTTTTTCGATATAATTAAGGTCGAAATTATAGTTTAAATTTAAAATTTTAATCACAACAAATTACTATTTGATCAATTCATCAAACTTTTGAATATAAAATCTCTCTGACATTCAAACCTCTTATAACGAGTTTAGATCTTCGTGTAGCAAACTTTACACATAATTATAAGAAAATCCAAATTCGATTATAGGTGTTGGTAGATGATGACACTAGATGTTGTTGTGGAAAAGGTGTCCTTCATGATTATGGAAATTGAAAGGAAAGGAGCGGGGAAGGTGATTTGCTAACCAATGGAAAATGAGAGGACCGACCGACCATTAGACAAGCATCCTCCATCATTGAAAGTGAAAGAAAATTGATCATCATCATTAAATCTTGAACAATTTTGATTGTTTTTCAATTTTAGGGAAAAATATCAAATCTTTCATGATACTATTAGCATTCTAGAAAATGGTAGATGGATTATACCCACTAATATCTAAGCTATATAAATATCTTGAATCGAGATTTATGAGTTCTATTGGTAAGTTATTATTTCTAACAGTTAGGATATTAAAGTTTAAATCTTATGAGAATAGTGAGAGTATGTGGGGGTGGGGGGTAAAATAAAAATAAAAAAAAAACTTTTTTTGGTGATGTTCGATTTAATTAAGCAGTATAAAAGAAAATATCTCTTTTATTTTATCAAAATTACATACTAGATCATGTATTATCATAGTAGTTTAATAATTATTATAGTGTATAAGAATGTGACGAAATAATCCAATTGTTACCCGACACAACAAGAGTGCAGTGAAGGGTGGATACAAGTTATTGGCAATAGGAATTACAACCTCTAACGAAATACTTTGAAATATTTTAGTATTTTTAGACCCCAATTACTTAGTGTCTACAATTTTACTAATTTTGGTCTTGAAAATCACTTTAATCCTCCACTAATTTTGAAATTAAAAAACTCCCCTCTATAAAACATTCAAAATTCGGCCTTAAATGCAATGAATATGATTTTTATAACTTAAAAAATGTTATTATATTATTACCATATCACACAATGAACATATTATTTTAGTAAAATTTAAGAATTTTTTACCCTTTCAACTAAATAAAAATCCCAGTAAGCATCAGCTGTTTTAAGATTCAACGATACAATTTTCCAAGAACTTTCGTACTTCTTGGGACAATAGTATTTTCAAACTAAGCCGCATCCCAATGGAATAGAATTAACATTATATGTTATTGATATAGTTATAAAAAAATAATTTAAACCATTTATGTTGTTAAATTTTATTTTTAATATTATAATATTATAAAAAAAAAATTTATTTGACCTCAACATAATAAATTTCGATTGCCAACTAATAAATCTTTTAATTCAGATGTACTTTTATACAGTCCCAAAGTCCCTACTTATTAAACCTAAGCTACATCTACTCATTTATTTCTACCAAAAGCAAGACCAACAGCAAACAATAGTGAAAAACAAAAACCTCAACAATATCATCAAAACACACACACAGAACACATTTTTTCTTTATCGCTCTTCTCTAATTTTTCACACACAAAACCAACCAAGAACCATGATCGAAGATCAACGCCGTGGTCCACCCCATGGTGTCCTCTTGATAGTGGTGGTGGTGGTGGTGCTAATACTTCCCACACTACTAGGTGACAATGGTGAAGCCATAACTGAGTTCATAGCTGAGCTGCTAAGCCCCATTGGATTGCTTCTTCTTCCTATAGTTCTTCTGCTTGTGATCCAATTTCTTTCATCAGATAGTGGATCGTTTGTGTCCAGCATTTTCTCAACTGGCGAGCCTAACACTATTCATAGGGTTAGTGGATCGCCTGTTGGTGTTGCATTGTTTCTTGTGCTCGTTTTGTTCCTCCTTTACAACCGTGTATCCATCTTTGGAGGTGATGATGATTCCGGAGATTAACGTGGATCCGACTCTTTCTTGAACCCTGCGCATATATTGTAGGTTGGTGTTGCACTGTTTCTTGTGCTCATTTTATTCCTACTCTTTTTTTTTGTGTGTGAATACAGTGGAGGCCGCAGTCGTTACATTGACAATGATCCTTCTAGGGAGAAATTCAAGAATGTATGTGGATCCAATCTTGTCCGAAATTTTATTAATAACGGGAACAACTAAACTTGTTATGTATTGCTTTCTTATTTTTATATTTTTGCTTACTTTAGTTTTGGTGAAGTTGTATACGTAAATATTGCCTATAGTATTGTCTAGAGGTGTAGAGAATACATGTATGGATTTGGAGGATATAAATTGTGTTACGAAAGTACCCTTCTTAGTGATTGCAATTGGCCATTTGGGTTGGATATTTTTGGGGTATTATTGTCATTTGCAGATATATTTATGCTCGTTAGAATTAATTTCTCCTTGTATTGCTATATATTTAGCTTTTTATTGTAATATTAAATTTGAAAGGAAGGTGAGGCATATCATAATCAAAAGCGGATTCAAAATTTTGTCTAGAAATACAAAATTTAATATTTATATATAAATAACTTTTTTTAATGAGAATTAAACTAATTTTTTAATTTAAAAATATTTTAAAAACACACATATATTTAATAAAAAATTGAGGCGAGTGAAGATTGCTAAAACATGGCTCGGCCCTTGATGTGTCATTATAAAACGAGTTAATTTGAATTGTAAATAGGCTCTTATAAAAATATTATCAATTTTCGTGTATAACAACAATACAATAAATTATCTAAATCATTTTATTATAAATATATTATCAATTAATTATTATTAAATTTTTTTTAAAATGTTATAACAGTATAAACAAATTAAATTCCCTACCTACTACCCTCCGAAGTTTGAAGTCAACATGTACATCTTGGATAGTGGCTTCGGGAGTCGGTGAGACTTCTCTTCACACTATAATATATATACATATGTGCGTGTGTGTGTGTTTTCTTTATATTATTCTCTTATTGATCTCCTTTTTTTGGGCCATATAAATTCTATAATTGATGTTTAAATTAAAAAAATTGTTTAAAAAATTTGTCATATGCTATGAAGGATGTAGTCAAAGAATTGTGGAGTACTCTATTGATCATAATCTGACAAGTGGAAAATTTTGCAAATTCTTTACACTTCTTCTGACAGATTTGAATAGCGAAAGATTACTGCCTTGGCATGTGAGAAGTGCTAACTCCTTTTGTGAAGATCTCAATTTGGATCTGCAACAAAATAAAAGATTTAACCATAAGGAAAAAGTTTTACATCCAAACGTTTTGATATTTGATTAAGAGAGCGATGAATTCTACATACATGTGAAACTTATGTAAATATCGAACATGTTCGAGTGCAAGTGCTTTATTTTACTATAGGAAAAATTCTTCCGTATTTCACACGACCATCAAGCTGACTGTCAGTAACGGAGTGAGATCCACACCATATAAAGAGTTGAACCTAGTTGAATGATGTATTGAAGTGTTTTCCTGTACCAAATGATATCCACGAGTATATGTCTACCAGCTCAGTGTGTGCCTACTATCCTTTTTTCAGCTCGATTTGTTGAATGATTAGGTTATGATATTTTTGTAATTTTAGAGGATATTTATATAGTCTTGGAAGTTTACTTAAATATAAAAACTCCTACCAGTTCTGCCTAATGATTCGGTAGTCGACTGAAAGACCCTTCTGCCTAATCATTCGGTAGTCAACTGCAATCATGAACTGTCAAACTCATTATGATAAGTTTTTAATATATCAAACCAAATTAAATTAAGTCTTATCTTATTAAGTGAGATAAATTATATGAATCTCACGACGTCACTCATTTTTGCTGATAGACAAATGACTCCCCTATAAGTTTCATGCTCGTGAAATCTTGTCTTAGTGTCCCCATTCAGTTCATTTAAAGTCTTTCTTCGTTGCTCTTATGATGTATTACCTCCTGAACTTCACACCTTTTAACAAATACCTCCATCAACTGCCTCTTAATATATCCAAACCACATCAAATAGTTCAAACCCCTCTTAAAGGAGTGAAATGGCGAAATGCAAAATATCACTCAGTATAACTTCATAATGTCATAACGTTACGAAAGAAATTCAATAATAGTGAACTAATGATACAGTTATATGATGAAATAATCTAAATAGTTCACTACCATTGAATCTTCCTCATAACATAGTAACGTTCGACACGTTCGTCAAAACGTGAATGCAATATACCACCTGCAAATGCAGACCGGTTCAAAATCTGTCGGGCATTTCCCTCACTACCGCTAAAGGTACACGCCCCAAGCATTCTGAAGCCACTCCTGGGCAAAAATTTCCACACTCGTGTTATTACAAATTTGATTCTTCAATTTTATCGTATAAATGTTGTTTTATCTAGCTTGCTAGGTACTCAATACTAGAGTATGTGGAGAACTGGAAACCTGGCAATATACATGCAGCAAAAGACACGTAAAGAATGCGGTCTGCTGGCAAACTCGACTGGTTCAGGGAACTTGGAAATATACATGCAGCAAAAATCCCACGAATCGCCATGATGCCCGGACATGGTCGCGTTAGCTGAACTGTATCACAGCACCAGACACATCCACCAGCCATTTTCGTTAGTCTACATATCACTGCACTGCAGTTTGCCATCTGAGAGCTCCAAAATAATGAAAGAGAAATATTTACATCAGTAAAGAGAGACAGCGAGTTGACAATGAAAATTGTGTGTTGATAAATGTTTAACAATGACTCTGGAACATCTTGGTTCTGCTGAGTAGTTAATTTTAAATGAAACTACGATAAGCAAAGACTTGGAAACGTATAATATATCAAACTTTCGGCTAAAAGAATAGGTTGGTTACATCATATGAGAATTTCACCAAGATCCCACACAATTTTCCTTTTTCTTCTTGTTCCAGGGATAAATCAACATCTCAACAAGCTAATGAGCCATGATAAAATGACTATTAAGAATCCGAAATCACAATAGACTTGAAAAGAATTGTTGAAGAAGGGACATGAGAGGTAAATGAACATGAAAGCAAAAGTATGGCATTCGTATTGCCAATTGTGGAAAAAATTTCAACATATTTCAGGTTGCCACGAATCAACTAGGACAGATCACATGACTGAGTCTTCCTTATCGTGGCATATAACATGGAAAATCTTGCAATACAAAAGTAGGGCATCCACGTGAAAGAAAAATATTAGTCTTTTCTCATCTTCTTAATTTTCCCAAAGAGGGGAAAGGCTTGGGCATCTACTAATAGTTGACCACCATTTATGTATTCTGAAAATCAAAGAAAGGCCTTTTACCTGACCTTTTATGTAAGTTTTGGCTTTAGCTGCAGTTAATATTGTCTGTTTACACCAAATCTTAGCTGTAGTTTTCATCTTACACAAACTGATATGTGCTACATCCCCAGCATGAATCTCCAAAATAAACCTTAGCTCATCCCACAAACAATTGTTATCTTTAAGATGATGGTACTATTTTAATTACGGCAAGCTACAGTTTGTTAATTCTTGACAACCCTCTCGCAATTTGGGAAGGGAGAAAAAGTATACATTACGGTATATCTTACTGGCTAATATCATCTGGACCAAGACTCCCGATTTAGTCATTCTTTTCTTTTTTCTCCCCTTCCTTTGGCCTCCCGTTTTCAGAATTTAGTTATCAAAGACAAAGTCACAAAACATGAGAATGTTATCTCTTAACACGCCCAAGGTGCTCTCTTTCTCTTTTCTTCTTAACCAATTGTTATGTAAGGGCTGCAACATAACACCTTTAGTAGTGGATAGGAAGCTACCGCACAAATATTGTTGAAGAACTCAAAGCACAAGTGAGAAATTGAGTAGATACAACCATACACCTGCCAGATCATCTTTGTTTAATGCTACATTCTCACAACATCAGGCCAACAAAGAATACTATAGAAATATTCACCTCTATCAGGAGCATGATACATCACAGTCTGAACATTTATTCAGTAATCCTGCTTAGAATGAAAACTAAAAGTACAGTATTTCTTGTACTTAATTGTTTTATGCTGTGATGCAAAATAGCTCTATCAATGCTCACTATTGTTCTTCTGAGAAAAGAGATGGTGGGTTAGGTTATAGTAGTTATGTGCGGGCGATAATGGAACTAGAGATACAACTTCCGAGAAAGATAAGTACTGAGTACAAATTATAGAGAGTAGGGAATCAAACTTTTGAGAAGGCAGTATGAACCTACAGGATACGAACCAACTCATGAAAATGAAATTACCTCAATTCCAAGGGAAGAAGCTCTCAATGGTCACCCGGACCAGTACATAAATGCGTATTTAAAATTAAAAAACAAAAAAATTGTATCACATGACAACACCAAGTAATCCTCAGGGCAACTACTTCATCGTTTGCTACCTCTTTTCTCTTTTCTTTTCTTTTCTCTTTCTTCCTCCCCTTCCAAATCGGTGGCATCCAAAATAAAGATGATAAAAAAGTTGCACCTAAAAGGACACCATAGACAGAAACAGCAATCCTATAAATTCGGGGGAACAAAAGAAGAAAAAATAGAGTCTGAGCACTATTTTTGAGATGTAATCAATATGATGACAGGAACATTCATCTTATTTCTTTTCTTTTCACTTTTCTTTTCACTTTTCTTTTGCTGTGTTACATAGTCCATATTGTGCCAAAATCTTTAATTTAGACCACCACAAGTCAATGAAAAAGCCTCAGGAATCCGAGTGAATAAATCATAATTGAAATCCAAGTATAGACAACCATGACACTTAACGTGAGTACACAACATAGGCAAAGAACCATGACAAACAAAGAGGGAAAGGATATATTGCCAAATGAGTAGGAACTTACATCTTTATGCTACTCCAAAAGCTTGTAGCTTGTCACAGTGAGGAGTTGGTAAGTTTCTGCTCCATTGACGCCTCTGGAGTTCTATGTGACAGTAGCGACCAAGCAAACTCTTATAATCCCTGATCACACTATTCTCTATGTTACTTCGGGCAGGAGTACCAAGGGGATATTTCTGATCAAATTCAGGTGATTTCACAAAAAACTCCACGCCATGCTTCTCTGTCATCTTCCTGAACTGATAAGAGTGGTTCTTCTGCAAAGAATACTCAGGCTCCGAAAATGGAAGGTATGCAAGCAAGATGATAAGCAAAAATGGCAAAAGCTGAAGTAGTAATATCAAATTAGGTCCAGTGCCACCTACATCTTCTCTGTGATGAGCACCTGCGGTTCTAGTCCTGTAAACATGAGCTGTCCTAAACATGTCAGCCTGACCAAAGAATGCCCTGAAGATCTCATCCGGATCAAACTCTTCATCAAAAAAGTCATTCCCTGTTCTTCTCCTCCGCCTTCTAACACCACTATACTGCTGGTTATGCTCAAATTCCTCAACCAACCCCGTCTCATCATACTGTCTCCTCGAGCCCTCATCACTCAAACACTTAAATGCCTTGCTAACTTTCTTGAACGCCTCTTCTGAACCAGGCGCCTTATTCTTATCAGGATGAACTTTCAACGACAACTTCCGATACGCCTTCCGAATCTCTTCAACCGCACAACCCTTCTCCAAACCAAGAATTGCGTAGTAATCCCTTTTGCTCTTGATCTCCCTAATCAACTTCACGTTCTCTTCCGTATAATTCCTCTCCCCATTCGACACCCCACTATCAATCTTCCCCCGACCCTCCTCATTCCTCACACCATCAACAACATTTCCTTCATTTGAGGGCCCGGGGGTTGACGCATCAAGATTTTCACACGCAGCCAAAAGATCATCCACAGATAAATTGTGGTTAAGTCGACGCGCAATGTTAATGAATTTCAACGCTCTCTGCTTATTCCCCGACACAATCGGCTCTTTGGCAATACCAATGCACCTCAAAGCCTCATCTTTGTTACCATCCATCTTTATAATATTTTCAATATTATAAAAACCCTAAAAACTAAAAATTCAACTCCAAAACTCCAAACTTTTCCCACTAAAACCCCCTAAAAACAAATTTTCAACCAAATTTGGGATCTAGGGTTTCGTCTCACCAATTTTCCACCTAAATAAGCAAAAACAATTAACAAAAATATAAAATTCATCAGTTAATCAATTAAACCATCCAAATATATCAAGTAGAAGTTAAATCTAACGCAAAAACCTCATAAATTTTCAAATAATCACATATAATACACAAAAAATAGGGCTTGAAAATTTTTGAAATAAAAACTATCTAAATTAATGTGTTAGTATAATTTAATGATCAACATGTAAAAATATTATGCTAATAATAATTAATAACATATATTAATGGAATTAAAAAGGGTACAAAAAGGAGAAAATGGAAAATGATAAAAAAAAAAGGTTGTCACCTTGACGTTTTTTGGAGTTGAAAAATGTTGTAAATTGATTTGAGGAGGAGATATTTATATATCGTATTGAGATAGTCAACCAATTAGAGTGTGCCACGATAGAGAATATAATAATTGGATATTTAGAGGTCATTTTTGCACTTATGATTTTTACTTCTTCTTTTCTTTTTTTTTTTGTTTTTAAAAGTAGAGACCAAGTAAATTTTCGAACTCAAATTGACAAATTTGTGAAAAGTATATACAAGGCTTGACCAATTAAACTACATCTAGAGTTGCGTTTTCTCATTGAATAGGTATCTCATATGAATTTTCAATTGTACTATATTATTATTGTTGTTCATATTCTAATGCGCATAACATATAAATTTTTCATTTTATTATATAGTTATTTTCTTTTTCTTTTTTTTGGGTCATTATAATTATTGTCGTTCATGTTCTTCAACCAAGTATATCAACAAGGGTAATTGTGACCCCGGTAAATATATTATTGGATTTTAATTTACCATATTGTTATTCTCGCATATATTCTTAAACCAACTTGTGACAAATCTTACATCCAACCAGTATTTATATATTATAGGCTTTTTATGAATTATTTATATTATTTATTAGTATTAAATATTCCTAATATTATGAGAGGATCCATGTCTCTTAATATATTATTATCATTATTCACATTCATAAACTAACTCCATTGACAAAAGTAATCAATCCAAAAATATAATAATATAAGAGTGTATATAAAAAAACAACCAAAAAGAAAAATGAAAATGAAACAAGAGAGTTGGCATATAGTTACAAAATTAAATAATTAACTTTTTTTTTGGGTGGAGCAATGATGCAAGATTCAATGTATATTTGGTAAATACCCATATCTTTTCTGCAGGAGAAAAATTGAAATAGTATATTAAAACCATTTTATTGTAAAACATTATAATTGCTCATTGGACTAAGTCTTTGTCAAATATAGACTTTAAACCTAACAAAAGAACAAATAGTTACAGGACACACTTGGTGTGTACAATTCTCACTCATTCACATGAATACAAGATTGACCTATGCAATTTGTTATGACTAAAACTTTCAAATTTGAACTCATGTCTTTTCATTATAAATATTGTTCGACTCTTAATTAATTTAGAGTATTTATTAAGACTTACCGCTACCCCACGAGATTTATAATCCTGCCTAAAAAAAGTTCCTCATTAAAGAAAAAAAGAAAGATCTCAACCCCAATTTGGGTAGGTTTACATTTGACAACTAGAGTAATTTAGTACATGAATTATCAACAGATAAAACTTGTTGATGCTTTATTTTCATTTTCATGCATTATCAACAAAATACAGGTCTAGGATAATTTAATACAGTAATGGTATGCCTATCTTTTTTCATGATCAATATCTTGTTTGCATATCCATTTACTGAAGTCAGTAATGTACATTTCATTCCAATTTACCCTCCACAATAATTTAGTACAATATTTTTGTGAAAACTGATTCTTGCAAAAATGTAAAGTAGGCCGTGTACAATAGATCTAAAATCGATAGAACACTTCCTCAGACCCCACGCATAGCAGGAAGTGCCTTAGTCTCAAGACATGAAGTTACAAACTTAAGAAGCAGTCCGTCTATATACAGCCTCAAGACCTGTTCTATTGATTCTGCTATTCAGAGTCTTGAATTGCATGCATCATAAAGAGTTATTAGTTTTCTTCATCTGAATCAAAAGATTGTCTCCTCCTCAAAGATTCAAGTACATCTGCAGACCGGTCTCCACAAGCACCAGCTTTGCAAGTACGTGACTTTAGTTTTGGAACGCTCATTGCGCTCAGGGGCGGGGTGGATGCACCCTTATTCACTTCCCTGAGCACAGACCGAGCTGTGGCAGCTGCCACTGCATCCGCCACTGCTGAGGCCAGTTTTGAATTGCTACGAAGCTTCTCATTGCTCGTGTTCTTTAATATAGTTGAATTTGTCACCTTAGGATCACCTGGTGAACGATAAACCTCTGATCTTTGCATAGTAGCAACAGCCTCAGCAGCTGTCGACTTAGCTTTCATGGATTCGTACTTTTGCATATCATAAACGAGCTCTTTCTGAAGCTGCTTATCAGCGACTAATATATCGTCAATCTCATTTTTGTAGTCCTTGAGGAGGACCCTAAGGCATTCCATAAGCGAGCCAACGAGAGGGCTATTTTTGCTTTCAAGTAGCCGTTTTAGCTCGATGAAGATAGGAATGGTGTTTTGGATCAGTCCCTTTTTGACAGCTTGAGTTATCGCTCTTCCTCTCGCAGCAGCTGCAGATGCTCCTGCACTGTCTCCACCTTCTTCCTCTACATCTGCCGAGTCAGATGATGATCCGCGGCTGGATGGAAGTCGAATTTCTTTGCAGCAGAGAACTTGGAACGCATCCTGTTTCATTAACATTTGAATGCAAATTTTCATTAGCAAGAAAAGAGAAACATTTTAACCAACACGCAAAAGATATCTCTTATGGAGCAGGAATGTGATAGCTCAGAAGCCATGATAGTTAATGGTACTGAAAGCCAAGAAGGGAAAAAATCACGTTCATTTTGCCATCGCAAAAATAGAAAGACACTTCAACATAAAGTGAATAACTAAAAGGCAAAGCATTATAGCATTTTCACTTCAAAGGAGCTAAAAATTCCTTGGTGTGAGAAATTGTATTCTAGAAATACCACATGCTCTAGCACACGCGTGAAGAAAGGTGTGTATGGGTGATATACCTGCAAAACAGACTGTCCAGTTGCATCCTCTAGTTTGAGAATACCATCAGCAGCAGCAGCAAGAATCTCCGCGCAAACTTTGGCAAAGGTGGCCAAAAGGTGCTCCAGAGCCATTTGTTTCAATAAAGTGATATAGACATGCATTCTTCTAGACCTTGATATCGCATCATTGCCGCTGTAAAAGAAATGTTAATTAGATTATTGATGCAATTGTAGAACAACAGTGCTGATGCTGATACTAAGACAGAAAAGGTGCTTACTGTATAGAAAAGAGACGGCCTTCATTACGTGAACTATTGGGATTACTACGTCCAGTGTGGGCATTGCAGTCATTCAGAACAAAAATGGCTTCCACAAAACTATTATAAGCTAAAAGTGGTGCCTTGACTGCAAAATATTATGCAGAAAGTTTAAACTCAGCAGAAAGATAGAGCATGGTAATATTGCATCTAAAGAAGAAGGCTTATTTAAGTCAGTGAAACCTTTTAAGATGTTCCCAAACAGGAAATCCGCTAGTTGCTGTATTTTCTCTGATTCATCGACAAGGCACAAAAGAAACCGAAGAAAAAGAATTCCCCTCCATTTTACATAGTCCCTCTGAATGCATAACATAGCATTTTAATTGATGTTTACAGTTGAAATGTAAAATTAAAACCTTGAAATAACAAGAATTTACCTGTAAGAGTCTGGAAAGCAAAATAAAGGTTTGCCTTCTCACTAGTTCACATGGATCCCGGAGACACTTGGTTATCTTTGACATATAACTGGCCAACAATTAGAAAAAGATTTTAGAGGAAATTTCTCAGGTTCCGTATGTCCATACCCGTATATAATACATAAAAGGGCGTTACCAGTCAACTAGAGCAGTATACCGCACACAAAAATCTGCCATCATTACAACGATATTGTTTCGAAGGGCTGCATTTTCACTCTGTTCAAGCTCCTGCAGATGCACATGCATAGAATTGAACAATAGAAATCAGCGCCGGCAATAGATAGTAAGATACTCGATAAGAAAATAAGAATTGAGATGCATTAATTGGAGAGCAAAACTTAATATGGTTTTGTAGTTACTCAATGGTTATTGCATTCAATAAATAGTTATTGCATCCAATAAATAGTTAAATGTTGCTATCCATAATGTACCATGAAATAGAGTCTACAGGGAAGTTGGATTAGTAAAAGGTCTCATCATGATGATGACAATCCAAATGTATCCGTAGTTTAATTCTCATTTCTGAAATTAGATGAAGTTGTTACATGAATGATCTATTAGATGTAAGAAAGACCATGAAAAACAATCGATAGGCAAACCTGCACGAAGAGAGGAATATAATGCTTTGCAAGTTTCCCATCAGCGAGACAGATCTTTCCCATGGTCAGCCAAGCCTGAATGTACAAGGAAGGGGCTGCCTGCTTCACAGAAACTGCGCGCCCTGGTAATTTGCTTGATTTGGGGTCAGAACTCTCACAAGTTATAATTTTTTCCAATATTGGTATTATGAACGTCAAATTGGCAGAAGGACAAACAATGACCAAAGATCCAATTGTATAAAGTGCAGTAATTGCTTTTGACAGTAATCTGGATGTGGATGCAGCCGGTCGTTTTCCTTTCCCACTTGTACCATTCTGTGGTGTAAAAAAGGTACTTTCTTTATTTGCTTCTGAGTATTTTGAAATGTGTGAATCTAAAACTTGGGAAGCTTTAGAAATGAGCTGCTGGACCCATTTCAGAACAAGGGAATGAGCTTCTTCAGGGTTCAAAGCCTTCCTCTTGCATAGTGTTCTGAGAGCTTTTACATGAGCATTAACCTGCCACAGGTTATCCAATTGGTCAAATGCACGTAAAGGATTTATCGTATATGAGTTCTAATCCAGCAGCAATCCAAAATCCATTTGATAAATGTTAGCTACAAGGTTCTTCATCATGCGCAGCTTGTGCAGCTCAATACGCTGCATTCAAGGACACAACCTAGACACTAAAAAGTTTCTCAAATTCACATAATGTTGTCCATACGTCACATAAAGTTATGTAAGAATTCTCAGATTCCTTTCCACCATTCGTTTCAAAATCTGATGATAGATCCAGTATATAAAGAGATGCTCTCTAACTCAATCTAAAATGCAAAGTTCACATGGAGACATGGGCATTTCTTTAAGCATGACATTTTCAACTTGCATTGCAGGAAGAAAGGTGAACCATTCATAGCTATTCATGAGAACTATTCTTGATATATCAAATGGCAGCAAGATCAAATTTATTTGAAGTAGTTAGATAATCACTGCTTGCTTAGAAGAACTGAAGCATGGAGTAGTAATAGAGTATAGCCACAGGAGATGTGTTTATTGAAGACATTAGAGAAATAATGAGGTACTCACTGAAATATGGTATGAAAGTAAAATCGGAAAGGGATCCTGGGTTTGAGTCTCACCGCCACTCTTTTAGAAGACATTTCCGTGCCTAGGCTCAATCAGAAAGGATTTTGCCTGAATGTGAGCAGACTTGTTGATGATACTAGTTATATAAACACGAAGCACCTTCTAAGAGTTTCAACTTTTACATTAGATGGTAACTTCAATTGCATACAAGCCACTTCTATGTTAATCTAAGTTCTTAATCTATTCTACGCCTAACAACTAGTAATGAAAATAGACTATTATAAACCTGCGTAATATCAGAAAGAGAGTCATGCTAATTAAATAGGAGCAGTGACTTAGAATTCTGATTAATTGGGAGTATACAATATTATCTTAAGCTAATAAGACAGAAGCATTTCGACAAATGGAAGATAATATTGCTTGATACCTCTGTTGAATGCATGTTGAACCCCTCAAGTCGTTTGAGAAAGTCATGAGCTAGATCTGCTGCAGAATCAGGAGGCAGCTCCACAGAAACATTAGAAATTGTTTGCAAAAGAAAGACGCGATCCCCTGCCCAAGCAATTGAATTGGATTCTATATCGACCATCTCTTCATTGACACCCTGATCCAGTGGGCTTTTAAGATCGTCATCAGGCTTATACTTGTCAAGAAGCTGCCAGTGATGATGAAGAAACTCCCAGTCCACAGATTTTGGAAGGAAGACGGACACTTCTGATAATAGAAACCAAGCCCCGGGAGGTGCTGTCCACTTTTCTATCTCCTTAGACTGACTAAGCCACAGAGACTCAGATGTCCTTACAATATTTTGAAGTGAAATAGCAATCTTGGGCTTGAGCTTCTTCTTCTTTCCTAGGCTCATGCATATCTTCTTCACCCACGGTGTCACCTCACTATGACAGATCTCTTTCAGTAGAATCAGGACCCCTTCAGGGTATATTAACTCAAGTTCTGTATCCGAACCTTTTAACTTGCCACTTGTGTCATAAGGAACAGATCTACTCTGAGCAGAGCTAGTTGTTCCAGCTTTGGACACCCGATCGAGAACCAAGTCAAGAAATAGATTTTCGCACTCTTCTTGAACACTACATTCATTATCAGATATTAAACGTGGGACAGAATGTAGCCACTCCTTAATCACATTGCCATCTGCAAAAATCCGGAAGGCCTGAAAAGCAAATGCAGACTCTAGAATAAGATTTTGAGCATCAACTTCAACCGCAAAGTTAAGGGCAACGTTATACCTGGGTTGTACTTCTATGGGAAGAACTTGGTTCTATTGAGCATCAACCTCAATGTTAAGTGACGAAAGTAAAACAACTAAGTACTCGCTAAAATGCATAAGATGTGATCCGTCAGGAGTCAGTTAATTCGCAAAAAAATTTATCCAGATTCCTATTGTGTGAAGGAACAAAGAGTATCAAACTGACACTACAGTCACTGGGAGAGCGCAAAACATACATAGGAATCAGACTGCAGCCATTTGCTTCAGCAATCTATAACACGGAAACTACTAATCCTCATGATAATCATCTTCTGATATAGTTACATGGTTTGAAGCCATATAAAGTACAGAAAACATTTTTCAATTGTGCAACCCAGATTGGATTCACAAGGTAGTATCTTGAACATATATAGTGTCTTGATGCTATTCACCGATAAAAAGATCTAACTTGTCATGAAATCAACAAAATTAAATTAAGCGAACCAATAACAAAAGATAATTTATGTTGCAGAGAAGTTAATACCTCTGAGAGAGCCGAAATTGCAGCTTTCCTTATACTAACAAGTGGATCCGAGCAAGCCATGCCCACTGTTTTCAGCAAAACTTCATCAAGAGATCCTCCTAAAAGGGAAATCAACTTGGATGTCAGAAAAAGAGCAGCCTTCCTCACTGCAGCCTTCTCATCCATACACCTTTTCCTCAGAAGATCACTTATCCCACATCCCTGCGTGTTGGACTCCTTAAATGCAAACCCCATTAGTTCCTTCATAATTCCGATGCTTTTATCGTTCTGAGACAAAAATCCCACCAACTGAGCTAAATTCGATAAAGCCTTAGCTCGAATTCCAGCAGTTGCATCCGAGCAACGCTGAATCAATGCCAACAAACACCTCAACCCCCATGGTTTCTTAAAACCATCGTCATCATCATCCTTTTCCACTCCCAAGGGATCTCTCAATGACATTATCAAAGCCGGGACAAGATCCACAGACAAGAGCCTAAACTGCCCCTTCCCTTGGCTCATCGTAACAACATAATTAGCAAACTCAACCTGATCCTCAAAATCCAAAACCTTAACAATCTCCACTATAGACTCCACAGCCAATGCCCTTCCCTCAGCCTTTTCTGGTGCCTTGTGCACCAAATACTTGGGCAAATTCACAACTGCTTTCCCAACCTCACTTGAATTCTTCCCCGCACTCATCATCCTATTTACAACAAACCCTAAAGCAAAACTTCTCGCCTGTGATTTCACTAACAAAATCAATGGTGTCAGTGATTTCAAAATCTCGGCAGCGGAAACCGCTTGGTCTCCATGCTCTCCCTTGAGAATTTCACTCAACACACGAGCACACAACTCGCACAACTTCCCATAAACCCCTCCATTACCACATACCCCCCCTGCTATAACCGGAATCTCAACCACAGTTTGAACCAAACCCTTCATACTATCAGGAAACCGACCCAAATGTACCAAACCCAATACCATTTCCAACCTCTCAAGCACAGCAAACAAATCCCTAATATCAAAACCACTCCTTTCCCCTTCACTTCCCCCAAATTCCCCTGCTTTCCCCCTATTTTTCTTCAGCCCACCACGGCCAGTACCCTTCTTCTTTCTCCCCAAATTTTCTACCCCAGAACCCCTTTGGGGAGACCCATTCGGATTCTTGAAAGCTCGGCGAATGGCACGAAAGAGAGAGAGAAAAGCCATGGGAGTGAACAGAGTGAAAACAGGGGAAGTTGGGGTAAAAAGTAGAGATAAGTAAGCTTTTGAGGCTAAAATGGAGATATTCGTTGTGGATGCAGAGTCCATTGTCGAGGCAAGCGAGTTGGTGAGGGTAGTGAGAGAAAGATTTCTTGCTGAGAGTTCATTGTAAAAGTTTTCGATGTCGATTGTGTCGTGTGTGTTGTGCGTGTAATCTAAAAGGGTCTGCAGATCTTTGAGAAATGATTCTGATGTGGTGGATTCAGTTTCAAGATTGGTCACTACTCGATTTGTTACTTCGTCCATGTTGATTTTGGATGAATCTCTCTCCCTCTCCCTCTCTCTCTCTCAATCTCTGGACACTCTCCCTCTCTCTCTCAATCTCTGTGTGTGTGTGTGTGCAAGACTCTTTCTCTCCTTCTCTCCCTCTCTCTCTCTGTCCTCTCCCTCCCTCCCTCTTTCTCTCTCCCTCCTTCTCTCTCTCTCTCTCTCAATCTCTCTCGCTTTCTTGTTTTCAAAATTTTGGTATTCCCGCTAAGCTATTTTTTAAGGAGTTTGGTAAATTTTATACAAGATCGTATAGGTTGCTTATAAGCCAAAAGAATGTATTCTTCACTTAACACCCCTAATTTTTGGGGGTAGTGACACTTTGAACGCCTAACGTATTTTGGTTTGAAATTTATTATAAACGCTAAAAAGTTATATCTGCAAGCATATTCTCATGTGTTTATATTTCAAAAATACTCGCTATACTTGTTTTGGAAAAATAAAATAAAAAGAAAAATAGAATAGATGTGCTAATATTGGATAAGCTAAGAACCTTTCTTAACGTTAAGAAATTAAGATCAAAATTTTTGATTGTTAGATACCAATGTCACAACCAATTCGAGAATGTGATATTTTTAGTTTTCGACTAAACCTTGATAATAGAATATAACATTATAATGCTTTCGGGTTAACAATGCAATTCTTCCAAATCTATACAGTAAAAAGTTGTACTTTAAGTTAATACAGTAAAAAAAAAGAAAAAGCTAAACAATAGACTCGCGCCAAATTGATAGTAATTTGAATCAACAATATTGAGTTGGTCGAGTAAGATCATCCCTTTTTATTTAATTACGCACCAAACAACATATCGGATAAGCCAATGGTGCATTCCAAGCATTTGAAAAGCTTTTGTATTAGGGTATCTCCAAAGGGAACTCTAAAATTATAAATTTTTTAAAATTGGGTAGTTTTAGAGCTTCAAATACCTAAAAAGCAATACTATTTATGACGAAAGTATGTGGGGTCCACCACTTTTGACTTAAAAGATGTCAAAATAGAGACCCAATCTAGTTTATGGGCTCTAAATTTGATGACAAAAATATAAATTGAGTCTCTATTTTGGCATCTTTTAAGCCAAAAGTAGTTGACCACATATACTTTTGTCATAAATAGTGTTACTTTTTGGGCATTTGGAGCTCTAAAACTACCCAAATTTAAAAATTTTCTAATTTTAGAGCCCCATTAAAAATACCCTTAGAGAATTGTCCTACATACATTTAGCTTTAACGTTCATTTATCCTTATGTATGTACTTGTTTTGTACATGTGGCGTAGTCTCAAATTATTATTTTCATTTTATAAATTGTAGATGGACACCATTCAAAAAAAAATACTTGCTCTAATTATGATGAACTTATTTTACCCTTTATTTTGTATGTAACTTCTTAGGCTATCCTCAATGAAGGCTCTAAAATATAAAATTTTATATTTTTTGTATTTTTAGAGCCCCATACCCTAAAAAGCAGCACTATTCATGAAAAAAGTACATGAAATTCACAATTTTTGACATAAAAGATGCCAAAATTACTGAACAAAATGGAGCATGGGCTCTATTTTGACATTTTTTATGCTAAAAGTAGTGGACCCCACGTACTTTTTTCATAAATAGTCCTGTTTTTTTGGGTATGAGACTCTAAAAATATCCAAAACTAAAAAATCTTATATTTTAGAGCCCCTATTGAGCTTGCCCTTATAAGATCCAATAATTTACATAGTGAGCTGTGTTTTTTCTGACTCTTTACACATGAACAAAAATAAATTGCCTAAGTTATCCTTAAAACTTTTCATTTATCTTTGTGTATGACTTAACCAAATAAAGAAGAAGAAAAAATGAATCTTCTCAAGATTATGCATCTTACAAAATTAATTTTCCATTCCAAGACCTATTATTTAATAAGGAAAAGAAAAGAGCTTACGTAGTGCACGATCTAATTTGTGTGAAAGTCCAAGTTTTGAATGAAATAATTGTATCCAAACAAAAAAGAAGTTTTCTCAATAGAGACACAAATTTATCTTTCCTAGTTAATTCATATGTATAACATCAATGGGCAAGAGAAAAAATGAAATAAAGCAGTTGTTAAATTTGGAAATAGGATACAACAAACAAGAGAATATGATTGATGACAATGAAAACGCTTTAAAGACAACAACAACAACAATAGATGAATATTATAGAACTACTTTCAAGCTTTTAAAGTTGACAAAAATTCATCTATATTCTACTTTTGAAAATGTACCACTTCAAACAAGACTAGATATTGGATATTCAGACATTTGCTTCAGCTTTTGGGAGGACATTCTCAATCATATTATTCTGTTGTATAGTTTGATTCTCTTATGACTTCAGGTTGAGGCTCTGTATACAATGTGAGTTCCGTTAAAGAATCATTTTCACCGTGATTACTGGCTAGATATGATGATGAAGGTCTATCTCTCACATAATTTGTGACAGGGGGGATATTGTGATGCCTTCTAGGTGCGGGAATGGCCAATACCATAGGTGGAGATGAATTATGTGAAGATTGTTGATGCAAAACCCTATTTCTAACTTGGCGGTTATCATTGTTGCCTTGATAAGATGATCCAACTGAGTTAACAATAGAGCCCCCTTGATGACCTCCAGACCTATTAATATATACAAAAAAGCAAAAATTTCAATAAATAAAAATAATACTTCAAATCTATAAAATAAAAAATAAATAAAAAAATTAGATATTAAAGTTATAAAGAAAATGGATTACATTGATTTAACAAAGCTAGTGGCAAAGATATAAAATCCAATAATCATGCTAAAAGTGTTATTTAAAATGTATAAGCTCACCTATTAAATATGACTCATTGAAATACGATAGGGTGCCCTGGGACATGTTCTGGTGTCGAGTTAAAACTGCTACCAATAAGTAAAGGAGCACCAACACCTTGATTGGAACTATTTGCAGCACCACCTCTATAAGGGAATGGACCTTGTGTTATCCAACTGTGTTGGTGAAGATGAATACTTGGGATTGGAGTAGACATTTGATGGGAAACATCCAAAGGTCGACCTGTGAAAGCGTAATAACGTCTTATTAGTTGATTCTATATATTTTTATGATTTGTAAGAAGTTACGAATTCGAGTCTCGTTGACTATATTTATATATATGTATGATCTTAGACCTCCCTTTGAATCAAAAAATATTTAGTAGAAACTTACCATTTGGGATTGTTCTAGTCTCCCTGAAATGCAAAAGAACAATAGTTAGTCAAATATGCTTACTCGGTCCTCGATTTATATATGTGTAAGTCTCGTAACAAATAAATGTCATGCAACTAATTTCAAGGTTTGATATGGATCACATAACTAGGACTGATCTTTCTTTTTTTCTTTTTGTTATTTCTTAAGCTATAAAAGTAAGTAAATAATGTATGCTAGTACTTAATTACAACATCCAGTTAATTAAGAAAAACCAATAATTCAGATTATTTATCGTAAAACAAATACTTCTTACACACATGCACACAAAAATATTCAAGTCTCAGGTACTGAGAACCATTAACAACCAAAATAGTCAATCATATTATCAAAGAAAAAGATAAAAGTGATTCCTTTTCTTCAAAAGGTTAACAATAACCAATTTCTAATTACTCTAATATTGTGTATTAGATACAAATGGATATTTCACAATATTATTATGTATATGTATTCTGCAAGTACAATGTACGATAATGCCATAATTGTTGTTGAAAGTATAAATACAATAATGTATATGGATTAGAACCTAAACGCTCATTCCTTATAGTCGAGCCATTTGCTTTGTCTGATTACATTTAAAAATACACAATTACTTTAAAATGAGTGCTCTAAAGATTATAGAAAAGATCAATATATATCCTTTACTTCTTCAATGATAAAAACGGCTCCATAATAATAATAATTTATTTGTTAAAAAAACTCTCTACAAAGAAAATATCTCCAGAGAAATGTTACTTCTTCAATGAACACATGAATTCACAAAAATAAATTAACTTTTACTTAAAGATGCTTTTTTTACCTGATAGTTAAAGAACTCTGTGTTATCCCACTGTATGCGCACACATGATACCCAATTGGGGCCTATGATATATATGCAAAAGTTAGAAAAGAATAAGAAATATTCTTAAGGAAACATCAAAACATTATAATTAGTTATATACGGACACAAAAACGTAACAAAAGTTATGACCAAATAATTTAATTGAACAAACTTTAAATATTCATGTGGCCAAAGTACTAGCAATTCATTGAGGAAACATAAAAACAATATAATTAGTTATGGACACAAAATGTAACAAAAGTTATGGCCAAAGAATTTAATTGAACAAACTATATGAATATTTACGTGGCCAAAGTACTAGCAATTCATTTATATTTAGCAAATTATTAAAATCTTGCAATATCTTTAATACATAAACATCAAGCAGACAAATTAAGCTCTTTGACCAAACAACAATAACACGAAACAATGTACGCGCACAACATACTGAATTTTGATTCATTAAAATAATTATTTTGTAAGTACTCTTTCGCATGCACCCCCTTATACTTTCATATAAAATTTAATTTAAGAAATATAATGAAAAAGAGAGATCATTAAGTCAGGTAAGTTTACCAGACCTCGAACATTAAAAAAAAAAAAAAAAAAACCAGAATCGTGACATCTAAGCAAATTTAGAAAAGGAAAATGGACTTTGGCATTTTAAAGAGTACAATAAAATTTTGTAAAGGCCCTACCAATTAAAAAACAAGTTATAATATAGAACTCTAGTTACTTATAAAATTTGGGTATTTCAAGTTAATTATGAAATTCAAATACTATGTCTTCCTAGTTAACTATACATAGAAAGTAAGAAAAACAATTGCTATTTACAATAATTACAAGAAAATCTATGAGAAGACTAGGTCATACAATATAGGTTAACAATATATAAGTTGTCCCGTTAAGAGGATCATAGAAAATGATTGATGATGCCGGATGTAAACGCCAAATAAAATTGTGTAAAATATGTTGGGAAGTGCTCTAGACAGTAGAACATTCCCATAATAAAACCTATTTTTTCTTTCACATACGTCAATTTTGGTCAAAAAATTCCCAAGATAACAAATATTTATTACCTTTCTTGTCTCAGTGACATTTATATAAACTTACAATAATATTAACTACTTAGTATATTTATTTTTCATTGCATTTATGTTATACAACATTTTCACGCGATTTTGAGGAAATTAAGTAAATACAATGTCACCCCTACTAAGTAATTATAGTCATTGTGATAGTTTTGCTAAAAAAGTATAAAATTTGAAAATTCATTCCAGAAATAAACATTAGTAAAGTCATTTAATTCCGTTACTTTTAATCTCATTGCTTTAGTATATATTTAGGTTTACAACATCAGTTTAACGACAAATAAAGGTTTTTGATTTACCATATTGTCTATGTTATATCAACCTATTTCTAGATTTAGCCTCTAATACACGTAAACCTTACTATCTAATTAAGTTCTCATTTATTGAATCGAAGTCAAATGATCGGCCAAAACAAAACAAAAAAAATGAAGTCAAATGAGAAAAGGAACAAGTGAAAAACAATGGAAATTTGTTAAAGTAAAATGATTCCTCACAATGATAAGTAGCAAAATAGTTTAAGTTTAATAGAAGATCAAATCAATAAATTTAGGTATTTACCGAAGCACTAAGAGGGGCAACATCATCATCAGTCTCTTCATTATTTTCACTTGGCTCAAGGCCTGCAGCAAACAACCATTGACCCTCTTCAGTTTCCCTACAGTTCGGGCATTGCATTGCCCCCTTAGCATTGAATTCTGAACCAATACAATCTGTATAATATCATATGCAAACCCAAACAATGTTCAAATTATTTCACTTGCAAGAAGATTAGCAGAAGATAGTAACTTTGATTTTTAAAGAATCAACAGAATGAACATTGTATGTATGGTCAAAGAATATGCAAAAAAAAGATGTATGTATAGACATGGGCAAACCTAAGATGTTTTATCAAAATTAATAAGACCTAGGGGGTGGAAGTGATTTTACAAATAAAAAATATCAAGATATTTTAGAAATACTAAATATTTTAGACTATTTTACAAATCACCCAAAACTAACTTATTTAAATTTATAAACTCTTTAAAAATCACACACACACACATATATATATATATATATATATGTTATCTGTACAAAACACTAAACATGATATTCTTCTTATATGTTACAGATGACTGAAATATATACAACTTTGTTTCACATATATGTAAGACTAATAAGATGATCTATATCGCACTACCCAAATTAAGACCCTAAAAACGCACACACAACTCGCGCTACCCAAAGACCCTAAAAACACACGCACAACACACACACACACATATATGTTTCAAGGAAAGGAGGGGGGAAGAAATTAGGAAGATCAGGAAAATGAGAAACAGGAAAGGCATAAGAAAAGGAAGAAAAATAAATAGAAAAAGAAACCATGGAAAGACCGCATGAATTGAAGAAGAAAAAAGAAATTAAAATAATTAAAAATCTGAATTAAATATAAAACGTAAAAAGAATTCTAGATAAAATAGAGATCTTAATTACAAAGGAGTTGTTCAAATCCATGAATGACTTAGTCTTACTCTCATACACAAACAATGCTACTGTTCTAGAATTGTAGTCATGAGAGAATCAAATAACTTGAAGAACAAAGGTGAATATACAACAAAGATGTTCAACCATATCATGTGATTTTAATTATCTGCATATACAAAAAAAGCATATGCATGGAAGCATCTTGCAATTGAAAAAATTAATCTACCCACTTTGCTATCAGAAGAGTGAACAAAACACACATTAACACAGAAGGAAAAAAGAAGATTGAAAGCTGGTGATTCCATGCATACAAATAAACACCCATATGGAAACCTAAAAACAAATAACATATAAATTAAAAAAGACTAGAAATATATGGACAGATATGGCGGATCTCATTTTTTTTTTAAAGTAGGGGTTATAACACATAATCTAACATTCATACGAATATATATTTTTTATCCCATGGGAGCTAGTTGATTTTTCAAACTAAAAAAATTCTAAAAATACACTTTTTTTGAAAAAAAATCGGGTTGGTAGGAGCTCCAGCCCCGCCGCCAATATGTACATACGCGATATGCCACTATGGACAGGTCATTCTTACACACCTAGATGAAAGAAGTGATGGCAATGAAGTTTGGCTATTGATCTGCCAGTGTTATCAACAACAGGGTCCAAGCATATGGAGCAATGGGGAGCAGATGAAAATTCCGTGGGGAAAGAGGGTGCTGCTTGGTTGGCCATGAGACTATAAGAGTAAATCTAGGGTCCTAGATTACAAATTGACTTCAAAATTCAGAAGAATTCTTCACAATAGGTGCGTTTTAGGACAAAACATGAAAGAGTATATATAGATAAACATGTACTTGAATTTGCATGTACTCATTAGAGTACAGCTTGGTCAAAAAACAAATGGCACAAAAGTAGAAAGCAATATGACTTGTATAGTAGGTTGATAATGGTGAAAATTCTATTTCAAAAGAAAGTTATATTGAAACATATACAACAGACCAATATCTAATAGACATCTGTTTTCTATTTTCCACATGTTAAATTTTTATTGGGGTTTTGGAACCATGTTAAATTCTATTGGTTTGTATTTTTTTGAAATTTTTTGCTAGCTGTATATGATTTGTGAGTATTGATGTACCTCCCATATTAGCATTATAACCTTTACTAGATTTTTTGTGGACAGCCTAATGCAAATGAATACGAGAATTTGTGGTCCAATTCAAATTTGAATTGAGAGCTAATTAAAAAGAATTTGCATGATATGATTTAGGGTGGAAGAGTTAATTAATCCTACTCAGCTTGGATGGATAAGCAAGCATTCATTCTTGGATTGGTTTTATACTTGAATGGATTCTTGACTTCTATCAAATTCCAAAATATGGAAAAAAGAATTAAATCTCGAAGCCTTGTCGTCTATAACTTATTAAGAATTTTAATATAAAACAAGACTAATAAGGTTTTCTTGTGAAGATTGTTTGTAAGACTAAGACATTTCTCTTTTCGAGCCCTTACTATAGAGTTCATATACATAATGTGTTCTAAAGAAAGAAACATATAAGTTGCAAGTACTATAAATATCAAGAGATGCTCTCCTACAAAGAAAAAAAGTAAATTATGTATGCTAAGAAATAAGCTTTTGATAGAGTGTATTGTCGTAACTTCAAGAATGTAGGGTTTTCAATCAATTATCTATGCTCGAAGATTACATACATTGCTTTTAATTACTTGTAACGAAGGTTATCGGATAGTGTTCTTACATGATATAAGATGGAGTAAATGTGATATAATGTCAATTACAACGTGGCGTGAAACTTTAAAATCTAAACAACCCTAGTTTACGATCTAATGTCAATTATGACACAAAATAAAACCTCGAGGTTCAAATAAATTCACAACCCTAAATTACGTGTCATTTACAGAGTCAATGCGATCTAATGTCAATTATGACGTGACGTGAAACTTTGAGGTTGGAATAAATGCACAACCCTAGTTTACATTTCATTTTCATTATTTAGCCATGCAAATACTTTGAAGTTCCAATGTTAAACTTATACATGTCAAATGGTACAACATACATGTTATACTGTGTATATGTGTCAATATATACAATCTTTTATATATATACCATGGTTCTCTTATTTTTCCTATGTATTTTGATTTTAGCATCGAATGATGTTGTATGAAAGAAAGAAGGCAAAAGGAGCGATAAAAATTTGGAGAATAGGAAAAACGAGACAATTGCAATTGAGTCAAAACTCGGATAAGGAAAATTTGGAATGTTATTGACCACTTAAATTCATTTGTCATGTTCCATCCTTTGTATATTTTATTGTTTGAATCATATATGAATAGTTGGAAATTTAGTAAAATAAGAAGAAAAAAAAAAGGAAAGGAAAAACTGTACCACACTTCATATTTAGGTTGCTGAGTAAAAATTTGGTTAACAATATCATAAATAGCTATTATATATGGTGGAGGTTTTGACATATAAAAGTATGATTATTTTTCACAAAAAAAAAAAATTGGAGTAGAGATAAAATAGATATAGAAGGAGTATCCTTATGTTCCCATTAGCTATGATCAAGTGGATAATGTCATTCTAAAAATTCATACTTCCTTAAAGTAAGCTCTATCATACTTCTTAATCACGAAAAATTAAGAAAAAGAATTTAATGCACTTAATATGACTTTTACGATTTTAAAATTACTTTTACATCGCGATTATCTAATATAAAATATTTTTTAAAAATGATATTTCAGGGTTCGTCAAATCATTTGCAAGTACATAAAATAAAGTGTTTAAATAGCAGTTATGCACGGTTTCGCAAAAGCGGGCCCTTTATTTATGACCAAGAAACTGTTTGAGGACCCAAATCGGGCTCTTGGGCTAGAGCTTTTTACAAGACCAACAAAGAAAAACCCTTGCACTATATATACCAGTTGTCCACACTCTGCTTAGTCCTCTCTGCTCTCCTCTTGAAACTCTTCTTTGTCTTTGTTTGGAGAGCGATCCGAGAGCTCAGCTTTTGCAATCATGTTGGTCTACCAAGATTTACTCACTGGTAAACAAACACACACACATATATATATATATATGGTGGGTTTGATCTTGTTGTTTTTTGTTGTGTTTTTGAGGTGGGTTTGATGTGAAAAAGTTAAACAAATATGGGTTTTGTTTCTCTTTTTGGTTTTTGTTGATGTTTTTGTGTAGATCCGATATGTGGTGCCATGATTGTAATTTTTGATTACTTGATGAATTGGTTATGATCTCTTTTGGTGTGTGTTTTTTTTTTCGTTTTTTAGCTGATTTGTGATGATGGGTTTATTTCAAAATCTAATCTTTTTAAGTGTATTAATTTCAATTACGGAAGCTAGTAAACGTTGTCACCGTGTGACATGGATGGTGTGAGTTCGAGTAGTGGAAACAAACTTGCTGCGTATTCGCGCATAGTGGGAGTTTTGTAGACCGCGTATCTGCGCATAGTGGGAGCTTTATTGACCGGGCTACCCTTTTCATTAGATTCAAATAATGATAACGAAGATATATACAAGAACTCTTTATGTCTTTCTTGCTGATTTGTGATTTTGGGTTTATTTCAAAATCTAATCTTTTTCGTTGTTTCGTGTTATTAGGATGTTATTTAATTTGGATTACTTGAGTGCTTAGTGAGAATTTGTATAGAATTTTGCTAGTGTATTAGTTTCAATTAATCATTACAATATATATATATATATATATATATATATATATATATATATATATATTCTTCTATTGATATAATTGTTCGAATTTGCATATAGATAATATACTTGTATGATCTTTCTAGCTGGAAAGTTTGAAGCTTTTTTGTGATTTATGGTGTAAAGTTTGAATCTTTTTGACCAATCTTCATAAATTTTTAATGGTTTGATTCTGTAAAGAATATTGAAACCACTTTGAGAATTGAATAAAACTGAACCACTGATAATAGAGAAGAAGTGCATTCGTGGCTGCAACTTTAATGATTCTGTATAAAAAGAAAACTTTAATGATTCTGTATTTATATTTTTCTGGACCGTATTAGAAGGGGAAGGGATTGTTTACTTAAATTTGTAAGGCGGCTTTTAGTGGCTTTTGTCTAGTGTCAAGCTTATCGATATGGCTTTGTTTACTCTGTTGGTGGTGGATATTAGCTACTGCACTTGTTTTGGCTGTCAATTATGCTTCCTTCATTGCTAGTGTACCGTGTAGAATTTTTCAAGCTCATCTTCAACATATTGCATGCTAGAAAACTGTTGTTAATTTGTTTCAATTTCAAAATATTGTTTCTTACAAGAATGTCACTCACAAATTTCAGGTGATGAGCTCCTCTCGGACTCCTTCCCATACAAGGAAATCCAGAATGGGTTGCTTTGGGAAGTGGAAGGAAAGGTAAATTCTGTTGCCTTCTCAATAATATCAGTCTCTCAGAGAAATGATATATTGGCTCGGTTATGCTTTGGGGCACTTTTTATAATTGTTATATTTTATTGTAATCGTTTTGTTGAATGGGAAATAATTAGAAATTATGCTCAGTGAATGATGTGTTCTATTGTCTTGATGAACTACAGTGGGTTGTTACGGGAGCAGTTGATGTAGACATTGGTGCAAACCCTTCTGCCGAAGGTGGTGAGGAAGATGAGGGTGTTGATGACCAAGCTGTGAAGGTGGTCGACATAGTTGACACATTTAGGCTCCAGGTTAGTTCTTTTGTGCATGATATCCGAGCTTATCATGGGGCTTCTGTATTCAGACATTTAACGTAATAGCATGATATTCTTGCAGGAACAACCTTCTTTCGATAAGAAGCAGTTTGTTGCGTACATCAAGAAGTACATCAAGTTGTTGACCCCCAAGCTTGATGCTGAGAAGCAAGAGGAATTTAAGAAGAACATTGAGGCGACAACCAAGTTCCTCTGCTCAAAGCTCGGTGACTTCCAATTGTAAGGCCCTCATCTTCTATGACACCCTTCTTTCTTTTCCTGCTCGAGCATTACTTTAGGTTCGGTAACTTCACGGGTAAGACGTGATTGACCATTTGTTATGGGGGCTTACAATTTTGTTTCTGCAGTTTTGTCGGGGAGAGCATGGCAGACGACAGCACCTTGGTCTTCGCTTACTACAAGGAGGGTGCCACCGATCCGACATTCTTGTACTTCGCCCATGGTTTGAAGGAGATCAAGTGCTAAAAACGCGAGCGAAGAATCTTCAAGAGAGGCTGTGCTTGCTGTAGTATTAGACTTCATTTTCTCATCTCTGTACCTGGAAAATTTTCAGGTTTTCGTTTCTTGTCATTCTTGGATGGTGTTGAACATCGTTCTCTAATGTTATGGTTATGTCGTTGGACAATAATTTTGCACTTAAATTTGTTTTAGTACTAGATGGTCCTTCGAAATCTTTTCCTCTCTTAGATTCGGATTTGCTCGCATTATTATAACGTTATAAGGTTATGAGGGGGTTATAACCATCACTACTGGAAATTGATTCGAAATAACTAGACGTTTCGCTATGGTTGGTCATTTGAATTGTTATGGTACTTGTTTTATTGCATGTGACGGTGACATGTTTTCTCTCAAGTCTCATTATTTTCGAGTCAACAGAGAAATGAGGTAAAAAAATAAAAAAATAAAAAAAAAGAAGAGAAAGAGGGATGAGAAATGATAGACATGAATTTGAGAAATGATAGACATGAATAGGAGAAATGGCACAAATAATTCTTAATTGTTTTTCAAAATTTTAAATTTATATCTATTATTTAAATTAATTAATTTAACCCTTATTAATTTTTTAAAAAAATTGAATTCGTTTTTATTGTTTAAAATTAGTTAATTTAGTTTTATTATTTTAAAAAAAAATTAATTTAATTTCTATTTTTTATATAAAATTTAAATTAGTCTTTAATATTTTAAAAAAAATTGTGACTAAATTTATTTTTTTTGAAAAATAATATGGATTAAATTGGTTAATTTTTGAATAATATAGACGAATTTAATTTTTTTTTAAAATAATAAAAATTAAATTGATTAATTTTTAATAATAAAGATAAATTTAAAATTTTGAAAAAATAATAAAGACCATTTGTGTAATTTTTCCATATGAATAATACTTAATATATATCAATGACTTGGTCAAAAGAATACCATAAGATTATCGTAAAACTAACTTAATTGTATAATTTAGGTATTAGACGGTAGTAAAGCACTTTACCATGTTCAAAACATATCAGAGCTCCATAGCCATGTCTCCCTACGACCAAGACAGATGCATGATGATTCTCTAGACTTCTTTTATTTTTATTTTTTATTTTTTTTTGGCATAATCATGTTCATCATTTCTCATTAAAATGGCATCAACCAATGTTGGAAATACAACTGCAATGGCCAAGCACCCAGCTACTCATATTGTCATGATCATATGAGTTGAGTCAGGGCTCAAATTCCAAACCGAAACTCATGTTGAGTTGTGGATTATCTCATATATGAGATTGTAGATGGAATGTCATAGGTGACCGAACCAAGTTAATTCTTTGTGTTTTTTGTGCGTTTATGTTTGTTTGTGTGTTCACATTCTAATATTGTGTACGATTATATCTTACATTATTATGATTATTATTTAAAATAATTGGGTGTAAAGCTTATGTAAATGACTTTTTAAGTTATGTATCAAATTCTAGAGTATCGAAAGTTAACATATCAAATATTTATTTGACGCGTAGTAAAAGAGTAACATAAAATAATAGAGGAACTGACCTAAAATGAAATTTAATTCAAATTTGCGCTGATAATTGGTGGATCTCGATCTGCCTAACATGCTTCAAATCAAGTACTCATAATGATACGTTAAGCCAAATCAGAAGTGCTCATGACTCCAGCTTCATGTAGGAAAGGGAAGCAAGCAATCTTCTTCGTGTGGTAGATTCAAGATTTTTCTTTCGAAAAATATCATTTCGTCTTCTTTTGATATGTGAAATTATTATTTTATTTTTGTGTGTTCATAAAATTTTAAGAAAGCCTCTTGTATTATTAAAAATTTATCACACTACCCCCTTCGTATCTCTTTTAAACAATGACGTTTTTGTCATTTTAAATACATATATATATATATATATATATATTTTCCTTTCATCTTCATCTATTTATCAAAAAAATTAATTTTTTTTTTTAAATCATCTTCTCCAAACACCTCACCCCCATGCCGCTGTGCCAATCTGGCGCAATAGCATTTTGCTACTGCACCGGATCTGGCAACAGCGAACTCGCTGCTCCCAGAGGTGGGGGTGGGGTGGGGTTTGGGGGGGGGGGGGGGTGAGGGGTTTGGGAAGATGATTGTTTTTTAATTTTTTTTAAATTTTTTGATAAATAGGTGGAGATGAAAGAAAAAAAATGTATTTAAAAGGGTAAAAATGTTATTTAATAGTTTAAAAGAGAAATAGAAAGAATAGTGTGATAACTTTTTAATAATACAAGGGACTTTCTTAAAATTTTACTAACACAAGAAGTGGAGTAATAGTTTCACATATGACAGAGGAGCAGAATTATATTTTTCCTTCTTTTTTTGAAAAATGCTTCAGTCTATCTGACGTACTGATCCGTATTAATGTGGGGATGGGCCTTACCTCACATGTGAATAGTTTCTCTTTTCTTTTAGCAGGGTATATAAAATATAATTTAGTACTCGAATATAATTTTTTTTTCATGACAAACCATCTTTAAAAAAAAAAAATGAACATTCAATAGCATAAATCCTTATATTATAGAAAAACGTGAAGCAGCAATTTCGTGACAGAGAGCAGTAGAGCATGCTACATATCATCTCTTACGTCCTCTTATATGACAAATCACACACTATTTTTTAAAAAATGAATCTTATTTAAACACGAGAAACTTGTTATATAAAATTACGTAAAATTGTCAATTAAAAGGTAAAATCTAAATAATACAAATTGATTAATTAGCAATAGTTAACTCCACTCCTCGAGAATTATCAGCACCAAGTAATTATTAACATGAAATCAATACTAAATGTTCCATGTTTATTGAAAGATAAATTATCGCGTGAATTAGTTGACAAATATATTAGTGAACAACGGTGTATGTAATTATTTTTGGAGACCATTTCACGTGCTTATCACATAATATATCCCAACTCCAATGGAGACTTGGAGAGAGTTGTAGATATGATGAACACTAAAAATCAGCTAGCAAAGGTCCTACTATGGATTTTGTCCACTGAGATATTTTTGGTAACCCAATATCTTTTGTGAACTCTTAATGCCATTTACATATATAATTGTCCAAATTGAAGATAAAATGAGTAATAATCGTTTGAAATAGTCCCGATAAATTAGGCAATCATTTGTATACATATTTATTAAAATGTGCAAAAATATGAATGTAATATATCTAAAAAAGGTAGGAGACGACTTAAGATAAATGTATAGAGACACGTAGATGAATAAGTGGTGTTATCAAATTTATGTAGCTAATTGCACTTATCGAGATAAAGTTTAATTTTGCTTTGGTGTGATTTAATATTTTAAGTGTTATAATATTGACTTGTAAATCTTACATAAAAAAAAAAAAAAAACCAATTATTAAATATGCCAACCAAAAAAAAAAAAAAACACATTTAAACACATGTCAATACAACTAATAATAAATAAAAAAATAATATTAAAACACATATAATTAATCTATACACACACAAATATATCTATATATGTACATATATATACACATATACTCATCTATTCCCTCCAAAGCAATCCATTCCTATTCATCATCATTACATTAATTCAAAAAATTAAAGAAAATAGGGGTTTGCTCTTCAATTTTCTCTTATCAGATCTATTCACATTTGCTCATTTTCACACATCCGGTACTATATATATATGTGTGTGTGTGTGTGTGTTTCTATATGATTTTGTGATATTTTTTTATTTTTTTATATTGTTAGTGTTTCTTTTTTCCATTATTTGAATTTTATAATAGCATTATGAATTTTGATGATTTTTAGGGCTAAATTTTACGGTTGCGATTGATGTTTGACTTCTGAGCTTCCGGTCACGTTCACGTGTAGCTTTGCTTCTGACTTTTCTCCTCCTCGTAAGTGCATATATATATACATATATATATATATTGTATAAAGTAATCATTTTTGTAATTGTAAGCTTTTTTTTCTTCTGCAAATAAAATTTGTTGAATTTTTTGATAATTTTATATATATGTATAAAATTGCAATGTTAATTTACCTAAAGCGATATGTAATATAACCTTTTTCTTTTCCCTACAAATCAAATTGGTTGAATTTTTTTATAATTATATATAAATGTATAAAATTGCAATTTTAATTTATCTAAAGTAATCATTTTTTTTTAAAATTATTAGTTTTAAAAAAAATAAAATAAAATGCATTGAATTTTTGATGAATTTTGTGTTTTTGCTGTTATTTATAATTTTTTTGTGGTTGAAGAAGTGAAATTATAGATCTTGAAAAGTTGGCTCCGCAACGCAAGCGCCACATGGGTGGCCAGATGCAGCAGAGCAATGCGACTGCTCTGTATGATCACCCGGCCACTGGTGCAGGCGCTGCCACGGGCAATGGTGGCGATGCTGGAGATGCTGTCATGGCGCGGTGGCTCCAGTCTGCTGGGTTGCAGCATCTGGCCTCTCCATATGCGTCCACGGGTGTCGATAGTCGCCTCCTCCCCAATCTTCTCATGCAGGTATAATTCCAACAAATGAAATATTTCGCATAATTGTGATAATTCAATGTGAAATATGGAGTACTTAAATCTGGAATTTTGAGATTTTGATTATGCTTTTTAGTGTACTGTTAGCGTACATTATGCTTACGTGCATTTTAATTGATAATGTGCAGACTGATATATATTGTCAACATCGAAATATTTTGCATAATGGTAATAAATGCGGAGTGCTTAAATATGGAACTTTGGAACTTTACTTATGCGTTGTAGAGTACTATTACTGTAAATTATGCTCATGTGTATTTTAATCGAGAATGTACGATTGATTTATGCTGAGTATTTTTTATATGGGATTCTGGAGTGATGTTTAATCAGATAAGGTTGTGTTAATCTCTTTCCATGAAGATTTTGTAAGGGTTACAATGTTTATTTATGGGCTTATTGAGTTACCGAAGAAGGAAGGATTTTGATGTTCTTTTCTTTTAAGGGTTATGGAGCACAATCTGCGGAAGAAAAGCAGAGGCTTTTCAAATTGATGAGAGGCCTCAATTTTGGTGGTGAATCTGGTTCTGAGCCATACACACCAATTGCCCAAAGTTCTAGTGGTCTTGCGGTGTCAGATGCTTTTTACTCTCCTGAATTTAGGGGGGATTTCGGAGCTGGGCTTTTGGACTTGCATTCCATGGATGACACTGAGCTCCTAACTGAGGTATGGCGCATTCTCTGTTTCAGATGTACTGTTGTATACTGAATGTGACTACCTGAGTTCTTCCTTGCATACCTCTGCTTCTTGTAGGACATTGAGAATTGGTTTCTCGGAAAAAAAAGTAGGTCTTTCCATGGGCTTACCTGTTCTCTCTTTTTACCTGAGACTTTCACTTGCAAATTTTGCTTTTCAGAGTGACCTTCGGTTAAACTAGAGGTTATTTCGAGCATCATTGGAGCCATTTTGGTGATTCTTTGGATCGTCATCCTTGATTGCAAGAAGGATGCAACATTTGAAATTTAGAGCTTTGACAGTCTATATTGAAAGCTAAAGCAATATTAACATCAATGTGTGCGTACACACATTCTCTCTTAAAGAAGTATAAATTAAAAGGTAGATGTTTTGGAAGGGGTTGAAGTTTCCTTGCATGGCACAATTTCATTGTTTTAGCTTCAATTACTTCATTTGATATATTTGGTTTTGTTATAAATTAGGAGTTAATATAGGTTAGAGTTGTGCAATTTTCTATGGACAGAGTTGTTTGCAAGATTTAAGTATTATTTCTTAATATTAACAATAAGCAGCTTTTCCTGTGGACATGTATGAATCATTCATTTTCCTTTTTCTTCCTTCAGTCTGCATCTTTCTTGCCTCTCCCTTCCTTAGTTTGTGTAGCATTCTTTCTGAGTGACTCTGACTACCAGTGTCTGGAAATGATGGGCCATTGCTAGCTAGAACTCTTTAGACTTTTTGAAGTTTTGAGAATCTTCTTTGGCACATAGCGGATTAAAGATGGAGCTCCCATCTCTTTGGTTAATGCTAACATGCCAGTTGGAAAGAAATATATGGGATTCTAGGCAAACAAAAGCACAAAGAACATATTTCCTACAGTTCTTGGAATAAGACAAGAGGTGTGACCATCTCTTCTCTTCATTAAAGTTTGCCTGGCTTGTAATTAAACAATCATCCTATTGTTGGTGCTGGATGCAAATATCAACGATGTAATTGACTGTTGGGGGTTGTGTGGTCTGTGCTTTATTTCTGGTAACTGGCATAAACTCGGCCGGCTGGATAATTATTTTTTTCTCGTTTTTCTTTCCAGCATGTTATGCCTGAACCATTCGAGCCATCACCTTTCATGCCAGCCGAGACTAAAGCATTTGATAGTGACTTTGATTTGGCTACCAGTCGACTGCAGAAAGGGCAAATAGATCCAGATGCCTCAGTTGTAAATGAGAAAGAAAGCAAGATGGGGGAAAATAATGTGGCTAAGATTAGAGTTGTGGTACGTTCTCCAATTCAAACTCATCTTCTCACTCTAATCTGTATGAGTGTGCCTGTGTCTGGTATAATCTGATCAGGGAACTGAAACCTAGTGGAGCCTTTGTTGCTCCTCTTTGACTACCACTTATTCCCCTTATTTCAATTTTACCTACATATCAGGACTCATTCCTTTTGGACTTTGGATTGGCTGTGTTCCAAGAATGGGATGGTTCTGACTGTGTTTGGTTTTGGTATAGAGTTGAAAGTTTGTTTGGCCCATATTTATGCATATAGTCTAATCTGCTTCTTTTACAACATTTAGTGTATGTCTTTTAGACATGTAGCTTATGCTTTCTGTGTTCTAAATTCTAATTGTAATTGGAGGAGGCATCTTATGTAATATCTCGATGTTTACCCTATCAAAATAGCATACTTTATGTTCCTTGTTTCATAGGATGTAGAAATAAGTAGTATATCAATTAACACGCAGGTCAGAATACCTAGCTGTTCGAAGTAGGATGTTAGGGTATGCAATAAATTCTTTTGCTTATATTGTAAGTTCATTGTTCTTGTAGCTTGGCTTTGTTAATACTATTTAGCATTGACAGAGACATGGGCCACGAGAGATGTGATAACATTGTTCTTGTGGTAACAGTCTATTAGCTAAATATTATTGTCCTTTGTACCTTGATAATCTCGTAGGCCCCCATGCCATTGGAATTCTTACTCTTCAAGCAAACTTCTTTTGGAAATGTATCTTTTCTGATCAAATGGACCAAAATGTTGGGATTCCCTTTACTGAATTTCCTTTCCTGTTGATTATAAATATAATCTGCCTGACATCACTTTTGAGTATAATTTTATATCTATATGAAGTTTGAATGACTTGCATTTAGAATGACTTGCATTTGGAATGTCTTCAGAGGTTGATATGTCAAAGATAGCCTATTTCCAGGATTTATATGAGGGCTAATGTGGTTTATGTTTTCCTTGGTTCATTCTCCTTTGCATGATTGAAAGTTTATTAATTAGATGCTGTTCATGCTTTGAGGCCTAAAGTTGTGTTAACAATATCTCAGGTGCGGAAACGACCACTGAACAAGAAGGAGATAGCTCGAAAAGAAGACGACATTGTGACTGTGCACAACAATGTCTATTTAACTGTTCATGAACCCAAATTAAAGGTTTGATTCTTAAAAAGTTAAAGGACATAGTTGTAGCTAACTGAATTACACGATGTGATGATGGTTTTGCTTGTAGTTTGTTCTTCCTTGTCAATGTGAGGGACTAATTTTCGTGTAATATGTGGAAGGTGGACTTGACAGCATATGTGGAGAAGCATGAATTCTGTTTTGATGCCGTTCTTGATGAGAATGTAACAAATGATGAGGTATCACTTTCAACAACTAATTGAAATAGAAATTCTGTCAATATGTGTACTACCCTAGCAACTGTGTGATTTTATTTTAAGCTATAATAAGTTTTACTGTATCCCCTTCCCTTCTCCCCCTCTTTTCTCCTTACGGTAAATGATTGTAATCATGTATATATGTTTTGAGAGCTCCGTTGCTTCCTATCACTAAAAAAGTATTAATTACCTACGTTTGCTTGCTTGACCAGCTATATCATACGACTGTGGAACCGATTATTCCGACCATTTTTCAACGTACAAAAGCAACATGTTTTGCATATGGCCAGACAGGTGAATAACCTCCTTTCCAATTCTATGTTTTCTGTGAAATTTTGCATTGTGTTTCTGCATATTGGGAAGTTCTTCTAAATAGTTAGCTTGTTGCAGAAACTACAAATGCATCATACAATGTGTTTACTCTCTTTGAGTCTGTATCTATCTGTTAGGATGCTTTTGTTTTGTCCTTTTCGTTTTTTTTTCTTTACTTATGATTTGTGAGAGATATGTATGTTAACTTGTCACCAATGGGTTGCACCCATTTTCAAATGATAGGAGGTCATCCCCCAGCACAATTGTGTACTTTTTCAATATAACCCACCAAAGAAACACAATCATCAGCCTGTGTTTATTAATCCAAAAGTTCAGAGTGTTAGAAACGTCCTGTTTCAGTGTGTCAATTGAGTTTTCTTCATCTACAAAAGGTCTTGCATTTCTTCCTTTAAGCCAAATTTTCATGCTGAGCAATGTGTTAAGAGGGGATTCTAGGTTATGCTTTTGGTTCACCTCAATATGTCATGTATTTTTGATAAAAATATATACGTGTGTGTATTTTATGGTCAAATGTCATCACATATTAAAATATATCCATATAGGTGAATTTGCTCTGTTTGGGTAGTTAAAGACCCTCTTGTCTTTCTCAATTTTGCTTTTCCTCTTTATTGTGTAAAGATTCTTGTCACGAGTTAACCTTCAAAGGTTTTTTATGTGACATTCTGATGTTAGGAGTCCTTTTTGAAAATCTTATTTTTGATAAACGATTAGGGTAAGAAAGTTAACTCTATACTGATGCCCTTTACATTTCTTAATAGTAGTAAGTTCGTTGATTTTGCACCATGTTGCCCTGTACATGTACTGAATCTTATTAGAAGGTATGAACGAAAGGAAGATTTTGAGAGGTCCTAGTTTTCCTCGTATGGAAGACTTGTTCCACTTGGAAGGAGTTATGAACCGACTCCTGCAGACATGATATATTCTTCTGTTTTCTTGAATGCAGTTGAAACTTCATTTTCAACTTTATTTCGGAAATCATGGGAACAAGACAAAGTTGTCTATTGCAATCAATTAAATGTTTGAACACTTTCTTTTGGACCAAGATCTTATGGCTCTGTGTTTCGGTACATTTTTGCATTTATTATCTTGGATAGCTGAGATACTCTGCATAATGAACTTCTTTTCTAAACTGACTTCAATGCTTCTTTTTTCTGTTTTGGTGTTTCTCTCTCCTCTAGGGAGTGGAAAGACATATACAATGCAGCCATTGCCTCTTAGAGCTGTGGAAGACCTCATCAGATTGTTACATCAGCCAGTTTATCGGAATCAGATATTCAAGTTGTGGCTCAGCTATTTTGAGATTTATGGCGGGAAACTCTTTGATCTTCTCAGTGATAGAAAGTATATACATTTATCTTGTTTTCCATTGATGGGTTAATATATAGTAATTTTGTTGTTATGACCACTGCAATATTACAATAGATCTTCCACATCTTTTTGGTTAATCACACGTTACTTCTATGGGGACTGCATTGCCATATAGAAATACCTTATTGTTCAACTTCCTCTGGTTTGATCTATTTGCTCACGGCTGTCCTATTCAAGGCTTTTGACCATTATGAGGTGAAAGTGTATATAAGTCATGTGAAACAGATAATCCAGAAGTGGTAAATTGTATACAGTCCTTCGTTGTACGACAGTTGCGCCATATTTCTTCTAGTAAAAGAAAGTTACACAATTGTTTATTCCGGTGGCCAGTTTTAACTCTATTATTATTCTTGCATAGGAAGCTCTGCATGAGAGAAGATGGACGAAAAGAAGTTTGCATTGTGGGACTTCAAGAGTTCGAAGTTTCAGATGTACAGATTGTTAAAGAGTACATTGAGAAGGGAAATGGAGCAAGAAGTACTGGTTCAACCGGTGCCAATGAGGAATCGTCAAGGTCGCATGCCATATTACAACTTGCAGTGAAGAAGCATAGTGAGACAAAAGACTCTAAGCGGAACAATGATGGAAATGAGTCCAGGAGTGGGAAACTTGTGGGTAAATTATCTTTCATTGATCTTGCTGGTAGTGAGAGAGGAGCTGATACGACTGATAATGACCGACAAACAAGGTATCGACACATGTGAACATAGAAAGGCCCTCGTTCATTCTCGTTTTCCCCTATTTTTCGTTTAGGGTGTTTGTGTTTTCTTCTTTCATTCTACTAATTCTCTGTCTATTTTTTAATTCTCCTCTAAAAGATTAGGAAAAGGAATATACTTCTAGCTTCCGGCTTCTCCTAGTTGGTTAGAATAAGCAGCTGTTATCTTGAGGGTTTTTTGGATGACAAATTTTGCTGAATGCAGATGTATTAAATTTAAATGAGATTTTCGTGTTATTGTCTTGATTGCAATACATCCTGGCTTAAATTGAGAAGCCAAGGCTAATTGTGTGTCCAGTACTAAGTAAACCCATTTCAGTATTTCCTTCTAAGATAGATATTTAGGTAGCTTGGCCAGATCAGCTTGCTGCTTCCTTGATGGTTATTAGCGTTTTCACATTCCGTGCTGTTGTTCTTTTGTGATTTACCTTTTCGGCTTTCAGACACTTCTTCTATTGAATGCTATATAAAGATTTTCTCTTATTTATATGGTTTTGATGTTCCTAGTACTTTATCATTGATATCTCAACGATGACTGATAGCTACTAATGCTGGCACATAATACGTCTACTTTTGTTTGGTTCAGGATTGAGGGGGCAGAAATCAACAAAAGTCTTCTGGCCCTTAAGGAGTGTATTCGTGCCCTAGACATTGACCAACTTCATATTCCGTTCCGTGGGAGCAAACTAACTGAGGTGCTTCGAGATTCATTTGTGGGCAACTCAAAGACTGTCATGATCTCTTGTATATCCCCAAGTGTTGGTTCATGTGAACATACACTCAACACTTTAAGATATGCCGATAGGTATACTTATTTTATATTGAGTTTAACGTTACAATTAAAGATTATTACACTCAGAATCTAATAAATGACTCTTAAAATAAACAGGGTGAAAAGTCTTTCAAGAGGTGGAAACATGAAGAAAGACCAGGGAGCACGTTCAATGCTACCACCAACTCCTAAGGAGGCTTCATCAGCACTGTCTTGGCCTGTCCCTCCTGATGCCGAGGATATCTATGAGCAACAAGAATCTAGAGTTGCAGATGCAAATAGAAGGGTTGTAGAAAAGGAGCCTTCCTCGTACAATTTTTCTACTGATTCTGATAAACAGCCTTCTAATCCTCCACCAAACTATACCTTTAATGGTTGGGAGGAAAGTCGGGCAACTTCTGGTGGTCCAGAGAAGGAGAGGTATGATGTAAAAGGTTCCTCCTCTAACGGTTCTTCAAGTCAGAAGATGTACTCAACATCATATGCACAGAATTCGGCTGATACAGAAGAGAAGGCGCGGAAAGTGTCTCCACCTCGGCGAAAAGTTTCTAGGGATGAAAGGCCTGAAAAACTTCGAAACTTCCCAAAAAAGGATGGTACAAGTTCTGATTTATCAACCACGAGCAACAAACAGCAAAATACAAACAATTCCAATACAAACAGTAGCAGCTATAAACAATACGAACCTGAACCGCCACCTCATGAGGATAGAATTCATGAGATACTTGAGGTTTGTATTGAATGTGCTACTGTTTTTAATATGTCATCGAGTACATTCGCAGCTAATTAAGACACGCGACTAATTGTTGCTATTGCTTGTGCTGTGAAGGAAGAGGAAGCCCTAATATCTGCCCATAGAAAAGAAATTGAAGATACGATGGAGATTGTTCGTGAAGTAAGTGACGTCTTTTTATTCATATCAGTCTCTTTTGCACAGCTTTGTATTGTCTTCGTTCTTAATTATGTTGCTACTTATAATGGATAGGTCAGCAAGCCTTGATTCGCACACACATACACGAGAGAGAGACTGCTTTTCCTTATTCGTTTTCCCACCTTGCATTGCATTGTTTAGGAATTGCGTTTAAAGGAGTATTGGTTTTTATTGCACTATCTCTGGATGAAACGCACTTCTTGATACAAGATGGACAGAGAACGTTAGAACGTAGACTGACAAAAAGACCATCTGCTTTCTAACATTTACATGTAAAACTGACAGACATAGTTCGTGTCTGAATGGCAGGAAATGAAACTGTTGGCAGAGGTGGATCAACCAGGGAGTCGCATTGATAATTATGTGACGCAACTGAACTTTGTGCTGTCACGTAAAGCAGCAAGTCTAGTCAGCCTCCAAGCTCGCCTTGCGAGGTTCCAGCATCGATTAAAAGAACAAGAAATCCTGAGCAGAAAGAGGGTACCCCGTTAAGCTTTATACCATACATTTGTTTGCTGCACTGCAATCACTTGCTGCTGTTGTATTCCATGTTGTAAAATACATACAAATATCATTTGGTGAAGAACTTATTTGTCTTAGGGAAAGAGAAAAAAAAAAAAAAGAATAACAGAGATATGATGGAGTGGTGTTTTGACCTTGGTCGGATTGTAAAATACTGACATCTCTAGTGTTAGTTGTGGTGAGGCGATCGCAAAATAGGAAACCGTACTGTTTACTGGGCGGGTATCCTAAGCTCAACTCGCCTGCCTCTTTGTATATTTGTGGTCTAACTTGCACTTGTACTCTCTAAGAAGAATCTGTATACATGTTTCTGGGCAGGGATCCTGAGCTTTACAGCCTGCCTCTTTGTATATTTGCGTCCGAAGTGCTCTCTCTCTCTCTCCGTGAATCCAGCAAACCTTTTGATTTATTACAGTAATGTGTTTCACTCAGTGTGGCTTTGGTTAAAAGAAAATGTTTACTTAGGAGGAAAAATGGGAAATGTAACATTTCCCACTCCACTCAACTCAACCCCACCCCCGACCCCGTCCCCACCAGAAAATGTGTGTTTGTGTGTGTACTTTAAAAAAAAAAAAAAAGATCTTGCATTGAAAAATATTTTACCATCAGCTGAGTTATTTTACAACAAACAAATGAAGCCCAGGGCACATTTAGTGTGGGTTGGGAAGTTTTAGTCTTTCATTTTGTGTGGCTTAGATGACTTAAATGTCAAGTTACAATTGTAACCTCAATAATTTTAAGTTTAAACAACGGCTTTAACTTCCATCTTTCATCGTACTTGAGACAAAAAAATAATAATAATAATTAAACTAAAACTTCCCCTTTCATTGTACTTAAAAAAGAAAAACAAGGAGAGAGCAACTTAAACGACCTAAAAAAGAAAAAAAGGGAAAAAAGATGTGAAGATAGTAAAACAAATTAGACTCGCTGGACTCTTATGATCTTTGTAATTATGAAATTTCTATTTTCCAACACTGTACTTCAGTAGAGTTTATGGGTTCACGTCACAGAAATAGGTTTATAACAAAATGTAAGGTCAGACAATATTCAAAAGACTCTAAACTGGATCCGACCTTTCTTCAAACTCGCTTGTTACACTAGACTATCATTTAATACTTCATTGTTGAACCCAATGTGAAAAAGTAGACACCAGTATATCTCAATTCGCATGATCATGTGTACTACACTACCTACATACATCCACAGCACCAAGTTCAGCTCAACACTCTTTAAGACATCTTTCAAGAAAATATAATACATTACCTAAATCCTGCAAAAGAATTTAGAACAGAAAGGCATATAATGGAAGAATAAGGGCTATCATCAGTGTCTTTCTCCATCCTTGATTGTCGTCGTATTCATTTTTGACATCAAACAATTCCAATTCAACATCAATCTGGTTAGCGATTACCTATATTCACTATTCACTAGCAGCGTAAACTCCACGAGCTTTGCAGTCCGATAGCTCATATATACTACACTGGGTACAAAAAAGATGGAACTTCAAAAAATGCCAGAAGTAAAAGACACAAAACACTTACAAGAGCCTACAGAAAAATAAATTGCACGGCTTAACGCTTAGCACTCATGACAAGAACAGGTTTCCTTCCTCTCTGTCTTTGTAATAGCCATGCCATACCTGCATCTCCCAGATAGCATATTCTTGCACCATAGCCGAATGTCAGTGCCAGCAAGATACAAGTCCCGCATGTCTCCGGGTAAGGCAAGATTTGAATCAACGGAATCCCTGGTATGCATAGCTTTACCAACTCAAAAGTCATTTGTATCATTTCATTCGCAGTTAGTTTGATTTGATCACTCGGCTTTCAACCTCAGAATCTCCTTGGCAGTCCTCAGCCTAAAATATGGCATGTGCTCCTACAAGGGAAAAAAAAAGCACGGATCACTAGTAGGATTTACAAAGTTTTGTACAGAAGAGCCAAATTTCAGTTAGAGCGCTGTCCTCATCCTTACTCCCCCCAAATCCCACCTTCCCTCAAAAGAAAAAGTAAAGACAACTCACATAAAAGAACAATAATAATAATAATAAATCACAAGATATGACACAAGTTACCTGATCAAAACATAGTCCTACTCCTCTGCTATAAAAATCAGAGTATTTGATCATGAACATGCCACAGTCAAACCTGAATAGCACAGAAATTAACCCATTCATCAATTAGATGAGAAAATCACACAAAACCCATTCATCAATTAGATGAGAAAATCACACAAACGGCACAATTTAGAGAGAAAATAAATAAATAAATAGAAGAAAGTAATGTGAAACAATGTAATTCATTGATGATACAATTTGTGTTTCTACATTGTGGTTTATATAGGCCTAAAGGTGTAGACAATATTCCCTAATTTATGGAGCAATTTATGGAGCAAATTGCTCCCTAATTTATGGAGCAAATTGCTCCTTACAACAAGCCTAAAAATATGGAATTAAAGTAATATAATATTTCAACACTCCCCCTCAAGCTGGGGCGAAGATATCAATGAGCCTGAGCTTGACAAGAGCTGATTGGAGAAGTGACGGTCCAATTGACTTAGTAAACATATCAGCAGCCTGCTCAGATGATGTAACAAAACAAGGTGTGATCACCCCTGAGCGAACTTTCTCTCGAATGAAATGAATATCAACCTCGATGTGTTTTGTCCTTTCATGAAGGACTGAGTCAGAGGACAACATAATCGCAGATTTATTATCACAGAACAAGGTAGACGAGTCTGTTACCGAAAACCCCAACTCAGTCAGAAGATAACGTAACCAAAGAAGTTCACATGTTCCTTGGGCCATAGCACGGTACTCAGCTTCAGCAGAAGATCGCGAGACAACTGCTTGCTTTTTACTTTTCCATGAGATAAGGTGATTACCACGAAAAGTACACATCCCCGAGGTAGAACGCCTATCAGTCTTTGACCCTGCATAATCAGCATCTGTGTAACAAGACAATCCTTCTTGTACACCCGTTGCATAGAAGAGACCAAGACCAGGAGAAGATTTAAGATACCGGAGGATATGATAAACAGCATCCAGATGAGAGGTACGAGGTGCATGCATGAATTGACTTACCATACTCACTGCATAGGTAAGGTCAGGCCTTGTGTTAGTCAAGTAGATAAGCCGACCCACAAGTCTTTGATATATTGATGGCTCAACTAACAATTCCCCTGATTCTGTTGTCAATTTAAGATTAGGGTCCATAGGAGTAGAGGCAGGTCGACAACCTAGCATACCTGTATCTTGAAGAAGATCCAATACATACTTTCTTTGTGATAAAGATATACCCTGGCAATTTCGAGCTACCTCAATACCAAGAAAGTATCGGAGCATACCCAAATCTTTAATGTCAAAGATTGTCCCAAGATCTTGCTTCACTTGGACAATTCCTTGAGTGTCATCTCCAGTAATGATAATATCGTCCACATAAACTGAGATAATAATGCATCTACCCTGAGGGTGACGTCGAACAAAGCACGTATGATCTGAATGACACCGAATAAACCCCATAGTAAGGACCACCTCACTAAAACGATTGAACCAAGCTCGAGGGGATTGTTTAAGCCCATAGAGAGATTTACGAAGGCGACAAACTTTCCCAGAATACTCCCCCTGAGCCCGAAAACCTGGTGGAGGATCCATGTAAATAGTCTCAGAAAGATCACCATTAAGAAAGGCATTTTTCACATCCAATTGGTGAAGGGGCCAAGAATGAGAAGCGGCCAAGGAGACCAGGAGTTGAACAGTAGTTAATTTGGCAACAGGAGCAAATGTGGCACCAAAGTCCTTGCCTGGTACTTGAGTAAACCCTTTAGCGACAAGACGTGCCTTATACTGATCAATGGTGCCGTCAGCAAGTTATTTCACACTAAACACCCACTTGCACCCTACTGTCCGTTCACCAACTGGAAGATCAACCAACTCCCACGTCTGATTCTGTTGCAGGGCATCCATCTCTGTTTTCATAGCAGTCACCCATAAAGGATGCTGGAGAGCCTCATGGACGGAGCGAGGAATAGAGACTAAATCAACCTGACTAAGGAAAGATTTATACTGATCGGAGAGACCCTGAAATGACACAAACTTGGCAATAGGATGATTAGTACTACATGAAGGTAAATAACGGGAAGGGAGATGCCGTTGACGAGGGGGGTAACGAGAAGGTGCAGGTTCAGAGACCAAGGGAGAATGAGGGTTACCTGAATCCGGAGAAGAATCTGACAGTGGAGTTGGAGCACGAGGACGCCGAGAGTAAACTTGTAATGGAACTGGAGAGGAACCGGATGAGAGAGTATTATTGAAGCTAGATGGTAGTTCAGCAGTAGGCTGAGATGTGTCAAGAATAGGAACTGGATGAGGTAAAGGAGGGTCCTCTGCAGAAAGTACCTCAGGAAGTTGCTCTAAGGAAGAAGCAGAGAAGAAAGGGATAGTCTCAAGGAATGTGACATCCATCGAGTGGTAAAAGTGGCGAGTCACAGGATCATAGCACCTATATCCTTTAGACATGGAAGAATATCCAAGAAAGACACAACGTATAGCTTTATCATCTAGCTTAGTGCCGGTCGGGCTGCGATTTTGAACAAAGCATGTACAACCAAAGACTCGTGGGAGAAGAGGAAATAGGACAGTATTTGGTCGGAGAATATGCAAGGGTGTTTGACCTTGGAGAACACGACTAGGGGTACGATTGATGATATATGTAGCGGTGAGTACAGTTAGGTGCCAGAAATATTTCGGGACATTCATACCAGATAGAAGACATCGGACCATAGACATAATGTGGCGGTTCTTTCGTTCTGCCACACCATTTTGTTCAGGTGTGTAAGGGAAGGTAAGTTGTTGAAGAATCCCTTTTTTATTGAGTTCGGCCCGAAAGTCATTGGTTAGGTATTCTCTGCCATTATCAGACCTAATATTCCGGACAACAGTGTGGAATTGGGTTTTCACCATTTGTAGGAAGTGAGTGAAATGAGTGAAAACTTCAGATTTTTTCTTCATTAGGTAGACCCAAGTACACCGACTATAATCATCTATGAATGTCACATAGTAACGATGGTCAGAGAGGGCCGTGACAGGAGAAGGACCCCAAATATCAGAGTGAACCAGATCAAAAGCACATGAAGCTCGATGCATGCGAGGAATATGTAGTACGAGTGTGTTTTGACAATTCGCAAGTCACACAATTAAACTTAAAATCCTTGCATGCTTTTTTAAAAAGTGGAAATAACAAACATAAATATTGAAAGTTTGCATGTCCTAGACGAGCATGCCACAAATCTAAATTTTGGACAGAACCAATAGGAGTGTCAAAAACTGGAGACACAGAAGCATGCAGACTTGACGAGGGTACTGTAGAGGTTGGAAGTTCTCCAAAATAGTAAAGTCCATCGTGCTCATATCCCCTGCCAAAAATCTTCTTCGAAGTCAGGTCCTGCAAGAAGCAACGGTCAGGCAAGAAGACAACTGCACAGTGAAAACTCTTGGCAAGACGACTGACAGACAATAGATTATAAGCAAAGTTGGGGACATAGTAAACAGAGCGAAGAGTAATATCTGAGGATAAACAGGCATCTCCTTGACAACGGATAGGAATGGACGTCCCACCGGCAATTTGAACCGATTGATTTATGGAAGTGACAGGAGAAGAAAAGACAGAAACCTCACCAGTCATATGATTATTGGCCCCGGAATCCAGAATCCAAGATGGTTGGCCTAACTTACCATGAAGTGCGGTAGGAGTACCTGTAGCAAGGGTAGCCGTGGAGCCAGATGGTGAAGTGAGGCCCAGGTGGAGTTGAAGTTGAGCAATCTGAGCTTGAAGCTGACTATAATCCGGTTGGGCCAAGACTAATTCTGTTGAGGCTGAAGGGGGTGCTGATTCGGCTACAACCCCAATACGAGGAGCTCCTTTCTTTTGTCCACCACCACGGTTGTTAGAGTATTGTTGTTTCAATTCAGGATGTAGAATAAAACATCGGTCAATGAGATGACCAATCTTCCGACAATGTTGGCAATAAGGACGGGTACTGGTTTGCCGAAAACCGGAAGGAGCAGCAAATGCCATCTGGTCCGGAATAGAAGGAGTGGGCTTGGGTGCAAGAAGTAGACGTCTTCGTTCATCACCATCCACAGTTGCAAATGCCTCATATAGAGATGGAAAAGGAGATGTATTTAAAATCTGTGTTCGAAGATTCTCAAATTCAGGTTTTAAACCCATCAAGAACTGATAAGTCCGACGATGATCAAGACGTTTAGACTCAACCTCAGCATCATTCGGGAAGTCACTCAAAGGTTCATATTGGGCTAGCTCTTCCCATCTAGTTTGGAGGTACCCAAAATAATCCGCAACAGATAGTCCTAAAGTAGCCTGAGAAGCGTGAGAAATTTCCCGGTAAAGCTCGAAGATTCGAGAATCATGACGTGCATGGGCATACATCTTTGTCAGGGCAGTCCATAGATCATGAACTGTCTCGTGATACATAAACATATTATAAATCTGAATCTCTATGGGATTGACCATCCAACCCAAAATAATACAATTGTTTGCATCCCAGTGAACATAATCAGGATCAGTTTCTTTCGGCTTTTTCTCCTTGCCTAAAATCCATCCAAGTTTTCGTTTTCCACCAAGATAAAGACGAAACGAACGGGACCAAGCATGAAAATTTTTCCCATTCAGTAATACACTAGTGACCCGTTGTGTAGGGGTATTAGGTTCCCGAGAGAGATCTACACGAGTCACAGTGGTAGACTGATTTTCTATCTTATCAGTAGGTGCCATTAATAAACGACGACGATGGAAGCAGCCGGACACTTGGCAACCTTTACAATAGGCAACTAAGGAGTAAAGTGGCTATTTCTCACCACATCAGAGAAGAAAAGGGCTTAAACCGACAAAAAATCATGAAATAATCAGACAAAAAAGAGAATATAAAGTGGATTTTGGTCATTGTGGTAAGAAATCTGAATTTGGATGGTTGTGGAGGAAGGAAAAAAAAAAGGATGAACAGATTTTTTTTTTTTTTTTTTTTTTTTGGTGTGTGTATATTGTTGGCTCTGATACCAAGAAGAAAGTAATGTGAAACAATGTAATTCATTGATGATACAATTTGTGTTTCTACATTGTGGTTTATATAGGCCTAAAGGTGTAGACAATATTCCCTAATTTATGGAGCAATTTATGGAGCAAATTGCTCCCTAATTTATGGAGCAAATTGCTCCCTAATTTATGGAGCAAATTGCTCCTTACAACAAGCCTAAATTCATGGAGCAAATTGCTCCTTACAACAAGCCTAAAAATATGGAATTAAAGTAATATAATATTTCAACATAAATCAATAAATTTTCATCTATTAATTTTTGCAATGCCAGAAAAGAAAACAGCACAACAGGGTCAAACCTGAATAGCACAGAAATTAACCCATTCATCAATTAGATGAGAAAATACACAAAAGGCACAATTTAGAGAGAAAATAAATAAACAAATCAATAAATTTTCATCTGTTAATTTTTGCAATGCCAGAAAAGAAAACAGCACAACAAGGTCAAACTTTCAATGAAAACACACTGCCAGAGAGAGGGAGGACGAGTGGAGTGCGGTTGAGGAAATAAAATAAATAAATCAAGAAAATAGGATTAAGAAAAAGCATTGATCCTTTGCATGACACTAGGCCTAGAAGTGGAACTGGAAAATTCAAAATTAAACTATTTTTTTCACAAATTACATTTTCTTTAGCTATGGCTTTAGATGTTTGTGGATAGCCCCCAAACCATAACTTGCATTTTACTAAATGCTAACAGAAAGAGGTGAAGAATAACACTAGAGATTAGTTGTCAGGACTGTGGATGATGTTCTCATTCACTTGATGTCCAAGTGGAACTCCAGTTCAAACTGGATCAGTAAAGAAAACAAATGACGCAGACAAAAAACCACCAACTATAGGTAGAGGAAAGTCATGCAGATGGTCCACCAGCTTGCGTAGATAACTGCCTTAGTTTTTGTTTCACAAAACACATAGACAGATAAATTACAAAATATCCTTCTTCAGAAACGTATTTTTGAATGATAGTCCCTTATAATTTAGAAAAGAGATATCTGTGAAGACAATTTAGAAGTGTACAAACCCATTTGCTTGTTCCGGAAGGTCTTCCACAAATTCTTGCCCCCATGAACTAACATCAATATCTTTCCCAGTCTTGTCCTTCACCTCATCAACATAGTACCTCGCCTGCATGGCATAATCAGATATAGTTAGAACAAGCTCAAATCCATTCATTGCTATGTGCAAGAGAGTGTCCCTTTGTTTCCCTTTTCTCTTTTATATTCCAATCTTAAGCAGAGGCCTCTCTTCCTCACATCGATACAACATCAATGATTAGGGTGATCGTCCATTTTCAATAATCTATATACATTCCAACAATGAACCAAAGTTTCGACGTAGAGCAAAGAATATTGAAGTTCCATTTTTTATCACATAGGTATTATTACAGACAAATAACATCAATGGAGCTAATCCTGGAAGAAATGCCTATAAAGGGACTTAAAAGCAGCCCATGGTTCGGAACTCTTCATACATCACAAGAGTATCCATGTTAAAGACTGCTAGATATTTGCAAGCATGCCCATGCACACACGCAGATACAAATGCATTTCGCATACTGAATTAGTGCAGACACACACTTGAAGGAACTTCTTTTTGAAATTGATGTTTTTTGCACTAAAATGTTGTACAGATATTCAAAAAATTATGACAGATAGCAGATGATTATTACACAACATAAGAATACAAAACATACCAGCACTTTTGTGACTTGAGTATCGAATCCTCCAAGTGAATCAAGATACTGAAACTTTTCATCCTTCTTGTTGATGACGGCTAAGCACCAGTGTATTTCTTTGTGGATGGGGACAAATATCTGTATAATCCAGTATAATACGTCACCCAGAAAGGAAAAAAAGACCTGACTCTAAATTACAAACCATAATTTTATGAAACTAAACCTTAAAAGCTTACTTTATCACAATCAAGGAGACGGTATCCCAGCTTCTTTTGGGTAGTCCATCTTCTCACAGATTGGAAATTATAGCCACCCCTTCCACTTATTAACTGAGCGTTCGCAAATGAAAGACAAGAAGATAGGAGAGTGAGGAAAGGACAGTATAAGTAATACCACCTCTCCTCTCTCAGAGAGAGAGAGATATTGTGTTTGTGTGGGGGGGTGTGGGGATGTGGGAGGGGTGGGTGTGCACCGAGAGAGAGGTATAACATGTGTATCCAATATGCTCGAACAGAAGAACATGGAGAGAAACATATCTGAAAATATAGATGTAAACCATTAATCGAGAAAGCAGCTACTTTGAAAAAGTAATGATGGCTGTGATTATCAGGTTGCATCAGGGAGAACGTCCACCGAGCAGATTAATGGAAAATTTAGATTTGCTTTTCTTTGCAAGATTAGACAAGAAGTCAGACCAGTAGCATGGGTCAGGTTCATAAACCTATTAGGACCTCCTCCCTGGCCTATACAAGTGTATCCTGCCATATCGTATTAAGCAAATAAACAAGTACAAATGCACGTAAATGATATAATAACATTGAGCATAGATATGGCAGGCCCAACTACTCTAATGTGCAAGATAATAACAACTATCGTACCCAGTTCCTTTCATGTTCATAACTAACACGCAAAGACAGGAGTTAGGGGATAGGAGTTGGGCGCCACATCACTAAATAATGTAGGAGGGCAAGGAAACTTTGTCTCAAGGATAAGATGAAATCCAAAAGAAAAGAGCGGATGACAAAGCCACTTACAGACCTTTTTGTAGAAGAATGTATTGCAGAAATGACACTTCAAAAACTTTTGAGGCTCCCTTTTTTCCCTCTCTTTTAATAGTTCAAGATACACATTGATAATCTGCAAAATAAAAAAGCAAATCCATAGTAAACCAACTACACTACAGGCACACCTATTCATCAAATCATAAGTCAGGAAGTTAAAACCAAAACTCACCTCATCATTCAACCATGCACCTGGTCTCAAACACTGCAATAGTTCTCCAGTAATATCAATATTGGAATTCCTATGAGTCACCAAAACCCTTCTCCTGTATAAGCCAAGTAAGAAAATATCTGTAACTTTGCTCGTAGAATCATTATAGAGGCAACGAAAGATCGGATCAACTCATACCTATTGGAATTAGAAAATGCACGAGAAACCTCAGCCTCTTCCTCCTCAGTAAGCGGTGTGAAAGCTTCTGCAACCACATCCTGCGAGTCAACATAATCCAACACAAGGAATTGAAGATTAAATATGCACAGAAATCACACTTCAGTATAAGCAAAGTGAAAAACATCACCTTATTAAGATTCACTGCTTTCCTTTGAGGCCGCAATAACTGCTGCGTCTCAAGAAGTTTCTCCTTTAGTCTTATCTGAAAATTCAGATCCTGCAATTTGACATCTCTCTTTTGCACAGAGTCTAGCAAAATATTATACAGAGGCACACCCGAGATATCCGATTCCCTGTTCAACGACAATGTATCCAGCATCTTCCCTGTACTATCCACCTTCAGATCCCCATCACTCAGATCCGTTACCAATGAAGAACCCGATGGTTGAAATTTTTTCTCAACGCCCTTCCCACCACTTTTTGTTCCCAAGTTCTCCACAACCCCATCACTGTCCTTCCATTTCTGCCCCAATTCCACTCTCTCCTCCTCCTCGGTACTCGAATCCTCCGCCTCCTCTCTATTTACCTCACTATCCACATCAATCACCTCCTTATCCTTCCTTTGCTTCCTCAAATCATCACCTTCCCTTCTCCCCTCATCTCTAACGACTACCCCATCCTCCTTAACTTCAATATAAGACCTGAATGATCTTAGAACAGATTTCAATTTTCCAAACTTACCTCCCATAGCATTCCCCATTTCATCAGTCGAATTCCCCTTAAAACTATCCTTCGACAAACTTTTCCTCAAATTTGTTAAAAACCCAAATTTAGACTCCCTCCAAGGGGCATGAACTTCCCTTTTAAACTGCGATGTCGGTTCAGGGTACATGAAAAACCTTGAAATCGTGAATTTTGAAGATGTGGGTCGATCAGGGGTTTGATTCAGAGAAGGTGAAAGCTTTTGTTTCTTCGCAATGTGATCGAAATTTGACGAACTTAATAAACCTGGATTTTTGCTATTCAAGGTCGAATAATCTTCACCACGCTTCCGAGTCAACGTTAAGGCCCCCATCAAATTGAAGGATACATAAACCCTAGATAAAACAAGCTGTAGTGCATCTAGAAAATACCATTTTTTAGCAAAACAACAATAATACAACAATAAAATTATTTAAAAAAATGCACAATTCAAAAGTTTAAAAATAAAAAATAAAAAATAAAAACCCATAAACAAGCTGTAATTCATTTAAGTGATAACATTTTTAGCAACAATAAGCTTTTTCTGTAATTTTCAGATATTATATACAAAAATTGCACAATTTTAAAATTTAAAAAAAAAACCCTAGATAAAACAAGCTATAATTCATCTAGAGAGTACCATTTGCGGAAAAAATAATAATAATGGTTATAATAATAATGTTAATTTCATAATTTTAGGTATTTTACAGAAACTATAAACAAAAATTGCACAAATTAAATTCCAAAACAAAAACCTAGATTCGCGAGGAAGCTATAGTAAATTTGCTGGTTTTTTATTTTTTTTAAAAAAAAGAGCATATGAGAAAAGTTCATTCAATAAGAGTTTCGAAATTTTAGAAGCGAAAATATAAAAATAAAATGAAATTAAAGCAAAAAAAAAGAGTAAATTATAGAGGTTAATTACCTGGAAAATTCGCCAAAATAGACAAAATTAGAAAAAGGCCACCAGAAAATCCTCACACAGCAAACGTGTGCGCGTGTATGTATATATGTATGTACAGTTTGTGCGTGTGTGCGCGCGCGTGTGTGGATTGAGAGAGAGTAAGTGCGTGTGTGTGCGCGCGCGCGCGTGGAAATTGGTTTTGATTTTGTGTGTGTGTGTTTTTCCACGGCTTCTTATTATATTAATTTAAGGGTAATTTATTGAAATAGTGTCTTTTTTTTAATATATTTTTTTACATTTAAATTCTTTATATTTTATTTTAAATAAAATAATACTTATTTTTTTATTTTAATAACAGTAGTTAGTCATTGAAGTCACATCCGTCGAAAACTAATGTTTGTGAACATGTACAACTCATGTAATTTCTAAATTTCTAAATTTTCAAGGGTAAAAAGATCAAATTACTTATCAACCTTTTCTTTTTCTTTTATTTTCTTTTTCTTATGTCTTCCATCCACTATAGCCCCCTACCACAGCACTATCACCACCGCCACCCACCCCTTCCCCTACATCAAAGCCACAACCCACCACCATGCCACTATCACCACCGTTACCCACCCACTCTTTCCCCCACATCAAAAGCACACACCACCACCTCACAACTATCACCAACGCCATCCCCCCCCCCCCCCCCCCCCCCCCCCCCCGCAACATCAAGCCTCATCTCAAGTGATATTAGGATAATGTCAAGGTCGAGATCCGGGTACCCATTATCTATATATATATATATATTGCAGCAACAATAATTAAAGAAATTCATCCGAATATGAAATTCATCTGAATATGAGATTTAGGTACCCATTATCTATCTATCTATATATATATATATATATATATCCCGCTACCATCGTCCTTGTCAACGACGAACTACGCCTCAGACACTAGCATCTTCCTCTCGCTGCCGCAACACTATAGGGTTCTTTAATCACCACAACGATGTCGAAACCTCTATGAACAGCTACCTTTGTTGTAGCGAATTGATCAGTAATAGGTTGAAATTGATCAGTAATTTGTTCATTTTGTGCGCACGTGCTGACTAACGTTTTTTTAACAAATTTTGCACTTAGACTAACGGATGTGACAAAAATAAAAGATAAATGACCATTTTGTTTAAAACGAAATATGTAAGACTTAAATATCAAAAAAAATAAAAATATATGACTATTTCGGTTAATTATTTTTAATTTAATGAAATTTTTATTTCGGACAAATTTAAATTTTTAATATTTATTACACGTATTTTTAATATTGTAAAAATTACATTATTAGAATATTTCATGGAAATTATACAAATTAGCACCTGGTATTACGTTTGCGTTAAATTTAAGTAGATCACCGATGATAAATTGATTATTCGAACTTTAAGTTATTCCTAAAAAAAAATGACAGTGTGATGAAGAGGTAAAAAAAGAAAAAAGAAAATCCTCGGTGATCAAACCGCGCATGTTTAATTCCGTAGAATAAGCTCTGACGAACAAATAAGTAATCCTTATAAATTCGAGATAAAATAACTTTAAAAGAGTAGAAGTGTTTAAAAAGAATTATAATTATTCACGATAGTGAAAAGTATTTATACTATTTTTAAAAAGATTTTTCCAAATTTTATGGGTGTGCGAGCCTTTCTCAAGAGCTATTTACCATGCATAAGTAAAAATATTCCGTCCCGTCAATGTTATGACTTTCACCTGAAAAATCCCCCGCTAATCCATGAAAGGTCTAAGGGATATTTGATTGGACCTCGGGTCATCAAGGATAGGATCGTCTCCCAAGGTCAATGATTTAATTCGAATTATTTAAGAAATTAATTGGTTATGTTCCTCAGAACATATCTCTGTATCTCCTTGGGTCGGTAATTTACTCCCATATCATGTTGTAACATGACCATTTTCTATCGCATTTTAACGAAAAGATTACAATAAGAATATTTGGTATACTCATCGTACATATTGCGAATTCATAACAATGTTCTTGAAACATTTGAATATCATATTAAAATTCGAGCAACATTCTAAATTAGTACTCAATTTTTCCGACTCATTTGTATTATTTATTTTGACTACATGAACACAGTTTTTTTTTTTTTCGGTTAATGAATGTTTGTTACTTGCGGAAGTTGGCAAAATGTTTCAAGTGAAGAACTTGAAGAGACAAAAGGAGAAATGTGAACCGGAGATTTGAAGGTAACAGCTAATTTTACATAAACACATCACTCCAAACTCCTAAATAAAACTATATTGAATCCACTTTAAAGTTACAAATCCCGTGATACAAAAATACACCCAATATATGTACCAATTCAATCAAAGAGAAACTCAAACACGAGACTTTTGAGCCACGAGCTAATACTTTTATCGATTCTTCTCAACACTGGAGACTACTAGTCTGCACTTTACATCTAATCTGCAGGATCAACTTCAAGGAATTTCGTCATAGTTATAGCAAAGTAATAACTGAGGGAGAGGCTTAAAAAAGTCTGTGGGCTGCAACTCCTCACTCTGGTGTGTAGGACCCGCACGCTGTTTCTAAGACATTGACAGTTTAAAAAAGGTTTCACTGAGAAAGGGAATAACACGAGCAAGTAACACTACACACATTTTCTTCGACTACACGCCCGGCAAAGGTATATAATATATACATGTTTGTCTAAATTGTCACATAAACTAGGCAAAAACTGAAGATTAACACCGACTGAGAAGTGTATTTAATGTAGTACATTGCTATATAAGTTCATGATTATAACCTTCAAACGTTGAAGCAGTTGGAATACGAATACTTAACGCTAATTCAACCTGAAACAAACAAAGAAGGATCAAGATTCTTGGGTCTCTTGTAAAATTAAAAACGTGAAGTTTATTTATAGAAATGAAGTCCATTTACCACGTGTACAGCATCAAACGAGCTGTACAACAGCAGCTACTCTCAGGGCACCGTCCTGGAGAAGATCACCAAGCTCATCAAACAATAAAGCCGTACGCCAGCCCCCTCCTTTTGGAGCTTTTGGCAGAAGTGTTCCTGTTTGCTTAAAGCTTCCGAATACCATCACTTCTCTCTTGGATGGACAAATCAACTAGATCATGAAGGTACAAAGAAAAAAAAGAAATGAGTTAAACCGTGGATCTTGTATTAGAATGGTACCGAACGAAGTTATTGACAGGAATTTGACAGCATGTATCGTCAAACCTGATATCTAGCGGTAACTTTTTCACGAGAATCCACGTACATATAAACCTGAAATAGAGTAGTAGAAAACGATGCCTGGATTATTTGCGAAGTCAAAGTGGGAAAAAAAAAAGATGCGCTCGGGACCATTCTAACAGAGCTTAAAAAGTATTAACAAAACAAAGATAAGTTCAAATTTTAGTGGGACAGTCAGAAGTCCTAGGAAGGGCAGGACACAATTTCCTTATCGGGGTCACCATTTCCTAAATTAGGACATTAATAGTGAATATCATCAGTGACATTCGGTATGAAGGTGAATGTACTTCAAAATAATAAATGAGCTTTTGAAACTTTAAACGAAACATTCATTCTAATATTCACTAGAAAGAGCAATTTCTCGTTCTAAACTTTTAAATACACAGAAATGCTGACCTTTCTGAGACAATCGGTTATCTCTGCCTTCCGACGATGAAGAAACAGTCCTGAGGCAACATTATTGTAGAAATACACAGAAGATCAACAAGCAATACACTCCTTCAACTACATAATAAGTACGGACCCGAGGCTAAAAGAAATACCAAGTGTCCGGCGTCCTTGAGGATCTTCATCACTAAAAGCCTGGATGCTAACCTGAAACAATCAGCAGGTGGAATTTGATATAAGAACAGTGAACAAAGTATAGAGGAAAACCTTAAAATTACCCACTGACATATATATATAAAGATACGTAAAACAACAGTGTGGTAATACCTTCCACAAGGAACCGGCATAAAATACTTCAGGAGAGTGCTTGACTTGGCCATCACTAAGCCTATGCACATCTTGAAATTCAACCCTGTAGAAACAATACAGAGGGAATCTGAAAACCATGTCGGACCTCACTACTTGAAAATCTCTTTGTTGATCATTTCTAGGAAACCTCTTTGTTACTTGTCAAACATCTTCGAAACATATAGTTATTAGATCTCCAATATGCAGAAGTCAGTTCTATGCCAAAGAAAAGGGTAACTTACGCAAAGCGAAAAGGAGGGAAGTGACATAAAGGTGTTTTCATGTCCAACGATATAGAGCTGCCACTTGCATTCTCCCACTCAATCCCCATGGCATCAGGTGAATCTAGCATCTGCACAGGAACACCACTAGAACTCGGCCCTGCCATTGAGGAGCCTACCATTCTGCTTTGCCTATCTGTCTCATACCCTCTTTCTGATTGGTCCCCTTGAAAATTAGATATGCTACTAGCTCCCTGGCTAAGCCCAACCAAAGCTGTTAATCCATCACCAGCAAGGTCTCCATTGTGGTCAGCTCTGTTCTCTAGATCGTCACAACCAGAATATTGTTGCCCGTTCCGATTGCCCACACCTAATGGTACGCGAGAAAAGACAAAACGTGTTGGAGGCCAAGCAGCTGCAGGAACAAATGTAGTTCCACGTCCAATACCAGCTAGCCCATCATTTGGTCCCCGAACATGTACACGTACGGGCCTAAACAGACCATTTCCTTCCCCTTGAGCAGAATTAGCAATATATACATTTGCCATGTTGTCAGATGGATTATTTTGGTCATGATCTTGCATGTAATATCCACTAGTTGCTATTCCACGAGAATATCCAAACGGCTGTCTACATGCACACGCCATACTCACAAGGCAGCAATTTTTGCATGTATCTGCACCAATCTCTTGCACCCGCTGGCTTAAGAGCATCTGCGAGATATGCACACAATTCAATAGTCAAAACTATGTAAATATAAAGGTTTCTTTTGAAGTCACAAACTCAGGACCACTTGTCTCAAGATGATAAATCAAACTGGGATGCGTAGGTCATGAAAATTTCTGCTGCTAATTCACGCTCAGAAAGTGCCTATCTTCTGTTGAAGGGTTTACGGAGGAAGTCTTCTAGATGGAACCTCTATGTTTGTGATCCTCGTATATATAGTCCCACAGTTTTTTTTTTATGCAAAAACTTAAAAGGTTCAATGAAAGGACGCCTTTCCTTGTCGGTTTGAGTGTATATTTGTTATTCATGAAAGAAAAATAGAGGAATCAGGGAGAAGTGATTAGAATGCCAAGGGAGGTTACTTTTCAAAGTGATTAGAAACATTTAAGGTGGTAATGCATAAAACTTGATTTGAGACGTCTGTTCTGCAACAAGCAAAGCACCAGTACTGACTTTTATTTACCCTCCATAAAGGACTGGCGCTAGAAATGAACTAAAAGAAAGCATGAAAAAATCTTAGTTTTCAAACCTGCAGCCATAGCCCATCATTCACAGCTTTGCAAGGGAATCCCATTTCCTCAAGCTGTTTTCTCACATTTAGAAGTGCCTCAAAAGACATGTTACAATACAATAGTGAGCCCCCTTCAAAAATATTCACAAAAGTATCATAATCTTCGCTACTCGTTCCAGTAAGCCCTTTCAGGCAAGTTTTCACCTCTCTTCGGCCCACAGTTCTACCGCCCCATGATAGAGAAGGTGTATTGCATCTTCCCCATTCATTGGGCTCAAGCACATCACAGGATGAGCTCATAGACATGCAATTCCGTTGATCATCAGGAAGCCAACTGTAATTATCCAATTGGTAGTATGAATCTTCTTGAGACGGCCCTTCCATAGCCACGCTGTTGTCCCCCAATGTATTCACACCAACACCATAAGAACATGAGTTTCTCATTTCACTTGCAAAAGAAAATGAGTCACTTGATGATGGTTGTTCAATGCTACAATCATTTTGAGATTCCATGTTTGATGGTACACATGCTGATTGCTGCAACTGTTCTCTGCAATTCAAATTAGTGACACAGTAATCAACAGCATTATCTGTACACTCACCCGATATACCATTAGAAGTTTTATGGCCTTTAGTTTCATCCTTCAAAGTCATACACCCTAAACCAGATTCGAGTGTTTTGTTAGGCCTGTCATCAGCCAAATTCTTTCCCTTATCACTGGAAGAATTACGGCCAGTACTTGTTCCCACCTCCATACTTGAAGCACCTCGCACATCGTGTTCCCCTTTTGAATGAGAGCCTTTTGCAAGGAGAGTGAATAACGCCAGTTCAAACCTTTTCATTCATAAAAAGAGAATAAGAAAACTCCAGCCTCGTTAGTACTTCAAAATCTAAATCTGTATTCTGCTAATAAGCAACATGTTTCTCCTCACCGTTTTTCTTCACTGAGCACCCATAATTCATCTGAAGTCAACAAAGCATGCAACGTTTGAGGAGAAAGTTTTGGAAGCACCTGATATTGATAGGTTTTATTAATAACACTTTTTATGAAACTGCATAACAAAAGCACTGAGATAACATAAAGAGAACTGCCTCCTTGAAAAAGAAATAGCAGCATATTCTGGTGATTACTTACAATGGAAAATGTAATTATATTCAGAAAATGCAGCTGGAAAATGACAAGATCTACCAACAATCAGCATTAAATGTCAAGTGCGATTCAGGTTATCATAGATTTTATGACCAAAACTAACTGACGTTGACAATTATCTTGACCATCCCATAAACTTCATAAGAATGTATAAGAATTGTAGAATGAAGTTTTTCACCACTTTAGATTATTGAAACCATACGATATTTTCTAAGAGTTAAAGACTTGAGGAATCTAAGGAAATAGAAAACATGTATTGATTTATCAGTCTTTCTACCACGTACTTGCCCTAAAAGGCAAAGTGATGCATTAACTCAAAGCCATTTTCAGTTTTACATTTAATAGTTCATTCGATAAGTTACATAACATTTAGATAATGAAAGTGCCCAAGCTTTCCTTCATTTTCATTTCCTTTTTTATGATCTTTAAGTTGAATTATAGTGAATGTTCAAAACAAGGGAATAGTCGCCAATTTGTGCTTTATCCCACTTAGAATGATAACAACCCTAGTCTCCTATCCTCTCCACTGAAGGGTCACTCTCATCATCAATCTAGTCAGATATAAAGATAGCACCCTCTTTCCCCAACCATATTGCAATCCATTAAGAACTATCAGCCTTTAAGCTTTTATATGTTGCAACCATGTCAGGACAGAAGTGCGTAGCTTCTTGGCATGCATCACTAAGTAATAAACCTGATATTAGAAATAGCCTGTGCGCCGGATTCTCAACATTTCCCGAGGAGACATATTAAAGTTGTGAAAGAAAATAAACAGAAAAAAAAAAAAGAGAGAAAAAGAAAAAAAGCAGTTACATCAATAGGAAAAATACATAAAGCGTGAGAAGATTTGTTGCATGGCTTCATCCAAATGATAAAATCAAGATACCACTAATGCTTAAATATAGGAAGATGAAGAGGAGAAAGTAATCTCTCAAGTTCACCACCCGCAGTTATAGTTGAACTTCCAAGCTCACCTCTTTCAACTCCACAGCTCCACTTTGACAAAGGTAGCCCCAGCAAGCATTTCTCACTCGTTCTCCATGTAGACCATAATCTTGGCTCTCTGCAAAGACCTAAATTATAAGTGGGTATTGTTAGTAACATCATAAAAAACCTGTACCTTCTTCCGCCTGGTTTTAAGAGAACATTTAGCTTCTGAAATATATAGAGCATAATCAGATATCTAGAACCTGATATGCCAAGAAGTTTGAAGTCCACAATTCAGATATGATGAAATCTGTGCAAATTACACATAAATCCTGCATCAAAAATGTGAAAGCTGTAATGGCATGTGGAAAAGTGATTGATTGTATTAGAAGCAGAACAACATGAATTCTAGTAGAGCATATTGACCCACTGAAAGTTTAAAAGGAAACATATTCAGATTTTGTAATCAAATGGTTAAGAAATTACAAATTGAAAAAAAAAAAGGTTTAAGAGTTAGACACCATTTCTAAATACAAGAATTTTGGCTAACACCTTTTGTATAATCACATACAGATCACTTATTAATATATTGAAAGCTCCATTGGATTCTGCAAGTAAGGATAAATTAGAACTCCTAACGGTATTAGTTTCTTTTCGCTATTTTAAGTTTTCTCCGGGATACATTACCAAATTAAGCATGAGTAGCTCATATATCGACTTAGCTCTCAAAGGTAATCCACCTCTCGCTTTTGTCTTCCTCGTGGATGGATTCACATTATACTTAGTGTGATGCCACCTACATTGTTTAACTACTTTCCCATTTTGCAGTGCCAAATTTTCATATATTGATCTTATTTGCTAAAATAGCAACTAAAGGCCATGTTTGAATTCCTTACACCAGTGCAAATACAAATTACGGCCTACAACAATATCTTGAATCAACAGTAAGGATAAGAAATGAGAGGAAGCTACCTGAAGGTCCAGAAAGGATGCAGCAGCAAGAACTCGAAAAGCATTACTATCATTAAGCTTGGGATGATGGCCATAAAGATAAGCCAAAGCTATAGTAATAGCCTCACCGTTTACATTTTTATCATCCACATGCAAGGTCAAGATTGGAGCATTAGCTTCTTTCCAGGGCCCCTGGAGCATGTTCCTGCAGGCCAGCCAGGTGTCAGGGTAAAGGGAAAGATGAACCAAGTTATGAGCCGCTAAATCTACACCTGAACAGATATTTTTACGCACAGATGACATGCCAACATTCACAAGTATCCATATAGTTTAGCAAATTATAAGGGTCCATCCAGAGGTGGAGATGAATTTTCCGTTTTCATTTCTCAGTAGTGCATGTGGCATTGGAAGGGAATCTTTGTGGTAATGTTTCAATGGATAAAAACTCTAATCAATTTCGATAAATATATTAGAAACAAGCTGCAATGCATTACATTCCCCAATTCTGACATTCACATGATCTCGACTAATCCAAAATTTGCAAAACTATAAAATTACAGAAAGCAGTCCTTTATAATTACCAATAATTACACTTAAGCTCGGTAAGCTCACTCAAAGGTGAACTCGGTAAGTTCACTCAAAGTTGAACCCAGTAAGCTCACTTAAAGTGATCGTATGCTACACCATAATTAGACCATGCTCGATTTTGTGACCGTAAAATGCATTGTTTGCATTTCCTTAGCATTCATAAAAGCCAAAAGAAAAATAATAATAACAACTTAAGCAGAACTAAACGGAATTAGTGTTAAAGAATTAATACGGTAAATTCACTAAAACACCAAGAATTCCTACAAAATGAATAAAATGAGACTGATATAAGTGTGTGTGCGTCTGTGAAATATTTCAATTTTGAGAATACACACACACACACACACACATATATATATATCCACAAAAAATAAATCATACATATATATCTTAAAAATTAAAAAATTACAGAAAAATACACAAGTGCGCGCAATTATATATATAAACGTAGAATATTTGTGATGAATGTGAAATGACAAAAGAGGACCTAACCTGAAGTAAGAGCTGCGAGAGAGGATGAGGCGATGGAGGTGGTAAGTGGAGCTCATGGCGTGGACGATGACGTCAGAGAATGCTCCGTTATTGAATCCTTCCAATTGCACGTGCTCGCACAATGCCGTGAGGTTACAATCGAGCGCGCGCAGCTCGCTGCTGCTCCTGTCGTTGTCCGAATGCGAACGTGAACCCGAGGGCATTTTCGTCAATTCCCCTTGCCTGTTCCCGTTTCCCCCGCCGCCGGCACCGCTGCCGCCGCCGCTCGTGCTCGGCCCTCCGCCGGCGTATGTTCTGTGACGGTGATTCGTAGTAGCATTTGGATGATGATGATACGTTGATGTATTCTCCATTTGTATATATATATAGATGTTGTGTGTATGTGTGTGTGTGTGTGTGTGTGTGTGTGTGTGTGTTTATGTGTTTTAATATATATATATATATATATATATGAGAGTGTGTGTGTGTGAGAGATTAGATTGTGTATATATGTAGGAGTAAGAGAATGCAGATCGATGCCAGTTTAGGAAGCCCTTGACGAAAGCAAAGAATTTAAAGGGAACGGAAAAAATCCGAAAAATTAGAATGTGTAGTGTGTGATTGTGTGACCTTATGTGCAATATTTTAGGACATTTTTGGGTCCAATTTCTTAACCGTAACGTTATATATTATTTTTTCACACAATCATTTAAATTTATATAGTAAAATTTTTATCATATATATAAAAAATTTAATATTTATTAACTTTTACCATACAAAATAATAAAAAAGTGAATGGGTGATATAAATTATTATTTTTTCTTAATCAATTGATATTAAAAATATATATATTTTAATCAAAGTGCCACACTTACATTATACGAAATCAACCAACACCAATTTGATTCAAAAAGAAAGTTGTAATCTAGGAAGAATACAACCTTGCCAAAATGGCGCAAAGGTATTACAGTTGTGGATAATTAGCCAGTTGTTTGGTTAATTTTTTTAGTTGCAAGTCAAAATTAAAAAGCTGGATTCTAAATAATATGGGCGAATAAAACTCAATTTGATAAGATAAAATGATTTAATAATGATTAAATAGAACTCTTTACAATTAATTTCAAAAGTCACTCAAAGAAAGACTATAAGCCTAAATTACAAATACATACATTGAAAGATTATATTTGGTGAAATTGAAAATTCGGGGGCTTAATCCGAGAGTTTAAAAGTATTACAACACATTTAATAGATAAAAATTAAATATTTTGTTGGAGAATAGATTTATTTAATATCGAAGGTAACCTATTTATTCGTGTATGGGTTTGATTCTATCCGGTATTGTACCTTTTGGTTGTCAAATACGAGCACCATCGCTTTTGGAAGATTCCAATTGTGTATAATCTTTGATAGGATGGTACACCCCGATATGCGCGCTCTTTGCTAACTCGCTTATTGTAAGCAGTCAACCATGTTTATGGCATATCTAGTTTGTGGTTAAATGGGTTGGTGCAGCCTAGGTTTTATGGGTAAAAAATAACACCAATAGAGGGTTTGTAAATATTAAATTCATTTCTTTTTCAAGTTTTGTCCATGATTGCAATATTTGTCCTTCTTGTGCTCCTTTTTTTTTGTGTGTTTTTTGGCTTGGAGTTCTCAATTATTCCTAAATCCCTAAAACAAATATTTATATTTGACTTATCTTACCTTCCTTCATATTTTTTAATTTATCTATCATTTCATTGAAAAAACTAAGAAACATCATAAGAAACTTCTCTATATTTTAGATTTTTACAACACAATTATTTTTTTTCAAAAAACTAAGAAACATCATAAGTAACTTCTCTATATTTTAAATTTTTACCACACAATTATTTTTTTTCAAAAAACTAAGAAACATCATAAGTAACTTCTCTATATTTTAGATTTTTACAACACAATTATTTTTTTTCAAATGCATTATAAGTTAAGTCGAATGTATGATTTGACTTGATTTAGTTTCTTTAAATGTATTGGTTTAGTTTGAATGGTTCTAATATGTGTATGATTTGATTATGATTTTAATTTTTTCAAATCGAATATATTAATTCAGTTCAAAAAATATATTTTAAACTGCTCAAATTGACCCATATATATTCCTACACACCCCTACCTACAGGAGTGAGTTAACTATCTTTTGTATTTCGCTTTCATTTTAACAAAATGTCTTTTCTTAAAAAAAAAAGTCGAAGTTGGTTGAACAACACATAATCACTGCTCTTACCGGCTCTATATTTCTTTTCTTGGGACCAAACTAGATGTTTCCTTGCATTTTTTGATTTCAATTGGGCCTCAACCTCTGGTCATTGGGCTTGGTTACTTGGCCTATGTCTTTTTATGTTCCTATGGGCCATATTGTTTTTGGGCCTTTTTATATTTTTCTTTACTGATTTAGCCCATTCGTTAAATTGTATTATTTATTTTTATAGGAGAAATATCACGTTACCTCTCGTGATAAGCGAAAATATCACTTTACCTCTTGTATTTGTAAAACTTTAAAAAAGACCCTTATATTATTAAAAAGTCATCACACTATCCCTTTCATGTTTTTTTTAAGCTATTAAATATTATTTTTACCCTTTTATAATACATATTTTTTTTTCCATCATTTTTAACTATTTACCACTAAATAATTTTTTTTATTTAAATAACATCATCTTCCCCAACCACCTCCACCTATCCCCACCCCACCCCTATTTCCTACCTCCCCTTTCCCCACCCCTACCCCCACCCAGCCGCTGCGCCGGCGTTGAACACTGCTGCTCTAGATCTGGCGCAGTGGCACTGCTGCACCTAGCATGCACAGCATCAAAAGTTGCTGTGACAGCGCTGGCGCAGCAACGGGGTAGGGGTTAAGATGATGTTGGGGGTGGGGATAGATGGGGGCGGTTGGGGAATATGATGTTATTTTATTTTAATTTTTTTAATTTTTTTATTTAGTGGTAAATAGTTACAAATGAAGGGAAAAAAAGAAAATATATATATATATGTATTATAAAAGGGTAAAAATTATATTTAATAGCTTAAAAAAGACATGAAGGGAATAGTGTGATGACTTTTTAATAATATAGGGGTCTTTCTTGAAGTTTTATGAACACAGAAGGATAGAATGATAATTTCGCATATCACAGGGGGTAACGTGATATTTTCCGTTTATTTTCTTGTCCTTGGTTGGGTTTTGTTTGCGTATAGGTCTTTATATTGTACTTAACTTTATTTAATGACCCATCATTCCAACCAAAATAAAAAATAAAAATTGAAACAATGGCGTGGTACATTTTATGTTATCATACTACCTCTTTAAAAAAAATATATATATATATATATATATATATATATATATATATATATATATATATATATCAAATGGTTGAAGTTACCACTTGGACAAGAATACTAACATTAATGTTCCAAGCATTACATAAAATTATAGTTAATTGGTTGTTTTTATACTTTTTTTTTATGTAGAGCTTGTACTTAACATCAAAAGCAATCTTGTTAAAAAGTTGTTATTTACTGGTTGTTATAGATTGGTGAACCATTTTATTTATCTCCAACTAAATGTGGCAAATGGTTGCACAAAATATAATTTAATAACAATTGCTTGCGAGGTTATCTAGGAGTAATTTGTTGTGATCCATGTTGCAACTTGTTCCAATTTGTGGAGATTACCAAGTCCCTTAATGAGTTTAATACATTTTTTCAAATTCTATGAGAGTAACCGCATTTGAAATAGAGATGATCTTTAAATTTTATGTTCAAATGGCAAAAAAACAAAGCGAGCTGACTTGGAGAACCCATGATAAGTAGTCTATTCATCCAAGCAACACATGTATAGAAGGCATGCTTTGGAGTATGAACTTTAAACTAGATGTTATGATGTCAATCCATAGTTAAGTCCTAATCTCGGGCAATCTCACAAGCTGACAAGAAATAAAACATGATGGTTTTATAAACAAAATTTACACGAAAAATCTACTCCACAGTAAGAAACATCGACATATAATATGGATGGCTTTTAGGATCAAAATAGAAATATAAGTGGTCCAAATTGGGGTACTATACACATTTGCCATAATTAGAAGGTGATATGATGCTATTTCATCTACTAAATTTAAATCTAAAATTTCATTCATATTAAAAGAATTTTTGTCCAAAATTTTATTTATTTAGGCATAAATGCAAAATATTCCACAAATCGTATTTCTTATATGTGTGCTTAGCCCACTTTATAAATAGAAAAATTGACAATCGAAGTATTGTGTAACTTTTTAAATGACTTAATTCAAAAATCCACGACAAAACGAGGATTAATTCATTTTCGACAAAGTATAAGGACTATGTTGTTATTTATGAAAAAAAAACATAGGGTTTGTTTCTAAATATAAATGCACTAACTTTATTTCATTTATTTTTATTCAAAGGAGTCAATAAAATATTTTACATTATAACACATCATAAAAATAAGCCTCAGGTCTTGAAACCTCTCTCGCATCTAAGGCCATTCTCAATAGAGGCTCTAAATTTAGAGATTTTTTTAATTTGGGTGTTTAAAGCCTATTTTTAGAGTTCCAAACCTAAAAATCAACACTATTTATGATAAAAATATATGGAATCCACCACTTTTGATTTTAAAGATACCAAAATAGAGTCTGGTTCTATTTTGTTCAACAAATTTAGAGCCTAAAATTTAGATTGGGGCTCTATTTTAGCATCTTTTAAGTTAAAAGTGGTGGACTTCACGTATTTTTATCATGAATAGTATTACTTTTTAGGCTTAGGGCTTTAAAAATAGGCTTAAAACACCCAAATTTAAAAAAACCTTTAAATTTAGAACCTCGCGCTTGCCCTAAGACGAGAATGGTACCTCTCCATTAAATGGACAATGGTATATGCAATACTTTTCATTTTAACAAAAGCCTTCCTTTATATTCTCACGTTCTCTTCACCCCCTTCTTCACTGCTTTGACTGGCTCTCAACCCACCTCTGCCGCCGTAATGCCGCAACTCTACGCCGTCGCCGGTGGCTCTTTCTTCGGCACTGCTCTCCCTCTTGGTACGTCATCTCTCTCTATATGCATATGCTGTTGGAAAAAGATGTTTTTGACTTGCTTTTTTGACTTAATTTTTTAAGTGGGTTTCACATGTCTAAATGGTTGGGACATGGTTCATGCGCATTCACCATTCGAGAAGATGAATATAGTATGTTTTCAAGTCAAAATACATTAAATGTGAAAGAGAAATTAAAAAAGAGAGATTTAACTTGCTCTTTATTCTATGATTTAAACTCACCATTTTTAAACTACTTTGAATGCCATAATAATAAGTATATGAAACAGGAAGTTGATGCTTCGAAAAATTGATGATGCTTTGAATGCTTGCCGATGCTTTGAATGCTTATAATAATTACATCAAATTGGAAAGTTGATCATGAGCATCAATTATGGTCAATCATGAATGCCTTTACTTAGGCATTTGGAAATGTCATTTTATCAGTGACGATTGGCATTGAGCATGAGACGTTTCATGGTCTAAAATGTTGGCATTAAAGTGACGTTTGCTATCCCTTTATTTATGAAGGATTTATGTGGCCAGTTTTTACTCTTAGATTGCACCTATAAATAGGAGAGTTTTTGCACAACTTTAGATATGAAAAAAAAATTATACATAGTTCATGACTACATTGTAATAGAGAGAGAGTTTTTTTACGCTGTTGATTCGCAAGTTTTTGTAATTTGCAGTGTTTCTATTACGAAAGGTAATGTCGTTGTATACTGGGAGGTTAGTCCTATTGAGCCGTAAGCACCTTAGCGGAGCATTATAACCTTAAGGACATCGAGTTAAACTCGAGCCTCAGTTTGTGTATTTCATTTCAAATATATTAATATATTATTTTACTATTCTTTAGTTTATTATCCTCAGCACAAATTTTTTTTTTATCTACAGATTTTTTCTAACAATCTTAAGGTTATAATCGTTTCTGTTTTAATTTGTGCCTTCTACTGAAATAAAATTATGTTAGAACATATTTCTTTCAGAATTATTTTTAGTTTACAATTTTCTTACTGCAATTATTTTCTATTATTACCAGTCTCCTTATTTTTGTTTGGTACTGGAATTAAGTTTTTCTTAGATCAATATCTATTGGAACATATTTCAGTAGAATTTTAATTATTTATTGCCTAGTTTTTCTTTAGTTCTCCGACTTCCAGTTTCTATTTCTTTTAACTGCTTGTGTGACTAACTTGTACTTTTTAAGTGCAGTTGGTGATTTTTGGACTTTATTTTTAAAAAAAATGAATACCGAAACTGGAATCCCTAATGTTCCTGGAAATGGAAATGACAGAAATGGATCTGGATCAGTACCTATGCATGGTAGTGGATCAACTAGTGGATCCACTGGGAATGAAAATGTACCATTGGCAAGACCATCGGTAACTATTGCTTCTGCTACGCCGTTTGTGGTGGCATCTCCTGCTGGTCATGGCGAGAGGCCAGAAAAGTTTGATGGGAGAGACTTCAAAAGGTGGCAGTAGAAAATGCTATTTTATTTGACCACCTTGAGTCTGACTCGATTTTTGAAGGAGGATGCACCGGAATTGGGTGACAATCCTGATATGCAAACCGTTGCTGCCGTTAATGCTTGGAAGTATGCGGACTTTCTCTGCATAAACTATATCCTCAACGGATTGGATAATGCATTGTATAATGTTTATAGTCCAATCCCGACAGCAAAGGCTTTGTGGGAATCGCTGGATAAGAAGTATAAATCGGAGGATGCAAGCACAAAAAAATTTATAGTTGTCAGGTTCCTAGACTTCAAAATGGTAGATTCCAAGCCTTTATTGCCCCAGGTAGAAGAATATCAATTGATTCTTCATGAGTGTCATGCTAAAGGAATGAATATGGGTGAAACTTTCGAATCTGGTGCACTCATTGAGAAGTTACCTCCTAGCTAGAAAGACTTCAAAAGTTATTTGAGGCATAAGTGAAAGGAGATGGCAGTTGAAGACCTGGTTTTGAGGTTGAAGATTGAAGCAGACAACCGTAAGAATGACAAACGGGTTGGACTCCCGCATTTAGAGTCAAAGGCAAATGTGGTTGAGCATGGCCCTAGTAACAAAAGGAGGAAGTTCAATGGCCAGAATCAAGGAAATAATGGTACTGATAAGAAGAAGTTTGTTGGTAACTGCTATGTCTATGACAAGACAGGACATAAGGCTATAAACTGTAAACTCCGTGCCAACAAGGGAGCTCAGAAGAAAAGAAAGGCTCAGGCTAATGCTGTTGAAGACCTGGGAGAAGAAATGTCTAACATGAATCTGGCAGCGGCCTTGTCAGAAGTTAATTTGGTTGGCAATCAAAAACAATGGTGGGTGGACACAGGAGCTACTCGTCACGTTTGTTCTGACAGGAATATTTTTACCACCTACCAAAAATCTGAAGAAACCATCTACATGAGGAATTCATCCACTTCAAAAGTAGATGGGACTGGAAAGGTTGTTTTGAAAATGACTTCAGGGAAGGAGCTGACAATCAACAATGTGTTGCATGTCCCAAACATCGGGAATAATTTAGTTTCTGGATCTTTGTTGAGTAGAAATGGATTCAAGCTGGTTTTTGAGTCCGGTGTATTTGTTTTGCTTAAAAATGGGGTTTTTATCGGCAAGAGTTATGACTGTGATGGGTTGTTCAAGCTTAATGTAATGACTGTTGTCCCAAAAGTTGTCAAGGCTGATAAGCCATCTACTTCTATCAAAAAAAATAAGTCATTTGATTAGGACATGTTAATTTTGATTCATTGCGTAAATTGGTCAATTTAGGACTATTGCCTAAAGTTGATTTTAATCTTAACAATAAATGTGAAGTTTGCACGGAATCAAAGTTAACAAGAGCTTCTTTTAATTCAGTGGAAAGAAGTTCCGAACCTCTAAAGTTAATTCACAGTGATGTTTGTGACTTAAAGTTTGTGCAAACTAGAGGAAGGAAAATATATTTCATCACTTTCATAGATGATTGTACGAGATACTGTTATGTTTACTTACTTAAGAGCAAGGATGAGGCTTTTGAAGTATTTAAACTATACAAAAATGAGGTAGAAAATTAATTGGGCAAAAGAATAAAAATGTTGAGAAGCGATAGAGGGGGAGAATATGTATCCCCTTTTGAGGATTTTTGTGCTAAACATGGTATTATTTACCAAACAACAACACCGTACTCTCCTCAACAAAATGGAGTTGCTGAGCGTAAGAACAGAACTCTTAAAGAAATGATGAATACCTTGTTGATTAATTCAGGCTTACCTCAAAACTTGTGGGGGAAGCAGTGCTAACTGCAAATCATATTTTAAATAAGGTACCCTATAAGAAATTGAGCAAAACACCTTATGAGTTGTGGAAAGGTCGACCACCTTCCTACAATTACTTAAGAGTGTGGGGGTGCTTAACTAAGGTGGGGGTTCCTGCACCTAAAATGGTCAAAATTGGTCCAAAGACTGTGGATTATGTCTTTATTGGATACGCACAGAACAATGCAGCATATAGATTTTTGGTGATTAGGTCAGAAATAACTGATATTCATGAGAATACAGTTATCGAGTCGAGAAATGCATAATTCTTTGAGGAAATATTTCCTTATAAGAAAACACATGAACCAAGTTCTTCTAAGAGAACTTATGGAACTGAAGAGAAAGATATGGATGGAATGATTATATCTAATGATGCTAAAGATGAACTGAGACGTAGTAAAAGGGCTAGAACGGTTAAGTCTTTTGGTCTTGATTTTCTAACTTATTTGTTAGAAAATGACCCTCGTACTTTTAATGAGACTATGACAACCCCTGAAGCTCCTTTATGGAAAGAGGATGTCAATAGTAAAATTGAGTCCATCATACATAATCATACGTGGGAACAAATGGATCTTCCTCCTAAAAATAAATCTTTAGGGTGTAAATGGATTTTCAAGAGGAAGATGAAGGCTGATGGATCAATTGACAAATATAAGGCCAGACTTGTCATCAAGGGATATAGACAGAAAGAAGGTCTTGATTATTTTGATACTTATTCACCGGTTACAAGGATTACGTCCATTAGGATGTTAATAGCGATTGCAGTTATTAATAATCTAGAGATCTATCAAATGGATGTAAAAACTGCATTCTTGAATGGGGATTTAGAAGAAGAAATCTACATGGAACAACCCGAGGGTTTGTGGTTCCAGGTAACGAGAAGAAAGTTTGTCGGCTTGTAAAATCCCTTTACGGATTAAAACAAGTGCCTAAGCAATGGCATGAAAAATTTGATAAAGTCATGATATCTAATGGATTTAGAATTAATGAGTGCGACAAGTGTGTTTATGTGAAAGACACAAGTCTAGAATATGTAATTGTTTGTCTATATGTAGACGATATGCTTATTATTGGGAGTGATAATAACGTCATTAAAACTACCAAGAAAATGTTATCCAAGAACTTCGACATGAAGGATCTGGGTGTGGCTGATGTAATTCTTAGTGTGAAGATCACTAAAACATTAGATGGACTAGTCTTGTCCCAGTTTCATTATATACAAAAGATATTGGATAATTTTAGTAAAGATGATGATAGTGTTGCTAAGATGCCTGTGGATGTGAATAGCCACCTTGCTAAGAACACAGGTGAAGGGATATCTCAGCTAGAATATTCTCGGATAATTGGTAGTTTGATGTACATTATGAATTGTACAAGACCCGATATTGCGCTTGCTGTTAACAAACTTAGCAGATATACCAGTAATCCAGGGCAAGCCTACTGAACTGCTGTTGTGAGAGTTCTAAGGTATCTTAGATACACTTTGAACTACGGGTTGCACTTTTCAAGATATCCAGCTGTACTAGAAGGGTACAGTGACGCTAATTGGTTATCTGATACTAAAGACTCAAAATCCACCACTGGGTATGTCTTTACGTTGGGAGGTGCTGCTGTATCTTGGAAATCCACTAAGCAAACGTGTATAACAAGATCTACAATGGAATCTGAGTTTATAGCTTTGGATAAAGCTGCTGAAGAAGCTTAATGGCTCCGACATTTCTTAGAGGATATTCCAAAGTGGCAGAAACCTGTGCCAGCTATCTGTATATTATGTGATAGTCAATCGGCAATTGGAAGGGCACAGAGTAGTATGTATAACGGTAAGTCTAGACACATTCGTCGTAGACATAATACTGTTAAACAATTTCTCTCAAATGGGGTTATCTCTATTGACTATATAAAGTCAAAGGATAATATTGTGGATCCGCTTACCAAAGGTTTACCTAGAGAGCAAGTTTATAAATTGTCGAGGGGAATGGGTCTTAAGCCTATTTCTTAAGAGTTATCATAATGGAAAACCCTACCTTGCTGACAGGAGATCCCTGGATCTAGGTTCAAAGGGAAAAACTGAATTATGTATAACTCACTGGGAACACTGTGGGGGTAATACTCCCACCTATTCCTATGATGAGCAAACAGTACTGCCTGTGTGTTTCTTAGGTTAAGCTAAGCTTTTAATGATTATTATATCTTGGAAATCCAAGTGAGGTATTGCAGGGATACTCTTTATAAGCATCACCTATATGAGTCAGGAAGGGGCCGATCCTACAAGAATTTAAAGGTTGAATTCTCTAGAGTACTCGTGAATACCGGGAATTGTTCAGAGCCAAAATGAACACAACCGTGAGAATTTGACAGTGTAAGAGAAATGTTGTGTGATCTCTATTGTCTTAATTTACACAAAAGCTGAACAGTTCAAGACATCGCGTTCACTGGTTAGCAAGTAAATCCGATAGTTTTCACTAGGGAAGGTTCAAAGCCAAAATCCACCTATCCCGGTGCAACATCTTTCTACTAAACTCTCTCTCTCTCGTCTGCATATTAGGTACTGGCCTATTAATTTCCTTTCATGTGGGGGAATGTTGGAAAAAGATGTTTTTGACTTGCTTTTTTGACTTAATTTTTTAAGTGGGTTTCACATGTCTAAATGGTTGGGACATGGTTCATGCGCATTCACCATTCGAGAAGATGAATGTAGTATGTTTTCAAGTCAAAATACATTAAATGTGAAAGAGAAATTAAAAAAGAGAGATTTGAATTGCTCTTTATTCTCTGATTTAAACTCACCATTTTTAAACTGCTTTGAATGCCATAATAATAAGTATATGAAACGGGAAGTTGATGCTTCGAAAAATTGATGATGCTTTGAATGCTTGCTGATGCTTTGAATGCTTATAATAATTACATCAAATTGGAAAGCTGATCATGAGCATCAATTATGGTCAATCATGAATGCCTTTACTTAGGCATTCAGAAATGCCATTTTATCAGTGACGATTGGCATTGAGCATGAGACGTTTCATGGTCTAAAACGTTGGCATTAAAGTGACGTTTGCTATCCCTTTATTTATGAAGGATTTATGTGGCCAGTTTTTACTCTTAGATTGCACCTATAAATAGGAGAGTTTTTGCACAACTTTAGATACGAAAAAAAAATTATACATAGTTCATGACTACATTGTAATAAAGAGAGAGTTTTTTTACGCTGTTAATTCACAAGCTTTTGTAATTTGCAGTGTTTCTATTACGAAATGTAATACCGTTATATCCTGGGAGGTTAGTGCTATTGAGCCGTAAGTACCTTAGCAGAGCATTATAACCTTAAGGACATCGAGTTAAACTCGAGCCTCAGTTTGTGTATTTCATTTCAAATATATTAATATATTATTTTACTGTTCTTTAGTTTATTATCCTCAGCACAATTTTTTTTTTAATCTACAGATTTTTTCTAACATATGCATGTACATACATACATATATATAAAGCTTTTCTTTTTCTGGTTATATATTTATGCTGAATTAAAAAAAAAAAAAAAAACTCAATATAAATCTCACAAGTAATTGGTGATAATGGTTCTATATTCTTAATCTGAAGGTGTTACATATGTGTGTATGTATATATAAATTGCGCGTATCGGTGAAGTTACTTACTCTACTGAATTAGACTTAGTGTAACATTTTGTCATGGATCCAAATGCAGAGGACATACATGAGATAATCCAAGACAGTTATGAGGAAGCTGACGTGGGTTTAGCAAAGCAGCAACAATGTGACTCTATTCTGTTACGCAATAGTGGACGCACCAAGAAGATACCATCTCATTCGTGTGAGTTTGTTACCAAGTAGAAGCAACGTGATCAGAAGCCTATATATTCACAACAGATGCACAAAATGAGAGTTAGGCAAAAAGTTGTAAACAATTTCTATATTTCTCTTCTTCTTTCTGGAGCTTTCCAATTGCTCAAAAATTGGATCTATCCTTGTAATTCAGTTCTGTCAAATTTAGTACAAATCAAAAGTTTATGTGGCTCTGTTAATTTCTATTCTTAATAGCTGATCCATCTCATTGGTGCTTTCATTCTTCGAACCATGGCTGACGGTACGTGTCTCAAAGTTGTCGAAAAAACTCTCCGCAACCAAGCTCAAATCCTCGAATCCCTTCAATTTGCCATCTCCGCCCAACAACATTCGATGGAACAACTCGCTTTCCAATGTACTACGTTGGATGGTAAGCTCAACCAGATGCTTCGTTCGGGTGAATCCTCTTCATCCCGTACTTCTCCGCCGTTGGGCTCCGGTGGTCTGTCCGGTGGCCTTTCCATCCTCACTCATTCCCTCCGCCTTGATTTTCCCCGCTTTGATGGATCTGATGCCGTCGGGTGGGTGTTCAAAGCTGAGCAGTTCTTTGACTACTACGGCATTGATGATTCCCAACGTCTCACCATCACCTCCTTCCACATGGATGGTGCCGCCCTCCAGTGGTACCAATGGCTGTCCCACAACAATCTCTTAGGTAATTGGTCCGATTTCACTACTGCTCTTAAAACTAGATTCGCTCATCTTGAATTCGAAAATCCTCACAGCTCTCTCGCCAAACTCACTCAACAAGGCTCTGTCGCTGAATATCAAGCAGCGTTTGAAGCCCTTGCAAATTGAACCACCAATCCCCTCTGATTTCCTTGTCCCCTGCTTTATTTCAGGCTTAAGGTCGGACATCAAACATGAAGTCCTGGCTTTTCGACCCACTTCCATGGTTACTGCAATCCGCCTAGCTCGCCTCCAGGAAACTAAATTGGAGGCCCAACGACAGTCTCTTCCACGCGGCCCACTGTAGCGTGGCCCAACCCATACAACCACTCTCTCCTTTCCGAGCCCACATCCGCAACCTACGTCCTTAGCTCCATCCAGCCCATATACATCTTCCTCTTCTCGAGCATTATCCCTTCCGTCTTCTCCGTCACCACCTTATTTCCCTCCAATTCCTTCTTCCTTACTTCCACCACCAGCGTCCTCACCAATTCCGTCCCAGTCACCTTCTCCCTTGCCTATTCGTCGGCTGTCTGCAGCAGACATCCAAGCCAAACGTGAGAAAGGGCTATGCTATTCATGTGACAGCAAATGGTCTCATTCTCACCGTTGTAAATCTACTCCTAAACTTCTCCTCCTTGATTTCGACTCTGATCCTGAGCTTCCTCCCTCCTCCTCACCCCCTGACCCTCCTGATTCGAGCTCCGATATACCTCTCACCGAAATCTCCTACCATGCATTAGCCGGTCACCAATCTCTTTCCACCTTGTGCCTTAGTGGCGTACTTTGCGGAGCTCCGGTGCAGCTCCTCGTTGATGGGGGCAGTACCCATAACTTTATCCAATCCCGAGTCGCCTATCATTTAGCTCTTCCTATTGAACCCTCGCCTACATTTACGGTAGTCATTGGCAGCGGCGAACGATTGCGTACCGAAGACTGTGTTCGACAGGCAAAAATCACCATTCACGACTATGAAATTTGTACAGATCTATACGTTCCACCTTTACATGGGTCGGATATCGTTTTGGGCATCTCTTGGCTTGCTACTCTTGGGGACATCCGCATGAACTTTGCAACTCTCACTTTGGGGTTTCACTATCAAGGGAGACAAATTGTGTTGCAAGGTGTAACTTCTCCTACAATTGAGTCGTTGCAATACAAAGGGTTGCGGCGTATCTGCAACACTAACGCCGTGGCTGAGTATTTCCGTCTGGAAGTCCTTCCTCTTGCTTGCCATGATCCAGACACGGCTCCACCTCAGTTGATTTCTTTGTTAGAACATTATGCTTCTATCTTCTCCAAACCCACAGGCCTTCCACCAAGCAGAGAACAGGATCATCGAATTCCCATACAACCTGGAGTTTCCCCTGTGAATGTTAAACCTTATAGGTATCCTTATTTTCAGAAGAAAGAAATCGAAATATTGGTCAATGAGATGTTGACTGAAGGGCTCATTCGACCAAGCACAAGCCCCTATTCGTCTCCAGTATTATTGGTAAAAAAAAAAGATGGAACCTGGCGTTTTTGTATTGATTATCGCGCCCTCAACGCGGTAACAGTCAAAGACCGATTTCCTATTCCAACTGCAGATGAGCTTTTCGATGAGTTACATGGAGCAGTGTGGTTTTCTAAATTGGATTTACTAGCTGGTTACCACCAAATTCGAGTTTGCGACAATGACATTCCTAAGACTGCCTTCCGTACACACGAAGGGCACTACGAGTACCTGGTTATGCCTTTCGGGTTAATTAATGCTCCGGCAACATTTCAGACTACGATGAATTCCGTGTTCAAGCCTTTTTTATGACGTTTTGTTCTTGTGTTTTTTGATGATATATTAGTTTACAGTCGTTCTTGGACTGATCATTTATCACATTTGGACTTGGTGTTTTCTAAATTACAGGAGCAAGGCTTGGTGGCCAAACGATCTAAGTGTGTATTTGGGCAACAATCCATTCAATATTTGGGCCACGTGATCTCTGGACAAGGGTTAGCGATGGACTCCGAAAAAATCCAATCCATATTGGCCTGGCCACGCCCCACCACTCTCAAAGGGCTCCGTGGGTTCTTGGGCTTGTTCGGGTACTATCGCCGATTCGTCAAATTTTATGCCCAGATTGCTGGTCCACTTACGGATCTATTGAAGAAGAATGCATTTGTTTGGTCTGAAGCAGCCCAGGCTTCCTTCGAAGCCCTCAAGCAGACCCTGGTTTCGGCTCCCATCTTGGCCCTTCCGGATTTCTCCGTTCCATTCACCATTGAAACGAACGCATCCGGCACAGGCATTGGTGCAGTACTTTAGCAGCATGGCAAGCCTATAGCCTATTACAGTCCGAAATTATCTCCAAGAATGCAAAATGTTTCCACTTACAACAGAGAGATGCAGGCTATAGTTATGGCGACAAAAATGGCGACAAGACATTTTGGGGCGCAAATTCTTTATTAAATCTGATCAACGGAGCTTGAAGAATTTGACTAGTCAAACTATACAAACACCAGAACAGCAGAAGTGGTTATCCAAGTTACTCAGGTATGAATTTGAAATTTTGTATCATCCAGGCAAGGAAAACACTATTGCTGATGCCTTATCTCGTGTATCGTCCGAATGTTTGATGGCTTTTTCCCAACCATGCTTCCATATTATTGATGACATCAAAGCAGCCAACTTGACACATCCTGAATTATTACAAAAGCATGAATTCCTCAAACATAATCCTCATCACAATACTCATTTTGCTCTACGAGATGGCATTTTGGTCCATAATAATCGAATCGTAATACCTTTCGATTCGCCCCTTTGCCAGACATTGCTGCTGAAATTTCATTCTTCTCCGTTGGGGGGACACGCAGGTTCACTGCGAACATTTCAGCGATTGACGTCCAGGTTCTATTGGCCCAAAATGCGACATGAGGTGCGCGCATTTGTTTGTCGATGTCGCACTTGTCAGTAAATGAAAACAGCTCAACAAACTCCGGCGGGGCTTCTTCAACAACTCCCTATTCCCACTCAGGTTTGGGAGAATATATCAATGGATTTTATCACAGGGCTACCCCTGTCTAATGGCAAGACTGTTATATTTGTAGTGGTGGATCGCTTCACAAAATATGCGCATTTCATTGGCCTGTCACCACCATTAACAGGTACCAAGGTTGCCGCATCCTTTGTGATAGAGATCATTCGCCTTCATGGAGTTCCCCGCACCATTGTAAGCGATCGTGACCCACTTTTCGTTAGTTCGTTCTAGCAGGAAATTTTCAGGCTTCAAGGTACTACTCTTGCTATGTCTAGTGCCTACCATCCCCAAAGCGATGGACAAACAGAGATAGTTAATAAAAGATTGGAGCTCTATTTACGTTCCTTTGTGGCTGATACTCCGACGAAATGGGAAAAATTCTTATCGTGGGCTGAGTTCTGGTACAACACTGCATTCCACACATCAGCCCATATGACACCCTTCCAGGTTTATATGGGCGTCCTCCGCCCACACTCTACAGGTACCTACCTGGTGAAACAAATAATAAAGCAGCCGAAAATGAATTAAGTCAATGAGATGCCATTCTTCAGACTCTTCGGCAGAATTTACTAGCAGCATAGAATCGCATTAAGTTCTACGTTGATAAGAAACGCCGTGAAGAACATTTTGAAGTTGGGGAATTTGTTTGGGTTAAATTGAAACCTTACCGACAACTTTCTGTTCGCAAGGTGCTTAATGCTAAGTTGTCACGCAGATTTTATGGGCCTTTCAGAATTATTGCATCAGTTGGCTCTGTTGCCTACAAACTTGAATTACCGACCACTTCTAAGATACATCCTGTGTTTCATGTTTCCTTGCTGAAAAGATTCAAGGGTGAGAATCCTACCATCATGGTTCTGCTACTCGAACTCTTGTATAATTCATCCCCACTCCTCCAGCCAGTTGCTATTATTTCAACTAGATCAATCATCAGGCAAGGTCAGACTATCGAGCAAGTTCTTATCCAATAGGAAGGCCTGCCAGTTGAAGAAGCGACATGGGAAGCTTCCACAAATTTTTCAAACCTTGAGGACAAGGTTCCTATTAATGGGAGAGGCATTGTCATGGATCCAAATGCAGAGGACATACACGAGATAATCCAAGACAGTTATGAGGAAGCTGACGTGGGTTCAGCAAAGCAGCAACAATGTGACTCTATTCTGTTACGCAAGAGTGGACGCACCAAGAAGATACCATCTCATTTGCGTGAGTTTGTTACCAAGTAGAAGCAACGTGATCAGAAGCCTATATATTCACAACAGATGCACAAAATGAGAGTTAGGCAAAAAGTTGTAAATAGTTTCTATATTTCTCTTCTTCTTTCTGGAGCTTTCCAATTGCTCAAAGATTGGATTTATCCTTGTAATTCAGTTCTGTCAAATTTAGTACAAATCAAAAGCTTCTGTGGCTCTGTTAATTTCTGTTCTTAATAGCTGATCCATCTCACATTTACTGGCAGGATGTAGGATCTGGAGCTTGTTTAGGATTTAGAACTCCTCGGCCCCACCAGGGGGGGGGGGTGGCTTTAGGTTTTCTAGTTTAAGAGGTTAGTTGTACTGGTTCTAAAACTCAGAGGAGGGATATTATCAAGTAGAGTATACTTGGGGGTGAGGCATTGGGTTTTTCATTAGTTCTGAAACTCGGAGGAGGAATCTTATGGAATAGAGGGCAAGGTGTTGGGTTTTCTAGTATAAGAGATTAGATGCATTAGTTCTGAAACTTAGAGTTGGAATATTATCGAGTAGAGGATAAGTATAATCAGTTTAATTTCATTCGAAAATGAGTAAGTAAAAGCATTTGTTTTTAATGCACCAACAGTTTGCACCCATATGCTAATTAATCTTGCTAGATTTTATCTTTTCATAGCGATGATACGCTGTGTACGTTTCACTTGTCCATGAAAACAAAGTGAAAATTAGGTTTGGTTTGTCCAGGTTTTCACCTCTATTTCTTCAAAGTTCTTGTTTCTTTCTTTCTATCTTTCCTCTTCCTGCTTTTATTTTTATCTTTCCATAGGGGTAAAGAAAATAATGACAACACATGTCCATGAAAACCAAATGAAAAAATGAGGTTCGGTTGAAATTTTCATCTTCTTTTTCTTCGGAAGCTATTTTATTTTACTCCGTTCCATCTTTCCTCTTCATGCTTCTGTATCAGCTCCATTTCAGCAATAAATATTTGGCAGTGGGGCATCGTCTGTTGGTATGTAAAGAAAAAATGATAAACTCCACAATAGTTCAGCGACCTCACAACTTCATTTTGGCATGTTTGATATAGTCCTTATGTCTTGTGTCATATTTGTGTATTTGATTATATGTTGTAATTTGAACTTGCTTAACTCTGAGATTCATGTTTGCATCTAACAGTGACTACTCGATATAATAGGTCATAAACAATGAAGAAGTAGCTCAAATATTCAAGGATGAAGAGCTTGTTGATAAAATGAGGTACACTGGTTGCATAAACATCTTTGTTAGTCTTTTAGGATAGGTTTGTAGTGTTGTAAATTCTTATTCCTGCAGGCAAATAAAACTTTCTGCAGTCTTAAATTTCAATCGTGTCTTGTAGACTTGTACAAATGTTCATTAGCATTGAAGTTCTTATTACTTTAAGAAGGGGGCAGGCACCTTCTCTTGTAATTCTTGTCTGTCACATATTGCCCTCAGTCATTTTTTATGATTGGACAGCTGATATTGTCCATGGAAGAATTCCTACTTTAATCGAGTTTCACTGATTATTATATCTCCTGCATCCTAACCTTTAGGGAAACTATAATTTAAGTTGCTCTTCTTGCTGCAGGATTAATATTATGGTCTGATCCCAAGTGTTTTCGCATATTTCTTGTTCCTCAGAGGTTCTCAGTTTCAAATAATGGACCATCTGATCGTGAAGGAAAAGCTGTTACTTTTGTGGATGCAAGTAATCAAGAAAATTCTAGAGCACTGCTGGGTGTAAGACAAAGCATAGAGAATGTGTGCCGGATCCTGGAGAGTAGTCCATAGGGACCTTCCTTGGAGAGTGCTTTGTCTGCATATGATGAAAAGCCTCAAACAGAATTGGTCATTGGAGTATTAAGGAGGCTCAAGGATGTCAATATAGCTGTCAACTATTTTCGGTGGGCTGAGAGGAAAGCTGACCAAACGCACTAGGTGCAAAAGTTATGATTGGTTAGAACAGATTTTGGAAGAAATGAATGTTGCTGGATTTGGCCCATCTGTTAACACATGCAATGAGCCAGTGGTGAGCTGTGTCAAAAGTCATAAACTTAGGGAAGCATTCAATCTCATTCAGACCGTGAGAAAATTTAAATTTCGCCCAACATTTTTTGCTTATACAACCCTAATTGGTGCTCTGTCTACAGTCAATGAACCTAACCTTATGCTCACACTTTTTCATCAGATGCAAGAACTAGGCTATGAAGTTAATGTGCAATTGTTTACTACTCTGATTCGAGTGTTTTCTAGGGAAGGTCTAGTAGATGCTGCTTTCTCTCTCTTGGATGAGACAAAGAGCAACTCTATTGATGTAGATCTTGTTCTTTACAATGTTTGTATAGACTGCTTTGGTAAGGCGGGTAAGGTGGATATGGCTTGGAAATTCTTTCATGATATTAAGGCACATGGACTCAAACCTGATGATGTTACATATACAAATCCCATGTGCGTATGCTTATAACACCATGATCATGGGCTATGGATCAGCTAGAATGTTTGATGAAGCATATAGTTTGCTTGAGAGGCAAAGGTTAAAGGGTTCGATACCAAGTGTGATTGCATACAATTGTCTTCTTAATTGTCTCGGGAAGAAGGGGAGGGTTGATGAGGCACTAAGGATCTTGGAGGAGATGAAAAGAGATGCAGCACCGAATCTCTCAACATATAATACTATTATAGACATGCTTTGCAGGAATGGGAGACTGGAGACGGCTTTAGAAATTCGCGATGCTATGAGAGCAGTTGGCTTATTTCCTAATGTACTGACTGTGAACATAATGATTGATTGATTATGTAAGGCTCAAAAACTTGATGAAGCTTGTTCAATATTTGAAGAGATGGATCATAAAGTTTGTACCCCAAATTTTGTTACATTTTGCTCCCTGATAGATGGCTTGGGTAGGCATGGCAGAGTAGATGATGCTTACAGACTCTATGAGAAGATGTTAGATGATGATCAAAATCTGGATGCTCTATACATCCCTAATCAAGAATTTTTTCAAGTCTGGGAGAAAGGAGGATGGTCATAAGATTTACAAAGAAATGGTTTCTAGGGGCATTAGCCCAGATCTTACCCTCATTAATACTTATATGGATTGTGTTTTCAAAGCTGTTGAAACGGAGAAATGGAGAGCTTTGTTTGAAGAAATTAAGGCTCAGGGGTTGACACTAGATGTCCGGAGCTATTCTATATTAATCCATGAGCTCACAAAGGCTGGTTTTGCGCGAGAAACATATGAGTTGTTTTATGCCATGAAGGAACAGGGATGTGTTCTGGATACCCTTGCATATAAAACTGTTATTGATGGATTCTGCAAGTCGGGTAAGGTGAATAAAGCTTACCAGCTGCTGGAGGAAATGAAGGTGAAGGGTCACCAGCCCACTGTAGTTACTTACGGTTCTGTCATTGATGGACTTGCTAAAATTGACAGACTTGATGAAGCTTACATGCTCTTTGAAGAAGCAAAGTCGAAAGGTGTGGAGTTGAATGTTGTGATTTATAGTAGTCTTATAGATGGTTTTGGGAAGGTTGGTAGAATTGAGGAAGCATATCTAATTTTGGAAGAATTGATGCAAAAAGGTCTAACGCCAAATGTGTACACGTGGAATTGTTTGCTTGATACGCTAGTGAAGGCTGAAGAAATAGATGAAGCCCTTGTATGCTTCAACTCAATGAAGGAGTTGAAATGCACTCCAAACACCATCACTTGTAGCATTCTCATAAATGGTCTTTGTAAGGTCCGGAAATTCAATAAGGCTTTCGTATTTTGGCAGGAGATGCAGAAACAAGGGTTACAACCTAATATGATCATCTATACCACCATGATATCTGGGCTTGCGAAGGCTGGGAACATATTGGAGGCCGATAAACTATTTGAAAAATTTAAGGCGAACGGAGGTAGACCTGATTCTGCTTGTTATAATACTATAATTGAAGGTTTGAGCATTGCAAACAGGGCAATGGAAGCATACCATCTATTTGAGGAAACTCGGGCTAGAGGCTGTAATATATATTCTAAAACTTGTGTCATTCTTTTAGATGCACTGCATAAGGCTGAATGTCTAGAGCAGGCAGCAATTGTGGGGGCTTTGTTGAGAGAAATAGCAAAGTCTCAACATGCAGCAAGGTCCTTATGATATAATATGTGAAGCCAATGGTGTATTTTCCTGTCAGATGAGTTTTTAAGGTGACAAGCATGGCTCTGAAAAGTGATAGGAAGAAGAATCAATTTTTTATATCTACCAGTTTCTCAGTTCCAAATGTCAAATAACCACTGTGTAACTGTTCTTCCATTTATTGTCTGCTAACCGTTAGTTGGTTCTGCAAACCCATATCTTCTCCCACCTTTTCTATAATATCATCTTCAAGAATTGAAGTTGCATTGGAGTCTTGAAGAATCTTAACTAAATGGTACCAACACCTTTGGACTTGGGTGATTCCAAAGGGCAATGTAAAGTTGCAGAACCTACCAGGCAGCATCAGAATATTGGTGTATGCGATGAAAATGTTTTGCCACCACCTCAACTGGAAATGCCTTCTTGATCTTATATGTTCTTGGAATCTCAAAGCCATTATCATATATGAAAATTCTGGATGGTATGTGTCTTTTTCCATAAACACATTTTATTAACATGTGCAACTTTTGCTGAGAAGAAGGAAATGGTGTTTGCATTTTCGGGTCTAAATAGTTTGCTAATATCTATTTCAGGAGTTGGAAGGAACGAAAGAATTTGGGGTAGTTTCTGTAAGAATCTTGATGTTGGTGAACGGAAATAGTTTATTGCAAGGAATCTTGAAACAATGTAAAAGTTCAGCATGCTTGCAATAAAATAAAAAAAATTGTACAGCAGGCTTTATTAATTTTCGTGGAGCATGCTTGCCTCAAAGTATGAGTTTTGATTAGTATATTAATTTTTTATTCTATCAGAATATTTTGGCAATGATAACTCCCATTAAGAATTGGCTATAAATAGTTGGGTATGTTAGCTGAAACAAGGAAGAACAAGAACGAAAAATAATTTCATTTTATCATTGTGTCCAATAGAGAGAGTTTGTCATATTCAGTTCAATAGTTTCGTAGTTTAGTGTGCTCCTACTACGAAAAAAATATCGTTGTATCCTGAAAGACTTGCGTTAATCAACCGAAAGCACCGTAGCGGGACGTTAAAGTCTTAAGGACATCGAGTCTAACTCGAGCCTCGATATCATCTATTTGGTTTATTTCTACATCCTTAAATTTTAATATTGTTAATTTTACATTCTGTTATTTTAATCTTTATTGCACATCTTGTATTTATATTTATAGCACTTCTCTCATTTTAATTGACCAACAATCTTAAGACTTTAATCGGTATAATTCCTTTAATATGATTATGTGAAGTATAACAAACTGGAAAATAAATTACATTTTCATATACTTCTTAATTTTCTGAAGTTAATAGTGAAATTTTTATCAAATTTGGACTTAAAATGAGAAAGATATAAATTTTTTAAGGACCTAATCTTGAACTGTTCAATACCGATTGCACGTTTCTTTGTTATCGTTTTCTTGCTATTATTGCATACGCAATACGTTTGCTGAAAGAGGAATCTTGCATTATAATATATATATATTATATTAACTGCAGTGACTATATTATAATATATATTATTTGTATATTAACTAATATATATTATTATATTAATTGTATATTATATTAAGTTATTGCTGAAAGACAACTTTGCATTATATATATATATATATATATATATTAGTTGCAGTAGCTTTATATTATTGTAGTGATATATTATATTAGTCATTGTAGCTTTTGATGCAGTAGCATTATAATATATTGTTCATTTGAGAAATAAAATTTTAATTGTTCTTGCTGCTACATAGGTTCGATCCCAGGACCTCAAGGTTACTAATGAGAAGAGTCTACCACCGAACCAAATGTTACTTCTTGATTCTTAAGTGACAAAATAATTATTAGTAGACTGTTCTCTAACTGAATTGAAAAAAAAAAAGACAACAACTTTGAGTAATTGTTTTACTTAATTAGTTTTAACTACTTACTTGACTGTCTAATATAAATATATATACATATAGTAGACTGTGTGATTTTAATATTTCTTTCAAAAGTATTATTTCCTTAGTCGTTACTTTAAAATGAATTTTGGTGTTAAATTATTTTGCGACTAACTTTGTTTTTGTGCAGCGTGTATAAACAGGTATTTGGACTTAATATAAATAATATTAATCATGAATACTGAAACTGGAAATTTGAATTATGGACAATCATTTGGACCTAATAACCCAAACGTGCCCTTGACTGGAAGTGGATCAACCGGTGGATCTACAGGACATGAGAATGTACCTTTGGCTAGGCCATCGGTGACTGTTGCTTCGGCTGTGCCATTTGTGGCATCAACTCCTGTTGGACATGGCGAGAGGCCAGAAAAGTTCAACGGGAGAGATTTTAAGAGGTGGCAACAGAAAATATTGTTCTACTTGACTACCTTGAATCTTGCTCGATTTTTGAAAGAGGATGCACCACAGTTGGGTGACAATCCTGATATGCAAACTGTTGCTGCTGTTGATGCTTGGAAGCATGCAGACTTCCTTTGCAAAAACTATATCCTCAACGGGTTGGACAATGCGTTGTATAACGTCTATAGCCCAATGACAACTGCTAAGGCACTGTGGGAATCTTTAGAGAAGAAGTATAAAACGGAGGATGCGGGCACAAAGAAATTCGTTGTGGCCAGATTCCTTGACTTCAAAATGGTAGATTCCAAGCCTCTGATGCCGCAAGTAGATGAGTACCAGGTACTCATTCATGAGTGTCATGCAGAAGGTATAAATATGGGAAAACATTTTGAATCTGGTGCACTTATTGAGAAGTTTCCTCCCAACTGGAAGGACTTCAAGAGTTATTTAAGGCATAAGCGAAAGGAGATGACTCTTGAAGATCTAGTTTTGAGATTAAGGATTGAAGTAGACAACCGCAAATCTGAAAAAAGAGTTGGTTTTTCGCCTTTGGAATCAAAGGTTAACGTGGTTGAGCATGGTCCGAGCAATAAAAAGAGAAAATTCTCCAACCAAAGTCAAAAAGGGGGAGAACATAAGAAGCAGCAGTTCGGTGGGAATTGCTTTGTCTGTGACAAGCCGGGGCACAAGGCAAGATACTGTAGGCACCGCAAGAACCAGGGCAATCTGAAGAAGAGGAAATCTCATGCAAATGTTGTGGAAGACCTGGGCAATGATCTCTCTGACATTAATCTGTCAACTGTCGTGTCAAAAGTCAATCTGGTGGGAATCCAAAGCAATGGTGGGTGGACACTTGGGCCACTAAGCATGTTTGCTCTGATAGGAGAATGTTCACTACCTATCAAAATGTTTCTGAAACCCTTTACATGGGTAACTCTGCCACTTCGAAGGTGGAAGGAACTGGAAAGGTAATCTTGAAGTTTACCTATGGAAAGGAGTTGACACTCAACAATGTGCTGCATGTCCCAGACATCCGAAAGAATTTGGTTTCTGGATCCTTGTTGAGTAAGAACGGATTCAAATTGGTGTTTGAGTCTGGTCAATTTGTGTTAACCAAATTTGGAATGTTTGTAGGCAAAGGCTATGAGGGTGATGGCTTATTTAAGCTCAATGTAATGACTATTGCCCCAACTGTTGTAAAGACTAATGAGCCTACTAAATTTGGTATGAATAAGAATAAGTCTGTTGCTTATGTCTTGGATTCTCCTAATTTATGGCATGATAGATTAGGACATGTGAATTTTGATTCTGTGCAAAAATTAATCAATTTAGGTCTAATACCTAAAGCTGATTGGAACATAAATAAAAAATGTGAAGTATGCGTAGAATCAAAATTAACGAGAACTTCCTTTAAATCAGTAGAAAGGAGTTCAAAACCTCTGGATTTAATTCACAGTGATATTTGTGATTTAAAATTTGTACAAACTAGAGGTGGGAAAAAGTATTTTATTACTTTTATTGATGATTGCACAAGATATTGTTATGTTTATCTACTCAGAGGCAAAGATGAGGCTCTGGAAGTATTTAAACTATACAAAAATGAGGTAAAAAATCAACTCGGCAAAAAGATTAAGATGTTGAGAAGCGATAGAGGAGAAGAATATGTATATCCCTTTGAGGAATACTGTGCTGAACATGGAATTGTTCATCAAACGACGACTCCTTACTCTCCTCAACAGAATGGTATTGCTGAACGCAAAAACCGAACTCTTAAAGAGATGATGAATGCTTTGTTGATTAATTCGGGTTTACCTCAGAGCTTGTGGGGAGGGGGGCAGTGTTAACTGCGAACCATATTTTTAATAAGGTACCCCACAAGAAATTAAACAAGACACCTTATGAGTTGTGGAAAGTTCGACCACCTTCCTACAATTACTTAAGAGTGTGAGGGTGTCTAGCTAAGGTAGGAGTTCCAGCTCCTAAAATGGTCAAAATAGGACCAAAGACTGTGGATTGTATCTTCATTGGATATGCACACAACAGTGCTGCATACAGGTTTCTTGTGTATAAGTCAGAAATAACTGATATACATGTGAATACAGTTATTGAATCAAGGAATGCAGAATTTTTCGAAGAAAAATTTCCTTGTAAAAATACGCAAGCATCAAGTTCTGCGAAAAGAACATATGATGAGAGTCAAAAATTAGATATAGATGATGAGGCTATATCCAAAGATATTGAAGATGAATCAAGACGTAGGAAGAGGGCTAGAACATCTAAGTCTTTCGGTCCAGATTTTCTAACGTATTTGTTAGAAAATGAGCCTCGCACTTTTAATGAGGCAATGTCTACTCCTGAAGCTCCTTTATGGAGAGAAGCAGTAAACAGTGAAATTGAATCCATCATCCAAAATATACATGGGAACTGGTGGATCTTCCTCCTGGAAATAAACCTTTAGGGTGTAAATGGATTTTTAAGAGGAAGTTGAAGGCTGATAGATCAATAGAAAAATACAAGGCCAGGCTTGTCATTAAGGGATATAGACAAAAAGAAGGTCTTGATTATTTTGATACATATTCACCAGTCACGAGAATTACATCCATACGGATGTTAATAGCTATCGCAGCTATCAATAATCTTGAGATACATCAAATGGATGTAAAAACAGCATTTTTAAATGGAGATCTAGATGAAGAGATCTACATGGAACAACCTGAAGGGTTTGTAGTTCCTGAGAAAGGGAAAAAGGTTTGTAAGCTTGTAAAATCCCATTACGGACTAAAACAGGCGCCTACACAATGGCATGTAAAAGTTGATAAAGTCATATTGTCAAATGGCTTTAGGATTAATGAATGTGACAAGTGTGTCTATGTAAAAGGCACGGGTCAAGAATATGTCATTGTTTGTCTCTATGTAGAGGATATGCTTATTATCGGGAATAATGATAGTGTCGTTAAGTCTACCAAGAAGATGTTATCCAGTAACTTTGATATGAAGGATATGGGTATGGCAGATGTGATTCTGGGTATTAAAATTACCAGAACATCTGACTGACTAATCTTGTCACAGTCCCATTATATAGAGAAAGTACTGGACAAGTTTAATAAAAATGATGCTAGTCTTGCGAAGACACCTATAGATGCAAATGTACATCTTACCAAAAATACTGGTGACGGAATATCTCAATTAAAGTATTCAAGGATTATTAGTAGTTTGATGTACATTATGAATTGCACGAGGCCCGATATAGCATTAACTGTGAGCAAATTGAGCAGGTATACGAGCAATCCAGGGAAAGACCATTGGGTAGCTATAATAAGAGTTCTAAGGTATCTGAGATACACATTGAACTTTGGGCTACACTATACCCGATATCCAGCTGTATTGGAGGGATACAGTGATGCCAACTGGATATCGGATACTAATGACTCCAAATCCACGAGTGGATACATTTTCACTTTGGGAGGGGCAGCCGTGTCTTGGAAATCCACTAAGCAAACATGTATAGCCAGATCCATGATGGAATCTGAATTTATAGCTTTGGATAAAGCTGCAAAGGAAGCCGAATGGCTTCGACAGTTCTTAGAGGACATTCCAAACTGGCCCAAACCTGTGCTAGCTATCTACATACACTGCGATAGTCAATCTGCTATTGGAAGGGCACAGAGTAGCATGTACAACGGTAAGTCTAGACATATACATCGTAGACATAATACTGTCAAACAATTGCTCTCTAATGGGGTTATCTCAATTGACTACGTAAAGTCAAAAGATAACATTGCCGATCCACTTACTAAAGGTTTGAACAGAGAGCAAGTTTACAAATCGTCGAGGGGAATGGGTCTAAAGCCTATGACTAAAGAGTCATCATAGTGGAAAATCCTACCTACGTGACAGGAGATCCCGGGAAGTAGGTTCAAAGGGAAAAACTGAGCTATGAATGATTCATCGGGAGCACTGTGGGGGTAATACTCCCACCTATTCCTATGACGAGCAGACAGTGCTGCCTGCATGTGGTTTAGGATAAGCTATGCTTTTAATGATACTTATATCTTGGAAAATCCAAGTGGGGTATTACAGGGTTACTCTTAATAAGTGATCACCTATGTGAGTAAGGAGTGGGCCGCTTCTACGAGAATCTCTAAGGCTGAATTCTCTAGAGTACTCATGAAACTGGGAATTGTTCAGGGCCAAAATGAACACAACCGTAAGAACTGAAGTATGGTTAAGATGATACTGTGTAAGTTCTATTGTCTTGGTTTACACAAAAGCTGAACAATTCAAGACATCGCGTTCACTGGACAGCAAGTAAATCTGATAGCTCTCACTACGGAAGGTTCAAGGCCGAAAGCTACCTATCCGGAAGCAGTATTATTCTTTTAAACTCTCTCTAGTATCTGCATAGTGTCTCTACTTTGTGCATTGTCTGATTTCCATTCATGTGGGGGATTGTAGGAATCTTGATGTTGGTGAATGGAAATAGTTTATTGCAAGGAATCTTGAAACAATGTAAAAGTTCAGCATGCTTGCAATAAAATAAAAAAATTGTGCAGCAGGCTTTATTAATTTCCGTGGAGCATGCTTGCCTCAAAGTATGAGTTTTGATTAGTATATTAATTTTTTATTCTATCAGAATATTTTGGCAATGATAACTCCCATTAAGAATTGGCTATAAATAGTTGGGTATGTTAGCTGAAACAAGGAAGAACAAGAACGAAAAATAATTTCATTTTATCATTGTGTCCAATAGAGAGAGTTTGTCATATTCAGTTCAATAGTTTCGTAGTTTGGTGTGCTCCTACTACGAAGAAAATATCGTTGTATCCTGAGAGACTTGCGTTAATCAACCGAAAGTACCGTAGTGGGACATTAAAGTCTTAAGGACATCGAGTCTAACTCGAGCATCGATATCATCTATTTGGTTTATTTCTACATCCTTAAATTTTAATATTGTTAATTTTATATTCTGTTATTTTAATCTTTATTGCACATCTTGTATTTATATTTACAGCACTTCTCTCATTTTAATTGTCCAACAGTTTCGTTGGTTCAAACTGCCTCTAATTCGTTAGGGTTCCTGAGGCAAGAGAAGCAGCTAGAAGCATTGTGGTTTCCTTGTATGAAGAAATTTTCAGAGATGAAGAGAAAAAGCAGGGAGTCATGGCTTGCAGCAGTGTCAAATGTAATAGTAGAATTGATAGGAGTAAAGAGTTCGTTATCCTAGGGGATGTCTCATCCCGAGTATCCCTCTCTAATAACTGGTTCATTTCTAACGGGACACAATCAATTGTATGGCAACCCAAGAGTAAGTGAGCCCTCGTTAGCCAACTAATTAGCACATTGAGTAGATACTTCAGTTTCGACGTCCTTGTAATAATAATAAAAAGAAGAGTTGTAGCTGTTAAGCTTTCAGCTTGATGAAATTGAGTATAGTGATTTTGATAATGATTAACATAATAGTTATCTTAGCATTTAGCTTTGGAACTTATAATGCTACTCAACGGTGTACAATCCATTTGAGAGAAAATTATTCCCTACGGCAAACAGCCATCCAGTCATGAAATAAAAATGGACTCTCGAGTAGGATTTTACTTGTATATTAGAAAATCGGTGGGACCGTTTGTTGAATGAGAGACTTTCCCTTCATTTGAGAAGAATATGACTAATGCAGGTAGGGTTGCATTGTGGAACTACACAAAATATATAGCAGCAACATTCTACGAAATATACTTTCTTTTTTTTAATGGCGATTCCTCGCTTATATATATATATATATAATATTTGTGACATGATAGAAATTTAAATTCGGAACCTTTAGTCGCAACGATTATAAATATGATCTTTTGGCTAGGAAAACAATTGAAATCTTCAGATATATTGTCAAAATCTCCATACCAGTTTTATATCGTAATATGCACTTAACTGACTTCTAATTCCGAATTAGAACCACTCAGCATGTTGGGCTAAATTTGAAACTTCAGATTGAGAAGATAACCTTTTTTTTTGCAGGGTCCCAAGTAGCTGTCGAGGACGATACAAGGATTGTGTTGCTCTAAAATAGGTCAAAACAATATCCGGAACGCGACCACAACACACGCATATTTTGAGGACGTGACAGTGTGATATAACTAATTTTATTTCAAAATATACATAATAGAAAATTGTTTCGGTTCAATAGTTTGATGAATCGACTGTGACTTGTGAAGGGATACATGAGCCCTAAATGATGTAGGACTCACCAAATATTTCACAACCGGATGATGTGGTTGTAAAATAATAATATTTCCTTATATCATATGGCCACAGAAAAATTTTTAAAACGTCTTAAATGTTTAACGTCTCAAATATATTACATAAGTTATTCTTCAATGTGTGAAGCCTCGCACTAGACTGAAATGATAGGGGCTATAGACGTTTTTAAACTTGACCTTATGGCCACAATCAAGTTATGGTCTGCAGCCTGTAGATGGCAGGAAAAATCCTGTTAATTGTGTACTGAAAGTATCAAACACTAAATCCAACAAACAAGACAAAGTGCTGCAGAAACAACAAAAACGCCATGAATTATTCACCCTCTTTGGTCTCTATCAGAAGAAATCAAATAACATTGTATTTACCAATAAATATGATTACAGCTTTAGCATCATCTACTAGTCCTTTCCATAATGGCGTTCATTGCATATAAGTCGAATGAAAAAATGGGTTAAAGGGATATTTATCTAATTTGATGATCGATTGTGTAAATGTGAAAAATGATCATTATTGTTCTAAAAATATCCGGATACGTCACTTGAAAATGCTTGGGGTCCAAAGCCAACAACTGGTAGAAAAACAATCCTTAATGAAGATCATATATAATATCTCATTTCATGCTGGTAAAAGACAGATAGCTATAAGCTAATTCTTTAATATAATTAAAAGCTAATTCTTCAAGAACCAGAAAAAAAAGGCTAAAAAACATCATAGAAGAAGTGGCAAATTGCCACCCACGAGTCACGCGACCATTTCTTATTTTTCTTTATATAACCACCAACTTAGTAAAGTCGCATTAGATTCATCATAAATTATAAATTTTATAATATAATAGTGCATTCTAACACATATTTTAAATTAATCAATAACAAAATAATATTTATAATAAAAAAAATTTCAAATTTTTAATCTAAATATATTATATTCAATTACTCTATCAGACCCTCGAGGCCGTGTGACCGCTTTTCATACTCTCGTGTGACCGCTTTTCATACATGCATGGCTGCAGAAAAGCCAAGAATCAAACAAAACCCCAAAAGAGACGACATAATCAACCACAACCTCATCTCACCAACCTCTCTATGTGTAGCATCCCAACACCATATGACCTAACAAACACACAAATCCACCAATCACTTTTTTTTTCTTTTTGGTAAACAAATCCACCAATCACTTAACCTTAATAAAACACAACAAACCCATCATAGAAAAACACAAAAAGAAACCCTATAACCCAACAAGGCAACAACCCTCTTATCTTTTCCAAAACGCACACACACCCTACCTCTTTTTTCTCACCTTAAGAAAACAACAAAACCATCATAGAAAAACACAAAAAGAACCCTTTAACCTAAACCCCTTATCTTTTCCAAAACACACGCACAACACCTACATAAAACACACCACTTCTTTTTTCTCACTTGTGCTACATTGCATGCCTTTATTTGTTTCTCTCATTTAACGAAAAAAAGCAAAAAGCTTAACACTCCATGGACTCAAAGCTATATGGTATGCCACTTTCCACAACACAAGCCACACCATCACCAACACCTCCACCAAAGGTTCCATCAGGTATAAGAGCTCCACTTACTATAGATTCTGATGTTGAATTTGAATATTCCGACGGTCAAAAACACAGTACTAGTAATAATTATAGCAGCACTTATAACACTAGTAGTGAAAGTGAAGAAGGCTTTTTGAGTGGTGAAGATGAGTTTGAAACAGCTTCAGAAAGGCCATTTGTGGCTGACCCAAATGAGGAAACTTTACAAGAAACACATTATGTTAATGAATATGTTGTTTCAAGGCCTTTTGTGAAATACCCAGTAAATATTCAAGAAAGTAGTAATGTTAGTGCATATGGTGATTTTAGGCCATTTGTGACGACCCCAGATGATAATTTTGAAGAAAGTAGTAATCTTGGCGAGTTATATGATGATTCTAGGCCTTATTTAACTGACCAAGATGAAGAAATTGTTGAAGATAATTTTCCCCAGGATCTGCGTATAGTGGGAGCTGACTTTAGGCCATTTGTGGGTTATACAAATGGAGAACCTTTGAGGGTGTCTATGGAGGTGGAAGATGAAGAATATGCATTTGATGTTAGTGTTGAGGCACCAAAAGTTGATGCTTTGTTGTCTAAGCAAGGTAAAATGCCAATTGCACAGGTGTCTGGTGATAGTGATGATGGTTCTGTGCACAGTGATAAACTGGAAGATGATGGTTGTTCAGATGTTGTTAGGATTCCTGATGCCGTGGTTTCGGAGAGTTTTAATGGTGCCCCCAAAGTTGGAGTCTTGGAGGTTGAAGAAGGGGAGGGAATTGAGTCAGAATCCGAAAAGAAGTTAGAGTCAGAGGTTGTTAAGGATTCGATTTCGGCTGGAGATGTCAACGGTATTTTGAGTTCTAAAGGTGAAGAAGAGCATATTGCTGTAGACGACAATGTTCATGGTTTTATATTAGCTGAAGTGGTAGAAGATAAGGTGGTTGAAATTTCTGAAGGTGTAAACGATAACACTTCAGTGGGAAGTCAAGAATGTATAATGGTGAAAGAACTGGTGTCGGATAGGGATGTAATGCATTCAGATGCAGAGCTTCAAGCGCTTCAAAGCGATGGTGGAGAAACAGAGAGTATGGATTTGGATAAGAATATGGAACATACTGATCATGCTGAGGGGATAAATGAAGAATCGAAAGATGCGAATTTAGGTGGAAGTGAGGCTGCTGTCAACCAGGTTGAAGACTATGGGTCTCCTTGTGGAAGTCTTGAGCTAAATTTGCAGAAAATGGTAAGCAAAGCTGCCACAAAAGTGGAAGCCAGTATCAGTTTTGGGACATTTCATGATGATCAGAACTATGAAGAGAACCATATTGACGTAGATGGAACTGTCATTTCCGGTCAGGATAGTGATAATGAGGACGTAGAGAGTAGAAATGAGCAAAAGACTGATTGGATGGTCGAGTCCCATGATTATATTGCTGCCAGCAAAAATAATTCTTTTGATAGCTCTAGTAGGGAGAACGAAATACAGAGCATACATCATGCCGAATCTCCAAAAAAACTGGCAGCTTGGGGTCCTGAACAGGTTTTATTAGATTCTAATTTGGTTCCAAAAACTACATATGACTCAGATGATGATCCAAATAAATTAGTTGAAGAAGAAGAAGGTTCATTCTTGCATAATGATGCTGAAGGTTTCATCTTCAAAGAGTCAGATACAGAAGAACACGAAATGGAGCAAATAAACCAAAGTTTATCCCCTGCTTCTAATTCAGCTCAAGAGATCTCTGAGGATCATTTAGAGATGGATGGACAGGTCATCACAGACTCTGATGAGGAGGTGGAGGGAGATGACGGATATCAAACGAAAGAAATATTTGATTCTGCTGCACTGGCTGCATTGTTAAAGGTCGCTGCAGGAGCAGGATCAGATGGTGACAGTGTAACCATTACGACTGCTGATGGTAACAGGATTTATTCTCTGGAGCGTCCTGCTGGCTTAGGCTCCACATTCCGTCCAATGAGGCCTAGTACTCAACCAGACCATCCAAATATTTCCAGTCCTGCTGAATCAGAAGATATTCTAAGTGAAGAAGCAAAGAAGAAGCTTGAGAAATTACAAGAAATGAGAGTGAATTATTTACGGCTTCTTCACAGGCTAAACCGATCTATTGAAGACCCCATAGCTGCACAGGTTTTGTACCGGTTAGTTCTTGCTGCCGGGAGGCCTTCTTTACATGCATTCAGCCTTGATTCTGCCAAAAACGTAGCCATGGAGCTTGAAGCAGAGAGCAAGAATGATTTGAACTTTTCCGTAAACATCCTGGTCATTGGAAAAACTGGAGTTGGTAAGAGTGCAACCATAAACTCTATCTTTGGTGAGGAGAGAGCAAGTGTTGATGCATTTGAACCTGCCACAACTTGTGTGAAGGAGATTAATGGAGTTCTTGACGGAATTAAAATTCGGGTACTGGACACCCCTGGTTTGAGATCATCTCTTGCTGAACATTCTCTCAACCGTAAGATTTTGTCATCAATAAAAAAGTGTATCAAAAAATTCTCTCCAGATGTTGTTCTCTATATTGATCGTTTAGATATGCAAACCAGAGATCTTAATGATTTGCCACTGTTGAAGTCAGTCACTAGATATCTTGGTTCATCAATATGGCGGAATGCCATTATTACTTTGACCCATGCAGCTTCCACTCCTCCAGATGGACCCTATGGGTATCCCTCAAGCTACGAGGTATTTGTGGCTCAACGATCGCGAGTTATTCAACAACTGATTAACCATTCAGTTAGTGATGTGAACATGGTAACTCCAGGCCTCATGAGTCCAGTGTCCCTGGTTGAGAACAACTCGTGTCAAAAGACTGACGATGGACAAATGTTGCTCCCCAATGGAGAAAATTGGAGATCACAACTAATGCTTTTGTGTTACTCAACAAAAATGTTATCTGGAATAGCTTCTGTGGTCAAAACTCAGGATATTTCGGAACGTAGGAAGCTCTTTGGTTTCAGGATACGTTCTCCGCCTTTACTCTACTTCTTGACCTCTCTATTGCAATCCAATGTTCATCCAAAACTCTCTACTGATCAAGGGGGTGAGAACGGTGACTCAGACATTGAGCTGGCTTATTCATCTGAATCTGACCAAGAAGATGAAGATGAGTATGACCAACTGCCACCATTCAAACCATTGCGAAAATCACAAATTGCCAAGTTAAGCAAGGATCAACGAAAAGCATATTTTGAAGAGTATGATTACCGCGTGAAGCTACTTCACAAGAAGCAGTGGAGGGAGGAGGTCAAAAGGATTCGGGAGATGAAGAAAGGTAAGGCTGGGAGAACGGATTACAGCTACACAGAGGAAGAAGAGGATCAGGAGATGGGAAGCCCAGCAAGTGTAGCGGTTCCTTTACCTGACATGGTACTGCCACCTTCTTTTGATGGAGACAATCCTGGTTATAGATATCGATTTTTAGAGCCCTCATCGCAGCTTCTTACAAGGCCAGTTTTGGACTCGCATGGCTGGGATCATGATTGTGGATATGATGGGGTGAGCATTGAAGACAGCCTTGCTGTTGCAGATCGGTTCCCTGCAGTTATTGCCGTTCAGCTCACAAAGGACAAGAAAGAGTTTAATATCCACTTAAATTCATCAGTTTCAGCAAAGCATGGGGAGAATGGATCAACGATGGCAGGACTCGACATTCAAACTGTTGGAAAGCAACTTGCCTACATCCTGAAGAGTGAACTCAAAGTGAGAAACTACAGAATAAATAAAACAGCTGCAGGAATATCGGTTACCTTCTTGGGTGAAAATGTGGTCACTGGACTCAAAGTTGAGGACCAGATTGCAATTGGAAAACGACTGGCTTTGGTAGGAAACACTGGTGTCACTTATTCTCGAGGTGATGCAGCATATGGAGCAAATCTGGAAGTGCGGCTGGGAGACAAAGATTATCCTATTGGACAGGACCAGAGCGCGTTGAGTTTGTCAGCAATGAGGTGGAGGGGTGACCTTGTATGGGGATGCAACCTGCAGTCTCAGTTATCGGTTGGCCGAAACTCCAAGATGATCATCCGGGCTGGATTAAACAACAAGATGAGTGGGCAGATATCTGTTAGAACAAGCAGCTCAGATCAACTTCAAATTGCTATGCTAGCTCTTATTCCAATTGCAAAGACCATTTACAGGAATATCTTTTTGCAGTCCAGTGAATAAGACTGAGCAAGCATCTAGCAAAACTGTTGCCATTTTTGAAGTCATAATTAGTGTTTCAGTTTTTCCCTGTAATATTATCTTGGAATCCCTTTTTGCAATAGAATTTGAGTCATTGAGTTTTGTTGATTCCTTACTACGTATCACATTGTAAGCATAGAATCTCGAATCCACAAGTGAGATCAGTATCGTAAGTTTAAGAATAAACTGGTATAAAATGATTCATTCAAATTATACTTAAGTACACGATACTAATTGATATAAATCACTCTTGTATAATATCTCTACTAGTGTCGGACATTACACTATCACTCATTCATTGGGGGACAACTTTTTATCAATCTGTTGAAGCTTCTAATGATGGACAATGACAAGTTTAAAATTACATTTGGAAAACTCTTCAAAAAGTCTAGATTGACCGGTCAGTCAGCTTTTTACTCATATGAAATGGTTCTCACATGTGTGTGGCCCTCTAGATTTTTTGAAGAGTTTTTCATTACATTTGACTCTCTGTAATCTTTAGCTAAACATCTAATCAGTGATGCTTTCAGCTCTATGATTAATAATCATGTGAACCTTGTTAGAGCTGTACCTGTGCAAAATTCTTCCGTTTGGCAGCTTGCCCGGTGCGACAAGTGAAAGCAAGTGAGAGGTTTACTAGGTTTTTATTTTTTCCTGGTTCAAAAACGCGTCTTTAAGAATATATGTTGCTCTAGTTTCTTCGGAATTAGTAGTCAATCCTATTTCTGAAAGCAAATTCCATAACTGCAACTTAGCTTTCCTGTATCAAGCCTCCATGCGGTTGTTGCCATTGCTTATTAATCATGCTGCTCAAGTGCACTTTTTTAGTCCTTTACTGTACTTGCAAGTTTACGAGTTTGGACGTTTAGAAAAACAGAGTACCAATAACGAACTTTCACAAAACTCCTTCACTCTCGTTTGCATGGCAAGAGATTTAATTACTAGCAGCTATAGTGAGGGTAAACTTGTAGCTTCCTTGCTCTCATACACGTTAGACATGATACAATCTGTCCTAAAAAAATAGTCCGGTGCACAAAAAAGGCAACTTAAATGCCAACCAGAAGTAGGTGAACCATGATATGTGCGGAGTTGAACCTTCTAGGTTGCGTTTGAGATTAAAACTCTCAACTTACCTAGTGCTGTGATTATAAAACGACTTGAAACATCCCTTATGTTTTCACCAAAGACTAGTGATTGCCGGGCAGAAAGGGGATTGCAAGGGTGGATCCAAAATCACATACAGCTCTTACATGGTACATGACAAGCCGCGATGTCTGATTGTGTGGGGCATATTTCCTGGTTATGATAAGAGAGAGCGAGTGAGCGAGCGACAGAGAGGGAGGGAGAGGGGAACGGTGCAAGGATCTCGATTTTTCGTCACAGCCTTGATATTTAGAGTAAGTCAAAAGTTTGCATAGAAATGAACCATTATTGATCGGCTTCTCCATGGGGCACATTATACAGGGTTAGTTTACAAATTCCAGGGCAACAAGCAGTAGTCTCAAACTCACATAATTTACAAAGAATTATCGTTACAATAGGGGGATCACTTAAATATTAGGGTGGATTAGAACTCGACCGTGTGAACATGGCTGAGCAATTTAGTCGTATAAATACGCGGAGGTGGGGCAAACATATCCCTCCACCATTCGAACATCTGCCTTCAAAGAGAGTGGACATCCGCGCCTGTATTTTGAGACGGCTGCTGCAACAAATCTGATCCTTCTTCTTCCTGGGATTGTATTTGTATGTCCTGTTAGCGATGTAGCATGTTATTTAAGTTCATATTGCAGGTAACGGATGGTAACACCAAGAATGAAGCTGAATGACCAGTGACCAAATCACGACACATACTACAAAACAAACATGGTCGTTCTTACTCCTTTGACGCACATGTTACAGAATAACAAAGGTTAAACGATATAGAGTGAACTATAGATCGGTAGAAGATAAAGCTGGAACGTGTATTGAGAAGCAAACGGGATCTGCTACACCAAGGAAGTTTTTGCAACTTAAAATGGCAAAAGTGATGCAGCAATGATGGAAGCCTTGCAGCAAGCAATATAGCATTGAAATCTATCAATTTCGTCATTTTAGGTGTGAACGGTGTAGATTATTCTATTGCTTTCGTCATTTCAATACCTGTGTTTGCAACAGCTGATGTGGTTGCTGATCTTGGGCTACCTGGTAGGCCTGTGGTTGAGACATCCGATAATAGGGCTCCTTGAGGTCGAGTTTTCCAGAAGATGTTTGGATAACTCCTCCTTGTTCAGCACCAGGACCCCACATTTTAGCTAGTTCAAATTGATCACGATATGTTAGATTAATGATTAAGAGTGATCAACATCAGAAATAGAGAGAAATTCAAAAGCCAATATGACACTACACACTAACTTGATAATGTTAGGTAAAGTGTGTAACTCTGGGCTTTGTGAGCGACCATGTGAAGCCGACCAGTTATTTCTTGTCCAGGCATGACATAAAGTGGCTGAGATAGAACACAGCGTAGTTGATACCAGTGAGTTGTAGGTGCACCAGGGGCAGTCGTCAGCCATCTTTTTACAGTACTGGGGAAGACGATATTTGATTTAATAAAAGATGCACAACAGAAATCACAATTAATGATAATTAGAGTACCGAAAGTTTTGAGAGGAGCAAAAACTGTTATAAGCATTTACCTCCCGTTAAACAATACGTCAAACCAACAAGCCAACCCATGAATTCTTGTGCCAACAGAAGATGTGAATTTCAATGGTATGTCAATTTCGTATAATTCTTCTTCCTGAGTATGGAATGGAAGAGAATTGATTGATAACATCGTAGTTAAAAGGTCAAAAGAAAAAAGGAAAAAATACATTCAACATCTATTTTCAGCCATAGGGAAGATGGAGAAAACTATGCTATATACTTCAGTAATAATATATCCGAAATGTAAGCTAGAGCTTTAACCCGAGTAAATATTCAAACAGGTGTGGAAATGAGTAGACTTTAACCAAGCGCACCAACGCTAGTCACTTAAGTCACAAGACACAATGAACTTTCAATCAAAGTGGTCTGCAAACTTAAATTCATGTTTATCCTTGTTGATCCCAACATTTATTGGGGAAATACATTTCCTGTCTTACCAGTTTGTTTTTATCCATGAACAATAGCTTTTTCAGATAGCTAACTTGATTACAATCTCGCCGCGTTGCCATTACGACTGGAATTGGGGTTGGCACCATGGAAGATACCATAGATTTAGCCATCGTCATTCAGAGCACCGTAGCTTACCAGCTCATATTCTCATTAGGCAATAAGAATATGATTTCATTGCAGAACCAAGATTTAGCAATTATAATTTACATCTGTCATGAGCCAAAAATTTCCTGGCTCAATTGATGAGGTGAACCCAACAAATGAAGAAAGATAAAGTTTTCAGTGGGATATCAATATCAAAAGAATTGCACGACTTTAGACTTTAGATTAATTTTTTCCCCATACTCCAAGTTAAAAACCATCACACAGAAGTAACCTATTTCCTATTAATTAACAGATTCTATGGAAGAAGCACTTATAAAATTTTGTAAACATAGCCGTTTTCTCCATTGCTCTGACATTTGCATGCATTGCGAAGTAGAATTAACTGGTACCTTTATAGAAGTGAAGTTTAACACATGGGATATTGCTGGAGCCACCAATAATCTTGGATCAAAGGCATCAACCACGGGCTGTTCACGACATACCAAAACAATAAGAAACAAGCAGAAAGCACTTCACCCCTAAGCAGTTATGGGATATGTTAGAAGAGACAACTTTTTCCTTATGAATATATTTATATACACAACCATGATTACCAGTGAAACCAATAATCAATTATTATTATGAGATTTTGCTAGAAGAAATATTTTGCTATGAACTATTAGACAGGAAAACATAAAAGTAGTCACTGGGACAGGCCAATGGCATGCAAGTGTGCGAGTGCATCTGAATTATACACATGCATTGCACTTGAAAGAGTCTATAGATCTATTTTTACCCTTTTCCCATTGTTGTTACAAACTAACAAGGAAAACCCTTAGACTCCATATGCAATTTGGTACCTGACCTTCAATCCCCAATTCTAAAACAGAAGTTGTAGAAAACATTCTGCTAGCATAGATAAGTAAAACTACTATAAGCCCTCAGTTAATGGTTTTTCATGAATATTCTTTAACCAGCTTCAAGCAACAAAATATGAAGAGGCCAAAGTGGTCACTTGCAAAAGTTACTCCAAAAATCAAATATCAACTTATAATTCAAATTGAAAGAGAAGGTATCTTCTTTACTAGATCAATTAAAGAACTGTCACACACAAGAACCCCTTCCTGATAGAAAGACCAGAAGAGTAAAACCTTGTAAAAGAATAATAAGTCAACACATATATAACTTTGCCAATTACAAAATAATTATTAATTTGTACCGTAAAGCTAAATCCTCAATCAGACGAATACTCTTATAATCCAAATATATAAATCTAGTGACCCTACATGACACAGTTCACCAGACAATCAACAAGAAAGAGTCCCATCATTGATCAGGCAAGATGAATTCTCTAAAAGCCAAGAGGATAATAACAAAATATAACTATATTCTCCATATATCATGCTTCTAAAGATCCAAGAACACCTAATAAGAGCAAGAACCTAAGTGGATAATAAGATGATACGCACTAATCTGAGCTATGCTCATGGCATAGGATATGAAGAATGTAAAAGGAGAAGACCGTTATTTACCAGAAAAAGGAAAAACGAAAGGGCAAAGGGTCTAACAAGCAGGAAAAACCCAACAGCGGATAAGATAAGCATATAAACTTAAGTATTCATTGAAATAAGCATGCTTAAGCAAATTACATTGGAGTACGAAATTTACCAAATCTAACTAAATAGATGAAAAGATAGACCTGTGAAAAGTATCCTTGAAATGCAGTTCCATGAAGAGGCATCAAATTAACCCCAAAATAATTTTGTTGCTGCCAAAACAGAGCCTGTATAACAAGGAAATTTTAGCCATTCTCTTATTTCGAGAAAGCATATTGAAAGAAAGATATCAATAGATAATCAAAGGAAACATGATATATTGCAAAAGGCAGACATAAAGTTAGAAGCAAAACTTGAAACTAAATGAAATTTTTTAAATGAACTGAAAAGCAAGTGGCAAACTGGCCATGTACTTAACAACATCAGACACAGTCTTCATTATAGCATTAACCCTTCTTCTCATATGACTAAGACTTTGCCTTCTTGAATCCCAAGTGTATGAGTCACAATTACAAATTATCACGATCTCTCGAACAAAGTACCAGATGCCAATAGAAACCTAAAGTTCTCAACCTTCCTCATTAAATATCATCATTTTGGAAGTAAAATCAGCTTAGCTAATCTACAACATATTTGCTCTTCAGTAGACTGCAACAAGCACATCTGTCATGGACATATATGTATGCAACAACAACACAAACATAGCACAAAATAGACTTAAATGAAATAATACACGTAACATATGAGTTAAAATTTGTAATGGACATATAAAACAAGACAACCATAAAGCCCTTCTCCCCGCCAATTCGCAAAATGAAAGAAAGGGCATGAGTGGGGGGAGTTGTGCGACAAACAATAAAAAGGAAAAGGCGGAGATCTCACAACATACCCAAAAAAGGGGACATAGGAAAATAGAGCATACCTTATTCGCAATTTCAACATACAAATATTCGTCGCTGAATGGTGCCATATGTATTCTACAGGAGCAAGCAAAGTTTATAGGATTAGAAACACCACAAGGACTCACGATCTTAAGTAAGATAGATAAATAATTGCAATAGAAGCACATTTGAGATGCAAAGGCTAGACCAATCTCATACCAAACAAACATTTTGTGGATCTTATAAATTCAACAATTAGGCCTTCAATTATTCAAAGAAGAGATCGAAAATATTGCAGCAATTACCTTCCGAGTGTAGGAAACATTTTTCCATTTGGAACAAGGAACCGGTCTCTTGCTATTACGTAGGTCTCCAGCATTCTCTCGTTGACTAGCAAAGTGCCTGCAGAAGGTGAAATCTCCTATCATCAGAAAGTAGCAAGTATTTATTAAATTCAGAGCAAGACTAAGCAGAATGAACACCCGTAGCAAAAGGTATTACATGGAAAACAATAAAAAAAAATTGCGAAAATTGACTTTCTTTGGAACCAATAAATTATTTGGCGACTGAAAAGAAACAAAAAACAAAAGTTCAGATTTTTTTTTTCGTTAACTACAACTTTTCTCCTTCCTCCATTTGTCTTTTTTTTTTTTTTTTTTTTCTGGAAATCCATAATCAGTATTTACTAATACACAAGAAGGAGAATCCGATCCATATACTTTACTTTCTTACTCTCATAACTCAATGCCTGAAAGAAAATAAAGAAGAAATGAAAAGGGAAAGATTAACCCTCTCAGCAACTCATAAACAGAGAGGACCAGAAACTTGAGCTCTCAACCAAAAAGAAAAAACAAAGTATTGAGCTCCATCTTCCTAATTTGACACATCCCAACCACTTAATTCCTTATGCTGACAGTGTAACAGAACTTCTCTACATAACAAACCGGTATACTATATGTATCAGTAACCGAACTCAACATTGGCCATACACATTGAAATTACAGCGGTGGTCATAACCCGCAAGAGGACAGCGGCTTACCCATTGGCTCAGAGATTAAAATATCAGCTTTCTCAGGTAATTCAACTTCCTCAACTTTACCCTTTAAAACCTAGAATGTAGACAGAAAACAACAGGTGGGAACTAGTTAGATGGATAGTCCAATAAAGATGTCCATAAAAAGATTAAGTGGCAAGGCAAAGCACCCACCGTAATTCTCTGAGCCAGCCCTGGATTCCCAGCAATAAGTTTACGTGCATATTCAGCCATTTCAGATGCCTCAACAGCGTAAACATGTTTCGCACCAGCCTGCATGTAGGAGAGAAAGATGAGGAACTGCAGCAAAGAAGCAACTATGCATCTATATTGCAAAAAGTAACCTAAAGAAATAATGTACCAGCGCACTATATGCAACAAATTATGCTGACCTGGGCAGCAAATAATGACAGAATGCCACTCCCAGCACCGACATCAACCACTACGCGACCTAGAAAATCTGTACGGTTCTCAATTACAGCAGCATAATAGCTTCCTGCAAAATACACATTACAGGTCCGGGACTGATAGTTAATTAAAAACTTATTTAGGCTCTCACTGCAACTTTTAGAGCAAAGAAAAGGCTATAGAAAAGAAATACATTCTAGCAGCACAATGAGCATAGAAGTCTCAGCAATGCAGCAAGTGAACATTAATCAGAAGACTTCAAACTAACTGTTGAAGCCAAGATTCGAGGGAACATTTAATTTATAGATTTAGAATGTGTAACCTGTCCTCACATAATCCTGCAACATATTTTGCTGATGTAGCAGTTGCCCATAATAATGGAAGTACATTTTAGCAGAGGAAGCTTCTATCTTGCTATCAAACTTGCTTGCAGAGGTCAACACTGTTCCATTTGGCAATTGTGATCCTGGGACAAGCCAAGAACAACCACCTGGATTAATTATAACAATGCAACATCACTTAATTCATAATTTTGGTATGGTAGTGATATACGTCTGCCACCATAATGTAATGGATTTGTAGATTGCTGCACTATTGACACCTCAAGTGAAAAGAAATATTCCCTCAATTTTAATTTCACTTCATTCTCGAATTTATGAGAAAGACAGCATAGCAGTTTCTGAAACATTCTACGAACTTTATCTTTCACACGCCATTAAAAAGATAATGGTATCAAATTTCACTGCATTCTCAAGGTTGAACAGTCACGAAAATAACTAGCTCTTTGTGCACCAAAATGTGAAAGGACATATAATGGTATCAAACTAGCTCTTTTACAAAACTATTCAACCAATAAATCATTATTGGCATCCAAAATTACATAAACTTCGTGATCATTTGCCCTTGCAATAGAATAATCCAGACTAATAATGAAGTACTCTTGTGGTGAATAAGTTGACCAGGAGAACAAGTCTGATAGAATGCCAGGTCCAGATCCTTCTTCAGACCCTTGAGCAGTTGAAGACTATGTTTTAAGGAACTTTAAAAGTTTAATAAAGACAGTAGACAAACTAAGAAATGATGTAATTAGTAATAATCTAGCAAATAAATGTAAAATAATAGCATCACTTCTCTTGAATCTTTTGAAATAATGAGGGCCAATATTGGTTCAGAAAACTTGAACTTGTTGCACATACAATTTGAAAATAAAGTGCAAGTCTAATAAAATTCTCATACGATCATAAGAAAGAGCATTTCAACGACCATGGTAAATGAGCAATCACGAAGGTCAATATCCACAATAAATTCAACAAGCCCGCTTGAATTATGGGAGAAGAAACTATTATGACATGCAACCATTTTTTAAATGACAATACCAGTGCCTCTCATAATATAACAAAAGACAGATAATAAGACAGACCTTGAACACCCATTTCCTTCTTCCATTGGTCAAATGCACAATGGAAGGCCCTACTTTCCTCCTCCTTCATAAACTGAATGTTGATTCCTCTTGAATAGGTTTTCTGATTCAAAAGCACATTTTTCAACACATGGCCTTTGATACCATAACATCATAGTGCACAAAGCCAGACAGACAAGAAAAACAATAACTAACATCTGTGGTATCACATACTAGCTACATACATCTATGAGTGTTTTGAGCATACAGTGTACATAGGATATTCTGTGGCATAAAGCAAACTGAGAGACAATCAAACTAATCCTCCTTACAGTACTTAAATGGCAGCAAGATGCATATAGGTGGCATGTTTTTGCATGCAAGAAACATTTGCATACACCCACAGTTTCACCTTTTCGATCCATTATTGATCTCTCTGTCATATGAATCTAAGCATATAACTGATAGATGGCATTCCATTGATTTTACCATCATGTTTGCCAGATTCTAGGTTGCCAAGTAAGAACAAATGTCCCATCAGACCAATTGACCAAATACTTAATAGTACACATAGAGGAGTAATTTAAAGCACTATTCAGAATATTACTTTAACTTCTATTAATGTGGAAATCCAAGAAGAAGAATTAGTAACCTAAAGATTGAGTTTGGTAATTCAAGAGTTACAGAACTGGGGCACAACAAAAGCCAGCAGCTGAAAGAATTGAATGATCTATTCTCCTATTTAACTGTATATACAGAAGCGTCAAAGTCAGCCAAATCACATCTTCGCATTTATTATATCCAAATTTTCTACATTACTCTTCGTGCTTTGTTCCAAGCAAGTTGGAGACAGAAAAGAAGATGCTTCTAGAGAAAATCAGAGGCAAGGAAATCTCCAAATGTACCCATTTTCGCATTAAATGAAAAAGAGACAATATCAACCAAGTGATATATCTGATGCATACCTCTTTATTGTTTTCCAAAGCTTCAGATATGCATACCGATTGAACAGGACTCAACCTAAAAAGCTGAAAGAGAAAAAAGGAGAATCAATTACAGCTAAAAGTAAATAAATTACACATTTGAAAGACTTCTGCAGCATTTAGCACAGACCAATTAAAAAACTTATTTACATGTGATTGTAACCATAGAAAGAACACCACAATAACATGAAGATAAGAAAAGGAAGCACATTGCTCATGAAAACAATTCAAATAATTCATCACCGGTTTTGCAACAAACCAAGGAATGAACAAAAGTGCACTCCAATCTCTCTTGACTTTGTTACTTTCACGGTGGAGACAAACACAAAATGCAGGCCTAGTCTGGATCTTGGACTTTAGTGAGGAAAAGATAATGACTAATCAAGAAAATAGTTTGTCACCCTTCTCCGGAGTCACAGTCAATGCACCATTACTCAACAACATTCAGCAACTGCCAAAGATGTCGGTCTGAAGACCATTATAAGCAATTGACAAATATGGTAAAGCTCGTTACCTTTTGAATGGTTCTCCCTCTTACAAACAAGTTAGACAAATAATTCAACTTCCTCGAAATTCTTAGAAGTTGTACAAGACAGTTTCGTCCATTTTCCCCTTTCCACTCTTGAACATTAATTATGACTTTTAAGTGCAACGAGATATTTGCAACTTATTTTTTAATGAAGAATCATAAACTCATTCATTATCTCACTAACTATTTCAATTTTTTTCTTCTGCACATTGAGATTCAAGTGTAATGACTTACCTCTCTTAGTAATGATCCTACGAGCAATAAACACAATGATACCTGCAAATTAAATAAATCATTGAAGAACTGCTAATTAGAGACTTCCACAGCCTTCATTGTTGATGAACCGTTCAGGTAGATGTACAATGCTTCTGCTTTTTTTTTTCTTTTTGTGTGTACTGTATATACTTGTAACATTTCAAGGTCCTTAACTTTTTATGGATCGCCAGTATATAACAGTATGTTATTTCACAAAAGTTGCACAATACATTGTATCAATTGGAGAATTGGAAAAAAAAAAATGACATGTAATACGAAAGAGGATATTCGATGATGCATTTTGATGAGAAACTCATAATGTTTAGAGATATTACTGAAATCAAATATGATTAATCTCAATAAAGTTGAGGCTACATCAGATTTCATTGATTAGTGATAAATCTCTATTGTCAAAAGTCAACTTAGAACCACCATTAAAAATATTCACCACCCTTCACCAAAAATTTGCTTTGAATAATCATCTTGGTAGAACAGCCATCAATTCTTAGAAACTACTGATAATGAAGAACACATTGCACCGTGTACATTTCGATCAAAGCCTTTTATATTTCTTTTGTTTCTTTTCCTCATTCTTTACAAGCTCCACACAGAGCCTTAATCATCTTTTCACCATCTTACGATGGACTGCAACACATTATACAAGAGATGTAATTCCTAAAAGCCACGTCCATAGCATAAAATTGCCGAAAGCAAAAAAAAATTATAAATTTGATAAAATAATTGTATCGTTTCTCAATATCTTCACGGCAAAATCTTAACTTATAAATTAAAGAAAAAAAGATCACATAAACCACATTTGCCTAGATAACATCCGAAAACAGGAAAGCAGGAAAAGCAAGCAAATTCCGAAATATTCAGCCAGTTTTTCACTAAATTCAGTATGGAAAATCATTAAAAAATTGATATTTTTTCAGTATCTTCCACGCATTTCATTAAATATGCCTCTTTATCACTTCATTATACCAAAAAACACATACATAAAAACACACGCACACACAAATACATATATTGTATTTTTAGCCTAATTTTTGTACCAACAGATTGAAAAATATAGAGCTTACATGCTCTATGTTTACACATTAAGTGAAATTCAAAAAGAATTAAATATAAAAACAAAATATTATAAAAAAATACCAAAAAAAAAAAAAATAGAAAAGCTAAAGAGCGAACCTGAGTGCTTCGAAGATCAAAGCTAATAGCTTCATTAACTTCAGACTCGATTCTGAACCGAAGCTCCGCGAAGCAGGAATCGGAGCTGAACTTCGCAACCGCCGGCGCCGCCGACGACGACGAGGAGAGCTCCGATATAGATGCCACCGGGAACTCTTCTTCTCTCTGCTTATGCTCTGCTGAATCCTCCATTTTTCAAGCTTCAAAGCTAAAATAAATATTTAAAATATTATTCAAAAATAATTTAAAAAAAATTGTGCGTATATATGTAGATAGATAGATATATGTAATGTGTATATATAGGTGGAGGAGAGAGAAAATTAGGGTTTAAAGGGAGAGAGAGCGAGAGTGAAGAGGTTGAAGTGTAGAAGAAAAGTATTTCACAGAGCAGCCGCAATTGCTTTGTTCTTCTATTTATATGTATGTATCTATAGATTTTAAGTGGGTCCCACTTAATTGCTCGTTGAGTTTCAACCACCCGAATTACCTTTTCTTTTTTGGTTAATGTTGAAAAACATTTTACGATACATAAAATGAATTAGTCCCAAAAAAGAAAAAAAAGAATGGGACACGTTCATATTCTATCGCTTGATTTAATAATTGAATGTGAACTAAAATCTCGAGTACAGCAGCTTGGCCCGAATTACCTATAATATGTAAAGCTATGAGCATTGCATTGTACGTTGTGGTAAATTAAATACACATGTTTTTTACGAATAAATATCATCTCATTACATTATAATATTACAAATAAAATTTAATATTTATCATAAATATATTCACAATTCACAACCATTATAATTCATTCCCAATGTTTACACAAAGAATATTATTGTTGTATTATACTTTATTTTCATGTGTCGTGTCCTAAACGAGAAAAAACTTTAGGGTGGTGACATGTCAATTTAAAAAAATATTTACCAAATGTTGATTGCGATATTGATATATTCTATAAATTTTTGATCAATATATAACCCGTGAAGATAGTGTAAAATTACTAATCATTGTATAGTAAAATTGTAAAAATATCAATTACAACTTGTGATTCTTATTAATCAAGCAAAATTTACAAATCATATTAGTTTTCGACGACAAGAAAATGACAAAGTCACATTCACTAAATATTCCATCGTCTAAGCTTATTTGATTTGACAATGATTTTGTAAAGGGTTTTATTAAAATTGACCTTTTATTTTTTGTCCGTTTTAGAATTGACTTAATAGCACACGTGAATTGCAATGTTTTGCACATAAAATATCTTGAGTATATTAAGGTAATAATTGATTCCTAAAAATGGAAATTAATAGAGGTGGGAATAACAAAGTGGGGTAACTATAGGAGAGGTGTAATAAACAAACACACTTTTATATATTTTCATGTAGCAGAGAGTGGAGTGCAATTAAGAATTATGCACTTTTTGCTTTTCCTTACTATTCCATAGAAATTTTCCTTATTCTAAATTGAGAACGACTTTTTTTTCTTAATAACAGAAAATAACTCTTACGAAATTTTATTTAAAAAGTTTTTTAAATTCACATTAAAGATGTCAAAATTTCAAAATACATGACTTTAGTTGAAAGAGGTTGGTCTAAATTATTTACGGGCTAATTCAAATTAGTTGGCACAAAAACTATCAAAACTGGTCTAAACATGTAATATAAATAAAATTTCAACTCAATTATCAACTCAAGTAATTTATCACTAAACTAATGCCTTGGAGTTTAAAAACAACTTTAATAGGTCGAGACTAACAATTATGAAAGCACCTAGGCATTAGCTTTAAGTCTTTAGCTCATTCTTAAGATTTGATTGTAGATTTTTTCAAAGGCCCTTTTGTTTTTGTTTTTTTACTATGGAAACCAATATCTTGTTGGCATAAGAAATCCATCATATAATTTGCCACTATTTTACTTGTTCATTGTCTATTTTCTATAAATCTGAAGGACTTAAAAGACGAGTCAAATGAAAATATTTAGACAAAATTTTACATGTATAGAACTAACAGATAAATGAATAGTATTGTTAAATCATGTACCTTATACTTTTTGTGGGGCAAAATTTTAATTTGATTTGGTTTTATATTTTCTCTGTTGGTTCGGAAAAAGGCTGGATGAATCCATTTTAACGTATAATTTACGCAGTTTTACTTTATATTTTGCAAGAAACTGTTTTCCTTTAACTTTATTTTGTGAATTCCAAGTCACCTGGTGCGTGCAATTTCACCGTTGCACTAATACTCCCATTCAAAAAAGTGCAACCACAACAAATAAAATACGGTTCTCATTATCTGGCACAGCATACGCTAAACTTGATATCAGGCGAATTACGAGGAACATTAAGACACAATATATAGATAGCAAACAAAGTAAAACAATTAATGCAAACTGGTGTTCATCTCTACCGCAGACCAGAATCATAGTTGAAGGTGAAAAGTAAAGAACACAAGGTTCGGACGAAGTAATCTCATCGTTCGATTGGAGAAACACAAGAAGGATGTCTGAGAAAATGCAGAGAATAAAAAGTTTCATCAGAGGTTTATGGAAGTAAATCAATGTCGATCTATACATTCAGTTAAACTTACTAAGCTTAGAAGGACAATTACATAGATGTCCCAATCTGTCAATCATATACGAGGCAAGAACATAATCTTTAACACAAAGGCGACACGATCTTCTCACTAAGCAACATCCTAGAAGGGGGTACAGGGAGATGAAAGCTGAGATATCGTTTCTGCAAGTAATTCTACATCAATCTCACTTTTCCGATACCACATTCACCTAAGAATATCACATAAACTACTTTTCGACCAATTTATACCAGAACATATCATTACAGCAAAAATAACAGACCAAACTCCTTCAATTTGCTAAAACCATGCATTCTTTTCTAACCGATGAGATCACAACGAGCAAAGTAATTCTGCATAAATTGTATTTTGTCTTCAACAAGTGATTCAGTATATCTGTAAACTAAACATAAGCTTCCATAAGTTATACACAATAGTGATATCAAGAAACACGAACCAAACTTCCCATTGTAAGCAGACATAGATCAATCATCAGAAAGTTAAGGTGCCCTTCAATCAAAAGGCGGGGCTTCTCTATTTAAGGGAAAATGGGGGAGGGTATTGATGCATGTTTCTGGCTTGATGAGCTGGCATTTCAACTCCCAAGTCTCTCGTTAGTCAGATTCTAAAGTAGCATACACATTTACCCATGAGTAAGAATGTAAACACTTGTTAAGTACTGCAACTCTTCACAATAAAATGGACAATCATATAAACAATGAAGAAACAGAAACAATGCCCAAGCTTGCTTTTTGACAAACTCTCTGGTTCTACCTCTGACGGTGCTGATTGCAAACAGGTTAATAGCCGTTGTCCACAAAGAAGCAATTCTGAACTCGCTAAATGAACAGTTTATCAGATATTAGCCAGAAATAGAATAGGAGCTCAACATACTCAATTTGGCTGTAACAACTGTACCATGCTCAGAATATAATAAATGCAATCTGCACCACGACAAGTCATAATCTCTAGCTTAGCACGACTCAATCAAAATGACTTAAACGAACTGGACTGCTGAGACCTCTGAATTTTACTGCAAATACTGAAGAAGTTTCTAAAGATGCTGCAATTCTCATAGTCGAAGATATTTGAACCTTGGAAAAGTGGGGTTTCACACATAGACATTAATTAAACACACGGACATTAATTAATAGTATGGTGTCTTATACGCAGTGGGCTGTAAGTTTACTTCCAATGTGCTTTCAGGAAGGAAATGGCAGCTGATGACATCACAAGGAAATATGTACGGTGGAAAAATAATCAAAACTTATATAGACCCGAGGGTTCTTCAAGTAATATTAGTTGTAATAGCTTCCATAATGTAAATGCTGCATGATAACTTCTATTCTGTTCGCATTAGGCTCCACAAGTTCAGAGATCATGGTCTAACAATTTAATCTTTTTCCCTCAGGGAGCACATTCTAGCTTGCACGCACAGGGGGAGGCTTCAAAGAGTAACTCGAGCCGTATCTCAAATTAAGAAAAACACTATAAAACTGCACCAAGACGCTAGTAATGGTAAGAAAAATAGAAAATGTGAACTAACATCAACACTACATAATTCCTCATTATATCCTTGGCATCAACTGCAATGAATGTGCTAACAAGTAATACAAAATTGACTCTGTTTTTCGATAAAAGTCATATGAATTTACATCTATATCACGGTAAGATTGTAATAAATGAAAGAATGCAATTACCAGGGCTCTAAGATAGTTAATAAATAACAACTACAAAACGACATGACTATGATAACATGTACATAAAGAATCATGTACTGAATGTAACAGCCGAATGGAGATTACTTTCCATCGCAGTAAGTTGCATTCAAGACGATGATACCTTGACCGTCTTAAATGCAGGGTGAAGTAAACCAATACCATTTAGCACCTCAAGCGGATTACTCGTGTCATTTCGTATTCGCTTCACTCCCTGACTAGCAAGTGATTTATGAGTAAAGCCATACATCTGAAGAATCTGATTATCCCCAAAATGAAATGCTCGATCCATCTGCTTCAAACACCTCTCCACTGAGTAATCCCCGACCTTCCCACACGGCTTACACCCTACAAAGTGAGTCACTAGTGGCCACCTATGATCCCCGAGTCCTGGATGGAAATTCTCAATCATCTCCTCGTATCTATCCACCAAAATCCCCCAATACCCGTGCAAATAATACTTGCTCTCCAAATACACCTTATCCCCCCACTTCTCCCTCTCAGTCGCCAACAAATACACCATTGCAGACTGATCATCTGCCTCAAATACTGGCCTACCCTTAAGCTCCCTAGTCAGTACCTTCCCTGCCTTCTCCCTCACCTTCCCTTTCGGCCCCATTGGCGCTCAAGCATCGAGCAAATCCAACGACCACTGGCAATTCCTCAACAAGAAACTCCCTGTATTCAACCCAATCCAATTCTTCTCCTCATAAACCATCTTCTCCCAACCATGCATCACCAGATTCACCTCCTTATACCTCTCCCACGGCAACTCAAACGCCATATCCGTAAACATAGCATCACTATCCATCCACCACAGAAACTCCGCCTCAGGGTGCCCCAACAAAATCCTCCTAATCAATGGCAATTTCGCCCAAAACCCGGCCATTTCAGCATCCAACAATGCCATATTGAAGAATATCTCAATCCCATGTAGCCTACAATAATCAATCTTGTTCTTGATCGACTTCAACAAGTAATGATCACCTACTGGATTCTCACATGGCTTTGGTGATGACCCTGTCACCAATAACACCCTTGGCTTATTGGGTGTCAAAAAGTTTGAAACTTTCGGCCTTTTGTTCAACCATGAACGTCTTTGTTCATCCCAGTTTGTTATCTTCGGGCCTAACGAATACGGCCCGTTTGAATCATGTTTATATTCGGGCTCGTCATTGTCATCATCGTCATCAGCTAAAATGGTGTTGATATCAAAATTTGCATAGTTGAAGCTGTTATTATTTGACCAGCCCAAAATGTTTGAACCTGTGTTTGCTTTGTTGTCCGTGGCTAGGACGCGGTGGGGTTCGGCACGCTGCTTCTTGATGTAGTAGAAGGCGTGGCGGAGGTCGTCGAGGTCGTGCTCTGGTGTGCCGAATTTTCCGGCGCCGAGATTGCCACGTAGGACGATGACGGTGAGGAATAGGCAGAAGAAGGTTAGCTGCAATTTTCGCATTAGTCTCCGGATTTTTCTCACGCGCCGCTCACTTAACCACCCATTCAACATGATTTCTTCTTTTACGTCCAAATCGTAATTCAAATACAAAATTTTTAATTATAATAAATACCTACTTTAATGTTACACCCAACTCTTGGGTGTGTTTAAGATGGTTTTTGTGTGTGCGTGTGTCTCAATTAGATGTTATGCAATGGAATGTGTGTGTCTCAATTAGATGTTATGCAATGGAGTGTGTGTGTGTGTGTGTGATGCCTGTAACGGAATCGAATGTGTGTGTGGCATGGGTTCGGACAAGAATGATTTGGTTTATAATAAATGTTTTGATTGGTTTACATAGCGTTTGGAAGTTCGTGAGGAATTCATTTACAAATGAATTTCCTTATTTAAAAATGTAAAATAAAATTAAGTTAATTTTGTTATTTGTAAATTTAAATTGTATTTGGAACACATATAAAATTAAAATTAATAGATGTATTTTACTTAAATATCCTTCTTTTATTCAATTGTAATTAGAATATCATATAACTGTTATCTTTTTAACTAATTATTGATTCCTGGTACTATTATAAAAAAAAATTTAAAAAAAAGCAAAGAAATATTTTCAAAAAATATAAACATTACAAAATAATCATAATAATTTTAAGTTCACCCATAAATTTAACATGAATAAATAACTTCAAGTTTAACTATACACATATACACAGCCACGGCAAAGTCACGACAAACACGATACTAATATTTTTAGCGTAGTTGTCATATATAAAAGCATTATCTAGTGTTTATTATGATTGACATATATTGATTATATTAAGATTAACATGTGATAACTATAAATTCTTTTACAAGAATACATATTGCCCAAAAGAAAAATCATGAATAAATTTACAAAGAAGATTAAACGAATAAAGAGGAGTGAATGAAAGATATTGAGTTTTTTCTTTTTTTGCCATGAAAGAGAAAAGAGTGGGGAAGACATTTTTTTTTCTTGAGTTTTTTACTATTCTTAGCAAAGTCAATAACTTAAACTTGAGGGTAGTTTTGTCCTCAAAGAATTAGCAGCATAATTAAAAAACGTGAATTTGTAAATTCCACCACTTGAGCTCGGATTTGAGTAAGGCTTGTGCAAATCTAAGAACTGCAAATCTTGAATTTGTAACTTTTTAAAAATGTGCAACCAAACAAAAAAAATTGGATTTACAAATGAATTCCACAAAATTTCGTGGAATTCATTTGTTCCAAACAGTCTATTAAGGATTTTTTTGTTTATAGTTATATTAGGAAAAATTATTACACCCGCCCGAATTTATAGGCCAATTTTTTTTATATAATTAATAAAATTTATACATATAAATTTATTAATACGTGAAAGATTGACATAAGTTTAAATTAATTAAAGAATTTCTTTGTTCTAGAGGTAAATGTGAGAATTATATATATATATATATATATATATATATATATATATATATATATATATATATATTAACTCCACATGATATACTATTATAAATGTGATGGAAGTAAGCGTGTGTGATAGTGAATTGGTGATAAACTTTTTTTGTTATTCAAGGAAAATATTTTTACGATGAATAAACACGATTGTTTAATTTTAATGTAGAGTTAGTACAACTTGCGTTTATACTACTTAACCTTATAAATTGAATATAATCTAAAACTCAAATGCGACAGACATGCAGCAGGTAATCAAAATTGTCGAGGTTCAAGCTTATTATCAAGCCTACAAGCAACATCTATATTGTAAAATTGGAAATAACTAACTTAAGCCTGTTATCAAATATCGATTGGTGGATATTTACTATCAATCTAAGCAGCTTACAAGTAGCAGCGTAAGCAGCTTGCAGTCACCAGCTATCAAGTAGCTTACAAGCAGCAGCGTAAGCAACTTTCAATCATCAACAGCTTACAAGCAGCAGCGTAAGCAACTTGCAGTCATCAGCTACTAGCTTCTGAAACTATATAAATAGAGAAGTATAATTGAAATGTAAATCATTCGAAAATCAATAACAGTTTCAGTTATCTCTCTATACTATTGTTGTCTTTTACAGTTAACTTATAACACATTATCAGCACGAGCCTCTACATACTTTGGTTTGGTAAGGTACGAATAATCTTTCTGTATTTTAAATTATATTTTGATATGGAAAACATTGCAAAACGTGAATTTGATGTCTTTGATATCTCTGGAAAAAATTTTCTATCTTGGATTCTTGATGCCGAGATACATCTTGATGCAAGAAATATTGGGGAAACAATTAAAGAAAATAATAGCGCATCCTAGCAGGATTGTGCAAAATCTTTGATATTCCTTCATCATCACATCCATGAAGGATTGAAGACTGAATATCTTACTATCAAAAATCCCTTTACACTTTGGAAGAATCTGAATGAAATGTATGATCACCAAAAAACTGTGATTCTTTCAAGAGCTCGTTATGATTGGATGCACCTGAGGTTGCAAGATTATAGATCTGTCAGTGAGTATAACTCTGCGCTGTTCAAAATTAGTTCTCAACTGAAATTATGCGGAGAAACTATCACTGAATAAGACATGTTAGAAAAGACATTTTCTACGTTTCATGCCACGAATATGCTCCTGCAGCAGCAATATCGTGAACGTAGATTTGCAAAATATTATGAGTTGATATCATGTCTTCTTGTTGCTGAACAAAAAAATGAGCTTTTGATGCAGAATCATCAATTACGTCCAGTTGGCATGGCCCCACTCCCAGAAGTGAATGGAGTTGCAGTCCCAGAAATGAATGCAACATATGAACACAGTAATTGACGAGGTCGTGGCCGTGGCTGAGGACAAGGACGTGGTCGAAATAATACTTGGTTTCGGGATGATCCAAATATTATTAAGAAAGACAAACCTCACCACCAGAAGTGGAATAATGAGGAAAAACGTGACAAAGAAAAGACCACTGAATATAAGTCACCCTATAAAATGACATATGTTACAGATGTTGAGGGACTGGTCATTGGTCACGTATATGTCGTGCACAAAAACATTTAGTTGATCTTTACAAAGCATCAAGAAAAGGAAATGAGAAAATAGTTGAGACAAATTGTATTGATTATAATGAACCAGAGGTCTCTACATATTTAGATGTCAGTGATTTTTTCACTGACCCTAATGGCAGCATAGAACATTTAATCGGGGATGGAAATGTCTGAACCGATTAAAAGTACTATTAGTTATGTTTTTGTTTTAAGTTAAGTTGTTTAAAATGGTTGTTAGTTATGTTATCGTTTTAAGTTTAAGTCGTTGTTTTTTATTTTCACCTTATGTAAAATTTATGTTTGATAATAAATATGTTTATTGCACATTACAAGTTTTTAAAGACATAATTTTTGTTTATGATATCATTAGATCTCAAGATGAAAGACGAAGATATATGTCTGACAGATAGTGCAACAACACATACTATACTACGTGATAAAACATATTTTGTTACTTTACTAAATACCTCAACTAATCTAGTTACCATTTATGGTTCTACCAATCTGATAGAGGGCTCTGGAAGAGCTCATTTTATGTTACCTAATGGCACAAAATTTGATATTGCTAGTGCACTGTATTCAAGCAAATCCGGAAGAAATTTGTTAAGTTTTAAAGATATTCGTTGGAATGGATATCATATTGAAACTGCAAATGAAGGTGATAAAGAGTATTTTTATATCACTTCTTTGAATTCATGCCAGAAGCATGTATTAGAAAAACTTCCTGCTCTTTGTTCTGAATTATACCAAACAACTATACGAGCGGTTGAAACACATGCAATGCAAAAGCAAATGTATAATGATCCTAATACTTTCATGCTTTGGCATGATCGCCTTGGTCGTCAATGGGCAACAGTGATATGTTGAATAATTGAGAACTCGCTTGGGCATTTTTTAAAGAACCAGCAGATTCTTTTGCCAAGTAATTATCCATGTGTCGCATGTTCTCAATGCAAATTAATTATGAGACCATCTCCAACCAAAGTTACTTTTGAGGCCCCTAAATTCTTGGATCGAATTCAATGAGATATTTGTGGACCTATTCATCCACCCTGTGGACCATTTTATTATTTCATGGGTCTTATAGATGCATCAACTAGATGGTCACATGTTTGTTTACTTTCTTCTAGAAATCATGCATTTGCTAGACTTCTCGCTTTGATAATCCGATTGAGATCACAATTTCCTAATCATCCTATTAAAACAATTCGCCTTGATAATGCTGGTGAGTTTTCATCTAAAGCATTTGATGATTATTGCATGTCTATTGGAGTTGAAATTGAACATCCTGTACCTCGTGTGCATACTCAAAACGGTTTAGTTGAATGATTTATCAAGCGACTTCAATTAATTGCAAAACCTTTACTTATGAGATCTAAACTCCCTATATCAGCTCGGGGGCATGCCATTCTACATGCTGATTCATTGATTCGTATAAGACCTACATCATATCATAAATATTTTCCTTTACAACTTGTGCATGATCATCCACCAAATATTTTTCATTTACGTGTTTTTGGTTGTGCGGTACTAGTTCCAATAGTACCAACACAACGTAGTAAAATGGGACCACAAAGGCAACTTGGAATTTATGTTGGATTTGATTCTCCGTCTATTATTCAATATATTAAACCCCTTACAGGTGATTTGTTTAGAGCACACTTTGCAGATTGTCACTTTAATGAGACTCTCTTCCCATCATTGGGGGAAAAAAATCGCAACTAGAAATACAGCGTGACATATCTTGGAATGCGATATCATTGTCGCATTTGGATCCAAGAACTAAACAATGTAAACTTGAAGTTCAAAGGATCGTTCATTTGCAGAATATTACAAATAATCTACCAGATGCATTTACAGACACAAAGAATATTGTAAAATAACATATACGTGTTGTGAATGTGCCGGCACGAATTGATGTCCCAGTAGGACATATTGTAAACACAGCAGCAAATATACCTAAGGCACGCCAGAAGCGTGGTCGACCTATCGGTGCAAAAAATTATGTACCCCGGAAAAGGAAGACACATGGGGAGGATACAAGGCGAATGAATCTGGAAGATTCTATACTATCGAGATGCATGACAGAAATGGTAGAACCAACAGATGTTGGTAAATGCACAATCCCTGAAGATATTGAAACACAATTGGTCCCTGAAGAGACTAAGGTACATGGAAATGAAGAAATTTTCATAAATTATGTAACTACCGGAAAGACATGGAATCGAATGGAAACTATTTTGAATGATAGTTTCGCTTGTACGGTAGCACTTGAAATAAATGATGAGGATCCTGAACCACAGAGTGTGGAAGAATGTCGACAAAAAAATAATTGGCCACAGTGGAAAGAAGCTATACAAGCAGAGCTCAGCTCGTTAGAAAAGCGCAAGGTGTTTGGACCTGTAGTCCAAATACCCGCAGATACAAAACTTGTTGGATACAAATGGGTATTTGTACCCAAGCGAAATGCAGTAAATGAAATTGTGAGATATAAAGCTCGACTTGTAGCTCAAGATTTCTCACAAAGACCTGCCATTGATTATGAGGAAACATATTCGCCTGTAATAGATGCAATCACATTCAACTTCCTAATTAGTCTTGCTGCTCAGACTAATTTGGAAATGCACTTAATGGATGTTGTTACAGCATATTTATATGGATCACTTGATAGTGACATATATATGAAAATCCCTAAAGGATTTCATTTGCCATAAGCAAATAAAGTGAAACCCCGTCATATGTATTCACTTAAACTACAACGATCCTTGTATGGATTAAAACAATCTGGTCGTATGTGGTACAATTGTTTAAGTGATTACTTATTTGGAGAAGGCTCTATCAATAATTCTCCATGTATTTTCATTAAAAAATCAACAACGGGATTTGCAATTATTGCAGTATATGTTGAAGATCTTAACCTTGTTGGAACTCCTAAAGAGCTCAATAAAACTGCTGCATATCTAAAGAAAAAATTTGAAATGAAAGATCTAGGACAAACGAAGTTTTGTCTTGGTCTTCAAATTGAGCATTTTTCAGAAGGAATTTTTCTCCATCAATTGGCTTATACGAATAAGATTCTTAAAATATTTTACATGGATAAAGCTCATCCACTAACGACTCCGATGGTCGTTAGGTCACTTGATGTGACAAAAGATCTTTTTCGCCCTCAAGAAGATGGAGAAAAGTTACTTGGTCCTGAAACACCATATCTTAATGCAATTGGCGCATTAATGTACCTAGCTAATAATACAAGGCCAGATATTGCTTTTTCTGTTAACTTATTAGTTAGGTATAGTGCGGCTCCAACTCGCAGGCACTGGGAAGGAATTAAACACATATTTCGCTATTTGCATGGAACACCAGATATGGGTTTATTCTATTCGAGACAATCAAGATCTTCATTAGTTGGTCATGCTGATGCTGGTTATCTATTAGATCCTCATAAGGCAAGATCACAAACATGATACATTTTCTATTTTGGTGATACTGCTATATCATGGCGGTCCATGAAGCAAACAATAACTGTTACTTCTTCAAATCATGCTAAAATTTTAGCTATTCATGAAGCTAGTCGAGAATGTGTTTGGTTGAAATCGGTCATCCAACATATTCAAGAATCATGTGGATTACCCTCCGACAAAGACCAACCAACTACACTATATGAAGATAACACATCATGTATCACGCAAATCAAAGGTAGCTATATCAAAAGTGATAGAACAAAACATATATCACCAAAATTATTCTACACACATGAGCTCCAAACAAGCGGAATAGTTGATATTCAACAAGTACGGTCAGATCAAAATCCAGCAGATTTATTCACTAAAGCATTACCGCCAACGATCTTCAAATCTCATGTACAAAGATGTGGAATGCGCCACCTGAAAGATTTGTCATCATGAGGGGGAGAGGCTATTTGTGCATTGTACTCTTTTTCATTCACCAAGGTTTTTATCCCAACTGAGGTTTTCCTGGTAAGGTTTTAACGAGGCAAGCCAAATGAAATAGTATTCTTCATAAAGATTATGTACTCTTTTTCCTTAGTCAAGTTTTTATCCCACTGGGTTTTCTTGATGAGGTTTTAATGGGACATATTTTTATAATGAATATCAAAGGGAGAGTGTTATGAAATATCGATTGATGGATATTCACTATCAATCTAAACAGCTTACAAGTAGCAGCGTAAGCAGCTTGCAGTCACCTGTTACTAAGCAGCTTACAAATAGCAGCGTAAGCAGCTTGCAGTCACCAGCTACCAAGCAGCTTGCAATCATCAGCAGCTTACAAGCAGTAGTGTAAACAGCTTGCAATCATTAGATACTAGCTTCTGAATTTCTATAAATAGAGAAGTATAATTAAAATGTAAATCATTCAAAAATCAATAACAGTTTTAATTCTCTCTCTATACTATTATTATCTTTTACAGTTAATTTACAACAAAGCCAAATATATTAGTCCCATTTTCCCAAAAACTACTAATCTACCATCACTGTGTGAGTCGTTTACCCTTTTTACGTTTTCATACACTTTTGTACGCTTTTATAACTTTCCCCGCCCCACCCAGAAACTTTTTCCTACAAAGCAAGGACACTTCGGTCACTTCAACTCTCCATTCTATTCATAAATTTCCATTTCGCTTCACCGAATTCAAAAATCAAAATCTCTCTCTTCTCTCTCTCTCACTCTCTCTCTCTCTGTCTCTGCTGCAGAGCAAAAAGCTTCGAGCAACAAAATCCAGCAAAAACCACTCGCCAGAAAAAGAAATGGTAAAATTTTTTAACCAAATTTTAATTTTAGTTTTCAATTTATCAACTTGCTTAAAAAAAAAAGATTTAGCTTCTATTTATTTAGTGTGTTAGGGTTTCAAATTTTTTTTTTGCTCACGTTTTTTCCACCGTTCGATCTGATCGTCTAACATTCAATGCTATCATTTTGTACGCATTATCTGCATTTTCAATGTGTGAATTTATATGCTTATTTGTGTACATGTATATACACACACACATACACACATGTTTTTAGCTTCTGTATGTATTTGATGAATTTTTTTAATTTTGAAGATTTTGTTTGTAAATTGTTTTTACAAATTTCACTAGTACTGATTAAGGTTTACTCAAAATTTTATTTTAGTACCCGATGTTACAAAAATCACAATTTTTTTTTTTTGAAAATCCTTGGAATTCAGGCTTTGCCGGGCTAATCCTACGGCTGTGAAGTTAACTGCAGGGTAAACCAGTGTTACAAAAATCACATTACTGGGTCGTCCTAATCTTCCAAGAATTCGTCTTGGTCCCTCCTGTTACCTTTCCGTTAGATTTGGATGGAGAATTACAAAATTACTAAATCATTTTCCGAGTTTCAAGTTTTTCTTTTTGCTAAATTTCCGAGTTGGTTCTGAATATTTGCTCGGATTTTCAAATTAGTCTAAAAAAATTGGCACGTGCGTAGTCACATGGCTATTTTGGGTTGAGTTTGACAAGAAGATGACTATAGGGACTACTTTGGATATTTATGGGAAACATTGGAGGCTTGTAATATGACTTTTGGAACCTTGGGACTATTTTGAAAATTCAAGTATACAGGGGACTAGTACTGAAATTGCTCTAAATTGTTTTAGTTATACTGTGATTAGTATTGACCAAATTTTTGTTTCATAAAGTCAAAGTTTGAAAGTTTTTAATGTTGTAACTTGGTTTAATTATCGCGATGTAATTAGCTCTTGGGCCATGACAAAAGGAAAAAGAGAGATTAGCTCTTGAGCAAATTTTTGTGTTGTAAAATCTCGGAGTTTTTTAGGTGTGTATGATGTTTCAGTTATCGTAATGTGATTATCTTGGGAGCATGTTTTCTTTTCATGTAGTTGAAGTTTGTGAGTTTTACTTAATCGGTAGTCTTTGTAGAGTGTTTAGATCTTCCTTGTTGAAGCTCATTAGAAGTTGATACAATTCTATTATTTGGTGCTAAATTGCTGGTGGTTGATTGTTCTGTCACCATTCTTGTTTGCTATATCTTCGTTCTTTTAGCAAGTTGTTTAAACGTTGTCTGACAATTTTTTTAAAATCTTGTGCTTGATGAAGGATTAGTTATTTCCTAACGCACGTTTCTTGAAAGTAGATGCTGATTTTATGCTGCACTGAAAATTGAAATTGGCTTACTAAATTTGCGCTTTATCATCGGATGGCAGGATGGCCATGACGCAGACAGTTCAAAGCAAAGCACAGCTGATATGACTGTATTTGTAAGTCTTATCACCCGGTGAAGCACTAGTTGGATTTACTGATATGAGCTTAATAATATCATCCAATCAACAATTCTATATCTAAGATATTCTCTAATTCAGCCTCCAATGGCCATGATGGAATCAGTGATGGCAATTACTCTTCTTAAAGTTATTCAAATATGAAAAGCTTGCTAGTTAGAAAATTTTAGACACTACGATCTTTTTGAGTATGCAGTTTCAGTTTGAGTGAGTATCCCTCTATTTACTTGAGTATTGCTTAACGGGCCTGCAAGGAGCATGGCATGGTTAAATCTTTATTCTGGCTTTTATGTAGTTGATATATTATAACTAATACATGCTTTTTCTTTTTGACGAATTTGGTTTGTGGAGAATATTCTTCACATACTATGCATAAAAGCCAAATCTATTATGTGCTAATTTGATTACTGCTTTTATCCAGGTACAAAATCTTCTTCAACAGATGGTGAGTCTATGCTTTGTGTTTGTTGTCATTTTATTTTAAGTCACATAAATGGGTGTTTCTAGCTTATGTCTTCACAGATTGGGGAGGAAATTAACCTTTCACCTATAATATTTTTCTGTCGTGACAGCAAACCAGGTTTCAGGCAATGTCCGAATCCATCATATCAAAGAATATCCTTTTCATTCTGACCAGCATTATAGCATTCGTATTCTTGATACGTGGCCTTAGGAACCCGAATCGTTACATTGATGTCATACTACTTTTTAATATAGTTTCTCTAGGGAAGTGCAATTGATTTGGATTCTTGAGATCGTCTAATTACCTGTTTAGGTCCATTCACACTTTTGACTTCTGCTATGAATTTAGTTTTATATATTGGTGATATAGGTATGGCTTCATGCACTAATCACTATATGCCACACAGAATTTTTTAGACAATGTCAAATAGCGCATTAATAAAATTTCTATGTATGACGGTTAATGCTGTTAAATATCAGATGGAGTAGTAAATTTATAAATGCGTGCCCATTGAAACTTAACTTATTGCTTCACGTTTATTTGCATCTATTTTTGAGAATGAGACTATATGAATGTTGCACAACGTTTCCTTAACTACTTTGCACTTGATGAGATGGGCAACCGGATCGATGAACTGGAACAGAGCATCAATGATCTCAGAGCAGAGATGGGTCAAGAAGGCTCTCCTTCTCCTTCTGCACCTTTGAAGTTAAAAGACGAAACCAAGTCATGCGACGACTCTGCATGAGATTAGCAAAATCATATTGTAGTAATTACTGCTGATATCGATATTGTTTACGTTGCTTATGATTTTTCTCTGGAACAATACATTTTTACATTGATTTTGTATGTGTGGGAATGTGACCGGCCGGGTTGTCATTTCATGCTGGATCTATGACAAGATTTGGTTGTTTTCGTATTCAAATTTCGAGCGTGTTGTGTGGAATTTGTAGGAGTTAAGATTTTACGAGGTATGACGAGGCTTAAAGTTTCAACTCTTGTGTTCTCATTCAGTTCATGAGATTTAATACAGTATTATTGATCGTTGTCGACTTGCATCTGGCAATGTTTTCTTTTTTCTGTCAGTACATCTCGCAATGTGAAGCGGGATTGGATCCACATAACGTTTAGTTGTTGGGAGTATAATGTTATGAGAGAGATTTATTCGTGATTTAATTGTTCATGTAATTATGATGAAATGGTTTGAATATCCATGATTCAGGTAAATTTTTACAATCAACGTTCCTAGACTAGATATATTTTGCCTATTTATGCTTGTCGACTTGATGTGACTGGTTGGCTACCTTGAAGGATTGGGCGTCGCACGGGCTGGTCTGCGTTCGGCTCGTCAAATACAATTCTTCATAACATACAACTGTGAAAAGGCTTTGCAGAAGTCCTATGTAATTCAACAGCTTCAAATGGAAAACTTATCAGCTGATTTGGGATTCTTTATTACCAAATTCTTTTAGCTCCTATGCAGCCTCAACACCTTTGAAAGCTGTGCTTGACATTTTTACATTGCGTGGATGGATTTGTAGCAGGAGTGAATTTAGAATTTTTGTTTAGTGGGGTTAAAATCATACGATTTAATACTTATATATGAAAAATGTTTTGGTGGGAGTTAAATTGAATTTTTAATCTAAAAATATTTTTAAAATATACTAATTTTTAAAACAATTTGAGGTGAGTAGGGATTGTGCCCTGGTAGCTGTAAAGTGGCTCCGCCCATGTTTGCAGGCTGTGATGCCTCAGTTCTTTCTTGATTCTACACCAAGCAACAAAGCTGTAAAAGATAGGTTTTGTAGTGATGGATATCATTTCGAAGGAGATCTGATAGTTGTGAATTGTTCAAATCATTTTTATCATAATTGTCTAGACAATTTATCGCTATTAAAATCTCTTTTATATAATGTTACGAGGAAATTAAAGTCTAATATTATAACGAGTTCCAAGTTAGCTAGAGATGGCATGCAAGTACATTGGCTGGTGGCTTGTACTATGCTGCTCTCTCATGATTGAAGAATTTATCTAATACACGACGTGATTTTTCAAATTAAAAAGAACTTAATTTTTTTTTTGAAGTTAGTAGAAGTTGCAAATTTACTACCTTCTTTACACATCCACCCTTTTTGAGCAACGTTGGTCTTGCTAGTAGTTTAATGCATGCTTCTGTTACTTCTTTATTGATTTATTACATTTTAGATAAATTCTTCCATCAAGCACTCTTCTATATAGAGGAAAGTTATAAGTGAAATTTAACAGTTGCGATCATTTTATTATAATTATATTATTGATTCATTTCTATTGAATTTTATTTATGAGCAAATTCATTCCTGCATTTGTGGTGCAGTTTCCAAAATCAGTTGGTACTAATCAAAATTGCACTTAATTAATCATCAAGCACTCTTCTATATAGAAGAAGAAAGAGAAAACTAACAAAAGCAACATAATTTATTCCATTTACTCTTTTTTTTTTTGGGTCAATAATTTATTCCATTTACTCATTAATAATAGTATCATATTCTCCGATCCAAAGAGATAAATATCCTCCATCAGACAGCTTCACCACCTATTATAATGTTTCTTTTCAGGAGGGCTGAAGGAAAAAAAGAAGAAGAGAAAAAATAACAATTAGGACAATGATTGCCATAATATTTCTAGTAATATGAACTAATAGTTATATATATATATATATATATAAATTATTAAATTATTATAATATTTTATGACGAGGCTCCGTTTGGTTGCCATAAAAGGACCTGATAGTGCAAAATATCTGTAGGGAAATAGAATATTTTGTACCTTTTAGTTGTCACATTTGAAACTTTTTTTGGTAGGAGATTTTTATAAATATATACAAACACACACACACACACACATACACATATATATAGACACACATAGGTATTTATGGGTGTGATGGGTGGTGGGTTTGGGTTTGACGGGGAGGGGGAGGGGGGTGCATGTGGGTGAAGGGGGGATGGGGTCTGCGGGTGGGATAGTGTGGAGTGCAAAAAAAATTTAATCATTTAAAACACATGAAATATTTTATACTTCTTATAACTAGTTTTTACACATTAAATAAAAATATTTTTCAATTAACTTATTTTACAGTTTTACCAAAAATAAAAAAATCACAAATTTTTTTTCTAAAAAAATATTTTACGCTGAAAGAACAAAAAGGTAAAAAATTAACAATACGAGCAGTGATTCCCATACTGCTTCATGCAGTAATATAAATTATATATACAAAAGTTATTAAATTATTACGATATCACACGTGAAAATTAAGATTTTAGAAGAAGAACATATATAACTGTACTTACTCTTGTCGGCAATGGGTCGCAGGATTGCAACCCCGGCTATAGTCGTTGGCAGGCTCGAGAGCTAATCGGCAAAGATAAGAACCATCAAGGCGGTAGCATGGGATTCCGTTGGGGTTCAACGCACCGTAGTTAATATGTTGTCTCATGTCGTTGTTACCTCCATACGAGCTCGGCGGTGAGGCCGAGGGACTGAGAAATCGATTTACTACTAACAAGGACGAATTTAGAATTTTTATTCGACGAAAACTAAAGTACAAAACATATGGAAAAAAAGTTAATGTAGTTAGTGAAGAATATGATAAAGTATCAAATAGGTCTTTGTGAATTTGAAAATTCTTTTGTAGATTCCTACACTTTAATTTCGTTTGGGATTTTCGATTGAAGAGAGGATAATGTGTTTGAAATACTACTTTTGCCCTTACTTGCAATGTGATGTGGATTAATTGATTTGTTATACTTGTAAATTTTCATTTTTTCATGGAAGGAGTTTTGGCAAAAAAATAAAAAAAGAAATTTGTGCACACACCTATTTATGACGATAGTTATTAAGAATAATGACAATTATTCAATCACTTTCACGGTTGTACTTTGACGAAAGTGAGATTCATGCGAAATATAGAAGATGAAGATGATGATGACATATTTTTAATTGTATATAAAGAAAAAATAATGAATTTTCAGATAAAAATAATGTGAGAAATAAGCTTGTGAAATTGGTTTTATATAACCCATTGTCCAACTATCCATTGGATCACTTTTTATTTTTATTTTTTAAAAAAAATAATTCTCAACTTGTACATTGCATGAAGTAATGAAAATTTGAAAGCATAACAAATTAGTTGATCCACGTCACATTGCAAGTAAGAGCAAAAAATTGTATTTCAGCACATTATCCCTTCTTTAGTAAAAAATTGCAAACGAAATTAAAGTGCAATGACTTGTGAAGATATTTTCAAACTTAGATGGATCTTTTTGAGACTTACCATATTTTTTAAAAACTAAAATAACTTTTCTCATTTAAATTTTATTGTACCGATTAATATTTTATACTAAAAATATCTTAAAAATACTCACGGTCATCTCTGTTAATGATGTAAGACGATGGCGGTAAGGCCGAGGAGGTGAGAAAGCCAGCTTTGGTTAAAGATTGTAAGAGTTGATCATCCTTGGATGCACTTATGGTTGGAAATGGAAGTATGAAGTAAAAGAGTACATTGACCCAAAAACAATAGTAAAAGAGTGGAAATTTCACGAGGAAATCAATTGCCTTTCCCATTTTTATTTATCGATCGTGTGTTATGGCAGAGACAAAGAGAGAGAGAGATTTTGATGTTGCATGGCAAGTATAAATAAATATACAAGAATTTGAAAATTCTCTTGGTAACGGATAAAAGACGTATTTATTTCCCGCATTATAGTTGAGGAACGTATTATAGTAATTACTCTTAAATTTAACCTTCTTCAATGGGGATGAAAGCTAATTAATGAAGGAGTTTCTAAATTTAAGTGTTTTGCAATTACTAATTAATTTACATTAACTATTATACTTTGTGGTTTTTTTTTTTTTTTTTAATTTCCTTTTGTTTCAATTTACTTATTTTGGTTCATTGATTACTTTTGCCCACAAATTTTATCTCTTACTCATTCAAAGTAGTTGCCTATTATTATTATTATTGCTATTTTTTTTTTTCTATTTTGAGATATAGGAGTGGTGGACCCTCTTAACAGTTGAGATACCAGAATTGCCTATTTTACATAGTTATCATGAATAGTCTTCGTGGCAACTATGATTTTTTTTTTTTAAAAAAAGAAAACTTAATTTGCAGCTAGAACTCAATCTTTATTAAACATGCAGAACAAGTGCATTATTTATTTAACACTTTACTTCACGTGTGACTAAGACTGCATCGATAGTTTTGGATGATACCGTGAGCTGCATACAAAAGTGTGGCTACACATGAATAGTGAGATTGAACCAAAATCCAACTCTAATATAGTAATTAACCTCCTAAGTTTAAATTAAGTATTGTCTGAATTAATACCACAGTTGCTACAATTACATGCGAACACTATAAATGTACAGTTGCGGAGGGATGTATAAGTGCATCTTCTACTCACCTTATTTTTTTATATAAAAAAATATATATGTATTTTAAAGATATTCTTAATTTAAAAAATTAATTAGTCTCCATTGAGTAAAATTATTTGTATAAAAATCTTAAATTGTACATTTCCAATATTAGTGAATAAAAATTCTAAATTTGTCCCTAACTATGTAGAAAGAGATTTCCTAAATATGACTATGTTTGTCGGAGGGGATACTCTGATCAAGTTCGTCTAGTAGATTGATGTCAGTCTCTTTCAAATGGGATGAACTTCACACATTTAGGGCTCAGTCTCACATTTTAGGACCAGTTGTCTTTCAAACAGACTGGAGATTTTTCCACGTAGGATACTCGCCGTTCCGACTATTTGATTATATGCATGCATGCACAAGTCTCTAGGGGTGGTCCCAAATGCTCAAAGGTACGACATGTTCATTCGAACAATTACGATAGAGTTCTATAGAATTATATTTAGCACATCTGTTTAATTTATGAGACTTTTTTTTTTTTTTGTTAACGTGAGAATTCAATTGGTAGAGTACAATTATTAGTTGGATTCGACAGAACTCGATCATCAACTGATAAATTCACAAATAGAGCGCGGTGCATCTTAACACATGCCACTACAAGAAAAAAGGGTCTCGGCGACGGGGCATCGCTATGCCCTCGCTTTTCGGCGAGGGCTCAGCGATGGAGGAAAGCCCTCGCCGATTCGGCGAGGGCCGGTCCTTGTATCTGGCACACTGCTATGTATTGATAAATTGCGCAGAGGTACTACCTTATGTCAGGTGAGGCTATGATAATTTAAGAATATGTTAATATGTTGGGCTTTAAATATACAAATTAAATTGACTAATATTTGACTATTTGCCAGCATGTTCGAGGATTACTTTCGCAACCAATATAGCCCATTGAATCCGGGAGAACTCCAACTGCATGTTGACAAGTTTTTCCCAAAATGGTTATATGAATATGTATGTATATGTCTCATAACTGAAATTCATTTTATCCCTTACGGTATGCATACCTTAAAACAAGAGTGATATATATTTGTAGGTAAAGCACAGGAATGATGTAGATCATCATGTACAATGTCTTTCAATGTGGCCTTATAGATTGGTTAGGACCTCGTCAAGATACTTGGTGAATGGATACAGATTTGCAACACACCAATATGCTACATCGATGAAAACAAATAATAGTGAAGTATACGTGAAAGGGATAAGCGATGGCGGGACGGGAGATATTGGCTACTACGGTGTGTTGCACAACATTATTCAACTTGAATATAATAATCCAACTTTACAACATACAAGGGTAGTTCTCTTTAAGTGCGAGTGGTACGATACCACAAATGATAGAGGTGTGAAATACTATCGCAAGGCTGGTATGGTTGAAGTGAATGTGAAGAGAAAGTATCCCAAATATGAACCATTTGTATTGGCTGCCCAAACTCAGTAAGTATATTATTGTAGATATCCAGGGGCCAAGGGGAATCGTAAAAATTGACAGGCAGTAGTTAAAGTACGCCCAAACTCAGCAAGTGTGCTATGGTGTGTTGCACAACATTATGCAACTTGAATATAATAATCCAACTTTACAACATACAAGGGTAGTTCTTTTTAAGTGCGAGTGGTACGATACCACAAATGATAGAGGTGTGAAATACTATCGCAAGTCTAGTATGGTTGAAGTGAATGTGAAGAGAAAGTATCCCAAATATGAACCATTTGTATTGGCTGCCAAACTCAGCAAGTGTATCCAGGGGCCAAGGGGAATCGTAAAAATTAACAGGCAGTAGTTAAAGTACACCCTAGAAATAACTATGCCATGTCTGAAAAGGAAATAGTAGTGGAACAAAGAACAAGTTTCCAGTCCGATGAAATGAATGTGCCTGTAGGAGAATGGAATGAAAGTAATTTGCCAACAATCTGTCGTGCTTCGGGTGAGAACAACGAAATATTGGAAGATGATCCTAATGACATCCATGGTCAGTCTATCATTGAACAAAATGAGCAGGAAGAACATGAAGAAGATGAAAAAGAATATGAAGATGAGACTGAAGATGAAGAGGAATATGAAGATGCTACTGAAGATGACGACGATGATGATAATGGTGATGATGATGATGATGAAAATAGTGATGAAGATGCTGAATATTAGTCTTTGGTAAAGATGGATAGTTGTTTGAAGAACTTATGATATTTTGTGTTATCGCAACTGATGTAACATTAGATTTTTAATAGACATTCCTTTTGCTTGTAAGATATGAACTTAACTAATATATTAAGTGAACTATAAAAAAATTGTGTTTAATTTCAAATGGGAGGTAGTAACGATAATGACCCCAATGGCAAAAAAATTAAATTGACGGATTTCTTAGGAAGGCGTAGAGAATGTGGGCAAGGGACAAACACATCGATAGGTTAGTAATGTATACAATATTATTATTTTACTCAATTAAAATTAATATTTCCGATTTCTATGTGTTGTATCATAGTTGACAAGTTTGTATGGTTTACAGGTACAGGACAGCCATCATATGGTCGCGAACAAACACATGGTCAAACTCCGAGTGTTCGTCATTCCATAGGTGCCCATGGTGTATCAGTGCATAACTCTAGTTCAGCTTCCATTGGTACGGAGCAGCGGGTGGCAGACATTCTACTTCCACAGCAGGTAATGCCTCGTGAACTTTTACGTTCATCCGGAGCTCCCGTTGACCATATAACTGGTCATACTAGTCCAAACATTCTACATCACCCTCACGCAACGGATACCCAAACCACTACCTCATTCGGATTGCGACAAGGTTTTGATGATCTACATGTTGAGAGGGATGACACTCATGTACATGGTGACACACAATGTCACCCGATGACTGAGTTATCAAGAGTTGTTGAAGATCGAGTTGATGGCATTCCAGACTGGATAACATATGGATTCTCATCTATGGAAGAATTTGCAACATGGGCCACTGACTCACGCAAACATCTGAAAATTAAAGGTGCTGGGTAAGTAGAATTATTCATTAACAATATATCTCTATAGTAAAAGTTAAGTTTCATAACATATAACACAACAGTTTCTTTTATAATTTGTAGATGGGATCCATATAACGCGACCAGAGATATTAGGAAATCACTACATGCAGGCTATTTAGAGCCTTGGACAACTTGGGGAGAGATTCCACCTGATGTGAATGATAAATTTTTTGATTACTTTAAGGTTTGAAAAATGCATTCAATTTATATATTAGACAAACATATTATGTACTTGAGATATATATCAGATGTACTTTCTATATTTTTATTATATGATTCACAGAGGATGTACAAGTGGTATCCCTGCGATGAAGCAACCGTTGCCTAGAGGTTTAGCTTTTTGGGCAAACACGCATAACTGATAACTTAAGCAAAGCCCGTAAACAAGATAAGAAGCCATTGTGGCTTTCGCATGATGTATGTGATAGAATGAAAGTGGTGTGGAGTTCCTCAGCATGGCAAAACAAATCCAAACGGAACTCTGATAATAGAAAGAAAAATTCATCTACGCACCATTTGGGATGTATCATCGGACAAGAATGGGCAAGGAGGATGGTAAGAATAAAGCTGATTGTACTGCAGTAAGTGATAAATAATGAACAATATTATCTTGTTCATTACATGTCGAACTGTTTGTTTTGGTGAATTTTTAATGTAGGCCGAAGAACACGGGAATGAAGTGACTTTTGTTGATGTTTTCAACAAAGCTCATCGGAAGGGTGGTGATAGACCATACACAGACGCACGGGCTGAACATACAGTGGTAAGCTAGTTTCTTTAAACTTTATAGCGTTGATGATTGATATCAATAGAATTTATACAAATGTTTTCTCCACACTGACGATGAAGAACTCGAATTCGCTCACAAATTTGTTAAATTGTTGATTACACCCTAATTATATGAAATGTAATGATGCCAAGTACATGATTGAACTTAGGTTAGTGTGTTGAATGAAAAAAACTTCTATAATCTCGCATGATTATTTGAAACTAAGTTAAAGTTGGTTGAACGATTTAATATCTGAGAAAGTTTAGTAAAGAATATTACAGTTATATGATAATAAGAATTATAGACATAGTATTTCAATAGCAAACGGAAAAGGCGTGCATGAATATCTAATTTTGTTTAGTAGAAACAATTTGATGGCCTTAGGAACTTGTTTAATATTCATTGTATTTGACTGTCAATGCTTGTATATTGGGTTGTGGCTATATCTTTAAATAATACAAGTAACTGGTTACTTCATGGTACAGAGGAGACTATGTCCGTTTGTCGGGTCCAAAAATTTTAAGGTAATTTGTTAATTCTTGATTACAAGCTTAATTATATCAAATGTAATGATGATAATGCTGTTATTGAACTTAGGTTCAAGTGTTGAATGGATAAAACTTGAGTAATCTTACAATCTTGTTTGATACTAAGTTAAAGTTAAGTCTGATATGTTAGAGTGATATGATAATTGGAATTATAGCGATAGTATTGAAATAGATATTGGAAATGCATACATGAATGTAAGATTTTGTTTAATATTTCATTGTGTTTGAGTGTGAATGCTTGTATATTGTGTTGTGGCTATTTCTTCTGAGTACAGGTAATTAGTTAGTCCACGGTACAGAGGAGATCCTGTCCATTATTCAGGTCCGAACTTTCCCTTTTAGCGTGGGTTCTTGACGGACCGCGACATTTTATGAAAGTAAATGTATGTTTTCCCTAGTGCGTGTTTTGTTTGTTTCTCTGATGGTTTGTCAAATTATATTTTTGGTTTGAATCCAAAATTGTCAATATTATTCATGTCTTTACGTGTTGATATTTGTGCGTTACAGGTTCGATACACAGAACTGCTTCAACAGGTATCACAACCATCAGAGGCATCTGAGTCTGATTTAGTTCCAACTCCTGTTGATCGTAACGCATTATTCTTGGAGGTAGTTGGTAGACCACACAAGGGTCGTTCATACGGGGTGGGATCACAGGTCTATGTGGCGTCTACATCAAATAGTTACCCTACTACCGGAAGCCACATCACGCAAAAAGATCTCCACGAGGCAGTTGCTCAAGCCACAACATCTTTGGAAAGCAAGCTGGAACAAAACAACGAGGCGTACTGCACGCTGCAAGACAAGCTGGAAAAGAATAACGAGGCGTATCACAATCTGCAAGAGAAGCTGGATAAGCAGAATGAGGCATACTACAAACTCCAACAAGAAAATTCATCACAGCTCCGTGATGTCCAAGCACAACTAGCACTACTTGCTTCACGGTTACCTGTTCCTGCACAACAACAGTGTTCGTCGTCTTCGTCTTCGTCTTCATCTTCGAATGATGGTGAAATGGAATAGAATTTATAACTTTTTACTGTTATGACATTATAAAACTCTATTACAATCAGACTGTAATAACTTTTAGGTTTACTTTGAACAATCTTTTTAGATATTTATTAGCTAATTTGACAAATATGTGCACTAGACATTATTTTGTAGTATAAAATATTTAATTGACAGGTCAAACAACTTATTATTATAATGGATAATTTTACAAATATAAATTTACATTTGTACGAGGGGTCGGCGAGGGACGAAAACGGCGAGGGCACGAAGAAGGACGAAAATGGCGAGGGCACGGAGAGGGACGAAAAAGGCGAGGACACGGAAATGGACGAAAACGGAGAGGGCATGGAGAGGGACGAAAACGGCGAGGGCACGGAGAGAGACGAAAAAGGCGGCGGCATGGAAAGGGATAAAAAATGCGAGGGTACGGAGAGGGACGAAAATGGTAAGGGCTAATTGCCCCCCTCGCATAGTCGTCGCCGAAATAGTCACTCGCCGAGTCGTCGCCAAATGGCGTGGGCTCGGCAAGGGACCGCAATTCACCAACGAAGGTTTTGGCGAGGGAAGATTCCCCTCGCCGGGACCTCGTTGAGACCCTTTCAGCATCGGTCCGGCGAGGGGAATCGTCCCTCATCGAAACCGATTTTTCTTGTAGTGTGCTTTTTACACGACTATTATTTATAGGCTAATTAACTCTTGGAGTTTAATTATATCTCTTTATGACACTGTTGTAGATGGGATTATATATGTCTTGTGAAATGATTTGATGATATTTTCATTAATGAGTTTCGTAATGTGAAATACTGAAAAGGGTGCAAAAACAACAAGCTTGTTAACTTGGAGAATAAGCTTATATGGTACTTACAATTTTATAATATTTAAGTAAAAGACATCAATAGCAATGAAATGTTTTAGCTAACTGAAAGAATCTTTTGATCAATTCAGAAATTATTTAGATTCCACTAGTAACGAAATTTGGTTATATGTACATTTTTTTTTTGTAGGGTTGTTTAATCTTGTTAATGATGAGTAAATTAGGCTGTAATTTGAACTATATGGAGGGAGAATGAATGAATGAATCACTGTTAAAAATAATAAATTAAATAACGAATTATTTTTTATCAGATTAAACTTTTTAAATGAGGTAATCAATTGATAGGCAGGTATCATATAGTCCAAGTTACCAATTAATCTTCAATTCATGTCTCATCGTTGCCTATTTAAAAATATAAAAAAAAGAATTTGTTCACTTTTAAGATTAAAAAATGAATTTTACTTGCACATGAAAATACGTTGTTGGAGACAAACAAAAAGAAAAATATCATGAACCTTTCTTAACAAATAAAACTTTTAAATGCGGTAGTAATTGAATAACCACTTATTTTGACTAACGAGTATTAAGTATATATAGTTTAAGGGCAAGCTCAATGGGGGCTCTAAAATGTAAACATTTCTATTTTTGGGTATTTTTGTACTTTTTTAGAGCCCTAAACCCTAAAAAGTAGCACTATTCATGAAAAAAGGACGTGAGGTCCACCACTTTTGGGTTAAAAGATACCAAAATCTGAACATTTTGGTGCCCGGAGCACTATTTTGACATCTTTTAACCCAAAAGTGGTAGACCCCACGTCCTTTTTTCATAAATAGTGTTACTTTTTAGGGTATGGGGCTCTAAAAAAGTACAAAAATGTCCAAAAATAGAAATGTTTACATTTTTTAGCCCCCCATTGAGAATAGCCTAATGTGAAAATGATGAGCTTTTGGCGAGTGGGACATTGCTGGGAAGAAAGCCATAGTTGTAGCAGTATATATGCAGAGACATCCATGTACTACTTTGTTGATGAAAAAGTATGCAATGGCTAATCCCCAAGCAAAGATCCTTGGAAGATCAAGACCATGGTGAATGAGATCAAATTCATGTTAAAGTCCTGAAATCCTTATCCGTTTAACTAGTTCAGTCAAGGGCAAAAATCCAAAACAGCGGGTAGGAGCAGTTTTACTCTACTATCTTTGGGGGCGCAACGCTGCATCTATGAGTTTACTAGTTAGTGGTCAGGTTTCATCAGATAATCCGGTGATCGGACTCTATTAGCTAGATTCTCACATTATCTAAAAAAATATAAAATTAGTAAGGTCTGTTCGGTATAACTTTTAGACATTTAAAAATACTCTTTATGAGTTTAGAAGTTGAAGCTAATCTGTTTGACCCATTTCATAATTTTTTTTTTTACGTAAAAGGTGAAGTAAGAAAAAACTAAAAAAACAAGGAGCTCTAAATTGGAGTTTTCCAAAAAAGACTTTTGTGAAACTATTTTTCTTTTTATTTTTCAAATATTCTCTATATTTTTGAAAGCTCAAGATTATTCTCAATTTTTTTAAAAACCCAATATTACCCAACATAGGCCAAAAAATTAACGTAACTTTTGTTTAACAACATTTTTAACTAAACCTCTACAGCTCAAAAATTGAAATTCCATAGTTGGGCCAAACATAGTTTTGAGAACATAGGGCAACAGATTGTGAAATTAAGAGTTTGAAAAACAATGCCCTTGATTGGTATACTGTGTCAAATTGGTATCAACATATTAAGTGAGTGATTTATTATAAACGAATATTATGTGAAAAAAATTGAGGTTTTATCTAAAGTATTCGATATTAGGTGGAATAGTTAATGATCTAATATGATGTTCTTAAGATTTATTATTTATCAACTTGAGAAAATAGGATTCTTTAACATGCTCTAGTGTCAAAATACAATCAACTAATTATCATGTTTTCCTTATTTTGGAGTATTTGGGCATAGATGATATCTGTGAAAATGTGCACATACATCTATCCAACTTATTTATTTATTTACTTATTATGATAACGCGACATTGTTCTGAAATCTTTCAAGATCACACCAAGTACTAAACATCGGAACAAATGACCAAACATACACAACTTATTTTTACTTCAAGTAATGTTAAACTTCACCCCATGTTTCCTTTATTCTTTTCTTCCTCCACAAGGTAGATTTTTCATTGTGATCCCTGGTAGTTGATTAGCATATTTCAACCTTAAACACCTCTGGATAATTCCACATTTTCTCATCACTAGTAACTTCCACTATGAGTGTTCCACTTGCAGTTGATTAGCAACTTTCATTGTGACATCCTATGCTTTTTTTTTTGGTCGACATATCCTGTACATGATTTGCAGCTTTCAACCAAAAACATCTTTTTCATTTTCATTTTAATGAAAGATGTTCTCATTGAAAAATATTTTGAATTGACATTAGAGGTGTCAAATTCGAGACACATGATTATACACTGAGAATGTATGTTTCAAGTAATTAGTTAGAGGGAAAATGCATCAAGATTATCCCTAAAAAAACTAACTTTCTGATTAATTCAAAAATAAGAGGTGAATATATTTTTCACCTTCACTTCAACCGCGGCACCACTTACTAATCCAATGGAGTTTTTGTCTAAAATGAAACTATACAGAGGCTAAAAAGTCCTCACGTAACAACCTAGGAAAAAATGAAAAAACCCAATCATAAACTTTTTGTCTTTGTAGTTTGACGTAGTTGTATATGATTAGCTAAGCTGATGCGTAAAGGCCATTAAAGCAGAGAGTAGACTTTGGCTTTCAAAATATTATAGTCCCTTAAAAGATTCTTTTTTCGTTCATATCTAAAATCAGAATCCAACCGAGAAATACGAAAAATTAAAATTAGGTGTATATACATTTTGATCACTGACTTTAACATTTTCAAAATGCTATAACCAAATCAACCAAATTGAATCAAATCTTATCTTATTTAGTAGGATCAAGTATATTAATTCAATGTCACCATCAATTCCTATTAAGAGTTTTTTATTTGTTAATAATTTCATACACACGAAATCTCATATTCGATGGGCCTAATTAACCCTGTATTTTGTTGTATGAATTTGTCACAATGAAGTTGTCATCTAAAACGTTCCTCTCTTGTAGCATGCAATTTTTTACCTTCACATCTTTTAATATATGCTTATAATAGTTGCCTCTTTATATATCTAATTAAATTATCTCAAATGATTTCCCTCATATTATCCTTGAATGGGCTTACCCTTACTTTTCATCGTACTTCTTCGTTCCTAATTTGTCCCTTATAGTATTGTCACAGATAATGGTAAAATCCTGACCCGACATATTCGGGGTAAAACTTCAATCCAACCTCATCAGTGTGAGAGAGCCCCGGACTTTAATCCTACCCTTCCAGTGAGACCTGAGTCTTTGAGGTGACTGGTTTGGCCTTGAGATGCCCAACCTTAAGATTGTCTCTTGAGCATGGCAATACCAACTCAACTAAAAAACTGTCAGAAATCACAGATGTCCTATTACCCACGACCTTGCCCATGCTTGTGTCTGGTACACGCCATAGAGGTGCAATGACCCACTCGCCATGTGGTCTAGTTTGGGAAAATCGAAAGCATTGTCGGGTGAGTATGAATATCACTCTCCCAAGACTGAGTGAAGGAAATTCATTCTCAAACACTCATATTCTCTCTCTAAAATTATCCTCCAAGTCATATGCTTCAAGCTTGGGCCTATTATTCAATGATCACTTATTAGACCATACCCCTGGAGGCAATTAAAGGCATTCATTACGGTACATATTAATAGTAAAGTTAAAATTGAGTCTATCAGTGGTTAATTGACATTACTTATAGTTGTCTATAAATAGAAGTTAGTAAGAAATTCAACTTTTTACATTGAAAGCACTATAAATGGACCATTCAAGCTTGTCTATTTTTTTTTGCCTTCATTCAAACATTGCATTCATCAGCTTCAAATGGCAAACCCTTGGGCCTGCCTTGCGTTATGTTTTTCGATGTTTCTAAAATTTTCTGCAGCATCGAGTCTTTTGAATGTGGGTTTCTATCAAAGAACTTGTCCATCAGCAGAGCCATTTGTGAAAATTGCAGTTGAGGAAGCAGACCAAAAGGATCCTAGCCTACCTGCTGGCCTCATTAGAATGCAGTTTCATGATTGTTTTGTTGGGGTAATGTATTTCTTGATTTCTTATATTTGAAAAATAGATTTCTTTTTACTAGTTCTTACCTAAGAAATATATCGGTTCTATAGTTTGTTATGGACCATGCCGCTAGATTGATACTGCAAGCTTATATATGCTAGATTATATACTTTTTATTTATATAAATTAAAATTTTAAAATATATTTTGGAATGTCAGAAAATAAGGGAAGGAGAGCTTATGTATTTGCATGACCCACTTAGATTTAACCATATTTACACCTAGAGCCACTCCCTTAGCGGTCTTACCACCATACCACAGAATAGGGCTCGTGTGTTGCCTAGCTATGAGCTTGCCTTTACTACCTGCCCGACATATGCAGACAATTTCCATGATTGCATTTGTAGAAGATTAAAACGTGCCAAATCTTTTATACATATGATTGTTCGTAATGTCTGAAGTTGGTAAGAGACATAACAAGAAAGTAGTTTATAAGTTACTATCGTGGGTTTACATAATAATTCATGTAAAATCAGTATGGACTAGTGCATTTAAGATCTTAGATAATAATTTTTAAACTTACGACACAAATCTCACTTACAAATTTTAGAGTTTAGGGTATAGAACGTGACACTGTTACATCTAAATTCATCCACTTGTCATCCATCTTCCTTGAATACTTCCAACATTACAATTTTCTTCCTAAGAGTTCCATTCCTTTGTGTAGCAAGTGATCATGCCTTTAGAATAAGGGCTCAAATTTTGTACATTTGCATGTTTTTGCAGGGTTGTGATGCCTCGGTTCTTATTGATTCTACAAGTTACAATCGTGCTGAAAAAGAGAGCCCAAGGAACCAAAATCTAAGAGGTTTTGAAGTGATTGATAAGGCCAAGGCCATGTATCGAAGCTCAATGTCCAAATATAGTTTCTCGTGCAGATATCATAGCATTTGCAGCCAGAGATGCAGTTCAGGTCACCGGTGGCAGCCACTACGATGACGAAGCCGGCCGCTGTGACGGCCGGGTTTCCCTAGTCGAGGAAGCTACCAAGAACCTCCCTGATGGGATGTCAAACGTGACACAACTGAAGCAAAGTTTTGCTATAAAAGATCTATCACTTGAAGAAATGGTAACCCTTTCGGGCTCTCACACTGTAGCTCATTGCGCTTCTTTCACAAAGCGATTGTACTAATTTAATAGTAAATATCCACAAGATCCTTCACTTGACCGTAAATACGCAAAATAAAGAATATGTCCACGTCCAACGAATATCAGCACGGGTCCGAACCATCTGTACCAATGGATCCATTTTCACCCACATTTGACAACAACTACTACAAGATTTTGAAAAACAAAAAGGGGTTGTTGTTTTCTGATCAAGTGCTTTGGAGCAACATTTTGACTAGAAGTATGGTGAGGGTCAATGCAAATGACTCAAAGAAATGGGCAGCTAAATTTGGTACAGCAATGGTGCAGATGGGTTCAATTGGTGTTCTCACAGGCATCAAGGAGAGATCAGGAAGAATTGTAGAAAAGTGAATTAAAATGATCTTTTTTTTTTTGGATCAAAAGACGTATACGTTAATTAAATCAAAAAAACATATATCATTCAATCCGTATCATATGAATTAAAATGGTTAGACTCTATATAAGCTGGTGTAAAAGTAGCATGTTGCTCTTTGGTGCAATTGCTATTGAAATTTTGGATTACTATATAATAAAGTCTCCATACTTTATCTTTCAACTATAGCTTAAGAATTCTATCTTGTAATAAAGATTTCAGTCTTTTGTTTTTTTGTTTTTGTTTTTTATATATGCAATAAAGTTGTGAGATAAACTTGCTATTGAAGCTATATATTTTTCTTTAATTGATTTTTGTCATATTGTCTAAATAATGAGCAATCTACGGATTCGCATAGAAGATTATTCTATTTTAGTTCTTATGGTATTTGGTATTTATTTATCTAATAATTACATTCATGGTGAATATACATGTACATAATCTATTGAATGTAAGTGGAGTTTAATCGGACCAGAAAATACTAAAAAGAGAAATTGAATATCAAAAGAAAAAAAAAAGACAAGTAGATAAAAGACCTATTAATCCATTAAAAAAAGACACTATTCTCTTATAATTGCTTTCCCACTCTTGTAAAATATGAGACAAATTTTCTTTTTTAAAAAAAATTTATCAACATTGGCTAAGCTCTTAGCCCATGTGACCTATACATATACTGTCCATTGGGCCTCACTCTAGGGCCATCCAAAAGCCCAATAATACCTAAGACTCAAGTGGGCCCACCATGAAACTAGGGTTTTCCTCTTCTTTTATGCATCTCTCTCAACTCCCAGACTCTCTCTACTCACACGCCCTCTCATCTTGAAGCCCTCAGGTATTTTTTTCTCTCGCACACACACACATACTTGTATGTATTTATGTGATGTTATGTATGTGTATATTTATGTGTGTGTGTGTGTGTGTGTGTGTGTGTGTGTGTGTATTACTGTGTTCATAGTTGTGTTATGTTCAGATTTGTTTATTTTTTTTTGAATTTTTTTTTGGGAAAAATATTATGGAAATAGCTACCCATTTAAGTTTAATAAATATTGGATTTTCACAGTGCTAAAAATATTCGGTAAAAATTGGATCTTTACAAGCTTAAGAGATGCAATTTTTTATTTATTTATTTATGATTATTCACCTGCATTTGTAAGCTAGTAATAGAGCAGTCAATGGTTAGTTGAATACAATTTAAAGCATACCCATAGGGATATTTTTAGTTTAAATGCATTTGTTTAAGTATTTTCTTAATCTTGAACTTAAATCATGGCTGTATATATGAAAAAATAAATCTTTATATCTATATATGTATGTAATATATTTGTACGACTGTAGACACACACATACAAATCACATATTAAAGTGGGGCCAACACTTCCCCGGACCCGTGGTCTTCGTGCTCCGGGCTACCTTTTATATGTATATAGATATGGTTTAGTGTACATGCACACATTTACTAATGCATGTATTGATCTGCTTTTTTATTGAGGAAGTGAAAAATATGACTCTGCCTTAGGCGCCGAAAACAAAGTAGAAAGATAAGTTCTTCCCTATGTGATTTATGATTAGTGTAGAGTTTTAAAAATTGAATATTGGAGGAAATTACTAGGCTTCCGAACACATGTTGTACTTTTTCAGCATACCTAAAATTAAGTTCTTGCTTTTCTTTAAGATTGGCTCTGTAGTTTTATCGTTGCATAGTGATTTTACTTTAGTGATCTTATAGGTTGTTGGAAAATCGATCAAGATGCAGAACGAAGAGGGGCAAAACACAGAGCTTTACATTCCGAGGAAATGGTAAACGAATTTGCATAGTTTGATTGGCAACTTCGTGAGAGTTTTGAGTCTGGGGATTTTAGCTAACGTGTTATGTTGCAATTGCAGTTCTGCCACCAATAGGCTGATCACTTCAAAGGATCATGCATCTGTTCAGATCAACGTTGGTCATTTGGATGAAAGAGGAATTTACACTGGCAACTTCTCCACATTTGCTCTATGTGGTTTCATCCGTGCTCAGGTTTGTCTTTGTTATATGATGGACGTGTAATTGAGCTATGGCATACATACTCTGCATTTCTTTTAAATGATGTGAGGCATGCGGAAAGTGCAGCTGCTACATTTATTTGTCTCTGTTGCTACTTGCTATAGATAGATTCAGCGGTTCATTTTCTTTGCTTTCAGATCTATTTGCATGTACTTCCATTGAAATCTTTTGGCAAGTTTTCTGTATATTTGATTCTTTCCTTTGCTCTCGACAGCAGATGAGTTCCGCAGCAAGATAATTGTATTTTGCATCAATGCCAGCCCATTGCTCTTAGATCTGAGTTTGTTATACCTTCAACGATATAAGAGTGTTTGGTAAATAAATGAATGCCTGTGAAGTCTCTATTGAGTACAAGTGTCTTAATTATCTGATCGGTCCATTTAGAGTTTGAATTGTGATTTTGGGGATACAACTTGAGCTAGATCTTATTGTAGTATGTGAAAGTTTGGGGGTTTTTAAAGGAATATATACTTCAAGTTCAAACTCACCAAGTAAAAATTTATCCCTTCAATGGTAGGTTACCTGGTTGACTTATGTCTAAACAGTGGTTGATCAAGACGGGATAGAGGGGGGAGAGGGGGTGCATCTTTGTCATGGTAACGTCCGGAAAATGGAAAAGGATGTCGCATGATAAAAAATGATCAATTATTAGACAGATATGCTATAAAGCTAGCAAGCAAACGACTTTTGTGTGCGTATGGTAGACCCTTTTCTGTATCAGATCTTGTGAACTAGAAAATGCTTTTGGAACATTATATCGTGAGTAGGATCTCTGCTTTTGTTTTTGTTTTTGTTATGCTGCTGCTTTTCTATGTGTATGTGTTTTATACTGGCACAAGTCTATGCGTCCTACTTGTTTCTATGAAAGGTATTCACTGATTTTATGCTGCAATTCTAACTTGTATTTTCTGCCGATCTAGGGTGATGCTGACAGCGGACTGGACCGTCTCTGGCAGAAGAAGAAAGTAGAAGTCCGCCAGCAGTAAAGAGGAGATTTTTGCTTAGTAATTTGAATATGGTCTGAACTATATTATTTACCATGCTAGTTAATAGCTTATTTTCTTTTTGACATGTGAACTGCAGGTACGGTTTGATTTTTCTATTAAAGATATCTATTTTATTTAAGAGTTGGCAGTTGAAATATTCAGTTTATCTATTTCTTATTTTGGTTAGAGTATATAGCTCCTCCTCTCTCTCTCCACACGCACAGCGATGTGTTCGCGTGCGCGTGCACACACACACACTAGTGTCAACACTCGTTTGTCAAATGATGTATGGATCTCACTGAAAGTACTCGAGCATGAGATCGGAAATATGTTTTATTTTTTTGTGGAGGGGCAGATGAAGAGAAGGATAGAGAAGAAGAGACTAAAAGTGCAGTGGTGGAAATCATTCTGCTAGTAGTTGATGGGAGGGTAACCAGGCTGGAAAAGATTAGTTGGCTGCAAAAGTCGAGAATTACGTGGTTAAATAAGGGGCACGAGAATAAAAAGTTCGTCCATCGAGTAGTGAACTCGATTATTCTTATAAACACCATATCTAGACTGGAGGTTAAAGGGGTTCGTTCTGGAGGAGGAAGTGACTTGATTAGTGGAAATAAGCATTATCATTAATCAATTTGATAACGTCTCGATTGTCCTTGATTGAATTTGTCTGAGTCTCTCGAATGTTACCTAAAATGAGTTGCTAATATGGATAAATCCATGCTAGAGGCTCTTTGGCTTGTGATTGGGTTGAAAACATCCCAGATCTCCTCCATGAACTTCTATGGAAGGATTTGCATCTAACGGGGGATTGGATGATGTATATATTTAATTTCCGTATAAATATATTTCACTTTCACCAAAAAAAAAAAAGAAAAAAAAGAAAAAAGTCTAAACTCAATTTTCAAATGGTAGATGTCATAAGAAAAGAACAAGATGGTCCCTTTCAAACAATGGATAAGATTATTTGATTGATTTACTCATAGATTTACTATCTTAATAAAGTAAGTACTCTTTGGAATGATTAGAATAAAACGAAAATATCCTTATCAATATGAGAACATTGCCCCGGTCGAGCATATTGGCTGCGCACCGACCATGAGAACGAAGGAAAATATTTTTCTTTTGTTTTTTTGTTGATGTGAAAATTCAGTTGTCGGGAACTTGACCACTAATTAATAAATTTATAGATATAATAGTCCAGTCAAAAAGTTTTGAACCCAAGTAAACCAAGGAAAATATTTAATTATAGTAGAAATGGCGACAATTCGATCCACTAAGATTTTGTGAATTTACTTTTGAGTTTATTATAAACAATTTATTTTGAATTTTTTCAAGAGATTATTTCTATAACTCTTACCCATTAACTCTAAATTGGACAAACTATAAAGTATATTGTACTCGATCTTACTTTATATTTTTACACCATTATAAATGTTGGTGTAAGAAATGATCTCAACAAAATAAATTCAATACCATCAAAATGCAGGATCATGAGGATAAAGGAAATTCATCAAACTCTCTCATTGCTAAATCACTAATTTTTCATCAATTAGTATATGATATAATAGTACAAGGTCAAAATGAATCAAAATTGAAAAGAGAATATATTACAAAACCATTATAACTGCAGAAAAACATATTTATTAAAAATGAGCTCATTTCTTCACGAATAGGCTAATGAAGAAAGCCAGTGCAAGTAAAACTTCAAATCATAATGAAGTTAATCAATCTGCACAAACATCAAACTACCCCCAAATCCCAAAACCCAATCCTCCCCACACACAATGACGACAACTTAGTACACGAATCTCTCGTTATACACTAGATACTGGGAAAAAGGTATGCTTTTGCAGTAGTAGATTAAAGAAAAAAAATAAAAGGTAAGAAAGAAAGAGGAAAGGTAAGTTTTTGCAGCAGGTCTTCAAGCAACTGAAAAACATTAGGTCCATCATAACGGACAGTCAAGCTCTCACAACGATGTGAAACCCACACGAGCTTCCCTCAAGCAACAGAAGTAAAGTTGAAGTTGCCACAAGTTGTTCGCTGTCCAAAAAGCAAAGAACTGAAACCAAGCCTTGATGCAGCAAGATCAAATTGCAAAAGATTGTCCTCAATCTGATGTGCTCCTATCACAATTGAAGTCCTTGGTTCCACACCTGCATCCAACAATCCTAAACACATCACATTGTTACCAACTTCCACCATTGAATTTGCACCAAAAATTCTCCATGAAACACTCTTGCTCTGCAACACAAACTCAATGGTAGGAACACCAAGGCCTAAACGAGTACTGCCTAAGCTTCTCGGGTCATAGCATACGTTGAAGGGCGCCACTGCTTTCACGCGTGGAACTTTTCCTATCGCTTTCACAAATGCATTCGTGACAGCATTGTAAATAGATGTTTCCATCATCGTGTAACGATCAACAGTGCTGATCTTCGTTCCTCCATAACCATCCTCATCGATCTTCAACAATGTTGTGTTTACTGATACATCTGCATTGTTCACTTTGATTGATTTCACTCCAATGAAGTACTCCACAGAAGTCTCACCTTCAAAATAGCTCCCAGCAGTACTCACAGGGTTGGTGAGAAGTGGGGTGTAAGAAAGCCCTTTAGAGACATCATTATTTGGCAACAAATTGTATGGACCATCACCAAAAAATAGCACACCATTTGATGAACTCAAACAGATGGCAAATTTTCTCTTGAAGCTAAACGCACTAGACAATAGAGAAGGTAATCCAATGCGGCTCTTCCCTAATCCAGCCATGCCAGTAACTCCACTAGCAAGACCTTCCAACAGGAAAGTAGGAGCACAAGTGAAGGGAAACTTCGGCACGGAAATCAGAGGTCCCAGGTTCGAGCCATCGGTGGATTGCAGAGAGACCACATCTTCTGCAAGCCCACCACTTGTGCTGAGTTTCTTGATAGTGTTGTCTGGAAAGAGTCCACATGTGTTGTTATTGCAGCCTGGTTTAGGACCATTGTAGCAGTCACCACAAGCATTATTAGAGGTGGCAGCTGAGCATTGAGCTGAGCGGCAACGTACAGGCCTGTAAGATGAACTAACATAGCCTTGCTCGCAATCAACCCATAGATATTGACCACCAAGATCAACAGTGAGCTTCACAGGCACAAGTGGTGTTCTTTGTTTGATTTGAGTAACATATTGGCCCGTGGCTGAGTCTTTAGTGACTGCAAGGACAAGTGCACGAGGCCTGAACGAGGTTTTAGCTAGAGAGGGTGAAAGAAAGAGAAGGAAAACGAAGAAGAGAAGAGCAAGTTGATTTGCAGAAACCATTTTGCTACTAATTCAATGGAAGTGTAAGATGATGAGTGAAGAGTAATGCGGGTGGTGTTATATATTTATAGTTGGGTGATGCGATGACTCGCGACTTGGTTCTGATCATGACGCAGAAACTCACGCCCAAAATGAATAGAATATATTCAAGATCTTATATGGAGATAATGAATTTTATGATTTTTTTGTGTGCGATAAGTATATATTGTAATAATACTTTTATGTATGACTCAATTTAAAAATGCAGCTTTTGAGGAATATGGTAAATTGTGAGTAATCATGAATCAGAACTAGATTGAAAATGCGGTTAAAGTGAGTTGCGAGTGACTAGGAATCAGAACTAAGATTGAATGAGAGAGATGGGTTATACGTAGAGAAATATGTATGATGGACAATACTAGACGGAGCAAGTGTAGAGGTACATTTGTTTGACTAGGGCTATAGTCCTTACTCTCCTCAATTTTTTTTTATTTTATAAAAAATATGTATTTTAAAGGTATTTTTAAAATGAAAAATCACTTAAATCGCTGCTGAAAAAAAAATTATATATATATAAGTGTTAAATTATGTAAATTTAATTCTCGCTAAATAAAAATTTTAAATTCACTCATAAAATAAAGACCCTAACTCTAAAGCCATATTGAAAATTATGGAATTCAATCTTAAATTTTTTTCTTGTATGACAAATATATATTGTTAAAGTAATAATAGCTTATATAATCGTTTTTTAGGTCAGAAATTGTAATAAAACCAAATGATAAATACAAAAGCTTTAATCAATGTCAGCAACTAGTAAGTCAAGTCAAGCTTGATGGATATTAAAAGGCAAGCTGCCATTAGCTACCCTAGCATATTCATTTATTCATATATTCGTAAGGTGGCCACGTGCATAATATAGAGTCGTACAAGTTTGAATATGAATTTTCACGCGTTTATAAGTGCATAAGAAATATACTATTATTATTATTATTATTTAAATAATATGAGAATTTAGTTAGCATAATTTTATTATTAACTGATAAATGTTCAAATATAATAGTATTTTTTTTTTATATATATTAAATTAGTTAATAACAGAATTTAAAAGTAATAAATAATATAAAATATTTGACTTTATATAAATAATTTTATCTTTATTACTGTTAGATTATTCCCCGACTGAAATATATATTATTCCCATTTTATATAGTGAATTTTGCATTGACCCCTAGTATGGAAAGTCTAGAAGCCATTAGATAAAGACTAAAACCAGCTACATTGGCATTACAAGAAGACCACCAGCATAAACAATGGGGCACATATTTTACAGGGGGTAATGAGCTTATATAAGGAGATTTAATTATATCTTTTTTTAAAATAAAAAATTGTAAGTACGAAATCCTTTATAAAAAGGTTTAAACTTTCTTTATTATTTTAGCAATTTATTTTATATAATTAATTTTTTCTATGACAGGTTGTAAAGATAAATTAGTTGAAACAACGTTAAAAACTTTGATGTTTTCCAATAACGTGGACGGGTCCCCATCATATGCCGTATCCACCATACACATAATATAATTAAATAATGGAAGAATATATTGATTACTGTTTCTTTATACCTCCATTCTCTTTATCTGAATTTTTATGCTGTGGTGGGCGAGGGAGCTTCCGAAATAACTAATAGTCACGTGGTTGCTAAAAGAATAAGTGGCTTCCAGTTTCAGATTTCTAGGAAATATACAAAAAAAGTTCAAAGGAGAACTGTAATAAGCATTTGCTAATAATGTGGCTTCAACTTTTGGTATTTTTAGATGATGTGAGAATTTAGTCGAAAAAATTCGATTATTATATTATTTAATAAATAAATATTTGGATGTAACAGTATGTCCATACATATATTAATAGCGACCTTGCAGTAGCAATTTCAATCAACTTTTGGTCCTTGTATAATAACTATTGTACTAAATATGTAAACACCCTAATCCAACAAAATTTGAACTGTTTTGTTAGAATATGCACTTATCCCACATAGAAAAATCATAAACTCTTAGACCACTTAATACGATCCTGAGTTACTCCACTTGGCTCTAATTGGTTTTAAGTTGAAATCTCAGTCATCTTAACATGGTATCAGAGCTAGGCCAATGGTCTAGTCTCATTCATCTTCCGCGTGCGACCCATCTCAAATCAGGTCCACTTGTCTTCAATATTTCGCGTGTGCATAGTCTACGCACTTTCAATCTACCACATGTGTTATCTATTACACGTGTGTTCAATCTTTCATGTGTAATCCATCTCAAAAAATTCAGTTCAATATTCCACGTGTGACCCTTCTCAAATTAGGTCACACGTGAGGAGAAGTGTTAGAATATGCTGTCCCACATAGAAAAATCATAAACTCTTAGAAAAAAAAATTATTGATGTGTAAAGCAGAAAATGTATTACTTGGTCATATGGGTAAGAGCTGAAATTGGGATTAATTTTTTGGATTTGTACCCTCTCATTTTATTCTTGTGTCATTCAGAAACGAGGGATATTATGAGTTAATACCATTCATTTTAAAATTGTTTTTAAACACATTTTTTTAAAATTTATTAGTTTATTAATCTAAATTTGATGACTGAGATTTAGAAAAATAATATCTAATGACGTATAATACAACCTCATTTTAGAAATAAAAGAATTAAGAAAATGAGAGGATGCTTAAACTAGTTTCACATGTAGCAGATCTCATTATTGTGCATCGACAAAGTTATGATATATTATATCACTAGAAAATAAGTGATTTTGGAAATCAAAATTAGTAGAATTGTAAGGATTAAGTAATTTTTTAAACAATATATTAAATACAAAGAACTTTTTAAAGTATTTTAGAATATTTTGTAGACTCAGTAGGGATTACAATACCAACAAGCATGTACTTGTGTCCATCATTATATGTAAGATTACCAAAATGTTTACACTCAAATCTTGGTGCTACCTATATAAATGAATATCTTCATGTTCAAGGCTCAGTAAATATAAATTTCACCAATAGGAAATGAGCGTGTTAGGATAATAAATAAATAAAACTAACTCCTTTTTAATGATATAAATTTTTAAATAAGGTGTTCAATTTATCAATCACATCCACTTAATAGCTGGGGACCTTTGTCATGATCATAGTAGCATGATATGTGGAGTTAGATATATACCAAGATAATGAATGTAATTAATGTTTGATTACACTGGAAAAGATTAATGGAAGAAATAAAATATATCCTACAAAGCTACTAACATGATAATCCAACACAGAGTAATATTGTACACCATTATAAATGTCGAACTTTTTAAATCGTTAAAATAAATTTTGTCAAATAAAGTATGTGTCCCATTCGGGTGAGAGAAATAATATCAGATATAACACTAATCTCGCTTGTAAATTTGAAAATTTGAATCAAGGGCGTGAGAATAATACTCTTGTCAATAAGTGCATATGCTTTTTGTGTTCTTTATGAAAATCACTTTAATCCCCAGAAAATACGATAAATTTCAACCAGATCCTTGCGATTTTTGAAAGTCTCTCCATAAGTTCCTGTAATTTAGTTTGTTTTGTGATTTTTAATTGATAAATGAATAATGCACTAAAAAACTATTTTTGCCCTTAAAATATGATGTGGATTAGCAAATTTGTTATGCTTGCAAATTTTCATTGCTTCATGCAACTACATAGCAAGTAGGAGTTTTGGCTATTAAAAGATTAGTTTGATCATTTGTTTCTTGATTTAAAAAAAAATAAAAAATTACATTAGTGCAGTCACCTTCGAACAAACAAGTTGGAAACTAATAAAAAAATTAAACAAATGAAGGTTTAAGCTTAATCTCTATCCATGTGGATGCTGCAGGTTAAAGGAAAAGAATTACTTCTCCAACTCAGCACATTAAAAGGTTGAGATCTTGATGTTTAAAAAATGGCGCATTCATATCTGTTAATTTAATGCTCATGCATAATTTTCATATTTTTTTGTTTTGGTTTTGTAATAATCACTTAAAGAGAAATTTCTTGAAACCATAAAATGAAACTTGACTCGATCTTCATTTGGAGCTGCAATATGGATTCAAGTCGTCTGCTGACTGCCTATTGTTTCATGATCCCAATTAAATAGGACACATGAATATGAGTTTAGTGTTGGTGGAAGCTGCAGTTATCATGGGTTTAACAAAAGTCTTTAAATATCTCTATAATTTTAGTTTTAAAAATTAATTATTTCTGCTGAATGAAATGCATATCGGTATATATATATATATATTGTTGTGAAATTATGAATTTTAAAATTATAGATTAGTCCATAACAAAAACATCATAGGCCTCTCTTATCATGTTGTTCATATGAGTTTTGCTGGCCGACTTGGTGAAATAAGATTTGATTTGGTTACGTTAGCATGTGTTTCAAGAATATTACAATTCCATGGTGTATAAGTCTGGTTTCAAGATTACTAGAGTCCACAATATGCACGAGTAGTTTGCAAAGAGAACTTGGACCTAACTAGTTTCACCAATTGATTGTCAAGGGGACTCTACCTGCTTCCGTCGAATGGGCTTGCTGTTATTGGACCAGGAGTTAGTTAAGGTACTGACGTGGGTCAAACTATAGAGGGTATCGCGAGACTACCCGAGGTTAAATAAAAAGAACAGAATCATTGACTGTAAGATAATATACCCCCAGGTTTCAAAAAGCTTGGATGTGACACCCTCCTCCTGCTGCTGAAGGTTGGTCCTTGATTAGTTCTTGAAATTCCTGCAATTGAATCATAAGAAATTGATACGTGTGACAACACCAGCAAAAGCAAGATATATGCAAAGCACATAGAAAGATAAAAATGAAAATAATATCCATAGCTCACTGTTTTCCCACTCTTTCTTCCTTCCAAAATATAACGATGCCCGTGGTATTCCACTGTCACAAAGATTCAAAATTCCAAACTCAGCAAGCGAGCCACGTGTCATAATCTTGAGAATAACCATCGTTAAAATTCCTTTCCTACCAACGACTTGTGCTTAACTTATTAAAAAGTATTACTGTTTGGTGAATGTAAGCTTCCCTACATGAAATATAAACATTAACTAACTTCAACACTTTCAACTTTATGTGGTGAGCATGTGGGGTTTTAGTGCAATTTGATAATCCATTGCAATAATACTTTCAACTCTGAGTATTATAGGGTTCTATGATGCACTAATTTCTGATAAAAATTCTTCATTCGGTCTTGTCGGATGGTCGGGTTTTGTATGTGTTGAGGTCGGATTCCACGCAGTTGAGTTGGTCGGCTACGCTTGCCAAGCTAAACTTTCAGGTTGGCCTCCGAGTTAAACTTTCCAGGTCGGCTACCTGACCTGCACAAGGAAAATGAAGGAAAAGGCGGGGTGATGACCCGAATTTTCCCCTCGGGCGCGCGAATGATTAGTATGTCTGAGTTGACAAGGTAGCTAAAAGTATTTAATGACGAGTTACCTCCGAAATGAAGGAGGTGGAGCTCTATTTATACTAAATTTGGGTCTGACAACATTTAATGCGGTGCAGCTTTACGTCCCATCAATGCTTTATGTCCCATCGGAATAGCTGGCACTGAGGTCGGGGTTTTCCGGGGTCGGGGTGAGGTCGGATCAGCATCCAGGTTGGGCATTTAGCTAAATATGCTGGGCTTGGCTCGGATTAGCCCGTCTCAGCTCGATGCGGGTAAGTTACCTCAGCTCGAGGATCCCTCGTCAATCCCCCCCCAAGTCGAGATCGAGGGGGTGAGATCTAGAATTGGGAGTTGCTTCCGAGCTGGAGGTGCCCGACCCCGACAAAGTAGGGATGGCCGCGTCAGCGGTGTATGCCCTTCAGCTGGCTGACACGTCACATAGCGGTTCTGACAAGACGCGACGTTTAGGCTCCCCGAGACGATTTTCAAAAGTGCCTATAAATAGGGCCTTGACATCCGAGATTTATTTCACACTTCGCTTTCAACTTTTAAGAGTTTTAGGTCAGATACCAGAGTGGTCGGACCCATTTAGCTCGGAAAGAGTCTTCTCGGGATTTTCAGCTCGGAGCCAGCTAGGTCGGGTCACATTCTGCAGGTAAGAGCAGTAGGTACGTCCCGACTCCCTTTAGTTATTCCTGTACATTTATATTTAAATTGTAGACAGGATGGGGAGGTCGGAGTCGAAAGATTCCCAGGCAATGGAGGTGAGGTCCTATGGTGGGGATGAAAGTCCGTCGAGCTCGGAGTCCACCTCAAATAAAGACCAAGGTGGAGAGAGCACCAGTGCGTCTCAAGGATCAGCTCAAAAATCTAGGCCTGGGGAGAGCGATGATGATTGCCAAGTTATCGGGGTCAGACTGGCGCAAGAGGAGGCTGAGCCAGATCCTTTGGTCGACCTGGGAGACTTGGAAGATAGAGAAGATGAGGAGCCGCTGAATCAATTAGAGGGGGTCGAGATGCCACAAGAGTACCTAGCTGGAGTTTCTGCCGCCGAGCCGATCGAAGCAGTCCCAGTTAGTGCTGTTCGACCTCGAAGCTCGGCCACAGCCAGCGCTTCTTCAACTCGGGGGAAGATGATTGAGCAGTTGTTCACCTGTTGCAAGCGTGAGTGCCATTCCACGGTGCAAATGGCCAACGCCAGGCTGAGGAACTGGTCAGTGAATCGTCATCACAAGCTGAAGGTTCCAGGTTGGCACGAATCGGCTTGCTATCCTCCAGCCGACCACTTCACCATATACGATCTTGCATTCGACGTCATCCAGCTCCCTCTCCCTGGTTTTGTTGTCGATATCTTGAACTATTTTGAGCTCAGTCCAAGTCAGATGTTGCCGAATGGTTGGGCCATGATGGTGGCCTTCTATGTATTCTACCTAGAGAAGAAAGTGGAGCCGATCTTGCGTAGGTTCAGGCATTTCTTTGTGTGCAAACCTAACCCGAAGCAGCCAGGGTGGTTCCACTTCGCAGCTTGGGTCGGCAACTCCATATTCATCAAGTGGCACTCTTCTAACAAGGGCTGGCATAATGACTATTATTGGATAGAGCCGGCTGTGAACTCTGGGTGCAGGTTGGTCTGGATTCCAAGTTTGAGGAAGACCGTCAATGATGACCCCAAGCTCTCAGATGAGGAACTTGAGGAAGTCGTAGTGCTCAGGCGTGCACCCGGATGCTGATAAATATTGACAGTAAGCTCAAATGGGAGCGGATCTGGGACTCCAAGCTATTTGGTAGGGAACCCGACCTCTCGAGGGATCATCCCAACCTACTTCCCGAGCTTGAAGGGGATACGGGGTCCAGCTCAGAAGAGGGTCAATTTGTAGGATCGGCGCCTGACCTCCCAATTATCCTGCCTCCCAGTCTTTTTAGTTTGGCCTTCGGCTCTTTTTCACTTCTTTCCCCTACCTTTTGCAGGTATGGCGGATACGAGAAAACTTGCGTATGCCCAGGTAAGAAAGAAGAACAAGGCCAGCGGCGAGGTTTCAGCTCGGTCTGGCTTAGGAAGTGCTGCTCAGGGTCAGAGGCAGCGGCCTAGCGGCCAAGTGCGGGAGGTCAGCCCCGAGGTCTCTTCCAAGGGGACGTCGGGGTCTCCCTTGCCTAAGAGATCGAGCTCGAGAGTGGCGATCCCGGAGCGCTCAGCGTCCCGTCCTGAGAGTAAAAAGTGGCCTCGGGCCGAGTACTCCGGGAAAGGTAAGGCCAGGGAGGTGAGCCCTCCCAGCAAGGACTTCATGGAGGCGACCAAGGTGGCCCGCGACCCCAAGCTGGCGATAGTCCCGGCAGAGCAGCTCTCGCTCGACCTGAGGACGGCCATAGTTACGGTGAGTCTTATCCAACTTTTGATATGGTTATGTTTTTTAGCTCGGCTGATCGTTTTGCTCTCTTTTACACAGGCCGAGTTCCACATCCTTTTAGCTCCTAGCTTTCTTGTCAGGGCCTAGAGTCATTGCGTCGAGCTCGGGCAGCGATACATAGATGCTCGAGCAGAGCTTGAGACTCTGAAGGAGGAGGCCGCCCAGAGGCGCAAGGCGGACGCGGCGGAGATCGACCGTCTGAAGAAGGAGCTTGATGGGGAGAAGTCCCGAAGCGAAGTCGCGGCCAAGGACGTCGAGCGCTACAAGCTGGAGAAGCGTGAAGCCGAGACGAAGCTTCAGGATCTGGTGGACCGGGTCAGTCCCGAAGGAGAAAAGGCAGTGGAAGCCTTCAAGTCCGGTGATGCGGCCGTGGACTGGTTGGCCACAGAAGGTGGGGCCATGGCCAAGTATGCCGAGCTGGAGTTCTACTTCTGAGGTCAAGTCGCAGCTCGGGAGAGAGCGAAGACCTTTTTCCCTGCCACCAAGAATGACTATATCGAAATCTTGGAGGCTCCGCCGCCGGAGGTTTGGGAAATTCCTAAGCTTCCGGCCGACCTGACGTCCCAAACTAAAGAGGTGATCAAATTTGTCCAAGAAGGCATGGACCGGGTCGGGGACGAGGTTGATGCAACCAACGTCGCTCCTTCAAAATAGATTTTATAAATCAGCCCGAGTCGGGCTTTTGTAGTTTCGTCCAGGTTGGGCTCATTGTAATTTTGCCCAGGTCGGGCTTCTGTAATTGTTTTTTTTTTTTTTTTTCAATTCTAATAGATTTAATATTTTGCGTTTTATTCGAGTTCGTACTTGTGTACCTTTCCCTTCGCAAATTTTTCTTAAGTAAGTGGGGTCGGGCCAATACAATGAACCTTTCAAACTTAAGTAAAAAGAACCGAGCTGGACACGATTAATTAATTATCATCCTAATCTGAGCTGGTTAACTGGGCAGCTATATTATCGTCGCCAACCTGGACTCGTCAGTCTGATTTAAAATTGGTCAAACTAATGTTGACGAATGTTGAGTTCAAGTTTAGACCCAAACTAATATACCGACCTGAAGCCGGATCATATCGAGTTGGACCTTAATTCAAACTAGCAAAGCTAATCAAATTGTTATTGATTATACTCGAGCTGGAACGTTGTCCGAGCTGGTTTACTTTGAATTATTAGCTCGTAATTAAGCGTGGCCACCAAGTTAATCCGAGATGGCAACAGCTAAGTAGCTGAAGTGCTTGGGTCCGGGTTGGGCATTGCACTAGTTTAGCTACTTGGGCCCGAGTCGGGCGTTGCACTGGTTTACAAAATGCATTGTCTTGAATTTGTACATGAAGTACTTGGGCTCGGGAGCCGATTACAAGCAATGTTTTGGCTCGGGGCCTTAACAAAAGATTTCAGCTCGGGTGCTGTTACAAACGATTTTGGCTCGGGGCCGTTACAAAAGATTTCGGCTCAGGTACGTTAGACAAAATACCGCTTCAGGTGTTCGGAGTGCCATGCATTCTTCAATAATTTCCCGTTCTTGTCGAGGAGGTAGAAGGTCCCGGGTCGGACTTCTTTCACGACTTCATACGATCCCTCCCAGGTCGGGGAGAGCTTGTTACCAGAGCGCGGCAAAAAGATGGCCTTTCTGAGTACGAGTTCGCCAACCTTAATAGACTTAGGCTTGACCTGTTTGGCAAAGGCTCTTTGCATGACAGCTTTGATGGCCAGCATTCTGATTTGAGCTTTAGCTCGGAGCTCTTCAGCGAGGTCGAGCTCTTCACGGATCCGTGCTCCGTTTATTTCTGGATCATGGTGGAGGGTTCTACTGGTCGGAGACCCGATCTCCACTGGCAGCACTGCTTGAGTATCGAAGGTCAGTTCGAAGGGAAATTCTCCCGTTGCCGAGCTGGTGGTGGTCCGCTGAGCCCACAACACCTCGGGAAGAATCGATGCCCACTAGCCCTCTGCTTCCTCCAGCTTGGTTTTCAGGCCCTGCAAAATGATTTGGTTAGTCCTTTCAACTTGGCTATTACTTTCAGGATGAGCAATAGATGAGAATCTAAGGTTGATCCCAATCTCAGCACATTTGCCTTGAAAGTATGCACTGTCGAATTGCTTGCCGTGGTCAGTAATGATGACCTTTGGCATCCCGAACCGGCAAATGATGTTTTTCCACACAAAATCCCAAGTTGCCTTTTCTGTTATTCTAGCAACACCTTCAGCCTCAGGCCATTTGGTGAAGTAGTCTACTACTACGAAGGGTACTTCTTTTGGCCAACACTGGTTGGCAATGGACCGATGATATCTAGACCCCACTGATAGAATGACCAAGGGCTTATCATCACCGTGAAGTCTACCGCTGGCTTCCTCTGTACATTGGAGAACCTTTGGCAGGTGTCGTACTTTTTTACGTACTCTTTGACATCTTGTTCTAAGGTTGGCCAGAAATAGCCTTGCCTTAATGTCTTTCGAGCCAGAGTTTTGCCTCCCAAGTGGTTTCCATATACCCCTTCATGGGTCTCACGGAGTACATAGTTTCCCTCCTCAGGTCCAACACATTTCAAGAGAAGCCAAGTATAGGCTCTCTTGTAGAGTTGCCCAGCAATTATGACAAACCTTGAGGCCTGTTTCGTGAGTTTCCAAGCAGTTTTTTCATCCTCCGGGGTCATACCCCCCTCCAAGTAGTCAACGATTGGTTTGGTCCAATCTGGGCTTAAATTGAGCTCGGCTACGGCTTGCACCCCCAATTGAATGCTCGGTTCAAACACTTCTTCCACATGGACCAGGGCAGGTCGGCTCTCACCCAGGGCCAACCTAGACAGGACGTCAGCCTTCATATTCTCCTCCCTAAGAATTTGTTGTATCACGAACCTTTTGAGCCCTGAGGTCAAATTCTTGACTCTGTTGAGGTAGGCTAGCATGGTACTGTCCTTGGCTTCGAACTCTCCCGATATCTGACTAGAAACCAATTGAGAGTCGATGCTCAGGTCGATTGTCTGTGCCCCGAGTTGAGCTACAATTTTCAATCCCGCAATCACCGCTTCATACTCCGCTTCATTGTTAGATGCCGGAAAGGTGAACTTAAGGGAGTATTGGTGCTCATGCCGGGTTGGGTCAAGGATGACCACCCCAGCTCCGCTCCCAGACTTCCCTGAGGCCCTATCCACATAGACCTTCCACACATCCTCCGGGTCATGATCGGCTCAACCAGTGCATTCCACCACAAAGTCTGCGATGGCTTGGGCTTTGATTTATGTTATGGGCTTGTAGGTGATGTCAAATTGACTCAGCTCAACTGCCCATTTCAGCAGCCTGCTCGACGCCTCCGGCTTGTGCATAATGGACTTGAGCAGAGCATCCGTCATGACCTTGATTGGATGAGCATCAAAGTATGGCTTTAGCTTTCTTGCCGCTATGACGAGCGCGAGGGCGAGTTTTTCCAAGAAGGAGTACCTCGCATCGGCCCCGTGCAATGTTTTGCTGACATAATAGATCGGCGTCTGCTCCTTTCTTTCTTCACGGACTAGTACCGCTGCCACTGCTGTCCCCGAGCATGCTAGGTATAATACCAGCTCCTCCCCCACCTCAGGTCGGGATAGCAGGGGTGGCGAAGCTAGATACATTTTCAGCTCTTGGAAGGCGTTCTGGTATTCTGTAGTCCATTCGAAGTTCTTATAATTCCTCAATATTTTGAACAAAGGTGTACACTTGTCGGCCGACCTGGACATGAATTTGCTCAGCGCCGCGACCTTGCCCGCCAGCACCTAGACGTCCTTCACACAGGTCGGCGGCACCAGGTCCAGTATTGCCTGAAACTTCTTTGGGTTGGCTTCTATTCCGCTGGCTGTGACCATGAAGTCCAAAAACTTTCTCGCCTTGACGCCGAATGCACACTTTTTCGGGTTTAGCTTTATCCCAAAGTGCTCCATTACAGTGAAGGCTTCATCCAGGTCGGCTTCATGGTCTTCTGCCTTTCTGCTTTTAACCAGAATGTCATCCACATAAATCTCCATATTTCGGCCAATCTGATTTTTGAAAACCTTGTTCACCATTTGAGTGTAGGTGGCTCCAGCATTCTTGAGGCCAAAAGACATGAGCTCATAGTAGTAGAGACTTTTATCGGTGGTGAAGACAGTCTTCTCTTTGTCTCCGGGAGCCATCTTGATTTGGTTGTAGCATTTGAAGGCATCCATGAAAGAGAGTAGCTCGAATCCGGATGTGGCATCCACCATTTGATCGATCCGAGGTAGGGGAAAGCAGTCCTTAGGGCAGGCTTTATTGAGGTCGGTAAAGTCAATACACAATCTCCATCCTCCTGAGGACTTGGTTACCAGCACCACGTTGGATAACCAGGTTGGGTACTAGATTTTCTTTATGTGGCCGGCGTCTACCAATTTGTCTACCTCTTCTGTTATGATTTATTGCTTATTATAATGGAAGTGCCTGCGCTTTTGCTTCACCGGATAGTGATTCGGGTCGGCATTCAGGTGATGCTCAATCACTCCCGGGTCAATACCTGTCATGTCAGAGGCGGACCATGCAAATATGTGTTCATTTTTTAGGAGAAATTGGCTTATACTTTTCTTGAGGTCGGTAGAGAGTTCACTTCCGATTTTTGCTATCTTTGTTTCATCAGAGAGTTCCACCTCCTGAAGGTCTTCAGCCGGGCTGCCTCTCTTAGCATCCATTTTTTCCTCGGGCAAATCTGGTCCCCAGCCAACTTGATATTTGGGTCGGAGGGAGTTTTCATAACACTCCCGGGCTGAGAGCTGGGCTCTACGGATGGTGGCTGTGCCGGCCGGGGTCGGGAATTTTAGGGCCTGGTGGTAAGTTGAAGGGACGGCCCTGAAATGGTTGAGGGCCACCTGACCTAAGATGCCATTGTAAGTGGAGTTGCAATCCATCACAATGAAGTTGGTTTGCATCGAAACCCGCTTATCTCCGTCTTCTAGTTTCAGCAGAAGGTTAATGACCCCTTCAGCTCGGTGGGCTTGCCCGGTGAAACCAGCTAAAGTGCCCCTCAATGGCTTGAATTGGCTCATGTCCAACCCCATTTGCTCAAAAGCGCTGAGGAATAAGACTTCCGCCGAGCTCCCGGTGTCCACCATTAGCCTCTTCACGGTGAGTTGGCTATTTCAGGGCTAATCACCAGTGGGTCATCATGGGCCAATATTACCCCCTCCAAGTCTTCTGAGGAAAAGGTGAGCTCCTCCACCCCCGGGGCGGGGCCCAGTACCAGTCCATACTCCCTCCTAGCCCGAACATAACCCTTCCTGCCTGCCAAAGTCTCCCCTCCCGACGCCAATCCTCCTGCAATGGTCTCAATCACAGCCAAACGTTCGCCCCCAGCCTGGCGCCTGGGTGGACTCCTCTCTCTATCCCTTTGATCATGATTTCGGGTCGGCTGCGGGTCTACGTACCTTCGGAGGTGACCTCGGGCTATCAATGCCTCGATCTCCTGTTTCAAGTCTTTGCACTCTTCAGTGGTATGGCCGTAGTTCATATGGTAGCGGTAATACTTGGTTCTATTGCGCTTCTCGGGTTGGCCTTTCATCCTTGAAGCTGGAGGCAGGTGGTTCTGGTGCTGGATCTCCATCAGGATCTGCTCCCTTGTGGTATTAAGGGGAGTGAACATAGTAAACCGGGGGTTCTGCTTTGGTTGTTGGGGCTGCTTGCCTCTGTCGTTTTGGACTTTACCCCCAGGTTGGGCTTATGAGGTCTCTCCCTTCCTGCTAGCTTCCTTCTCCTTGTCATCATCCCTCTTTGCGTGATGGATTTCTTCCAAGTGTATGTACCCTTATTCTCGTACCATCATCTCGGATACAGTATCCACGGGGTCGATTGCCAATGAGGATGTAAGGGGGCCCGACCTGAGCCCACTCTAGTAAGCCATCAACGCCATGGAGTCCTCCAGGTTGGGGATTCGGAGGGACTCTTCATCGAATCTGGCTATGTAAGCCCTCAAACTTTCCCCTCTATGTTGCTTCACCAACAGCAATGTAGAAGTGTGGCGGGTGGCGCACCGGCTCCCCATGAAGCGGGACAGGAAAGCCTCAGCCAGCTGATGAAAACTTGCAATTGAACCGATACGAAGTTTCTGGAACCAATCCAAGGCATTGCCAACCAGGGTGGTCGGGAATGTCTTCGTCTTCATAAGGTTGGACTTGTCATGCAGAGTCATGTGGTGATCAAAGTTGAGCAGGTGGTTGAATGGGTCTCCATCTCCATTATAGACGGTCAGGTTGGGCATCCGGTTGCCGGTGGGTAGTGGCGTGGCTAGTACCTCGGGTGAGAGTAGGCTTACGCCGAGCTGGTTGATGACTTTGGCTATGGCGGCTGTGGTCTTGGCCTGCTCGGGGTCGGCTTGAGCCGCCCTTTGACCTCTCGCCTCGCCGGGTCTCGCTACCGGCTCTAGGAAGGCCCCTTTGTCCTGCGTCCGCTTTGGCCTTGGGTCTGGGATACGAAACTGTGGACGCGAGGGCCGCGGCGTAGCTTCTTGCAGAGCCAGGGAGCCCTTAGCTAGCCGGGCTACCTGCTCCTTAAGTTCCTCAAACATCCTCAGCATCATCCTTATCTCCGGTGACAGGTTGGAGTTGAGGTCTCCATCCGCTGTGGGGTTGGTTTGAATGACTAAATGTATACGTTGGCTTGTCCCAACGTCGGCTGGAATTGGATTTTGGCTAGGCACCTGCGTGGTTTCGAGGTCCCCATCCGGATTAGGTGAATCCTCTACCGGTGCGCTGTGGCTTCTCATTTGTACCATAATGATTTCTCAATGAATGGTGAAGGAGAGTGATATAAATAACTTTTTCCCACAGACGACACCAAACTGTCGAGGTCAGATTCCACGCAGTTGAGTTGGTCAGCTACGCTTGTCAAGCTGAACTTTTAGGTTGGCCTCCGAGTTGAACTTTTCAGGTCAGCTTCCTGACCTGTACAAGGAAAATGAAGGAAAATGCGGGGTGATGACCCGAATTTTTCCCTCAGGCACGCGAATGATTAGTCTGTCCGAGCTGGCAAGGTAGCTGAGAGCATTTAATGACGAGTTACCTCTGAAATGAAGGGGGTGGAGCTTTATTTATACTAATTCGGGTCTGACAGCATTTAATGCGGTGCAGCTTTACGTCCCATCAATATTTTATGTCCCATCGAAACAGTTGGCACTGAGGTTGGGGTTTTCCGGGGTCGGGATAAGGTCGGATCAGCATCCAGGTTGGGCATTTAGCTAAATATGCTGGGCTTGACTCGGATTAATCCGTCTCAACTCGGTGTGGGTAAGTTACCTCAGCTCGGAGACCCCTCATCAGTATGAGACAAGAATTTCATATGTATATAGGATCTATCTTTATACTCAGCCGAACCATCATCATGAAACTATTACCCCTGATCTCCGTGGTAACTCTTTTAAGATTTAGGATGGTCACTGCAATATGATTATACTTGTCATTTTAATTTCTTTAACTATCTTTTTCTTATTCCAACTTCTTATCTTTTAAATTTACATTTTATATTTGAAGGAAAAAAAAGACTTACTCCCTCCATCTCATAAAAATAAACACGATTTTCTTTTTTATTTGTCCTATATTATATTCCAGTTTCTTTTTTTTTAAATAGTTAATCTATTAGTTTCCTTGATATGTCCCTATAATTTAATTTACATTTTTATCAACAATTGTATCATTAATTAATCATAGTTGGAGTAATTAATATTAATAAAAGGGTATATTAGGAAAAGAATAAGTAAAGTTTATTACTTTAACTATATTAACTACATTTTTTTAAATTTATATGAAAATAAAAGTAGGTATATCTTTGTGGAACGGAGGGATAGGGCCATCTCTTTTGATGTCATGTATACCATAAACTATTAATTGGTTCTATTTCCCATGCAAAATCTCCACACCCTCTCATATATAGTTAAGATGATTTTGCATTTTCTACCATTGTCTTCTTTTATTCATTCTTTTTGTGTGTATTTTCTTTGGGTTGCAAGATTTATTCATTACATTGAGTTCAGGTGATATTTATTTAAAATATAAGTGGGCTAATGTAATGTGTACAGAAAGTATTAATTACTTTGTCTGGTTGTCTAATTATTCTTGTCCAGCATGCATGCATATTATTCTATATTAATACATACCTTTCTTCTTCAAATCAAAGTAAGCTAAACCAAACAATTGTGAAAAGAATCTACTTTGCCCAAGTCCTTTTTGATCCATTCATAGAGATAAATTGGTTTATTCGACATTTCTTTGCAAGCTATATTTATTTAACTTTCTTTGATTTTTCGTACTATTCAACAAATAACATTTTTGCAATAATCTACCAACAAACCTCTCTATTTCCATATAAGAAAACCACCTTAAAAGGATATAATCTCAAGATAATAGTACTTTAACAATGGAATGCTTTGCTCACTTCACGTGTTTGAATAAATCAATAAACTAATTTTTTTATAACTAGCTAATTTATACTATATGTCTTCCGAATGTGATCATATATTTTGAGTTTGACACTACATTTATGAGTCTTCCGTCACAAAAAAGAAAAAGAAAAGAAAAACACAGATAAGAGGAAGAAAAAAGGGAGATAAAATCATAATTACAATCCTTGCAACTTGCTTGAATTGATCAAAGCTGCAATTCTCATGATAGAAAAGCACTAAAATGACTCCCTTCTAGAAGATACCCAATATAATATTTTTTTTGGTGTAGATTAGTACAAGCATTATTTTAATCTTGTACATTAATTTAATCATAGCCGTATAAAAGCAAGTCCATGTCTGCCGCAATGTGTATACCTTTCTTCTCCTAGTCAAACCAAGAATACTATAAAAAAATCTCTCTCCTAAATTGGCACTTTGCCATGCACATTTCTTAGAAACAAGCCTTTTTAATATTCTTTAAAAAAATTTAAATGAGGCAATGGCAAACAAGTTGAGTTATAGTTTTATTTTAACCTATACACAAAATTTTACGTACCCTAAATAATTTTTTCGGATGACGGGAATTTTTTTTTGAATTTTTTTTAGTAGTTGAACAATATTGATAAAAGTATCTCACAGCTGAACACATTTGTTATTTCACAAAAATTTTATGTAGTCTTAACAATTGTTTTGAATGACGGGAATTCGTTTTTGAAAAACTTTTTAAATTTATGCCAAAAATGTTAAATTATGAGAGATATGCTATCATTTAGAGTAGTTGTTCGTTATTTCACAAAATTTTACGTAGTCTTAATAATTTTTTTGGATGACGGGAATTTGTTTTTTAAAAACTTTTTAAGTTTATGCAAAAAATATTAAATTCTGAGATATATGATATTAATTGAAGTAGTTGAACAATATTGATAAAATTATCTTACAGCTGAACACATTCGTTATTTCACAAAATTTTACGTAGTTTTAACAATTTTTTTGAATGACATAAATTACTTTTTGAAAAGCTTTTTAAGTTTACGCTAAAATGTTAAATTATGAGATATATGCTATCATTTGGAGTAATTAAACAATATTGGTAATATTATCTCACTATTGAACACATTCGTTATTTTTATTTTTATCTAGATTATATATTCGGTATTTATCTTTATCTAGATATAATCGATCGAAAAGATAGAAAGGAAAACTAAATGAAAACAATGAATAATCAAACGCACAAGTCCATATTTTGAATTGCGAACCATTCAAGTCAAATAAAACGAGTAGTCAACATTTCTCTTCACATTCTTCATTCTTAATCGTTAAGACTTAAACTTTGTTGTTAATATTGAAAATTTTGGATTAAAAACCTCAAAGTTTAATTCTTCCTAATATTAGTATTGGGATTTTTAACTTACATATTAATTTATACTAGCATTATCTGACTAAAGAGAGGTTTAAATCTTGTACAATATTTTCTAAATTTTATACATAATGAGATTTTTATACATTATAATGCAGTGACGTTCTTCGTCAGTTTGTTCTTAATCTCCTTATCTAGCTAGCTCTTTGATCCAACCCATCAATCTTTGAATCTGAAATATCAGCTTTGCTATTACTATATCAGCTGTGTAAGGTAGATCTAAGGGTAGCTCCAATGATAGAGACTATTCACAAAAACTTATTTTTGGTTATTTTAAAGACCCGGATTTTTAAATTTAGAACCAAAATAAATGAATTCTATCACTTTTATCAATTTTTTAGTTAAAATAGAGACCCAATCATTTTTTAAGTCTCTAAATTTAGAGTCAAAAAAGTAAATTAGGTCTCTATTTTAACTCAAATCTCTAAAATTGTATGGACTCTATATATTTTGACTCTAAATTTAGATACTCGATCTCTAAAAATTATTAAAAATAATAAATTTTTATAAATAATATATCCCATTAAATGGTCATATTAGACCCTTAGAAATCATTATAAATACAACCAACCTATATTTGAAAGAAAATATCTTTTCGTGTGAATTGTTGTATAAATCATCGAGTCAATTCTCATTAATTAAATAAATCCAAATAAAATATTCTTAACACGAAAAATTAGCTATCTTAACCGCAAAGTAAAAAACTAAAAACAAAACCCACACATGCAAATCTTTTTGTAGAGCCCGCTCTCTTCTAACGTTACCAAAAACAAAAAACAAAAAACAAAAAAACTAACACAACCCTGCATTTCTGTCTCTCTAAAACTCGGATACCAACTCAGTGAGTCGACCGAGTAAAAAATGGGCCAAGAATCGTTCATATACAGCTTTGTAGCCCGGGGCACGATGATTCTGGCCGAGTTCACCGAGTTCACCGGAAACTTCCCAGCAATTGCAGCTCAGTACCTTGAGAAAGTGCCTTCATCAAACAATAAGTTCACTTACAACTGTGATCACCACACTTTCAACTTTCTAGTTGAAGATGGCTATGGTAAACTTTAGTTTCATTCTTGAAAAATCAATGCTTTTTATCAATCGGGTTTTTGTTTTTCTGCTTAAAGATGAGATTTTTAGTTGAATTTCATTTGGGTTTTGTTGGATCTGAGCTTTTAAGTGTAAAAGTTAGAGTCTTTACTTCATTTTGTAGCTAAATTTGGCATAGAAAATGGTGGGTATTTTTTACTTTTTTTTTTCTCTTTTTCTCATGTTCGAGTTGTGGAACAACCTTGCAAATGCATATAAGACAGTATATAATAGACTCAAAGTAGGTCCGGTCCTTTCCGGAGATTCGTGTACCGGCCTCCTTTGTTAATATATTTATTTATTTTCCTTGCTCATATGCTGCTTCTTGCTTGGTGAGGTAAGGATATGAGAATTGATATCACTGGCGGTCCTTCTCTGCACTCACCTTTTTGTTTGTTACGGACGCCAACACGGATGGGCTCTAAAAGAGAGACCGGAATCTTCTAGTAATTTATCCGGATTTTCCGTGCATATTTGAGATTTTATTGTTCCTTCTTTTTAGTGCTTTAGTTAAGTTTATATGTGAATTACCATTTTTCACTTGAGTTTGATGAGATATGGAAGAAAGGTAGCTCTGTAAGCCTACCCTGCTATTTCCGGTAAACTTGTGCTCTACAAGAAAGTGGAGAAAACACTTGTTGTTTTATTACAAATGCGAATTTATAATGTTATGTCATTGCATATTTAGCATCTATACAATTGTTTAAGAGTCATATGGTTTCCTTGGCTCCAAATCCCCTCTGGATGCTGGCAATCTGGAATGTGGATTTATGGATCGTGACTCTCGTATTTTGGGTCTAAAAGTTTAAGTTAATTTTATTTCTCTTCCAGTTTAGGCTTTGTAATCTAATAGGACTTGTCTATGAGTGTATCAGTATATATACAACAACTTCATTTGTTGCACAAAGTTTATAGATTGGTGTCCGGTTTTATCTTTTCCCTTTAGGTATTGTCATTCTGCTCAGTCTACAAGCTTCTATATAAGCACCAAAACGTAGAGCATCAATTAATGATTGATGAGTAGCCCCTGATATCACAAACTGTGTGGCATCTTATTTTAGAATTTTCATATTTCATGGTAGTTTTCAAAGCGGAGATACTTCTAGCCATTAGTTTAGCAGTTTAAGCTTATCTCTTTGTATTTTAATGCACGAATATTTGTAGGAATTCACTGATACATTTTTTAGAGAAAACATTTTGTGTTATTTGCCTTCATTCTCCTGACCTGATGGGTGGAAATCATGCAATCACAAAGGTGTTCAACTGTTTTAATGTAATGTTTGTGACATCATGCAGCTTATTGTGTTGTTGCCAAAGAATCTGTGGGGAAACAGATATCTTTTGCATTTCTTGAACGTATGAAAGCAGACTTCAAGAAAAGATACGGTGGTGGTAAAGCAGATACAGCTGTTGCTAAAAGTCTCAACAAGGAGTTCGGGTATGTCTAAAAAAAATTTAGCAAAAACAAAACATTAGAGAACGAGAAGCAGTAACTGTACACACCTTATGCTTTTGAATCCTGTATGCATATTATGAAATAGCTAATTAATATATCCGAAAATCTTCAGGCCTATCATAAAAGAGCACATGCAGTATATTATTGACCATGCTGATGAGATTGAGAAGCTACTAAAAGTGAAGGCCCAAGTTGCTGACGTTAAAAGTATTATGATGGAGAATATAGACAAGGTATGTGAAGTTTCGTTTCGCGACTGCTTCTCTTGTTTGCAACTCTGATTCCTCTGCCCTTGTCATGAATTATAATGGGACTTTTCGATGCCACTTTGTTTGTTATTATTGTGTATCTTTCACTCCCCTTGTAAAAGAATTCGCTAATGTTCATAGTGAGGTTCTGCTGTATTACATTATTCATACATACAAAAAAGGTTGCAGAGTTATAAAAAAATCATTACCTAGCTGTATAAAACAAACCAGCCTATCACATGTTCTGTAATCACAAATCAGTGGTTGCTGAGATTACGGATTTATTTACTCTGTGAATATTCTAATTCTCTACATGATGTACTCTTTTCTGCTTGGAAAGGAAAAGATTATGATGAGTCTTTCCCGTTAATATCAATATGCCACAGACTAAGTTGCAGTGCTTTTATGCATAATCAAACAGAATGGGGTTGCAATTTACGGGATTGTAATATAATAGTCAAAGAAGTTTGTGGCGAATGGCGTTGTACCGACTGATTGGTTCCACTTGCCACTTTAAAATAGAACCGCAATATCTGGTCAATATTTGTGTTTCCATGTCAGTTCTTAATTTCTTTGTTAGTCTTTTAGCATGATTATTAAGGTAGCCCTCTGTCGGTATTTGGCCTTGAAATTTACTGCTACTCATAAAGCAATTGAATTGTTGTAGAACTTATCTATTGTGGCTAGTAATGCGGCTAAGTTTTTTTCTTAATGTCTGATGCCTTCTTCATAGATCCCCATATATGCATCTAATTCTTTTTATGTGTCCTAACAGTTATTACACCGTTGTCATGTTGTTGAATGTGTTTTAAGATGTCACTGAAAGAAATTATCTTCTTCTTCTAAAAGACTCCTTCATAATTTGCCGTTTGTATTGTTTTACATTCTCAGTCTGTATACTTTTCAGGCTATTGATAGAGGGGAAAACTTAACTATTCTGACAAACAAGACTGAAGATCTGCGTGATTCGGTAGGTTGATATTATGTTGGCGTTCAAACATGCAATCTCTTATTACAATGTTCAAGATTTCGAATCATCTCCTCTTGCTACTTTCAGGCCCAACAATTCAAGCAAAAAGGAACACAAATTAGGCGGAAGATGTGGTACCAAAACATGAAAATAAAGTTGGTTGTGTTCGGAATTCTCCTCCTCTTGGTCCTTATAATCTGGCTTTCTGTTTGCCATGGTTTTGACTGCAGCAATTAGCATGCCGGGATATCGTTCATGCCTACACCTATGCATATCAAATTCATCGTCGCGATTGCTGGCAGTGAGAATATGTTGCTGAACTTGTCTATAGAATGCATGAGAGAACCTGTAAGAGAATTTCTTTTTTTCATTTTCGACTTTTTCTTCCCTTTTACTCGTTTCCTTTTTTACTCAATGTAATTGTTTTGTCGAACACCTACAATCTGTAAACATATTTTAGATCTATAGATTATGAGAAGAGTCAAATTTCTTGCATTAGTTGTTTGGTCTGTAACATACTATTCATGGACTAGTCATTTTTTGTGTATGATGTAAGCTTTGCGCACAACCATAGTAGTGTTTTCCAGGGAATATGTGTGTGTGTGATTCTTTTGGGGGGAAAGGGGCAAGGGAGGTTAAGAGTTGTCTGCTGTAGGAAAAGCCCTTTGAAACGGCCAGCAGTTCAACACGGTTGGATATCACTTGTCAGTACGTGATAGTGGTATGTGTCTATTTTGATAGTGCTTATATATTTTTAGTGGGGTTCACCTGTCCTTTTCGTATGCTTTAAAACACAATCCCTTACCATATCCTTGTGAATAATGACTTCCCAACAACTATGCAAGGAAACAATGCAACACCCAATCTCACATTGATTTTATAAAGTATATATGTTTAGTTTATAATAACTTGAATTCTTGATTACCGGCAATAAAAAATCAAATATTATAGACTAGTTGATCAAGTTTAATGTGTTAACACGTTACTAATTGGATCTGAATCATTCCAGGTGGAGTAAAGAATTGTCTTCCTATTTGCTTATTTCTTGCTTTAGTTCTCCAATTCCAATAGAAATGCAGTTGTCTTGAGAAGTCGAAATAGCTGAGGACACCATCATCTGTTCCATTACACGACATTGTAATGATAAATTGTTTAAATATGTGTTGAGAATAATAGTGAATCCAAGATATTATAGGAATGAGATATGCATGCTTCGCAAGTTTTTTTTTTTTTTTTTTGTTATGTCGTTCACGCGACAATTACTTTTGCAAAATTATGTTGATTGAAGATGAAATTGCTGCCAAATTTCACAAGGAAATATATTATATATGTCGTGTGTGTTTTCTTGACTCGATCATTTGAGCTATTCATTGAAAGATGTCGCCAACGGGATTAGTTTAATGCATAGAAGCATTACAAGTCATGGCGTTTGCCAAACTCATCCATCTTGTAAATCAATCTTTTCAATGATCGTAAATTGTCTAAATTATTTCGTAATAACTTTATTATTAATTTATAACTGTTAAATTTTGCTTACAATATTATAATATTAAAAGTGAATGCACTTCGGTTAAATGGAGAATCCAAGACTAATGGAAACATCCATGAAAAACTCTATGGGTTCACACTAGGGTTCAAATCTAAATATGTATAATTTCATTCGAAAGAGACATGATCTAGTTTAATTAAGTACAAGGCTTACCTAAATTAACCCTAAAAAAATAGCCTTTTGGTAAAGTTCTACTTTTGAATATTATCACTAGTTTAAGGACACAAAAAGCATAATCACACCATGCGGTTTCCAAAATATGAAACTAATTCCTTAATTATGTTCTTTAAAATAGAAAAACAATTATCTACTAGTTTAGAAAATGGTGCATTTGGCTACCAAAATATATAAAATGCCCTCACAATATCGAAGCATTTTAACTTTAATTTAAATTTTGTAGATGAGGGAATTTTTTATATTTTGGTAATTAAATGTCCTATTGTTAAAACTGAAACATACTAAGTTTCTCTATTTTTAAAACACATAGGGTATATAACTTGTACATTTTTGAAAACCATAGAATAGAGTGCTATTCAAGAGCAATCCTAAATTTACATTTGGAGTTCTTCACATAAATAGATGTGACCCGAGGAAGCCTTTCCCTTTCATACCATTCTCCTTTTCAACCATAAAGATTGAGTGGAATGGTAAGGTAACAACTTGTTATTATTGAAATTTTGAATTCAAATTTAATTATATCTTCTTGCTACGAATATTGTTCGACCTTTGACTGACGTACAACATGAATAGGGGTGTGCCACTACACTATAAAATCTATCATCATGGAGTCGATTTAATGTAATTCTATTTAGGGTGAGTTCCTAGTTATAATAAAAAAAAAAGAAGAAAAAAGAGAGAGAAAGGTGCCCTTTCCATTCCATTGATCTCACTAATTTATCCAATATATGTAATGAATATATTCTAAGAAATAAATATTTCCCTGACCTTTTGGAGTGGGATTTTAGCAACCTTTGGATCATCTTTATACAACAGAAAAGATTAAAAGAATGTGTGTAGATAAAATATCTGCCTAATGCTCAAATTAAATTATGAACAAGCCAATAAATTGGGATAACTAATGCTCAACACTTGGTGAAGAATATCTTCACACTTTTCTTATTGTTTTTTTAATTTTTTTTTAAAATTTTTATTTAAGGGAGGCCTAACTAAGTCATTTACATCACTTAGAATGTTACACACGAGACTTGATCTCGAGACTTCTCGCATTAAAGCAAGAATCATGCCACTAAACCAAATGGCCGCTAGTGGCTTATTGTTTTAATATACTCCTGATGTTCTTACTAGCAATTCCAACAAGCATAATCATCTTCTGTTGTGAGTGCTGGATAATGACAAGCTGTAATTAGCGATTATTTTGATAAAAATCAGCTTAATTATTATATGATCAGCATATCATCTCTGAGATAATTATAGTAAAAGATTACGTGCAATAATGGAAATTATTTAACTGAAATTGAGACATCAATTTGAAGATCACTAATCAATACTACTTTGTTTACGGATCGAGCAATAGTTGTACGTACACACACAACATTAGCTCTTTCATTCAATTCTTTTCTAAATTCTACATGTATAACGAGAGTTTTCCTTCATTACATTTAACACACTAAATTATTTTCAACCAAAGTTAAACCACACATGAAAAGACAAACTATTATACATGGGATGACTGGGCCTAAATCATCTGTAGGTGACTTTTTAAGTTCGAAGTCAGATCCCAAAGTTCAACCCTAGACAGACGATAAAAACTACGAAGCTGGAGTACAATTACACACACGGCCTAAATTTGACTAAATAAATTACATATCCCTAACTTCAAACTCATTACGATTTTTAACCACAATATCATACATGTGCATGGACTTCAACTTGCTGAAGTCTTTTGGAAGAGAGATGAGATCAATGGAGGATCGTTTATGGAATTGGAGAAGATCAGGATCATCATAGTACCTCTCCCATCCAAGTGATGAAAGTTTTGTTTCAAGAAGAGCATATGATGTGATGATCTCATTGGAAGAGACATGGACGAGCACTTTACGACGAGTGCTGCCATGGCAGTCACGAGGGTCGAGTCGGACGACGCCATTTTTGAACACCCAAACACCAGACATTGTTGGGGAAGAGCTGAGAGAGGTGAATACTAGAGAATGAGAACACAAGTGTAGAAGCTAGGTGGTGGTGGAGCTTGGAGTGCACTAAATAGAGAAGTGAAGGGGGGTTTATATAGGAAATGAGATGTAATGTATTAATGGATAGTAAAGATATAAATGAATAACATCCAGGAATGGTCGTATATCAACTTGTTGTATTAGAAAGTTCTAAGTTTGTACATTCAAGAGTTTAGTAAAATGGTCACATATATACATATTGTATTAAGAGGTTTTGAGTTCGAATCATTGATTAATTTGGCTCCCATACTAACCAAAAACAAAATTCTTAGTTGGAAACACATTTTTTTTAACACCTCACCGCCCCCACTAGCTTTCACCTCAAACCACAGTTCCGGCCTCTATTATAAAAAAAGTATAAATTATTATAAAAATAAGTATTACTATATATTACTCATTCCCTTATGTGTCAAGTGTCGTGCATGCAATTTATATATATATATATATTTTTTATATAAATGAGTTTTGTATACATGTGGCACGCACTAGATACCAAGTAAGAGCTGAAAATTGGATGATAGAGATTTTGGTGATATATACCATTAATGTATTAAACATTTGAGGAGGTGCATGCTAGTGAATGTTTTGGGTATCGATTTATCACTAATTAGACTTTCTTTTTCCGGTTATAATAGATTTTGTCATTTTGTCATTTCTTGAATTTGCAGATTCTTGCATTTCCACTACAACAAACTTGATTCCGAGAAGATTGGAAGAAATGATAAGTTAGTTAATACTTGTTCACTTTGAATGTGGTTCCTTTGCTAGACAAAGCAAAATTGGTCCTACAAAATTAATTTTAATTTTTAAAGCCTTTTCTCAAGAATCTCACCCTGGTAATTAACCTAAAAAATAAGTACCCTAAGCCTCGTGGCCTAATTAAAATACTGTCTAAATCAACCTCTTTAATAAATTCATGGTTTAATCTAATAGTTCTTCTACTAGATTAAATCCCAAAAAGAACTAAAGGAAAAGAAAAAGAAAAAGAAAATTAATGAAAATATAATAAGGTATATCAATATTGCAATATTCAATAGAAGTTGTTTCACATTGAATTGTGCCTGAAAATATGTATGATTAATGGTAAATTATGGTATGAATTTAAGAGGTGGCATCTAGTTAATGGAAAGTATAAATGTACTCTTTGAGTTTTAGGAGTTATAGCACATACAATACTCACAAAATATTTTAAAATACCTCTTTATTTTTAGTATGCAAAACTTTTTGGTTCCTTACATAACCTCCATAATTCACTAATTTTAGTTTTTAAAATTATTTATTCCTAACTAAAAAATATTTTAGACCCGTCTCTCCATCTAGATAAAGTTAATAAGGCTAGAAGTTATTAGATTACTTCATTGAGGAAAATATGAAGCTTCATCATGGCATGAAGATGACAAAAAGTTGAAGGACAAGTTCAAACTCATGAAAGACAAAAAAGAAAAGGAGATATATCTCCCATGCCCCATCCTAGCTATATGGATAAAATGGTCAGAAAAATTCCCTTTTCCACCACTACTTGATTCATTTATTGTCTTCAAATGATAACCAAATGAGAGAGGGATATGATAAGTTTGAGAGGAGGAGAAGGGAGATGTCACAGTTGCCCATTCATGGGAGGAGTGGCTATGGCTGACATGAATAGGAAAGAACTGTGAAGTCTACTAACTTTTTGATGAGGTACTTTTGAATTTTGATACCATTAGAATAATTCAGACATGTGCTGATAAGACTCTCTTATCCATTCAAAATCGTAGCAATGATTCTTGTTTTAGGTGGGAGAAGTTTCGAGATTATTTTTCGGGCATAATATTTTAAGCGATATAAAATAACGTAGGTCTTTCTGAAATTTTAAAACAAAAGAAAAAGAAAAAGAAAAAGAACGGAAAACAATGTACTTTCGAAGTATGGTGTGAAGATTCAATGGAATCAGGATTCAGAGATGATCCTATGATTTTGGAAGCACGTTTATTTTGGTTTCTTGCATGGTTGCTGACATAACATCTTACGGAGATAGTTAGCTCTCTAGAATTCAATGTAGAGCTATTTCGAGCCTTTCAAAATTCATTCATGATAAGAGTTTCGTACATTAAATTACTTTTTATCTTTAAGTTATCTTCATTTCGATTTTTTCGTTCAAGGCATCATCATCAATTTTGAAATCTTACTTCTCTTTCATAAGTGAAGGTTCTTCTGGCCGTGTATCATAAGTTTGTCAAGCAGAGATTCTATTTAATAGTTTGAATTGTTACAACAAAGATAACTTGATTCAGAGCTATAGTCACTAAATTACTTGAATTTTTTGTACTTTAATCTAAAAAATTTATCTAGTTTTTGTACTTCAATTTCTAAAATTTCATCTAGTTTTTCGTACTTAGTCTATAAAATTTTACCTTGAATCCGATAATCTCTCGATCTCAACTTTTCGTTCAATATTCAGTAGAAGATCTTAACCCGTAGTGATCACCCTAAGAAACAACTTAGAATTCTTACAAAATCTCCCCAAGGATTGAATAGAGTGGTTCGAGAGTGACTTGTTGTTGTTAATTTCAAGTTCAAATATATGCTCTCTCATTACAAATAGTGTTTTGACATTTGACTAGAAAGGAACATGCATTAGAGCACGCCACTATACTATGAGGTTTATAACCGTGAGTTAGATTGAATGTGGTCTTAAAAATCCTCGCCATTAAGAAAAAGCTGATAGGAGTTTAGTAACTAAAGTTGAAATGCTCATGTAAATATGTAATAAACTTCAAATTGAGAAAATTGGCTATATATTCATATATGAAGGTGGCGTACTACGTGATTCTTCCTCTATAGGTACCATAAAAAATAAAAAATAAAAATAGCTCTTGTGCATTAGAGTGGTTCAACATGATAGAAACATGACAACATTGGGGAGTCGTCATAAATCATGCATAATGGAGAATTTTCTCTTGATACTTTGAATACTATTATTTTATAATGACCTAAAAACATTAATGTTTAATATTGTTCACTTTAATTTGGTGAAAATTATGGAGAATCATTTGTCTCCCCATTTATGGCACTCTTTCACTTGTTTATAAGTTGGTCTATTGGTATGTTTCTCTTTTTAAGTATAAGAGGATTTAAAATAAATTATTGTAGGTAATATTTTATATGTATTGTACGATCTAAATCTCCACTGAATAAAAAAAAAAATGTACAATAAATAGAAGACAAGATGGTAAGTACAACATTTAGTGGAATAGAGAATATATGTAAAGAGTGAAACAATATAAATTGAAACTTATTGCTACTATATTTCATCAGAGCCGCAAGCTCTTATTGGAAGAGCTTTCCACAAGAACCTTATGAGTTTTACTCGTTACAATTAAAAGATGATTTTTTTTTTTGGGTCAATATTTCAAACTAATCAAGACAACACATACACCTTAAGATGAGTTTATGCTGAAATAATCGATTTTGGGATTTTATAATTCACCCTGAAATAATCAATTTTGAGATTCTATTAAGTACGATAGAATAAGTCTTCTGGGTACTGCCCTGTGTCACTCAAATAGCATTTTATCCCCATTTTGTATGGTAAGAATTTTTACATATTTCTCTAATGCTCAAATTAAATATATATATATATATATATATATATGAACAAGTCATTCAATTGAGATTGCAGATGCTCAACCTCTGTGAAGAAGATCTTCACGCTTAATTTGCTTATTCTTCTATATATCTTCTTGGATCATGAGGAGCTAAAAAGAAAGGTTTACTTAGAGGCAATCAGCTTAATTATTATATAATCAGAATCTCTATGGTAATAATAAATAAAAAAATTACCGTACGTGAAAACTGAAAAGGTAGAACTGAAAAACCGAAATTGAAACATAAATGATCAGGGACGAATCTTAGATTTACTTCTTTTTAGTAGACCTTATAATTTGGAATTTAATGATCATACTAATTAATAGTATATAATTCTTCTAGTGGGGACTAGCTAATTCATTTTTTTTAAACTAAAAACATGTTAATTCTAAATTATTTAGTTGCACTAACCCGTTACTGAATCCGCCCGTGCGAATGACTCGATAGTTCCATATCCCTAACTTCAAAGTCTCTACGGGTTTTAAATACAGTATCATACATGTGCATGGATTTGAACTTGGAGAAGTCTTTAGGAAGAGAAATGAGATGAACTGTGTCTCGCTTATGGAATTGGATGAGATCAGGATCATGATCATAGTATATAACTCTCCCATCCAAGAGTGACGAAAGTTTCTTTTCAAGAAGAGCATATGATGTGATTATATATATCATTAGTAGGAACATGGACGAGCACTTGGACTCTCTTTCGAATAGGCCCGGAAAGGAGAAGGCGGCTGGAATGGTAATAGGCATCTATTATTGAATTCACCTGACCCGATAGTAATCATTTTTTTTTTCTTTATTTTTTGGAATGTTCAGTGCCAAAGTCAGTGAATGGGTTGGGAACATGGACGAGCACTTTACGACGAGTAGTATTGCCTTGCATAGTAAAATGGATAGTACCCATTATATATATATATATATATATATATATTGTTTGTAATAACCTAATAATGTTAAATATTATTCACTATAACTTGGTGAAAATTATGGAGTTGTCAAATTATGGGAATAATATCGCCCATCCATATTTAACGTACTTTTTCACTTGTTATACATTGCTGGAAGTAACACATACAGAACAATAAATCGAAGACACGATGATAAACAAAATGCAACATTTTGTGCACACAAGCGGTAGAGTATGTGGTTTAATTTGATGCAAAGCGAAGAACTTTATCGGGGCTTGACATGCAGCGAATCCTCTTGAAAGAGAGGGGTGCCTTCGGGAACATTGCGGACACAGGTGGTGCATGATTGTTGTCAGCTGGTGTCGTAAGGTGTTGGGTTAAGTCTCGCAACGAGCGCAATCCTCATATTTAGTTATAATCGTGAATTTGGAACCGTGAACAGACCGTCCTTTGGTGGAACTATATAAATTGAATAGTCTTATAGCCACCATCGTATATATAATCAGAGTCAAGCTCTCATTGGATGGGCTTTATATCACAAGAAATCGAGCTTTACTCAATATATTTCAACATTATCAAGACCAACATATACACATTAAGATGAGTTTATCCTGAAAGAAGAATCAATTTTGAGGTGGAAATATTAGGTAGGATAGAATTTATGTTTCTTTAATTTTGGGTAATGCTTTGTGTCAACCAAATATGCTTCCACCCGACCCTATGCATTTTGCAAGAACTTTTATATCAAATCTCCAATTTTTCTTCGTAGAATAGTAATTATATTATAACGATAAACTACCACTCGAATGATATACAACAATGAAAGTATGTAACTCATGTAATCCATCACAAGAGATCTCTCGTCATAACTTTATTACTCTTTCTATCCATACATATATTTACATGTTTTTTTCTTTGGTCTTCTGGAAGATACGGGCATCTACACCTAAAAAGGGAATGGAAAGCACTTGCCCATAACCTGGGAAGCTTGTCATGTTTCGTTCTAAGTGAAAAGCTTTTGTATTTTTTGTAGGTTGATTGCTATAAGATCCAATTATATATATGTTTGCTATCTAGCAGCAGATTTGATGGTTAATTTGTCAAATCATTCAAGTGTTTGTACGGAAAATTTCTTCTATGAGGCAGCTTCATGTAAAGCCGTATAATAAAAAAGTGTATGAGATTCATATCTTTGTGAGTAGAAAGTGACCTCATAAAAGATTAACTCGTTTGTTCAAAACACTGTTATACTGGAAAGGCCCATCAATTTTTTTATTATTATTATTTTGATTGATGGGAGGCTTAGCTTTTGGTTAGAGGCCGTTGATGACTGTGGGGGTTATTTCCCTTCGTTTATCCTTCTCAAGCTGAATTTGCAAAGCCACTGGAGGTTGGTCCAAGTAATGATTTCCAAGGGATTGATCAAGGTTGAAGTTGGCAAGTAAATCCACGCATTTGTTCGCCTCTTTATAAATATGTTTCACTTGAAAGTTCGGATATATGTTAGAGAATAATGTTATGATATTATGAATAAGATTTAACGATTATGAATTGTTGGCATAGTTGTTAGAAAATGACGTAGACAATTCACAATCGTTAGATCCCACGCGCTCATAATATTATAATATTATAAGAGAATGGTTAATTACTCATGATTTGGCAGTAACACGTGAATCTCTAATTAATAATTATGTAGTGTGTTAGATTCTTAGTGGTCCAACCAGAATTATATTTTTCTTTTTCTAAGTGCGTGCATATATTAGATTCCGACTTTGTTAAATTAAAAGTTGTTTGACAGTTACACTTACAAGGCAATAAAAAAAAAATGCCCTCATCTAATCTCTATTTTTACAAATAACTCTATCCAAATTAGTATCATTAATTCACTCACACGCATATATGACCTAGCTATAAGTTGTTCACAAGTGATTCTAGCTTGATAAGTTTAAGAATAATCACTTTAATTAGACATTAACTTCACTGATTTAAAATGATTAAACCGAATTACTATTTAAACTTACAACATAACTAACTTCCAAATTAACCATATATTCTTATATTATATATACCTCACACTTATGTTAGACATCGCGGTTATTAACATATATTTGTTCATAATAGGACAATGTATTTTTTCTTTTAATAACTTTCCCACACATGAAAAAAAAAAAAAAACTTTGATTTGGATATTTCTTTCAATACAAATATTTTAAGTTTAGTATAAGTATAACTTACACCCAAGAGTTGAGTGAAATGGTCAAATGATAACCTGCTATAATCGGAGGTTCTAAATTCGAACTACAGTTTTGACTTCTATTATATTTCAAAAAATATATAATCGTAACTTTAAAAATGAATACAACTTAATGAGCAAAAGCAATTTAATGCAACAGAACAAACTACCATATCTTATTACAACATCATACCAGATAATGTACAACACACTTTTTTCGAATTGAATTCTACATCGTTTCCTATATCCTATGTCTTGATCAAAACAAGCATATTACCTAAATGTTGATATAATCAAAATTCACCATAAAGTATGGAACACTCGAACTGGGGTTAACTATGAAAAAGCACTAAAAACCATGCAATTCAAAAGGGAAGAAGATACAAATAATTGCCACACATACAAAGCCTGATTTGGATCCCCATAACGTTATATTTTTAGAAGACAGATTAATAGTGATAAAATGATGATACAGTTATGATAAAATTACATGAATCATTGAATGTGAAGCTGATTAAATAACTGCATAATCACTTTACGTACGACCATTAATCTCTCTCTCGTAACATTATAATGACATTAACGTTACGAAGGAATCCACGAAATCGGCCTAGAGCCAGGATCCTAATACTTATTGCATATCTCGAACTACAAATTCATTACGATTCTTCACCACAATATCATACATATGCATGGACTTAAACTTGCTAAAGTCCCTGGGGAGTGATATGAGATAAACTGTGGATCTTTTATGGAATTGTAGAAGTTCAGGATCATTATAGTACCTCTCCCAACCAAGTGACAACAATTTCCTTTGAAGAATATCATATGATGTGATGACCTCATTAGTAGGTACATGAACCAACACTTTACGACGAGAAGTTGAGCCTTGACTACACTCTCCAGGGTTCTCAACAAGTCGAACAACACCATTCTTGAACACCCAAACACCAGACATTTTTAATCTACCAAAAACAAAATTGCATGCACTAGAGAAAAATGAGAATATATATAGGTGTAAATTTTATGTAGTTGGCAGCTTGGAGACGATGAATATAAGGTACGGGCTTAGGGCTTTATATAGGGGTTGATGTGTGTGGTACTGCTACATTAAAGTAGTCTTGGGTCCCCAAGGGTTGGGAGGAGTGATCGAGCGATTTATTGTGATCAAAGATTTTAAATTCAACCTTATAATTTTTCATCACAAATATTGTTTAGTATGAGATTTAGGAGTAACCTAGTAATGAGGTATTTCCCTTTGCAATTGGGAGATCAGGGTTTGAATTTCAGAAGGGTGAAAAGTTTAAAAAAAAAGAAAATATATATTGGTTATATAGCCTTTGACTGACTCAGCGTATGCACCCGGTGCATCACTAAACCACTAAATTTGTAATTGTTGAGGATAATAAATAAATATAATAATCATTTCTAATGAATTAAACTTTTAGATGAGGTGATGGTAACTTAATATGGTATCAGAGCCAACGTAAGCGGATTCTGCCTACATGCGCGGGAGGAATTGAAGACAATAAATAAATAAAATAAAATTTCTTCTAACAGTTTAAACTTTTAAATAAAGTGATTACTTAATAGTAACTTTCAGGTGATTTTAATGTAGGATCACGAATAAAATGAGTTTCTCGTTGTTAAAAAAAAAGTAGCTTTGCCATAAAAGTTTAAGTAAGGTGGGTCCATTTTGGTGGAAAAAAGTCTTAAGGATACATTCGGGGTCAGGGTGTTTGGGACATTCAAATCTTTTTTCTGGTTCTGAGAAGCTTAAATGGATTGAAGAGAATCCAATTTCTTTATCCAATTCATGAACCCCACCATTGGAATCTTTGTTGGAGAGAAAATATTGGTATCTGTTATCAGATTGTTCTAGAAAAGCTAACAGAAAATTAATATAATGAGACAATGGATGGCATGAATTTAATATCATATTGGTTGAGTTGCAGATCAGAATTGCAAATATTCTTATTTAAATGCATTTCCTTTTTATTTTTTTGGTTTCCTCAGAAAATGGAAACATTTGATGTTGATTTTTGTGACTAAATATAATAATTTCTGATTAAAAAATGCTAGATATCACTTCAATTTTATCATCTAGTTATCACTTTTTGTGTAGAATTTTTAGTTGGCATTTTGAAAAAAATAGAGAAATAAGAAAATTAGTTATTTTGGCATGCTAAGATACGCATAAGAGTTGATAATGAATAATGAAATTAGGATGATATCTAGCAACTTTTTTTTCTGATGATGAGAAATGTAAGTGACTCGAGTATTTTTCTCTTCACTCGTGCATATAAACTAAAATGAACAAAAGCCACGTGATATCTCATTCTTAACTTTCGAATTAGCAAAATGTCATGCTAATTATTTTCTTTTAACTGATAAGCCTCAATTCTCCAACCGATGCTCCTAATTGGAGATCAAGAATTATAGTGGAGGATATTTGAAAGATTGTGGAAGGCGAAATCAAATCCAGCTTTCGCTTTATTAGGAGATCTGCAAACAGGCCCAGTAATTGGGTTGCTAGAGAAAATATTAGAGGGACTTTACCTTTAAATTGGATTCCTAATTTTCTCCCTCACTTGTATCAACTTTTGAACTTGAATTTTCAACCTAAGGGGAATGGTTAATATTTGTACTTGATTCATTTAGTAATGAAATTCTTAGTCCAAAAAAAAAAAAAAAAAAAAAACTGATGAGTCTCATTCACATGACGTAGTATGGGCCGGAGGATATAGATATATTTAATGAAGGTATAAATACGTGTTGTTAATAATATGTTTTAATGATATGAGATTATCCAAGAGTTTGGTGAAATAATGAGTAATGATCTGTCGTAATTAAAAATTTCAAATTCAAATCATAATTTCAACTTCTATTATACAAAATATAAAATATCTTAATGGTAGTGTTAACGTGAAGAGATGTATGGTGGGAAGGACCATGAAAGGGATTTAGACAAGAAGTTGAACGCTACTCCACTCATGTTTCTCATAAAAATTCTCCACTATAAAAATTGCTCCCCTTTCCTTGAACATTTTTTATGTGAAAATTTTGCTCAAATGCAAAATAATTTGGAGACTCTTTGCAAAATTTCTTTGGGTTTCTTAGTATGATAAATGAGAGGATATCTGTAGTACCCAAAGACTTTGTATAAGAATGACTAATTTGAAGAATTGAGACCTATCTCCTGGATCAAACCCCAAGGGTGTTGGAAGCTCAATATTGACGGATGTTCTAAGGGTAATCCGGGCATGGCTGCGGCAGGTGGCATTTTCAGAGATGAGGAGGGTTGTTGGAAAACGGGTTTTGTTATTAATTTAGGTATTGCAACTAACAATGTTGCTGAGCTGACAGCGTTGATGGAAGGTCTTCTTAGAGCTAGCCAGATGGGTATTACCAAATTGGATGTTGAGTCCGACTCTCAGGTGATTATTCAACTCGTGCAACGCAAGGCCGCCATCCAGAGCCCATTTAGACCTTGCATTGAAGATTGTCAAAACATTTTGCGGCATAACAAGGAGTATAGTTTGAAACATGTTTTCAGGGAGGCGAACAGGTGTGCGGATTGGTTGGCCAATTTTGGTCTTCGTCAAGCCTTGGGGGTTCAAGTTTTGGATCATCCGCCTGATGGGCTCAACACGCTTTTGGAGTATGATAGAAGGGGTGGAATATCCCATAGATTCGTGATCAACTAATTCCGGCTTTAGCCTCCTCTTCCAATCAAAAAAAAAAAAAAGAATTGATCCCTTCTAGGTTCGTACAAATATCATGTAATCCTAAATCAAAATTAAGTGTTATTCTATTAGATGGGGTTGATTACTTATTCCTATCGGGAGATATTAATCTTATTTGAGTGTCTCCATTAATTGATTCACACATTTGGGGTACTAGGGTTTGAATTGTTTTATCTTTTGTTTGGTAAGTAAAACAACTATTTTTTTGGATGATGTGGGAACCCAGCTAATAGAACCTGACTATCGGATTATCCGGCGGAGTCTAACCACCAACTGATAAACTCTTGTGTGCTGTAGTGTGCCTCCACACATGTATCAAGTCAGTCAAGGACGAAACTACAGAACAGAAGTATCAAATCCGCGATCTCACAAAAACGATTTCACCCCACTACCACTGGACTATACCCTGGGAGCTAAGTAAAGCAGCTTTTATTGATGAAAACCGGTAATTAAAAACTCTAAAGACTGATATTACTTATTCCTACAGAAAGGTGACACTATGCAGCAGATTCAAAGCTGTGTGCTTTTCCTGTAAGCCTTTAAGGCATGCATCTTTTTCGCCTTCAGTACAGTGGTCTCGTGCATCACCTTGAAAATGTTACGTCTTCCTCGTGAAGAATGGCCCTGTGACTGGAACAACCCCGACCAAGATTATCACTACCTTTCTTTTGAGAAGATTGTGTTTTGGACCACATACATCAATTTCATCACAAATTCTCAGAATTTCACCAGAATTTTCATGTAGTACCTACTAGAATGGTTTCAAACCTACATGTGGGCTAAGAATTTTAATCCTTATCTCATGCGCACAGAGTGACCGAGAAAATAACTCTTGACAAGAATAAATAGCGTTGTTAAAACTATATAGCCGACTCTACTTAATGAGTTAAGATTATTGGTTTGATTTGTTATGGATTAGAGTTTGGCAAAGAAAATGACTCTTTACAAAAATAAATCATGCCGTCAAATTCAAATAAATAACTCTACTTAACAGGATAAGACTTACTTTGATTTGTTTTAGATGATGTGTAGCCCCTTATTATTAAGATTTCCATTAATCAATTGTTCTTGACAATGATGCTCATGAGCTTTCCCTGTGCAAATATTCCCATTCGTTGGGAAGGAATTTAGATGAGAATTTGCAAATTTGTAGGAATTGATAGATGAGGATATGCCCTTTTACCAATATTTAAATTCAATTTCAACTAAATCTTTTCTACATCAAGTCTTGTTTGCAAAATAACACAAAGGCTTAATTTCTTGTTAAATTCCAATGACTGAACAAACATGTTAATAATTGCATTCTCAAGAATTCATCTCCTTAGGATTCAATTGCTCTCGAGTTCTCATTTCTCAGAATGTATTCCCGTAAAATGAATATCTTACATTGATTGGCGGAAGAATTGAAAAACAAATGGTCTATAAGTGAAAATTATTGGTTTATAGATTAATCATTCAATTTTTTAAGTTTATGACACTAGTCTCATTTGTAGCTTAAAATTTTAGGCCTAAAACGTAACACGTTCAAACTCTAATATTCTAGTATTTGCATAAGAAGTCAAAATTTTATCCTTCAAGAAGTATCTCTTGTATATAAAATTGACCAATTTACAAGGTAAGGATTTTTTCTTTTCTTTTTTAATGACATGAAACATTCTCAAGCCTTTTGGACTCACAAGTCACACCAAGCACGATTGTTAATTACTAAAATAACAATGAAGGTATTAGAGATTTGTCAACTTGGTAAAAAAGCAATTTCATGAGAAGTCGTTCTCCCTTGGACATGTTTTGTCTAAAACACTAATTCATAAGAAAAACTATTTTATTTATTTATTATCATCAAAATATAAATTTCAGACTATATTGTCCTTCTTTAATTCTGTGTATAGTGAGAATTTCAGGTACCAAACCACTTTTATTGACATTAAATTTTTTGCTTCAAATAATTTATAGCCAAGTCAAAATCTTTGATTCTCTTTTTTTTTTTTTTTGTATAATAAACGTTGAAGTTTCGATTCGAACTCAGAATCTATAATTACAGCAGGTCATGACTAATTTTTAATTTCACCATTGTGTGGTGCTAGGCCATGCCAATTCAGAACTTCTTTTAATTTGTTCATGTATAAAAAATATCACACAAAGAAAGGACATTGCATACCCCACACCCTACAATCTTTTTCAACATGCTTGGTTTTTATGCTATTTCAAGGTGAGAGTAACAAAGATGTGGCTCCAAAAAAATGGAAAAAACTACGCATCTCATTCATCAACATATTCTTCAAGGCCATGTGATCATCATTAGAAAAGCCAAAATCTAAGACCTACACCATGGTGTTAAAGGGAAACATATGTCACTACATCTAAAAAGCAATTTTTATTTCAATACACACCTCATCTTCTATATAAAAGCAGTGATCAATATTGGTAATCAATAAAGAAGGTTTTTTGGTGCCATTTTTCTTTTTCATTTTCAAATTCAATCTCAATCACATACAATAATATACTTAGAATGGAATTGATCTCCTTTTTGTTTGGTTAAGACTATTATAATTACGTTTTTTTCTGTCAAATTCTTTTGCAAAATAGGTAACACATGCATTGAAATCAGTTCATGACGAGATATACGAGATTGTCACACTACAAAAATATCTTGGAATAATCGATGGTTTAAAAGAAAAATGAAATACATACATTTTAAAATTAATTAAAATTTTCTTTTCATTGGAAAAAAATCACCGGTTATTCTTATAATTACTTCCAATTAAGAATGTGAAGATATACTTTGCTAATGGAATGGAATTTCTCTAATAAAGTAAACCAAACAATAGATACCTTTCTTAATTAACTGTAGAGTGGTGTCACTTGTCTTTCTATACTTTTTTTTTTTTACATTGTTATCTTTTGATTAAATAATGATGGTTCCTCTCCTAATAGTGAATCTAATTCTCCACAATGCTACAACTAATTTATACCGTATAAATCTCATTGGATGTGCAAAAAGTGAGGTCTTTTGTAGGTGAAATTCTCCACAATACAATAGTAATTTATACGGTATAAATTTCATTGGACGTGCAAAAAGGGAGGTATTTGTAGGTGAAATTCTCCACAATATTAATTATATAAATTTCGTTGGACGTGCAAAAAGTTTGGTAATTTGTTTAGAAATTGGGTGGAATTGTTCCTAAGTTTGATAAAAGTGAAGGTTTAATTTGCTTGGCTTTAAAGAGGAATAAGCCTAGATTAAAGCAAAGAATGATTAGGTTATCTACCATTAGGTTTATTCCTAACTTTATTACAAATTATGGTATAGAACAATTACATTAGATGAAATGAATTTAAGGATCAATTCCCTTACGCTTTTAGGGATTATATTCTCTAATCCTTAGATAATGATTGGATTAATGCATCTTTATAACACACTAAAGATGAAAATTAGGTTACCCAAAATTTACGACGTCACACAACAATACCTAAATTTTTTATTAAATGGACTATAGCATCCATCACACTTGTAACTTCTTCATACCTCTTTTTCTTTTCTTTTCTTTTTCAATCATTTTGTTTACTTTTAAAGGAGAGGGTATTTATCGAATATTAAAGTTCAGTTTTCAAAAACACTTTAACTTTCCTTATCTCTTTTTTCAATCTTTTTGTTTACTTCTAAATGAGGGGATATTTATCGAATGTTAAAGGTAATTAGTTTCTAGAATCAGACTGCTGCGTCTTTTTTTTGCCATAGATCATTGTTATAGATTAGGTTAACAACATTAAACCTTCTTGTGGTTCGTTAAAAGTGCAATATATCCTTTTGTATTTTCAAAATCTCCTCATAATTCTCTTGTAATTTTTTAAACTACTTAGTTCACTCTGGAAATATGGGATCGGGGGGCGTAAAAGTTATTTCAGAAGCCACAAAAAAAAAAAAAAAAAAACTATAAGAAAGTTTTGACAATATAGAGAAGTTTTTGCACTTTCAGTTTTTCCATTCACTCTAATAGAATTGAAAAACGAGTCAAGGATTTATGCACAGAGATCTAATTAATGCAGTGATACTTTTACTATATATTATTTTTTCTCTATTTTATAGCTGCATGGGGGAATATACATAGATCAAGTGATGAAATTGGAAATGCAACATTAAATTGTATCATGGACTATACAGTTCATATCCTTTATGATGTGTGGATAGCTCAGAATTGTGTCAAAAAGCCGATATATAGTAAGCTGAATAAGAAAACATGTATCAAATTTACATCTCCTCGAGGAATCTATACACTGGATCATATTTCACCGCAATTCTTCTTCAGTTGGAGAAAAATATACAGGATAAAACGTACCCTAAGATGATCACGGATAATAGTCTCTGTTTTGTTTCCCGACTTTGCCTCCATTACAATGCCATATCTAAGAAAGATTTATTGGACGAATTAAAATGGAAAACAAAAAAGAGGAAGATAAATTATTGACGCATCAATCCCATTGGCTTCACCATCAAAGATTTCTAAAATGAATTAGAATTTAAAGAATAAGGACGAGGATATTTGATTCCTTTTTACTATATGGGTCCTTTTTTTTTTTTTTTATATATATAACGTGAGAATCTAGCTAGCTAGCGGAATTCGATCACCAGCCGATTACCAAGTGGTAAATTTCCGGATGTAACAGTGTATCCCACACATGTATAAGATCAATTAAGGACGAAACTCTAAAACAGTGACGAGTGTCGAACTTGCGATAGCAATTTCACTTGTACTATCGTTGAACCATGGCCCTCGGGGCTCACTATATGGTTCTTCTGTATTCGTTTACAGTGCACTGGATGCTAGGAAGTACGCTTTCTGCACGGATGAATCTTTTCTAAAGTTGCTTTGATTTTTCCTCTTTCTTCCCCTTTTCTTCGTTTTCCTTAACCTATTTGTTATAGCTTTTTCTTTCTTCTTTTTTTCTCAAAAAATTGTTTGCTTGTAGTTTGGACTTTGGATGTATAGAACATACCCCAAAGTAGGTCCGATCATTTCCCGGATCACACATAGAGGGATTTTATGCACTCCCCTTGTTATAGTTAAGATGTTCAAAAAGCTAGTAATCATGAAGTGACCCATAATTCTATTGGTTAATTATACATATTCTGAGTTGCCACAAAGTACCTTCTGTTGCATTGAGTAGCATTACCTGCAGCAAGCTACTTTAGGATCATGCGATTATATTACGTTCATGTTTTGCATAATTGTAGTGTTAGTTCTCTTAAGTTAACCACTTGATGTAACAACTTATACTTAATTAGTTAGATCTCTTGAATACATCCTCACATGTGAAAGTGAGCATTTTTTAAGTTATACATATAACAAACGGGATTATAGTGGCGAGACTTGCGTCTCCAACACCTTTTCCCCCTCCCCCTGCCCCCTCAACATGCAAGCGAGATTTAATTTATATGCATGACAAACAGGTGATAGTGATAAACTTGCACTTTAAAATCACACAATTTACCACTCATCTATAAATTTTCTTTTTTCCATTGGAGGGTAAATTAATAATTTTTTTTCAACCCAACAATACCTTAAAAATAAATACATTTAAAAATATATGTTGAAGCCCCCACTCATGTAAAAATAGATTTGCCATTTGATGAAAGACGAAAAACACAAAATTGAAGATTATGTAGCACCTATGAAAGAGATAATTTGATGTAACAAATATGCGATGACCATTGACCATATTTGTAAAATCCATCGGGGGACAATATATCCATCAAGGATTCAACAATATTATTGTCGGAAATGATGCAAAAACTATTTTCAAAGCAATACTGAAATTTCTTGAAACTGGTTTATATATTGATCGTATTGTTCAAAACATTAGTATGTTATCTTCAGCTTTTGACACAAAAAGAGGAGAAGAAGAAGAAGAAGAAAGAAAATATATTGATAGAAAACATAAGAGAAGCGGACTACAACGTAAGCGCATCTGGTGTAGTGGTATCATAGTACCCTCCCACGGTACTGACCGGGGTTCGATTCCCCGGATGCGCATTCTCTTTCTCTGTTTTCCTTTTTGCAACAAAATCTTTTTACGACATCCATTTGTTCCGAACAACGCCATGAGAGAGAGAGCACTAAAGTCAATAGTTTAAATTATTTCATTATAACTGTATTATCACTTCACAAAATCTTTTGTAGTGACTCGACGTATTCATTGTGAAAATTATGACTAAAAACTCCACAACAAATAAAAAAGTATATGTTTATTTACATATGAATGAATTGGGTGAAGTGCACTAGACCCCCTTATACTTTAGCGAAAGTGCACAACACCTCCTTATAGTTTAAAAACCCTCTGAACTAGTCCTTATGTTTTTTAAAAGTGCACAACACCCCCCTACCGTTAAAAAATCCGTTAAATTTAACGGAGAGTGTACTTCACACTCGTTAAGTGAGATTTTTTTTTTAATTTTTAACGAATTTATTAATTAAATAATTATATGAATTGACCAAATTACTTTTTTTTTTTTTGGCCTAAACAAAACAAAAGAGAGAAATGAAAAAAAAAATGAGGATATTTACGTCTTTTTTACAAAATCCGTTAAATTTAACAGATTTTTTAATGGTAAGGGGGTGTTGTGCACTTTTAAAAAACATAGGGACTAGTTCAGGGGGTTTTTAAACTATAGGGAGGTGTTGTGCACTTTCGCTAAAGTACAAGGGGGTCTGGTGCATTTCACCCGAATGAATTTATTATTTTTGAAAATCTCTCTTCTAATTCAAATTCTTGTATTAGATTCTTGAGAGAAGATTGGCGCTCCTTGAGGTATGCCATTCAGGTGACTCGTTCCTTTATCTATATTTTCTATCCAGTGTTTGCAGTGTGTCAAAAAATCTTTATCTTAAGTCATTGATTTGCGATAGTCAAAGACGAGGAATAAGATCATTTCTAGCTCTCGTGGTTTCAGTAGTTAATACTTAAAAAAAAAAAAAAAAAAAAAAAAAAACGTTTTTAAAATGTATACAGATGCACTTGATTCATATTTAGGAACCTTAGTCATATTACCAATTGGGTTTTTTCTAAACGGAGCCTGAATACTTCATTTCAAGTCCCACCAAACCAACCACAAATTAATCTTAAGAGAGTTCTAGTCCAAATAATAGTGCACTTTTGAGTTACCCTCATTCTTTTTTTCTATTACAAGGAAGAACTCATGCTAAGCAAGATCTTATTAGATCCATCTCTGGGTTATAACTATAACCCTTGTAATGTAATGACTACGTTACAAGACATACAGCAAGTACGTCAAAGAAGAGACGCAAACTCAGAACCATTAACCTACGAGTCAACACCTTTACCTGGTTAACAAAGTCCATCATTCACTAATGGAAGAGACTGTATGAGCTCTCAATAGGTTAAAACAGAACTAAAAAAGTTATTGCTAATTCCAAATGAAATCAACATTATGATAAGCAGATTATCACCAAAAACTGAACTTATGCATAACAATCACAGATAAAATCCTGATTACAAGAGCAAGACTAAAAGCATTGGATGGATAACAAGCAAAGATATGCACTACAATGCGGTCAAGCTAAAGCAGAGTCGATACTTGATAACATTGCAATACATTTATACTTTTCTTTTTCAATTCATCCCTGGAGTTGGAATACCTCAATCGCAACAAGAACTGAATAATACTTCCCGAGCACATACAATCCACCACTGTTTCTTCAACGATTATTACTTCACAAGCATATAGATATCAAACAGAGGAGCGAGCAAGAGATATTTATATCTACACGTATCTTTTTCTCTAGTTAAATGAAGAAAAATTAACCAAATATATTCACCACCAAAATCCAATTTCAACGGCGATCATTAAATTCTAATTTTCAAGTATAAATGCACTTAGAAACCAATCAGTTAAACAGGGATACATTTTTCAAATGCATTCATAATCACATGTAATCCAGCATAAGCTGAAGCGAGATCATGTATGAATTAAAGAGTATACATGAAGAAGAATATGAAATATGATACCAACCATCATACTTGTTGCTGGAACCAAAGGTTCAACAACAATCACCAAAATTTGAAAATTTTCAACCAAATCAACTTGCAAGATGATAAAGATCAATAACAATCACTACAATTGAAATTTTGAGCCAAACCAACACCCAAGAATTCAACTTTAATAGCAAGATAGCGTTTACTGATCAAAAATTGATGTAGTGAATCCAGTATGAAATATTCTATTCAGAAAGAGAAATAAGCATATGTAACTACACTAATCAGATTCATCACCAAAAACAAGAGTTCAACAACAATAACTAGATCCAATATTTCAACCAAATCCTACCAAAAAAATCTGAACTCTTAGCCAAAGAGATAAGAAGGATTGATTTCGTGCTCACAGATATGTCTTTCCACTAAATTAACAAAATGCATTACACTCTATCCAATATAAGCCTAACGTACTCAATAAGTAACAATGAAACCAATAAGCAGAACATAATACTAATCATCATATTCGTGACTAAATTTAAAGTTCAACAACAATCCCAAATCAAATTTTTCGGACAACACCCACTGACCAAAACTAGTCATTAACCACATAACACATGCAATAACAATTGTAAAAAGTTCCTCAACAATTCTAACCAAAATCGAATTTTCTGAACCAAACTCGCTGACAAAATCCTATGATTTACCCTGAAAACACAACCAAAAAAACCCTAAAATTTATATTTATTCTGTCCCTTCAAAGATAAAATTTATATTTATTCTGTCCCTTCAAAGATTAAAGATTCATCAATAAGAAATATAAATAACCAAAATAAAACATTAAAACATGATAGAAATGAAAATAAATAACTGAAACATAATTCCAATCATCATATTCATTACCACATTCAAACTTCAACAACAGTAACATCCAAAATCAATTCCTATCACCAATACCACTTAAAAAATTCAACATTAAGCATTTCGCAGCAAGAAAAATAAACGACTATAAATAACCAAAACATAATACCATTCGTCATCATTCATCACCAAACTTAAAACTTCAAGAACAATAACATTACAAAACAAACCTTTAAACCAAACCCACTTGCATTAACCAGATAAGTGTCCAATTTGCTCCCAAATTCCTAGTTCAAAGACAATTAGACTCAAAAATGAAAAGTTTAAAATAAATCCATCAACAAAAACATTACTAATCATCATATTCATTAGCAAATGCAAAGTTTAACATAACATCCAAAGTCGAATCCTTCCGACCAAATCCAGTTACAAAAGCTCAACCTTAACGTGAAAACTTCACAATTTTGCTTCAAAATTTTGAGAACAACAACATTGAAAAATGACAAGTTTAAACTAAATTCATTAACGAAAACCATTATACTAATCACGTTCATTAGCAAATGTGAAGTTTAACAATAACATCCAAAGTTACAAAAACTCAACATTATGCCGAAAAGTTTCCAAGTTTGCTTCAAAATTGGAAGTTCAACAACAACAACAACATTCAGAAATGTAAAAATGTAAACTAAATTGATTAACAAAAACATTATAATAATCATCACATTCAATACCAAATGTTAAGTTTAACAATAAGATCCAAAATCGAAGCTTTCCAACCAAATCCACTTAGAAATACTCAACATTTTAACCCAAAAAGTTCCCAACTTTGCTTAAATTTTTTTCACTTCAAAGCTCATCCTCCATCCTCAAATACTCCCCAATATCTCCCTGATGAAGCACAACAATCCCATTAGGATCCATCTTCCTACAATCCTGAGTACTCTTCGCGGCAACACCAAACCCCAACGGCACATCGCTCATCGAATAAACAACCACCCCATCATGCTCACTCACATTCTCCGTGATCCTCCCAACCCCGCCTTTCAACACGTGATTCCCGTACAAGAAACTCATCTCCGAGGTGGGTTTAAGCCACACCTTATGCTTCGTGTGCGCGGAAAGTATAGACAAACATTGAATTGTCAAATGGAACTTCCCCGACTTGGTGAATTTACCGATTTGGGTCCCGAGGGAGACGAGGTTGTCGCGCTTGATGTTGGTTGCGCGCTTGACTAAGGATTCGGACACGTAGTAAACACGGTTGTTGTGGAGGCGGAAACAATAGCGTGCCGGGGTGGTTTCGGGGCCTTCGTGAGAAGGGTTTTCGATGATGTTTTTGAGGTTGTTGCCTACGAATTTGAACAGCTTTGTGAATACTTGCGTTGTTTCGTTCTCGTCTAGTGGCCTCATGGTTTAGTGTGTGTTGTGCGTGTTTTTTTTGTTCGTCGATGCTCTGTTTCTGTGTGAGTTAGAGTGTGTATTGTAGAGAGGGCAAAACCCTAAACCCTCAAGGATGAAGCTTTGTTAAGAACTTGTTGATAGAAGAAGGTTTTGAGTGAGTTTGGGCTTGAAATGAAGAGAGGGTCGTTATGGGTAGTAGAATATATGGGCTTGGATTTTGGTTCATCTAGTTTGATCATTGAAGCCCAAGATCTTTGTGTATAAATTTCTCTTACGATCAAGACAAATTGATTGAATCTCGTGACAGTTTATTTATTTGCAAAAAGATTTATTGGGTTAATTTATCGTATGATTTGCCTTTGAGGGCATGGTCCAACAATAATAAGGTGAAATTTTTCTTGCAAAATTACGAGTTTAACATTCTCTATTTTTTTAAAGTTCCAATCTTGATTGACATGATTCATGTGTGAGGGCGTACCGCTGCACTCGAAGATTTATCAATTAGTGGTCAAACTCCGCCGGACAATCCTATGGGCGACCTCCGCCAGCTGAGTACTCACGTTATCTAAAAAAAAATCACTGTATGATTTCATAGTTATATTGCAAAGGATAAATTATGATTTCATAGTAATATTACGAAGGATAAATTAGTGTTCGATATTACAAACGTGTAACACCGGTAGTCCTAACCCAATTTTTTATCCAAAATTCATGAGGTTCCAACTTAAAATCAATTGATATTAAGTGGAGTCTGAAATACGAATGAGTCGCACGTGAATGAATAACATAGGACCAAAGTCCAATTTTGATACTATGTAAAGAATCATGAAGTTCCAACCTAAAATCAATTAGTGTTAAGTGGAGTAACTTATGATCTTATAAGGTGACCTTAAAGTTTATAATTTTCTAATATGAGACAAGTATTATATAATAATACTATAGGGTTTGTGTCAAAATCGTTTGACTCTGGAAGGAATTTGTGATGGGAACTAGCCCAAAGACCAAAAATTTCATTTTGAAAAATTAGGGACCAATTTGTCCTCACAATAGTCGAGGGATCGTACATGTGAAAGAAAAACTCCATCCAAGTTCTAACTTTTATTTAGCATATATTGACAAAATTTCAAAACTGACAATTTATGTTTGCCATTGGTTCAATACCCTTTTTTTTGTGTGTGCATAATTTCCAATACTTATAAACAATAGAAACTTTTGTAAATAGAATTATCATTGAAAATTTGTTCATCTAGATTGTGCTACTTTAACTCTCTCAAATGATCGTAGAAAATTTTTAGAAATTAGATGTTTGTTGGTATCAATTTTCTGACAAAATCAAATGTATTATTTTCTCATGTAAATTATTCAGAAAAATATATAATAGTTTGCACAATCCAAACCAATCTGACTCAAAAGAAAAAAAAAATTAACTTGTCTTTCTACTTCCAGGGCATAGCTCGGATGGTTAAGGTTTGGAAAGGTCTGAAAAAATATATAATAGTTTGCACAATCCAAACCAAACACTCAAAAGAAAAAAAATAAAAAATTAACTTGTCTTTTTGCCTCCATGGCATAGTCTGGATGGTTAAAGTTTGAAAAGGTCTGTGATAGGTCACAAGTTCGAATCTCCACCCTATCTTGAGGTTCCGTGGCTCTGTATCAAGGGTTTACCAACTATTCGGTTCCCTTGTCAACAAAGAAAAAAATTTGCCTTTTTTTTTTTTCTCCGAGACTGCAATTTTATTCTTGAGCAATGTAGAAAAAAGTTCCACATTAAGAAAATACCATCAGATGAAGAACATGAAAGTAAAGAATCCGTAGACTGATTGGAGGTCTCGTGGACCTGTTGAAAAGGCCGTAGACTCGTTGAAGGTTGCGAAGATCTGTTGAAGAGCCTGCAGACTCATTGGAGGCCTCGTGGACTTGTTGAAAAGAAAGTCCAATAGCCAAAAGTATTACTAGTTTACGCGACCCAAATAGCCTGGGACTCGGTGCGACTCATTGAAGGTCTCATGGACGTGTTGAAAAGTCCGCAGATTCATTGAAGGTCTCACAAACTCTATGTTAAACCCACACTTTATATCTTCATTACTAGTGAAAAGCAAGTGAATGAAAGATGAACAAAACTGCTGATAAACCATTTATTCCAGTCCTCATTTCTTCGTGGATTAGAGATACAGAAATAAAATATCACTTGAAGGCAATTGGCGTCATCACTGATTCTTCCTGTTTCTGCTATCCTCTGGAGGCAGTGATACCGAATGCAGCATCAATTCGAAACAACTCAGCGATTCGCGCTATATCCATAGGCCCATCATGGTCATCAGCCTTCCTTTGATACAAGAGCATGATTTGTCGTAGCTGTGCAACATTTAGAGTTCCGGGAGGAGCAGGCCGTTCTTCGTTTCTGCTAGACTCCGTGGTTGTATTCCTTAGTTTTGGCAAAGGTCTATCATATTTCTCCACCACAACTGCCTGCCATAGCAGCCTCGAAATTAACGTATCTAATCAGCTTGGTGACAATATTTTGGGGCACAAATTTCAATCGGGAAAAGAATTATATGTTCTGTCCAATGTCCGAAAGCAGTGAAGTCGACAGAAACCAGCAGGTGCAATACCACATAAATCAGAAAAATGTGTCTTCCCCCGCGTTAGATACTTTCAGGATGAAATTCTCAGAAAATATAAAAAAGAATCATCATTAACTCAAGTTTCCCTCCAGGCTTAGCTCGTATTCTTCCTACCATCTGGCTTAGCATAGCATCATACTGTGGATCTCTTTCTTCAATGGAGTTGTCAGCACTAGCTCTCGCTGTGCTCTCTACAAGAAAGAAAAATCTTAATCAATAATTAAGCCGAAAATATATGAGTTTCTCCATACAATTCCTCCTATACTCTTAGCGTGATTTACTGTGGAAGTTTTACTCTGAATGAGTTATACTGAAACGAGATCACAACTAGCTATCTAAAACTCTATCACTCAGATTTAAAATTTGGCTAGAAAAACTTTGGTCCATTGCAAACGTTTTCTTACCTAGTGCATCGTGCTCTAGATAAAGTTTGAATTGTTTAGATAAAGTTGAAAAGTTTGTAAAATGCTATCTGCTAAGTTCAGTCGAGCACTACCATTTTTATATATTAAAAAAATATCACATATCAAGTACAACAACAAAGTAAATAGCAAACAAAAGCGGAGCTAACTAAATTATGGCTTCAAACGTGAGTAGTTGACTTGTCGTGCAAAACTGATTTGTTGTGCGTGAAATACATCGTGGTCATAGTGATGTTAATGGTATGCGTGGTGACGTGAAGAATGTCATGTTTTAACATTCCCCCGCAAACGAGAGGGGGACTCTGTTATCCCGAGTTTGGAATGCAAGAAATGAAACCGAGAGTGAGAGAGAGCCTTGGTGAGAAGATCTGCAATCTGATCATGTGATGGAACATAGCGAATGTCCAAGGCTTTGCTAAGAACTTTGTCGTGAACAAAATGTACATCTATTTCAATGTGCTTCGTTCGAGCATGAAAAAACGTATTAGCAGCTAGAGCACTTGCACTGAGGTTGTCACACCATATGACTAGAGGTGAAGCAAGAGGAAACTGAAGCTCTTGTAATAATGATTGTATCCAAGAGAGTTCAGCTGCAAGATGGACGAGAGACCTATATTCGAACTCTGTACTTGAGCGAGCCACAACTTGTTGTTTCTTGGATGACCATGATACCAATGTGTCTCCAAAATAAACATAGTAACCAGCTACGGATCTTCGATCATCAGGACAAGAGGCCCAATTAGCATCAGAAAACCCAACTAATTCTACCTGATTAGAAGGTTTAATATGAAGACCATAATTTAATGTTCCACTCAAATAATGCAAAACTCTTTTCACAGCCTGCCAATGAGCTGTTGTTGGATCTTGAAGAAATTGACTTAACTTGTTTACTGTAAATACGATGTCCGGTCTAGTGTGAGTGAGGTACTGTAATGCCCCAACTATACTGCAATAAGGTGTAGGATTGTCAAGCCTCTCACCATCACTCTTAGAAAGAGTCTTGGTTACTGCCATTGGTGTTGGACAAGACTTCACATTGTTCATACCTGCCTTTTTTAACAAATCTGATGTGTATTTCCTTTGAGTTAAATAAAATCTTGTATCATCCCTGTACACTTCAAAACCCAAAAAGTAATGCAAAGAGCCCAAATCTTTCAAGGAGAAAAGGCTGTGAAGTTTACTTGTGAAAGACCGCAACATCAATGTATCATTACCAGTAACTAAGATATCATCAACATAAATCAAAATCATCAAAACCTTAGACTGGGTTTTGAGAAAGAAAAGTGAGGTATCACCTTTACAGTTGATGAATCCCCAACTTAGCAAAGCCTGCCTCAATCTGTCAAACCAAGTCTTGGGGCTTGTTTAAGACCATACAATGCCTTAGAAAGCTTACAAACATGGTTCGGTCTCTTGGGGTCTTCAAAGCCCTCTGGTTGAACCATATATACAGTTTCTTGAAGAACACCATTCAAGAAGGCATTATTAATGTCTAGTTGTCGAACATCCCAATTTCTAGATGCTGCTATAGTTAAAACAAGTCGAATTGTTGGCGCTTTAACCACAGGGCTGAAGGTCTCTGAGAAATCTATCCTAGGAGTTTGATGAAACCCTTTGGCAACTAATCTTACCTTGTATCTTTGCACACTCCCATCAGCATTATATTTGGTTTTAAAAACCCATTTACAGCCTACTACATTATAATCAGGAGAATTGGGCATTAAAGTCTAGGTCTTGTTTTTCATGAGAGCTTCAAATTCAAGAATCATTGCTTGTTTCCACTTAGTACTATGTAAAGAATCTTGAACCCGGGTTGGTTCAATATGGGCATTTGCATCTGTTTCAGTCAGGCCTGTGTAGATATTTTTGAATTTGAAAATTCCTGCTTTCCCTCTCGTCATCATATTGTGACCAGGCTTAACTGTATTTGTTGGTTGTGAAGTTTCAGCTTGTTGAATTGGAGAGGTAGGCAAGGTTTTTTCACTAGAATCTGGCTGTGGGGACCCTTGATTTCTTGAACTTGATTGTTGCGTAATAGTTGGTGAACCAAATTCTTGAGGTTTTTCTCTTGATTGTGAAGAAGTAGAGCTCACTGATACTGGTTCTGTTGCAGAGACGACTGAATTCTGATTTGCATTACTTGATGAACCAAAGGTTGTAGACATGTTTGGAAGATGAAATGTTAGGGAATGAAAGGTTTGAATTGACTCAACTGGGGCTTGTTTTGTATTAAGAAAACCAGTGGAGAAAGGGAATTCTTTTTCATTAAAGACAACATGTCTTGAAATATAAATTCTCCCTGTTGAACTTAAACACTTATAGCCCTTGTGAGAGTCACTATAACCTAGAAAAACACATTTGGAGGTGTGGAATTGAAATTTATGTTGATTGTAAGGTTTTAAACATGGAAAACAACTACAACCAAAAGCTTTAAGAAGATGATATTCTGGTTGTTTACCACAAAGTTTAAAGAGATGCAATTGATCTTGCAAAACAGGGGTTGGCAATCTATTAATTAAATAAACAGTTGTATGAAAAGCCTCCCACCAGTATTTTAATGGCATGTTTGCTTGAGCTAACAAGGTTAACCCCATCTCAACAATATGTCTATATTTATGTTCCGCCCTTCCATTTTGGGTTGAAGTATGAGGACAATAGTGCCTAAAGTTAATTCCAGAGTCTTTTACTAAGTCAGTGAAACTTCGAAATTCTTCTCCCCAATCAGTTTGTAAAACTTTAATTTTCCTCTCAAACTGGGTTTCAACAGGTTTTTTGAATTGGATAAAAGCTCCTATTGCTTCCCCTTTGGTCATGAGTGGATAAATCCATGTATATCTACTAAAATCATCAACAAAATGAATATAAAACTTGAACCCAGATGATGAATTTAATGGAGCTGGTCCCCAAAGATCAGTATGAACCAAATCTAGAGGATTGGAAGCTTTAGAATTAGACTGTTGGAAAGATAAATTATGCATTTTTTCAAATTGGCAAGCATCACAAAAGGCAAAATTATCATTGGATGTTGTTCGAACATTACACTGACTTAAAATTTTGGAAAGAACTCGACTAGAAGGATGGTCTAGTCTCCTATGCCATTATTCTTTTATTGAATTTTAAGACTCTGGGCTAACTTTAGACATAAAGAAAATTTTAACACTAGAATTACAATCATCAGACTGACTTAACACAAATGAACTTGAAGGATTGGTGACGACAGATTTGGATGAAGAAGGAACATCGAGCATGTACAAGCCATCTTTAAGTTTCTCTTGCAACAGAACCGCTCCCGTTCGCTTGTCCTTCACAAAACAACCATTTGAATAAAACTCAATAAATATATGGTTATCAGCAGCAAGTTGTGAGACACTAAGCAAGTTTTTGGTAATCTTAGGAAGATGCAAAACCTTATTTAACAGTAAAGGCCTTGACGCTAGTGATTGAAGTTTTGATTTACCAATATGAGCAATGCTTAATTTGTTTCTATTCCCCACAGTTAATAAGGCCTTACCAGTGTATTCAGTTCGTTGTGAAAGCATACTCATTGTGAAACCCCACTTTCCTGCTTATCTTGTTTTACGTGTTATACCTCGTTTTGCGTGCATATGATCTGTTTATGTGCTATAGGACCTAGAAAGTTATAATTTTGATGTCAATACTCCTAATACGTGCTAAATGTGCATTCATGAAATTTTCATCAAAAACGGAGTCAGAAATTTTATCGTCGATTTTCAGTGAATAGTGTTTTCAAAACACGTCCGCTAAAATTTTGAAACTAGTCTTTTTAACCCTTCTAGACCTAGTCCACGGACTTTAATAGACCTGTGTTTGATGAAAACGGTTTTAAAATCGGCTTAAGAATTTATTAGGGTTTTTACACCGACTTTTGCGAAAATCGAGTTTTAAGCCGATTCGGGTGAAATTATTGGATTGTAAAACTTCTTGTCACCTAAAAATAATCCACTTGAGATATCTTGGGGGTTGCATAATTATTTTTAACTTGGTGAGCAATAAAATGCAATTAAAGTCATTAAAACACAAAAATACTAATTTAAATTAACGTTGACTTTAATTAATTATTTGACCTTATAAGCTAATGTCCTCAACACACACTCACACAACACAAAAACACCATCACACACACACACAAGGCCGAGAGAAAAGAGGGAGAAAAAGAAAGAGAAAACTCAAGCTTTTCAATCCAATTTTTCAAAGAAAAACCTAGAATTTTGTCCGTGAAACTTCGCACCGACTTGGATTCTGCTTGTTGGGCACGCATAGCACGCATTCCTAGGCTTATATCGCATCTAAGGTGAGAGAAAAATTCTAGATCTCAAAATGTCATTTTTGTGTTTTTGCGTATAAATGAAGATTGAACCGTTAGAATTGAAATCTGATGTTAGATTATTGCTCCTTGCATGCTAGGGATCATTATATACTAATACTACGAGTTTCTGTCGGATGTAGCATAATTTTTATTTTCCGGGTATTTAATTTTGATTAAAATGTTCAAAGTTGGATTAAATGAGTTGTGTTGATCGAAATCGATTGCCATCGATTTCTAAATCCTTGATAATTACGTGTTAGCGCTGTTGTAATGCCGAATTTTCGATTACATTGTTTGTGTGAAAATTCGGAAAATCCAGCCATGACATCTTAGGATTTTAGGGTTATCGGGCATGATTTGGAGGTGTTATGGTGGATTTCCGAGAGGGCTAATGTAGTAGGTTGAATGGGTGAGTGATAGGAACTGATTTGGTAATGTTTGGATTAGTAGATTGTAAGTTATGAATTTTAGAAGTTTAGGTTGTCATTCTTTAATTTCTTGAACGATGCCTTTAGATGGTTGGGTAGTGTTCGAGTGATGAATGGTGAGTTGTTGTCGAGTAATTTAGAGTTTAATTATGTATATTATGCATGTCCGGTTAGATGGCCTACTTTGTCATCTAACTACGTTGTTTGTTGTTTAATTTAATATTGATGTTATATTGATGTTATTGATTGATTATTATTGAGTTCGGGAATCGGGCACTTTTGTTGCTGATCTCCCAATTGATTGATTGATGATTGATTGATTGATTGATTGATGATTATGGAGTCTTGGTATGTGTGTGCCACCTCTCGGGCAGCGTCGGGCTGTCGGGTTGATAACGGCATGACTGCCATAGGCTACCCCCAGCTCGCATGACGGAGGTGTCATGGAGGGAGGGGCTAGTGAGGTACCTCGGGTGCGTGAGTAATGGGGAGTTATAAGAAGAACGGTTGAGATCGTGATGGCGTTTGGAGCTACACCAAATAGAGTATCCTTTATTGATTGGTTATATAGTTATGTGATGATAGCATTATTTATGTTGTTGTGTGTTTACTTGCTCAAAGGACTAAATCCAAGGAGCGTAGTGAATACTGTCGAGATCTATCGGATCCTCACTGGGCTTATGTATATAAGCTCACTCTCTATTATTGCATGTTTTCAGGTGTACTTTCACAAGATTACGGGTACGTGCCTCCTGAAGAGGAGAATGTGGAAAACGTGTCTTTCGTGGATGAGTCATATGTCCCTGAGTCTTATCCATGATTATATGTTGTTTAATGTAATGTATATTAGCTTAATAGACTTTTATATGCTTAATGGTTCTTAGTGTAATAGTTGTTGAAAAGATGATGATCCAAATGATGTTAACTTAGTGGCTTCCTTTTGTCTACGGTTAAGTTGTTAGATGGGTCTCAACTTATTTTTGAAATGTATAATAAAATTGAGGTATTGTATGTTATGTTGGAACGGAGGCAGATAACGAAGACTGATTATTGTATACTACGGTTAGGTTGTATGTTGTTATGCTGTTAAGGAGTTGTTGTATGTATGGTTATGGAATTTTGAATGTTTAATGTTATTAACGAGGTTGGTTTAGAACCTCGGTAATCTATTTACTGTCGTTACTGCCGAAATTCCGTTGCGTCCTGACTGATCGTAGGTGGGGTCGAGTTGGGGCGTGACACTCATATCTCCAGTAACGTGATTACTTGCACCACTATCTGCATACCAGGCTTGATCATCGATAGTCTCCGGTGATGCAATGTAAGCTGAGTGTGACTGATTGTTACCGAAGGTTTGATTGCCCTTGTTTTGTTCTGGAGGAGTGCCTATATAGGAATTATCATAACGAAAATAACAGTAGGCTGCAGTGTGTCCCATTTTTCCACAAACTTGACAAATAGGCTTCGAATTATTAGTTCGATCTCTGCCATGGGAGCTTCATCCGCCTCCTCTAAAGCCTTAACCCCCTGAACCTTGACCTCAATTAAACTCTGATCCACTCTTATTGACAACAATATTTGCAGTTGTTTGACCAAGATTGACAAATTGATAAGTATTCAGTTGCTTCATTCTACTCTCGTAAGTTAGAAGTGTTGTTTGAAGTTCAATCCATGTGATTGACTCTTTATCTGTAAGTTGTACCACAATAGGAGTATATTCTGCATCTAGGCCAGCAAGAATTTGAGTGACCAAGTCATTGAGAGGAATAGGGCAACTAGCTAGTGACAAATTATCAGAAATATTTTTCATGGCATTGAGATACTTATCCATTTTCAGAGAACCCTTCCTGGTTCTTTGAAGTTCACCTTTAAGGTAGGTAATTTTTGACCTTGTGTGTGCTCTAGACAGGCTTTTAGCTACATCCCATAGCTCTTTTGAGGTTTTGCATTGCAGAATTTGAGAAGCAATTTCAAGCGACATTGTGCTATAGCCAACCAAGAAGTAGTTGATCAGTGGTTATCCATTCTTCATATTCTGGATTCACTCTTCTATTAGAGCTCCCATTTGAGGAAGTATCTATGGGAAGAAACTGAGATGGACAGACTTTTATGCCAAAAATAAAACCATCAAGTTTATTTCCTCTTATTACAGGTAATATCATTGATTCCCACAACAAGTAATTGCTTCTATCCAACTTGATAGAGCAAATTTGATTCAGAGTATTACCAAAAGGATTTGTCTTGTTACTTACTTGAAGATTGGTGAAAGAATGAATCAATGAAGGAATTGTAACAAGTCCAGGAGTTGTTGATGTCAATGCAACACCACCAGGTGAATTACTGGGGGTTTCAGAACTCATTATGGCGTTGGCCTTGGCTCTGTGATACCAAGATAAAGTTTGAATTGTTTAGATAAAGTTGAAAAGTTTGTAAAATGCTCTCTGCTAAGTTCAGTCGAGCACTACCATTTTTATATATTAAAAAAATATCACATATCAAGTACAACAACAAAGTAAATGGCAAACAAAAGCTGAGCTAACTGAATCATGGCTTCGAACGTGAGCATCATGGCTTCAAACGTGAGCAGTTGACTTGTCGTACAAAACTGATTTGTTGTGCATGAAATACATCGTGGTCATAGTGATGTTAGTGGTATGCATAGTGACGTGAAAAATGTCATGTTTTAACATCGTATATAGCAGGTTCTAGGGAAGGTAGACATACACAACCTTACTAGAGAGGTTGTTTCCAATACTTTGACCCGAGACTAAATATTCAACAAGTGAACATTTGACCATTGAAGCACTAACTTACAGGTTAATAAATGGCACCTACAAAGGTTTCGCTTCTTTCTTCCCTTTCCAATAAGTGAGTTTCTTATCTTATTTCCATAAGCCACATGTTTTTGCTAGTACAATTTTGATATTCACTCTTCTTTTGCCACGGAAAAAGTAGCAGGACACAAATTTCTCTCTAAATACAAATAAATATACATATATAACACAAATGAATATTTAGATAAAGCAATTAATTTAAATCTCCGCATTTTCAATACACAAGATGCCCCTCGAGGTCACTATGCATCTATCTTTCTAGTATGTTTTCGGTAGCTTATGATCTAACGCCCCGATCCCTCACGAGACCGGAGGCTCTAATAACCATGCTATTCTCAACCCAATACCAAACCCGGTCACAAAATTTTAGGGAAAAACAGACAGAGTTTCCTCTGTACCGCGGACATTTTTCAAACTTGTAAATGTTCAAAATAGCCACAATATACTAAAACAAGCTTTTATAATTAAAATTCAAAGGTTCAAGGTCATCCAAGCCAGGAGACAAACAACAGCTCCAAATCACACATGCATGCACCCAACTTAACTTTTCATTAAACCTTTTTAACATGCCATCCTATGATAACATTAGAGCAATTTTAGAAGTTGAAATCAACACCTCTAAACATATACCCCCAAGCATGCAAGAACTAAAAGGAGAATTAAAAGTTATTACAAACCATAATATCTCAAAGCTAACATTACAACCAACAGCTTTCAACTTGCAACTACAAGAATATACATAGCCTTAAGGCCACAAAATAGATCATGCTATCGCAATACAAGTACACCATGTAACAACAAGAAGGCAAATCCACCTTAGACAACAAACACACAACAACTAGGGCAAAGGCTCAGCCTGAACTTCTTCCTCTTCCACTAGCACCTCAACTAGTTGGGGTTCACCCTCAGCACTTCCTGAAACATGTTTAGCGAGGTATGAGCAATCACAATTGCTCAGTGAGGGATAAGGTCTATCGGGGACGTGCAATGCAGCAACTTAACACAATTAATACAATAGATAAACAGTGAATAATAATTCTAATACCACATTTTAAAAGGATACAATCGATAACCCTTATCACTCCAAATCTTCGATCCCCGATCCACGAACCACGATCTCGATCTCGATATGCCGGCATCCCTTACACCAATGGGTACTCCGGATGTACCCGATCCTACGACCCAACACCCCCTGGCAATCTCCGGACCAGGCGAGTGAGGGAATAGCAGACGGAGCTAAGGCAACCAACACTGGCAAGCCCGATGCCGCCCAGCGAGTCCATCGCATCCGCCGCGACAATGAGGTTGCGCAACCACGATGCAATGCAAGAATGATAACAATGACAATATAATCAGGAAACACATTTAAGGACAAAGTAAGTTGTTCTCGCACCAAGTTACAATTTAGCAATAATAAGCATATATCAATTACGCAATTATACTAAACAATATACTCTTTTAGAAAGAAAATAAACTATGATGCACGTAAGGATGCAGGTCCCTCACTTCTACCGAGCTCCAAGATGTAAGTTTGAATCACATCATTTCCAGTCACCTTGAACCTATGAGCAAACATTACTTCAATTACTCTTTAACTACAACATTCATTCTAAGTTAGCTAACTTATAACTTCGCTTATTTAGCATATATACAATATCTATTAGAATTCTATTTTTAACAAAACACCACTTTTATATACTTTAACTTAACATATATTCCATATTTTCAATAGTCTACAAGTTAATTAAGAAGATAGTTCAAAAACTTAAATGAGAATGATTCAACCAGCATGCTATAACTAGATATAAATCGAGCTAGAATTTAGTTTAACTAAAATCAACACATGAGCCTGCAGTTACTCATACTATTTCTCATTTTACTTTAGTTAATAACTTGTACAAGAAATTAATTCACTCCACATAACAATAAACTAGCCATTAACTCAACTCAAAGAATTTCTCCAAAGGATATATAAATAATAAAGGTTAGGTTACTTTAATGTTCAAATGACACATTCATTCACAATGACACTACCCAGTCTTTTACTACTTTAATGAACTTCTAATTCATATTCTACTTTACTTACAATAGTTAGTAATATCTCTATGAAGATAGCCCAACATTAGCACATAGGGAAAGAAATGCATTTATCAACTAATAGAAAAGTTAACTATCAACCATTTAATAACTAACATACTATTTTAGTAAAATAACTATACTTCAAGCTAAGATTCTAACATATCACTAGTAGTATTAACTTAAGTTAATTACATTTAACATATAATAGACAACTATCAACTTACAATTAACCTTACATGTAGTTTCAAAAAGTATTAAACACATTCTTCCACATAGTTTACTTGACCTTTCTAAGTGTTCACTAGTTGCACATTGATAACAACAACTAATTCTAACAGTTGAATTGTTTAGCATATATAGAAACATTACCTATGTCTAAAGGTGGTGACCATCACAACTCTAGTAGCATTTCTCATTCACAGTCAAATATAATAGCTTTCAATTTAAATTAACTTTACTAGCAATTAAATTTCAGTTACAATTCATGAAAACAACATAACTATAAGAGCCCCATTACGTTATTAATCATCCAAGGACACTACACAATAAGGTCTTGATCGAATACATCTAATTAGAACTGAATTATATCATTACTATACCAAAATAACAACAAAATTCAGATTCTCGCGTAACAGGGCATTTCTGACACATCTCACCAAAATAATCATAACTTGCTCTAGACAATTCCGATTAATGCACTGTAAAAAGCTGTAGAAACTAGACTCGTAAGGCTTTCTAATGGTATATAATTCAACCCCTAATCCTTCTCCAATTAATACAGTTTTAAGCTCGAAGTTGCCTCAATGCAGTTAGAATAGAAGCAGTTTATACAAGCAAATAAGCAGTTTTACAAAAGGGCATATACAAGATATAATTAGAATTACATCAAAAGTTCCACACCAACTTGAAACTACATTTAAACATTCAAGAAGTCATGCCAAGGTCTTAGAAGCGCGAGACAACCGAAATTGCACCTAAACCCCTTTGTTATTCAAGCTATTTTTCCTCCAAACCAAAGTTAATGATTCAAATTTAAAGGAAAACTCTACCAACCTTCTAACTAACCCTCAAGGAACCCTTTCAACCCTCTAACTCATTCAAATGCCCGCAATAACCTCGAAAGCCCCAAATTCCCTCTTATAGCTTTACACTACACCTACCTCATCCGGGCTTCAAACAAGGATTAGCAAATCTTCTATAGCACCTAGGTAGCCTAAGGATACCAAAAGTAGAGCCCGAATCCACCCGGATTCGTCTTAACCCCCAAACCCCTTTATTAAAGTCGACTATTTTACGTTTTATGCGATTTTAGAGCAATTCAAGTGCACGGGGCTATTAGACTACCTTCATTAGCACCTAAGGCATCTATTAGGAGTGTTGAATCAAGCTAATTCGAGCAATTATACAAAACCTTAGAAAAAATGTCACTATTCACCTCATGAATTAAACTAACGATTCCAACCGTTTAAAAAGCGAAACAATGGTTCAAATATGTTCTCTAGCACTCATATACAAGGTATAATAGCATAGATAATCAATACAATAGCATTTGAACACATTTTCAACAAATCAAGAAAATAACAACTATTTTAAAATGCGAAAATAAGCCGTGAAATCCCTCATCAATGCGCGTAGGAGCTCCTAGGAGGCTAGTAGACACCCTAAACCACTTGCACCTAGCTTGGCTTGGCTTGGAATGAGGATTTTTTGAGCAAAAAAACTCTATTTCTTCTCCTATGCAATTCTCAGATTTGCTACAGAGTTTTCAGCATGCTCTTTTTTGTTTTTGTTTTTTTGTTTTGCTAAGTTATGAGCTAATGTGTGTGTTGTGTGAGTTATATATTAAATGGGGCTAAGTTGCTTGCTTAAATGGTTCACTAAATGCGCTTAGTTAGCTTAAAACGAGCCTAGATAGTAAAATAAATGCTAGCTAATTCATTCCCTAAGTTATGTTACGTAACACTATTCATACAACTACAAAAATCATTTTCTAAACGAGCTCTCCTATCGCCTCTAGCTCAAATGCACATTTTTCCCACTACTCTAACAATTAATATGATTTAAGAAAAATGCTAATTCGCTAATAGCATGAAGTTAAAAACGGAGTGAATAGTAATTTAAGAAGACAGTTAATAATGCACAGAAGGAAAAGCGCAAACAAAGAATGCAACAGCAATTGAATGCATGGCTAAAACTCGGGCGTCACATCCTCTCCCCCTTAAACTAATTGCGTCCACGCAATTCTTTTTCACAAGAGAACTCCGCATCAACTGAAAACCAACTCCGATTATTCGTCATCAGTTGCTAAGCAAGAATACCATATACGAATTCTCGTGGGAGCTCATTAAGAAATCCCAGTAGTATTGTCTGCAAACCTCACTTAATAAGGCCAAATAAAGGCTCCAATAAAGATGCTACTTCGAAATCCAAATAAGAATCCCCCTGGCATGCATACCATATAACAATGGAAACCCAACTAACAGCGGCGAGGAAATACCAATAAAAGTTCTGTGCAGGAGTATTGTAAATAATACCAGATAATAAGGCTGAAAAGAATCCATATACCAATTTTTTTTTCCGAGAGATGCTGACAAAAGAATACCAAAAGAATACCTGATAAAAAAAAATACCAAGAATATGCTCCAGAGAACTGTCATATAGAAACCCCAAAAGAAGCTACTCATTTATGACCGCTAAGCACTGAAGAAGGCCTTAGAAGAATCCCAATAACTGAGCTCTGCCTACAACACCAATTCCCAAAAAAAAGAATTGATCAACCCCCTCACGTTCCTCCTAATCCACATAACTTGAAAGACCAGCCACTAATCACCTCTCTTCAGGGGAGGAAGGAGTTTTTCTTACCATTCGACGTACTATGTATGAATGCCAAACTATTGCATATGTATAAACATTCTTTAAACTATTATGCAAGCATGATTATAAAAGAGCATATAAAGCAATGTAAGCAACAAAATCATTCAAGTGCGAATCATAACAAAACCAATTCAATTCACAACAAAACTTAATTCAAAATGCTCAAGTACATACGGTACAATCAATAATTCAAGCAGATAACGATTCACGAGGCCACTTCGATGCAACTTCACTTCACTCAGCACACATTTAAGACATAACACATAACTATATCACATAGGTGCACACAATCAATTCAAGACACACAATCCCACATTCAAGCACACACTTTCAAGACACACTTAACAAGCACACACACAAGGATTACTACCCGACAGGCCAAGGACCCTGTCCAGGCTTAGAGCTAACTAAGCTCTGATACCACCTGTAACGCCCCGATCCCTCACGAGACCGGAGGCTCTAATAACCATGCTATTCTCAACCCAATACCAAACTCGGTCACAAAATTTTAGGGAAAAATGGAAAGAGTTTCCTCTGTATCGCGGACATTTTTTCAAACCTGTAGATACTCAAAATAGCCACAATATACTAAAACAAGCTTTTATAATTAAAATTCAAAGGTTCAAGGTCATCCAAGCCAAGAGACAAACAACAGCTCCAAATCACACATGCATGCACCCAACTTAACTTTTCATTAAACCTTTTTAACATGCCATCCTATGATATCATTAGACCAATTTTAGAAGTTGAAATCAACACCTCTAAACATACACCCCCAAGCATGCAAGAACTAAAAGGAGAATTAAAAGTTATTACAAGCCATAATATCTCAAAGCTAACATTACAACCAACAGCTTTCAACTTGCAACTACAAGAATATACATAGCCTTAAGGCCACAAAATAGATCATGCTATAGCAATACAAGTACACCATGTAACAACAAGAAGGCAAATCCACCTTAGACAACAAACACACAACAACTAGGGCAAAGGCTCAGCCTGAACTTCTTCCTCTTCCACTAGCACCTCAACTAGTTGGGGTTCACCCTCAGCACTTCCTGAAACATGTTTAGCGAGGTATGAGCAATCACAATTGCTCAGTGAGGGATAAGGTCTATCGGGGACGTGCAATGCAGCAACTTAACACAATTAATACAATAGATAAACAGTGAATAATAATTCTAATACCACATTTTAAAAGGATACAATCGATAACCCTTATCACTCCAAATCTTCGATCCCCGATCCACGAACCATGATCTCGATCTCGATATGCCGGCATCCCTTACACCAATGGGTACTCCGGATGTACCCGATCCTACGACCCAACACCCCATGGCAATCTCCGGACTAGGCGAGTGAGGGAATAGCAGACGGAGCTAAGGCAACCAACACTGGCAAGCCCGATGCCGCCCAGCGAGTCCATCGCATCCGCCGCGACAATGAGGTTGCGCAACCACGATGCAATGCAAGAATGATAACAATGACAATATAATCAGGAAACACATTTAAGGACAAAGTAAGTTGTTCTCGCACCAAGTTACAATTTAGCAATAATAAGCATATATCAATTACGCAATTATACTAAACAATATACTCTTTTAGAAAGAAAATAAACTATGATGCACGTAAGGATGCAGGTCCCTCACTTCTACCGAGCTCCAAGATGTAAGTTTGAATCACATCATTTCCAGTCACCTTGAACCTATGAGCAAACATTACTTCAATTACTCTTTAACTACAACATTCATTCTAAGTTAGCTAACTTATAACTTCGCTTATTTAGCATATATACAATATCTATTAGAATTCTATTTTTAACAAAACACCACTTTTATATACTTTAACTTAACATATATTCCATATTTTCAATAGTCTACAAGTTAATTAAGAAGATAGTTCAAAAACTTAAATGAGAATGATTCAACCAGCATGCTATAACTAGATATAAATCGAGCTAGAATTTAGTTTAACTAAAATCAACACATGAGCCTGCAGTTACTCATACTATTTCTCATTTTACTTTAGTTAATAACTTGTACAAGAAATTAATTCACTCCACATAACAATAAACTAGCCATTAACTCAACTCAAAGAATTTCTCCAAAGGATATATAGATAATAAAGGTTAGGTTACTTTAATGTTCAAATAACACATTCATTCACAATGACACTACCCAGTCTTTTACTACTTTAATGAACTTCTAATTCATATTCTACTTTACTTACAATAGTTAGTAATATCTCTATAAAGATAGCCCAACATTAGCACATAGGAAAAGAAATGCATTTATCAACTAATAGAAAAGTTAACTATCAACCATTTAATAACTAACATACTATTTTTGTAAAATAACTATACTTCAAGCTAAGATTCTAACATATCACTAGTAGTAGTAACTTAAATTAATTACATTTAATATATAATAGACAACTATCAACTTACAATTAACCTTACATGTAGTTTCAAAAAGTATTAAACACATTCTTCCACATAGTTTACTTGACCTTTCTAAGTGTTCACTAGTTGCACATTGATAACAACAACTAATTCTAACAGTTGAATTGTTTAGCATATATAGAAACATTACCTATGTCTAAAGGTGGTGACCATCACAACTCTAGTAGCATTTCTCATTCACAGTCAAATATAATAGCTTTCAATTTAAATTAACTTTACTAGCAATTAAATTTCAGTTACAATTCATGAAAACAACATAACTATAAGAGCCCCATTACGTTATTAATCATCCAAGGACACTACACAATAAGGTCTTGATCGAATACATCCAATTAGAACTGAATTATATCATTACTATACCAAAATAACAACAAAATTCAGATTCTCGCATAACAGGGCATTTCTGACACATCTCACCAAAATGATCATAACTTGCTCTAGACAACTCCGATTAATGCATTGTAAAAAGCTGTAGAAACTTGACTCGTAAGGCTTTCTAATGGTATATAATTCAACCCCTAATCCTTCTCCAATTAATACAGTTTTAAGCTCGAAGTTGCCTCAATACAGTTAGAATAGAAGCAGTTTATACAAGCAAATAAGCAGTTTTACAAAAGGACATATACAAGATATAATTAGAATTACATCAAAAGTTCCACACCAACTTGAAACTACATTTAAACATTCAAGAAGTCATGCCAAGGTCTTAGAAGCGCGAGACAACCGAAATTGTACCTAAACCCCTTTGTTATTCAAGCTATTTCTCCTCCAAACCAAAGTTAATGATTCAAATTTAAAGGGAAACTCTACCAACCTTCTAACTAACCCTCAAGGAACCCTTTCAACCCTCTAACTCATTCAAATGCCCGCAATAACCTCGAAAGCCCCAAATTCCCTCTTATAGCTTTACACTACACCTACCTCATCCGGGCTTCAAACAAGGATTAGCAAAGCTTCTATAGTACCTAGGTAGCCTAAGGATACCAAAAGTAGAGCCCGAATCCCCCCACATTCGTCTTCACCCCCAAACCCCTTTATTAAAGTCGACTATTTTACGTTTTATGCGATTTTAGAGCAATTCAAGTGCACGGGGCTATTAGACTACCTTCATTAGCACCTAAGGCATCTATTAGGAGTGTTGAATCAAGCTAATTCGAGCAATTATACAAAACCCTAGAAAAAATGTCACTATTCACCTCATGAATTAAACTAACGATTCCAACCGTTTAAAAAGCGAAATAATGGTTCAAATATGTTCTCTAGCACTCATATACAAGGTATAATAGCATAGATAATCAATACAATAGCATTTGAACACATTTTCAACAAATCAAGAAAATAACAACTATTTTAAAATGCGAAAATAAGCCGTGAAATCCCTCATCAATGCGCGTAGGAGCTCCTAGGAGGCTAGTAGAGACACTAAACCGCTTGCACCTAGCTTGGCTTGGCTTGGAATAAGGATTTTTTGAGCAAAAAAACTATATTTCTTCTCCTATGCAATTCTCGGATTTGCTACAGTGTTTTCAGCATGCTCTTTTTTCTTTTTTTTTTTGTTTTGCTAAGTTATGAGCTAATGTGTGTGTTGTGTGAGTTATATATTAAATGGGGCTAAGTTGCTTGCTTAAATGGTTCACTAAATGCGCTTAGTTAGCTTAAAACGAGCCTAGATAGTAAAATAAATGCTAGCTAATTCATTCCCTAAGTTATGTTACGTAACACTATTCATACAACTACAAAAATCATTTTCTAAACGAGCTCTCCTATCGCCTCTAGCTCAAATGCACATTTTTCCCACTACTCTAACAATTAATATGATTTAAGAAAAATGCTAATTCGCTAATAGCATGAAGTTAAAAACGGAGTGAATAGTAATTTAAGAAGACAGTTAATAATGCACAGAAGGAAATGCACAAACAAAGGATGCAACAGTAATTGAATGCATGGCTAAAACTCGGGCGTCACATATGACACCAAAAATTCCTCATACGTCCAGTATAATTTACAACATTGTCACATACACGCGTGCATTCTCAAAATTTTGTTATGTATATGTATATCTCTGCATGTGTACTGAAACATACAGAATAATGTATCTTTATATATATACACAATGCATATGCAAATCTGTGTGCATAATCAATTCAACACAACACATCATACGATACGTTTGCATATAGTAGAGATTATGCAGATAGACGAGCAAAATCTATAAATTCACAAATGTATTCATGTTTAATTTCCACTAAATTTTCTTTTTTAATAAGAGAAAAAAAAAACACATTTAAGTATGAGCTAAACATTACAAAAAAAACTAGATTTTGCGATGGACCGTCGCCAAACCGTCGTTAATATGGCGACAGCACAGTGAAGGGAAAGGTAAACACCAGTTTTGTGATGGGACAGTGACGGTACAGTGTCAGACAAAAACGCCCGTCACCAAGTCGTCACTATCAATGACGGCTTTGTTGGCCTTCTCCATTTCGGTGACGGCCAACAAAGGACCGTCACTAATTTGGTGATGGCTCAGTGACAGTAATCTCCGATTCCGATATGTAAAGGCGGCACGGTGACGGTATGGTGATAGTCTGTCGCCATGCCGTCACCATAAAGGGTACCGGCTCAATTTTTTTTTTTTAACGAACAAGGCCTTCAAGCACTGTATAACAACGATGTGTGACCAATTTTTCCCGAAGCAGTACCAGTTCACTCAAAATTTGTTAACGTGAAGTACTGACAAACGTCCTGAGTTAGTAATAAAATACTATATTTGTGTAGATATTAACTACAATATGAGACAATTTTGATAATATACTTTGTAAATGACAAGATTTTATTTCATACCATTCGATAACTAGGGATTACATTAACAGACGGTTAACCTTAGTCATCACCATACAAAAGGCCTTAACAAGATACACACACATATCCATATAATAAATATATTCTTAACCTTAACTACCAGTTTTTCACATAATTTTCACTCGAACAACTTTGGCAAAAGGATGCGATACATTTGATCCTCAACCCTTTGATGGTGTTGAGCTCTAGAAATGTAACTCTCTTCTTTAGGTGGTTCGTTTAGATCAAAGCGACCTTCAATTCTGCTACTGTTTGCCTTCGATGTTTCACATTTCGTTGTGTGTTTCTCCTTTTTTACAGTAACCCACTGACCTTGAACCTCCTTATTCATTACTTGTAAGATGTGGATGCACTGAGTTTAAACTTATGTAAAGATGGAAGACAACAAGCGGACGCTGATTTCTTTATATAGATGTTAAAGTGGTAAAAAATTTGCGACGGTTTGGTAAGGGCTCTTCTCCAAATTATTGGCTCCATGTACATGTGACTCTTCGTACCAATGAATAGTAAAGTTACAAATTATTGCCTACTCTTAATAGCCAATAAGCCAACTTTTTCATGTACCTTGTGTATCATCACTCTTGTGGAATTATTTTCATATGTTTTAAATCAATTGTAGTTCGTTTTCACTAAAATTTATCAGTTTCATATATGTTATATAGGAAATTAACTACTCTTCCACTACATATATATTGAAATAATTATAAATTTATAATTTTAAAAGAATTGTATGTCTTATTTTTTTATAAACTAATACATTCCATCTATTATTAATCCCGTTTATTAAAAAAAATCATATTTACGAGTATTATATTTGTTAAATTATATTTTTCAATTTCTTTAACAAAAAAAACAAATTGAATCTGTTTTAGAGACGGGGCCTATTTCCTGTCTCCATTTTGGAGACGGGGCCTGTCCCCCGTTTCCATTTTGGAGACGGGTAACCTGTCCGTCTCTACAAGTAGAGGCCCACAACCTCTACTGGAGACAGGCAACCCGCCCGTCTCCACAAGTAGAGGCCCACTACACGGGGCCTGTGCCCCACTCCAAAAGGCCATAGGCCTCTTTAATTTGGGTGACGGCCCGGTATAGCCCGGGCCTTCGGCCAAATTAAAAATAACAGAGGGTTGCACTGCAGCCCTTTATTATTTTCTTTTTATCCCTTACCCCCCACCCCCTTCAAAGAGAAAAGCCCTACCCCCCACCCCACCCCCCACCCCCCACCCCCCACCCAATCCGCCCCATCCCCCACCTTCCAACCCCTCTATAGACCCCTCTCCACCACTTTTTTTGAGGTAATTGTGTTTTTTTTTCTATTTATATATGTGATATATATATATATATATATATATATATATATATATATATATATATATATATATATATATATATATATGTATATTTGTGGCAATGTATGTATATGTACATATATGTATGTATAGATCTAACTAATCACCCCACCCCCATGAAGCTATACACCCCCTCAATCCATAACCCCCTCCCTGACCTCAAAAATATATTATTGCATTTTGATTTTTACATATATATGTATATGTATGTATTCCAAGTATAATAAACCTAAATATTATATGGTATGAAGATGTTAACATATACATTATGCCTAAATATATTAATGTAGGTTTTTTATTTTTATTTTTTATTTTCGGATTTATTTATTTATTTATTTATTTATTTTTATTTTTTTGTGGTTATCATGTTATTAATGTTAAATACATTGTGTTATTGTTAAACTATAAATTCTTTTGTTTTAATATTTAGGTTTTTTTTTATTTTCGGATTTATTATTATTATTTTTTTTTTGGATTTTGCTTTTTATTTTTTATTTTTTTGTGGTTATCATATAATTTTGTTACATTGTGTTAATATTAAACTATAATTTTTTTTGTTTTAATTTATAGGTTATTTTTTTTATTTTTTTTTTTTTTTTTTTTTTTCAGATTTTTTATTTTTTATTTTTTATTTTTGTGTGGTTATCATGTGAGTTTGTTACATTGTGTTATTGTTAAAATATAAATTCTTATGTTTTAATATTTAGGTTATTGTTAAACTATAAATTCTTTTGTAGATTGTATTTTGGTGAATTTGCGTAGTTCATTATGCTATAAATTGAACTAAGTGAATGTCTTTGAGTATTGTATATTATTGTTGTTGTGAAATTCTTTTGAGTGCAGTTATTGGATTATTCACGGTACAGAAGAGACTCTGTCAGTTTGTCGCGTCCAGACTTTACCTCTACATTGGGGTTTGGTTTGGGGCGTGACATCTAATAATTTCAATGGGGATTTTATTCATATATTAGTTTTTTTCTATTTTTTTGGGAAGTTTGCTAATATGGGTAATTTTTCTGGATTTTCAGAATTTTCACATTGGACTTGTTCTATTCGGATAAAAAAATTTGTGTCTGTCTATTAATTTAAATAGTACCTCTCAAATTTAATTCAAAGTTAATTTCTTATCAGTTTTAAGTTACAAAATTGTAGGATACTATTGTTCTACTTTGAATAATATGTTTATTAATTGTATTGATTTGTTGCGTATATTTGTAATGTTGTGAAGCTCATCCATGTTAATTCTCACTCATAGAATGTAATAACTCTTTTACCTAATAACCTATTACGTAATTTTTAAAATGCAATAACATTTATCAAATTGTTCAGTGCATCATTTCATGGAGTCAAGTCGTGAATGAATGTATCATAAAAGGATTGATGGTAATCTTAATGAGACCTTTATCCAAGGTGTTTCGGATTTTGTATCTTTTGTAAGCAAACAACATTATTATGTGGATGGCAACAAAATAAGATGTCCATGTGTAAGATACCGGAACTTAAAATTTCAAACAACAGAAAATGTGGTATATCATCTATATCAGAAGGGTTTTATGCCTTTTTACTATCAATGGATTACACAAGGGGAACATGTGTACAACAATTATGATCCAAGTGCACAAGCATTCACGTATAATGAAGGGCAATTTGTTGGTGAAACAAATAATTACAGAACATTGGTTTTTGACACTGCCGGTCCGCAGTTGACCAACGATCACAATGTTGAGGTTAACGAAGAACCTAACATGGAAGCACAATAATTTTTTGAGTTGTTGAATGTTGTTGATAGGCCACTATTTGATGGTTGTGCAAAACTTACTCAATTGTCAGTCGTGGCTCGATACATGAATATGAAGTCCGAGCATAATATGAACAACTCTCTATTTAACAGGTTCATTGAAGAATTAATGGAAGTGTTACCCGAGAATCATAACTTGCCTGAAAACCTTTATAGATTTAAGCTATTAATCAAGCCATTAGGGTTGGGATATCAAAAGATTGATGTTTACATAAATGGATGCACCTTTTAATACAAGGATCGGAATCTCATGAAAAATTGCCCGCGTTGTGGCCACACACGTTTCAAAGATATAGCTGGTGGTAGAAAACGGGGTAAACCTATTTTCCACAAACAGTTAAGATATTTTCCTCTGACACCAAGGTTAAAAATATTATACATGTCAAATGCTACAGCGAGACACATGACATGACACAAAAATCACAATGTGGAGGATGAAAAAATTTGTCATCCATCAGATACTGAATCTTGGAAATATTTCGACTGCGTGTATCCAGATTTCACTGTTGAACCAAGAAATGTTTGGCTAAGCCTTTGTTCAGATGGTTTTAACCCATACAGTTCAAATGCACAACATTATTCTTCCTGGCCAGTGATAATTACCCCATACAATCTTCTACTGTGGATGTGCATGAAGGATCCCATAATGTTTTTGACAATACTCATTCTTGGTCCCAAGCATCCCGGTAAGAATATTGATGTGTACCTTGAGCCTCTGATCGATAAATTGATAATTCTATGGTCGGAAGGGACAATATGTTATGATATTGCTACGAAGACTAATTTTTGTTTGAGAGCAGTCTTGATGTGGATAATAAATGACTTCCCGGCTTATGGTATGTTGTCGAGATAAAACACACATAGGAGGTTATCGTGTCCTATTTGCATGGAAAAGTCAAGAGCTTTTCGCTTACCAACGGGGAATAAGCCTTCATTCTTTGACTGTCATCGTCAATTCTTACCACATAATAGCTCATTAAGACGTGACAATAAACATTTTATCAAGGATAGGCACAAGACATCTACACCTCTACCACGATTATCTGGGCAACAAATTTGGGAACAGGTGAAAAATTTCCAGACAATCCAAGAGAGATCTTGCAAGAAGTTACATTGGTTTGGTATAGATCATAATTGGACGAAAAAAAAATATTTTTTCGGATTTGCCATACTGGAAGACGCATCTTGTTCATCACAACTTAGACGTGATACATATTGAGAAAAATATTTTCGACAATTTCTTCAATACTATCATGGCTGTTAAGGGTAAGACTAAAGACAACCTTCAAGCTCGGAAAGACATGTCCATTTTTTACAATCGTCCAGAATTGTGCGATGACAATACAAACAAGATCGGTGTATACACACTCCTCAAATAAAAGAGAAAAGCGTTCCTACAATGGGTTGAAGGCATAAAATTTCCCGATGGTTATGCTTCTAATTTATCAAATTGTGTCGACATGAAGGATTTGACAATGTCACACATGAAGAGCCACGATTGTCATATCTTTATGGAGAGACTGCTTCCCATTGCATTACGCGAGCTCATGCTGAAACAGGCTTCAGAGACATTTGCTGAACTAAGCTTATTTTTTAACAATCTATGTTGTTCAACTCTACAAAGAACTGAATTGGAGAGGATGCAAGATAATATAGTCATGATACTGTGCAAACTGGAGAAGATGTTGCCTCTTGCATTTTTTGACTCAATAGAACATTTACCTATCCATTTGGTTTATAAAGCGATATGCTGTGGGTTTGTTCAATATCGGTAGGTGTATCAATTCGAGAGGTTTTTACGAAGCCTAAAGAGGATAATTAAGAATAAAACGCGTGTGAAAGGATCTATTTGTGAAGCTTATTACGTCCTAGAGACTTCAAATTTCTGTTCATATTATTTTGAACAACACGTGTCAACTAAAAGTAGAAGGTTAGGTCGAAACAACCAGTATAACGAGGTGGACTATCCTGAGGGTTGCTTATCTATATTTACTTGTCCGGGTTATCCAATTGAGACTGATGCAGAGGTCTCAATACAGGAAGATGATTTCCAGTTGGCGCACTTATATGTACTCATGAATTGCCCAGAGTTGCAGCTATATATCAGGTATGTTTGAAACGATTGGGTATGCAATTTCCTCCGTTGGGATTAGCACACACTTTTTTTTAATAAGAAGCTTTACAAATTTGTGTAGTTTGTTTGAGGAATACTTTGAACAACAATACGACCCTATGAACCAAAAAGATAGCCAGTTGCATATTGATAGATCTTTTCCGAGATGGTTATATAGACAGGTTAGTAGATTTGCAATTGTCACTAATTTTGTTAAGGGCACTGCCATTTGTGTATTAACTAAATATCCATGTATTGCAGTTAAAAGATAGGTATGATGTAGATGATCGTGTGAAATATCTCTCCAAATGGCCACATAGAAAGGCTCGTAGATGGTATAGATATATGGTAAACAGATACAAGTTTTCTACGTTCGAATATGGGTCTTCAAAGTCCACGAACAATAGTGGAGTGTTCGTAAGAGGTACAGGCAATAGTACAGCTGGGGAAATAGGGTACTGTAGTGTTTTGAAGGACATTATTGAACTTGAATATCCTAATCCAACGTTGCAACATACAAGAGTTGTTCTTTTTAAATGCGATTGGTATGATACCACAAATGATAGAGGTGTGAAGTCCAATCACAGGACTGGATTGGTTGAGGTAAACGTGAAAAGAAGATATCCTAAGTATGAACCGTTTGCTTTAGTAAGTCAAGCCCAACAAATGTAATGTTGTGTCTATCCAGGGGCCAAGAGAGAACGAGTTGATTGCGTGGCTATTGTTAAAATACGTCCAAGACATTTCTATAACATGGACAGGCAGGAGATAGATGTGGATGATAACACAAGTTTTCAATCGGATCAAATGAATGTACCCACAGTGGAACCGAATGATTTTGAATCTAATCACATATTAATTATTCGGTTGTAGACACTGAAATAATAAAAGAATATCTTAATGCCGAACATGGAGATGTAGAAGTATATCTACATGACGAAGAAGATGAGCATGAAACAAATGATTATGGTGATGATGATGATGATGATAGTGACCTACATGATGATGTCGATGATGATGATGATGATGATGACGATGACAATGATGATGATGATGAGGAAGAGGAGGAGGATGTTGATGACAATGATACCGATGACAAAGAGGGAAATGATGAGTATTGAAAAAACATAGGTTAGACAAAAATATTGTTCATGTTTTTCTTGCAAATTATCAATAAGTGATTCCACATATTGTTTGTTATCTATGACAGTTTTGGTAGAAGTATGCATAATTACATACTTTTAGTCTATATATATTTATTTATATATTCTAATGGAAATGTGTCAAAATCAGGCAATGGGAGACGGTGAAGATCCAAATCGCAAGGGGAAGAAACTATTGAAACAAAGCAGCTTGTTAGGGAAAATGAGAGAATTATCTACTACACCGGCCACGGTACCTGAGACTCAGCGGTTCTCTCAGGCCGGCTACAATGACGCTATGTCATTGGGTGGTCATGGATCTACAGGTACGCATCATGTGAGTGGGCGTGGTTCCACAACGACACATACAACTGCTAGCCATGGAGCCGACAATGTCCCTTTGTTCATTGGCCGTGGTTCAGCTAATTCATCAATGGGAATCCAACATCGGAACCCAGACGATGCGCATTCCCAATAAGAGCAGCCATATGTAAATGTCCCGTCCACCCATCATAATGAAAAACACTGTTTATCAGCTGGATTGCCACAGGAATTAGAGGATTTGTGCGTAAAAGGTGATGACTCTTCAATGCCCGGTGGTGCGTAATTTTCTAATATGCCCGAGTCTTCGTGCACTGCTGACAGACGGGCTGCAGGCATCGAAGATTGGCAGTTTTATGGATTCCAGTCTCTAGCCAATTATACAGTATGGCAAAATAACAAGTGAAAATATGTGAAGGTGGTAGGAAACGGGTATGTATTACTTTAAATTATGAAGTTTACATCTTCTACTTTTTTGTACATAATATACATATTTTGATTATGTTATGAATGTATAGATAGGATCCATATAACGCTGTCAAAGGGGTTTTAAGAGCTCTACATGCTGGGTATGTAGAGTCGTGGTTGACATACAGACAGGTCCCAAGTGATACAAGAAGATTATGGTTCGAATATTTCAGGGTATGAAATGTTAACGCAATATATTTTGTGAAAACAATTGAAATAATTATCATAGTAATTATTATTTTATATGGATCGGCATATTAACGTTTTTAGAGGGAGTACAAGTGGCTTTCAATTGATGAAGCTGAAATTTGGCGCAAGTTTGAAGCTACTGCAAAACGCCGAATTTCAGATTTGACAAACAAATGACGGAGTAGAATGAAAAAGCTAGATTTCATACCACTTGAAATATAGAACCAAATGCTGGAGTTATGGCAAAGGCCAAAATAGTAGGAAATTTTAAAGAGAAATTCAAACAATCGAAAGGTCAATCCGTCTACTCACCATCTAGGTTCAATCTCGACCCATGAGGCAGCTAGAAGAATGGTATTGATTTAGTAATACAATCTAAGTTAATTTGTATATGTTATGTGAACTAATCAAAATTATGTCAAATACACATTAATATGTAGGTTGATTTGGTGAATTGCTATTGTAGGAAAAGGAACTAGGGAGGACAGTAACTTATGCGGAGGTTTTCCTGAAGGCTCATCGCAAAAGGGCTGACAGACTGTATACAGACTCTCGGGCAGAGCAGACTATGGTATGTATTATTTACTCTTTCTGGTAAAGGCAGCAATGCATAGGGTAGTTGTTGAAGATAATTTGGGATTCATAGTGTTGAAAAAAGGTATAAGATTCTACAAAGTTTTTGTAATTGTTAAAGCTAATATTTCAGAGGGAAAACATACTTACTGATGTGTGAGCACGAATGTAGCTATGATGTGAACAAACATATCTTCAACTGGGGTTTGGTTACTTGTTGTAGACTCTTGTGTTGTACAATATTTGAAAATGTCTCCTTAGGGTTGTAATAGCAGATGATTAATATGTTGAGGTATAGTGTGGTACAGTAAGTATTTGTGAACTGTGTATTATGTTGGCTTTATCTTGTAATAGGTTATTGGGAAAAGTCCGAAATACAAACGAGAGGCTGGCCATTTTTTTATTGACGAGTCAATGTATTAAAGATTGATGTCATACTTGTAAATTTTGTGTTTGTGTAGATGACAAATGTTTTTTTTTTTATTTCAAATTCGGCTTTGTTGTATAACAACTTGTTAATAATGTGTTCGTAAGCTCGCTATGACGAAATGTTCCAAAAGGCCAGGAATGCATTGGAATCAGACTCAAACCCCATGCCTGTGGATGAGGACCCAGTATTTTTATAGGTTGTCGGCCCACCACGGCTATATGGGGTAAGTTCTCAGGTTTCAGTTGACTCTGTTACAAACAATAAAACCCAGACTCGGCGTTGATGACAGAGGAACAATTGAATGAGGCCATTACGAGAGCAACAGTAAATTTGAACAAAACATTAGATAGTCAGGGCCAACAGATCGAGAGTCAAAACGAGATAATTAGTGAACTGCAGCAATAATTGAAGAAGACAAACGATGTGTTGCAAGTCCTCATGGCAAAAGTTTGTGCTCAACCTGAAGGGCATCATTCTTCATCTTCACCTAGTGATGAAAATGGAGAATAATTTGTTATAATGTTAACCCTCTAGTTTGATGTTAAATACAAAATGCCATGTACAAGGCATTTGAATTTGTAACAGGTTTTAAATTCAGACATGATTTTGATTATATATAGCATATAGAATTTTTGGCATTATGTGAACTGAATTACACATATAAAACAAGTTTAAGTGTGGGATTGATAATTTTCAAATTTATGAAAGAATTATGACAAGTTCAATTATATGGAATGGTTAAGTTAGTGAGGGTTTGGTGACGACTTGGTGACATCATGGTGAGATGAAAGGTTGGTGAGGGTTTGGAGATGACAATTTTGGTAATGGTATGGTAAGGGGATCAGTTGGCGAGTGCTCGGTGACAATAATGTTTGGTGACAGGCGGGTGAGGGGAAAGATTAGTGAGGGCTTGGCTATAGGAAATTTGGTGACAGTTTTGGGACGGCACCAGTTGACGAGGGCTGAGACGGCCTGGAGACTGAAAAGAATGGCGAGCGCTTGGTGACAGTGGATTTGGAGACGGGATGGAGAGAGTTTTCCAGCCGTCACCAAATTGGTGACGGTTTGGTGAGGGGAACGATTTTGGCGACAACATCATGTCTGACGGACAGTGAAGGGAACCGTCTCTCGCAAAATCAATTTTTTTTGTAGTGAAACAAGACAAAATTCAACCGAAAAATTGAAAAAAAAAATATAAAATCTAAAGGATAACATTGAGCATTAAATCCATTTAAATAAGCATTTAGGCTTTAACATACAAATTTTATGATGAAAATATTTCATTTTCTATATACATATCAATATGAGCTAAACTAGCCGAATATTATTAAAAGAATGAAAAATAAATAATTTTTAAAGCATAACATTAAGCATTAAATCCAACTAAATAAGCATTTAGGCTTTAAGATAAAAATATTTTATGTTGAAATGAGCTTCGTATCAACTTACTATTCACATATCTATACATTTTTAATATTCGATAAATTTCACTTTTTATATACATAACAATATGAGCTAAAGTAGCCGGATATTAAGAATAAATAATCTTTAAAGCATAAGGTTAAGCATTAACAATATTAAGTTGAAATGAGCATCATATGCACTCATCGACGCCGATGCCGACATTGATTCCAACGACATTTTCCTGCGGGAGTGGTGGCCGCCGGTCAAGAGGCTTCGTCTGCTTCGACGGCGTCATCGCGCTTCTGATTCTTCCAGTTGCTCACCGAAATGCCTGTCCTATTCCATCTCTTGTGTATATATGCATGTATAAAATATTGTGTGCGCGAAAATGATATATAATTCAAAAATTGGATGAAATATCGAATAACGACATATTCTAATTAAAATTTTAAGTTCTAATCACATTTTCAACTTCATTAATATAAAAAAAATGATATATATATATATTAGCATATGACCACTCCACATAATGCTGACGTGGTGAGGTTTTTTTTTTTTTTTTTTTTTGTGTAAGTGACATGGGAAAGTTTGTGTTGGTGAGACTTCACATAGAGTCTAATTAATCGATTTAAAATGCTAGAATTCATGTTATGATGGCAATAATGGTTCAGTTAGTAAATATAGAATATAATATAACAATCTCTCCCATTCAAATATATGATGTTATTTTTTAAGAAAAAAAAACACACGTACATTTCACGAGCACCAAGCAACAAGAAGCCAACACTCCATGATGGGTGGCTTTTTTTTTTTTGGTCAAACAAGGAAATGTATTAAGATTGAAAGAGATACAATATTATCCTATACCAGTAGGTGCAAGATCAGCAAATAAAAGGGTTACAAGATCCGGGGGACATTGGAAGTCCAGTCAAAAGGAAGGGTGCCACCCTTAGCACATTTTGCAATCCAATCAGCTACTTTATTGCCAGTTCTACGAATGAGGGAGAAAGAAACATGAGGAATTGCTTGGTTAAGATGATTAATATCATGGATAATAGACTTGATATCCATAGGAATAGAACCATCTGAAGTTGAGGAGATTGCCTTGAAAACTTGTTCTTTGTCAGTCTTAATAATAGGATGATGGAAACTGAGATCTAATGAAAATTGACAAGCATTCTTGAGAGCAATGGCTTCTGCTTGGAGAGAACTCTTGCAAACGAAGGAAAAAGGATGACCGAACAGGAGCTGACCAATGCTAGTGCGACAAATTAATGCAGATATGCTTTTAGAATCTTTAGAAAAAGTTGCATCACAGTTGACTTTAACACAAGAGTCAGGTGGTGGATGCCAAGTGGTTTCAACATTAAAAATATGTTAGGAAGAAGGGTTTTGAGATATTTGAGTGTAAGCTTGGGTGAATTCCCAGTAACTAGTCATCGCGGTTGAGAAAACATGGGCAGGATTAGGAAAAATTCCATCAAATACAAATCTACATCAAGCTTTCCAAATAAACCAACAGATAAAAGCAATTTTAGCACCTGCTTCCACCTTCAAATAACTAGCTGAAAAACAAAGATTAACAAGATCAATAAACCAAGAATCAAATGTATTGATTGCTGCAGGGGGAAATGGCCACTGGAAAAGGGAAGCAAACCAAACTGCTCTGGTCTAGGGGCAAAACAAGAACAAGTGTTCAGTGCTTTCAGGATAGGCACCACAAATTTTGCAAGTAGGGTTAGGGATGCATCTTCTCTTAAAAATATTAAGATCAATAGGGAGACCATCTCTACATGCCTTCAAAGAAAAGTTCTGATTTTTTGGGGGATGGAAAGTTTCCAAATAAGGGACCAAAGATCAGGCGAGAGAGAATGGGAAGAGGAGGCACGGGGGGTAGGAGAGGGGGAGTGGATGGTGGCTCTGTGGTAGCCGAATTTAACTGTATAGACTCCATTGCGAGAGAAGGGCGAAAAAATGTGGTCTTGAATAGGAGAGATTGGGATATAACAAGTGATAATATCCTGCTTAAGAGCCCTGGGGAGAAACTGATCAATGAGTTGGGTATTCCAGGATTTATCATGATGATTAATGAGCTCAGAGACAGTGGAAATAAAAGGGGAGAAATTTAGTGAAGGAATGAGAGAGTTTGAAATCCAATGATCTTTCCAAATAGAGATAGTGGATTCATCCCCAATAGACCAAATACAGTATTTTTTAAGTAGATTTCTTCCTTGGATAAGACTCTTTGTTGGCCTGAAAAGTCTATAATCTTTATTTTGATAATAACAAAACATCTTAATTGTGCTTTAGCATTTTTTGTAAGACCTTCTTTCCAAAGCAAGTCTACATCAACATTGGATCAAGTTGTTTTAGTCAAGAGTAGAAAGCTTTTTTGGATCAAAGACCAAGCACTATCAAATTGTATCCAAGCCCTAAAGAATTCAAGTTATTGACTCGTAGATAAAGAGTGAGTCACAAGGAAGGAGAAGTGGTGACATAAGGGGTACCGGCCTTAAAAGTTGTCGCTTGCCAAAGTATGATTTGTATCGCTCAAAATTTCTAAAAAAAAAAAATTGTTTTCCTATTTCAAAATCTTTCGTAGAAAAAATATTTTTTATTTCAAACTCTTGCTTTTGAAATCATTTTATAAAAATACCTTTCAACTAGTTTGAAATTTTTTGGGATGTTAAAAAATGCTAAGAAATCTCTTTTTCAATATGCCCAAATATTTCTGGGCTAAAAATACATTTTCAGCATTTTTTATGGCATCCGGGAGTTACCGGCATTTTTCGGTGGCCCGGATAGAAGGTGCAACGCCCGGCAGAAAAGACCTTTCCGGGCGATACACGCTCTTTCCGGGCGCCCGGATTAGTGCCTCAGCGCCCGGATGAGTTAACGGGAAAATCCGAAAATCTTGCTTAAAATCCGATTTTTGTCTAATCTTTCCCTCTTTTTAAGCCATGCCTTCTCACCTTCAAAATTATCTCTCAAAGCCATAATTTTTAGATTTTCAAAAGAGCTTTCATATCATTCCTATTGAGAAATCTTGAGCTATCATTATCATATCTTTTGAGCATTCAAAGCCATTTTCCAAAGTGTAATATCAAACTCAAATAGGAGTTGCAATTGTCATTTATTCTATCACATAATCTTGTAATACATTCTTTCACATAGATTGAAAGAATCATTGTGAGAAGAAGTATTGTAAACCTTTGTGGACTCAAAGGAAGAGAGAGTAGGAAGATAAGCTTCACCTACATTTGAAGCAGCTTGTGTGACTCTTGTGGACTCAAGAGTAACTGTAGTAGCGTCTTGCTTCACCAACATTTGAAGAAGCATCATAGTGAAGTGTTTTTAAAATCCTAAAGGAAGAGAAGACCTTAGGTGGTGGACTAGGCCCCCGAGAGTGCGAACCACTTGAAAAATCATCGTGTTTGATTTCTTTTACTCTATTCTCTTTATTTCCAAGTTATTTACTTTCGTGTGGATATTGCTCATCTTAATTGCTTGGTAAATGTTGAGATATCTATTTGAGATTTTACCTTGAAACTCTAATTGCATATCTAGTGTTAAATATTTATATGCTCACTAAATGTTTGATAAATTTCCTACAAGAACTTCTTGTGTTTTATCAATCCTTTCTAGACATTGTCTCTCTATTAAGAAATTTTAAATTGCTTAATCTTGCCTAAACAACCTAATTCACCCCTTCCTCTTCTTTTAGGTTATTAAGGACCAACAAGTGGTATCAAGAGCTAGTACTCTACATATAGCTTAACATCTAGTAGAGGATCCCTATGGCAAGCTCATCAATGTCTAATATAGTTGAAGGACAATCTTCCTCTAGACCACCATTGTTTAATGGAACAAACTATTCTTTTTGGAAAACTAGGATGAGAATCTATATTCTAGCAAATGACATAAGAGTTTGGAATGTGATAAAAAATGGACCAATCAATCCTACTTTAACTAAAAAGGAAGGAGAACAAAGTATCACTACCCCCAAACCAGAAAAAGATTATAATGATGATGACTTCAAAATGTGTGAAAGAAACTATAAAGCTATGAATATGCTATATCTTGCTTTAGATTCAAATGAGTTCAATAAAATTTCCGGATGCAAAAGTGCTAAAGAAATTTGGGATCAATTAGAAGTCACATATGAGGGCACCAACCAAGTTAAAGAAACTAGAATAAACATGCTTGTTCATAAATATGAAATGTTCAAAATGTCTTTTGATGAAAATATAGAACAAATGTTTTCTAGATTTACTGACATTGTTAATGCTCTAAATTCTCTTGGAAAAGAGTATTCTAATGAAGAATTGGTAGAAAAAGTTCTCCGAAGCTTAACCGAGCCATGGGAAGCTAAAGTAACGGCTATTGAAGAAGCTAGAGACCTCAAAACTCTCACTCTTAGTGAACTTATGGGATCTCTTATGAGCCATGAGTTGAAGAGGAAAGATCGAGAAGAAGAAACGAGGAATAATAAAAAGTCACTTGTGCTTCTTGCATCAAAGGCTTACTCAAGTGATGAAGAAGAAGAAAACAAAGAAGATGATGATGAGATAGCTCTTCTTACAAAGAACTTTAAGAAATTTCTTAAATTTAAAAAGGTAAGCAAAGCTCCCTACAATAAGTTTATGAACAAAGGAAGAAACAAATCAAAAGAAGAAGGAAGGTGCTTCAATTGTGACAAGACGGGTCATATAAAAGCAAATTGTCCAAAACTAATCAAAACCAAGGAAGGAAAAGCCTTGAAGGCAACATACATTGATGACGATGCATTAACTGGTGAGGAAAGTGAAAATGAAGAAGTGGCAAACATCGTTTGTCTTATGACAAAAGAAGATGATGAGGTATGTTCTTCCTTTAACTCCGACTATTACACATCTAGCTCATTAATTGAAAATGAATGTTCTTTTGAAGAATTTCAAAATGAATTCTCAAAATGCATGATAGTTTTGAAATTGCAATTCTTAAGATACATGAACTTCAAAAAAAAAAATAATACCTTAAAAGAAGAAAATAAGTTGCTTGAAAAAGATCGAAATTTTGCTCATGAAAAAGCACTTAAAATTCATTTCGAAAATAATAATCTTCAAACAAAAATTGAAAAGCTTGAAAAAGAAAATCAAGGATTAAATAGAAACCTTGTAAGATTTACAAAAGGAAAAGAAAACCTTGATAAAATGCTTGGTTCTCAAAAAATGGCTTTTGATAAAAGTGGATTAGGATATGAACCCTCTTCAAAACAAAAATCTTTAAAAAGCTATTTTGTTAAAGCATCATCATCTACAAATGAAGCATCAACATCTAAAGGATTTCAAAAAACATGCACCTATTGTGAAAGACAAGGTCACATAACATCACATTGTAAATTTCGAAATATGATAGGTAGAACTCCAAAATTCCTTCTTGGCTTAAACCAAAATGGATTATCAAAAGTGTTAAAAGTCAATACTAACAATATAGGACCCAATAGAACTTGGGGACCTAAATTTTGTTTTTGTATATAGGTTACCCTAAGGATGAAGTATGAAGGAAATTGGGTCATTGATAGTAGATGTTCAAGGCATATGACCGGTGATCCATCTCTTTTCTATGAGCCTATCAAAAATTACAAAGGTTTTGTGAGCTTTGGAAATAATGAAAAAGGTAAAATCATTGGTAAAGGTAGCATTGGAAATAAAATATCCATTCATGATGTGCTACTTGTGAAAGGATTGCAACATAATTTGCTTAGTGTAAGCCAACTATGTGATAATGATTATTTAGTTGAATTTAAATCATCATGTTGCACCATTTTTGACAAAATGAAAAATGTGTTGTTTACTGCTAATAGACATGAAAATGTCTATATTATTGACTTTGAAAGTATATCTTGTCAAAATATTGATTGTCTAATCACAACAAATGAAAGTTCTTGGTTATGGCATAGAAGATTAAGACACATTAGTATGGATCTACTTGGTAAACTTTCTCGAAAGGATCTTGTGAGAGGTCTTCCTAAGACCAAGTTTGAAAAAGATCATTTATGTGATGCATGCCAATTTGGAAAACAACATAAAGCATCTTTTAAAACCATTAGCCATGTGTCTACATCAAAAGCTCTACAAAAACTTCATATGGACCTTTTTGGACCAATGGATGTAATAAGTCTAGGAGGATCTAGATACGTTTTTGTTATTGTTGATGATTATACTAGATACACATGGGTGATGTTTCTTGCTTTCAAAAGTGATACTTTCAATGAATTTGCAAAATTCTGTAAAAGAGTGCAAAATGAGAAAGGATACTATATTTCATGCAATCACTGTGATCAAGGTACGGAATACATAAATGCATCTTTTGTGGAATTATGTGAACAAAATGGCATTGAGCATAATTTTTCGGCTCCTAGAACTCCTCAACAAAATGGGGTTGTTGAAAGGAAAAACAGAACTTTACAAGAAATGGCCAGAACAATGTTGAAAGAAAACAACTTGCCTACATACTTTTGGGGAGAAGCTGTCAATACAGCTTGCTATACTCTAAATAGAGTTTTAATTAGGCCTTCTCTAAAGAAAACTCCATATGAATTATGGAAATGACGTACTCCAAATATCTCACATTTTAAAGTTTTTGGATGTAAATGCTTCATCTTAAATAATAAGGAGTATCTTGGTAAGTTTGATTCAAAGTCCGACGAAGGTATTTTTATTGGATACTCTTCTAGAAGCAAGGCATATCGAGTTTACAATAAAAGAACCTCTGTAATTGAGGAATCTATGCATATTAACTTTGATGAAACTAACCCATTTATGTCAAGAAAGGATGAAGACGATAGTATGAGCTTTCAACAAGTTGAAGAACAAAGTCAACCTATTCGGACAAGTGAAGAAGGCAATACATCCACAAGCAATCAAATTGATACTCAAATAGAGGAAGAACAACCAATTTCAAATGATCAAATCATATCAACAAATCAAGATCTCCTAAAGTGTTGGAAATTTGTCAAAAATCATCCAAATGATCAAATCCTTGGGGATCCATCACAAGGTGTAAGAACTCGTTCCAATCTAAATACTTTCTGTGAACATGTAGCTTTTATATCTCAAATTGAACCTAAAAATATCAAAGAAGCTTTATTGGATGATGATTGGATTATTGCTATGCAAGAAGAGCTTAATCAATTTGAAAGAAATCAAGTTTGGACCTTAGTTGAAAGACCTAGTAATTACCCGATTATTGGTACAAAATGGGTTTTTCGAAACAAACTAGATGAATCCGGTAATGTAACTAGAAATAAGGCTAGATTAGTTGCTCAAGGATATAATCAAGAAGAAGGAATAGACTATGAAGAAACCTTTGCACCAGTAGCTCGACTTGAATCCATTAGAATGTTACTAGCATATGCATGTTTCATGAACTTCAAACTCTATCAAATGGATGTTAAAAGTGCTTTCTTAAATGGATATCTTCAAGAAGAAGTTTATGTTGAACAACCACCCGGTTTTGAAAACACAAATTTATTAAGTCATGTATTCAAACTTCAAAAGGCTCTTTATGGACTTAAACAAGCACCTAGGGCATGGTATGATAGATTAAGTAATTATCTACTTGACAACAGTTTCTCTAGAGGTAAACTAAACTCTACTCTATTTGTAAAAAGAAAAGCTAAATACATCTTGCTTGTTCAAATTTATGTTGATGACATTATCTTTGGTGCTACTAATGAATCCCTTTGCAAGTACTTTTCTGAATGTATGCACAAAGAATTTGAAATGAGCATGATGGGAGAATTAAATTTCTTCCTTGGACTTCAAATCAAACAAACAAAAGAAGGGATCTTCATTAATCAAGCCAAGTACATTAAGGAACTCATCAAAAGATTCGGGCTTGAAACTGCAAAAGAAATGAGCACCCCCATGGGAACGTCAATCAAACTTGACAAAGATGAAAACGGTAAATCTGTTGATGAAAAGCTATATCGAGGTATGATCGGAAGCCTTCTCTATTTAACTGCCTCAAGACCTGATATTATGTTTTCTGTATGCTTATGTGCTCGGTTTCAATCTTCTCCGAAAGAATCACACTTGAATGCTGTAAAAAGGATTATTAGATACCTTAAGAGTACCATCAATCTAGGACTCTTTTATCCTAAAGGCACATCTTTTGAACTTCTAGGTTACTCCGATGCTGATTATGCGGGATGTAAGATCGATAGAAAAAGCACTAGCGGCAGTTGTCAATTTCTAGGACATGCCTTAGTCTCATGGTCTAGTAAGAAACAACATAGTGTAGCTCTTTCAACAGCAGAAGCAGAGTATATAGCTATAGGTAATTGTGCAGCACAAATTCTATGGATGAAACAAACTTTACTTGACTTTGGTCTCGAATATGATCATGTGCCTATCAGGTGTGATAATACAAGTGCTATAAGTCTATCAAAGAACCCTATTCAACATTCTAGAACTAAGCATATTGAAATTCGTCATCATTTCCTAAGAGATCATGTGCAAAAAGGGGATATTGAGCTTGTTTTTGTTGATTCCTTGCATCAATTGGCCGATATCTTTACAAAACCTTTGCATGAGAATCAATTTTGTGCTATTAGAAGGGAACTTGGAATGCTTTGGATCACATAACCTGACGAAATATTGCATTTTTCGGCAAAATAGTGATCCGGGGGTTACTGCCTTCTTCCGGGGCCCCGGAAGAAGCATGTATCGACCGGAACATCACTCTCTGCCGGGCGTTACTACCCTCATCCGGGCGCCTGAAAAAAGGGCCTATCGCCCGGATCGAGCTGTTTGAAAAACCGAAATCTCCTTCCTCTCTCCTCACTTTTTCACACCTTCTCAAATATAAACTCTTTCTTCTCTCAATTTCTCCTATTTAATCACCAACATCTTCACCATCACTAACCATTATTTGCATCAAAACACTCTTCAAATCATCAAACTGTTATATTTTCATCATCAAAACTTTAAAAATCCTCTTTATCCAATCCTTAAAAAAAACTTGTATACAAGGTGTTCGGTGAAATTCCTCAACTAAACCTTTTTTCTAACAAGCTTCTCCAACCTTCAAATTCAAATGGCACCACCAAGGGCTGACTCCAGGAAACGCAAGCAGGGAGAATCTTCATCCTCAGGCCCTCGGATCATTGTAAATCCAGATGCTTTTCCACAACAAAACATCCTATGGGGTAAGATTTTAGATCATCCCACCTTGCTTAATGGTACTAGAATTTATCAGCTTTTAGATGCTCAAGGGTGGCTACCTATGTTAAGGTTTGAAAACAAAGGCAATACTGCATGGATTAAAGAATTCTATTACTATGTTAACTTAGACTTCACCACCATGAAACTGAATAGTCAAGTTAAGTCTAAGGAACTAGAATTAACTGCAAGTATTGTTGCTAGAGCCTTTGGGATTCCTAATCAAGGCACCAAACTTTATTCATATAGAGGTATGCCAGAAGGTGTTCTTGAAAACTTAGAAGCCAATGTTATAGAATTTCTGTGGGAAGGAACAGGAACAAGCTCCTTAGGATATCCTAAGACTAAGGATCTCACTCCAGAAAAGAAGCTGCTATTTTATATTCTTCATGAGGTCATTATTCCACGGGAAGTTAAGGATGGTTCAATTCCAAAATTCACTGCACTGTTGATGTATTTGATGTATGAAGCTAAACGTATCAATCTTCCGCACATCATCATTAACCATATCATTCACACCAAGGAGGCTCAAAATCAACTTGCTTATGGGGTACCCTTAACTCACCTTTTTGAGTCTTTAGAAGTTCCACGAGATCATGAGTTTGAGGCCATTAGTGATAGATCCTATCTTCTCAATGTTACTAGCCTCACTCGCCAAAAGCTGAAAATTCATAACTCTCGAGTTCTCAATATTGGTGATGATACGAGTGATGATCCTCTTGTGTTTGAATCCCTTGATGTTGATCCCACTACTTTTAGAGATCCTATGGAATGGCAAGGCAGTAGTGGTGTTGGCACCTCTCAAGGACAAAGGGCTAGACCGTCTTCATCTCACTCCTCCTCCCTTGATGAAATTCGTGCACACCTACATGCACAAGATATTCATTTGGACAGAATGGAGCAGATGCTGAAGGCTTTATATGATCACCACATTGGTTCTTAGTCTGTGGATGCTTTAAGTTGTGTTCTCTCCTCAAACAATTTATTTTTTGCTTTCAGTTGAATCTTTCCTCAAACACTCCTTAGCTGTTTTTCTTCCTTATCTTTTAACATTGGTTGGATATTTTTGCTTTCTTGTCATTAATGCGATGCATTTTTTTCTTATCTCTTGTCTTATGCATGTTGTCGCCTACTATTGTCTTTATTTGCTATAGAATGCTCTTTTGTGATGACAAATAGGGGGAGAAAGTATTGAAGTAAATATGCCTATCATTGCACTTACTCAGGGGGAGTTTTTGCTTTTCAGGATCAAGACTAAATTTTATTAAGCACAAATTGAGGGGGAGACCTCAATTCAAGTTTTATTCTTTAAATTTCAATTATTTCATGCTTGTTAACTTCAATGTTTTGTCATCATAAAAAAGGGGGAGATTGTTGGCCTGAAAAGTCTATAATCTTTATTTTGATAATAACAAAACATCTTAATTGTGCTTTAGCATTTTTTGTAAGACCTTCTTTCCAAAGCAAGTCTACATCAACATTGGATCAAGTTGTTTTAGTCAAGAGTAGAAAGCTTTTTTGGATCAAAGACCAAGCACTATCAAATTGTATCCAAGCCCTAAAGAATTCAAGTTATTGACTCGTAGATAAAGAGTGAGTCACAAGGAAGGAGAAGTGGTGACATAAGGGGTACCGGCCTTAAAAGTTGTCGCTTGCCAAAGTATGATTTGTATCGCTCAAAATTTCTAAAAAAAAAAAATTGTTTTCCTATTTCAAAATCTTTCGTAGAAAAAATATTTTTTATTTCAAACTCTTGCTTTTGAAATCATTTTATAAAAAATACCTTTCAACTAGTTTGAAATTTTTTGGGATGTTAAAAAATGCTAAGAAATCTCTTTTTCAATATGCCCAAATATTTCTGGGCTAAAAATACATTTTCAGCATTTTTTATGGCATCCGGGCGTTACCGGCATTTTCCGGTCGCCCGGATAGAAGGTGCAACGCCCGGCAGAAAAGACCTTTCCGGGCGATACACGCTCTTTCCGGGCGCCCGGATCAGTGCCTCAGCACCCGGATGAGTTAACGGGAAAATCCAGAAATCTTGCTTAAAATCCGATTTTTGTCTAATCTTTCCCTCTTTTTAAGCCATGCCTTCTCACCTTCAAAATTATCTCTCAAAGCCATAATTTTCAGATTTTCAAAAGAGCTTTCATATCATTCCTATTGAGAAATCTTGAGCTATCATTATCATATCTTTTGAGCATTCAAAGCCATTTTCCAAAGTGTAATATCAAACTCAAATAGGAGTTGCAATTGTCATTTATTCTATCACATAATCTTTGTAATACATTCTTTCACATAGATTGAGAGAATCATTGTGAGAAGAAGTATTGTAATCCTTTGTGGACTCAAAGGAAGAGAGAGTAGTAGGTTAAGCTTCACCTACATTTGAAGGAGCTTGTGTGACTCTTGTGGACTCAAGAGTAATTGTAGTTGGTTCTTGCTTCACCAACATTTGAAGAAGCATCATAGTGAAGTGTTTTTAAAATTCTAAGGGAAGAGAAGACCTTAGGTGGTGGACTAGGCCCCCGGGAGTGCGAACCACTTGAAAAATTATCGTGTTTGATTTCTCTTACTCTATTCTCTTTATTTCCAAGTTATTTACTTTCGTGTGGATATTGCTCATCTTAATTGCTTGGTAAATGTTGAGATATCTATTTGAGATTTTACCTTGAAACTCTAATTGCATATCTAGTGTTAAATATTCATATGCTCACTAAGTGTTTGATAAATTGCCTACAAGAGCTTCTTGTGTTTTATCAATCCTTACTAGACATTGCCTCTCTATTAAGAAATTTTAAATTGCTTAATCTTGCCTAAACAACCTAATTCACCCCCCCCCCCCTCTTTAGGTTATTAAGGACCAACACTCTTCCAACACCAAGAGGGAGTCCTTTCAAGAGGGGCTGACCAGAAATCACAATTTTGAAAATAGAGACCTTTGAGGACTCTATCAGTGAGAGAGGTTTGATTGTGATGTAGCTGCCAAGCTTGTTTAGCAAGGAGGGCCAGGTTAAGATGATGGAAACGACGAAATCCAAGGCCACATTTGTTTTTTGCAGTAGAAAGGGTATCCCAACTCAGCAGGTGTATTTTGGATTTACCTTTTGAACTCCACCAGAATTGAGTAACTTTAGAGTTAAGCTTATTGCAAATTGATTTTGGGAGCAGAAGGGTAGACATAATGTAAGGAGGGAGAGCTTGAAGTACTGCCTTGAGCAAAACTTCTTTGCCTCCCTCAGACAGGAGAGAATTTTTCCAACCTTCAACTTTGGAGGAGAAATGCTCAGTGAGCCATTGAAGAGCTTGTGTTTTAGATTGACCCCAATTCGAGGAGAGTCCGAGATATTTGCCAATGGATTTACTCTTATTAACTCTAAGAAGATCAGTGATAGAACTTTTGATAAAAGATGGAGTATTGGCACTAAAACATATGCAAGATTTATTGAGGTTTATAACGTGACCAGAAGCATAGCAAAATTGGTATAAGGTGTCTTGAAGGGCTAAGGCTTCAGATGGGGTGGCTCTCAGGAAGGAAAGGGAATCATCTGCGAAAAGCAGATGGGTCAATGGGGGACATTGAGGAGCAAGCTTAAGACCTTGAAGTAAACCTATAGATTCTTGCTTAGCAATTAAAGCAGAGAGACATTGAGAAAGAAGAACAAAAAGAAAAGGGGAAAGAGGATCCCCTTGACGGATGCCTCTTTGAGGGAAGAAAAAATCTTGAGGTTTACCATTGATGAGAAGAGACTAGGATACAGTTTTGATGCATTTCATCATCCAGTGAATTCAAGTAGGGTGGAAACCCATACGATCAAGCAAGCTAGCTAAGAAATCCTATTCGACTCGATCAAAAGCTTTAGACAAGTCAAGCTTAAGAGCTGCAAAATGTTTATTGGATTTTCTTTCTTTTTTTTTGCAAAAAATGACTGACTTCATGGGCGATAATGAGGTGATCCTGAATGACTCGATCAACAATAAAAGCTGACTAGGTAAGAGAGATAATAGATGGCAAAAGAGGTTTTAAACGGTTGACTAGAATCTTAGAAATGATTTTGTATCTGAAATTTGAGCAGCTCATAGGGCGAAACTGGTCAGCTGTTTCAGGATTGGGGACCTTTAGAACAAGAGTGATGAAAGTTTGATTAAGGTCTTAGAGAGAGTTATCAGTGGTGAGAAAATAGTTGACAGCATCAAAAATATCATTTTCAAGAATGGACCAATATTTGTGGTAAAAAATCCCAGGAAAAGCATCAGGACCTGGAGCACTAGAGGCATTAACGCTAAAAGCAGCTTTTTTGAGTTCTTGCCGAGTGATAGGTCTGATAAGATTAAAATTGGTTTCAATGGAGATACAAGGTTGGACACATTCGAGAATGGGATTAAAATTGTGGTTCCCAACAGTAGAAAAGAGTTGTATAAAATGGGATTGAAACATGTTATTGATAGAATGAGGATTATCAGTCCATGTACCTTTAGCAAAGCGGAGACAAAGAATTTTATTTCTGGATCTTCTTTGGATAGTAGAAGCATGAAAAAACGAAGTGTTACGGTCCCCATCCCTCAGCCATTTAATGCGGGACCTGGAGGCCCAGTATTTCTCTTCCTTGTGCCAGAGAGACTCAATTTGTTGATGAATGAGGTTAAATTCAGCTTGAGTGAAAGAATGGGAATTCATCAGGGCAGCGAGCTTACTCTTGAGAAGTCGGATTTGAAATTCATTATTTTTGAATCTGGAGCGACTCCATTGGAGTAAACCTTTGTGACAAAAGGAAAGTTTGGAGTTGAGGATTCGAAGAGCATAAACCCATGAAGCCGGATTCCACCAGGAAGAAAGAGTAGAAGTGCAAGTTTCATCATCAACCCAGAAGGATTCAAAATAAAAACGTTTTTTTATGGTGAATAATTTGCTGAGAGGATGAAAGTAGCAGAGGACAGTGATCTTCAACGACATGAATCTAAGCAATAGCTTAAATTCACATTGAGCCTAATTAATTGATTCGAAATGTCTTTATAATATTCTCGCCTTTAAATATGTGATGCCATTATCGACACCGAACAAAATCACATTTCACAAGCACTAAGCATTTGGGAGAATTTGTAATGATAGGAGTCCAAATCATAGTTTAGGAACACATTAAACTTAATTAAGTGTCATATACAACATAAACGCATATTAACAATGGTAGAGAACTAATTCATAAAACTAAAATGAAAAGAGACGGTAGGAGTTTGTGTTAAAGAGGCAATCTCAAATTTTTTGTCTTCTTTTATTCTTAATTTCTGGGAAACCTGCCAAATGATTTAGTAGACGGCAAATTTGATGTCAACTATTACAAGGGCCTATATCCTAACGACTTTGTTTTTTTTTTTTTTTTTTTGTTCAAAGTTATCCTAACGACTTTTAACGACTCTATTTTGTCTGATCCTAACGACTAAAAAAGTACTACTTTTTAAACAGTTAACGACCAAAATATTTAATTCTAGTTGATTATTGCAAATGACCATCCCAAAAAAAAAAGGAAGGAAAAAGTTGATACTGGTACCTGTACCTGAAATTAATAAAGATAGATGGATAAAAAATACCTAAAATGTTATAAAAAAATTACACTTCGCAATGGAACAATACCCAAGAAAAGCTGGAAAAAGTTGATATAATGGTCATTTCCTTACTAATTGACAAACGGTATCTATACCCAAAATCGACACAAGTGAGTAAGTAAAAAATAACCCCGATATAAGAAAATTACACTTTGCAATGAAACAAATACCACAGAAAATGGTGTATATATGTAACAAGTCAACATTTGGACCAAAAAAGTAAAGAAAAGGTAACAAATTAAGTCTAAACTAGTTGTAGAACGACATAGTATGATGTTGCATAAAAGCTGCAAGACATTGCTCAAAATTAGAGCAACAGAAGCCTACTCAAATTTGGGTGATTTTATGCTACATATCCAGTAATCTGAAATGTGAACATCACCAGTCATTGCTATCAAGATTCTGTGAAGACAAGATGGTTTCACTTAAATTTTTCATTCAGCCGAGAATGATCCTGCTCCAGATAAACAGAGTTACATACTGCAGCAATTAGCAGCATGTAACGTGTAGCGATGCAGAAATTAGCGGCATTAATTTTGGGTATTTCATGGCTTTGAAATCCGTGCATACAGCAGCCCAGTGTCCGTCCACATGAGCAAGATACAGATGCATTTACTCGTGCGGTGAAACTCACAGATGGGCAACCAACAGACGGAGGCTAAATACCCATGAAAGTTGGTAACTAAACTAAACAAACTGAGGGCCTGGTGGTCTATTTTCCTCTGAAATGACCTGAGGGTCACTGAACATGTTGCTGCTACCACCATTGAACGCTCCACTTCCACCTTCATCAATCCTGGATTCCATGCTACTAGCACTTAAGTCAGTAGCCCCAGCTCCACCACGGGGCCGACGTGAAGTTCTTGATGTCAAATTTTCTGGTGAACTAGTCTCTTTATTCTTACGGGGCCTGCTGCTTACAGTTAAGAACCCATTGGCCAGAGCTTCGAGTGCTCTAGCTGTTGGAGGTCGGTTTCTTGTGCTTTGCCTCCGTGTAACTGTTTCATGTTGCGGCCCAGAAGTTTCCATATCTGCAGACGTTCTCACAGCATTATGATCTTCAGGCTTCTGGTTTGAATGATCCTCTTGCTCTTCCATTGATTCTGTCATGAAGACACCACTTTCAAAATCAGAGGGCGCTGGAAGTACATTCAAGTCAATTAGCGTCCTGGTCTGAGGACCCTCTTGAAGATCTCCCGCAACATGACAATCATTAAATAGAGCACACTCAATGCTTTCGGTCTGGCGGCCTTTTGATGAAATGGTGGACGATAACTTGTCCTGAGATGAAGCTATCGGAGAAAGAACATCATTGTCACCCAAGTAGAAACTTGGCACCTCTGGTTCTGATATAGGAATCACTGAGGAATTACTTGTGACATTGCTCTCCTCTGGATGACTACAAACGGTTAGTCTTCGACGGCGTTTGGTAACAGGGGCTACATTGTCTACATTTTCCTTTTTCAGCCTTTGGCTCAAGTCACTTTTTAAAGATTTTCTGGATTGCTTGTCATCATTCAAATTTCTGATATTTGAAGAGCTACTCACAGGACCATTAGTGGAATCAGGACAAACAGAAGAAATCTCCCTCTTTAGATCAATAATATCACGATCTTTTTTGTCAGGAAGTTTGCCATTAGGCATACTTCTCGAAATAGCATCATCAGTTTTGCCTTGATCAATCACCATGGTATCGACAGTGTCTGATTCATCACTTGACACCTCAGAAGTAGATTCATCCCTAGTTTCAGAATGACTCGCAGAGATCAGCTTGTTTGAAGCTTCAAGAGGAAGACTCCTCAACTCTCTCACTTTATAAGGCTTACCACCTGGGAGGCTTGTATCTACAACTGTAAATTTCATGGCACCGGTACTTCGATTTGGAGTTCGTGGTTGAAGATAGCAAGGACGTGTACGTGTAGGCGTAACATCTTGGTTCTCTTTTCTTTCAGGAGTCAATTCATCATCTTCGTTTCTCTTGTTGCCTTCACCTACTTCAGAAGTAAGCTCAAGAAGCGCAGGTTCTGAAGCCACTTTAGTTAGGACATCGGTAAGAGAATCAAAATACTGCTTGCCCTTCACTAGTTTTCTTCTCGAGAACCTCTTGACACCGGGCACAAGAAAAACCAAAGACTCCTTTCCCTCGTTTCTTGGCTGCTCAGACTGCCAACCTCTTGCTAGCAGACGAGGCCAGACGGCTTCCCAGAATAGATCACTGGCTCGAGCCTTGCTCAATCTATAATCACCAGTTAGAAACTTGACAATTTCTCTGGGTTCAAGAGCAGCACAAGCTTTTCCAGTTGGTATTTCTGAGCGCAAGGGAATCACTTGATTGGCCCTCAAAGGTTCAACAGCCATACACGAAAGATCTTGCTTCCCTTTACCGATGCCAATAGCTTCTACAAGAACATTTGTCCCAACCATTGCTTTCAAAGAGAAGACATAATCCCCTAATGACATCTTCCCTTCCGCAAATGTCTTAGAGACCTGTATAATGGTTACAGTGCATAAGCAAGCAGAAATTAAATTTCCAAAAGGAAAGTAAAGATAAATCTCGACTGCATAGTGAAGGTACCCGGAATAGCTCATTTTGCCATGCATGTTATGCAGGGATCAGTTTCCGCAACATGTTTATAAAGTAACAAATTCCATAAATAGACATGAAAATTTTTCAGAGGTTGCCAAATGCAACAACGGGTAAGCAATGTAATGTTGGAGTCTACAGTATCGAAACTCTTTCCGCGTGGATGCTGGTATAAGATATAACTCTTTCTTATAATGTGCAGAACCAATGAGCGTCTTTTGACTTCTTATAATGGATGACTCAACAAACATAAGGAGTTTATATACCAGAACAAGTGGAAAATATAAACATTCCTTCCAATCAGAAAACCATGACAATTAGATGCTTAAGTGAGAAATTTAAATTGCAATCTTATGTGACACTGCGAAGCTCATAGCCTATTGTTTACCGAAATTAACATGAAAAAACACGTAAGCATCATTCCTTGTGGAAATCCATAGGGAGTGATCCCATTGAAAAGCCATCCTATGGGTACTGGACAAAGATGAAGTTTCCCTTGAGAACATAAAAAGGAGGAATCTTTGGAGGTCACATGCAAGTGACAGATACTGGATATATCATGTGTATGTTCATGCATTATGTAAGCCTATGAATTTAATTGACTTAAACCTTCGCAGTGACAAACTAAAAGTATAAACTAAGTTCTATCCTTTTCTCGTTCTTCATTTGGGCAAGGAGAGACCTCAGTAAAGTCAGAAGTGATTCTCATTGTACCTCTGATAAAGCATTCTGGCATTCTTCAGATACACGAGGAAGCAGGCGAGAAAGCAACTCCTGCTGCCTCAATCCAGTAAAAAGTTTTTGGCCATAAACACTTCTTTTGCTTTTCATTTTACGACACTCAGACCATCTTCGGTATTCAGGAGATCCGTAAAACTTCCCATAATAAAATGCGAGTATGTCACCCATTCTTTTACTTTCAACAAATCTTTTGACCTGAACAAAATTCTTTTCAAAGATGTATAAACCTAGGAGAAAGCTTCCCTTTTCATTATCATTCCAAGAATCAACATCAGAGCCAGGAACTAAATGACAGCCGGGGAACGTGCACTGTTGCTCTTCCTCCTCAAAAACTGGATTAACTGATCCAGTAAATGTTGCCCCATTATCCGTTGGAATATCTGATGGCTCAGTTTTAACGTCTGAATTCTCTTTCTCTGGAAGTGTCTCCTTGATACTCGCTGGTTCAAAAGATCCATATCTATAAGATGAACTTTCTGAATCACCATGAAACTCAGTTGTTTCATGCTTGACATTCCCAACTTCTTGATTTATCCAGACGAGTGGTATGGGTAATCCCATTAATAAGTTAAAGGGCACACCGGGTCTATTTTCTACTTCAGCTGGATTACTTTTATACAAAATACGGTCAACTTCCCCAATGAGTGGTGGAATTTCAACTTGATATTCATTACCAATTCGAGGAAGTATCTCTGGTTCTCCAAAGACGTTATATGTATCAGAGGAGTCGAACTGTTCAATGGACATATCATCAATGCAGCTCCCATTTTGTTCCAGTTCGATCAAATCCATCTGCCGAAAGAACCATTAGAGCTTCCAGCATATAGACTTAGAAGAAGCATAATAACAACTGAAAACATACAAAATAGTTGACAAATAATGGCATAAACCTAGATAGAGGGAACTTTAAGTTCATTATATAAAACTGGTGTACAAACACAACAAACCGTTACTTAAACAAAACGCCACTTGTCTGTGAAAAGGTAAGCTGAAGCAGAGGCCCTCACGATTTTCTTATCAAGGAATAAATGCGCAACACTGAGGACAAATAATCTTCAAGTTATAGTGAAACCTGTTATCGTTTTTTCTTCTCTTAGTTATGTCTCTCGTAATGTTTACCTCATCTCTATCTAAATCTACATGACTGAAACATGAATGAGGCACATAATTCAGGGACAGAAAAAGTTAATGATAAAATTCTCCCGCACCGGGACACAATAGTTAGAAATATATACGAGACTTCAGAACAGGTCTGAAAGCAAAAGACAATTCTAGTTTACACAATCAAGTGAAATGCAAATCGCATAAAGCACCAATATTCTTAAATAAAAAAGAAAAAATCTATCGAAAACATCCATGGATAACACTTAAAACATTGTCCTAGAGATTTTACAGAAATTATACTTAAAAGCATAATTAACAGCTCTAAATTTGGTTAGAAGAATATAATAAATCAAGAATAACAGGAAAAAAAAAATCCGTCAACTACAACCATACATGTCTAATCTCCCATACAAAAATTATTATTATGCTAATACAATTATATACCATGAAAGCAAAAATTTAAAAGAAAAAAAAACCTCGTTTGCGAAAAATAGTTAACATAAATAGTAGAACTAAACAGAGAGCTATGGCTGCAAACTTGAACGCAGAATTATCGAAATCCCAGAACCAGGATCCATTTACAGCTTAAAAAATCACCATTTTCACATAAACGAAAAATCTATATTTCAAGAACCTCATAAAACACTCACATTTACTCCCGAAAAAAATAATAAATAAATAAACAAATAATAAATTCTTAAATAACAAAAAAAGCAACCAATTCAATCACTAGAAAACAAAGCCACATTTAAAGCTCAAAAAAACTGAAACCATAAGATAACATAGCATACGCAACAAGCAAAAAAACAAACAAAACAATGCAACACACACTAAATAAAGTTGAAGTCTTTATCAACCTTTTTTTTCTTTTCTCTTTTTGCAAAAAAAAGCCACCATCTTTACTGAAATTTTCAATGTGATCCCATTCAATTATAATATTTATCTAGTAAAAAAAAAAGAAAACTCAAAACTCAAACAACCCAGTAAGCAAATCGTGTTTCACAAGCAAAACAAACATATAAACATATATAAACGCATAAAAAAACAAAGCAAAACTACATATACATACATGTACATATACATATATGTTTGCGCGTATGTGTGCGTGTTTGTGTGTGTGTGCGTGTGGGCAGTAAAGCAAGAAAGGCTAAAGAGGCAACCTGAGGAAATGGGTATGAAAGATTTTAGATGTAAAACAAACAAAACGTGAAGAAAAGACAAAAAACTAAATATATACATACATATATCTCACACACACACACATATATATACACATATATAACATGTTCTTCATGTATACAGAGATTTATGTAAGTATAGAGAGAGAAGGCACCTGGGTTTTACTTCATGCGGTTGAATTCGAAGAGAGAGAGAGAGAGAGAGAGAGGAAAAATGAGAGACTATTCTTTCTTGCTGCGTAGAGAGAGAATGAGAGAGAGAAGTATAATATAGTATGTGTGTGTATATATATATATATATGCGTGTACGTATAGGTTGGGGGTGCTACTTATGTATAGGATGGAGTATGGGTAAAAGACAATGCACTAGAGTGTGGGGTAAAAAAGTTTAATTGAGGTAAACTCGATTGTTGGATAGATTGATGGATTGGCCAGGTACTAACATTATAAAAAAGTTTGAATTATAGTTTAAATTTCAATTGTATTGAAAAGTAAAAAAAGAAAAATTATTTGGATTGATGATACATTATTGGCCGCCATCTAATTTTATATTGATTTGAGTGATTGAATCTCCACTCCGTTTTTCTTTTTTCGTAACTCAAGAAGTTGACTTTGACAAAACAACATTAGAATTGTCCCCTTCATTCTATTTTGATCCTACCCAACCTTGCATTTTGGGAAGCCCGTTTTCACGATACTCATGGCCCGGCTGGCCTGCTAGTAGTAGTGAAAATTATTTCGTTCTCTAGTCAAAGACTTGATTGGATACGAGATCTACTCCATGAGAAGTGTTACAGATATAGATGATATCATTTCGATCTCTTTTTTTATTGTAACCGCAAAGAAAGAATGGCTCTACCTATTTATCCATAAGGGCTTGAGTACCTATTTATCCATAAGGGCTTGAGTGCCTTTCGAAAGGAATAAGTTACGCTTTCGCTTTCGAGAAAAAAATATAAAAAGGGTTAAACCAAATATATCCAACAAAGCCCAATTATGCCCCCTAATGAATAGAAAATTTAAAAATAAATGAAAAAGAGAACTTCATGGAAATTTATTAAAATCGTTTGGTAGATAAAATGTTTGGACTGTGAAGCTTTAGATCACATCGCACTCGCTGACTTGCCTAACGGGGAATTTAGCATGGTAAAAAAATATCGAGTTCACATAAGAATTTTTTCAGTAACGTGCAGGAGCACTTTAATAAAATAATAGAAACACGTCTTTTTTTTTTTTTTTTTGATTATCGTGGATGTCCGGATCAGTTTGCGCGCACCTCGACTAATCCCATTGACGCTGGGGTTGATCGTCAGGTAAACCCCCAGTATCCCAAAAACTCGAACCCAAGACCTGTTAGTTTTATTTTCCAAATCTTATTATTCGAGCTAACCACTTAGAGGTGTAGAAACACATCTTTTATAAATGCTTTAAGTAAGACTTTGCTATCATATGCATTAATATGTACATGTCAATGCTTGAATTCTGAAGCATTAGATTTTGAATTGCTTCGAATATTTCAGATTATGTTAGTTGACTACTTTGATTCCTTAAAATGAAGAAAATATATATATATATATATACATATATATATGTATATAATTTTAAATAATTTGACAAACGATAAAGAGCTACTCATCCCTCCCTCCCTCTCTCTTGTCTGACCATTCGACATATAATTCTCAGTCACCATGAGTTCAACTTTTCATTAAAACATATATATATATATATATATATATATATATATATATATATATATATATATATATAATTTTTTTTAATTCATCTGACATTATCGGATGATACGGCCTTCAATTGAATGTGAATCCCACTGTCACATTCAGCATTACTGATGTAGATCTTACACTTTAGACATAGAAAAGGCACTCCCTCTGTCTCTCTCCCACTTGATGCATTGAGGATCAATTAACTAAAGGTAGTGTGTAATGGAAATGGCTGATGACTTTTCCAATAATAACTTATAGCTAGCTAATAACGATAACGATCTCAAGCCCACATTTTTTTAGCATTATCTACCATAAGTTGACATCCAATGAGGACATTTGTATACTTAAAACACACTGAAGTAAGGCACCTCTCATTCGAATAAAAGAGGAATTAGATAAGAAAAAGAAAAGATGAAACGAGAAAATATAGAAGCCTAGCATAAACCAATCGTCTTATAAATATTGGTCCATATTTTCCTTACCCTTCATTTGCAGGCTTATTCAAAGATCTGCGAGCATAAATGACAGTAACTCTCTTATTCGAAGAAAGGAGAGATCTAGCCTCATTCAAGACCATGGCGGAACCTTATTACGGTGATGGTGTGCACATGACACCTTGAATTTGAAAATAAATTATTTTTTTCTGTCAAAAGAAAAAAAATTCATTATACTGATCTAGCCTCATTCAAGATCACAAGATGTACTTCGCTGACCATCAGGTCTTGACTTCGTCCCTAATTCAAGAAAGGCTCAATGATCACGAGACCTACAAGTGAAATCCATTAACTGACTCAAGGCAATCGGATTCAATTAAAAAAAATTAGAAAAAAAAAAGTGGTGCAGATTCTAGTGGTGAGCAAGTAGGCAAGGTTCTCGGATGGCAAGTGCCTCTGCCTGGAGAGCCTACCAGCATCTGAGTTTGCGAGTTGATGCATGAATAATTTTTCCATTGTGATCTCGACATAATGCAATTGACTTATTCAAATGCTTTAGTCAAAATAGAATTTAGGTCCTTTTTTTTTATAGTTTCTTTACTGTGATTTACAAAAATTGTTATTAATCTTTGGTGATCACAGCCACTTGAGTAGCCTGATTCCGCTATTACCTGTGATGTACCATTCTTCGACCTTAAAGATGAGGAATTTTAAAGAAAACGTCCGAACACGATATACGTGAGGTGTGAATTTTACAAACGCGTAGAGGGAAACTCCTTTGTATTGTGAATAAGCTACCCGTATAACACATACCAGACGTTTTTTAAACTAACTCGATTAGATGATACATCAAAACTTGGGTGTTTGATAGGCGAGAGAAAATTTCCAAAGAAAAAAAGAAGACAGGCAAGAGAAAACAGATAGAGAATTAAAGAAACTAAATTCATATGCAAAATAATTTTTAGAGATAAGAGTAAGATTATTATTAAAAAATATCTATTTAGGGAAACAGGATTTTTGCTCTAGTGTTAAGATTATTATGGTTTGCCAAAAGTCATTGTTGGAAAATAAAATATCCTTTCACATTAATAAATTATGAGTTTTAAGATCATCGAAGCTCTGACGATACTCGGGTTCTCAAAAGTCACATATACCATTTTCTTTAATTTGAATATCCTCTCTTTACAAAATTTTCATGCATGTGAAGTTATGACTTTCTTATCAAATTTAAACTTATTATAAGGTAATCTTGTATATACATATACATATATGTATATGTTTAAGCTTTAAATATATATTGCAATTAATCGAAGGAGTAGAGAATGAGATCGCAAAATATAAGATGGACAAAGATCTGTGATTGTAAAGTTGAAGTTATATAGAAACTTAAATGGTGATAATGGAGAAAAGAAAAAGAAAAACTACAAGTGTGTGCGTGTGTGAGTAAAGACTATTAACAAAAAACAAAAAGCTATATAACATACCAATTAGGGTAAATTTCACACTTAGGACGTCCATATTGTTTACATTTTTTTAAGTTAGTCCTTAATACTTTAAAAAGATCATATTAGTCTTTAATATTTACAAAGTGATTCAAAATAGTCTCTATTATTTTAAACTAGCTAATCTAGTCCCTGTTATTTCACATAAAATTTAATTTAGACCCCAAATAGAGGTTACGTACAGGGATTGAATTGAATTTTTTTAAGAAATAATATAGACTAAATTGAATTTTTTGAAAAACAATAAAGATCAAATTGGCTAAATTTAAATAATAGGGACCATTTTCAATAACTTTTATAACTATTAGAGACTACTATAAATCTCTTAAACATTAGGAATTACATTAAAAATATATATAAATAATAAGGACTAAGTGTGAAATTTACCCTACCATTTACTAGAAAGTCAGGCTATAGCTTTAAACACCTTTTAAGAATGGGAAAACGTCTTTAGATCTGCCGTTCCATGTAGAGGTAATGTAGATTTCCACGTAACCTCTGGTTAATTCTTTTAAATAATTTTATATAACAAATCATTTTTCTTATAATGCGGAAGATCATTGGGAACAGGGGCGAATTTATGAATTTTTTTTGGTTGGGACTAAAATTCATAGTTTTTTAACTATATAAATATATAATTTTTTTGTGAGGACTAATTTATTTTTTTAACTAAAAATACATATATATTTAACTTTAAAAAAAATACACAAAATTTTCAATATTTTGTTTTTGTCAGCATCCACCACTGATTGGAAAGTTCGTTGGCTCACACTAGGGTCAAATTCCGGAAGCTCTTAAAAATTTTATAGCTTGAGGGTTCGACTGAGTGAGAAAGTGACTCCACAATCGTGTAAAGTTTACTCTCCACCCAACCCAATAACTAAGCTTAATTTTTTTAAGCTTTTCCCTCAAATTTCGAGAGACATGGCCATAACCAAAAAATGTATGATCTTATTTCATCAAGCATATAGCTAGCTTATCCAAACTAGACTCTTGACTGTTTCAAATTGAAGGCATGAATAGAACAATCCATTTGACCATTTAAAATTTGACCATCTAAGGTCAATCCGAGTGATTAACTACCTCACTTTTATACTTTAGTTCAAGCAGAAAACAAATTGAATGTCAACAAATCGATTTCGAGCATATACACACACACACGCACACATATATATATATATATATATATAGATTGGCCTGAAAATTGCTGCAAGTGGTGCATCATCTTGCTTACACCATCACGTAGCAGCAATTTTTGGCATGACAACTACCAACTAGCCCGTCGGATTGTAGATAGTTGCTGGAATGACCATATTGTCGGGCTTTTGCTAAAAAATGGAGGGACGTTCGGAACGTCTCTCTCACAAAGGAACAGACTTTATTAGCACGTGAATGTACACATTACAAATAAATATGGGACTCACAACACGTTTATAAGCCTAACCCTTGTCAGTTTTTCATATAAGTTTTTCGTATAAATTATTTGTATGGCTCTTGGACTCGTCTTTAATTTTTTAAAATAAATTTTGTTGGTCCCTAAATTTATAATTATGTGACGTTATTAGGATAGACCCCAATTCTCTCCAAAATTTAATGGTTTGAAACAAATTTGATTCAAAATTTGATAGGCATGTGTTGTTCTCATGCAAAAAATGTGAAATTTTGCATGAAATTTGAGATTAAGACTAACGGTGTTACACTATTATAAATTTAGGGTCTAAAAAATTCATTTTAAAAAATCTGGACCTAATTTAAACTCCACATTATAGTTGGGGATTCATATAAATAATTTACCTTAAGCTTATATCTTTTAACCTGAAAATATAAGATTATTATACGTAACGCAAAGATGGTACCACTTATTTGTTATTTTTTATGTGGTAAATATTATGATTTACATTTTTAGATAAATTCGTCTTATTTATACGTAACACTTACTATACAAGATGTTTATTAACAGGTAAAATTTGAGAGACATATATTAAGTTTTTTTCTTTTTTTTTTGTCATTGACATATATTAAGTTCATATACATCATTTGTGGAAAACTAAAGAATTTAAGAACTACGTTAAACAGTAAATAAAATAATAAATTAAGGAATATAGTCATTACTGAAAAAGGAAAAAAAGTTAAAAAATATATTTGAACATTTCTTTGAGGTGAGAAAAGAAACTTATCGACTAAAGCAGATTTATGGGTCATAAGATTTAATTTTTTCAAATCTCAACCGTATATTTAAAATTTCAATTTTGAAAAAAGTAAAATAAATTTGAAATGAATGGTTGAGATTTCAAAACACCAAATCTCATGGTCTATAATGTATCTCATCTAGTATTCGAGAGAATAAGTAAAAGAGATTATCCAAATCCAATTTATGTGTACATAATGAGAAAAAGAAAAAAAAGAAAAAAAGAAGTTGACTTCAGTAGTTTTATATGTAATTTTCTTTTTACCTTTAATTGCGGTGTTGTATTTCCTTCCGTGTGCAAATGTAGTGCAGGTACAATGGATTATTTTCTCTCCTCTTGACATGATTGTTCTACAACTTCACTTTTGACTGGGAAAAAAAAAGAAGAAAAAAAAAAGCTACACTTCTGATCATAGGATTGAATTTATAACGATTCAACTTCAACTATTAATTTATTAATATATTATATTTAATCAATTACTCAAAATAGTTAATTCCGTGTTAATAATAGTAAAAAATTAAACATGAATCGCATATGAAAGTCACGTGGGAGGAGTGTTACAAAATCTAAAACTCTTCTACAACTTCAAAATGCAACGTTGCCTTTCTCAAAAAAAGGGGAAGGGAGCAAAAAAGAAAGATAATATCCTTGAATAATCATAATTAATTTATTAATGTGAAAAATATCACAATATTCTAATATTATCGATTGAATAATACTTTATGTCACTCGAGTGACGCTTCAACTCTTCTTTTGTATAATAATCCTAGTATGCTCAAACTTTGCATGAGCCTTCAAGGCGTTTAATTAAGATTTGCTGAAACAGGCTTTGTTACATCTTAGGCGATGTAAAATGATTTAGGTCTCTATTGAATAAAAAATATATATATAATAACATATCTCTCATTAAATACCATCAACTATAACTAATGAAGAACATGCAAGAATTTATAATTTCTTAAAGATATAGGATTACAAGACAGCCTGATCAAAAACATTATCATTGTTGACCTGATTAGGATTATTTATAAACGGGAAAATGCCTTCACCGACAAAAAAGGAAAAATAAAAATAGCTAAAGAGAACACCAAATTTCTCAAGCCAATTCTTTTAAATTTTCCCATTTAACTATGGAATATCGAGTAGATTTATCCTAACTTGTTGCACCAAACTGTATCCCTAAAGTAGTGATGGAAATAAGAAAAGAATATGGAAGAGGGCAAGGATTTATTTTTGCAAAACGTAATAAGTATTAATTTATTAACTCATTTAAAAGTTTAAGTTGTTAGATAAAAATTTATTTTGTTAGTTTATGTCTTTAATAAGTTCTCACATACAAGTGAGATTTCTTTTATCGAGCTTATCATATAAGAATATCCTTTAAACTAATAATACTAGTAATGGAGCTTAAACCTGGCATAATAGTGTTTAATGAAAGATCAGATATTATAAGATACCTCAAAGAAGGAATTTTTTTTTTTTTTTAAAATTTGTTAGTCGATTCCATAAAATAAAAAAATAAAACCCACATTTATTATTAGATGTGTCAAAGTGACGAATTTCCGACACAAAGTCTTCCCCTCAGGAAATCCATATGAATTCTCTTGCATACTTTGTAATTAAAGCCGGACAATAGGTTTAGACAGCAATAAGATAACCCAACATGAAGGGCCTGTAATATGTACTTATCCAATAACGTAACCCAACATTTTAGTCGATAGGTCTGAAATATTATACAGGCTTGTTGGCTATTACATATTCTTTTTCTATTGGATTTCTTCTATGTGAAAGCCCTCTCAACTTGTTTTCTTCCACGTGAAAGTATAATGATTTCACATCGGGATTTTACTTTTACAAAAGGTGATTTTTAAATATAAAAGACCGGGTTTTCAGTCTTAATAGACTAATCTTTTGGATTTGACTCTTTCTTGGAGCTTGGATTGTTACATTTGTGCTCTTGTTGAGAGTGAGTTCCATAAAGGGAGATTGTAAACTGGACTAAGATGTGTATAAATACCACACTAAATATTGGTAGACAAGGGTAACCATTAGGAGGAAAGGGCTATTGTCTGACCACGAACGAGCCTCTGAGATCTCCTGTAAACCCCTATGATGTGGTAAAAGGAGGATATTAGGGGAAGCCATGAGTGGAGATTCCCCTTCACCCTCACAATGAAATGGTTTTTAAGTGTAAAAGGTTTTCCCTCATAATAAACTAGTTTTTTTTATTAGACTCAAATTACATAAACACAAAATTTACATAATTTGGTAAAGCTTGCATTCACAGGTAGCACAATTCAGAGGTGTTAGAAAGAAAAACAAATAAAAGATTACATGGACTCAAAAATTTACATAATTCGATAAAGCTCGCATTCCTATACAGACGAGAAGATTTCATTATAATAAGGAACAAATACATAAGATAAAGTTGTCTATTATATCAACCCTTTTCTTTCTTTGCCATTAATTTCCATGGCCCAAATTGTCGACGGCAGAGTTGGGTCAAATCAAAACATATTTCACTTCTCGTGAACAGCTTGCCCATTGATTTTAGTTTGGCAGAACTATAGGTAAGACTGAGATGCATCTCTCATGCATGCCTACAAAAATGGCAAACATTTTGAAGCGATACAAAAGCTTCAAAGAAATGACAATCCCATGGCTGCAATATAGGGCCAATGAAAAGTGAATTTGCACTCATTTCTTTGATTAAACAATCCCACTTTGGCCAATCAACATAAACACTGGCTTGCAATTTTCTATTTTATCCTAATCGATTTTTGAAGTATAAATATTCGTGACAAACAGTCATATTGAATTATCCAAACTGCATAAATCCACACTAGTCTGATCGCAATGGTGTGCAAAGCAATTTGCTTAACAGATCAAGATGTTGCAAAGCAAGAACCAGTTTCATTATTCTCCTCACAGAATCCTACACCTATAGAAACCATATTTTTGTCAAATATTGATCAGGCAGTGACTTTTCCTGTTGAAACTGTCTTCTTCTATGAAGTTTCTCCAAGCAAGAGCTCTTCAACAATGGAGATTGCTCAAGTAGTGAAAAATGCAGTTAGTGAAGTGCTTTTAGTGCCGTATTATTTTATGGCTGGTAGACTTAACTTCAACCATGAAACCAAGAGGTTGGAGCTTCTCTGCAACAATGGTGGAGTCTTGTTTGTGAGTGCTACATCAAGGCTAGCACTTGAAGATCTTGGAAATCATTCACATCCAAATCCTTCTTTCTGCCATCTGATCCATCGCCCTGGTATCTACAAAAGCCTTGCTGAAACAGCCATCTTCACCATCCAGGCAATTCTCAATTTTCACTTTCGGATTTAAACATTTTGGACAAATTGATTAGGTTCAATATGTTGACAGTCTTGTAATTGAATCTAAGCCATTACAAAAACTAGAGTGAACGACACTGAACACGTGGTTTGTCAAAAGTTCAAAATACATTTTTGTGTTTTGAAAACTCCCTCATAATCCTTGATGGTTTCCAAAACTAAGTTAAAATTCCCTTCCGAAAACATGGGATTGGGAAGATAACCGTTGTTTCAGATTACAAGGGAGTTTTGAAAACACAGGATAATTTGCACTTTCGACAAACCAGAAGATTTTTTTTTGCTATTCACCCCAAAAACTACTAGTGTTAGTCTTCATAATAATTAGTAACAGTATCATTTCATTCTATTGATTTTGCAGGTAACAAGGTTTAGCTGTGGAGGATTTTCATTAGGGTTCGTGACAAATCATGCTATTCTTGATGGAAAATCTGCTGGTGAAATGTTCCACAACCTTGCCTCTATATGTAGAGGTGAAGACATGAAAACACAAGTGATCAACAATGATAGAACATGCATCAAAGCAAGAAATCCACCTCAAATCAAATATCCACACAAAGAATATGTAAAGCTCACAAAAGCCTCATCTCTTGCCTCATCATTCACCTCACAGAATCGAATCTCGCCATCTCCATTGGTTTTCTCTGACAAGTATGATCACAAGTTATTCAACTTTACCCATGACACGCTCATATCACTCAAAAAAAAAGCCATAGTTAAATGCTCAACTTTTGAAGCCATTGTAGCTCATCTCTGGAGAGCAAGAACAATGGCAGTCTTTGGAGATCAAAACCAACAAGATGGTGATCAATTTTCAACGGTTCTTTTCGCCGTCGATATTAGGTCTAAAATATCACCACCTTTACCAGAAGGGTTTGCAGGTAATCAATGGCGGAGCCATTGTTACTTGAGTGCAGGCTGCATGTAGCCGCCACTCAACCTACTTTTTTTTTTTTGAAAATTTATGTATTTTTGAAGTATTTTTAGTTTGAAAAATCAATTTATAACCTCTACCAAAAAAATATAGTTTTTATATGCGTATTACGTTGTGTTATTCTAGCCTTACTAAACATAAATTTTGGATCCACCCTGCAGGTAATGCTGTGATAACAGCATTTGCTACAGCAAAGGTGAATGATTTAGTTGAGAACCCATTGGCCATTGGTGTTGAGAAGGTGAAGGAAGCAAGGGAAAGAGTAACAGATGATTATATAAGGTCAGTAATAGATTGGTTGGAGGTGTATAAAGGTATTCCTGCAACTTGTAATGGGACATTTTATGTGTCAGCGTGGTGGAAACTGCCATTTAAGGAGCTTGATTTTGGTTATGGGAAGCCTGTTCATGGTGGCCCAATTGTGAGTGGGAATGATGAATTTGCTCTTCTTTTGTCTGATGGTAGTGGTGGGAGAAATGGAGAAGGGATTAATTTGTGGATAGGACTTGAAAAAGAGAAGATGGTAAAGTTTGTGTCTTATGTTTTTGACATATGATCGGAGCTGATAGAGAAAACTGTTCTCGACAAAAATAATCAGTAATGTTATTAGATTTATATAATCGATTTCATTTAATAAATAAGGCTTAGTTTAATTTGATTTAGTGTTAATTATCATGTTTTTGCGATATGAGTTATGACCCTAAAAATGTATCAATTTCTCGCATAATAAAATCTCTCAATATTTTATCATATTTCTTTTATTTAAAAACTTTATTATTATTATATATTTTTATTCATACTATACCAAACTATTCTTTTGTCTACTATTTTAAGTTATGGGCTGAGTAATTCATGGAGACAAAAGTTGACTGTTAATGTTCACATCGTTCTGATTTTCATGTGTACTAATATAGGGTCAAACTCTAAACATTGCAAAGAAAAAGAAAAACAAATTAGATTCACGTGAATTAATAGTTAAACTTTCAACGTTATAACAAATGATTAGATTCTTTAGATTAAACATGCTTATTTTTCCGAAAGAAGTGCTAAGGATACTAGCATAGGTCTAAGGATTGTTGTGATGGTGAGAATGCCTCCTCAATAACAGATGATAACTACACTACTCTAGGTATCAATTTACCAAAGACACCAAAACCTATGTAACCAAAAAAAAAAAAAAGACACCAAAACCTACGAAATGGCAAGCGAAGGCGCTATAACATTACAAAGCAGACTGTGAAAGACTAACATGCCTTTGCTCCAATATGGTATGCCTCTCAGTGGTAGTGGGAAAGATTGCAAAATCAATTTTTGTGGGTGATATATTTTAATATGTGTTGTACGTTTACCCATCTCTTGAATTTAAAAAAAAAAAAAAAAGACTATTAAAGAGCTGGTGAAAACCCTAGTGTAACAAGGGTTTCAAATAATTAAGATCTTATACAGGATACAAGACAAGGACTGGAATCTTTATATTAATTAAGAGATTAAGCAAAGGGGACCAGAGAATATTCTTAAGATTCTACGTATATATTGAGAGTTTCGTGTTTCATGTCTCATGATTTGAAAATAGTTTAGTGGTAGATTATTTCTAACAATTGAGAGACCAAAATTCGCATTTTATGGGGTAGAGGTAGGTGGAAGTGGGGGAATAAATATATACATATATATTGAGGTTTTGCGATTAATTAATCTCTATTTTCGCGTCTATTTTTCTTTTTTCTAGCTTAATTTACATGTGCTATTTTTCATATAGATCATGAACTAGGTGAGATGATAGCGTCTAGATTAAGAAGTATACAACCATGGAGACGCTCCATTTGCATTTTAGAATTGTGTAACGTTTAAAATCTCCAAGACAAGTCAAAAGGCCAACATGGTTTTGGAGTTTAATAATTAGTTTTTTTGTTGTTTAATTATGATAAGCCTGACACCTAACAGTTATTAATCATATAAAATTATAGTGTAATTATTTTTTTAAAGGTAAAGCACATTGAGAAACATAAGTATGTCTTTACTTTGGATTAATTTAGATTGGTGTCCGACAACCTTGGAAAACACAATTAGGATTATTAAAAAGAACAAAATAAATTAATTGTAGTTTAAATTGAAAGTATTTTCCAATTAGCAAAAGAACAAAGTATACCAAGGTTGAATTGTTTGAAGACATTAATGAATCTGGTGTTGTTCTATGCAATGTGATTGGTTATTGCTGTTAAATAATAAGTTCAAATAATTGTATATGAACCACGTTTGCTATTTTATATATATATATATATATATATATAATTATTTTTTTAATTCCCACTTCCTCCTACCCCACATTTTTATAAAATTCAAATCTTGGTCTTTCAACAGTCAGGAGAGTAGTGTTTGTTATTATATATGAGATGCATAGTGGGAAAAATAATGAGAAATTGATAAATGTTCAGTCATTTTAACTTTGGTGCTTGACCATAAAGTATTCATTAATTTTACATTTGGTGCTTGATCATAAGTATTGAATCTGTACATTGATGTCATGCAATGTTAACATGACTCTGATATTATGTAAGTTATCCATTTCATCTAGAAACATGGGAATTAATGTATGAGAATTAATATTGGCCCATTAAAGTCCTGTTTGATAACCAATATGAGGAAAATTTCGTGTATGTTACATATATTAATCGAGATGATCATCTTGATGTAGCTTGAAAAAAAATTAAGCTACTTTTTTTAGCTGAATAAATAAATAAATAACTAATTACTTAAATTAAGCTACTTTGTGAAGATAACAAAGCTGTGGCCAATCAAATCTCGCCTGCTGAAAGTTCATTTTCTTGTGAAAAGGTAAAAGCTATTCATGCTGCTTGAATAGTAGCTCCATTATAAGAATTTGTATTAATCTAGTGGTGCATCGCTCGTGGTTTAGATGAGAAATTTGTATATATATTAATTTTGAATCAATTAAGAAGTTTATTTCTTTGGGGTCAATTTCAATAAACCCTTATATATGAGTTATTTGAATAATTATACCTTCAAATAAGATCATATATTTTGAAATTTGATATTCTTAATACAAGTTCGAAAAAAAACAAAAAACAAAATTAGAAAAGTTGCAAATGAACTCGTCTAGTACTCAAACTGATCGAGAAAAGACAATATCATAAGATTCAGAGCTTTAAAACTGTGGCCAATTAAGTCTCGCCAGCTGAAAGTTCATTTTCTTGTTAAAAGGTACTTGCATTAATCTAGTAGTGGAGTATTTTGAACGTAAACGAAAGACTTGTTCACATCTCGGGTTTGAATCAATTAGAAAGTTAATTTTTTTAACCAATCTTGAATAAATCTTGTGCATAATTAACCTGAATTATTCTTCCTCCAAATTAGATCATTAGTTCTGAAATTTAATAATTTTAATGCGAACCCGAAAGACTTATAACAGGGATTCTCATCATAACAAAAAATAAAAATTTGCAAATACACTCATCTTGTCCTCAAATAGGTGGAGCAAAGACATATCATAAGATTCAGTGTGCTTTAGAATTACCCCATCATGTTCATTAATTCTTGCTAAATCATTATGTTCCTTAAAGAATTGAGACGTGAGAATTTAGTCAATTGTATTGATTAGTATGACGAGAGTAATGCATACTATATATATGCGTGTCAATATGCACTATAAAAAGAAGCCAATCACAACGTTTTAATTCAATAGCTTAACAAGTGCAAGAAAAAGAAAGATTCAGTTTGATGATAGAAATAGACAAATGGAAATTATTGTCCTTGCCATTGAGCATTTGTTCTGGTGAATGCATGGCTCTCGTTTTGAGTGCGAAAAATTTTAAAATTAATTTTTAAAGTGTGTAATATTTTTTGAAAGTAATATAAAATAAATTTAGGTTTTCCTTTAAATCAAATATATCTACTTCTGCCACCTAAAAATGTTCTCAAGACATTTAAGATTGGTTGACTTTGGGTATCTACTTCAGATGGTTTCGTGCTAATTTCATTAGAGTACAAGACAAAGAATCTTCTCTATTATATTGAAATTATAAGTGAAAGTTTATAATACCGTAATAATCTAATACATTTATTTCTCAGCCAACCACCAGAAGTATTTGCACTTTATCATATTTCGTAAAGCGAAACGGTTTGCATAGTTCAGTATATGGGTCAAATTTCACATTATAGTAAATACTTATTGAGCAATCAATAAATGAATGAGGCATTTATGTTCAGACACCTAATTAAGATGAAGATAACAATTTTTAAAAATAATAAATAAATATATATAGTAAATTCTTCTTTAAAAGTTTAAGTCATTAGAGAAAAGCGTATGAAATTAATTTTCGAAGGATGAGCATATAATAGATCGCAAAGAGCAAGACTCTGATTTTTTACAGAAATGTTGCTATTTACATAATCATTTAAGTTGTTCAGATTACATACTTAAGCTTCAAGGTGTATTACATATTTTAGCATCATTACTTTGTGGGTTACGTGAAGATCAATGGTTAGATCACAAGTACTTAATAGACTTACAAAATCAGGGTTAAGTTGGTAATGCAACAAATTGACTTGTTATTTGAAGTTTCACCATGTGAAAATCAAACTTACAAAGTTTGGCACAAAGACAATAAGCCATTCAAACCGGGGCAATACAACTGGGCTCTCGTAGATTTTACAGTCGCTACTGACTCTATAAAATCTTTAGATAACTATTCTTTTTTAGTCTAAAAAATCAATTAACTCCAACTGAAAATAGTGTATATATTATAATATAACTAAAAATCCTAAATCCAACCTATACTTTGGACCTTGATGTCGGTTGTCAAATTATATGCTATAGTATTACTGAAAAAAAAAAAAAAAAGAAGCCTAAATCCATACGTAGGTACCCAACAGTGGCGGAGCCATTAAGGAAAGAAGATGTGCACAACTTGAAAAAAAACATAGTTTTTTTATTTTTTGAAATAAAAAGAAAAAAATATTATATTGAACACTTTCATTGTATAAGTGCATACCCTAACTTCTCTCACTATATAAGTGCATGCACGCCCTAAATTTGAATGTCTAACTCTACCATTGGTACCCAACCTATCCTTAGACCTTGATGTCATCCTAATGCCATCATCAAATGCCATATTAAACAAAGAAGACACATGTGCTATGAGCCTATGACATCTATACTTGTAATTATCTATGCACAAACATGTACTCCTATTTAGGTACACACCTAGGGAACGTTTTGACCAATAAATAGGTTTCTATGTTCCACTATACCAAGCTCTTTTCTTAATGAACATGGCTGATAACTTAGGTGCTAGCACCTCAAACGAAGAAGAAATTTCCACCAGAGAACAAGACAGATTGTTACCAATAGCCAATGTTGGTAGAATCATGAAGCAAATTCTACCACAGAATGCGAAAATCTCGAAAGAAGCAAAGGAAACAATGCAAGAATGTGTGTCTGAGTTCATTAGCTTTGTCACTAGTGAAGCATCTGAGAAGTGCAAGAAAGAGAGGAGAAAGACGGTGAATGGTGATGATATTTGTTGGGCTCTTGGAACACTTGGCTTTGATAACTATGCTGGATCACTAAAGCTGTATTTGAATAGATACAGAGAGATTGAAGAAGATAGAGTCAGTCAAGAAAGAGTTAGCAACACTTCCTTGTATACAAGTTCCAGAGAATCAGGATGAAGAATCCAAGTCCGACGGTTTTCACTGCTGGTTATCCAGTTGCAGAACCGATCCCATAAGTTTTCGTTTTCACGTCTCTCTAAAATTGCAGTCATGGTAAAATCTTGGTTAAAGCTCAACTCACGGTTCAGAGTGAAATCCATAGCATATTCTTTTCTTTTCTTTTTTCCTTCAATTTTTTTTCCCAGCGAGTTTAGCATATTTTAGTTTCTAGATTATAATTAGGGTTAATCTATGAAGAATTATTATCATTGTTTTTTTGTAACTTATGTATTTTTGCTTTATATCATTTTAGGGTGTGTGGATCTAGCTTTTCTTTCAAGGATCGTGCAGTTTCTTCAGTCAAAAACTTGAATCGAATTTCTATTACAAAAAAACAAATCAACATTCATATTTATTGGTGAACATCATTATAAATTTCCAATTTTTTTTTTCTCTTACAAATGTGTTTTTTTTTCCCCCATCATGAGACTAGGATCTAATATTTCTTTTCCAAAAAAAAAGGTGTTTACTCAAATTGAAATACTAGAATGGAACTTTGTAAATATTACAAATAACATCCAAAGGTGAGTATATTCATGATTTAATATTGATTTTCTAATTGGATTTTTAGCTTTATCTTGCTGATAAATAAAAAAAAAAAATTGCTGGTTCATATTATTCGTTGATTAATTATTATCCAAAATATTAGTTGTGCCACATCATGATTTTGTTAGAAATGGTTTTCTTTTATTTGTGCTTTCTGAAAGTTTAAAAATGGTTTTCTTAGATTACATAAATTATGATCTAATTTTGCTTTTCAAAAAACAAAAAGGTGCTTAAATAAATTGGAAAAACTAGAATGGAATTATCTTATAAAATATTACCAATAACTCCAAACTAAAGCAAGTAGTTTGATTTTCTAAAGTTGGTTTTTAGCTTCAACTTGCTTATAAATCATTTGCAGGTTCATATTATTGTACTAGAAATCATTGTTATTTGATTGGAGCTTTATACCTAACCGAGACAATAATAAGGTAAGTATTTCAACACTTAATTTTTGCAGAGTTATCTTGGTTAAATTAAGTAGAAGAAGATCTAATGTCCTTAGTTTGACCTAGTTTAGGCATCTTGTACTCCACATAATATTTTAGTATTTTCCATGTTTTAGGCAAGTAATATTCATGTTCATGTCCTATCATGTGTAGCATGTTTAGAAATTAAGGGTTTATTTAACATTATCTCCCAATGGACAATTCATGTTTGTGTTCTACCTCAATTTTTGCTTGTTTATAGCCAGTAGCTATGCTCTCCCTTTCCTTATATATGGATATGCTCAAAATATTTCAATCCTAGAAACAATTCACAACAGACTTGGTTACTTTACAATTTCGTTCTCTAGAAATTAAGAGTAATGAATTAATGGAATTGTAGTACGCATCTCATTTAGTTAGGGATCTTATTGATTAATGGTTAAAATGACTAAACACCATATTATTCTTCATGAGAAAAACCTAAGTAGTCTTCAGTCGTTAGATGTTTCACATGTTAGGATCTTCTAGATTCCATTAGTTAGACTTGAGCCAGCTTAAACTTTTGCTCTCAAGCTCTTTCCTACTTGAGGTTTTCATCAGACTTGGGCATCACACCCCAAAAGTGGTATCAAGATGTGTTAAATCAAATGAAATAATCAGATAATAACATATTGTAATTAAATATTTTTAATTAGAATTACGGTTTCAATTTTCGTAATAAATAAATAAATATGGATTTTTCTCCGCTTAAGAGACAAAACAACATGATTTGGTACCTGTGGCCAATTACGTTTCAGTTATATGCTATATGATATTATTGTTTGGGATTACAAATATTCACTGATTTCTTCTTGTAGGGACATGATCATATAGGATCACTATTAAGCGCTAGCTTAGGGTTATTGACAAGTGTTATACAGTGAAAAGCTCTCCATTTGGGAGACATCATGGTACAAATTTTGAATAAGCTTCACCAATGGCAATCAAACAACCAGTCAACAATTTGTTTACATCTGCTGTGTAGTGCAATAATAGCAGATATAAAGAAAATCAAAAGTTAAGTTCCAAAGCATGTGCTTGACCATATCCTTCTATACGTAAGTGTTTTATGTCATTTGAGTGATAAATTTCATTTGTAAGATAAAATTTTTCGTTAAATGTCATATTTATTTTAGATTGTGAAACATAAAGCAAAGTTAGGATGATGGAGCTGCCACCTTATTAAATGTTGTTAACAAAGATGTGTCAATTCAACCCTCGAGTGCAACGTTACATTCTTAAGATTGACTCCCAAAAAAAAAGGTAGTCTATAACCATATGTACTTGTTCGGTTAGAAAAGTGTTAGGTGTATCAAAAAAGTGTAGAAAAATAAAACATTGATTATAATTTTTTCAATCTGATACATATAAAGAAATTAATGTACAATAGATGATAAAGGAGTGTCAGTATTCAACGCATGTTAGAGTGGTAGTGTTTAATACTTGGGCTTTATTTTGAAGTGTTGTTACTTTCTAATTAATTAGCTACTTAATAATATACAGTATTTCTAATCGTAGATAATAATTAAAATGACATTATTCTCAGTATTATTCTCTAGCTCGTATACAAATTAGATATGCACATGAAATATATAGATTTTACTAGCAAAAGGCGAATTGTTATACCTACCTATTGAACTTCCTAACTTTTTGGCCTCCTACCTCAAATGTCAAAAAAAATTCTCCATTGACATTGTGAGATTATATATTAATTTTAAGTCTACTCGTACTATAATATTTAGCAGAACAAATGGTAATCCAAGAAACAATATTGCACACTTTTTTAAAAAGAATCAAATTAGATTTATTTACCAAAAACAATCAACCTTTACAAGTATCTGGCTGATATCAACCCATTCTTTTTTTTTTCAGGAAAAAAAAGAAAGAAATCTTCCAATATTTACCTTAAGCTTTAAAGTCATCGTGAATTGGGAAAATTTATTATCAAGCTATCAAAATCTACTTCATAAGCGATAAGCCTTTGTTTGTTTTTTTCTTCTTTTGGGGGCGGGGTTGAGGGATTTGAGTGGCCCAGTCTTTTGGTCCAGAAGCCCAGAGATTATTTCATGACAGTATGAAAAGACATTTGAAGAGTATGTCTCTTTCGAGGTGTAAAGAAGCACGGGATTTCATCATCAGACCTATTAATATTATTAAGTGGAATAATATAATATTTTATATAAAAATACGAAATTTCATCTTAACAATTATTAATGTTGAGTCTTGCCAAGTGCTGCCATCTTTACGAGTAAAGAAGGATTCCTTCTGTTGCAAGAACTAGTAAAACAATGGAACAATCACCAAATTATGACCCAGTATAGCTTTGAAGGTTCTTTAATTACATTGATAGATACTTTACAAAGAGGAGGAAACAGCCTAAAATTAATAAATAAGCTGCTTGACCTTCTACAAACTTGTTGCAGGGGTCAATTTGTAAATATCAATAAGTTTAGTCATTCCACTTGCTGTAAAGACCCGGATTGATTACTAGTCTATCAAAAATATTGAATCTAATCAATTAATCTAAAGTACGTAAACCCTTAATGATAGTATTAGCGATCCTAAATCATTGTAAATTAAACATATTAAGTGAACTATATAAATACGTAAACAACTGCATCATCACTGTTAGGATCAAGCGCGTACCATTAGACTAAAAGTTTAAGTTGAACTGCAACTTTATTTTCTTATTGTGGTAGTGCAAAGCCTCTTATAGACATGTTGTGGGTGGGCCTGAAGGGTCTCGTTTGTGCACACCAGCAGGATGGACTGTCAAGTATCAATACCGCGCTCATACACTATAGAAGATTCATAGGGTGATCGCTGGCCCCACAAAATCAACGATCACCTCACCACCATTAATTTTTCTCACGCTTGTAATAAAGTGATGATACAGTTTTGATGACATGATATTGAACAAAACACACTCAATGATTCATATATATTATCAAAACTCCATCATCACTTCACCGCAAGTGTGAGAAAAATCAATGGTGACGAGATGATAATACTATTATTTGATCTTTACACTTTATAATCTATCCTTAACAAAGTCATATTCTTGAAGATTAATGCTATCCTAGTAGCTAAAGTAACTTATTGCAGACTTTTATTCATAGCAAATAAAATTATTTTTGTATACAGTATAAAGAAATATTTTTGCACAAATAATTAATTGCAAATCACTGAAGCCTTATTTTTATGTCCATAAGCAACTTCGCAGAAAAGCTAAAGAAAGCAACATTAATTAATTTATAACATGGGATGACACGTAATTAATCTTGCAAAAGCATAAGAAATTATTCTTAACTTATTGGTTTGACAACCTCTTCTACTCTCCTTCAAGGCATTTTAATTAGTCCCTTAAATATAATTCGGATTGAATAGAACAAAAAAAAAAACTCCATAAGCAGTAATGATGTCCTATGGAGACTCGTTTTCGTTACGGCTTTGATGGGTTCCCTTAATAAAGTCACTGTCTATGAGTCGCATACTCATTACTCAACCGGCACGTGGTTAGGGCCCTAGATTCTTCTCACTACTTGGGAACTTATGATTTTATGTTATGTTTCACTACTCGATATGAATTTTTTTTTACCCTTCCATCACGGTACTACTTTGCAATCAATCACCTAAGAATATTTAGCCTTGCAATAAGGTCTTTGCTAATTCACACGAGATTCCATGTGCTTGGCTAAAAACGAGTGTCTAATTCACTAGTTGTTGAGACAATAACTTATTCAAAAGAAGTAATTTGCTTGGTACAATCCATAGTTTCATTTATGAGATTGAATATATCTTTGCCTTCTAGCAAATATATTAATAGTAGAGAAACCGGTATCAAATAAAAGTCTAAAAGTTTTCAAATTGATAACATCAAATAATAAATTCTTTTATTTTGATTTTTCAAATCGAGAGATCAATAAATCAAGATTTTAAAGCATATGAATTATACTTCTCTTCTTAGTAAACCACCTCAAACAAGCCATTCATAGATTTGCCTATCAAGGGTTGCTTGACTTTCATTAACATGTACAAAATTGGAAATGAGAAGATACGCGAAATTGACATTCCATCTAATTTTTTCAATATCAATATGATATAAAAGTAATATTCTTTATCCTACATAATTTATTCTACATATATTGAAAAGTCAGGATAACAATTTAATATCCCCATCAAATAATTCTCTATATGAAATGAATAGTTTATCAAGATGACATTGAATACATATCCGTCATCGTTACCAATTACTCCTCACCGTATAAATCTCAAGTTAGTTAAACACTTCATTTATTGAAGAATGATTTATATTCTTAATTATTTAATATTAGTTAGCTCTATATCATACCTTTCAAAATACTTGCTAGATCCGGATATTTCATCTTCTTTTTTGCTTTTGATAATGAAGAACTCAGCTTAGCCAAAGTCAAATTAGATAAGTTTCAAGGTTGAAAACCTCTCTACGTCACAACACATGTTTTAGCTTAGTTAATGATCAAAATAATATTTGTAATAATAGGGTATAAGTTCGAACTTGAAACCTTTAGTGACAATAAGTCGTTCCCCAATCTTTCAACCAACCCTTGGAGGCGATTTCATCGTCCTTTTTTCCCCACATGTTCTACCATACATGACCTATTCGACACGTGAGCCAAATAATGAAAAGAATTTGGGACTTCAGCTAGCTCCTGATTTTTTTTTTCTTTTTAGCCAAGCTTAGAAGCTCATCATGGCGGTTTGATAAAGAACATTATTGTATACTATTCTATTTTTTTATTTATTTATCAATTTATCACCTTCTGCATGAATGATTAATTGACATATTAAAATAATATAGTAAAAAAAAGTTTGTTAAGTGATATCTAAGATTTCTTTTCGAAAAAAAATAGTTCTAAAGTTAAGTTTATAAGCTCAAAACGAGCTTACTTTCTTTTAGAAACAATGACATTTAAGCCCCTGAAATTTCATGGTTTATTTAATTAAGCCTTTAAAATATCATTTTTGCCATATAGGTTTGTAAGTTACTTGTAAACTTTTATAAATAAAAGACCTTCTAAGCCAAACAATCAATAAAACTCTATATTTTTTCAGCTAATAAATAAAAAAATTAAATTTCTAAATTTTTATCATACAATAAAGATGATCTGAACTCGATATAAGATACTATCATGGTAAAAAATTAATAAGAGTCAAAAGAAAGTCCAAAGACAAATATATAAATAAACGAAACACAGAGTCGTTCATCAAATTCGAGGAAATAACTCATCCCACAAAAGAGTTTAATAAAATTAAATTTACATATTTTTATCAAATAATAAAGATGATAATATGATATAAACTCGAGATAAAATTAAAAAAATTATATACAGAGACAGAATAGCTGTAAAAAGCCAATAAGAGATAGTCTAGAGGCAAATATATAATTAAACAAAATCCAGAGCCGTTCTTCGAATTTGAGTAAAAAAAAAAAAACTCATACAACAAAAAAAAGCTGAAAATCGAGAGAGAGAGAGAGAGAGAGAGAGGGAGAGAGGGAGAGAGAGATTCACGTCTCACCACCAGAGTGCTCTCGTCGTGGCATCATCACATCATTTTCTCAATCCGGTATTTTCTCTCTCTACCTATACATACACACATACATATATACACACACAACACACAGCAGACACTATATATAGTTAGCTGTGATCGAATTCTCGGATCGTTTCTTTTCATTTATAACTTTTTAATTTGAGGTGAGAGTTTACTCAATTTTTAATTATTTTTTATTTGGAGTTTTGAGCTCCAAATTGGGGTTTTTTTTAAAAAAAAAAAAAATTTATAGTTGATTTAAATTAATGTTATTGTTTATCATCTGCTAAATTGCATAGATTTTGCGAGTAAAAATATTTTATAGGGTTTGATATTCAATTGTTGCTGATATTTAACTCAAATTTTTACTATTTTTCCTGTTTTAAATTTTTTTGTTTTGATCTAATTTGATAAAAATTAATGCGTTGTGAACATTGCAGGTTGTCATTAAAATTTGTGATTTAATGAAGTTGTTGATTTAATTTTCAACGCGAAAAAGGATAAGGGGTGTGATTTGGTGTGAGTGAGTTGGTTTCAAAAGTGTCGAAATGACGATGAATCAGAGGAGTACAATAGATTTAGAGCAGGGATGGGATTTTATGCAAAAAGGGATCACGAAGCTGAAGAATATTCTAGAAGGGTTACCCGAGCCGCAGTTCAGCTCGGAGGATTATATGATGCTCTATACGTATCCTTTTATTTCATTTTGTTATGTTTTAAGATTGATTGGGTGTATAATTGTTAAGCAATCATGGTTCGTGATATGTGTTGTTTAGTTTCCTTCACTGTTATGGACAGGACGATCTATAACATGTGTACTCAAAAGCCACCCCATGATTACTCCCAACAGTTATATGACAAGTACAGGGAGGCATTTGAAGAGTACATCACGTCAACGGTAAGGGTGCTACCTTCACTTGCATTTTTCCAATAGCTGTATTATGCTCCCTTATCGTTTTATATGCCATGTGAGGTGCAATCTCTTAATGATATACTTACTCACTGCCCACGTCTCTTGTGACCATGCAGAAGTGGGAGAATATAATCTTATACATTGGCTTACAATATGCATGCGTGTGCGTATGTTTAATATGAAAAATGATGACTTTATGATGTATAGCATTTACTAATGAACTGTGATTCATATACTTGAATCGTTTTATGCGATGGGATGATTTTGATCTTCAAGTTTATTAGTCAGATTTTGCTCTTCACAATTTGTGACTGGGGAAGTGTGTCTAATATAGGGTAATTGAGACACTTGGTTTGTTTATTTCACAAGGGCAAAGAGATGATAGACACTGCGGTTATTGTTCAAAGAAGAGGAACATGTGATTGGGGTAGTTTGTGAATTTGACCAGTAGTTGCATTTGTGGAAAGCCTTGTAAATATTTGTCCAAACTATCTATTCTTGACTGCAATCAGTTGCATTTGTGCAAAGCCTCATAAAAATTTGTGCAAACCATCTATTCTTGACTGCAATCAGTTGCATTTGTGCAAAGCCTCATAAAAATTTGTGCAAACCATCTCTTCTTGACAGTTGGCCTTTGCTTCACTTGAAAGACTTATGATCATTTGGTTGGCCTTTCAGGGAAAGGGATAATAGGTTCAGATATGCTACTTGAGAAAATCTTTATATGCTCATTTCCAAGTCTGGAAGGTTCATTCCCCTCAGACTCCACCTCCCTTCTTTTGTCCCCGGGAAAGTGTAGGCTGTTTGGTGGAGTAATGAAGTATTCTTGTCACCTTATAGGCTCAGGAAATTGCAATGCTGAAGGAATTGTTAGTGAATTACTTTGGCAGTGGCTGGAATGAGAGATGTTATGAGATTCTGATGTCAAGGTTTATAGGGCTGGATTTATGGTTGTCGGAAATGAATATATAATTTTCTATATCATTTTACTGAAGTTTATAAAGTCATGTGACTGAATTTGCAGTTGCATAAATTATTGAAGCTTATTGCTCTTCCATATTCTGGGATAGGAGTTTCTCATACAAGAACTACTGTTCAATTGCTTCTACCTCAGCAGTATTTCCTTTTACTATCCTCATCCTGTCACATGCCCTTTCTTTTTGCATGCATGTGGAGATAAAGCAATTAGTAGGCCATTGGCATCTAAATTTATTTAGCCCAAGAGTTTTTCTCTACCATATGAGGCGAGCACTCGGGAGCCTAGTTTAAGAATGAAAGTTTGAGTACCAGAGAATCAGTTTCAATAATGATGGATTGGATTTTCATGTAGTTGGCCCTAGAAATAACTCATATCATATTCTATGCATGGTTAAAGGTTGATTCAGAAAAATGAAACATGATGAACATGTAATAAGCAAGGTCTATTGTGCAGTAAGATTCTCTTAGGCTCAGAGTGGTATTAGGTGTTGTTGGATTAGACCGGAGCATTGCAATCAGAGCATTACGGTCTGGACTGCCACGAGATATTATTTATTCCTTCAAGTCTTTCTTTTTGTTCCTTTGATTGACTTCTCTAGTATTTTAACCTTTCCACCTCATAACCTTAATCCGTTAGTTAATTTATTTTAATCCCTCACAAACTCCAACTCTTCAAGAACATGCCATTTGCCATTCTTTCTTGATTGAAAGACTAATGATGTTTCTGTGAGTAGCCATTTATACGGTGGAGAGAACTTTCCAAACCCACTCTAACAGACTACACTTAGAATTTCAAATGTCTTTGTTTTAAAAATTTTCAGACATAATCATTACTTTGGCCATTGTCAGATGAGAGTCTGGAAAAGGAATTTGAGATGGAGGGGGTGTCTATTTATTGACCCTGAGTGTAACTTAACCATTTTGTTCATGATTCAGGTATTGCCTTCATTAAGGGAGAAGCATGATGAGTTCATGTTGAGAGAGCTTGTAAAAAGGTGGTCAAATCACAAAATCATGGTCAGATGGCTTTCTAGATTCTTTCACTATCTTGATCGGTATTTCATTGCTCGGAGGTCTCTTCCACCTTTAAACGAAGTTGGGTTAACTTGCTTCAGGGATCTGGTAACTTGTTTTACTTGAAATTACTCAATTATTTATGAAGTCCTATTACTTTCTTCAAGTTATATTAAACATTGTAAACTCTTGCTGGTTCCAGGTCTACCAAGAGGTAAATGGGAAAGTGAGGGATGCTGTTATCTCTTTGGTATGTGTCTGTGACTGCTTTTCCTTTTTGGACCGTACCTTGTTTCATTTTCTACTTACCAGTAACAATTTTTAACCAGATTGACCAAGAGCGTGAGGGGGAGCAAATTGATCGAGCTTTGCTAAAGAATGTACTAGATATCTTTGTTGAAATTGGATTGGGGCAAATGGATTATTATGAGAATGATTTTGAAGCAGCAATGCTCAAGGATAGCGCAGCTTATTATTCTCGGAAGGCTTCTAGCTGGATCTTGGAAGATTCATGTCCAGATTATATGTTGAAAGTAATGTTTCCATATCCGTTATCCTTTTACCTCTGCATTCTAAAGTCTAAACACTGTGACACTTTGTTATCCTCATGCTATCCTTGCCTTAAGTCATCTTTTGGAATCCCAGGCTGAGGACTGCTTGAAACGAGAAAAGGACAGGGTCGCTCATTACCTTCATTCAAGTAGTGAAACAAAGTTACTTGAGGTTTGTTCATGCTCTTAAATAGTTGTCATATTTGAGCTAATTGAGGTGGATGATGTTGTGGTGGCCTCCTAGTTATGGTGGTCAACTTTTTCATGGTTCATTTCCATATTATGTACCACTTTATGATACTGTGATAACAACTAGATCGTTTTCCTCTTATGGTAGAAAGTGCAACATGAGTTGCTGGCCGTCTATGCCACCCAACTTCTGGAGAAGGAGCACTCAGGATGCCATGCATTACTTAGAGATGATAAGGTACTCAGTGGAACAACTATATTTTTCAAAGATTTTCTCTTTTCATGTGCACAAATTTATTCATGTTGTCTTTATTTTTTTTTCTTTTTGCAGGTTGATGATTTATCGAGAATGTATAGGCTCTTTTCTAAAATACCTAAAGGTTTAGAGCCTATTGCTAATATATTTAAGCAGGTTTGTGATCCCCGCTTGCATGTCCAAAATTTAGTTCCTTAGATAGCATTATTGCTGATTATGGTTTTCCTTTCTGCAGCATGTTACTGCTGAAGGTACAGCATTGGTTAAACAAGCCGAAGATGCTGCAAGCAATAAGAAGGTTAGTGTTATTCTCTTAGTGGAATTTTAGGCTTGTGCTTATCACTTGGTGAAAGTTTTTCATTCATTACTAGTTGAATATCCTCCTCCTGTTGTGATAGCTTACAATGTGTTAAGCTATTTATCTGTTGTTTAAAAAGGTGAACCTAATGAATTAGATGTCTAAATATAGATTTAGCATTGTAGTTGTGTCTGTACTCTGTACACATCTTTTGACTGATCATTCAGTTACTTTTTCATAGGAAATAATATATAAGTCGTGCTGATATTTGTAGTAAAAATTGCAAGAACGATTTTCTGAAACAATTTTCAGAAAATTCCTCATAATGTTGTGGTCATGGTGTTGATAAGCATCTACTTATCAATTATTTCCAGTTAAATTCACCAGCAACAATTTTCTGTTGGAAATGATTCTTGTCTTTTTTCAAATACTTGTTTCATCGAAATGAACACAGCTAATCTGTTAGATTACGGGCAACAGCTAGCATAAAATGAAAGAAGGGAAACTCTCACTTGGGCGTTATGGTCTTCTTTAGCATGTCTTACAAGATGGTTTCCTTTTTAGCAAATAGATAACAAATGAAGACTGGAACCATGAAAGACTAAAAATTAGCATTCTTGTGTTATCCTCACAGTTACAAGTCTCCAAATTGGTTTCTGTCCTTCTAATCATCGGAAACACCAAATTTCTCGATACTTCTCATCTTCAGAATATATAATTTATGGGGTAATTTCTGAAAAGTCTACCCACTGGACCTGAAAATACACTTATGAGTGTCTTGGCAGTAAATGGTCTTATTTTCTCTGTATCTAAACTTTAGTATCTATTACAGGGAGAGAAAAAAGATGCGTCTGGTTCGCAGGACCAGGTAATTTTAGTTGTTTTATATTTCGGAATTGGTGGGTGGCTTCCTGGAATTTGACTAACTGGTATTTTATTTCTTAAGGTTTTTGTGCGAAACGTCATAGAGTTACACGATAAGTACCTGGCATATGTCAATGACTGTTTTTTGAACCATACTCTTTTCCACAAGGTTTGTACTAAGAATCTGCTGCATTGTATTATTCTTTGTCCAATACGTCAGCTTTAGACTGATTTCTCTGATCGTTTTGCTCTAGGCTCTCAAGGAAGCCTTTGAGATATTCTGCAATAAAGGTGTTGCAGGAAGCTCAAGCGCAGAACTTCTTGCTACATTCTGTGACAATATTCTGAAGAAAGGTGGGAGTGAGAAGTTGAGTGACGAAGCCATTGAGGAGACACTTGAGAAGGTATCTTTTTTGTCCCTTGCAGTATAATAATTATTTCACGGGTAGGCAATAGCAAAATGCAGTCAAGTCTCTTATCCTTTTGCACAGGTAGTGAAGCTGCTAGCTTATATCAGCGACAAGGACCTGTTTGCAGAGTTCTATAGGTGAATTATTATGGTTTATTTATTGGTTGGTTTGGTTTAAGTTATGAAGTTTACAGGCATTTTATCTTAGTCAATAGTCACTGACTTTGTATTGGTGTCGCTAATAGGAAAAAGCTCGCGCGGCGCTTGTTATTTGATAAGAGTGCTAATGATGAGCATGAGAGGAGTATCCTAACAAAATTGAAGCAACAATGTGGTGGGCAGTTTACATCAAAGATGGAGGGGATGGTAAGTTATCTTAGATTAGAAAGAAGGATACGTCAAGTTCAAGAGAATTGGATTAGATAACCATATTTTCGGTTTACCTATCTTCTTATTTTTCAGGTTACAGATTTGACATTGGCAAGGGAAAACCAAACCAACTTTGAAGAGTATCTGAGTAATAATCCCAATGCAAATCCTGGAATTGACTTAAGTGTCACTGTTCTGACCACTGGCTTCTGGCCAAGTTACAAGTCCTTCGATCTTAGCCTTCCAGCTGAAATGGCAAGTTTCAGTAATAAATATCCATTTTACAAGGCTGTTGATGTGGGAAATTTCTAGTTGATTGTTTGCCTGTAGAATCCATTCGGTTTCGGCCATCACGTTATTGATATCTTTTCTCCTATTATGGCTTCTGCATCAGGTCAAGTGTGTTGAGGTATTTAAAGAGTTCTACCAGACAAAAACAAAGCACAGAAAACTGACTTGGATTTATTCCCTGGGTACTTGCAACATCAGTGGAAAATTTGACCCGAAAACTATTGAGTTGGTCGTGACAACCTACCAGGTTATTTGACCGTCAAGTTGATTTCTAAGCGACTCGTCGTTTGCATTATTTATATCGTGGAGATTGAAACCTCTGTCTTGACAGGCTGCCACTTTGCTTCTGTTCAATACTGCGGACAAATTAAGTTATCAGGAAATTGTGGCTCAGTTAAACCTATCAGATGATGATGTTGTTCGACTGCTTCATTCACTTTCATGTGCAAAGTACAAGATTCTAAACAAGGAGCCCAGTTCGAAAACAATTTCTCCAACTGATGTCTTTGAATTCAACCCTAAATTCACTGATAAATTGAGAAGAATCAAGGTATTATTAAATAAAAAAACGAAGTTTAGGTTCGTTATTTATGTTAATTAGAAAAGCTGAGCTTTTTTTTTTTATGGAAATGCAGGTCCCTCTTCCTCCAGTGGATGAGAAGAAAAAGGTAGTTGAAGATGTTGATAAGGACAGACGATACGCTATTGATGCTGCAATTGTGCGTATTATGAAGAGTCGGAAAGTCTTGGGCTATCAGCAGTTAGTTATGGAGTGCGTTGGACAGCTCGGGCGCATGTTTAAGGTATTCCTTTTATCGAACTATACTTCATTTGTGTGTACTCAGATTCCATTATATGTTAATGAGATTTTTGTAATATGCATTCTACAGCCTGATGTGAAAGCAATCAAGAAGAGGATTGAAGATTTGATCACTCGAGACTATCTGGAAAGGGACAAGGATAACCCGAACTTGTTCAAGTACTTGGCATGAGCTCGCACAGATGGTAACGCAAAATTTGCTTCGAGCATCAGAATGACACAAGACATGCTCATCTGTTAAAGCTAAAATTCGAGCACAAATTACTGTAAATGTTCTTGAATGTTTTGAGTCCATGTTCTGATGATTTCTTAGGGCGAGGAGCATAAGTTTCGTGTACATTTCCCTTCAATGGAGGACAACTACTTCGGCTCCCCCCAGCCCTTGTGATGAGAAATTTAATCTTTCTAGTTTAAGCTATGTGACTGTTTAGCTGATTCTCGCCTTTCGCATCAACCCTTGTACCTCTGAAGTTGATACTCGGGCAAAGCAATGAGATCCGGTCTATGATAGGCATAGTGTAATTGATCCAGCTACTTTCTGTTGTTTTCTTGTATCTTCATTGTTGTAACTTGCCAGAGGGAATTGTTATTTGGACAAAGTATTCGCTTCGCGTTATTGGATTTATAGCGTAATGTCACGGGTTGATTGGTTCAAGAAGGGTTCAGGACGAGTCAGTAGCAATACTCACTTGAAATATAAATATCACGCTTTAGTTTACTGCGAGTACAATTGCGACCATCTAGGTGTCCAAATGTAGGGGATATGGAGTCCAGTGCACTGTTAGAATATGAGAAATTTTTATAATAAAGTTGAAGGATCAACTTGGAAAATAAAGAGTGGTAAAATGGGATTTTCACATGTCTAGAGCTGCTGTACTGATTAGCTTTATTTTTAGACTGTTACCAATTTATTTTAATTAATGATTTTAATTAAATTAATTTATTTTCCAATTTAATGACCAAATCGATGGGGTCATTATTGACAATTTCTTCCTACACGTTGAGCTTTGTGCACGTTCGAGTCGTTGAGGCCTTGTGCACGTTTGGTGGGTAAATACTCAATTTGATCTCTTATCTTTTAGAATTTGTGTCATTTTAGTTCTTAAATTTCACAATGTATTTTTTTAGTCTTGTATATTTACTATTTGTCCAACTTAGTCCTTATCTTTCAAAATGTACTATTTTAGTCTTATATCTTTAGTATTTGTCCCAACTTAATTCTTATTTTTGTCATTATGATCCACGTTAGTCTTCCATCATTTTGAAAGATAAGGACTAAGTTGGGATAAATAGTAAACATACAATACTAAAAGGAAATATTTTGAAAAATAAAGACTAAAATAACACAAATACTAAAGATAAATAAGTAAATTAGATATTTACCCTAATTCTAATAACCGCTGCTGAGTGATGGCATTCATGGCCTTTCAAGAGAGGCATTATAACTTGCTATATGGCATTCATTTAGGATATAATATTGAATTTATGGCAGCATTTATGTTGTCCTTGTAATGCTCTATATATATCAATAGTCCATTAGGCTAGCAGTCTAGCACTGCATGAGATCGGAAAAAGTCACAAGTTGTCCCATTGCATTGCATAGTCGAGAGAGAGAGTTTAACACTCTCATTTCGTAAACTTTTGTAATTTGGAGTTTTACTATTACAGAAGGTTCAGTCAATTGTATTTTGATAGGTTTGTGATAAAAAGACGTTTAACACTTGAAGATGGAGTGTAAAAAGTTTTAAAAACATCGACTCAAACTCGAGTGTCGACTATTAAAATTCGGTTTTTATTTCGATTTTATTTTAATTTTGTTATTGCTTATAATTCTAGTGACATATTATAATATATTGTTTCCTATTTCTTTCAATTCAAATTGGCAACTCATATATTTGTACCAAATTTACTTTTGCGTACTGTCTTGTAAGCTAAATGTATATATGTGGTATAACTTGGATCGTTATGTCTCTATGCATGTTAGCATTTGTATAGGAAATAAGATTCCGGAACACATATCATTATATTTTTGCCAAGAGGCACTAAGATATAAACGATTTCTCTATAAAATTACTGAAGTGAGAAATATCTTTTGCCATATGAGAATATGGTAACTTCGCGTCATTATAAAATGAAACGTTTTATTGGTGAAATATTTTGTTTGCTGACTTAGCGGGCAGGGAAAGGAAAAAAAAAAAAAAAAAAACTCTGCGCCATTAATAAAAGCTTGTGTTTCTACTATTATCAAATATAGAGAATTCCAGTCGATAGGCTAGAGTCCAAACTTCAACTGTAACGCCCCACACCAACGCACCCACGCCTGCAGGGATACGATACGCCCCGCCCATAGGGGATGTGCGCGCAACGAGGCCATGGCGTACGGGTATGGACAGCGCACTATACAAATTTTGTCCGCTCTGGGGCCCATAGAGTCCAAACTTCAACTGTAACGCCCCACACCAACGCACCCACGCCTGCAGGGATACACCCCGCCCATAGGGGACGTGCGCGCACCGAGGCCATGGCGTACGGGTATGGACAGCGCACTATGCAGATTTTGTCCGCTCTGGGGCCCATAGAGTCCAAACTTCAACTGTAACGCCCCACACCAACGCACCCACGCCTGCAGGGATACGCCCCGCCCATAGGGGACGTGCGCGCATCGAGGCCATGGCGTACGGGTATGGACAGCGCACTATGCAGATTTTGTCCGCTTTGGGGCTCATACCTCTCACGGTTTTGTCTCTCACGCACGCACTGCACGTAAAAACGCGTCTGCACGAATACAAAGGCTTCGCCCTTATATTCAGTTGGCCCAGCTCCAAGCCCTCCGATGTGGGATGTGATTCCTCACATCAACTCCAACTGTTCATCATTTCTGACCGACTTATTTCATTATCCAAGATCCAAGTCAGCACCGACAAAGATCTCTTGATTTCTCGCAACCGGGTCAACCGAATGGTGGAGTTCAGAGTTGTAGACAGGAAACGTTGCAGAGAAGAAATAAAGATGATAAGAAAGAAAAACCATTGGGATATGAATTATTTAAAACAATAATAGAACTCTGGTAGCTTTAAAAAATAATTTATGCACGAAATTCATGCTATGCGTGAGATTCGAAGAAAAGTCAAACTTATTTTAGAATCTATTGTACACGAATTTATAGGAACTAAATTATGACGTAGATAATAAACCTAATCCATCTTCATTGCACCAAGCATTCCAGAAAGGCAGAAACAAAATCAAAATTATAAGTTAGAAATCCATAAGATTCACCTCTTTTCCTTTTCTGGTAAGTAAAAAGAAGATTAACAATTTACAATCATTGTGATATAGTTTACCAAAAAAATCATCCTCCATCGACAAATTTCTATACGAGACAGTAATGCACGAGCATATATAACATTCTCATGCTAACAAATATAACACATTGGTGTAAATAGTACAAAGAAAAAGATTTTCAAATTTTGCAGCCCTTTATTCCCTCTCTAGTGGCTAAAATTAAGAGTTTATTATAACAAGTTACAGTACAACACGGAAAATTTAAACGATAAAATCTCGCATGCTTCACCAGTTAGCAGAGTTAGATAATGTCTTGCAAGGTGGGAAATAGTTGACTGCGTTGGATATTCAAAAGAGGCTCAAATATTGTCCAGCTAGAGGAAGACGGCATATGGAATCTATGCAAACATTGCTTGTGATCGGATTTAAGAATAACTTTGACCATAAAGAAAAAAGAAAAAAACTTAAGAATATTATTATATGCAAACTTTGCTTATAATCGGATTTAAGAATAACTTTGAACATAACGAAAGAAAAGAATTTAAAAATATAAATTTACGTATAATCGATTTTAAGAACGATTTTGACCATAAAGAAAGAAAAGAACTTAAGAATGTTATTATATGTAAACTTTGCTTGTGATCGGATTTAAGAATAACTTTGAACATAACGAAAGAAAAGAATTTAAGAACGTTATTATATGCAAAATTTACGTGTAATCGAATTTAAGAATAATTTTGACCATAAAAAAAAAAATATCTTAAAGAATGTTATTATATGCAAACTTAAAGTGTAATCGAATTTAAGAATGACTTTAACCATAAATAAAAAAAAAAGAATTTAACAGTGTTATTATAAGCAAACTTTGCGTGTGATCGAACTTAAGAACGATTTTAACCATAAAAAGAAGAAAAGAATTTAAGAATGTTATTATATGCAAAGTTTATGTGTGATTGAATTTAAGAATGACTAATTTAACCATAAAAAAGAAAAAGAATTTAAGAATGTTACTATATGCAAACTTTGTGTGGGATCAAATTTAATAATGAGTTTGAGCATAAAGAACGAAAAGGAGTTAAGAATGTCACTATTATATGCAAACTTTACGTGCGATCGAATTTAAGAATGATATTGAACATAAAGAAAGAAAAGAATTGTCGTTATTATATGCAAACTTTACGTGTGATCGAATTTAAGAATGATATTGAACATAAAGAAAGAAAAGAATTTAAGAGTGTTATTATATTCAAAATTTTGGTGTAATCAAATTTAAGAATGAGTTTGAGCATAAAAGAAAGAAAAGAATTTAGGAATATTTAATGTGAGCAGATGCAAACTTTGCGTGCAATAGAGATTAAGAATGGCTTTGAGCAAAAAGAAAAGAAAAGAAAAGAAAAGAAGAAAAGCATTAAAGAATGGGAAGCAAGCAGCATCTTAATTATGAGGACGCAGTAGTGTTTGCGTGGAATGGAATTTAAGAATGGGCAAATAATAATTAGGTGATTGGGGTATTTATATGTGACATGCTGGTACCTGTTAGACAAATTAATGCAAGAGGGTTTAATTTGTGTGCGTCACTCACCAGATCGAGCTAAAGAGAGAGAGAAAGAGAGAAAGAAATTAATGGAAATTATTAATCATTTTGACCATAAGCATCCCTTGATCCTCCTCCGAGATGTGCCGCCATTCGGGTATTACCAGTGTATTGCGTGTTTCAAAGACTTGTCAGAGGGAGAGGCCGTGTATGGATGTGGGCAGTGTGGGTGGTACATCCTCCACAAAGCATGTGCAGAAGCACCGAGGGAGATCATGCATCCCTCCCATTATCAACACCCTCTCGTCCTTGAGAGGACTACTAGCTTTGGCGGATATCGTTGCAGTGGTTGCTTTATTATCAGATTGGGTTTCAGGTATTACTGCTCCCTCTGCGAATTTTATCTGGACATAGATTGTGGTCTAAAGGACAATTACAACATAACGTATGCCTCTGAGAAGGACCGCAATCTTAGGCATAAAGGTCACCAACAACATTCGCTCATACTCCATGCAAGGGAAGCGTTGATGGTTTGCGATGCTTGTGGATTGGAAAAGAAAGATCATTTCTACACATGTACATGTCCATCCTGTCCTTTCATGTTACACAAGAGTTGTGCGCTGTTGCCGGAAACATTAAACAAATGCAAGGCTCATAATCATACATGTGATCTCACCCTTTCCTACGGTTTCCCATCTGATTTCAAAAACTTCCTGTACGATTGTGATGTTTGCGGCAAGAGAATATACCATTGGTATTGGATTTATTACTGTGGCCCCTGCAGATATTTTGTTCACCTTGAATGTATGACAACTGAGATTAAAGATGACGACTTAGTACTGTAAGTAACACCTGCATCCCAATTAATAATATCCTTCTTCTTGTTAATTCTTTTGACAATATATTTTATTTTTAAATTTAATTTAATTATTTTCATGCATGCATGCTACCTGCAGAGACAAGAAGTATGATGATTTGCTAGTGTTACCGGCGTCAGACATATCTCAAGAGCTAATTGGACGTTTCCTGCTACTCAAAGATGAGAAAGAGAATACTGATGATCATGAGCATCATGATATTCAACCGTCTCCAGAGATCAAACATTTCGGGCATGAGCAACACCCACTCATTCTTTTCCATGATCAGCTGCCAAATGACAACAACATAGAAGAAGAAGAAGATGAGGAAATATTGTGCAACGCTTGCATTGAGCCTATTAGTATTATTTCATCATCTGCTGCTGATCATCATCATCCTCATCCTTATAATTATTATTATTCTTGTGTGGAACCTGGGTGTAGTTACTTTCTACATCTATCTTGTGCCAAATTACCAAAACAACTAGTACCACATCACACGAGTCATCACCACCAACTTACCCTCGGTTGCCACAAGCAATTCTATGACACTTTTGGGTGCAATAGATGCAAATGGGAATCCAATGGATTCTTCTTCAAGTGCGAGACATGCAAAGATTTCTATCTTGACGTCAAGTGTGCTGCTATGCCCACTAGTATTTTGCACAAAACTCATAAACACCCCCTCATTCAATATTCTCAATCTCCAAGTTTCGAAGATATTTGCAATGCTTGTGGTTTCGGTGCACATAGGGCGAACATAGACTTTAAATGCGAGTCTTGCGAATTTTATTTGCACTACGAATGTGCAATGCTCCCTGGGGCTATTAGGCACAGATTTGATCCACATCCTCTTCCCCTGAGGTTTCCGCCATATAAAGACCATCCCGATATATTCATTTGTGATATATGCGAAGTGGAAATGCATCCCAAGCGTTGGCTTTATCATTGTTCCGAATGCGATAACTCCTTCCACACGAAGTGTGTCCCCAGATTTGAAATACGTCCAAATATCAAGTTCGGAGGCATATTATTTGAAGCGAGCTCCCACCCGCATCCTCTCAAGTTCGTGCAGAAGCCCACATTGAGGTCCAATTGTAGCCGTTGTGAAGCCTATATAGATTGGGATATGGCATTTGAATGTGAAGATTGTAACTTTTGCCTGTGTCTTAGACGATGTATTCTTGATCCTGAAATGTCCTCCTTCAGCAATTAATGATCATCCATGAGGTACCATTTCAGGCATATCCTATTTTATGTGCATCATTACATTACATTATTTCTGTTAGCACTATTATATATCTTTTTCTCTTTCGTTTTCTTTTAAAAAGACTAGTAGAAGAGCTTACAATCATGGGGTGAGCATACTAGTCAACAACTTGCCGGGGTTGTAACTGAAAAATATTTCTAAACTTTTGCCACTAATTGTTTTGCTTGGAAAGTTTGCTATAAAATTGCAGACTTATATATTGACTCCGTTTCTGTCTGATATTATTTTACATATTCTCACAATTTTTTTTGTACTCAACAAAAAACTAAATAAAAATCATTGAGATGCATTTGACGACGTTGTAGACAGTCAACCGTTTTCTGTTGAAATCTTAATTATTTTACCCTTTCTTTTTCCATCTTTAATTCTTAGATTGTAGTTTTTGTTAATTAAGTATAATGGAGAATTATATTTAGGAGTCTGGATTTTGGAAACTTCATGTTATTAATTGAGTAAACGCACATACTTTAATTACACAGACGTAAAGGTATTCATATTATAAATCTTACTAGAACGTGAGGGCATAGGGAATAGGCCTAAGCGCTACTAATTTCAGCTAGCAAAGACCAAAGCAACTTCCCCAAGTAGTTGAATGAGTGTCTAAACTTGAGCCATAACTCTTTAATTATATTAGTGGGACCTTCACGTGTAGTTCTTGCCAACTATATATGTAAAAGACTGACCTATCGATCTGGACTAATGCAACAACTTTCTAACTTTGTAAAATTTACTGACAATTCCTCATTTCTTCCAGTATTAATTAACATGATGTAATTGGTTTTACTCGTGGGCTTTCAATCTCTCTAATGACCATTATTTTTTTTTTTCTTTTTCAGATACACAACGTGATGTGGGCATTTAAATGATTTGGAAAGGTGGAAGTGAATGTTACAAACTATAGGGGTCATGCTGCTGGCAGTTGGAAAGCTGTTGTAAACTGTGTTAAGTTGTTCTGTGATATTTTTGATGTGTTATTTAGCAGTTAAATTTACATTGTATTACTCTTACAAGTCCATATGTTGAAACTGGTATTAATTTGTTGATTAGAATGTTGTGTGGTTGATATATCTCTTTGTATATCTTTATTTGACTTGTAATTTTGTGTAGTTATACATAAGGATTGTTCCAACATATAAGTGATGCTTCTTGTGTAGAGATGTACGTGCATATTTGAAAACTAGCTAACTAAAAGTGGAAAAGCTCCAAATTAACCATAATACTTTATTATTATTATTATTATTATTTATCTTTTTTGTAGTAAAAATAGAGGTTGAAATTGTGATTCAAACGCAGAATCTTTAATTACAACAGATCGATACTTGATCATTTCATTTTAATTCTTCGGTATCCAAAATACAAGTACCCTTGGACTAATTATCTAAAAATACATAGATATTTTATTTTTTTTTAAAAAAATATACATATAATTTTTAATGTTCTTCTGAACGGGTGGGGGCTTGCCCAACTTTACGCCGGCCCCTGACTTGGTGTAAATAATACAAATAATCAAGATTTCAAATTTTACAAACCTTTATTCCCACTCGAGTGGCTAAACAAAGTTCACAACAATTTACAGTACAACATTGAACATCAAAACGATAAATCTTGCATACTTATCAGGTATGAAGCAAAAAGATAGCCAACATCATGAACATATACATGTGAAGAGATAAAAAGATAGCAAAGATCATGAAGATAGACATGTGGAAACTAAGGCTTCTTAAAGTATGAATGCAACTTCCCTGCTGCCTACATAACAACAATGTACATTAATTTAGAGTTACAGACTGCGTATCAAACAAGTTATGCAACGAAAGAAGAAGACAAAGGTTGATAAATTCTCACCCTTTTCGCCTCTGCGTACCTCACAAAACAGTCACTTGCAAAAAAGTGCTGGAATGGATCCAGAGAACATTGCAGGATTATGGTTCATGCTTCACCAAGTCGTTTAAGAAAGTCGTAGACAAGAGCTGGAAGTTGTCATACCATTCTATTATATAAGAATCCAGCCTGCACAAACATCCATCAGCAGACATTCTGTAATTCTATAAATCAGGAAAGAAGTTCACCCTCTAAATTTATGTGCTATGTGCTTTGGGTAAGCATTTCCAAACCGAAGACTAATATCTGCTTCACCAGCTAGCAGAGTTAGATAATGTCTTGCAAGGTGGGAAATAGTTCGCTACGTTAGATATTCAATAGAGGCTCAATTGTCCAGCTAGAGGAAGACGGCATATGGAATCTTGATAGCTTCTTCTATGCAAACATTGCTTGTGATCTAAAGGACAATTACAGAGAGAGTTTCAGGTATTACTGCTCCCTCTGCAAATTTAATCTGGACATAGATTGTGGTCTAAAGGACAATTACAACATAATGTATGTCTCTTAGAAGGACCGCAATCTTAGGCATAAAGGTCATGACCAACAACATTCACTCATACTCCAACCATGGCCAGCCTTGTTACTTTGCAATGCTTTGTGGATTGGAAAAGAAAGATCATTTCTACACATGTTCTTCCTGTCCTTTTATGTTACACAAGAGTTGTGCGCTGTTGCCGGAAACATTAAACAAATGCAAGGCTCATAATCATACATGTGATCTCACCCTTTCCTACGGTTTTCCATCTGATTTCAAAAACTTCCGAGTACGATTGTGATGTTTGCCGCGAGAAAATACACTACTGGTATTGGATTTTATTACTGTGCCGACAGCCGACTGCAGATATTTTGTTCACCTTCAATGTATGACAACTCATGAGATTAAAGATGACGACTTACTGTAAGTAACACCGTCCCTGCAATCTATATATATATATATATATATATATATATATCCTTCTTCTTTATAATTCTTTTGACAATATTTTATTTTTTCAATTTTATTCAGTTTCTGTTAGTTTAATTATTTATTTTTCATGCAGAGACGATGATGGGAACAAGTATGATCATTTGTTAGCGTTACCGGCGTGTGACATATCGCAAGAGCTAATTGGACGGTTTCTACTACTCAAAGATGAGAAAGAGAAATCTGATGGTCATTAGCATCATGATATTCAACCGCCTCCTGAGAGCAAAGATTTCGGTGATCATGAGCAGCACCCACTCATTCTTTTCCATGATCAGCTGCCAAATGACTACGACATAGAAGAAGAAGATGAGGAAATATTGTGCAACGCTTGCATTGAGCCTATTATTATTATTTCATCATCATCTGCTGATGACCATGATCATCATCCTTATTATTATTCTTGTGTGGAATGTAGTTACTTTCTACCCCTATCTTGTGCCAAATTACCAAAACAACTACTACTACATCACACAAGTCATCACCACCCACTTACCCCTCGGTTGCCACAAGCAATTCTATGACACTTTTTATTGCAATAAATGCATGGAATATTCCAATGGATTCTTCTTCAACTGCGAGACATGCCAAGATTTCTATCTTGACGTCAAGTGTGCTGCTATGCCCGGTATTATTTTGCACAAAACTCATATAACACCCCCTCCTCAGTCAATCTTCTCAACCTTCAAATTTTAATTTTGACGTCGTCAAATATTGCAATGCCTGTGGTTTAATTATATTGGTGGACATACACTTTAACTTTAAGTGTGAGAAGTCTTGCGAATTTAATTTGCACTATGAATGTGCAATGCTCCCTGGGGCTATTAGGCATAGATGGGATCTACATCCTCTTCAATTCCCCTGAGGTTTCCGCCATATAAAGACCATCCCGATATATTCATATGTGATATATGCAAAGTGGAAATGCATCCCAAGCGTTGGCTTTATCATTGCTCTGAATGCGATAACTCCTTCCACACGAATTGTGTCCCCAGACTTGAGAGATATCATCGAAATATCAAGTTCGGAGGCATATTATTTGAAGTGAACTCCCACCCGCATCCTCTCAAGTTTGTGCGGAAGCCCACATTGAGGTCCAAATGTAGCCGTTGTGAAGATGCAATACCATGGCAAATGGTATTTGAATGTGAAGATTGTAACTTTTACCTGTGTCTTAAATGTATTCGTCAAATGTCCTAGTTCATCGTTTGTCAAGGAGCAATGATCATCCCCGTAAAATTTTGAGGTACCATTTACAGCATCCTATTTTATGAGCAATATTAATGTTGCAGTATTTCTATTAACACTTGGTAATGCCCCATAGTTTGAGTCTCACTTAATTGACCTTAAGTTTATTGGATTAACCGAATAGAAATTTATTTTTCTTGGACTAAGCCTCTTGATAAATATTTAAGCCCAACCCTATATGTATATTTCTAACCTATAGTCATCTGTAAAACGTTCTTAACTAGCAGCCTCTTTGCAAAATAAAAAAAACATTCTTGGAAGTTCGTGATCAAAAAATCGGGAATATCTTGAAATTTAAACTTAATACGTCAAAAGGTAAGTGGTTTGATCCTCACCTTCAGATATTTCTATATTTTCATGCTATTATGATTATGATTTATAGAATTATTGAAATTATTGGATTTTAGAAATTTATTATGCATGATTTGGAATTTTTGGCATATTTTGTGTATGGCATGTTGAAAGAGGATCTTCGTGAAAAGATGTAGCTTTGAGATTTGATGTTGACTCGACGAGAAAGAGGATATTTTGGATTTAATGGGATTTTTTAAAAAAAGAAAAAAAGAAAAAAAAAAAGGATTTTAACAGTAAATCGAGTACTGTTCACAGTAAACAGTAACCGGATTTACTGTTCATACGGTGGCAATTTCCTAAAAAAAAAGAATTTCTTTTTGAATAAATTACATGGTTTCCTTTATTGCAGATTTTGAAAAAATACAATAAAATAAATAAATAAATGATTGAAAGTGATGCCACTGTTTTCCGAACAGTGGCCATGAGTTAGGAAAATAATAATTGATCTACTTTCACTTATTTACTATTTTGCACGGCAATTTGAAAGAAATAGAGTTTGTTTTTATTTATATCTTGCCATTGGAGCCATTTATGTTGTTTGACATTGTTTTATATTTTATAAAATTTCAAATAAACTAAATACTTATTTTTACATATTTGAATTATGAATGCATTAAATATTTTTGGGAAATTCCAAAACATAACCGTGGGACTAAATTTTAAAGTGATTTTTTTTAAAAGAGATTTCTGAACGTATTTTGGGCACTTTGAGATTTATTTTTGTACACCAAGTGACTATTAGACATACTTTCGAACTATTTGATACTACTGTGAATTTAGGACCCAGTTAGTGGGGGTTAAATATCAATATTTCAGAACCCTATTAGTGGGGGTTAAACACTAATATTTCAGGACCCAGTTGATAGGGGTTAAACATCAATATATTAGAGATAGTGCACTATTATAAGAATCAGAAACCTTTGGGGCTTTTGGTCCTTTTGTATCTATGAAACCACACTGCGTCAGAACAGTGCTACCCGTCTGTAGCTACAGCTACCTCTTTGGACTTTGTGTGTTGGACTCAAACTATTGATTTTTGAGTTTTCTGAACATTTGACATATAAGTTTATTTTTTTGTGCATGAGTTTTTATGACTTCAGGCGTAAAGTGTCAATTTTAGCTTGAACAATGAAATATTTATGAATTATGGCAAGATTTATTTTGACATATACAAATACTAAAGGTCCCAAGAGGTTTTCTTGAGGATCACCATTTACTGAGATTTGTATATCATTTTTTGTAAAAATGATTTTCTTTACAAAATGTGGAGAATAGACTTTGGTCATTACTTGTGATAGAGGTCGCTTGACAAGAGATTGAATAAGAAATTTAAATTTCTTAGTTATAAATAATTTATTTAATTTGTCTAGATATTTGATTACGATTTTACTTTGTTTAAGACCATACAAGAAGTTATCTATCTTAAATATTTTATTTATTGAATTTGGAGATTAAATTTCGTTGTGTTCAAGTTGGCTTAGATTCTCTGATGGTTTGCCACTTATTTACTATTGTGGTTTCTAGTTTATGTTAGTTTAGTGTCTTGCGTATTAAGGGAGGTCGTTCCTTCTTAATACGTGGCAGTCTCGTTTCTGAAATTTGCCTAAGCGTATTTTGGGGGCGTGACACACTTTTATCTTTTTCTATCTCTCTTTTTCTTTTAAAAAAGTAAAAGAACTTACAATTATGGAGTGAACGAACTAATCAATAACTGATCCTTAAATCCGGACTGATACAAGAATTTCCTAACTTTGTAAAACTTACTAACAATTCCTCATTTCCTCCTGTATTAACGTGATTTGACTGATTTTCCGTTATGGGCTTTCAACCTCTCTAATGATCACCATAAGAATTTCTTAACTTTGTAAAACTTATTAACAATTCCTCATTTCCTCCTGTATTAACGTGATATGACTGATTTTACGTTATGGGCTTTCAAGCTCTCTAATGATCACCATTACTGTTTTTTTTTTCTTTTCAGATTACACAATGTGTTGTGGGCTTTTAATGATGTGGAAATTAATGTGGAAGTGAATTGCACAAGCTTCGGGGTCATGCTGCTGAGTTGGAAAGATGTTGTAAACTGTGTTAAGTTGTTCTGTGATATCTGTGATGTGTTATATTTAGCTAGCTCTTTGATTTTATCAGCATCTAAAGCAAGTTACATTGGATTACTCTTACAAGTCCATATGTTGACAGTGGTATAATTAATTGTTGATTAGAATGTTGTGTGGTTCATATATCTATATATCTTTATCTTTATTTTATTTCCTTGTAATTTTGTGTAGTTACATACGGATTATTCCAATATATATATATATATATATATATATATATATATAGATATATAGATATATGTCACGGATTATTCTAATTAATATTTGTTATTTTAACGCTCTATATTTTGTCATTTTCCGCTGCACCAGATAGAATTCTTTTGGAAACTGCATAAGTAATGTATTGGAAGTTAGATATTGTGATGATCAGATGTTTACTCAAGAATAGACGTTGCTCACAATTTTTTAAGAGTTATCGAGAAGGGCATCTATTTTTTTAGAGGTTGCTTATATTTTTTAAGAGTTACCGATAAGAGTTATCAAGTAGGGCATCTATTTTTTTTTTTTTAGGCTCTTCCAACGTGTCTTAAATATAGCCAGGTACTAGTTCTTCTTAATTGAGAGAGGAAGGGTGTCCTACAAAATAGAAAAGGTAAGACTATCCCAAGCCATTCCAAGAGAGAAGTGTTAGAATTTTTTAAATTGTTAGTTACCACGCAGGGGCAGAGGGAGCGGGGGGCCGTAAAAAAAATATATATTTAATGTATATTTTTTTTGAAAAATAGATTTGATTCCCCTAATAAATATTAAAAAATTTGTTAATATTCACAAGATATGAATTAGTTTGGTGGCTAGTTGCAAGCATATCCACGCCGCTGGCGCAGGTTCGATTCTGCACGGCTACAACATGGTGATTTTTTTGCTTAGCAGCCTAGTTACGTTGGTGAAACAAAAATATTTTTTTGCTTAGCAGCCTAGTTACGTTGGTGGCCCTTTGTCAATATTAAAAACAAGGAAAGGCCCTTTGCCAATTGCCGAGAAATTAAAAGTTGTGTATTGCAATTTTTTTTTAAAAATAAAACTATCATCATCTTCATTTTCTTTTCAAAAATCTCCCAGTAAATATATCATTGTATTTGATTAAATTTTTTAATTAATTTCTTATTTTTTATTTTTCAATAATAGCTAATTAAGAATATTTATTATGAATTAACAATGACCAAGTGAAATTTATTTAGTCTTGTTGTGATACTGAGTTTATTTAATTGTTTACATGACTAGCTAGCGTAATCATGTTGAATATTGCTTTAGCGCAAAACTGTACAAAAAATACTGTACAAACTATAAAATACCTTGAAGTAGTACTAACTAAAAAATATCAAACAAAAAATATTGTACAGTCTTTTATACTAATGAAAAAATATTATACAAAAAGCACAATACAAAAAAAAAAATTTCAGCCCCCCCAACATTGATTTCCTGGCTCCGCCCCTGTTACAATGAATTGAAATATTTTGTTGTTTCTAAAAATGGGTTGAGATTAACCGGTAAAGTTCAATACATAATTTATGGTGATCTGCTCCAGTTAGACCTATATCCGGTAGCTTTAAACAGTAGGTTAGTGTACAAAATTCCTACTATCCACGAGGTTTAGAAAAGGATGAAACCTATTTTGGGATCTATTGTACACGGATTTATCGGAACTAAATTATGATGTAGATAACAACCCTAATGCATCTTCATTGCACCAAGCATTCCAGAAACAAAATCAAAATTAAGTTAGAAATCCATAAGATTCACCTCTTTTCCTTTTCTGGTAAGTAAAAAGAAGATAACAATTTACAATCATTGATATAGTTTACCAAAAATTTCTTCCTCCATCGACAAATTTCTATACGAGACAGTAACGCACGAGCATATATAACATTCTCACCCTAACAAATACAAATTGGGTAACACACATATGGCGTAAATAGTACAAAGAAAAGGATTTTCAAATTTTGCAACCCTTTATTCCCTCTCTAGTGGCTAAAAAGAGCTCATAAGAGTATGTCCAATGGCTTTTACTATTCACAAAAACTTACTATTTTTAGTAATTTTTAGAGACTCGAGTCTCTATTTTAATTCAAATCTCCAATGTGACATATCACTTTTTAGAGATTTACACCAAAATAGAGACTCAATCACTTTTTGAGTCTCTAAATTTGGTATAAAAAAAGTAAATTGGGTCTTTATTTTAATTCAAATTTCTAAAAAGTAGTGAACCCCATTAGAGATTTGAGTTAAAATAGAGACTCGAGTTTCTAAAAATTACCAAAAATAGTAAGTTTTTATGAATAGTAAAAATCATTGGAATCGATACCCTAACAAGTTACAGTACAACGTTAAAAATTTAAACGATAAATCTCGAATGCTTCACCAGTTAACAGAGTTAGAAAATGTCTTGCATGGTGGGAAATAGTTCGCTACGTTAGATAATCAAAAGAGGCACAATAGTCCAGCTAGAGGAAGACGACGGCATATGGAATCTGTTAAGAGCTTCTTATATGCAAATTTTACTTTACGTGTAATCGAATTTAAGAATGACTTTAATCATTAAAAAAAAAGTGAAAAGAACTTAACAATGTTACTATATGCAAACTTTGTGTGTGATCAAATTAAGAATGGCTTTGACCATATAATGAAAGAAAAGAAGTTATGAATGTTATTATATGTCAACTTTGCATTTGATTGAATTTAAGAATTGATTTTAACCATAAAAAAAAAAAGAATTTAAGAATGTTATTATATATTAAAATTTACGTGTAATCGAATTTAAGAATAATTTAATTAACCATAAAAAAGAAAAGAATTTAAGAATTTTATTATATGTAAACTTTATTTATAATCGAATTTAAGAATGACTTTGAATATAAAAAAAGAAAAGAATTAAACAATGTTATTACATGCAAACTTTGCGTGTGTGGGTATTTAAGAATGGCTTTGAGCTATAAAAGAAGAAAAGCAATATTGGGAAGCAGCATCTTATCTCCAGTAGTGTTTGCGTGTAATGGAATTTAAGAATGGGCAAATAATTAGTTGATTGGGCTATATATATATATATATATATATATATATCAACCCTGCATCAGACGAAACATGCATTATATAAATATTAGGGAGTAATATCTGTTTTCCTTGAGCTAGCGTGATATATATAAGACGACTAACAAAAATAGCCTTGAGGGTTTGTGTGTTTGAGTCAGCAGAGGTAGCTAGAGAGAGAAAGAGAGAGCAATGGAAATTAATCATTTTTCCCATGAGCATTCCTTGATCCTCCAAAATGCATGCGACACACTTTGGTTGGTGTGGTGCGTGTAAAAAAGCCTGCTTCGAGCTGGAGGCCCGTGTATGGATGTGGGCAGTGTGAGGATTACTTGCTCCACAAAGCATGTGCAGAACTACCGAGGGAGATGATGCATTCCTTCCATTATCAACACCCACTCCTCCTTCTCTGTGATGGACCACATCCTGTTAGGTGCGCTTTCTGCTTTGGGCTTCTATACAGTCGTTTCAGGTATTACTGCTCCCTCTGTGAATTTAATCTGCACATAGAATGTGCTATCAAGGACAATCACATAATGTATGAGCCTGAGGACAGAAATCTTAGGCATAAAGGTCACCAACACGACCGCCATGCAGGAGGATCATCACTACTCATACTCCAACCATGCATGGCCGGCCTTGTACCTTGCAATGCTTGTGGATTGAAAAAGGAAGATCATTAATTTCTACACGCGTCCATCCTGTCCATTTATGATGATAAACAGGAGTTGTGCGGTCTGTTGCCGGAAACTAACAAATGCAAGGCTCATCATATATCATTCATGTGACCTCACTCTTTCCTACTGTTTTCTATCTGATTACAAAAACTTCGAGTACGATTGTGATGTTTGCTGCAAGAGAATATACCGTTGGTATTGGATTAATCCAATACATCCAAGGTGAACAAAATATCTGCAGGAGCCACAGTAATAAATATTTTATTACTGTGGCCCCTGCAGATATTTTGTTCACCTTGGATGTATCACAACTAAGATTAAAGATGACTTACTGTAAGTACCTTCTTCTTAATTCTTAATTTCCCAGCTAGCTAGCTATATATATATATTATATATAATTATTTTCATGCATGCATGTTATAATTACCTGCAGAGACGATGATGGGAACATTAAGTATGATGATTTGCTAGTGTTACCGGCGTCTGACATATCTCAAGACCTAATTGGACGTTTCCTACTCATCAAAGATCAGCAGAATAGTACTGATACTAGCCAAGCAGAGATCAAGCATTTCGGGCATGAGCAGCACCCACTCATTCTTTTCCATGATCAGCTGCCAAATGACTACGACATAGAAGAAGAAGATGAAGAAATATTGTGCAACGCTTGCATTGAGCCTATTATTATTATTTCATCGATCATCTGCTGATCATCATCATCATCATCATCATCCTTATTATTCTTGTGTGGAATGTAGTTACTTTCTACGTACATCTATCTTGTGCCAAATTACCAAAACAACTACTACTACATCACACGAGTCATCACCACCCACTTACCCTCGGTTGCCACAAGCAATTCTATGACACTTTTGAGTGCAATAGATGCAAAGCAGATTCCAATGGATTCTTCTTCAAGTGCGAGACATGCAAAGATTTCTATCTTGACGTCAAGTGTGCTGCTATGCCCACTAGTATTTTGCACAAAACTCATAAACACCCCCTCATTCAATATTCTCAATCTCCAAGTTTCGAAGATATTTGCAATGCTTGTGGTTTCGGTGCACATAGGACGAACATAGACTTTAAATGCGAGTCTTGCGAATTTTATTTGCACAACGAATGTGCAATGCTCCCTCGGGCTATTAGGCACAGATTTGATCCACATCCTCTTCCTCTGAGTTTTCCGCCATATAAAGACCATCCCGATATATTTATTTGTGATATATGCGAAGTGAAAATGCATCCCAAGCGTTGGCTTTATCATTGCTTTCAATGCGATAACTCCTTCCACACGAAGTGTGTCCCCAGATTTGAAATACGTCCAAATATCGAGTTCGGAGGCATATTATTTGAAGCGAGCTCCACCCGCATCCTCTCAAGTTCATGCGGGAGCCCACATTAAAAAAGCATTGCAACCATTGTGGACAATGGTTTTTTTTTAGAGACCAACAGTCTTTGAATGTGAAGATTGTAACTGACGAGGGGTCTCCGAGCTGAGGTGAGTTACCCACGCCGAGCTGAGACGGGCTAATCAGAGCCGAGCCCAGCGCGTTCAGCTAAATGCCCAACCTGGATACTGACTCGATCCCGGAAAACCCCGACCTCAATGCCAGCTGTTCCAATAGGACATAAAGCATTGATGGGACATAAAGCTGCACCGCATTAAATGCTATTAGACCCGAATTTAGTATATATAGAGCTCCACCCCCTTCATTTCGGAGGTAGCTCGTCATTAAATGCTCTTAGCTACCTTGCCAGCTCGGACATACTAATCATTCGCACGCCTGAGGGGAAAATCTGGGTCATCACCCCACCTTTTCCTTTCCTTTTCCTTGTGCAGATTTAGTTGCCGACCTGAAAATTCAACTCGGAAGCCAACCTGAAAATTCAACTCGGAGACCAACCTGAAAGTTCAACTCAAGGCCAACCTGAAAGTTCAGCTTGACAAAGCGTAGCCGTACAACCTCAGTTGCGAGGATTTCCGACCTCGACAGTTTGGTGCCGTCTGTGGGAAACCGAGTTTTTTTCTATCACTCTTCTCACCACTCATTGAGAAACCATCATGGTACAAACTAGAAGCCACAGCACACCGGTAGAAGACTCACCCAACCCGGACGAGGACCTCGAAACCACGCAAGTGCCTAGCCAAGATCAAATCCAAGCCGACGTTGGAACGAGCCAACGTATACACTTAGCCTCACAAACCAACCCCTCTACTAATGGAGACCTCAACTCCAGCCTGACGCTGGAGATGAGGATGATGTTTAAGATGTTCCAGGAGCTAAAGGAGCAGGTAGCCCGGCTAGCTGCGGAACCCCCAGTTCTACAAGCAACTACATCGCGGCCCATGCACCCACAGTTCCGTATTCCGGCCCCGGGGCGAACCCGAGCACAAGACGGAGAAAGATTCCTGGAGCCAGAGGCGAGACCCGTGGAGGCGAGAGGAAAGAGGGCGGCCCATGCCGACCCCGAGCAGGCCAAGACCGCGGCTACCATAGCCAAGGTCATTAACCAGCTCGGCGTAAGCCCACTCTCGCCCGAAGTACTGGCAACGCCATTGCCCACCGGCAACCGGATGCCCAACCTGGCAGTCTATAATGGGGACGGAGACCCAGCCAGCCACCTGCTGAACTTCGACCACCATATGACTCTGCATGATATGACCGACCTCATGAAGACGAAAACATTTCCAACAACCCTGGTTGGCAATGCCTTGGACTGGTTCCAAAAACTTCATCCCGGCTCTATTGCAAGTTTTCATCAGCTGGCTGAGGCTTTCTTGTCCCGCTTCGCGGGGAGCCAACGTGCAACTCGCCACACTTCATCATTGCTATTGGTGAAACAACATAAATGAGAAAGTTTGAGGGCTTACACGGCTCGATTCAATGAAGAGACCCTCAGAATCCCCAACCTGGAAGATTCTATAGCGCTAATGGCTTACCAAAGTGGGCTCAGGTCGGGCCCCCTCACATCTTCCTTGGCCATCGACCCCGTGGATACTGTAGCCGAGCTGATGGTACGGGCAGAAGGGTACATATACTCGGAGGAAATCCATCAAGCCAAGAGGGATAATGACAGGGAGAAGGAGGCCGGAAAAAAGGGAAAAACCTCCCGAGCCCAATCTGGGAGTAAGATCCAAAACGACCGAGGAAAGCAGCCTTAGCAGCCCAAGCAAAACCCCCGGTTCACTATGTTCACTCCACTTAACACCTCAAGGAAGCAGATCTTGATGGAGATCCAGCACCAGAACCACCTACCTCCAGCACCGAGAATGAATAGCCGACCTGAAAATAGCAATAGAACCAAGTATTACCGCTACCACATGGATTAAGGCCATACCACCGAGGAGTGCAAAAACTTGAAACAAGAGATCGAAGCATTGATAACCCGAGGTCACCTCCGGAGGTACGTAGATAATCAACCGACCTAGAACCAAGATTAGAGGGACAGGGAGAGAAGTCTACCCAGACGCCAAGCCGGGGGCGCACGTCTAGCTGTGATCGAGACCATCACCGGAGGATTGGCGTCGGGTGGAGAGACCTCGGCTGGCAGGAAGGGTTATGTTCGAGCCGGAAGAGAGTATGGGCCGGCGCGGGGTCCGGTCCCGGAGTTGGAAGAGCTCATTTTTTCCTCAGAAGATTTGGAATGTGTGATATTGCCCCATGACGACCCACTGGTGATCAGCGCCGAAATAGCCAACTTCACCGTGAAGAGGTTGATGGTAGACACCGGGAGCTCGACAGAAGTCCTATTCTTGAAGGCGTTTGAGCAAATGGGATTGGACAAAAGCCGGCTTAGTCCATTGAGGGGCACCTTGGCTGGATTCACCGGGCATGCCCACCGAGCCGAAGGGGTCATCAACATTCCACTGAAACTGGAAGACGGAGATAAGCGGGTTTCAATGCAAGCCAACTTCATTGTGATGGATTGCAACTCCACTTACAATGGGATTTTAGGTCGGGTGGCACTCAACCATTTCAAGGCCGTCCCTTCTACCCACCACCAGGCCCTAAAATTCCCAACCCCGGCCGGTACAGCCACCATCCGCGGAGCCCAGCTCTCAGCCCGGGAGTGTTATGAAAACTCCTTCCGACCCAAATATCAGGTTGGTTGGGGACCAGATTTACCCAAAGAGAAGAGGGATGCTAAGAGAGGAAGCCCAGCTGAAAACCTTCAAGAGGTGGAACTCTCCGATGAAACAAAGAAAGCAAAGATCGGAAGTGAACTCTCTGATAACCTCAAGAAAGGTATAAGCCAATTTCTTCTGAAAAATGAACACATATTTGCATGGTCTGCCTCTGACATGACAGGTATTAACCAGGGAGTGATTGAGCATCACTTGAATGCCGACCCGAATGACTATCCGGTGAAGCAGAAGCGCAGGCACTTCCATTATGATAAGCAACAAATCATAGCAGAAAAGGTGGACAAATTGGTAGAAGCCGGCCACATAAAGGAAATCCAGTACCCAACCTGGTTATCCAACGTGGTCCTAGTGACCAAGTCCTCAGGTGGATGAAGACTGTGTATTGACTTCACCGACCTCAACAAAGTCTGCCCCAAGGACTGCTTTCCCCTTCCTCGGATTGATCATATGGTAGATGCCACCTCCGAGTTCGAGCTACTCTCTTTCATGGACGCATTCAAAGGCTATAACCAGATTAAGATAGCACCTGGAGACAAAGAGAAGACTGCCTTTACCACCGATAAAGGTCTGTACTACTATGAAGTCATGCCTTTTGGCCTCAAGAATGCTGGAGCTACCTACACTCGAATGGTGAACAAGGTTTTCAAAAATCAGATTGGCCGAAATATGGAGATCTATGTAGATGACATGTTGGTCAAGAGCATAAGGGCGGAAGACCATGAAGCCGACCTGGCTGAAGCCTTCGCCGTAATGGAGCACTTTGGGATAAAGCTGAACCCGAAAAAAAGCGTATTTGACATCAAGGCAGGAAAGTTTCTGGGCTTCATGGTCACAGCCCGTGGGATAGAAGCCAACCCGGAGAAGGTTCAGGCGATACTCGACCTGGCACCGTTGACCTGCGTTAAAGACGTCCAGGTGTTAGCAGGCAAGGTCGCGGCGCTGAGCAGATTCATGTCTAGGTCGGCGGACAAGTGTGCTCTCTTGTTCAAGATATTGAGGAATCCTAAGAACTTTGAATGGACTAGAGAATGTCAGAACGCCTTCCAAGAGCTGAAAAGGTATTTAGCTTCGCCACCCCTGCTATCCCGACCCAAGGTGAGGGAGGAGCTGGTACTATACCTAGCATGCTCGGGGACAGCAGTGGCGGCAGCACTAGTCCGAGAAGAAGGGAAAGAACAGAAGCCGGTCTATTATGTCAGCAAAACCCTGCAAGGGGCCGAGGTGAGGTACTCCTCCTTGGAAAAACTCGTCATCGCTCTCATCACAGCAGCAAGAAAGTTGAAGCCATACTTTGACGCTCATTCGATTAAGGTCATGACGGATGCCCCACTCAAGTCCATCATGCACGAGCCGGAGGCGTCGGGCAGGCTGCTGAAATGGGCAGTTGAGCTGAGTCAATTTGACATCATCTACCAGCCCAGAACAGCCATCAAAGCCCAAGCCATCACGGACTTTGTGGTGGAATACACTAGCCGAGCCGAGCATGACCCGGAGGACGTGTGGAAGGTCCATGTGAATGGGGCCTCAGGGAAATCTGGTAGCAGAGCTGGAGTGGTCATCCTCGACCCGACCTGGCATGAGCACCAATACTCCCTCAAGTTCACATTTTCGGCGTCCAACAATGAAGCGGAGTATGAAGCGGTGATTGTGGGGCTGAAAATTGCAGCTCAGCTCGGGGCACAGACAGTCGATCTGAGCACCGACTCTCAATTGGTTTCTAGTCAGATATTGGGAGAGTTCGAAGCCAAGGATAGTACTATGCTGGCCTATCTCAACAGAGTCAAAGATTTGACCTCAAGGCTCAAAAGGTTCACGATACAGCAAATTCCGAGGGAAGAGAATATGAAGGATGATGCCCTGTCCAGGTTGGCCTTGGGTGAGAGCCGACCTACCCTGGTCCATGTGGAAGAAGTATCCGAACCGAGTATTCAGTTGGGGGTGCAAGCCGTAGCCGAGCTCAATCTAAGTCCAGATTGGACCAAACCAATCATGGACTACTTGGAGGGGGTATGACCCCAGAGGATGAAAAAGCAGCTCGAAAACTCATGAAACAGGCCTCAAGGTTTGTCATAATTGCCAGGCAACTCTATAAGAGAGCCTACACATGACCTCTCTTAAAATGTGTTGGACCCGATGAGGGAAACTATGTACTCCGGGAGATCCATGAAGGGGTATGTGGAAACCACTTAGGAGGCAAAGCTCTGGCTCGAAAGGCATTGAGGCAAGGCTATTTCTGGCCAACCTTAGAACAAGATGCCAAAGAGTATGTAAAAAAGTGTGACACCTGCCAAAGGTTTGCCAACTTACAGAGGAAGCCTGCGATAGACCTCACGGTGATGATAAGCCCATGGCCATTTTATCAGTGGGGTCTAGATATCATCGGCCCATTGCCAATCAGTGTTGGCCAAAAGAAGCACGCCTTCGTAGCAGTAAACTACTTCACCAATGGCCTGAGGCTGAAGGTGTTGCTAGAATAACAGAAAATGCAGCTTGGGATTTTGTGTGGAAAAACATTATTTGCCGGTTCGGGTTGCCAAAGGTCATCATTACTGACCACGGAAAGCTATTCGACAGTGCATACTTTTGAGGTAAATGTGCTGAGATTATGATCGACCTTAGATTCTCGTCTATTGCTCATTCTCAAAGTAATGGCCAAGTTGAAAGGACTAACCAAATCATTTTGCAGGGCCTGAAAAGCAAGCTGGAGGAAGCAGAGGGCTAGTGGGCATCGATTCTTCAAGAGGTGTTATGAGCTCAGCGGACCACCACCAGCTGGGCAACGGGAGAATCGCCCTTCGAGTTGACCTTCGGTACTCAAGCGGTGCTGCCAGTGGAGATCGGGTCTCCGACCAGTAGAACCCTCCACCATGATCCAGAAATAAACAGAGCACGGATCCGTGAAGAGCTCGACCTCGCCAAAGAGCTCCGAGCTAAAGCTCAAATCAGAATGTTGGCCAGCAAAGCCGCCATGCAAAGAGCCTTTGCCAAACAGGTCAAGCCTAAGCCTATTAAGGTTGGCGACCTCGTACTCAGGAAGGCCATCTTTTTGCCGCGCTCGGGTAACAAGCTCTTCCCAACCTGGGAGGGACCGTATGAAGTCGTGAGAGAAGTCCAACCTAGGACCTTCTACCTCCGCGACAAGAACGAGAAACTATTGAAGAATGCATGGCACTCAGAACACCTGAAGCGATATTTTGTCTAAAGGCCCCGAGCCGAAATATTTTGTAACGGCCTCGAGCCGAAATCTTTTGTTACGGCCCGAGTCGAAATATTTTGTAACGGCCCCGAGCCGAAATCTCTTGTTAAGGCCCCGAGCCAAAACATTACTTATAATCGGCCCCCGAGTCTAAGTACTTCGTATACAAATTCAATACAATGCAATTTGTAAATCAGTGCAATGCCCGACCCGGGCCCAAGCAACCAAACCAGCGCAATGCCTGACCCAGGCCCAAGTGCCTCAGCTACAAAGCTACTACCAACTCGGATTAACGCGGTGGCCACGCTTAATCACGAGCTAATGATTAAATAAACCAGCTCGGACTACGTTCCAGCTCGGGAATAATCAATAACAATTTGATTAGCTTTACCCGTTCGGATTAAGGTCCAACTCGGTGTAATCCGGCTTCAGGTCGGTATATTAGTTTGGGTCTAAACTCGAACTCAACATTCGTCAATATTAGTTTGACCAATTTTAAATCGGACTGACGAGTCCAGGTCGGCGACGATTATATAGTTGTCAAGTTAACCAGCTCGGATTAGGATGATAATTCATTAATCGCGTCCAGCTCAGTTCTTTCTACTTAAGTTTTAAAGGTCCATTATATTGGCCCGACCCCACTTACTTAAGAAAAAATTGTGAAGGGAAAGGTACACAAGTACGAACTCGAATAAAACGCAAAATATTAATTTCATTAGAATTGAAAAATAATTACAGAAGCCCGACTTGGGCAATATTACAATGAGCCCAACTTGGGCGAAACTACAAAAGCCCGACCTGGGCCAATTTATAAAATCTATTTTGGAGGAGCGGCGTTGGTTGCATCAGCCTCGTCTCCGACCTGGTCCATGCCTTCTTGGACAAATTTGATCACCTCTTTAACTTGGGACGTCAGGTCGGCCGGAAGCTCAGGAATTTCCCAGAACTCCGGCAGTGGAGCCTCCAAGATTTCAATATAGTCATTCTTGGTGGCAGGGAAAAAGGTCATCGCTTTCTCCCGAGCTGCGACTTGACCCCGGAAGTAGAACTCTAGCTCGGCGTACTTGGCCATGGCCCCACCTTCCGTGGCCAACCAGTCCACGGCCACATCACTGGACTTGAAGGCTTCCACTGCCTTCTCTCCTTCGAGGCTGACCCGGTCCACCAGATCCAGGAGCTTCATCTCAGCTTCACGTTTCTCCAGCTTGTAGCGCTCGACGTCCTTGGCCTTGGCTTCGCGTCGGGACTTCTCCGTATCAAGCTCCTTCTTCAGACGGTCGATCTCCGTCGTGTCTGCCTTGCGCCTCTGGGCGGCCTCCTCCCTCAGAGTCTCAAGCTCAGCTCGGGCATCTATGTATCGCTGCTCGAGCTCGACGCAATAAGTCTGCGCCCTGACAAGAAAGCTAGGAGCTGAAAGGATGTGGGACTCGGCCTGTGTACAAGAGAGCGAAACGATCAGCCGAGCTAAAAAACATAACAATATCAAAAGTCGTATAAGACTCACCGTAACTATGGCTGTCCTCAGGTAGATCGAGAGCTGCTCTGCCTGGACCATTGTCAGCTTGGTGTCGTGGGCCACCTTGGTCGCTTCCACGAAGTCCTTGCTGGGAGGGCTTACCTCCGCGGCCTTGCCTGTCCCGGAATACTCGGCCCGAGACCGCTTTTTACTCTCATGACAGGACGTTGAGCGCTCCGGGATCGCCACTCCCGAGCTCGATCTCTTAGGCAAGGAAGACCCCGACGTCCCTTGGAAGAGGCCTCGGAGCCGACCTCCCGCACTTGGCCGCTGGGCCGCTGCCTTTGACCCTGAGCAGCACTTCCAAGCCAGACCGAGCTGAAGCCTCGCCGCTGGCCTCGTTCTTCTTTCTCACATGGGCATACGCAAGTTTTCTCATATCCGTCATACCTGCAAAAGGTAGAGGAAAGAAATGAAAAAGAGCCGAAGGCCAACCTAAAAAGACTGGCAGACAGGATAATTAGGAGGTCAGGCGCCGATCCTGCAAACTGACCCTCTTCTGAGCTAGACCCCGCGTCCCCTTCAGGCTCGGGAAGCAGGTTGGGATGATTCCTCGAGAGGTCGGGTTCCCTACCAAATAGCTTGGAATCCCAGATCCGCTCCCATTTGAGCACACTATCAATATTTATCAGCGTCCCGGGCGCGGGCCTGAGCACCGCGACTTCCTCAAGTTCCTTCGCTGGGAGCTTGGGGTCATCATTGACGGTCTTCCTCAAACTTGGAATCCAGACCAACCTGTACCCAGAGTTCACAGCCGGCTCCACCCAATAATAGTCATTATGTCAGCCCTTGTTAGAAGAGTGCCACTTGGTGAATATGGAGTTGCTGACCCGAGCTGCGAAATGGAACCACCCTGGCTGTTTCGGGTTAGGTTTGCACACAAAGAAATGCCTGAACCTGCACAAGGTCAGATCCACTTTCTTCTCAAGGCAGAACACATAGAAGGCCACCATCACGGCCCAACCGTTCGGCGATATCTGACCTGGGCTGAGCTCAAAGTAGTTCAAGATATTGACAACAAAAGCGGGGAAGAGGAGCTGGATAACGTCGAATGCAAAGTCGTATATGGTAAAGTGGTCGGCCGGAGGATAGCAAGCAGATTCGTGCCGACCTGGAACCTTCAGCCTGTGATAACGATCCACTGACCAGTTCCTCAACCTGGCGTTGGCCATTTGCACCGTGGAATAGCACTCACGCTTGCAACAGGCAAAGAGCTGCTCAATCCTCTTCCCCCGAGTTGAAGAAGCGCTAGCTGTGGCCGAGCTTCGAGGTTGAACAGCATTAACTGGGACTGCTTCGATCAGCACGGCGGCAGAAACTCCAGCTAGGTACTCTTATGGCATCTCGACCCCCTCCAGTTGATTCAGCGGCTCCTCATCCTCCCTATCTTCCAAGTCTCCCAGGTCGGCCAAAGGATCCGCCTCAGCCTCCTCTTGCGCCAGTCTGATCCCAATAACTTGGCAATCATCATCGCTCTCCCCGGGCCCAGATTTCCGAGCTAATCCTAGAGACGCACTGGTGCTCTCTCCACCTTGGCCTTTATTTGAGGTGGACTCCGAGCTCGATGGACTCTCATCCCCACCATAGGACCTCACCTCCATTGCCTGGGAATCCTCCGACTCCGACCTCCCCATCCTGTCTACAGACTAAATATAAATGTACAGGAATGACTAAAGGGAGTCGGGACGTACCTACTGCTCTTGGCTGCGGAATATGACCCGACCTAGCTGGCTCCGAGCTGAAAATCCCGAGAAGATTCTTTCCGAGCTGAATGCGTCTGATCACTCTAGTATCCGACCTAAACTCTTGAAAGTTGAAAGCGAAGTATGAAATGAATCTCGGATGTCAAGGCCCTATTTATAGGCACTTCTGAAAATCGCCTCGGGGAGCCCAAACATCGCGTCTTGTCAGAACCGGCAGGTGACGTGTCAGCCATCTAAAAGGCATGCGCCGCTGACGTGGCCATCCCTACTCTGCTGGGGTCGGGCACCTCTAGCTCGGGAGCAACTCCCAATTCTAGATCTCACCCCCTCGATCTCGACTTAGAGGGGAGGGATTGACGAAGGGTCCCCAAGCTGAGGTGAGTTACCCACGCCGAGCTGAGACGGGATAATCAGAGCCGAGCCCAGCGGATTCATCTAAATGCCCAACCTGGATGCTAACCCGATCCCAGAAAACCCCGACCTCAGTGCCAACTATTCCGATGGGACATAAAGCATTGATGGGACATAAAGTTGCACAGCATTAAATGCTGTCAGACTCGAATTTAGTATAAATAGAGCTCCACCCCCTTCATTTTGGAGGTAACTCGTCATTAAATGCTCTCAGCTACCTTGTCAGCTCGGATATACTAATCATTCGCACCCTCGAGGGGAAAATTCGGGTCATTACCACGCCTTTTCCTTCCTTTTCCTTGTGCAGATTCAGTTGCCGATCTGAAAATTCAACTTGGAGGCCAACCTGAAAGTTCAGCTTGACAAAGCGTAGCCGTACAACCTTAGCTGCGAGGATTTCCGACCTCGACAGTAACATTTGCCTATGTCTTGAATGTATTCGTCAAATGTCCTAGTTCATCGTTTTGTCAAGGAGCAATGATCATCCATGTGAAATCTTGAGGTACCAGTTACGGCATCCTATTTTATGACCATTGTTACATTATTTCTGTTAACACTTTTATATTTTTCTATCTCTCTTTTTCTTTTAAAAAAGTAGAAGAGCTTACAATCATGGGATGAGCATACTAGTCAGCAGCGAAGCTATTAACAACTTGTCGGGGTTGTAACTGAAAATATTTCTAAACTTTGTCACGAATTATCTTGTATATATGGACTCGGTTACAATATTCGTGACTTATAAGAGAAATTCTTTTATCAGTTCATACTACTATCAGTCTCTGATATATTAGTGAGATTTATACGTGTAAATTTCATTGAATGCGTGAGAAACTGACCCTTAAATCGAACTGATGCAAGAATTTTTTTGACTTTGTAAAACTTACTGACAATTCCTCATTTCCTCTTGTATTAACATGATATGACTGGCTTTACTTTTTTCTTTTTCTTTTTTTCAGATGCTTTTAAATGAAGTGGAAAGGTTGAAGTGAATGTTACAAGCTATTGGGTCATGCTGCTGAGTTGGAAAGCTGTTGCAAACTGTGTTAAGTTGTTCTGTGATATATTTGATGTGTTATTTAGCAGATAATACTCTTACAAGTCCATATGTTGAAAGTGATATTAATTGTTGATTGGCATGTTGTGTGGTTGATATATATCTTTATCTTTATTTGACTTCCTTGTAAATTTGTGTGTTAAATTTCTAAAAAGACTATTTAATAAGATTATGGGTCAACTATATTTATTAGCAATTAGTTTTAATATGAAAATTAATAATTTTTAACATGATATTAGAGTTAGACATTAATTCAATTATATTCGTTCACGTGCGACCCATCTCATTTCGCTCAACTCGCTTCCCTCATGTCAACTAGATTATTCTAATTAATATGTGTTATTTTAACGCTATATATTCTGCCATTTTTTGCTGCACCAGATGGAATTCTTTTAAAAACTGTATATGTGATGCTTCTTGTGTAGAGATATACGTGCATATTTGAAAACTAGCTAAAAGTGGAAAAGTCGCAAATTAACTAGAATACATTTTTTTTTTTTTTGGATTTATCTCTTTTGTGATAAAAATAGAGGTTGAAATTGTGATTCAAACGTAGAACCTTTAATTATAATAGATCGATACTCGATCATTCCATTTAACTCTTCGGTATCCAGAATACAATTTCCCTTGCAAAAGTGTCAATTGTGTCTTTCCGGAAATTGAATAGCATCTTTGGCTGCCAAATTTTAGATTTGGTTTAGAAGCAGAGAATGTTATTATATGCAAATTTTGCTTGTGATCGGATTTAAGAATGATTTTGACCATAAAAAAAGAAAAGATTTTAAGAATGTTATTATATGCAAAATTTACGTGTAATTAAATTTAAAAATAATTTTGACCATAAAGAAAGAAAAGAACTTAAGAATTGTATTATATGCAAACTTAAAGTGTAATCGAATTTAAGAATGACTTTAACCATTAAAAAAAAAAAAAGAATAAAAAATTTAACAATGCTATTATATGTGTGATCGAACTTAAGAACGATTTTAACCATAAAAAAAGAATTTAAGAATGTTCTTATATGCAAACTTTACATATAATCAAATTTAAGAATGACTTTAAAACATAACGAAAGAAAAGAATTTAAGAATGTTATTATATGCAAAGTTTACGTGTGATCGAATTTAAGAATGACTTTAACCATAAAAAATGAAAAAGAATTTAAGAATGTTATTATATGCAAACTTTGCGTGCAATCAAATTTAAGAATGACTTTGACCATAAAGAAAGAAAAGAACTTAAGAATATTATTATATGCAAACTTTACATGTAATCAAATTTAAGAATGATTTTGAACATAAAGAAAGAAAAGAATTTAAGAATGTTATTATATGCAAAAAAAAAAAAAAATTAGGCTCTTCCAATGTGACTTAAATATAGCCAGGTACTAGGAGTCATCCTTAATTGAGAGAGAATGGGTGTCCTACAAAATAGAACAGATGAGACTATCCCAAGCCATTCCAATTAAGAGAGAAGTGTCAGAATTTTTTAAATTGTAAGTTACCATTGATTGAAATATTTTGTTATTTCAAAAATTGGGTTAAAATTGATCAGTAAAGTTCAATACATAATTTATAATGATCTACTCCAGTTGAACTTAGATCTATCTCATTGATATTATTTTTATTAATGGTGTAATATCTAAAGTTTAGAGCCCGAATATGTAAATAAAATGCATCCCAAATATTGGCTTTATCATTGCTTTTATCAATGGGTATGTAAATGTGTCTATAATTCTAGGAATTCTCATTGTTTTTGTTTTTAAGTCTTTCACTACCAGGGCTGTCTCAAATAATTTGGAGACCTTGGGCGATTATCTAAATAAGGACCTTAATAATTAAGTTTTTTCTCAATAAAAAAAACTTTAAATTTTCTACTAAAATAATCACTACAAATAAAAGGACATTTCTCCAATGTTCTTTCTCTTTATTAAGTCTTTCTTCAGCATATTTTTTGGGCCTTAATAATTAAGCTTTATTATATTTATTGCATATAAGAAAAATTAATAAAAAAAATGAATATAAGTAAAAAAATTAATTATTTCAAGTTAAGATATATATAAGTATGTAAACAATATCAAAATTTATCATATAAAAAAATAAAAAGAAGAGTTAAATGTATACCTCTATGCTTTCTTTCTTGGGTCAACCCTGCTTTCTTAAGCCAACCCTGCTTTCTTATATTATATGCAAAATTAATATCACAATAAATAAAAATCGTTTAAGTAATGACTTTCAATAGTTCAAAAATTGATTAAGTACTAATCATTTGACATTTTTTTACTAAGTTAGTATTTTTTTTTTTTTTTTTAACTTGGGGCCCCCAATCTAAGGGGGCCTTGGGCACTGGCCCAAGCTGTCCATAGCTTGGGCCGGGTCTGTTCACTACGTCCTACTCCAAACATTTCGACCCTTGACAAACTTATATTACAAAAGTTGAAGTAAACCTCCAAATGAAGATTCCGGCTAAGCCTGTGAATGGCCAAAGTTCGAATACTATGGGATGAGGGATAGGTGGGGGCAAGGGAATTAAAAATAAAAAGTAGTTTAATGTACAAAACTCTTACTATACACGAAATTCGGAAAAGGATCAAACCTATTTTGAGATTTATTGTACACGAATTTATAGGAACTAAATTATAATGTAGATAACAACCCTAATGCATCTTCTTTGCACCAAGCATTCCAGAAACAAAATCAAAATTATAAGTTAGAAATCCATAACATTGACCTCTTTTCCTTAATTCTGGTAAGTAAAAAGAAAACAATTCACAATCATTGATATACAAATAATCAAGATTTCAAATTTTACAAACCTTTATTCCAACTCGAGTGGCTAAACAAAGTTCACAACAATTTACAGTACAACATTGAACATTAAAACGATAAATCTTGCATACTTACCTGGTATGAAGCAAAAAGATAGCCAACATCGTGAACATATATACATGTGAAGAGAAAAAGACAGCAAAGATCATGAAGATAGACATGTGGAAACTAAGGCTTCTTAAAGTATGAATGCAACTTCCCTGCTGCCTGCATAACAACAATGTACATTAATTTAGAGTTACAGACTACGTATCGAACAAGTTATACAACGAAAGAAGAAGACAAAGGTTGATAAATTCTCACCCTTTTCGCCTCTGCGTACCTCACAAAACAGTCACTTGCAAAAAAGTGTGGGAATGGATCCACGGGAACCTGGCAGGATTGTGGTTCATGCTTCACCAAGTCGTTTAAGAAAGTCGTAGACAAGAGCTGCAAGTTGTCATACCATTCTATTATATACGAATCCAGCCTGCACAAACATCCATCAGCAGACATTCTGTAATTCTATAAATCAGGAAAGAAGTTCACTCTGTAAATTTATGTGCTATGTGCTATGGGTAATCATTGCAAACCGAAGACTAATATCTGCTTCACCAGTTAGCAGAGTTAGATAATGTCTTGCAAGGTGGGAAATAGTTGACTTCGTTACCTTCGTACAGAAAAAGGAAACATCATATCTGGGCTTTCGTTAAACGAGAAATTGACGAATGCATATCAAAACAAAACATCAAAGTCCTTCAGCAGACTGTTTATGCCGTTAAACTCGGTCTCTTCATATATCTCATCTAACTTTAGTCCATTGTTCTACAACGCTATCTTCCTCTACCTCTGGATATAATATAACCTATATAAACCAAAACTGCACTCTTACATGGACTCTAAATATGGTCCTTGAAGAAGTTGAAAATTTCACGTCCCCTCACCCCAACCCTATAACACCTAAGTTTGAGCACACTACGACTATGCTCTTATCATTTCAAAACAAGCTGGTGAGTCAAAATTATCTATATCATGAAACTTGCAAATCAATCCCATTTTGTACAAATGTACAGAAAGGTGACAAGCTCTTAAACTCCTGCCTCTTCACCGAATTGCAAATGCATGTTGGCGTCCTCCCATCTTAAATCCGCAGGACAGCTTGCGAAGGAATCAAAATAGAGAATTGCTATGTCCACAAGTTGGCTTAATCTTAACTGCCACCAAAACCTCAGCGACTGATGGACCCAACGGCATGCCGCACCAAACGCACGAGTTCTTCAACATCCTGAAAGCTAAAGTCAATGACCCTCTTAACAGAAGAAATAATTGCCTTCTTCTGAGCCTGTTCCAACGTCATATTAGCAGCAGCTGCAAAAGCATTCTGGGATTTCATGGAGGCCTCCATTGCAGAATTTACATCCTTTGCCTGGAAGACGATAAAATTTACCAGCGCTTACCTCCTTATCATAAACAATGTACGGGCATAGGTACTAAAAGTAGATATATGCACATGAAACATATTCAAGAAGTCTTCAATATTCAGAACAAACAATAATCAAGTCATCTATTTACCGATGTGAATAAGCATAGCTATCAGAGATATATACCAACAAACATCCACCTAACTTAGTGATAAGCTCGTATACACTGCACCTGTACAGTCACTTATTATACAGTGACTATAACAGCTGGATAGGTAGTTAAGCTATGACAGCCGGCATGTAAATATCTAGAGTTAGTTATAAGCACATGCACAACTCTTTGTAAAGGAAGTATCTTAAGAGTAGAGAACTAAACTGCTATCTATATAAAGAGGCAGTCATGTATTCATTCAGAATAATAAGAAAATAAAGCTTCTAATATTTTCTCTCTAAACTTTTTTTGGTATCGAGAGCTGAAAAGATCCTGTGCAGCCATTGAAGCTCTATCAAAAGCTTCAATTTTTTTTCCCGAAAACAAGCTTGATCTAGCTGTTTTCTCGTCTTTCTGTGGTGCAATCACATCTGTGGAGCAATCTCTAGCTTCGCGAGACTAGAAACTCCACTTCTCACCTCTTCAAAACCCTAATCTGAAATCTAGGGTTTCGAATTATTCTTATACTGCCTTTATCTTCAATTCAACACTAGTTCTCAACCTTTTCTGTCAAAACAATGGCTTCCTCAAGCTTATCCTCTTCCGCCATGCCTTCCCCTGCCATGGCTTCCACAGCTACTATGGAGACATCCACAGCTACTGCTTCCATAGATCTACCAGAAGGTCTAAAGAACTTGAAAAATAGTCTGAATAATCTCATTCTGATAAAGCTTGATAACACAAACTATGTACTATGGAAGAATCAAGTTTAAACAGCTCTAAAAGGTCATCAAGTGTTTGAGTATGTTAAAGGAACCATCACAGCACCTACTAAGTTCATCAACAATGAAGCAGGCGTGTCTGTGCTCAATCCAGCATATTCCACCAGAAACTGACTAGCATCCTCATTTCTGAAGGACAACACCAGAAAATCATGAAGCCAGCAAATCAGTTGCCTTCTCAACCTGTTGACATTCACACTGCCCTCTATACATACTACAGTCAAGCTAATAGAGGTGGTAAAGGAGGCAGAGGTGGTAGAGGTGGTAGAAATCAAGGAAAGGGCAAAACCAAGGCAGAGGTGGCAGAGGTATTCTAGGACCTTCTCCTACACAATTTTCAACCATTCAAACACCTCAGTCCAACTTTCCACAGACACCTATGTCTTCACAGTCAGTTCAGGGCTATTTTTCTACTCCACCTCAGTCATCTAAGGTTCATTGCCAAATCTGTGGGAAACCTAACCACACTGCTCTAGAGTGTTGGTATAGATTGGACATTGTAAAGTATGCAAATCCAAACCCCCATCCACAGAAACAGGTCATGGCTGCTCAGGTCACTCAGACTACTCCTCAGCCATCTGACTCCTATTGGTAATTGGACTCAGGGGCCAACACTCATGTCACACATGACCCTTCTCAACGGCAGTACACCTATCCCTACACTGGCACTGAAGCTGTTTCAGTTAGGAATGGTCAAATTCTTCCTATTCAAAGCATGGGTCCTGGTAACATTATCACTCCTTTTTCCTTATCTAAAGTTCTTTACATTCCTCAAATCTCATCTAATCTCCTGTCTATTCACCAACTTACAAAAGATAATGATTGTTCTATTGTCTTTAATGCTAAGGAGGTGATTATACTGGACAATACTACCCACCAAGTGAGGTACCAGGCCCCTTGTAGCCAAGGACTCTACACTCTTCCCTCCAACAAAGCTCTCTCCAGTCTACAGTCCACTCCAAGCTACACTTGCAATTCTATTAATAAGGTGCCTTCTGAAGATCTACTGTGGCATTACAAGCTAGGTCATCCTTCAGACTTAGCTTCTAGAGTACTATCTAGTCAAATAAATGTAAAATTGCCTAAAAACAGTTTAGAGTGCTCAGCCTGTGCAGTTTCTAAAGCACATAGATTACCATTCTCATTGTCTCAAACTGTAACCAAAAAGGCTTTTGAACAAATATGGGGCCCTGCCCCCTTTCCATCATGTCAAGGATATAAATACTACATACTATTCCTAGATGATTATTCTAGATACTGTTGGCTATATCCTTTGAAACTTAAATGTGATGCTTTCAATGCTTTTCACAGTTTTAATGCTATGGTTCAGACTCAGTTCCAATCAAAAATTCAAGTCCTAAGGACTGATAATAGCACTGAGTATATAAACCATAAGTTCAAACTATTTCTCCAACATTTAGGAGTCAACCACCAAAATTCTTGTCCATACACAACTGAACAGAATGGTAAGCTGGAGTTCTTTCCATTTTGAAAGGCTGCTAAAATCTCAAGATTTCATAAATGGAAGACCTCAGACCATGACCATAGATCTATTCCATGGTTCAAAAACTCACACGAATCAACATCAAGAGCATGAACATACAATAGAAGATTTTTCCATTCCTAAAGTTTAAATGAAAACGGATATAAGTTAAACTAAATGCTCGTGATCTGTCCACTTTTAACAGGTTCAAACAACGTTAAATGCTAGGAGAAGTCCACTTTCTTAAAGCATTAGTCAGCAGGCAGATATGACATACAACCAAGGATTTTTACGATATTCCACGTTAAGATCCTGCACAAAAATGGCATACACCTAGGAATATGAACGTACCAAATCAAGCAGCCGAACAAAGTTTGGACGGTTTCGAGGACCATTAATATGATTTCCAGCAAGACAACCATTGGCTTTACATGGTGCAGCCTTGTCCACGGCTAATTGATTGGTTAAGTTATCAATGTCTGATGCAGAAGATGATGGAGATTCACCTGAGCATATAGAAAGGAAAAAACCTGGTCAGCAACAGGGATACACCTTGAAGTAAGATGTTTTAACCTCAAGAATGAAATGTAGTGAGATAAAAACCAGTATCGCATGCAAAACTTTGAAGAACGGATAAATAATGCGAGCTCTTAATATGCAATCATAAAAGACTGTTCCCCACCTCCTTCCCCAAAAAAACCCAGTGGCCAAACCCAGAGCAAAAGAAACAAGAAAACAAGAGAGTACAAACAACAAGCCATAAATTCATACATTGACATCAAAGAGAAATGAAATAAAGAATTATTTGCTGGTCTAATACCATCTAACCACCACCACACACCATCGGCAACCCTACTAGTCTTCTCCCCAAGTTTCAAGGCCCACTGTTCCTCTAATATCATTATATTACAGATAAAGGAAAAGGACTGTGCAACATGGAAAGGATTGAAGGAACCATGTTTTCCAAAAAATGCCATGCCATCTTTTTGAGATTACCTTGAGGAATCATTTGCAAACTTGCTTGCAAATCTTGCCAGACTCTATTTGTACTTGCATTCTTACAATAGACTACCCTCATGTATGCCACCTCCGTGCATTTATAAGCCAAAGCAGCAGCAGCCATTTCTTGGCGATTCTCATACTCAAGGGCACAAGTTCTACAAAGTTTTGTGAAAGTATAAGTACAAAGCCAGGGTAACAAGCAATTACCTGGGTCAGAAGCTTCAACATTACTAAAACAATCGTGAAAATAATTCATTTAGTCATCCTCAACAGATAACGTCTATATGACATTTCAAATCAAATTAACAAGGAATTATACAAAGTATAGTGCAAACTATCATGCTAAAGTCTGTTGTATAAGAACAATGTCATGCAATGACAGAATTGAAGTTTAACCCAATCGGATAAAAATGTTGATCCAGGTTATAACGGGTGCTAACCATGTGTTATCAAACAAAAGACCAAGTTAATCAATTAACTTCCTATAAAATTTTAAAATGAGAGAACTAAAAACCATTAACTAGTTGATGATGATGCTTACTCGCAAATTTTGGCAGCACTACTATAGATTTCCATTTGGCTCATCTCCCCATGCTTGTTACTTTCACTATTGCTACTTTCTAAAAGAGAAGCACCATGAAGAAACATCAAGGCAGCTTGAAAATAAGCCTCATTACATTCGAAGCCAAAGCCAGAGTCCTGAAAAGATAATAAAATTAGGACTGCGACAATGTAAAACACAAATCCAACAAAAAGTAGCTTCAATACAAGCTTAGGAGGATGACTAAACTATCCTAAACCTTAAGACATAGAGGAGTAAATCTGGTTATCGAGCTTCAAACAAGAGAAAAGGACAACAAAAAAAAAACAAATATATAAAGACTATGAAGAGCAATTTAAAGGAAAAGAACAAAGATATAAAGACTAAATGAAGAAAACATTAGAAAGACCTTAAGACGATCAGCATAATCTCTGAGCTCCCCAGCTTCTTTCAAAGCAGAAGCAGCACCATGGGTGGGAGCTTCAGTCTTTATATGGCTTGGGCTACTGATATCCCGAACCACACATTGATCAGATGCAGGATGGCTCATGCTGCCAAGAGTCCCATTCTGGTGCACAGCATTTCCAGGTGATTTTAAGACCTTCGATACTTCACCACCGGAAGAAGCATCACAAGGTAGTACGTGCAAGGGACTGCCTTTCTGGGAGTCTGCTACTGATTTGCTACCACTTGTAAATATGCCTTTTGTATCATCATGGCATGAGTTATACTGTGACCGTCCACTCCTTCCATCTAACTGGGTTGAAATGATTTCCTTTGCAATTTTGGCCTCGGAATCTGCTACAAGGTTGTGTGCTCCATTATCTATCTCATTAACACTGCACACTGCACCAAATTTCACATCCAATCCATCACTACCTCTGCATTTTGGTTGATTCTCTCGTCTGGCGTCACCCCATTTTCCAGATTCCAGCCTTTTGCCCGAGTCCCTCTTTGATAAATTATTGTCAATTCTAAAAGCTTTAAGGCTAGATTCATCAGAAAAAGGGTGATTGGGGTCGCCTACTACCTCATGGTAGGAAGTATGAGGATTCTGCTTGATTCCCGAATCTTCCCTTGAACTTATCTTCCGATTCAAAATATCTCCTTCCCTCGGAAGAGCAGAGACCTTATCAGCTGTTTTTTCAATACTGAAACAAACAGGCTTATCATTTTCATTGGAGCGAGAAGAAACTATTCCAGATTTCTGTTGACGTAACATAGGATCACAATGTTTTGTGCTCACTCTCTCCTTACTATTATAGCAGGATGCAGCATGCCTAGCAGTGGGGCAAGGGCTATGTCTTTCCAAAATGTCAGCTCCAATATTACCCAAATGAACATTCCCAGACCCAGGACGAGCATCAACACCTTTGCCTCTAGTCTTATTTTCCTGAAACTCTAGCACAGGATTTTCAAAAGATTCTGGAAGAGAAACACTGGAGACTCTCCTCTTCCTAGCTGGGCCAGATTGATTGCTCTCAGAGATACCATCACCATAAAAAGATCCTCTTCCCGCAAAATCACCAAATTTAGGATTGTCTTTCCTTGAACTGGTCATTCTTGGTGGTGAAAGTATGTTCATATTGGATGTCCTCATAGGAGATGAGGAAACGGACTCAACTGGTGAGCCTTTCATTTCCAGGTAATTGGCTCTACTTCTACGGGAATCAGAAACCTTGGAGGAGCTTGAAGTAGCAGTTGTTGATACTTGTTCAGAACCCAAATCCTTTTTCAATGCTTCTATATCCTCCATCGTTATTCCCAATGCCAACTTTGCTTTGTACTTCCTTACCTTCTCCATTTTCTCAACACTCTTGGCAACTGTATTGGTTCTATTGCCTGACAAAAGAATTCTTGCCTGAGTACCTCCTCTCTTTACATTATTGTCACCATTAGTTTTTTTAAAATCCTTCCCCTGAGACCCAGACAACTTGACCTTCTTCTCTGCCCTGAATCTGCTATCACCACTATCCTCCTTCACCAATACCTTGGTGTCTTGAAAGTGATTCCAATCACTTTGCACTGTATCCAAATAATCTTGAACATCTGGGCAATCTTTCAGTTTTCTCCTCTTTTTAGATATCCCCCTTTCATCGTATGTCTTCACCTCTATGGAATCACAGCCCATTGAACCCTGCAAAGAATCTCTCAGTTTTCCTATAGACACTTGAAGCCTGTCACTCTCGCTGTGGTCAGTGTGTTTCTGCTTGTCCTTCAGAGCTGCCTCAGTTGGCAAACCAGTACTTGAACTGACACCCATCCTGCTGAGGTAACCATCACATTCAGAAGAACGCTTATTATCCATATTAACAGCACCTTCAGTCTTAATCTTTTTGAAACTTCCTTGTCTATACTGATCAGACTCTATCTGCCTCTTGATTTTCTGTTTTGGCTTTGCATCACCTGCAAAGGTGTTCTATATGAATAAAAGAATACACTAAGACGTAAGGAGGAGAAAGATAATTAAATCCAAAAGGTAAGACTTACCTTTGATAATATCATTCTCCTCGCGATTACTTGGATGTTTTTCGACAGCATTATATGGCTTACTCAGATGCTTAGCTTTTGTTTTCTTGATGAGGTTTGCTTCTGAAGGAGGCTGGTTCATATCCTTTAAACTTCTGTTCTTCCCCACCTCCTGTCGAGGGTTCTTCATCAAGTTTGAGTTCATAATAGGACCAGAATTGTCACTTGTCTGGGATGTTTCTTCCGATTTCAACTTTTTCTTTCCCTGGTGAGTCATGTAATGTGACCCAACATTCTGGTCTATCTGATCCAAGTGCCGCAAATCAGCATTATTTTGCAGATTATTTTGAGTCTCAGGAAGAGGCATCTGGTATAAAGCTTGGAGAGCCTTCGTGGTTTCATCTTCACTGATGTCACAACGGTTCATTCCAGGCCTCCTACAGATTAACAAAAGTAAATTCAACTCTCAGACTTCGCTGTCTAACTTGATACTTCTGAGTGAGATTTGCAGAAGGAGAAGAGGAAATCATATACATGAAATCATATGTATCTTCTAAGTTCTAACATAAACTTCATGTACCAAAATATAAAATATATCATGCACACAGCTGTGTACTATTTATATACATATGCACATATGTTAAGATTTATAAACAGACAAAAAAGATACGCCACGAGATGGATAGTGTCTGTGAGTGTGTGCGAGAGAGAGAGAGATTTGTGAGTCACAATCCTTCAATATCAGTCAAATGTTTTGCCAAACATCACCAAATTATCTACCAAAATATATCTACTTGATGTCCATATCAAGAGGTAACAGAACTTACAGCCAGTTTAGCATGCTGCAAATCCACTTATCAGGCAGTTGCTCCGGCTTTGTGCCATATGGCAGAAGACGCCACTTCTGACAACGGTCACAGCAGACCCAATGTTCTTCAATAAGGATAGGGGCCGCTGGAACAAGTTCTACCCCAGATACCATTTCTTTGGTAGGAGGTACTTCATCATTCAAAGGCTCCTTCAGAGAAATTTCAGATTCCACCTTGTCAGTAAATCTTTTAAAACCTGGTCTCTCTTTACATGTATCAGGAACCCCACACTTTCCTGCAATACCTTCATGACTAGAAACCTTTGACTTATCACCTGAAGGCCTCTCTGATGGATCTGCTAAGTTATCCACATGTCCTCCTCCTGTATAAAGCAAATCTTTATAGCTATCACGGACCTTACTGACATTCTTCTGTGCACTCTTCTTCTCTTTAACCACAGCAGGAACTCCAGACTTGAAGCAGCCATCACCCGAGCTAGATGCAGGCTTCCCATTAGTTTGGCTTCCCTTCAACTTCTTTTTGCATTCAGATGACAACTTTTCTGAGAGACTCTTTTTGGTATTAGGAATCCCTGATTCATCATGTTCAGGAAATGCGACTTTTGGCCCACATATTTGGTTCGAATGATCCATAGCCTCTTTAGAATCCAATTTACCTTCAGATATATCACAATCAGCTTTTGAAGAAGCAGGAACTGTGTCACCTTTGCCCCTACCATCTTCCTTAAGATCTAAAGGAGCACCCTTCTGAGAACTTTTCACTCGAAGTTTCCCAATCTTTTCCAATGAGCTACTTCTAGATTCTTGATGCTCATGCTTACCAGCATCTTCGACGGAAATTGATTCGAGGGACTCGCCCTTAACCGAATCACCAGCCCACAATCTATCTTTCACCATATCCTTACTTATCTCCCTCTTTTTAACTGGAATATTCCGTGGTTGCAGCCTGACAGCTTCAGGTGCCCATGCAGCACTTTTGAAAGAGTGACCAATATCATGTACTGAATCAGATAAAGGTTTATGATTCAAGCCATGAAGTATGCTTCGCCTGCTTTCCAGGGTCTCACTTCCTGAGCTTTTCCTGGAAATGGAACCCTTATTATCCACAGAGTGCATTTCGCTCTCATGCTTTGTTAGATCAAAGTTTTCACCCATCCGAACAGATTTTGATTTTTTACCTTTCAACTCCTCCTCAGCCCTCAGCACCGAAGCTGAATTATCTGCAGAACCGACAGAATTTTCGTGCCAAACTTTTACTGCAGCTGCAGGCTTATTATCTACCAAAAATTTTACACTTGTAACCAAGTTAAGCAAATGCCCATGGAGAGGAGAAAGCAGCAGGTCTTTGGAAACTGGGTTTGAAGTCAAAAACTGTTCCGCCACATTGAGGAAAGGGAAGGGAAAAAATTAGAATAATCACATCAACTTAGCACCACATTTTAACAAAAGCTTCTCTTACTTTTCTTTATCTTTCCTCTTTTCATAACCTATGATTAGCTTTTCGGAAAATTTCCAAACAAAAACTCACAAGATAGAAAAACGTTATAATAAAAGAAACAGAAAGAAGCTTGCCTGAAGAATGCTGGTTGGAGTTTCACATGGAATTTCTTGAGACCCAAATGGTGTCCCACAGCTCTCCTCGGGACTGTTCCCCGTCGATGAAGAAGGAGAAGTAAGCCCAAGACCACTATATATAGCAGCATTCCTTTGTGCCACCTTGTCAGAACCCACTCTGATTCGAACAGTTAGTTTTTTCTGGTCTGGAGGATTTACTGACTTACTAAAAGGAGGCTCATGTTTCGCGGAGACTTTTTCTGCAACTAGGCATGAATCTGCCCTTACTAAACCATCAACTGACGAGGATTTTAAATTGTTCAATAAATGTGTGCTGCAGGAATCAGAAATCCCACGCGACTGATATACAGGTGCTTCTAAGGTAGCCATAGAATTGTGGGGTCCGCCCTGTGGTAAAATCTTAGTGATCAAGTAAATGAGAACTTCCAAAATTGACCTTAAAAAGAGGAATAAAAGAAACATTTTTTTCTTCCAACTAAACTGAAGAAATATGAACAACATTTCCCATGTACCTCGGTAGGCAAATTGCCCGGTGACCTTGATGTGGTGTGATTTTGAACTCTCGGAGGAGTTTTTTGCTGAGACCAAGTTGGAGGAGAGTGTCGGTACATGGGTAAGAACGAACCATAACCACCAAATTTTGCCCCTGCCAAAATAAAGATACACCATGCCATCATTTTCCCGAGAGGAAAAAGCTCTTACACCTCATTTATATGGTCCAAGAGTTCCACTACTGGCCCACTTACCCAAATTTTCCGCTGATACCCCTCCTTCGAAATCTTTCTGAAAATGGCCCAAGACATTTTGAAGCTTCTCATCCTTTTTACAAGGAAGAACCATCAGTTACAAATGGTGTCACAATCATAAAAGCACAAGAAAAGCAATATGAACTACAGTACAAAGCATCGAGTATATGATCTAACATTAAATTTACAAGAGTTGCCAATTCAGTAGAATGTGGCAATGACTGATAAACAAAATTAAAATCAGCAGCCCGCATACATAATTTCAATAAGTTGACTCTTTCTCAAATTCTCTTTCTCTGGATATAAAATCAATCTGTCCTAACTATTCAATTCCCTTAACCAGTATTCATCAAAGTCAACTACTTCATACAGCACAAGGAACACTCTCCATCTGCGAACCCAGATTATAAACTTTTACCTTTTACAATCAAAATATCTGTCATCACAACCATTCTTCTGCTTCTTTATTCCTTCTCAACATTTGATAAGTTTAGTAATCATGCCAATTACATTCCGGCGCAGTCCACTTTAATCGAAGTTAGGTACATTCTCCAAATGCAAATTCAGATTATAAACTTATACCCTTTACAATCAAAACTTCAGTCACCACCACCATTTTTCTTCTTTCTTTATTCTTTCAAGAAGTTCACTGATCATCCCCATCACATTCCAAGCAAATGTCCATTTCAATCACAGTTCACTCCTCTTTTTTTTTAACTCCTTTTGCTCAAACAGATTAGAACAGTCCATTTATTACAATCAACACTAACAATTTTCATATCATATTTCACAAATGTCACATGTACATATGCATTATAACGAGGCAGCCCAGTGCATAAAGCTGTCCGGGGAACGATCGAATACACTTTAATTCTTTGTGCAACCTTGCCTTAACATACATACATATACATATATATGTAAATTTAAAAAAAAAAATGTATTAGAAAAATAAACTCTTACTATGTAAGAGAGAGCTATATCAGGGTCAATGCTTGTATGATCATCATCATCATCATAAGCAGCCTCACCTTCTTCAAGCTCAGCCTCTTCAATGCTTCCCCAACCCATTATTTTTTTCCACAAAAACTCAAAACCTAAACAATAAAGTTTCAATTTTTATCTCTTAAACTCTAACTCTAACCCTAATTCACCACTTAACGTCAAGTCCAACATATCACTCTATTCAAAAATCCAACTTTAACCCACAAAAATTCTCCCAAAACCCACCAATTATTTCCCACAAATTCTTCAAATTCACAAAACCCTCAAACTTAACCCACTTGATCATCTATATATATTATTAAATATATATGTATATGTAGAAATATAGCAATGCATATTTATATACAGATAGAGGAAAATGAGTGTTGAAGAATCAATAACTTCTGGGTTGCGACAATCGAATAGATTCTGAATGTAAAGTTTTGGTCTTTGTGTGTGTATGTATGTTTGTTCTTGCTTGCTTTTTGATTTTTTGATAATATTATAATAATAGAAATGGTTTTTTGTGTATGTAAATGTTGTATACTATGTTATGAGCAGTGAGAAGAAAAGGTAGAGTTGTGTCTTTTCTGTTTTTATTTTGCTTTTAATTTAGATTTCTACTTTCTAATTGTGTGTTTTCATTTTTCAAATCTTTTTTTTTTTGTATTTTTTATATGACTATTTTTGGTTTCGGTTGAATTATATTTTTTCGGCCCTTTTTTTTACAAAAAATAGAACTTTTTAGACCCAAAAGTGAAATTTTTATTTATCGAGTAGTAAAACAAAAAAATAATAAGTTTTATGATGTGGTTCGATTAATTTTGCATCATAAAAATACAAATAACTTGATGTAATAAAAGAGGGTAGACACTTTTAGTCCTTTTAAAATTTTAAAACCCAAAAGTCAAATTTTCATTATTAGATAGTAAAAGTTTAAGTTTATAATCTTATAAAAGTTTGATGGTTTCGTTTTGTTAATTTTGCATAGTAAAAGTATAAATAATTTGACGGGTAACACTTTTGGACCTTGTATTTAAGAAATTGGAACTTTTTAAGCCCAAAAGTGAAATTTTTACTTGCTAGGTGGTAAAAGTTGAAAATGATGATTTCATAAAAGTTATATGGTTTGGTGTTGTTAATTTTGCATTGTAAAATTTTGTAAATAAGTTGATGTAATTATAAGTGTGTTGTAGGGAGCGTGGAGGGAGAGAGCGCGGGGGGTGGCTAACTGGCTTTTTTAAGTTTTGTCTGCTTGGAGACGATTATGGTGTCTGTGTGTGTGTTTTGAGGTGTGAAAATCCAGCAAGAAGCCAGCATGCTGAGAATCTAATTACCAAAATGCTTGCAGTGCTGTCAAGAGAGAGTTTGGGACACTGCAAATGATGTGTATAAGCTAATACTCATTGTGTTAAATTTATCTTATCATTGTCTCGTATCTCTTTAAAGACACTCTTCAATTTTGTCTCGTATCTCTTTAAAGACACTCTTCAACTCTGACCGTTCGGACTTCACATGAAGTGTTGGTTCCACAAATATAAGACACAACTTCTTGTGAGTTTCAGAGGGTCGACTAATTAGTTATCTTCAGCTTTGTCTCGTGTCTCTTATAAGACACTTTTCAGGCTGAATTTTACATGAAGTGTTGGTCCTAAGCGCATGAGGCCTACCTCATACCTAAGTCCAGACGATTCCACCATTTGGACTAGGGTATTTTTTATCCTTTTTTATTTCTTTTTTATGATGAGTAACTTACCATAGGTAAAATCACATAATATTCACCTCAATGCTACAAATTTTGTAGTGCAATAACGTATTTCAATATATATTTTAAATCAGTCAAGAGTCCAACAATATTTATAAGTAGAATGACATTAATTTAAACTCATAACTATCACAATAAATCGTTATCTCACTATTTCATCCACTGATCCAAATTGACATAAGTAATCTACCAAATATTAGTTATGGACATTGGTGATGGCATAGTATGTGAACAGACTAGCTATAAAGTGGTAATAAGCATACTAGGAAAGGGTGCAAAACAAGTAATGCCTTTGTCAAATGTGTCGAGACACCAATTTGCTAATTCTTGAACCACATCTTCTATGTTTCCTTTGCTTCTTATAAAAGGGTCAAATTTCAGAAATATAAGACCCTGAAACTGTCTTGACTATAATTGAGCAAAGTTCCAATTAGTAGTCTCCTCTTAGTTTGTCTCTAATCAATTTGAGTTTGAGTAATTACTAACGAGGCCCAATCCTTCTTCATTCTATTAACTAAAAAATAATTGAAATAAAAAGTTACTAACAATATCATGTATTAATTTTTTTTAAAGACGATGAAAACGTCCACCAAGTCGAAAGTGGGCTCCATCAGTGCATGAAACTCATTTGCTAGATACATTGAAGGGGCCATAATTGTTTTTAAGTTGAATCCATTGTGCATTGTAGTAAATAAAACTAAATTCATTTGGAAAAAGTGAATTGTGTTTTCTAAGTATTACTAGTCTTAATTTAGCAGTTAACGACCTTTCAAAACTCTACTATCTCGAAATACTTATTTTATATTTAAACGAAAATATATCTAGCGAGACTCGAACTCGCAACATCTCACAAACACTGCGAATGTTATGCCGCTAGACCAAAAGATCTTTGGTCAAACGAAGATATTGCATTAACATTAATATCATTAAAACAAACTATTTGTCTTGATCATGTCTTGTATTAGGAATTGCACTATCTTTTGCTATAACTTTTTTTTTTTTTATTAGAACACAAAATTTTTGTGCACTTACTTTTTTCTGCAACTGTCATTTATTTCACATTTTCATAAAAACTTTTGTACTTCCCCCTATAATTTCACATGAATATACCAAATCATTGTGAAATTTGTCCACTTGCATAGTATGACCATTGTGTTGCACCCCACCTATTTATTGCCTTGCCTAATTTTAGTGAATTCTATATATAATAATCATCAACCGAGTACCCTATTTAAAAATTGATCCATATTGCATTTCTTAGTTTGTGTAAGAGGAAAATAGACAAAATAACCATATTGGAAATCAAATGATATATCTCTGTCTTTATGATAAAATTATCTCAGTGATTTGTGTCATTGGATATACTAATTTTAACTATTTTACTTCACAAAATAAAATAAAAAAAAATCCAAATACTTGTGAAAAATAATGATCACGTGCGATACAATATTTATAGATTGATAATGTTTCGCACTCATATCATTATCAAGTATTAACATGATTAGAAAAGGAATGAGTTTTCGCGAAATTGCTCGGATTTATCTTTTTTTATTTTTTATAAATTGCAATTTTGTATATTTTGAAATAAATATACGGAGGCATGATAATTGTTATGCCTAGGAAAATGACACAAAGATAAAGAAGCGAATGCATGTATAGTTGTAAGATAATGACATCTCCATGCTAAAAAGAAAAAAAAAATGCATAGACATGCTATTGCTTCATTTTTTTATTATCATTCTCATTATATTTGCAACAATTATAGTCAATGTCTAAAATTTCTTATTGAGCTTTATACTAGCTACAAGTTGACACTTGCATCTCAAAATAGTTAATCACATTCTTCATCTAGCAACCTAAAGTGAAAATTTAACAAATGGGAAAATAAATAACAAGGTAAGGGTTTGGCCACATGTTTATTCTTAACTTATGCAAGACTAAACAATTGAATTAAACAATACAATTTTTCAACGTATATCTTCAAAGTTCAATTATGTGTTGTTTATTTCATTTGGAATGAAAGGAATAGAAGACTTTTTTGCTCATAATACATTAACAAAATATCAACAAGAAAAAAAAAAAGATCAATTTTTTTGCCAAATACAATATGGTGTAAAATATAGAGTAACTACTAGTAGGAAATTTTGTAATAGTGCTTTGAACAGTTAATTAGAATTGCATGGAACATTGACTCCACCGTGCTCATTTGATTTGCGTAACACCGGGATCTTGTAAATTTGTAGTTACAGTTTGAGCTTAATGAACACTTGCTTACTTAATAAAATAAAATAAAAATAATTGAACTACAACTATAATAGAAACCTACAATTACATGACTCATATATTATAAATAATATTGCTACTTGATTTTTGGCCCTAAACTATTTATGAAATTTTGACTATTACAATTCTATGACATCTTTTCTACCAATAACTTTAATAGTAAACGAGACTAATGTCTTATAATGCCTAAACAACGTTATTCAGTAACAGTTTGAGTACATATCATAGAGATCTAAAATAACAACAATGTAAGAAACTTAAAATTTTCTTCAAGGATCCATTATAAATTCTTCTCTACAAATGATTGAGTTATTGCATATTTCATAGGGAGTAGACTACAAACATGTACAACTTCTTTTGAAACACGTGCCCTATTGTGCATATCATCAAATTTTTTTTTTTTTTTTTGTGTAAAGAAAAAAAAGCTAATTACTAACACATTGTAACAAGAAAAGTTCATTACATATATTTATTATCATCATTCATTGCACGAAAGGAAAGGAAGTTAGAAAAGCTATAATAGAATATCATAAGTATTATTTTTATCGTCTTCATCATCATTATTGTTATTATTATTAGTGCTAAAAATTTCAATTGCTATTGGTTTATCTATAATAGATATTCCTATGTGCCATGTCAAATGCCTTTTATCATGTTTCTTGGTATTCTATCTATTTTCTAATTCATTTTTTGTCTCTTAACAAATAACTCACTTATAATTTATAATGTTTTCAATAAAAATCATGCTAAGCATATGAGATTTACCAAGAACTTTCACAATAATTTATAACATGTATGAGTCTCGCTAATATTAAAATTTACAATATTTTATTTCTTTTTTGTCAAAATTTAAGATCCTTTGAGGAACAAAAGTTTGGTCAGAAAACGATTCCATTAAACACAGAAACAAGAATACAAGAATCGATCAAGCCCTGTAAGTAGGAAGTTTAAATTCAAAAGTTGATATAATATATGCGGGATATTAGATATTCAATTTAGAGATAAAACTTCTTTCAATTTTGCTTTTGTAACCCAATCATATAGTTAATTAATAGTTCTCATAATGCACCATGTCATGTCAAATTAAAGTTAATATTTTTCAATAGGCAAATATGGTTTGATAAGCCAAACACCGTTTAGTCTAGTGACATGATACTCACAGTGTCTGTGAAAAGTTACGAGCTCGAATTTCGTTATATATATATATATATGGCCTTAGGCCCCACTTTGAATAATAAAAAAAAAATTATATATAAATATATAATGGTTCAAATAATTTTTAACGTTTAGTTATTTTGATATTTTAGTTATAAATATTTTAAATCGGATACTTTAGTTCCAAACGTTTTATAATAGGGACACCGTTAATCCATTAGCTCATTTTTGTTAAATTTGTACCGTGTTTAATGGTACGTGTAAAAAAAAAAAAGTATGCAAGGTTAACAAAGAAGTTTTATAAAAGAGAAGATAATGAATTATAAGTTAAATGGCCATTTTAACTTTGTACGGTTTTTTTTTTCATGCGTGACATGCGAAGCACGTGAGTTTAATAATACAAATTTAATAAAAATGAACTAATAGACTAAAGTATTTGGGACTAAAGTGTCTGATATGAAATAAATCGGGTCAAAATGTCAAAACAACTAGCCATTTTATTAACAAAAAAAAAAATGACAAACATAGCAACTTAAGCATTTTCCTTACATGTCTACTCAATTTTCTCTGATAAACAATATTCTCTTATCGTAGCTACTACTAAAGCGCGCACACACACACACACACACGCACAAACATTACTCAAAAATATTCCTTAACCAAAAACAATTTGTAGGGTTAGGGTTTCTTCTTCTTCATCATCATCTTATTATATAAAAATCCCCTTATCTTTTCACCCAAGTTTAGCAGTCATTATCCTATTATTTTCAATAGACATTAGCTTATTTCCTAAATATTTTGGTCAAAGTTTCAATCTTTTCAGGGTTTGGATGTTGTTTGCAATTTCAAAGATCAAATCTTTATGCTAGGGCCATGTTGGGTTTTTCTTTTTTCAATTAATACCAAAAAATTGGTTACTTTTGTGTTCCTAAAGTTGTTTATTTTTTTGAATTTTGAGCAAATTATGCATATAGTTAAATGGGGTATTGAAAAAGGGCTAGTGCTCTACTGGTTTGTGAAGTGATTTTTTTGGTTAAATTAATGGTTTTTGGGTAATTTTAGTAATTTTTTAAAGTTTTGGCGGTGTTTTTATAATTTTGAATAATATTGGGGAGGTAATTTATAATTCTGGGATGGATTATGCTAGGGAAGGTGGCACAGTGTTAATCCCAACGCGTTTTGTATGGCCTAATGTGGGTAGAAGTGTGTATCTGAGTGGTTCATTTACTGGGTAAATACTTATTTGCATTTGAAAGTTTTTCACTTTTTTCAATAATAATACTTGTAATCTAATTTTTGGTTTTTTTTTTTGTAAACTTTTTAGATCTGTTTTATGTTTAATTATTTGTTTTATTGATGGCAAATTGTAATTTTATGTGCTTATTTTTAATGTGAGACCTATTTGCATTCGAAAGTTTTGATCTTTTTCAATGATATTACTTGTAATCTAATTTTCTTTGGTTATTTTTTAAGCTGTTGAGGTCTGTTTCATGTATAGTTATTGGTTTTATTGATTAGACATGGTAATTATGTGATTAACCTTACTGGGTATGACTTATTTGCATTCGAAAGTTTTTATCTTTTTCGTTATGTTACTGATTTTTAATGTTTTTATTTTCCAAGCTGTTTAGGTTGGATTTCAATTTTAGTTATTGGTTTTATTAGTTGTAAATTGGAATTAAGTGATTAGTTTTACTACATAAGACTTATTTGCGGTCTAAAGTTTTGATATTTTTTCGATAATGTTACTGACTTTTAATGTTTTGTTGTTATTCTATAAGCTTTTTAGATTGGGTTTTATGTTAAATAATAATTGGTATCATTGACGGGAATGGGTAATTAAGTGATTAGTTTTATTGCGTAAGCCTTATTTGCATTCAGAGTTTCAACTTTTTTATTTTATTTTATGATAATATTACTGATGATCTAATGTTTTCTTGTTATTTTATAAGCTGCTTAGATTAGTTTTGTGTTTAATCATTGGTTTTATTGATGGGAGTTGGTAATTATGTGTAGGTGGTCGCGATGGCCTATGACTCCTGTTGAGGGATGCCCTACTGTATTTCAGACTATCTGTAGTTTACCACCCGGTTACCACCAGGTTAATTTTCGATACACTTGTAGTTATTGAAAGACCAGTGCTTTATCAATGTCAATTTGTCATGGTTTGACTTTTCTTCATTGTTTCTTTGAACTGTTAATCACATTAATTTACGAATTCTTCACGTATTTTATTTGTAGTTTATGTTTGTTATAGGCAAAGAAGCATATTAACATGTTTGTGTACCTTTGTGTTTGATGCAGTACAAGTTCATTGTTGATGGTGAATGGCGACACGATGAAAATCAGCCCTTTGTGAGTAGTGATTATGGGACAGTGAATACTGTGCTCTTAGCTAGGGAATCTGATTACCTTCCTGCAATGCTGAGTCCACAAGTACCTCCTGTTTCTAACATGGATGTGGATAATGAGGATTTTCAGCGCCTGGTACGAGACTATTGTCTCTGTGTCTGCTTGGATATAGTTGCCTTGATCCTTATTTCAGCTGTTAAATTTTATTCTATACATATTTATTTGTTACTCATTGGAACTGTGAGATTGCAACTTATCAAAGGGGTAGCATTGAATCAGAAATATGTAGTGGGTAAAACCTTGTTTTAATTATTTGGAGTTGAAATTCCTCTTTGTTTTCTTTTAAGAAATTGAAGAGTCCGGAGACAGATCATGGATGATGAATTCTGAAAAGAACATCTTTTGGTTTTTGTCTGGAGAGGATCTCTTTTCGATTTAAATAGTCATTAAGCACTCGTATACAATGATTTCCTCAGCATTGAGATAAATGGTATATGACAGAATGCCTTTGTACTATAGAAGCCCTCATATCCTTTCCGTATGCATGCTTTGATATTTCTCAACCTTATTTTCGTAGCCTTGTAGTACATATAGATGGAATACATGCTTTGATATTTCTCAACCTTATTTTCGTTTATGTAAATGGCAGGTTAGAGTGTCAGATGGTGCAATTCATGAGTCCTATCCCAGGATATCGGAAGCAGATTTAGAGGTCTACCGCCACCGTATTTCTGCATTCCTTTCTACACACACAGCTTATGAGTTGCTTCCTGAGTCAGGCAAGGTTTGAAAGCTTTATCCTCACCTATGTTTGTGTCTTGTCATTGGTGCTCTCTATCAATTCTTTTAGTTCATTTTTCTACTTGATTCAATTACATATTCCTTACAGGTCATTGCATTGGATGTTGATCTCCCTGTAAAGCAAGCACTTCATATTTTGCATGAGCAGGTAAACAGTTCAATTGTTTGTTTCTGACAAAGATAAAGATAAGTATTTATTAATTTTCTTTGGCTCATAAAATTTTTGCGACTATTATGAATGAGGTTAGCAAACTTTCCAGAAAGTCAACAGTAACGATGAATTATTCTCAAAAGATGAAAAGAAAGAAAGGGAGAAGACTGAAGAATTGGAAGTTGTAATAGAAAGCATATTTCCGTATAGATTTGAATGAAGAATACTGTTAGCTGACCCCCCGTGGCCACGCGCGGGTGTCTGATTTGATGGGAAGGGAAACTTTTTGTATATACCCATTACACTGCACATAGTAATTGGAATGAAGTGACGGTTGCATTAGTAACAATTATTTTGAGCTTCATTTACAAACTTCTATGGAAAAATTGGAAGTTTAGAGCGTAAAAATCATTTGGGCAAGGTTTCAAGCTGTTCTATTATTCCGGAGTTATCTTCCCACTTTTTTTTAATTCCTTGGGAGGGCGGGGAGAAGGATATAATAGGGTGATTTAGTTGTGCAGTTTCTCAATTCAGATTAAATGTTAGGACGTGTTCTTGAAATAAATCTACCACTTCTCTAATATTTGCCCATGTGCATGTCGTTTTTTCCATATGAATTTTTCTGGTCATCCTGTTTTCAGGGTATCTCAACGGCTCCTCTATGGGATTTCTCTAAAGGGCAGTTCGTCGGAGTTCTTAGTGCACTTGATTTCATTTTAATTATGAGAGAGGTATGTTCTTCTCTTTCTTCGTCATAAAAACTTTGACAAAAACACTTCTACTTTAGCGTAGCCAAGTTCTGCACTGTAGTTACCTCCCCATGACAATCTGGTTTGATGGGTGTGTTTGTGATGTTGATCTTATCTCTTGTTGTTATCTTGTGTTTGTGGTTTGCCATTCGCTGAATGAAGCATGGTTATGCACTTATGCTTTCATGTCTCAAAAATCAGATTTTGGTCATTGGAACAACCAACTTGATGAATTATGGCCTTTCACCTTCCCGAGTTTTCTCTATTGTGAAAGCCAAGATATTATGTTTAATGTTCTTTACTATCTCTTTACTAATTGAAGCACTTTCGGGCTTAGTTTTTGGTAAATATGCATGATTTGAAATACTGCAGCTTGGAAGTCATGTTCTTTACTATCTCTTTACTGTCTTGTGATTCACGCACCTATACTACTGCAGCTTGGAAGTCATGCGTCCAATTTGACGGAAGAAGAGCTTGAGACACATACTATCTCTGCTTGGAAAGCAGCAAAGTCATATCTTAACAGACAAATGATTGAGCATGGGGAAGTAGCTTTGAGACGACTTGTCCATGTTAGTACTATAATATCACTAATTGTCTGAGAAACTATAATTTATTTCTTCTAGTAATTGCAGGACACCATAGGTATGTCCATTATCTTTTAGACATGTCTTAAGCCTCTAATGTTGTAGAAGTTTCTTCATAGTTGATGTTTCTTATTCTGCTGTTGCCGTTATTTCGATGCATTAGAAAGATTTGTGTTGCAGTATTTTCCTTGCATGACCATGCCATTCCTTTCTGATTATGTATGAAGTATTCATAATGCTCATTCTGTTGACATTCTATGTTTTACATTTATTTAAATTCACAACCACCATATTGTAGATATATATATTTTTTAATATCTCAAATTTTCATCAAATGACTGGCGCTGGTTTCTTACCATATCTGCACTACCATTCATACTTTGTTCCTTCTGTCTTGCGATTTTTGGTATATTAGCATGTCTTGTCTGCTGATGTCATGCCTATTATGCAGGCTGGACCGGATGAGAATTTGAAGGAAGTTGCTTTGAAGCTTTTACAAAATAGGGTGGCAACTGTTCCTATTATTCATTCATCTTCAGAGGATGAATCGTACCCACACCTATTACATCTTGCTTCACTTTCTGGGATACTAAAATGTAAGGTTTTGATTAGTCCAATAAAAGTGATAACGTCGTCTGGTAGACTGATAGTTCTGCCACCTTGCAGGCATCTGCAGGTATTTTAGACATTCTCTTGCGTCATTGCCCATATTCCACATGCCAATCTGTTTGCTTTCTGTTGGTACCTGGGTTCCGAAAATTGGGGAGCCTAACCGCCAGCCATTGGCGATGTTGAGACCGAGTGCATCTCTTGGTGCAGCATTGAATTTGTTAGTTGAAGGTATGCGTGTTTCCTAAAAGATGGTCACGAGAAACCATCATCCTCATCCGAAGAAATAATTATGTTGCACAAAGTAGCGGTTAGTAAACCGCGAGTTATAAAGCATTATGGGTTATATTGCAATTCCTAGTTCCGTGTAGCATTGGTGTGTTTTAACAGGATAAGTAATAGCATCTATTCAGACACTACAAAGGAAGTGTGTGCAATGGACGTATTGGTTCGAGTAAGAGTACACGTAGAATAATTACAATCATGTCACAATGAGATTTGGGATGATTGTGGGGTATCATCTAATTCTTTTTTGTGAATGAATGAAGTCCTTTGTAGTTTAAAATTTCATATGTAATAGAGAAACTTAAAAGTTTATTATCAGGAAAAACATCACACAAGCCACTCTATGCACTTAATCTACGCCATAATATATATTATTTTTTAATTGTTCTAATGGTTGTGTTTGTATTGCAGCACAAGTTAGTTCAATCCCAATTGTAGATGATAATGACTCATTATTGGATATATATTCTCGAAGGTAAGGAATGATTTATGGTAGATGATCGCATCACATACAAAACTTGGTCATATGTTATGTTGTCTATTAATTTCCATATATGCTAATCTCTTATCACTTAATTAAATAAAAACTATATGTTTGTCTGAGCAGTGATATCACGGCTTTGGCAAACGACAACATATGTACACATATTAAACTTGAAGAAATGACAATTCATCAGGTAACTGATTGTTCTTTTTTCCTCCTCTTTGGGGCCGAGTATTTGCAAATACTACCTGTATTTTCTTTACTTGTTTATTGGAACGGAATGTTAGGATAATCAAGAAAGGACATAGGATTCCATGAAGTGTGCATTCTCTTGGTCGGGGAACTTCAGTTTAAAGTTTGTCTTTGTCAGCTTTCTCTTCACCTTTTTCTTCCTCCTGATGTGTCTGTATGTGCTTACATATTTAACTTCCATTTGGTTGGAGGGGAGGTGGAGAAAATTTCGCTATTGTTATATATGCTTTCTTTTGTTAGTTTCAAAAGGCTGGATGACAATCGTTAACCATCAGAAACTTGATTAATAAATGTGTCATACAACCTTTCACTTTTCCATGTGTGGACGATTCTTGCATTAGGGACAGTGAGAAAAACATGATATTTGATCTTGATAAATGTATTTCATTAAATTTTGGTGCTGTAAACTATATCAGGCTCTTTCTTGCCTGGGTTAATTCTGGGTAAAGCTTGAAGCACAGTTCATGTTTATGATCTAAGGCATACTTCTTATGCTGCACAAAATTTCTGAGTGAAAGAGGAGTTGTCTAAAATTGTTTGACAGCCCAGAAGTTTGCCCGTTAACTCCCTGGGAATGTGGTTCGTGATTTGTTTTTAAACCATTTAGTGGGAGAAAAGCCAGTGACACTCCCTTTATTCCCTGCGATTGGCATTGAATTCTCATATCTTCTTATTGCATTGTGACCTGCTTATTTCTTGACGTGGTTCAGCTATAAGACTATTTCTGTTTTCATGTCATGACTATTCAAATGCTTTTCTCATTGTTTTTTCTCTTTCTGAATCTAGGCATTGCAGCTTGGAGAAGAACCATACTCTTTGCATGGGATAGTCAATCAAAGATGCCATATGTGTTTGCGATCAGATCCACTGTATAGAGTGATGGAAAGATTGTCCAAGCCAGGTTAATCTCTCCCTTTAGCCATTTTACTTCCAGAAATTGATTTAATATATGTTGGTTGGACTAGGGTCCTTAGTTGTTGACAGTATTTAGTATTATGTTCGTTCATATACCAATCGAGCCTTGTCTACACTTCTTTGATCAAAACATTACATCTTGTATGTTGTATCAGGGGTTAGACGGCTAGTTATTGTGGAGGCTGGAAGTAAGCGCGTTGAAGGGATTGTTTCATTGAGCGACATATTCAGGTTTCTGCTTGGTTAGCTAACAGTACAATGGCCAAAAGCAAGATCCAGGAAGGCTTTTCAGGTTTCTGTATTGGCTTAAACACCATTTTGCCACATGCATGCAGATCTTTCATGGCGATGATGGTCTCATTTGATTTTTTATACGATTAGATTGGCCTCGAGATTTTATCGCCTGTTGGTTTTTCAGCATAGTAGGCTGTTGGATGAGGCATGTAAATTGTTACCACCATCGGGCGGTTCCCCATTTTCTGGCCTTTCTTGATATACAATATTGGCACCTAATTTGTGCCTGGTAATATAGCTGCCAATTTTGTGGTCAAGCCTGGCACCTTTATGTTATCTTCTGCTGCTCCTGACCGGAAAGTGCAATACGAAAGGTGGATCTTTTTTATGCTTGGGACCCTTTCCTGCACTCCACGCATAGAGTGAGTTTCATTCACCGGGTTACCCCTTTTTTTCGGAGTGGTTTATGTAACTCCTGCTTTGCATATAGTCCTTTCCATGTACCATGATGTTTAGTAATGCTGAGCTTTCGATTATTGTTGTTGATTAAAGATTACTTGCAATCTAAAATTGAGGGTTAGTCCTCTTGATGTCTTCATTTTCTTTTGGTACGATGGATACTGAAGTTATGGTTTGAACTTAAAACCTTTAATTATAATAAATTGTTATTCGATTATTTCACCAAACTCTTGAGTTGTTTATGTATTCATCTGCTCTTTTGTGGTTGCCTTTTTCTCTTTCCTTTTCTCTCTCTCTTTTTTTTTTTTTTTTTTTTAATATTTCTTATATCCAATGTGCGTGTTAGAGCATTAAGAGGATTTTTGAAATGATAGAAAAGGAAGCATTTGCCAGCAGCGAAGTTGTTGAGCGACTTAAAAGGTCTTAAGGTAAGACTATTTATAATAGATTTAAAATGAGTCTGATCTTTTCTCTGAATTAAGTTTGGGTGGGCGAGAATTAACGTTGACCTCATAGCTAAGGTTTTAGTAAAGTATAACCTCAATAGGTTTGTGTGATGTTTAATGGGGTGTTAATTTACACTTGACAAAAGGGTAAAAGTCAAATAGGTCCCTTAAGTATGTGCAAAAGTCTATTTTAGTCCCTCACTTTTGGAAAATACTCATTTTAGTCCTTTTGACTATATTCTAAATAACTCAAGAGGCTAATATGCCCCTATGAAAAATTGTTAAAATTCATATGTTTTTTTTTTATATTATAAATTATCTTAAAATATTGCATATCATCTCAAAAGTAATATGCATCATTCCAAAAGGAATACACATCACCCGCAATAAAAAAAGTTAAAACTACAATTATATTCATCTATTCCAAATATAAACAATATAAAATTTATCCTGAAAAGATAAAAGTCACAAAAAAATAAAATGTCATAATTTGTAGCAAAAAATAAAAATTCATACTTTTTCGCAAAATATAAAAAGTCATCATTTGTTGCAAAAATAAAAAATAACAAAACAACTAATTCCTTCCACTCGTACCTCATTTCCTATTTACTCGAAAGCTAAACCGGTCTCTATTTATTTTTTCAAGCCCGTGTTGTGCTCTAACTAAAAAATTAATAACACCATATATATAAAAAAAAATGAAAAACAACAACAACATTTAAAAAGATCCTACAGAATTATAGCACATTTATGAGTAATCTCTAATTAACTAACTAAATTATCGATAATATAACACAAAAACAACAATAAACAACAAATATTAATAGTATATAAAAATAGTATTTTGTGTAAAAATATTAAATCTCTTATTTACTTACATTTAAAAACAAAAACCTCAACTCAAGTCAGTAAATTTTCTTGACACAAATAAAGGAAGAGAAATATCAGTAACAAAAGTTCAAAAAAATACTATTACCAAAATAAAAAAATATTAATAAACATCGAAACAAACGAAAAAATAACTTAAAAAAACAAATTACAAATAATTAATTAATTCAAAAGGGAACAATTATTAGAGAAGTCACACCATATAACATGCGCCTGAACAAATAAATGGACGCCAGTTTAGCTTTCGAGTAATTAGGAAGGAAGGAAGATACTAGTAAGAAGAATTAGTTGTTTGGTTATTTTTTAATTTTTACAACAAATCATGACTTTTAATTTTTTGTGGAAAATTATGACTTTTTATTTTTTGCTACAAATTATGACTTTTAAAATTTTTGAGATAAATTTTACGTTGTTTATGTTTGGAATAGATTAATGTAATTGTAGTTTTTTTTTAGTTGTGGATGATGTGTATTACTTTTGGGATGATGTGTATTGCTTTTGGGATGATGTGTAATGCTTTAAGATAATTTGTGTAAAATATATGAATTTGTTAATATTTCTACATAGGGGTATATTGGTCTTTTGTGTTATTTAAAATATAATTAGAGGGACTAAAATGGGCTTTTATACATACTTGAGGGACCTAATTGGGTTTTTATAACTTTTCTATTTGAGCTTAAAATAAATAAATTTTAAAAAGTTGCTTAACAAATAATATTTGATGGGGTAATACTCATGTAGTTAAACTTTTCTATTTGAGGTTCAAAATGTAATAGAAAACATTTTTTTTTTTAATATTTCAAGTTCAAAACTTAATAAAAAAGAATTAAACAAAGTTTTTTTAAAATAATTTTATAAGTATTATTATATGAGCAAATATTAAATTTATTTTTCAACTGCCTTTTTTTACTCGTGCCTTTTAGCCATAATCTAATAATTATTTTCTTAACAAACTACTTGTTTTGCAAAATTATACTTTACGTATGCTAAATTGGGTCTTCATTGTGTACAATTAAATCTTTAAAAAAAGTTACAAACAGGAAAAAAAAAAAAGAGAAATAAATTATTTCAAGGGTTTCAAATTCATGTAATAAAGAAAAATAGCACATATAGTCTCTATTATTTTTCTAAATTTTTAATTTCGTCTCTATTGTTTAAATTTAGTCAATTTAATTCTTATTATTTTTCAAAAAAATTTAAATTCGTCTCTGTTGTTCAAAATTAGTCAATTTAGTATCTATTATTTAAAAAAAAATTAATTTAGACCCTATTATTTTTAAAAAATTTTCAATTTATACAATTTAAGCAGGGACTAAATTAATTTTTTTAGAAAATAATAAGGATAAAATTGACTAATTTTGAATAATAGAGACAAATTTAATTTTTTTTATTAAAATAATAGAGACTAAATTGATAAATTTTGAATAATAGGAATAAATTTAAAATTTTAGTGTAACAATAGGGACTATTTGTGACATTTTCTCTATAATAAATCAATCATTACGACGTCGTATAGAGCGATTCATCATTCAGTTTCATTACAAGATATATATATAGATACACCGAGACATATACATATTCACACATATATACATACATATACGTGTATATATATATATATATATATATATATATATGGAGGGACTAACAGAAGAGGAGAAAAGGGCGCTCAGAGGAAGCAAGTTTGCCCCTTTACCATCTGCTCCCCCTCCCAGATCCCAACCCAGGTCCCTCATTTTTTCCTACCTTTCTCTCTCTAGGAATTCATACACATTTGTACGTGTGTATATATGTATGTATATGTTTACATCTAATACATATGTTATGAATATGATGCATGTGCTGATTTTGATGAAGAAACTTAATTGGGCAAGTAAATGGGTAGTTATAACTGTAATTATATCTATATATGTGTGTGTGTGTGTGTGTGTGCTGATTTGATGAAACTACTTGGCAATATGTGCTGAAAATGAACGTTTTTTGTTGGGTTTTCAATGATTTGATGAAGAAAGTTAATTGGGTAAGTAAATGGGAAACTGATGATCACTGTAATTATATATATGTGTGTGTGTGATTTAAAAATGAAAATTTTCCGTTGGATATGGAATTGGGTAGCTAAATATAGCTTTGAATATGTAGGCAGCATATGTTTTTGTTTGTGTGTTGTTTGATTGAAAAATATCCCGGAATGGTTTGTGGGTTCCGAACAGCTATAGTGGCCGCAATTTTAATGAGTATTGAAAGTAAGTGCTAAATAATTTATTTCTTCCTCCAATATGGGTTCCAACGAAGCCAATTTAGTCATTGTAGCTAATTATAGCTTTGAATATGCAGGCAGCATATGTTTTGTGTTTGTGAGAGAGTGTGTGTTTCTTTTTCTGCGTGCGTTTGTGATTTAAATGAAAATTTTCGATTGGTTAGGCAAATTAGTAGCTAATTATAGCTTTAAATATGTTGGCGACATATGCATGTGTGTACGAGCGCTTGACATTGTTTGAGCTGATAACAAACAAATTTATTGAATTTAGGTAAGCTAATAGATGACTGATTATAGCGGGGTGTGTGTGTGTATATGTAGGGAGGCTCATCCAGGAGGGCCATTAAAGACCAATAAGGCGGCGGCTTTATCAAAATTTCTAGAGAGAAAATTGCAGGAGCCTAATGGGTTGGCCTCTATCGATCCACGACTTGTCGAATTGGCTGTTAAAAATGCCAAAGAAACTGTCCAAGCAAGTATGTTTTGCTCCACTGCTTCCTTCATGGCTTCACCTCATTTTCTCACAAACTTTGTTTCATTTATTACTTATATAGAATATTTGGCATACTGCATACCAATGCTTAAATTAGCATTTAATCATTCTGGTAGTTCTATAACAAGTGTTAGTATATTTCAAGCCAGCTGCTGTTTGGAATATAAATTTAAAATTTCCTGTTAAGTGTAAATGCGCACTGTTCAGTATTTGAAAGGCAGTCTTTTAAATATACTCTAGGGTAAATTTTCTACTTTTTTCGGCTTCCTCTTATAACTACATTTTAATGTAAGTTCATTGCACAAGAGTGTGTTTAGATTTCCTGTGTGTTATAATTGCATTTTTGAGTAACTTGAGCATAAGTTTTCAGAGCTTAGCTACTGAACCTTTTAAGTATTAAAAATGAAGAGTATTAGTGATTTCAGATAAAAGTTAAAAGTAACTTCTGTAACAAGTCCTGAGTGCAAGGGCTACTTTCATGTTTTCCATTCGTGGGGTGGGGGCATACTTCGGGATATGTAATGTTGATGAGGGTCTTGGCTTGGGGTGGGGGGTGGGGGGATATCGTGGAGGCACCTGTAGGAAGGGTAGAGGAAGATCTAAGATGAGTTGGACGGAGACTCTTAGGCGAGAATGAATGGCGTCGACAGATCCATATAATCATTGATGAACCAAAACAAGTCATGCTCTAGAAAGAGAGTAACATCTGTTGTAGTGGCATTGTTACCTCATCTCTTTCTCTGAATGAATTTCCAGGCGGGACATCAAAATCAGGAAGAACCATTCATCACGTGAAATCTTTTGGTGATGCCGAGGTGCCTTAATACGCCATATTCTGTCACGCAGTCTTGCAGTTGCTTTTCAAAATTTCACCTTGTATTCAGCGTCTTCAGTATACTAAAGTTCATCAATTATTGTGTAACATGGCAGGATTCTCTTGAGGAGGAGGAGGTAAAAATTTCTGAGTCAAAGAAGCATAATAAAAAGAAGAAGAAAAAGGACAAGAAGAAAAAGAAAAAACAAAAGGTGGTTATTTATCATCTTTGTGATTGTTGCAACTCTATCTTTAAACCAAACCAAGCTTTATTCCACTAGGTAGAGTCGGCTATAAGGATATGATTATATTACTCATTCCTGTCTAAGGTCTTCTCCTTTGTTGTAACTCTTATCTCCATTTTCTCAAAATCTAATTTTCTTTCCTGTTGCAGATATCCGAAGGCTCTTTAGATGGTTCAATACAAAGACCAAAAAAGAAGTTGAAGCTATGACATCCGGAAGGCCGTGAATGCAGGAAGATACGCGAAGCAAGAGTTGCAGTTATTGCACATTTGGAATTTTAATTGGCAAAAGTTTATCAGAATTTACATTGCTTCAGCTAGTTCTCACTGATCTATTCAGTTGTTCTGATGTTTACTTGTATTCTAGGAGGTGAATGTGGCTCTTTCATTGTCCTCCTGTTTTTATTTTCTTCTGGGGTTCAATTAGCACCGAGCTCACCTAGTGGAAAAAGGCTCGACTTGGTTTTGATTTGGTTTGGGGTTCAAATAGCAATCTCTGAATGTTACTCTGGAAGCTAACCAATGGTCACTTGTAATGTTGCAAGGTCTTAATGAGTGTGCTTGCAGTTTCATATCAAATATGTTCTTTGGCTATTTGCAAGATGAACTATTATCCAGAAGAGAGTTGTTATATATGACATGGTGATGCTTCAGCCATCTTTATGTAGTAAGACCTTACTATATAAAGAAAGATTGAACAATTAATATATAAATTCTTACCTTATAAAGCAAAGATGAAATATTACTCGAGTAACATAAAATATTACTGTATTTAAAATCATTTCCCACGGATGATTGTTAGTAGCTTTAAGGGCACAGGGTAATGGATAGTGTTGGGTTAGAAGGTTATTTTCCCCTTTTCTTGAGTTATTGTACTGATCATTCTTGTAAGTATTGATTACATGTACTTATTTCTCTGTTGTGGATCCTATTTTCTTTTAAATCATCTCTGTTTCTTATATCTTTTTGGTCCTATAAAAATGATAAAATAATTTTCTAATTTATGATAATGAAGACTGGTCTTTCTAAAATCCAAATCAATCTAATCCGAACCGAACTTAAGTCTCATTTCATTAAGCTAGATTTCAATGCAACGCAAAGCGTCTGAAAAAATATGTAGAAACGCGGAAATCAAACCAAGCTTTTATTTCACGAGGTGAAACCTGTTGAGAATTATCTCCTCTTTAAACTTGACATACAAGAGATCTCAAATGGTTCTTGTATCATATTCTACCTACTGCATCTCCAGTGATCTTCCTAATAACGTAATCCAATATATATGATGTTAGCGTAGATTGAACATTGCTTAATAGATGCTTTGAATATAGCTTATCTTACATCAAGAAACATGTATGAAGTTGTTTGAATTGGCCAACATTGCGCTAGAATTCAAACAAGGATGTTCAGATATGAAGCGCACCAACAACGCTCCAGAAAGTTTTCGCCCGGGCAAACCCAGCTCAAATTAGCATCCAGGTAACAATTCGTCCGGGTAACTACTCGTCAACCAAGCGCAATTCACTCGGGTGAAATAGCTTTTCGCCCGAGCAACCTTGGGATGGCTTCTCTCAAGAGAGCTCTGCACCCGAGTGAAAACCTCCTTGCTCGGGCGACCCGGCTATACAATAGAGTCCAGATTGCCCAGCATCAAGCAAAATCCTTTGCATTCAATTGTGTATTATTCTTTTAGCTTTTGCTAGAATCGAACTTTTTGTACAAGTAAATTGAGCTTAATGAATCTTCGCTTACCAAGCAAAGGCAACAAAGAAACATGAATGAAGTTCACTCGGCTAACGAGGTAACTATCTGCAGCTCAAATTGCAGGGGAGGAGGAGTAACAAACTTGTAAAGGATTTCAAACCACTATTATACGGATTAAGTTAATATCTACAATGAAGATTTACAAGAGAACAGACATGTGTAGTTTTTCAGTTAAGTTGGTATAAGTGCCAATATCTGGTTCCGAATAATACCCATGCACTTTTGAATTTCAGCATAAACTGGAAGGTTCTGCGAGCAACAAGGTTGCAAACCTGTAACAGCTGAATCTAGTATCTGGGCCACGTCCGCAGGTGGAAATTGCCGTTCAGTACATTTCTGCAGTTAAATTCCGTGGCAGTCAGTCTCAGTCTCGAGAGTGAGGCGAAATAAAGTTTGACTTAATAAAAGAATTTGATGTGCAGTATCTAGAGTTGACAAGATACGCGGCAGAAATTGTTCAATCAACAATATGACCCTAATTTTTTCCAAGGAAAAGCTGTGTTATCTGTAAAAATTATCTGTCTTGCGATATTTCCTTCCCCCCTCCCCCCTTCTCTTACTCTTTCCCACCTTTCTCTGAGGACAAAGTGCAAGGGATGTTTTACCATATAAAGAGAGGCTAACAACGGTTGTGTGTGGCTAATTTTCATCCTCTTCTCAATCCAGTTTGAGCAAAGAAATTAAGCACTGAAATTTGATGATCTCCTCATTAAAACGAGACACTTTTTACTTCATCATTATACAAATTCCGAATTTCCTATTAAGATTTTCTTATTTATTCGAAGAATCGGACAAAAAAGTAGAACAGAATGAAAAAGGAAATCCCAATCATCATTAGAAGATTCCATATCGGAATCTATGAACTTAGTGCTTACGAGATCTCATAACTAGTGTAGTTTGGTGGTTTGAGTCGTGAGTTGGGTGACAAGGAAAAAAGAAATCCATCCTTTGGAAAGAGGAGAGAGAGGGCAGTGCGGGTTGGGGGTTGGAAGGGATCTAATCAGGCCAATCAACAAGAATTCAGCATGACAAAACAATTAAGATAGACAATTACCAAGATGAAAGAACAGGCAAGGCATCCGATTTTATATGGGAACATCTTCAGAGGTCTTAGCATTTATTGGGGTCAAGAAGAGCGAAAAATGACAGAGAGGGGACAAGGTAATTTGTCAAGAGTTTACCTGAATCATAAGCAGAGTGGCCACACATTGTGAAATCAGTTCAGAAGGAATTTCTGATTCTTTTTTCTCGGATGCATTCTCAAGTTTGACATCAGTTGCCTGCAATAGACGCGAAGTAGAATAAATCACTTGCCCTATTAATCAAACCAATCATGAACCAAGTGTGAGGTGGGAGATCTTACAGGTACTGGGCAGGAATCATCTAACGGAAGCCAATCATTCACATAATCAATAACTTCCTCAATCTTCTGAACGTTGTTGTCACTAACCTTCAGTGTAGACATTGCCTTGAGTAGAAACAGTGAAAACAGAAGTCATGAGAGAATTATCGACTCAAATAGAAAAAAGTAGTAATCCAAATATGAAGGCTGTAGCACAATTGTACCTGCATAGCTGCATCTACCATTGTTCGAGCTTTTGTTTTTGAGCTTTCAATAATTTCATAGACATGTGATCCTGGTTCTTGAGGTTGACTTGCAGAAAGGTCAAAGGAGTTCAACAAGCCACTAGAATCGATAAAATTGGCATTTGGCCATGTCAGAGGAATGTGACCTTGATATGTGTTTCGTTGCCTCAAGCAATACAATGCGGATGAAACCTGCCCAGGAGAATGATGACTTGAGCAATTGAGAAAAACCTTGGCAACTGAGAACATCAAACATAATTCAATTCCATTTAAAGGAGATGACATGCCTGCTGATTGGCTTCATGTAACTGTACAAGTATTGCAGCATACTGCTTCTTAAACGGCTCAGACTCCTTGAGAGAAGAGTTACCATCCTTTTGATTTTCCAGGACGTCATCATTCATGCGCCTCAACTCCAAAACCACAGCTTCCTAGAATGTCAACATAACTCATGAACTAATCCTATCCCAATGTTCATAATAAGTTGATTTTCATTATATTTACCTCATAATAAGCATAAATCTATTTGTGGATAGTAATAAAAAACACATATCTCTTAATCACAAATGCTGATTAATGAATGACTGTTCTAGTTCCATCTAAAACAGATGTCAGAACACCCAGCAAAACACATTACAAGTTAGCACCGATTAAGTCTATGATGATGACGGCTAGGACAAATTATTGAATAGCAAAAAATTCTAAATACTCTAAAAGTAAAAATTTATTTGGAAAGCCCTAGTATCAAGTTTTCTTATTAACGCAGACCACCTTCATCATGTCAAGTGAACAATTTCAGATGCTTGGCCTCCAACAAATGTATATTGAAAATTGGCTATGCTGCTAAACTTATAAACGGGATATATATAGAGATACGCCTATTAGGAACACAAAGATGAGCATGCTGTAAAATGCTACGAAGAACCTAGGATGATGCGGACTCACAAGTTTTGCATAGAACTCATCCATTTGAGAAATTTTAGATAACCAGTAAATGTTAATTAACATGACATATAGCAAGGAGCACTATGTTAGCAAACACTACAGGCAACTACCTTTTTGTCAAGAGCACGAGTTAATTCAGCAAGAGCTTGGACATCAGCTTCCTTCGCCTGAATCTGAGATAGTGTACTAGGCTGAGAATATGCTGTCTGTTTATAGGTGTCAGCTTCCATGGGTCCAATTCTAGTTTGGGCATTAGCATCTGCTGCAGCCACCTGGTCGGAAGCCTTTTAAAAAAGAAAAATCATTTACTACTTGGAAAAAGAAAAGGTGCACATTTCAGTAGGGATTTAGATAACAAGTAATATCTATCATAATCATCCAGCATGTGCCTATGAAAAGAAAAGGAGTTCTGCCTGATCAAATGGTCCTGCAAAATTTACTATGTAAAGTGGCACTTCTTTGGTCTGAACATGTACTACTACCCAGACGCACACAATTGGTAAGTAAAATTAAAATTCTTTCCTGCTATCCTAATTATTGGAAAGAGAAACGGCTTCTTTGTCATCCGTGTTCTTTGGAAAATAAGAAGAAAAGGACAACTGACCTTTGTCTGCTTCAATACACTCATTCCATAAGTTGATGGGGACAAATGAGAGAGACCGTTAGCATCGCCAGAAGGACATTTCATGTAGTCTTTCACTCGTCCATTCAATTTTAGCTCGTTGAAGTTTTCAAAAAACTTATCAACAGAAACTGCATTTCTTGCAAGCGATGTAGGCATAGTTTCCAAAGGATTGCAAGGCATGCAATCAATATCCTGCAATGAGTAAAGGATTATCCACACACCCAAAGCTCATTGGTGATCCATGAACAAACAACAAAAACCATTGGAAGGGGAGAGGAAAGAGTATGCATAAACAAAAAATTTCTAACAAGTTATAACAACCTATGCGATGCTGCATGATCGACTGATCATAAGGTAAATACCACCAGTATTTGCCAAAACTAACACTTAGAAAATACAGTTTCTATATCATTCACATATTTATTTCTGACATTAAACAAGAAATTATAGAATATATTTGATATTTCAAATATGTTATCCACATCTTAACTACCCTCGCAGAGTAGTAATTTAACAACATACAAAATATACTAGAATTTTGACATATCTTACCCAGCAAAAGTATCTTTGCCTCACTTCAGTTTTCCAATTAAGAGTTGTCTAACAGCTTCTTAAGCAAACAAAGTTTAGACATATTGGATAGACAAAGGTATACCTAATCAGGTGCACGCAAGAAACCCTATAGGAAGAAGATTCATCACAAATATAGGCACTCCGTTATATCCAAACACAAAGCAGTGCAAAAATTAATAATTTTGTGAAGCCCTGATAGGCTCGTGACATGTTGTGTTTGTCTTTCTAGGAATTATATGAAATGATTTACGGATTTATCACTTATCAACGAATGCAATTTAACAATTGCTCATTCTAGTGACCTTCCTTTGAAATCTCACTTGCTCATGCCAACAAATCTGAGAGATCAAGTACCAACATAGCCCAGCTTCGAAGCATATGTGACAAATATAAGGTGACATCAGTGATGTAAGTCAAAGATTAATTACCATAACAAATTCAACCCCTAGCTCAGGTCGGTCAAACTGAACACGGCACCTTGAATGATCTACTGTAAGGACACTTCCATCATGAACCTCTCTTGTTTTTGGATGGATAGCGATAACGCGTTGTCCAACTGACAAAGGTCTTGCAAGATCAGTTGGTAGTCCTTCCCTGATACCTTCACGAAGTTCAGCATAGTGTGCTCTAACGGAATCACGGTACTGATTAAGTTTCTCTTTTTCTTCCTTCAGAAACTGCTCGGAAAACCTCCGTGGTTTACCAAGAGAACTGCAAGGCAACATAGGAACACAGGACAAACATAGTCCAAAATACATAATATCAACCTTCAAGCTCAGAACTAATCCAGTAAAAAGCATAGAAGCCATAAAACATGAAGTGGAAAGCTAATACCTCCTAATAACACCCCATTCTACACGAGTTAACCTTGGAACATGGCCCAACCCAACATGATACAGATATTCCACAAATTCTCTTTTAGCAAACCAAGGATAATCAATTGCACTGTAGAACCACTCAAATATACACCATCTCCGTGCCCGATAATTTGATACACAGTTAGAAAGCATCTGCTGCACAAAATATTACACACAAACTTCGATTAGTATTTAACAATCAATATCATAGAGGAAGAGAAAAGAGATTTTTTGCCAGAAGAATTTGAAAAACGTTGATGATATGTAACCTTAAGTCCAGTAGCCCAGCTATGGAGTGAAGAAAATGGGTCATTAGTTTGATCCCCCAAACTCTTTTCCGGTAACTTTGGATCTCTCAACATCTCTGGTTTCTTGAGGTTCATCTTACGTCTGCTCCTAGCTTTAGTAGGTAAGTTAACCTGGTTTACAACAGAAACTTGTACAGTTGATTGGGCTGAATCACTTCCTTCTCTTCTTGGATCAGTACTTGAAGAATGTTCATGATTTTTGGCAAGTGTTGGTGAAGCACTTTGAGAAGATCTTTTGATCTTACTCATAGACTTCTTCCCCACATCTCTAGCCTACAAGACAGAAATATCACTTTTAAGTCCATATATCAAGAACAGCAGAGACCAATAAAAGGGAAAAAGAACTCGAAATTATTGGACTACATACAGCATGCGGAATTTGGAGTCAATGCCAAAACTCCCATTATGAAAGAATACACTCAATTTACTTTCTTAATGTTTTGGATAATAACAATTTAAATTAGTATGTTGACAATACTATGCAGTTCAATCTCAACACCAAAATTTAATACTATAATTACATTTTGAGCAGGCAAACCCATAAAATTTGTTTGTTAGATCACGTATTTCACTGCAGCTTTGAGCAAGCTCTCCATCCCTATTCCATTGTCTGTTCAATTTTCCAATAAATTCCTTGGATGGCGTTTTATATGATCTTCATTTTTTCAGAGGACAAGATGGAAGGAAAACTGCATAATTTGAAAACAAATTTTTGCAAACAACATTGCAATAATTAGTCGGAAATAATCGCTCTGCAAAAGAGTTGAAAAGTCACATGGACAACAGAAAATAAAGGAAGAAAATGCTTTCACAATTTTTGTCTTCAACAAAAAGATACAGGAAGAAGAAGATGGCTCAAGGCTAGTTTGATATTAGAAAATGACGCATTGAAGTGACTTGAGCTTCCTGCATTCCTTTACTTACTTTCCCAGGTAAGATAGAACTTGAGATGAATCTGAACTAATTAGCTATAAGATCTATATACAAGCAAATCTTAACTAAATATAAAATTACTTGATTCACAACCAATTGATATAACTTCATTTATTCATAAAGTTAACACTTGATATGGATCGAAAAGGAACAAACTTAGCGCCACTACAAACCCCGAAAAACATGACCCTTCATCAAATTTCTTATTAAAGCCAACAAATATCTCCAAGCTTTAAGGTCATATTTACAATAGATAGAATCACTTGATGACAGAAGAGAAGCCAAACCAGTAAAACAATCAAATCTTCCTAGCATCCAAAGTGCAATATTTGGGATCCACAATTAGAATAATTTACAAGGCCTAAAAAAAAATAATTGCAACCAAAATCACCTCAGCTTCCGGAGATTCACTCCGATTAATATCAACATGAGCTTCAGTTTTCCGACTCTGCAAATCGATGTGTTATCATAACTTCCACCAGAGATCAGATAAGCAACACAAGAAAAACAATAAGATCTCAAATACACCTCATCTTACCTTTGATGCCAATGCCTTTGGTTTCTTTCTTATTGATTTTATAGTAGACTGATTAGACTCCATCTTGCTGTCATGTTCAGCACTATCATCAAGTACTGGAACTTTTCCAAGCTTTGATGTTTTAGTGGAAGCAGCTTCAAATCTGGATATAGCTTGATTTCCTTTAGCTTTAACTGATGAAGATTTTCGCCTGTCTCTTATATGGCTTGCAGGGATAGGTTCCTGTGATCTGGATTCATCAACATGGTCATCAAATTCATCTTTGACCTGCACCATTGATTCTGGGATACAGAAAAACAGAAAAATAAAAATGAGTAAATCAAATGTTGACTTATACGTTGCAGATGCTAGATAGAATCTGTAATATGAGAAACATTGATCGTAAGAGCAGATGCTCAAGGATCTACTTTACATATGAAGGACAGAATTTTATAAAGGACTTGAAACATAAAAACAACTGAAGTATTGCCGAGTGATGCAAGAAAAAAAGATGAGATAAGAAGTCCTCCCCCTTCCCCGAAGCCCCAACCCAAGAAAGAATGCAATGTGAGCATCACCTCTCTCACATCCAACAATCATGGTAGTAAATATGATTACAAGGTAATTCATCTTCAATAGTGCAGAAATATGAAGAAACCTAACGAACCCATCTTAATCAATTGATAGACAAACACATTAATAGAAGATAATTAAGTTTTAAAAAAAGAAAAAGAAAAAGAAAAAGAAGAATCTTTATCTTGTGCGTGCAAATATAAGACTCTTAAGTAGGAAACATTATTATCATTCAATACAGTTACCACAGACATGGAAGTAAAGGATAAGTAGATATATATTAATTAATAAGTCAACAATCTAAAATAGTAAACATTAGGAACTAACTTAGTCCTATATCCTGAAACCGACATTTGCCAAACTAATAACTAAGAAATTCTAGAGAAAGGAGTTTCGATTTTCAGGAAGTAGATTCTAACACATATGTGACTATATATATTTTAAGCATAGAACTTCCAATAAAGGAATTGTATGTTTAATAGTTTCTTCATAAGATATATGAATTTAAATTTTTTGTAGTTTGTTGCTCACAAAATTACTACTGCTAACAAGCAAGTCCGAAAAATAAATTTCGGTTATTTTGAAAGGAGATAACAATTTCTAAAACAGTTAAGCCTGAAATTTAAGTATTATAAGACAGCATAAGGCCAGTTTTACTATATGGATCGGAGTGTTAGGTGATGGAGTACCGATATATTCATATGATGGCATTGGCGGAGATGAGAATCTTAAGATGGATGGGTGGCAAAAGCCATAAGGACAAGTTTATAAAAATTGCTATTCCAGGAAAAATGAGGGGGGCACCAACTGACGAGAAAATGAGAAGGAACCAATTTGACATAATTTGGAAATGTGCAAAGAAGAGCCATAAAAGCACCTATTGCAAGGTGCAAGAGCCTGGAGGTAGCCAACCATAAGAAGGGCAACCAGCAGCCTTAAGAAGTCTGTCTGACACCCCTCACCTTTATTGTACTAACAAAGGACATGGCCTTAATAGGATACAATGGTTCTATAAAATCAACCCCATTTGGTAGGATAAGACTTTGAATTGATTTAGTTAGTTAAATTAAGCATCATATTATAGTATACAAGTTTTCACATAAACACTAGAGTATAATGAAAGTGTTTGCAAAATTCTTTGAATCATTAATGTAGATAATCTTTAATATGTTTTAGTATTATTTATGCAAAGAGACCCTTATTCAACACTAATAGGCAGAAGAATGGAAGTACATGTCTGATAATTAGCGACATATATAGCTCTCGAGAACACTACTCCATCCCTACATCTTGAATGGCAATTCTTCCTATTTGGTATGTCTCACTGTTTAATACTTCCTAGTGGTGGACTCCCTTTAACTAGCAAATACAAAACTTAAGGAAATTATGCACTTTGCAATTTAAACTCATACATAAAAGTATGTAGTAAATCAAAAATGCCATCCAATTGGGAGGGATCCGTAAATACTTAATAGTTGACCATAATTAGCAAAGAAGGCATTCAGTAATGACCATTTAAGTTGAAATCTAAGTGGCCTGATATAGATCTGAAAATATTAGCTTTCTGAGTTGTGAAAGTAACTGAAGATTGGATCATAGCTAGAAAGGAAAATGTAATAGACCCGATAGAAATTTGGATCTTTAAATAGTATAGCAACTTTTTCTACAACGCTCCCACATATCTCTATCACTACTCTGCTTTTAAATTTTGAATCAACTTTATTACCAAAATTCCATCTGAATCCATCATTTTATTGTACTTGAAGAATTGTTTTTCTCAATAAGTAGGTAATAGTAGCACGGTATCTCAATGAAAGTTACTGATTTCAGAAAGTAAAATGAGCAATGGCTATAAGCAGTAGCCAAAAATGGAGTTCTGGCTTGGAAGCTAGCGTAGAAAAGGAGAAGAATTGTCTAACTAATCCTGATAGAAGTTTCAGGAAACAAGTCCTCTCATCTATGCACAAGAGAGAGACAGAGAGTAAGATTTTGAGTATTGGCAACACTTTGCTCTCCTCTAAATGGTATAATCTAAAGTCCACATATTTGAGTAGCTTCAATGTTGAGAGAGAGAGTGAAACCACTCGGATTATATTACCAAACAAACGAAGGATAAATAAAGCATATTAATGGGGAGTGCAAAAGTCTAAGAACCAAATTAGAAAACATAATATTGCACTCAATTCAATTGAAAAAAAGTCACTTTAGAGATGATGATTTAACATTTGGTAGAAATCTCATGTTATCCAACTTGATGCAGCCTTGCAACTCAAAATTTAAAAAGTAGAAGTACGCATAGCTCACCGTCTCCATCTGCTACTCCCGGCATACGTAAAGACAAATCAGCTAAAGTTTGCAAAGCATCAAAAGCCGACTCTTCATCTAGGCAGAGAAAAAGGAGACAATGAAATGAACTGTTGCAATTAGTAGTAAGAGAATTCTATAAACTTGAAAATACGCGTACATCTTTACATCATAATGAAGTCCTAGACAAAATATTTATTACAGGAGGAAGCCTGGTAAAAGCAATTAAGCTTTAAATAAAGGCCAACTGATTAATTTCATATGACAAGACATTGGAGAAGCTTTAAATCAAGAAAGATCAACAAGACAATATCAATTTAAAGAAACATGCCATTGGAAACAGAACACAGAGATCAAGCAATACCATCAGATAACAGCAAGCCAAAAGGTATTCAATTATTTACACCAATACATGGATAGAGGAACTGGAGCAAGCAGAAGCTTCTCCTTCGAGCCAAACAATGTCTACGCTAATATGATACCTCTATTTCAAACAATGCAACCTACACACATTGACAAAGGTTTGGGCCACCACTTTACTTAACAACATGGTGTTCAAGTGACTTCAATTGTAAAAGAAAAGCCAACCTAAAATCTGCTTTTTCATTTTTGGTAAGACCAAAGATACAGATTCCACAACATGTCAATTTGGTAAATTTCATAATTGGATTAAATACCTGATCTTTTCTTTTCAACAAATACACCCACATTTTTCATGAAGCATTATCAATAAAAGTAACAAAATATCTATTGCCACCTAACAACTCCACCTCCATGGGACCAACAGAAAGGATAAGAAAGAAATTTATAAAAAGGAAAAGATCTTTTACAGATTACGAAATTTACAATACCTTTGGTAAAAAGAACCTTTTTACTCCTCTTTCTCGGACCTTGCAGAGATGACCTTGAAATTTGGGTATCTGTAACTTCCACATCGAATTTTCCTCTCCCCACACCCAACCGTTGACTTTCTTCCGTCCCACTGCATGCTTCCTTAATATCATCCAACTGATTTTCAATACTGTCATCAACTTCTAGCTTCTTTCCACTAGATCTTCTAGCCCTCTGAAAGAGTTTATCAACACTTCCAGACTCCATTAGATGAGCCCTATACCTCGATAATTCTCCAGTGTCAGCTTCCATACTTCCTTCAAGATCTTCCTCATCCATGTCACTACCTGCAGGTTTGGACCTGGTTGATTCTAGCTCGGAATACTACATGAAGCAGAATTCCATAAATCAGCTTAAGTACTTCTTGAATGGAGAAAAAGCAACATAAGCATCAGACAAGGGCCAAAAGATTACCTTTCTTTCAGTTCTACGAACAGGTGATGACATGACACTCTCTGTTTTCTTGTTTGGTGTTTGTGAAACCTGGGGAGAACCACCTCTGTGTGAAGCCTCTGCCAAAGCTAATGCTATCTCATGAGCAACTTCATCATCATTGGCATTTGCTTTCATTTTCAAGCCTTGTCTGGTTGGAGAAATATACTTTTCACCATTAACATTCTCAAAGGAAAATGAAACAGGGAACCGAGGCGTCCTCTTTCCAACGGCACGAGGCCGGCTTCCTACAGCAAACTCCAGAATAATATCTTTAAAATCTGCCTTGTATCACACAGCATGTAAAAACTGACATTCTTCCAGGTCAAATTAAAAGGATAAACACAAAATAAGACTGGATGGAAAGGATATCTTTAATGACTGATGCATATCTAATTCACATTCTCAACACAATTTGAGCACGGATAAGACTATAGATGCAAATAGAGAGTGGACAATTCTAGACCAGTTCCACAATTCAAAGCTGAAAATAGACAAAACACAATATTGAAGTTTAACCGTGCAGTCCACTAACTCACACTAGGGCTCCATTTGTTTGCCGTAAAATAACTTGAAAAATATTTCCCTGGAAAATAAAATATTTTCTGGTGTTCAATTATCATAGTGGAAAATATTTTTCAATGGGAGATTTTTTTATAGAAAAACACACACACACACACATATGAAAATAATACAAATAAATAAATAAATAAATATAATGTAAAAGAAATATAAAATAAAATATAATAATAACAATAAAAAATGAAAAACAAATATAAAATAAACATAAACCAAACCAAACTATGCCTTGTCCCACTAGGTGGGGTCCGCTATATGGATTATGCGACGCTATTCCTTCCTGTCAAGAGTTATCTCCTCTATAAGATCCATACACGCGAGGTCTCGTCTAATTGTCTCCGTCCAAGTAATCTTAGGTCTACCTCTACCCCTCTTCTGTTATATTATTTCTAAACCTTCGCACCTTCTAATAGGCGCCTCAACAGGTCGTCTCCTTACATGGCCAAACCATCTCAAACGATTTTCCTTCATCTTATCCTCAATCGGGCCACTCCTACTCTTTCACGTATCACCTCGTTCCTAATCTTGTCATTCCTAGTTTTGTCACACATCCATCTCAACATTCTCATCTCAGCCACCGACATTTTATGAACATGTCGATATTCACCGCCCAATACTCCGAACCATATAACATAGCAGGCCTAATGACAATCTTATAGAACTTCCCTTTTAGCTTAAGTGGTATTTATCGATCACACAAGATTCCTGACGCATTTCTCCACTAAATATAAAATAAACATAGTAAATAAAAATAAGAAACAAAAAAATAAATAAATAATTATAAATATGGTATTTTCCGGGGGTGGGTGGAGTGGGTGAAGGGGGTGCGGTTGAGCGGAGTGAGTGGAAAATGTCTTCATCTCCTTTAACTAACGTTTTCCTTTGACCAAAAAATATTTTCCGGTTGGCCAGATTTCCATGAAAACATTTTACAGCAAACAAACGGAGCCTAGAGCACCCTTCATATCAGGAGACTATGCACGTATAATGAATGTAGATTTATACACAATCCGATCTGTGTGCATCCATGGAGCTCTGTGTTATATATGTATACAGTATGTGTACTGAGACCCAGTGGCCACTATTTATAGCATTTTATGAATAACATACCTCCAGAGCGCTTTTTCTTCAACAATGACAGGCAACCATAAGTTGATGCAAAATTCTGCGACGGTGATAAAGTATTCCCCTCAGATGCTTTAGAAGCAGAAGGATGAACTTTACCCCGAGGACGCTTTTGAGGTTTTCGAGATGTCCCGGCACCGTCATTGCTTTCTTGTTCACTGTCACTTCCAGCCTGCCAGGCCAAAACCCAATTAGCCCACTACATAATCCTCCCAGCAACCAAATTATAGTATCCAATCAAAAACTGGGAAACATCATCTGATCATCTTGATAACGTAAGCAATCTGCTTAGGTGGTAAGTGATCATAAGTCAAGAATGACCGTCTAAAAAAATTGTATATAACTAACCATGAATCTTAGCAGATGAACTTCCATTACCTCCCCAACAAGCACAGTAAAAAAGTGTGACCATGTTAAACCGCCCTTAATAACATATATAAAGAAAAGGAAAAGGTGGTGCCATAAATAAGCATTTGAAGAAATCATTAATGAACTATCAACTGATGGTAAAGGTAGGAAATATTAGTCATTACCCCTACCACAGGGTAAGGGAAAGAACAATTCCCATCAAACCAAAGACGTAATGCATATATGTGCAGTCTGTAAGTTGACATAAATGGTGTGTGTGTGTGAGAGAGAGAGAGAGAACCCACCAAATTGCAGTAGTAATCAGTCATCATTGCAATTAGCCCAACCACAGAAGCAGTCCCCTCTGGAAGAGATAAATAAGCCTGGAATACAGCAGTTGAATCATTTAACAACTTCAGAAAATAATGCCATCACAGATGATTTGACCACAATTCCCCAGCCTTAGAAAGCAATGCCAGAAATGACGGTAGATTAAATCTTAATTCCATGTGAAGCCTACAGCTTGACTATCTTAAGTATCAATTTCAACTAATGTTGCGGACTACATTGATAGAAGACTGGAACTTAAAACACAAGAACTCTTACAAACTGAAGAATACCACTCAGACATTTCTACTAATAAACAATTTTCACTTAAAAGAAAGACAGCATAATTTCACCCTCCCTTTCAAGTGAAAGCTGAACAATAAATAGCGCAATGTCAAGAAAACATTTCAAATGATAGCACAACGTCAAGATACTGAGGTTAAATGTAAACAGGTGTTCTTTATATGTAGTAGTTATTACATACAAAAAGATCACAGTAACCACAGTAATTACTGATTATGCTGTATGTCAGGAGAATACACTTACTCGATTCATTGTGTAAAGGGCCTCCACCATTTCTATGGATCGATTTCGCACTGCAGCAGCCACCTATAGTCCATATAAAGCAACCGTTTGCATGGTCAGATTAATTACTAGAAGAGGGCCAAATGCATGTCAGTCAACAATGGGGAAAAAGGGTGGCCTCTAGCATTATCAATGACTAATTTAATTTATATGATATCACAGACTAACTTTTCTTTTTCTTCTTTTTTTCCTTTTTTATTTGTTCCACTTAAAGGCTCAGACTAATAAACAGCTTAGCAATCAAGAATTTTCTGAAGCTATTGTGGTCTAACTTCCATTAACTTACACCAACTTTAAAGGACATCATTAACAAGGAAAGAACTAGTATACTTCTCTGGCTAAGAAGGAAAGTACTATAGCCACTTCAACAAACTAACTAGTAGCTGAGATTCAATCTAAACTAACCTTTTTCCAATCTTTACCATGCTTGCGGTATGCATCATAGAAGCGAGTCAGCTCTTCCTTGCTCCACTGAGGCCCTAACATGTCAGACAACTTTCTCTTCTGCAAATGTGCAAAGAATGGTAAACTCATAGATGCTCCAGAAGATCAACATAATCTTGTAGTGCATAAAATGTTGCTAAAAAGTAAAGAAGGCTGATGTAAGTTCGAAATTCAGGGAAGAGAGAAGAAAAGAGATACTTCCTCCATTTAAGTTAAATGACTTCTTTTGGCTACAGTATATAAGGTTTGCATATTATTTAAAAGGCTAGTGAGGCATGAAGAGAGGGATATAGTGTATTTTCCTCTTTTAAACTGAATGGGTAGGCCCAATTACATTTTTCTGTAATAAAATAATTGACAGAGAAATGATATTTGAAGAGACTCCGGTACTCCATTTAACAGGTTAACATTAATATGGAAACAACCCAAAAAGGTAAATACACCGTCAATTTGAGACAAAGGGAGAATACATCAAGAAAATAATTTCTTTTGCTTGGTTAACCAAAAAATAAGGTAAAGCTATATTACACTGGATGCGGATCATACGTGAACAAAATTCAAATGACAAAAGCAAAACCTACCATGTGGCATATAAATGGAAAAGACAAACTCAGCTTCAGCATCTTGGAGCATTGGGGGCTACCAATAATTAGAAAAGTTATACATTGACATCATACTGGACCCTAAAGCTTGCTATAGCACATTTAAGACATCTAACAACAATTTAAGGAAGAAATGTATGACAACACAAAAGAACTAACCATACTCAAAGGCAGTACAAGATTTACATTCTGCAAATGAATTAACATGCAGCCCAGCTGTAAGAGAAATCATCTCACATAGATCTTTTAGGAATAACATAAATCATTGTCAAGAATACACAGCTTTATAAAATGCCATTTGATCCAGGGAAACTAAAATCCAAAATGCAATTTTCATCGTTGCCTAGAAATCACTACTTTTTAAGATGCCATTTTATTCAAGGCATAGAATGAAACTAAAAGAAAGACTCACCCGAGAGTTGTTTCTTTTAGCACTTTCTCCATCTTTAGTAGGAGAGACTTCGTTAATGTAAGAATACCTTTTGTTCACACTCCGAGACTTCCTTGTTGGGGCCATAATTAAACTTCTGAATCACAAAGATACAAATAAAACATTAGTCAGCACAGAGGTTTAAAAGGGTAATATTAAACTACTTTGCTTCTGTTATTAGCACGAATCTCAACTTGTCCCCTCTAATTAAATTCCATGCACAACCTTTCTTTGAAACCAAATTTCTGATATAAACTCATCCATCTTTCAAGTTGCACCCATATGATAGCGTTTGCCAACAAGTTTAGTGTCTATGACCTCAAGCCAACAGGCTTAATAGAAACATTATGTCATCACCCAAAGGTCCTTTTATTCAATAGTTATTCAATGGGGAGATGACACTTCGACTCAGTGCTGTGCTCTCTTTCCAAGATGCTAAGATCTTCAATTTGAACTTACCCACTCAATGCTCACCCAAACTAAAATTGTTCACGCCCAGCTTATAGTACTTACCAGCATCCGCACACTTGCAGAAAATAAAAAACCCAGTAACAGAAGCAACTAATAAATGGCATAACTATTTACCTCACGGATATTCTTTCATTTTAGGAATTGAATACCATTTAATGTCCATAGATCTCAGTTGACCACCATTATTTTTTTAGAATCCATCAAAAGGAATAAGAAAATAACAAAAGAAAGCTCCAATTTTTTCCGCTATTCTTTTCTTGGGAAAACATTTCAAACCATTTCATGTTGTATGAAACAAAAATTCCACCAAAAAAATCAATGAAACCTACAACTCTCAACGGCCCATATTTTCAGCTCAAATAATGTATGAATTTGTAGCCGTTAAAGCTCCAATCTTTGAGTGTGCACATGTAACTATACATAAGACACACACATAAAAATCAAATGAGCAGACAAACATTAGCTTAAAATGACTTTGAATCAAATAATTTTTACATAATCAACAGCGAAAACTCAAAATATTCTACAAAATGCTATGAGAAGAATATTAAAAAAAAAAAAAAGAATCAAATTACACTAAAAAAAGAATTGGAGATCTATATACAGAAATACAAAAACTCTAAAATTCTATCAACAGCTTTAAAATTACTACATCTTGAGACAAAAATGCCAAAGTTGCAGGAAATGATTCAAATTATCCACCAAAATGCCATGTGGAGAGGGGGAAGATACAATTTTTCAGCCCAAAAATTGGAGATTTTTTAAACTGGATTAAAAATTCCAAAATTCAGACAACAACTACACGTTTACTTCATGCTGAAAGACAATTATAATTATCACAGAAAAATAATTCATTACATCCACCAAAACTCCATGCAAAAAAAGGAAATAAAATTTACAGCCAACAATTGGAGATTATTAAACTGAACTAAAAGTATTCAAAAGTCATTCAACAGCTCCATGATTGCTCCAAGTCAAAACACAATCACTATAGTTACAACAAAAAAATCAAAATATTTACCAAAATGCTATTTAAAGAAAAAAACAAACTTACAGTCAAAAAATTTGAAGATTTATGAACTGAACTACAGAAATTCTGTAAATAGATTTACGACTACTCTAAGTCAAAACACAATGACAATAATTACAGCAAAAATCCAAAATATTCACCAAAATTGCATGAGAAGAGGTCAAATTTACAGCCAATAAAAAAAATTAATCCAAAATTCAAAATTCAATCAACAGCTTTACGATTGCTTCAAGTCGCAATTAAAATAATTAAAGCAAATAATCCAAAAATATTCACCAAGATGCCATGCAAAAAAAAAAATCAAATTGGAGATTTATGAACTGAACTACAATAGTTCAATCAACAGCTTTACAATTACAAAACAATAGAAAACAATTCAAAATATTCAACAAAGATATAATACCAAAAGAAAAAAAATTACAGCCAAAATAAACAAACAAATAATAAAAATTGGAGCTTTATGAAGTGAACAACAAAATTCAATCGACAGCTTTCAACTACACAAATAAAAAAAAGCAAAAATTTCCGAACAAACGACATCACTCAAAAAAAATTCAAAAACTACAATAAAAAATTGGAAGATTCAACAAAAACTCACAATACATCGCCGATCGAGCAAACTTCACAAAGAAGGACCTCGGAAACTCCGAAAAAAAGGAGTTGCAGTTGAAAAACCCTAGCTAAATTACACTAAAAAATTCAAATTTTTACATACAAATTCTGAAAAAAAAACATAAAAAGAATTATAATTTTACCAAGAATCGAAGCGCGTGACGAGAAAATTCAAATCAGAGTTGAGTAGAGCATTGGAGACGAGAGTGTAATATAAAAGCGTACGGCCGATTGCAGAGAATCGGAGATGGTTACGAGAGCAGAGGATTTTATGCTTAGAGAGAGACAGAGAGAAGAGAGAGAAATATGTAACCGCGAAACTCTTCTGTATTTGTATTTACACTTTAAAACTATATATCTAATTTATATGTATGTCATAATATCACCAAAATTTTACATGTTGTTGTTTCTAATAAATTTTATTGCTATTATGATAAGGTATTTTCGTTATTTCACAAATTATCACTTTTTTCCCCTACAATTTTAGAAAAAATTAGAGACCTCGTTAAACAAATTTTCAATCGCTTTGTTTGCTTTATAGTTAGTTTTTTTATAATTAACTATTAAGTTAAAATTAATTTTTTTCATGTGGGATTGGCGAGTTATATAAATTTAGTGATGTCGTTTATTTATATGAAGAGTCGACTTCTTTGTTATCTTCATACAAGTGAGGTATTATTTAAGTATCACGTGTAGGTTTGACATCCAAAATATATAAGTTGATTAATGTGATAACCTTAAAAATAATTTTATGATTTCAAATATAGTTATCTAAACAAATAATCAAGTTATTACTTAAACTCAATATACTTACTTATAACTCATCAATATGTACCATTACAATCACCCCCTTTGCGAACATGACACTCTTGTTAAGATGAATAACTTAGAAAAATGTCATCTCAGTACCCTATGTCATGCCAAAATTCAATAGCACGAAATTAATTAAACAAGTTATTTTCTTAAATCTTCATGAAATTACCTCATTTTATGTCTTATACAAATGTGAGACATTGTAATCACCTTTAACTAGAGACAGTCATTTAATACCAATACTTACTATGATGCTATTATATCATGCCTCAAGTCGGAAACATTATATCTGCCAACAAAATTAGAGTTACACGTTTGAGTATAACTCTAGCCACAAGTTTAGTAGTCTAAAATGATTTAATCGAATTATTATTATTAATTTTTTGATTTATATAGAGGTTGAAATTGAAAAAATAATTATATATTAATCTATCGAGAATTTGATCATCCCTTCTTGTCCTTTCGAGTAACATCATCAACGAATGCGGAACAAGTTACACTAACTACTTAAAGAATAATCTAATCCAAAATTAAATATTTAATTAGCACACTGATTTACATCCTGACAACGTGAAACTTACAACAAATAATGACCCAGAGGCCCAGACCCAGACCCAGACCCAGACTACCCAAAAGAAAAAATGTTTTAACTTCATACTCTCTAACGAGTACAACATCACAGAGTAAATTTTGCAAGGCCAAAAAACTGTTGCTGCAATCTCAACTCCTCTTAAACAACAACAAACAGGTCAATCTTGTTCCATCAACATCAATATATGTAATCATCTATGTTTCATCTTATTTATAAAAGATCATTATTTAATGCAATTTTTTCTGCTAACATTAGTAAAAATGTTAAACCTTATTTTCTCCAAACCAACCTGTTATCAACATCAACATCAGCATCTAAAGATGTAACAATAACCTTAAACACATCAAAAGAACACTCATTTACAGTTTCTTACCTTGTTAACTCATGTGGGTTTCCATTAAAAAGAGCCATTTCTGTTTCTAAGTACTTAAACTTTGATAAAACTCAAGAAAAGCCCCAACTTGTGCGTACATTTCTCACGAAGCATGGTTTTACTGATGTTGAAGCCTCAAAACTTATCAGACAATCTCCACAAATCCTTAAATTGAATCCCGAGAAGACGTTCTTGCCTAAGATGGAGTTTTTACAGTCAAAGGGATTATCGAGAGATGAGATGGCTAAGGTATTATGCAGAGATCCGAATATATTGACAAGAAGTATGGAGAAGCAAATAATTCAAAATTTTAGTTTTAAAGGGACTTGGTTGGCACTGATGACGATGTGATACGTGTTATAAAAATTTGCCCCCAGATTTTGTTGATAAATATTGAACATTGGCTCGTTCCTAGTGTTGAAATCTTGCGAGATGCAGGTGTGCCTGAGTCTAGGATTGTGTTTTTGTTGAAAAATTATCCCAATGTGTTTGAGAAACATCGCCATGAATTCAAAGAATCAGTGGAGGAAGTGAAAAACATGGGGTTTAACCCTTTGAAAACCAACTTTATTCTAGGGGTTATGGCGATCAGGAAGATGAGTAAATCGACTTGGAAATACAAGATGGAGGTGTATAAGCGATGGGGTTTATCCGAGGATCAAGTGTTAGGTGCTTTTAAGAATTATCCGTGGTGTATGACGCTGTCCAAGGAGAAGATTATGGAGAATATGGGGTTCCTAGTGCGTGAAATGGGATTTGAGCCTTCTATTATCATTAGAAGGCCACAAGTGATTTCTAGGAGCTTGAAGAGAACAATTATCCCAAGGTGTTCGGTATATCAGGTTTTGCTTTCAAAAGGTTTGATCAAGCGGACTTCTAACGTACCTGTGATGCTGGGTTATACTGAAAAGATGTTTCTTAAGACATACGTGGAGTCTCATAAGGATGAAATTCCTCAACTGTTAGACTGTATCAGGAAAAGTTGAAAATCTCAAAGTAACAAGCATGTAAGGAACGAGAAAATGACTTAGAATAATTATGTAAAGTCTAGTGTTACAGATATAAAAGCACTGCTTTTTTTTTTCTATGACAATGTGATAAATTTGATTTCGCTCGCTTGGTGTAGGACATGGTTCATGAGCCTTCTTATCTTGTTTTGGTAAGTAAAGCCGTAACTTGAAAAAGCATGGAGTATGTCTGCATAGCATCTTGCTCATCGTTATTGAAATGGTATGTGATCAAATTTGTTAGGAGACTGCTTCGTCTATGATTTGGTTTCTCAGGATGAATTACATCTTGTCTTTTCCTTTCGGAACGATGACATGCTTGTAGCTTCTCATTTTTCTGATAATTGTGAATTTTACATTTGATTATGGTGCCTATAAAACCCAACAGTTGGTGCTATTTCAATTTCCATTTTTCCGCTTTGCTATATTGGCACTGTTGTAGTCCTGAAATCAGTGAAACAGGGGCATTGAGAACATTCTTGAAGTTGTAGATTACAACGGTGTGCAGCTGGAATCTTCCTCGGTGAAACTTTCACTATTGACACTCTTATATAATTGTTATTCTGATATCTAATCCTGCAACTAAGGATGTGTGATGAATTCAGATGGAAAGCATGGATATCTAGTCTATATTTTAACTGATTCTTGATCTTCGTCTGCATAATTATCAGTATTGTAAGTTTCCTATCACACTCCCTATTTTGAAAGGTTACGATCTATGCATATGAGAGACTCCTGAAAAATTTTCAGTTGTTGGTTGGTGTTGGCAGAACTAGTTTTTGATCAGTTGTGATTTATCTTCTGCAACGTCGTGACCTTCTCTTGAATTCTCAAAACTCCTTTTCTGGCTCTAATTCTGTCTAACCTCAATACTATACTAAGCCTCTGGTTCTTCTGAACCTTCTTGGGCTCCCGTTGCTGAATTTGACGAAGCAGGTCGCCAGCTCATAATCTAAACGAATTGCACATACACCCTGGTACATGTTCCTCGACATTGAGAGGCATCCCCGAAGACCCTTGGAATTGCCTCTCTCTTCCTTACTATGGAAGAAATTGCTTAGTTTTCGGTAGTATGAATTTTTAAAGATAGCTTTCTGTTTTGAATGTACTTGTGTGCTCTATCATAGAATCTTTTTGCCCAGAAACTCCAAGAAATGACTTGCATCATCTGTTCCAGCAGATTATAGAGCACTATTAGGTTGATGTTAGTTCTGCAAATCACATATTTATGTTACCAATGATGTTTATAATAGATATATATTTTATGCTTCTTTCTTTTGTCCAATTTATTAGATTTATTTTGGCCATCTATCTCGCTTTCTCCTCTTTCCCCCGCGCCCCCCTCGCGTGGAAACCTTTTCAGTAGTTCAAGTTCGGTCACATTCTACTCTGGCTTCTTGAAAGCCTTGTGAAGGGCTTCTTCCCTAGTGCAAAAATGACAAAGTATTATTTCTTCCAATTACAAGAAAAAATAACATTTGATGGTAAGGCTCGACTGACAAAAAATTAAAATAAAATAAAGTATGTTACCAAAGACGACAAACAATAGCAACAGAAAACGAAAAGAAAAATAAGAGACACGCAGATTTTACGTGGAAAATCCTTGACGGAAAAAATCACGGGTAGAGGAGGAGCAAATTCACTATATCGAAAATTGGTACAAGAGGTTAGCAAATAGAGTTGGCTATCAAAACCTAAATACATTACTATATATAGGCTCATACAAATAAAACCCTTAACCTAAAAGGTCCATACCGCGGGGGCGGAGCCCCCGCATCCCTCGACCTTCGCTACCACCACAGACCCCTAATTTTCCTCTAAAAATAAGTTTTCACCAAATGGGTCGCACCGTGAACTTTTTGGGTTGGGTCAAATAAAATTCGGGTCACCAACTCTAACAAAGTAAAATCGTGAAACTCCAAACTTGTAATTGTATAAGGTGAGAGACTAAACACCGATAAATTTGGACAATTTGATATAGACCCAGATGTATAATCTCCATTTAACATGGCATAATCTTAGTGATAAAAGAAGGAAAAAAAAAAAAAACCTCATACCCACTTAGAAATGGACAAAGTGAAAATACAGGTTATATGTGCATGTGTGTGTATATATATATATATTGCGTGTGTGTATGTGCAGATGTGTGTATGTCTGTGCACGTGTCTCTGTGTGCATATGTGTGTGTCTTTTTGTAATATGGATTAATTTGAATATTTCGTGAAACAATAAGGATGAATATGATATATATTCAAATGATGTGTTAGTAATTTTGTTAATTATGTAAGGACAATTTAGGCATTTCACACATTTACCGTTTAAATTAACTGAGTTTTAAAGGGTGAAGATTAACTTGACTAACTTTTTAAAATAATAAAGACTAAATTGATTTTGCATAATTTGGCCCAAGCAACAATATGAAAGACCAAAAAGTGAACATATTCACTAGTTCTAACAACAAGGAGAAAGAAAGAAATTGAGAAAAAAAGAGAAACGAATTTTGAATTCCTTTTTTCTCCCTTGCTTAATTGGTCTTGATGTGTGTATATGCGTACATAAGAAATTTTTGTGTATTTTACCGTTATTTTTATTTTTTTACAAAATATGATAATTAGATAAAGACATCATGCAATTTAAACATCAATGCGAAAAATATAAGGTTTTGGAATATTTAGAATGTCCAACACCTAATGTTTCGTGTCCCAAACTTAAATTTTCACTAACAAATGTGTCGACTAATTAACTAACTTATTAGCTAGCAATGGCTCCTCCAAGCTGATGTTCCTTACCGGCATTAGCTAATTTGCTTCTCTCCACGTGAAATTTAATAAAGCATCGCTACATATCATCTTAATTCGTCATTTATTTATCACTTTTTATATGAATGTTAAATTGATATATCAAAACAATAATATGTCAACTAAATATCTACATAAAAGATGGTAAATAATGATGAAAATAGGACGGTATCCAGAAAATAGAAAATAGTGAATTTATGGTCAAATGATCATTTTATCTCTCAAACAATGGTCATCGGCAACCATAACTATTTCCCGTCAATTTTAGTGTTAATTTAATGGATGAGACTAACTGTTTCACTTTTTTTTTTTTGAAAACATTCAAGATTAATTATGTTATTTTTGTAATATTAGGGACTAATTTAGAAAAACTTGTAAACATCAGGAACAAAATGAAATTTGCAACTAAGCACCATTGAGTAGGGGCTAGGGTTTTTTTTGAATGACGTGCGAATTATTGGCGGAGTGAGTAAACTTTCGGCACACTATGCATTCCATACGTGTACTATATTGGTTAATAGCAAAATAATTTTATAATAATAAAATGTATCAAATTATAATCTCATAAAAATAATTTCACTCCATTATTGTTGGATCATGGTCCTTGAGGTCGGGTAGCGGCTAGGGTTGTTTTTAACAAAAGGGTTTTTTTTTTTTTAGAGGAAGCATTTTTTTTTTTTGGTCAAAGGAAATTTCATTAAAATTGAGAAGTTACATTAACCAATCCCGATATAAGGGATATCAGAGTTTAAAACAAGGGAGAGGGATTCGAGGATAATTGATAACCAATCTAAAGATAAATTATATAAACGAGCTTGGTTAGCAATCTAATTAGATACTAAATTTGATGTTCTTCTTATGAGAGCAAAATGCAATCCTTCATGTTTGTTCATCTCATCTCGAATGTCAGCCATGATTGAGCTAATTTTCCAGCTGGGCTCCTGTGAAGAGGAAGGAAGAGCTTTATAAACTTCTTCACAATCAATTTCGATGATGATTGGAGTATCTCCAAGAGAAACTATAAGTTTCACCACGCTGAGCAGGGACAACGCTTCAGCTTGCTGTGAAAATTCACATGAGATGAAGTATGCAGTGCCAATGATCAAGGTTCCTTCATGGTTTCTACAGATGGCCACAATCCCTGCAACGTTGGAAACCTGAGAAAAAGAGGCATCACAATTAATTTTGAGAGTGTCTTGAGCTGGAGGGGTCCAATTGGTAGCAATGGCCGAATGAAGAGTAGAGATGGTTTGATCCTGTTGAGAAAATGTGGTGTTCCTGAATTATGCGATAAGGTGGTTCACAGTTATAGTAGTTCTGATTGGATAGATCCTGGTCCCTTAAAACATGAAGTTGTTTCGGCATTTCCAAATTTGCCAACAAGTAGAAGCAATAATTTCCTCTGCCCGCCCTTTGTCATATCCTGCATTATGGCATTTTTGAGCATATCAAGGTACTAAGCATCCAGCCTTGTGACATTGTTTTCATCTGGACAAAACTGGAGCGGGGAAGCTATCCAGCACAGACGACTCCACTGGCAAAGCAAAAGAAGATGCTCAACTGTTTCAGGATAAGAATTACAAATCTTGCAGATTGGACTTTCGCTACATTTCCTCTTAAATTTGTTGTCCTCAGTTGAAATGAGATTTCTACAGGCTCTAAAAAAAAAGCTTTGATTTTTGCAGGTGCCTTAATGTTCCAAATGGACTTCCAAAGTTGCTTGGGGAAGATGTAGGACGAGCTAGAAACATGCTAAGATAAAATGTAATTGTTTTTCAAGCTCCTATACCTGCTTTTGACTGTGTAATCGCCTGGTTTCGTGTATGGCCAAATCAGTTTGTCTCCTCTTGGTGTGAATGGAAGTGGGATGCTCAGAATGAGACCTTTTGTGGTGTGATTGAAAGTTAGTTCGATCAACTCTCGATTCCAATGGCCTTCATTGATTAGCTCACTAACAAAGTTAACGGTGCATCCTTGCGGCTTTGTGATAGTCCTGCACTTAGAAATCCAGGGGTCAGTCCATATGCATACATTTCTACCATCTCCGATGCGCCATAGACTTTCTTGCTTAATGAGATTCATTCCAGCCATAAGGCTTCAGAAGGCCCATGATGGCCTTGACCCCAAATTTGCATTCTAGAAGCTTTGATTAGGGAAGTATTTCCCTTTGAGAATCTTGGCTGTCAAAGAGTAGGGATTATTAAGAATTCTCCAAGCTTGACCTGCAAGAAAAGCTTTATTCATAAGCTCAAAATCTTTGAAACCAAATCCGCCATCCCATTTAGATTGGGTCATTGTGTTTCAATTAATCCAATGGTGACTGTTAGAACCATTTCTCTTCCACCAAAAGTTAGAATGGAGCAAAGTTTCTTGCAAATTGTTTTTGGGATAAGAAAAAGTGACATGACATAGCTAGGAATGGCTTGAAACACAAATTTTATAAGTACTTCTTTGCCTCCTTCAGATAAAAACTTTTCCTTCCACCCTTGAACTTTCGATGAGAGACAGTCTAGGAGCCAATTAAGAGCTTCTGTTTTTTATTTACCCCAATGCGAAGGGATACCAAGATACTTGCCAAGATATTGGTTGCAGTTGACTCTAAGAAGGCTGTTGATTTCATTTTTTACAGCTTGTGGAGTATTGAGACTAAAAGAGATGTTGGACTTAGCCAGGTTGATGCTTTATCCTGAATCAAAACAGTAATGATAAAGGATATCCTTGAGAGCCATGGCTTCATGAATATTGGCTTCAATAAAGAATAGAGAGTCATCTGCGAACAAAAGGTGAGTGACCGAAGGACAATGTTTAGAGATTTGGACGCCTTTAATATGTCCCAAAGCCAATTGTTGAGCAAGATTCATAGAGAGGGCTTTAGTGAGGATTGCAAAAATGAATGGGGATAAAGGGTCCCCTTGACAAATACCCCTATTTGGAGAAAATGAAGGGAGTAATATCTCCATTCACCGAGATGCAATATTGGACTGAGGTAATCGTTCGTATAAGGATACTGATCCACCGAGACTGGAAACCAAGTTTCTCAAGCAGTAACTCAAGAAAGTCCCATTCGACAGAGTTGAATGCTTTGTTCATGTCAATCTTAATTGCTGCTTTGAAGACCTTTTTGCTCTTGAGAGTTCTAAGATGATGTGCAATCTCTTGCCCAATTATGAGGTTATCTTGAATTACTCTCCCATAAATGAATGCACTTTGGTTAGGAGATATAATCATATTCATGTAAGGTTTCAGCCGAAGCACGAGAACCTTAGAGATGATTTTGTAGAGAAAATTTGAGCATGATATAAGCTTATACTGTGACAGATTCTCAGGATTAGGAACTTTCGAGACTAGAGATATGATAGCTTAATTAAGGTCGTTGAGTGGTTCTCTGCCCAAAAGAAAACAGTTGACAGTTTCAAAAATATCAAATTTGATATGATCCCAGTACTTGTGAAAAAAGATACCTGGTAACCCGTCAGGACCCGGGGCTTTTGGCGGGTGAAGATTCCAAGTTGCTGCTTTGACTTCCTCCATAGAAAGAGGTCTAAGCAGGTCTTCGTTCATTTCGTTAGTCACGACTTGAGAGATATTGTTAAGGGCCATGTTCATATTCCTTGGTCTAGTAGTTGAGAAGATGCTTCTAAAGTGATTTTGAATAGAGTTACTAATCTCCTCTTGGCTGTCAATCCATAATCCTTCTGGAGTAAGGAGTCTTAGAATTCTATTTCTTGATCTTCTTTGAACAGTACAAGCATGAAAGAATTTAGTATTCTTGTCTCCATATTTTAACCACTTGATCTTGCTGCCCAATACTTTTCTTCGTTGCTCCAAATGCCCTGCAGCTTGTTGTTCAATTCACTAATTTTGTCCTGATTAGCTCTTGACCAAGGCATATTGTGCAAGGAGGTAAGCTGTATCTTTATCCTTTCAATCTGATTTATGTTGTTCGGGAATTGGATTTTGCTCCAGTTGAAAAGACTCCTCGAGCATGCATTAACTTTTCGGCATGGAAGCAAAATACCTTTTTTGGAATCGAAAAATCTGGGATGATTCCAACTGTTGCTGATCACTGTTCCATAATTCTCATGCTCTGTCCAGTAGGACTCAAACTTAAATTTTTTCTTTTGCTTTTGAATTTCAATCTCAGTAAAAAGAATGATGGGGCTGTGGTCTGACCCCAACGATAGGTGATTAACAACCCAGGCGTTATGGTAGATCATGCTCCAAGGCAAAATGCAAACAACTCTATCCAATTTCTCTTCCACATTTGCCTCTTCTTGCCTATTATTGTTCCAAATGAACTAACATCCTTTAGATTCCATATCAAAAAGCTCATTGTCATTCAAGAACTCTTGGAACTTCTGGATTTTGTAATTGGATATAGGCTTCTTCCCTTGCTTTTCAGAGTGGTTTTTAATATCATTGAAATCCCCTATCAACAACCAAGGAATATCTTTGTTTAGCTCCAATTCGCTGATAGTAGACCACAGAGAGACCCAATCTTTAAAACTTGGACAACCATGAAGCACCGTTAGTTTCCAGATGTGGCCTTGTTTAGTAGTAACTGATGTGTGGATAAAGTTGTGTTGATGCTTGATAATGCTCAAGGAGATATTATTGGTCCACAACAGAGTGATTTCCCCTGCCAAACCCATAGGATCGATACAAAAAGAGTGATCAAAACCCAAACTTTTTAGAATTTTTTGAAGCTTTTTTTCTTTGTTTTTTTGTCTCAAACAGACTTATTATATTGGGCCTATAACGAGACACAAGGTCTCTTAGATTTTGAACTATCAAGAAAGTGCCCATTCTTTGACAGTTCCAACTTAAGGCAATCATTGCTTTTGTTGGGGCTGTTCTCCGACAGACCCCAGCGTGTCAAGGTGAGCCTCGAGGGCGAGAGAAGAGGTTGATTCAATGGTCTTTTTCTCAGTTTTACCCGAGCTTCGACCAGAAGGAAAATTTCAAATTTTGAGTGCTTGATCCTCAATTGGGATATCCACAAGGGAATCTTTATTATCATGGGATTCATTATTGTTAGGAGGAGTATTGTCTTGATTAGGCGAAATTCTCCTCCTCTTATGTGAGACTTCATTTTTCCCTGAAAGTGATTTTCTTTTGGATGAAGGGTGAATGGTAATCTCAGTGTCTGGGCTTGGGTTGGGAGTAGGTGGTGAGTTAGTTTGTGATTTGGTGTGTTTAGGGTTGGGTGTAGTGAGTTTGTGGGATGATGTGTTATTTGTTGAGGTTAATTGGGCTTTGGGCTGAGTGCTTTATGTGTCTATGGTTGTTTTGTTTTTTGGGGCTGTTGTGTTGCTTGTTGAGACAAATTGTGGTGATTTTTTTTTTTCGGAGTCTTTGGGAAGAGGTTCATTCAGTTTAAGGTTTTTTGGCTGATAGTTGAGAGATTGGTTAAGGCTAACCTTCTTTTGGTTGGTTTGTGACCATTTGGTTGGTTTGCTTCTGAGAGAATTTAAATTTGACTGATTTGATATGACTGGGGGGCTGACATTGGGGTTAGTAGCTCCTTACAGGTTAACAGTATCCTGCGAACGAGTCTTTCCCCTTTGGGTTAAGTTTACACGGACTTTACCCGAAGGTCCTGCTTCAAATCTGTCACTGAGTGAAGTGGGTGAAAGTTTCATTTCACGTGATTCTGATGAGGGGTATTGCCCACGCGCTTCCTTGCTTGGAGTCACAGATGGATGTTTGGGGTTTCTTTTACTACTGGAGGATGATTTTATCCAAGGAGCCAGTGCATGTGGCTCAAAGTTGGCAGGAAGAATGCGTTCTGATTCTTGATAAGTAGGGCAAGTTGTGGCTTCATAGCTAATAAGACCACAATACTGGCAAAAGTTGCTCAATTTTTCATACTTGAGTCTGACCCACAGGTTTGGAAGGCCATTACGAGGCAGAGGAAACCCAGGAATAAGAGGCTTATTGATGTTCCACTTGACCCTCATTCGAATAATGTTGTTGCGGCTAAGCTTGCCTTCTTCAAAAGCCTCCATCTCTTCAAGTTCCCCCAGATAGGAACAGATCTTGTTGGCATTGTAGTGAGTGATATAAGTGAAAGGCAGACCATGGACCTGAACCCAAAATGATGTGAAGTTCAGTTCTATTTCTTCCGCTATGAGGTTTGGTTCCCAGGGTTGTAGAAGAAAGTGATGGCCTTGAATAGCCTATGGCCTGAGATTCTAGGCTTTTTCTTTGTCTTCTTCGCTTTTGAATTCAATGATGAATGTGTTGAACCTCCAAGGAATGAGTTCAACTGGTTCTTTAAGACCCCATGATCTATTAACAGTACTTCTGACAATGCCAAGAGCAATCATTTCCAACTGTTCAATCCTCGACTAAAAAACGAAGCAAAAGGTGAGAGCTTTCTATCATTTTCGTTCAAACATTATCCATGTTTACTTTGATATTCAAATCTTTCCCTCATCGGAAGCATTTTTTTACAACTTCACCAACCCATAAATTTCATATTCTTCAACTCAATCTATTATTATCAACCTCATCATCAAACCAAGCTGCAAAACCCATCTCAGAAAATACAAATCAAAACTCATTTAGTGTTGATTACTTCATAAACCCATATGGGTTTGCTCCAGAAAGGGCCCTTTCAGTCTCTAAATATGTAAACTTTGATAAAGCAAATAAGCCTGATGCTGTAATATCTTTGTTAAAGAACAAAGGGTTCACAAACACACAAGTCAGAAAACTGATTAACACTTATCCCTGTGTTGTTTATGTGATCCTAAGAAGACCCTTTAGCCAAAGTTTGAATTTTTCGAGTCGAAAGGCTTTAAAGAGACTGAGCTGCCTGTTATGTTATTGGGGGTCCCTAGTATCTTGAAAGGAAGCTTGCAAAAGCACATTGTACCAACTTTTAATTTCCTCAAAGATTTTCTTGGTTGTGATAAAAGGGTAATAATCACAATTAAACGCTGCCCATTGATATTGGGAGTATTTCGGTCTCGTGTAGTGCCTAAGATTGAAATCTTGCGAAATGCCGGTGTCCCTGATGCTAGGATAGTTGATATGTTGAAAGATTGACCGGCTGTGTTCATCACACGATCTCATAGATTCAAAGAGTCTGTGGATGAACTTAAGAAAATGGGATTCGACCCGATGAGCTGGACTTTTACTTTGGGGGTGTCAGTGTTGGCATTACAGAGTAGATTGTCTTGGAAAGAGAAAATGGAAGTGTATAAAAGATGGGGTTGTTCTGAGGATGAGGTGCTTGTAGCCTTTAAGCATCACTCGTGGTATATGATGGTATCAAAGGCTAAGATTGAGAGAACAATGGGTTTTTTTGTGAATGAAATAGGTTGGGAGTCTTCCAAGCTGTTGAAAAGCTCGTATTTGCTTACATTTAGCTTGAACGAAAGAATCATCCCAAGGTGTTCAATGTATCAAGTTTTGCTTCAGAAAGGTTTGATCGATGAACAAGTTAGCATGATTACAATCATTACCATGTTCGAAGAGTCCTTTCTGAAGACGTTTGTGTACTGCCATGAGAAGGAAGCTCTGAAGCTCGTAAAACTATACCAAGAAAGGTTGGAAGTTTCCTATCATCTAAGATTGGTATAATCCTAACACGCACTAGTTTCACTTAGTTTGGGTAAGATAATTATTCCGAGATGTCTTGTTTATCAAGTTTTGATGGCAAAAGGTTTGGTTTGGAAGGATGTGAACCTTAATTTTTATCTTTAGGCTCTAGAAAAGACATTTCAATAAGTTTGTGGAGGGCTACGCCGAGGAAGCTCCTGAGCTCTTGAAGCTATATAAAGTCTATATGAGATATTCTTTCAGTTTCCATCTAAAAGAGGAGAAGTTGATACGTATACGTAAACTTCGGAATAGAAAACCTCCTTAAAAGATAGATTGACCTTGGGGGAGCAGGAGAATTGATCCAGTCTTATAAAAAGAACTAGCAGCTTGATTAATATATAGAAAGCGCCCTCACAGGCCCGTTAGATCAGATTGAGTTAGAGATGAAAAGGACCGCTCAAGGCTATGGAGGATCTCAGTCATTTTGTCAGCTCCATGTTTGTCCTCCAACATTTCGACTATTCCCACCTAGGTCCCCGGCGTTGGTTGTTCAGATTAATTTCAACATTCATGTGTAAGAAGCACCAGCAAATTGATCTTAGATGCAACATCCAGTCAATTCAAGCTTCTTGACAATTCGAAGATTTCATGCCTCCCTTTCTTTCTTTGAGGAGGTGAGAGTGTGCAGGATGAAGGAATACGATTAGAATCTAGAAACCTGATGGATGACACTTCAACTCATTGCGTTTTATTTTATTAAAGCTATCAATGACACAGATTTATTATCTGCATCTGGAAAAGAGAACCTGGTGACCATGTCGTTTATCCTGGTAAATAAATGTAATGAATTTGGTTATTGACATGGGTTTGATGCTCCTGGGTTAAGGATGAGAAAAAGCGTTCTGAATTGAATCTATTTGCAGGTAACTCAACATCTAATGGAACCTTAATAAATCAGCAGCATAAAAAGATTCCAATTTTGAGTTTGCAACTGGACATGATCTCTTCTGCTTGTTAATGGTAATTCAGTAAGCTAAGGATGCTTTACATTGCTTTCTGGTGAATCTTGATTCTCTATTAGAGAGCTTCTTGTAGGCGTAGTACAATCCACCACAACAATAAAAATCGTTTGAAAAAGGTGACAACATTGGCCTTGTCTGTATCATCCCTGATAAGGGTAATTCCCGACTTGAGATTTAGCGCCCAACCTGTCTTGAGTGCTCTTCCTGATGACATGTCATTTTAGAGATATTCTCAAATCTCCGCGATTCACCACAAAAGATCATCTATCTTGAACTGACTTGATTGTCGGAGAAGGTCCTAAAAATAACCACCGGTGGTACATTTGTTTTGCAGGTCAAGTGCTCGGCTTAGACAGCAAACTTCATGAATGCTTGCTTAGGTCATTTCGAAGAAACGTGTATTTTTTTATTTTGTTTTTATTTATTTTTATGTCTCATGAACACATGCTTAAAATGAACAGTTAAAATCATACCTCATTGGAAACTTGGCGTCTTTGTCGGAGGCTTTTAAAATAATTATTTCACGTGCTAACTCGTTACTAAATAGTGTTATATTCTCTAAAATAATTATTTTGAACTTTAAATTTGTTGATGTAAAATGTTTAATTGAGTTATTATTTATATTCATGATTCTCGCTCATCAACTATACCTATATGATGTCTCTTATTAATGTGTGATATTACAATCACTCACGTTAGAAGCTTGACATCTTCATTCAAAGACACAATCGTTAAGGGAAAACACGGACTCTTATATCATTGCATCACGGTGCAAGCTTTAAGTCCTTTGCCCGCAAGTTGATTGGTGTGATAGCCTTAAAAATAACTTTAAGATCTCAAATCTAAGTGGCCTAAAATAATTAATCGAATTAAACTTGAATGCATGATACATATTTATAAATCATACTTCTATTTACCCCACGACAAAAAAAAAAAAAAATTCTATTTCCCTATTTAAGAACTCGACATTCTTGTTAGGAGGACAATGACTTGGAAATACACTACATCTCATATCATTAAGCTGCACCCAAATTCAATAGCAAAAAAATAGCTAAACAAGTTATTGCTTAAATCTTCAAATGTAAATCTCACTCATACTATGTCTTACATTAGGGTGAGACATTATTATTAGTTAAAAATAATTAATCGAATTATTATTTAAAAATACGATACTGTATCATACCTTCCACTAACGTGAATCAGACATTACTAGTGATGGTCAATAATGACCCAGAGGCTCAGAATCTGCCTACCCAGGTTTATTAGCCTAATATAGGCCCAGTCTCTAACCAGTACAACATAAGAGAGTGGTGGCGTTTTCACTGCAGGTGAAATTTTGCAAGGCCAACAAACTCTTTGCTGCAATCTCAACTCCTCTTAAACAACAACAAACATTTCAATCTTTTTCCACCGACATCAATATATATATAATCACCTATGTTTCATCTCATCCATAAAAGATCATTATTTAATGCAATTTTTTCTGCTAACATCAGTATCACTTATAAACCTTATTTTCTCCAAACCAACTTATTGTCAACATCAACATCGACATCAGCATCTCAAGATGTAGCAACAACCTTAAACACATCAAATGAGCACTCATTTACAGTTTCTTACCTTGTTAGCTCATGTGGGTTTGCATTAAAAAGAGCCATTTCTGTTTCTAAGTACTCTAACTTTGATAAAACCCCAGAAAAGCCCCAACTTGTCCGTACATTTTTCAAGAAGCATGGTTTTACTGATGTTGAAGCCTCAAAACTTATCAGAAAATTTCCACTGATCCTTAGATACAATCCCGAAAAGACGTTCTTGCCTAAGATGGAGTTTTTACAGTCGAAGGGATTATGGAGAGATGAGATGGGTAAGGTATTATGCAGAGCACCGAATGTGTTGGTAAGAAGTATGGAGAAGCAAATAATTCCAAATTTTAGTGTTGTAAGGGACTTGGTTGGCACTGATGATGATGCGATACATGTTATAAAACGTTGCCCCAAGATTTTGTCGCTAAATCTTGCACATTATCTGGTTCCTAGTGTTGAAATCTTGCGAGAGGCGGGTGTGCCTGAATCTAGGATTGTGTTTTTGTTGAGAAATTATCCCAATGTGTTTGAGAAACGGCACCATGAGTTCAAAGAATCAGTGGAGGAAGTGAAAACCATGGGGTTTAACCCTTTGAAATCGACTTTTATTCTAGGGGTTATGGTGATCGTGACGTTGAGTAAATCGACTTGGAAATACAAGATGGAGGTGTATAAGCGATGGGGTTTATCCGAGGATGAAATGTTGGGTGCTTTTAAGAATTATCCATGGTGTATGAATCTGTGCGAGGAGAAGATTATGGAGAGTATGGAGTTCCTGGTGCGTGAAATGGGATTTGAGCCTCGTGTTGTTATTAGGAGGCCACAAGTGATTTCAAGGAGCTTGAAGAGAACAATCATCCCGAGGTGGTCGGTATATCAGGTTTTGCTTTCAAAAGGTTTGGTCAAGCGGACTTCTAAAATACCTGCGATGCTGGAGTATACGGAAAAGATGTTTCTTAAGACGTACGTGGAGTCTCATAAGGATGAAGCTCCTGAGCTGTTAAGACTGTATCAGGAGAAGTTGAAGCTCTCAAAGTGACATGCATATTGGAATGAGAAAATGGCTTTAGAATCAATATTACTCAGCTATGTATAGTATAGTCTTACTCATTGTTGGATGTAAAGCATTAATTGGCTTCTTTTCTACAACAATGTGATGGATTTGATTCTACTCGCTTGCTGTAGGACATCAGTCCCCTATCTTATTATGGCAAGTAAAGCTGGAACTTTGAAAGCATGGAGTATATCTGCATAGCGTCTTGCTTATGGTTTTTGAAACAATCTTTGATCAAAATTTGTTAGGACATTGTTTGATCTATGATTAATTGGTTTCTCTGCACTAATCACATCTCGTCTTTCCCTTTCACAATGATGATGAACATACTTGTAGCTTTTCATTTTTATGATAATATAAATGCATTGCCCTCTTTCTTTTTGGATCTTAACTTAGAACTTTGTATTAATTTAAGTTTGTAATTACAAGGAACTAACCGATGCCAGAGCTCGGTTAGTTGCACTGTTTAGGCTGTTACATTTAACATCCAATCATAAGATAACAATCTGTGATCATTGAATGAACTGTATTGTCCTTTGAGTGCTAAGAGTTGGTGCTATTTCAATTCCAGTTTTTCAGTTTTCTATTTTGGCCCTGTTGTAGATTTGGAATCATTGGAAGTCCCATTAGGCTTCTTAATCTCAGTTCTGTTTATATGTGTATAACGTGTTCGCTTCTGGTGCTGACATTCATCATCTTACTATCATCTCCTGTTTTTTGCTAGATGTTTCTTTTTCTTTTCTGTGTCTTTTGCTTGGGGTTCTTCTAGCTTGAAGCCTTTTAGTATCAGGGAACTAACAGGTGAGTCGTTTCCATCTTCACGACTGCTATAGGAAAGATGGTTGTGTCGTTGTGTTGTGGGAAGTAGTCTCCTCTTTATATTCATACCGCTACTACAAAGAGTATTACACTCCTTGATCGTGAAATATTGATTACTTGTTATTGTAGTCCACAAGAACATGGATGTTGTACTCTTCAAGATCATCCAGAAGCACCATATTCTGTTTTTCATCTCATTTAACCAAAATAGAGTAACTGTGCAAAAAAGTCAAAAGATTGAAAAATATTACACCTTGATCCTTAATCTGTGTTGATTCTCAGAAGCTTGGAAAATCAAATAAGAATAATAGGTGTAGGTAATCTTGTAATGTATCTTGGACACATGGGATTAACAACACTCATAGGCTCCAATTAGATTTTTGTAACATATCATCTTGTTACTAGTATTTGTTTTTATGACGAGGAACTCACCTTAGGCAGACCACCTGAATCCATCCTAAGGTTATTAAGGTGGGTCTCAACACACGATTGAGCCATTCAAGGGATTTAGCTTTTGTTACTCAAGTTGTAGCTCGAGGATGTCTAGTTTCTTCTGTTGTACTCTTGTAATGAACACATGGGATTAACAAAACTCATGGGCTCCAATTAGATTTTTGTAACATAGCATCTTGTTATTAGTCTTTTTCTACTGACGAGAAACTCACATTAGGTAGGATCAATTATCCCAAAGCTATAAACCATGTGATGTAACAACGAACCTCAATGTATGCTCTAAATTAATCAAGAGTCTGTCTTTGTGATACTAGTTTTTGCTAGCTTGAGGATGTCTAGGTCCCTCTGTTGTCATCATTCTAATTTTTGGATAATGTAAATGCTTACTTTAGACTAATAAAGTTGGTACTTGTGGTTCCAATTTCTTTTATCTAATTTTCTTCTTTTCTCATGATGCTAATTAGTCTTGTCCCACCCAAAAGAATTGTAATTTTAGTTGCTGTTAGCACCTTGAATGAATCTCTTCCCTGTTCACCTGGACCCCAAAAAATACTATGTTGTCACTTAACTCTTACATATTCATTAATTTCGGCTTCTAAAACTACTTAGCCTCAATAACAAAATATTCTGAATTCGCCTGTGTGGTTAGTTATGAATCTCAATATCTAATTCTATCTAGTCTCCTAATCATGTTAAGGATATTAGATAATTTTATTCGGAGAGCTGAAGTGGAGGGATCACCTATATAAGATTCTAAACACCAGTCGATGATCTCATAATGTTATAATGTTAAGAGAGAGATCTAAGAGCGGATAATTCATGCTCGTCGGACAAATACGAAGACAAGAAACAGAATCAGGAAAATGAAAAGCAAATGAGACAGAGAAAATAGAAAACTTCGAGCACTGCAATAATAGCAGCCTCAGGAGACCCAACGTGATCAGCAGATCAACTGATACACACTTCCATGAAGGATCTATGATCAGATCAGTTTGCTAACTCCTGTTAATAGGCTTTAATAGGCTTCAATCATATGAACAGACTTAATAATAGGAAGATCTTATGGCAGTAGCTTCACAATCCCTGTGCGGGTATATCTTCGATGCTTAAGCAAGATTCTGCTGAGGTAGCATTGAACCTTCCTACGATCTTATAATAAACGATCCAGCTGAACCTGACTGTGACAACTATGCTGGGCATACTTGCCGCCGCTCCTTAAGGTTACCTGTTGTATCATACACTTCTTGCATTCTTTCCCACGCTTCATATTTAGCCTATAGGGTGGGGCCAACTGGAGGAAGACAACATGGGGCAAAGCTTCGAGTGACTTGTTAGGGCTGTTGAAGAGCAAAGAATCAAATCACTAGAAGCTCCTCTGGCGTGCCCAAGCCTGGCGTGCCCAAGCCGAGCGGTCCTCGCTTGCCCAGGCCTGCCAGCACAATAAGATAATGAGGGATTAACTGTCTTAGCTCTTCCGTATGTCAATTACTTTCATTTCCTAAACTCATAATCACGACATGGATAATACAGACCGAATCTTAAACTTCAATAACGTCCTCAAAATCAATCAGATCACATTATACGAACAAATAATTCAATATGCACCACCAGCAGTGGAGTATAAGCTGAAGCCATATGGAAAGAGAGGGGGAGAGGGCTATCAGCACAAGCTCACTACTCAGTGAACCTTTTTGCTCGCTGAATCACCAATGCTCAACCAGATTTGTTTACTAAGTCAATGTATAAGCTACAGGAAATCTAGAGTTAAGGCCGTCAAGCAAAGCAGCCTATTTTGTCAAACTTTTCCTCAAAAATTATCTTCCAACAGCCAATAGGTACATTTGTGTCAAACTTTTCCTCAAAAATTATCTTCCAACAGCCAATAGGTACATTTGTACGACCAACAACTATAATCTATAATACAAAATTAAAACCATAAGATCGAAAATATAATAAAATTTAGCTCAATATATAATTTGCAGGAAGAAGGAAGAATTAGCCTTCTTACTATTGCAAAGGAAATTAAAACCATAAGATCGAAAATATAATAATTTAGCTCAATATATAATTTCCAGGAGGAAGGAAGAATTAGCCTTCTTACTATTGCAAAGGACCAAATAATGTTAAATTTCAAGAATCAATGCTAGAAAGGAATTAAAACAAAAAGCAAGAGTTGAGAACATATCAACAAATTATCAGCACAAATGACATGGTCACCAGGTTCTTTTTTCCAGATGCAGATAGTAAATCCTGCTCTCTTTGATTTAGTAAGTAACTGAGTGCCTTCGGCTATGCCGTGAAACAGCTTTAATCACATAAAAGTGCTAGAGTGAAGTTCCATCCATCAGGTCCTAGTTTTCAATCATATTCCTTCACCCCTCACACTCTCACGTCCTCGAGAAAGAGAGAGGAAGGCATGAAATCTTCGAATTGTGAAGAAGCTTGAATTGAATGGCGTTGCATGTCAGACAAACCCAATCTCTCCAAAAACTGCAGGGCCAATCCAGATCAATCCACGATCAGTTTGGCGACGCTTCTTACACATGCATATTGAAATCAATCTGAAAGAGCCATCTTTTTCTCATAGAGCTCCAAGAGCTCAGGAGCTTCCTCGGCATAGACCTCCACAAACTTCTTTAGAAACGTCTTCTCTGGAGCCTCAAGAAAGGAATTAAGGTTCAAAGTCTTCCGAACCAAACCTTTTGCTGTCAAAATTTGATAAACCAGACATCTAGGAATAATTCTCTTATCCAAACTAAGTGAAATTAATGCAGGCCTTTTCAGTAAAACAGAAGACTTGAACCCCATTTTGTTGACAAAAAAATCCATCACTTTCATAATCTTATCTGCAGACGCTATCATACACCATGGATGCTTCCCAAAGGCCACAAACACCTCATCCTCAGACCAACCCCACTTCTTATAAACCTCCACCTTCTTTTCCCATGTCAATTTACTCATTGCCCGAAAGGCATGAATCGCGATAAGAAACTTTAACAACAATGGATCAAATCCCATCTCCTTAACCTCCTCAACTATCAACCTAAACTTGGCATTATCCATCGTCATGTCCCTAGGCTGGTATGTCAACAAAATCGCGATATTTGAGTCGGGCACCCCTACTTCCCTCAAAACCTCAATGTTAGGCAACACACTGGTATGCAGATCACAACACAAAATATACCCGAATCGTTTCAAACTACACACAGTCTTATCCTGTGATTGAATCAGACTACTAAACAGATCAAACGATGGTATAATCTGATTCTCCAAACTCCTCTTGAATATATTAGGTGTTCTTGACAATATCATGTTAATATCTTCCTTTTTAAACCCTTTCGACTCGAAAAATTCAATCTTTGGCAAAAGGGTCTTCTCAGGATCACATACAATGACAGGTGGGAACCTCCTGATGAGGCTTGTGATTTGGGGCTTTGTAAAACCATGTTGTTGCAAGAATGATATGACTGCATTTGGCTTATCTGGCTTGTCAAAGTACAAGTACTTTGAGGCTGAAACAGCCTTTTCTGGAGCAAACCCACATGTGTTTATGAGGTAATTAACAGTAAATGAGTCTTGATTTGCATTTTCCGAGGGGGGTTTTGAAGCTTTTTTTATGAAACTTGATAGTAAGTTGAGTTGATAAAAATGCAGCTTTTGTGTAGGTGAAGTTTCAATAGAATGCTTCAAATGAGGAAAAGATTTGCATATGAAATTAAACATTGAAAAAAATTGAAGAAAAATGGTGGAAAGCTCTCGCCTTTTGCTTTGCTTGAATTGGTTGTTGCCAATTTTGAATTTGCTTCTCATAAACCCTAAAAACTATTACACACACTCTCAGTTATAGTATCGGTGTGGGACCTGTTAAATCTACACAGAAAACGACATAGTTTTGCTGACTATGGTAGTCTATGTTTATTTTATTTTTTTAATAAAATTTAGTCTCAAAAACTCTCACTATTTTACATTAAAATAAGAATTATATTACACTAGTGATTCTATGGGTTTCTTTTCCTATAGATTTATTTTGTCTTTGTTTAAATTTCTTGTATCGTGTTGAAATTTTAATAATCCACAATAATTTTGATAACATTTCTTTTTAATTTATGAAAATGTGGCCCATCGTTCTGTGTGTGTATGTTTATGTTATTTATTTATTTATTTAATTTTTATCGTTCCTTGTGTTAATAGAGGAAGTTTTCTTGTATCCGATAATGGCTGAAGTTTTCCTATTACATTCATATAAATTACAATGAGTACCAGATTATTCTAAAATCGCATGTCTAATGTGTAATTATGAGAAAATAAATATATTTTTTTTTTGAAAATTTATCCATAATTACTTTTTTTTTTATATATATAAAGAAGGTTTAAAACTATACAATACATAATATAACCATAAAGAATTAAATTCGTAACCTCTCACATATAACGATGCACATACTAACGAACCCCAACCCTGGTGGTTTATCCATAATTACTTAACCTGATTCTTTTTTCCCCCTCTTTTTTGGCTCTTTATCATTTTTTTTAAATATAGAATTGAAAATTAAAACCTTGAACGGAATTTGGCTTAAATCTCCGAGTGTAACGATACGTCTCAATCTATGCACCGATCCAGTTAAAATTATTCAAAACAGATTACGTGAATCGAACCCAAAAATATATCGTATTCAAAATACTACTAGGCTGTCCCTTAGGGACAAGAAAATCCTAATTTGTTGTTGGCATACCCTCACACCCATATTCTTCTTTCTTAATTAGATTTTCTTAGTAATGATTTGTAGAGATATAAAAATTTGCTCTAGTCTTTTAAATAAGCGATCTTATGCAGTGACATAAAACCTTACTAAATGTCGTTCGATTAGGAAAAAGCATAGGAGAGACAGAAAACCCTCATCGTATCATATCTCTTATTATTATATAGTAATTTAGCATAGGAGATTGACACTTCACAAATCATGTAGTAATTTAGCATTGTTATTCCCATAATAGAGGAGGATACAAGTTTCTTCAATATAAATTTATCCAGAATTTCAACTTGACTTTTTTTTTTTTTTTTTTGGGGTCAAAAGTAACAATGCATTAATCAAACAAACATACAAATAAGTTCAAGCCCAACATAGGCTGAGCAAACAGAATGGGCCATGGCCCAGTACAATCACACCAAAATACAGGAAAGGTACAACAAGGACAACCACACATAGCTAGGCCAAAACAAGAAAGCCCGAAAATAAAACAACCCAAATAGTCCTAAGTAAAGTAGTGCCAACAAGAGCTTGTGACATCCCACCAAAATCCAAGACGACTACCCAATCACCATCAACTCTGAGAAAAAGCCTGTTGAAAAGACTATCAAAGCAACAGTCTAAAGGAACCACAAGACACCAGTCACCAAGAAGAGTTTGGCGGACCATCAACCCAGATAGAGGATGGGTCTGGAATTTTCAACACCAAAATGGTCTAGACATTTTGAGAACTGAAACGAACCCTTTAAGCCCTGGGCTTGAATAAGTGATAACAACGACCACTCTATCTCCTTTACAACCAACAAGAACACATGCGGGAACAAGAGCACCAAAATAACCAAGCTAATAAAACTCCATATCAATTGAGGACGAAAATTGACTAGAAAAATTCAAGCACATCATTCAAGGATAAGTCAGAAGCCCACTTGTACCACAACAAAGGACTAAAACACACAAAAATAGAAAAAGGGCCTTAAGCCCTCGGATCTACCACTGAACACAGGAGCCACAAAACAAAATTCAAAAGCCAACCCAGGACCGTCAAAAGAGTAAACCAAGCGGATATGAGGCACAAGACCAAAGACAGACCAACAATGTGGATAAACTCCATCAAACGGCAGATTGTGGCCTAGCTCTGAGGCACCATCATCGGTGTCATCATTGCCCATAACAAAAAAGAAGAACAAACTCCTCCAAGCACAGGACCAAGAAGCTGTCAAGCTTCCAGAGAAAGAGAATGGAAGACAGTTACCTATAACACCCCAACTCGACCCTTTCTAAGATTAAGTCGAGACGCTACGAAATTTCGGTATGACAACATTTGAAACTAGGTACTAACCCAATTTATAAACCTTCACAAAAACTTCACAACAACAAATAATTCACAACCATTCAAACTCGAGTCATTCTCATACATTCCTAGTACCCTGTCATCCGTCTCACACTTCATAAACATCACTTTACAAAACAAGAGTTCAAAATAAGCCAACAAGACAAGCAATATATACATAGTTATAAAATAGGACTAATTACATCACCTTTTACATCAAGTCCTCAAAACTACAAGTAAACTATTTAGCATAATTATATATATACATCACAACAAGCAATCAAGTCTCGGGCGTCACATTCTTCCTCCCTTAAAACAATTGCGCCCTCGTAATTCTCACTTAACGTATATGCAAGTTATCACATAGAATCAAGTACCACATAATGCACATTGACCACGTATTGCATATTGATCACATAAGCACGTTGAGAACATAAAGCACATAAGCACATTGATAATATAAAACACGTCATTTACATTTGTCCACTTAACACATAAAACATGCATAGATTCATTCAAGACACTTCTACAAGCAGACCACTACCCCACAAACCGAAAACCCTATCCCAGCCTATGAGCTATCTAAACTCTGATACCACTAAATGTAACACCCCAACTCGACCCTTCCTAAGATCAAGTCGAGATGTGACGAAATTTCGGTATGATAACATTTGAAACTAGGCACTAACCCAATTTATAAATCTACACAAAAACTTCTCACAACAACAAATAATTCACAACCATTCAAACTCGAGCCGTTCTCATACATTCCCAATACCCTGCCGTTCGTTTCACACTTCGTAAACATAATTTTACAAAACAAGAGTTCGAAGTAAGCCGACAATGCAACGCCCCGATCCCTCACGAGACCGGAGGCTCTAATAACCAAGCTATTCTCAACCCAATCCCAACCCGGTCTCAAAATTTTAGGAAAAAAACGAACAGAGTCTCCCCTGTACCGTGGACATTCTGAAAACCTGTAAACACTCAAGAAAGTCACAACACAATAAGGCAAGCTTTTATAACTAAAGTTCAAAGGTTCATGGCCATCCGAGTCTTGAGGCATACAATAGTTTAGATTCACACAAGCATGCAACCAACTTGACTTCTTCATAAAACCGCTTATCATGCCATTCTATGATAACTTTGAAACATACTTAGAAGTTGAACCAACATGTATCAAAACAATCACACCCAAGCATGCAAAGCAACTAGAAATAGAAATATAAGTTATTACAAGCCATAGAATTTCCACTGCTAATACAGTCATTTGGCTTCCAACTTACATATTACACAAATACATATATGAGCCTTAACGCCCCAAAACAGATTATAACATAGAACAACAAATTCTTCACATAGCAACTAGAAAGCACATCCACCTCAGACAACAATCACACAGCAACTAAGGCAACTCCTTCAACTGCGCCACCTGAAACATGTTAGTGAGGTATGAGCAACCACTGTTGCCCAGTGAGGGATATAGTTTCCCGGGGCGTGCAATGCAACAGGTAATACAGTTAAACAACAATAACAATTAGACAATTAAAGAAACAATGATAGCTTAAATAACCACACATTTAAAAGGATACATTTCACATAACCCCTATACACCAATCTTCGCTGGTCTTCATTCACGATCCACGAACCACGATCACGATCACGATCACGATAAGCCGGTATCCCAAACACCAAAGGGTACTCCGAATGTACCCAATCCTACGACCCAACACCCCCTGGCAATCTCCGGACCAGGTGAGTGAGGGAATAGGGTACGGAGCTAGAGCAACCAACCCTGGCAAGCCCGCTGCCGCCCAGAGAGGCCCATCGCATCCGCCCCGACGATAAGGTTGCGCAACCCTTGACTCGATAACACAGGAAGCAATAATAATAACAATATAACAAAATAAGCCGATACACAAATAAGGAGGACAACAAAAGAGGTTGTCCTCGAGCACACACATCATCAATCACACCATACGATGAAATATGATACATTCATTAGTCTATAATTGCTAAACTAATCCAACTAAAACACTTAAATCACTTAGTATCGAATATTTAGCATATAACAAGATAAGACACATAGAATGCACATAGAAATGATCCCTCACCTTTTAGGAAGCCAAACCTGCGCGAATTAAGCCAAGATTCCCTCAATATTCTCCAAAAGCATCAATTCCCTTCAATTATCACTACCTAATACAATCAACTATATGCATAAGAAGTGATTTCTTATTCTCAACTAAAGCTAGTTCATAAAGACATTAAATTATCCAACTCTATTTGATTCCCTTTAATTCGCATAACTAACAATATATTTCATGGTTTAACAATCATTCTAATCAATATTTGAACAATACATAAACTCAAGTGATCACATATGCAACATTCTTTAATTTTCAAGTATCAGACAAAGACAATAGCATAATAAATAACATATACATAGCCATTCATATAAGTAGAAACACTATATAACATCTAACCAATAAGTTATATAAGCGTATCTTTACACATATAATGCAATTAATAAACTATATAAACATGTTTACTCAATCTTTAACTAGTATCAATATAATTTAACTCACAATTTCTCCGAATAGATGAACTTGTTACATAAGTACATTTAAACATTTATCCAATCAATCAAGAATCAACTAACAACAATTATTACCATGGTTCATTACTAGTTCCTTTAGTCCATTCTAAATTCATACTCAACCAAATCCATGTAAACCAAGCAACTTAATTCACGAGACTTCACTACTATAATACGTACACTACACAAAGGCATATAAACATTTAATTACTCAATTATAAAGCAATTATCATGAAATTAACTATGCGAACACAAAGGGGTCAATATTATACTTTTCACAAAACTTAACCAAAAGCTCACACATACCTTAGAATAGCATGTAGACACGCTAGGAGCAACTAAAAAGCAATACAAGTACTAACGCAATTAATTCATTCATTTCCCCTTTGTTCAACTAGGCTATTTAGCTTCCTATCGGAATTTAATGATCAAGTTAAGCTAGCTAACTATCCTACCAATCTAAGGATACCTAAATACCTCATTTAGAACCTCCAAATCATAACCTAGAGTACAAGTACACGAAAACACCAAAAATGCCTCTTTGTAGGTTTACACTACAAGTACCAATTTCGGAACCCAAACAAGCGAAACGAAAGCACTTCTAAGGTTTCAATACTTAATAAAGACTAGCCATAACCTCGAAACGTGCCCGGATTCAAGTTAAACCCGAAACCCCTTATTAAAGTAGCCTATTTTGATCAAATTTCTCAAATTTTGAACATAGCAATTACAATTAACATTTTTTCCACGCTTATGGACCTAATTAGCAACTACTAGAAGCCTCGAATCGAATTAAATTGTAACTTTTTTTCGGAAACCCTAGTTTAGCACTATTCATCATCTTCCCCAAGTGTCATTTTCATTTTCAAGCATTCAACAAGCATTTTAAACCATCAAACATATTCTATAAAGTCATTAGAGCATATAAGAATCAACGGAACAAGAATTAAACTACTACAATATTAGATCACAAAAATAATAATACAAACTTTAATTGAATTTAATACAAAAATAGAATGCACCCTCACCTCTTTTGAAGATCAAAAAATGGTCTTAAGGTCCTAAGGATGAAGCACAACCAATTTGGGAAGCAATGGAAGCAAGAATGAAGCAAAGAGTAATTTTTTTTTAAAGAAGTTACTATTCCCGTAACTCTTTTTTGGCCATTTTTTTGACCCTTTTTTTTTTTTGTTTCTTGGCTTTTAATATTCTCATAAGATGGTCAAAGGGTAGGTCAAGCAAATATGGTATTTTAGTAAGAGTAAATGGGTCATTTGGGTGATTAAATTTCAGCAAAATAAAATACCAAAAATCTGAAAAATCCCGCTGGTACTATTCATCAGACATTTCACGAATTTTTTCCCATTGATCCCGATATGCAATGCACGCACAGTCAGGGGCTATAGTCTCCTAAAACTATGTAGTATTTTATAAAAATATAAAATGCATGAAAAGAAATATTTGAATTTATGGAAATATAAAAAAAATAAAGTAATTAGCTAAATTACATCTAAGTTAACCATTTAATGAATGCAATTAGTGAAGTGCTGGGTTCGGGGTGTCACAGACAAGGCAAACAATATATACATAGTTACAAAATAGGACTAATTATACCTCCTTTTACATCAAGTCCTCAAAACTACAAGTAAACTATTTAGCATAATTATATATATATACATCACAACAAGCAATCAAGCCTCAGGCGTCACATCACCAAAGTGAGCACAAGACTAAACTTTAGTCCAAGTGAGGCTTGCCCAGACCACATCAAGTGGTCTAGGGATAGCGAGACTCTACAAGAGGCACCTGTAAATGGTATGAGAAGGGAGGGAGATCTCAAGAGGAGCCACGACATAAAGTCGAGCCAAGGAAATGCAATAGGCTAAGCCCAGGTAATCCCATGGAAAGGTCTGATAGGATTAAACCCACAATAGAGGGTCCTAGAGGTTCCCTCTCTAGGAGAGAGACAACCCCAGGGTGGAACTTTTGTTTTTTTACACAGAGAGAGTGTTCGAAGATAGAGAACCCTAGGTATTCCTTCACGTGATGGGCTCGGTCCCGAGATGCCCGATATAAGGAAAAACACTTGAACATGGAAATATTAACTTTGTTAGAAGATCAATAGAATTCATGCCCATCACATGAATGTATATAATGGGTTGTTAGGCACTAACACCAAGTAAAGGTATCACATTGTATACACCTACATATATATTGTCTCTCAAAAAACATCCACTAAAGTCAGATTCAGTGAGTTAAGACTTGTTATTCAAAGGTTGCTCACTTAATTGTCGAAATCTATCTCACATTATGAAACCCCATGTTTTTGTACCTTACCATGGGAACCACTTCCAAATGTCAACAAGACTAATCTGCTACTAACATAGGGTGGGCCCCACAACACATGTGGGGCCTATCCCCCACCCACAATTGGACAAGTCCAGCTAACGTTTACAATATTTTTCATTGTTTCAGTTATAAATCATCTTTGCCCAAGAGGAATACTCAAATTCTTCAAAAAGACGAAATAAACGCATAGACTTTTCCAATTCACAAAGTTGATCATATTTATATTCTTTCATGGGATGAGACACACAAGACCAATGTTGTTGTCACGCCCCGAACCTAAATCCCCAGGCCCGTAGGCGAGACTGGTGTTGTAGGCATAAGAAAATAACTATTTGGGCCCTCTTTTCTACTGTCCCAAAATGGTTAACCCAAGTTATCCCACCCACATTTCTCACTTATAAACCACTTACAAATACTATCAATATCCGATGTGGAATATTACATACACCCCCCGTTAAGAACTTGACATCCTTGTCAGGGACACACAACAAACCAAGGACCAACCAGGTAGTGAAGGATTCTAGAAGTGGCTCTTATGAGTTCAAGAGGTGGCTCCCACCATCTCCTTGGTGTAGCACTTTGTCCCGCATAGCACTTAATTCCCACACCGGCTAGTGACTTTCTCTAATACCATATGTCACGCCCCGAGCCCAAACCCCTAGACCCGCAGACGAGACTGGTGTTGTAGGCATGAGAAACTAAATACTTGAGCCTTTTTTTCTACTGGCCCAAAATGATTAACCTAAATTATCTTTTATACCCACAACACCCACTTATAAACCACTCATAAACACTATCAATATCCAATGTGGTATGTTACAGTTGTAGCCTTCCTTTTCAAGCTACTGTTATGTTAGTGTCAAATGATACTATACCTATATGAAGCTCCAAACTGTGAATAAAGATCCGCCAGAAAGCAATGCACCATCGTCTTCATACTTATTAAAATTACCACAACCAAGTAGAAGAAACTAGGATTCTCGGGTATCCTAGTTGGTGGACCATCAGATGTTGAGTTACCTACAAATAGGTTCAATTCATAAAGTATTAGAAGATAGCCGGAGTATCAAAATCCATGTGAATAACCAAAAATTCATTGCAACTGGAAAACATGCAAAGGCTAGACCAATGTCATACAATAAAAGTTTCAATTATTCAAAAAAGAGATTGAAGATATTATTACATTCGAGTGTAGCAAACATTGTTTTTTCTATTTTTTGTTTGTTCGGAAAATGAACCGGTCTCTCGAAAAACAAAAACACCGAGTAGAAGAAGGACTTTATAGCAAGATAATGAATGTTAGCACCAGACACCAGCTTATTATAAACGTGCAAGCAACATAGATATTACTTGAGAACAATAATTGTTCCTAAATGATCAACTATATATATCTGGCGTGTATGCCCCACACGGCCTTGATCATTTTGTAGCTTTTCTCTATGGTTTCCAAAGCTTTGGTTCTACCCTGTCATTCATCTAATGAGAACACTCTTCTTTGAAGCGTATGATTTTCTCTTTCTTTTAGCGATAACAAAATGCATACATGAACTGAACCTATAAAGAATGAAATCGTATGTAAAATCTTTCCTGATATCTTGAAGGAGACAACTCTTCTTTGGTCTTCCAGAAGGAAAATCTGGAAAAATCCTACTCCGGCGAGATTTAGTTAAACATATCGCGAAGAAGTTGTAATGCCATGAATGCATCAACCATCTGCAGAAATAGGAAATATGAAACATCGAAGTTACCAAGAGACGAGTATTGTTCTTTTCATTATCCAGGTACTAACGTTATTCTCTTAACATGATAAGATATGTCAAAGACAAGGTATACATCCCTGATTCTCTCAACTAACAAGTGGTGGAGTGAATTTATGAACGAGTACAAAAACCTCATACCAAGAATAGACTTAATGAGATTCCTAGTCAGGTTTCTTGGATATGATCGCTTAAAGGTGAGACTTTCATAGAAAACAATTGAATTTCTACTAGATGCAACCTTTTCTAGACTTTAATCATTCTCAAGTCTATAAAGAGAGTTGCAAGAAGCAATAGCAGTTCAGAAACTTAACAAATACAAATTCAGAGTAACAGAAAAAATTTGAAAAGTATGCATACAAGGTAAGTCCCCACCAACAGTTGAAAAGCGTGAACGCAAAAGAGAGTAATCAACACCCAAAAGTTGGATAGAATGGTACTGACTTTAAGAGTTTTATGGAAATTGATCCGAGTCAAATAGGCAGTCGTCTAAGGTGCTATAGACCAGCTAGTGGACATTAAAAGCTATATCTTATTGATTGAAGAAACATTCACATCTTCCGACATAATATGGCAATGATCAGTCAAATATATAGTTTTAACATATAGTTATTTATAGACCACTTCATACCTGAAGCTCTGGAAAGAATCATGTGACAACATCATAATAAAAAAATGATTTTTCTGAAGAAACAAAAGTTTGATTATAACAAAACATATTGAGTGAAATATAGTTTATCTCCCTGTGTTTTATAGAAATTGCACCATAGCCCCTGTGTTATGGAAAGTAGCATAGAACCCCCTGTGTTAATACTAAACGTTGCATACTCGTTCAAAATTTATTTTTGTCAACTTTGATTAACAGATTTTGTCGAAAGACTATTTTGCCCTTATATAGTTTATAACCCCCTGGGCGAGTATGCAACGTTTTTTCATAACACAGGGGGATAGATGCTATTTTTTCATAACACAGGGTCTATTGTGCACATTTCGCAAAACACAAGGGGGTAAACTATATTTCACTCAAGGGTATTTTTGTCTATCACATCTATGATAGACGAGAGCCACGCGCGTGTATTATATTTTCGTTAATTATAACGGATTTTTAAACGGCGGGGTGTAATATGCAACATTCCGGTAAAACACAGGGGGTAACTGCTATTTTTCATAACATAGGGTTTGATACACACTTTCGATCTAACACAGGGGGCTGTATGCAATTTACCCAAACATATTTACCAATGGTGAAAGTTTGATTTTGCACAATCCTTCCTCAACCAATGTTCCTTAGAAATTTTGAACGATAAAAACAATTAGATAAGAGCAACAAGATAGTAGGGAAAACAGGTTAAGTATGCTTCCTGAGCACATGCATAAGGAGATGAAGAATCGAACAAACTACTAGAAAGAGAGGAAGGAAGGAAAAAAAGCAATTCCAAAGGTGGAATAAATTAAGAGAAAATTGCACAAAAAAAACAAACAAATATCTAATTATTATGTTTTCACCAAAAAGGCCTTGTCACGAGTTGGATTCAAACCAGCACGTTTGGGCAAAAGACAGAATGCGCCGTATTTAAAAGAATCCAACTACAATTTGACGATGATATATTGACACCATATGGAGAAATATGTATATACACATATTATCAGCAAGCTTATTATTGCTTGCATGCGTTTTTACAATATAGTTCAATACAAAAGCTTGGAGAAATTACTATAATGTGTAGAATGACTGGATCGCTATTGAAACACATCCCACTACATGGCCAACAAAGTGTTCAATACTGCCAATGAGTAAGTAAGCCAAGTAAGAAAGTAAACTAAGCTAAGCTATGTAAGTAAGCTAAGCTATGGTAAAAGCTATATAAGAAGTAAGCTAAATTAGGTAAGGTAAACCAAGTACGTAAGTAACCTACATAAGTAAATAAGTAAGGTAAGCTAAATAAGAAGTAAGCTAAGCTAAGGTAAGCAAGTATAAGCTAAGTAAGTAAGCTAAGTAAGTAAACTAAGCTTAAGTAAGCTAAGCTAAATAAGCTGAGCTAAACTAAGCTAAGATAAGCTCTAAATAAGTAAGCTATGTAACCTAATCTAAGCTAAGGAAGTTAGGTAAGAAAGAAATCCTAAGTAAGCTAAGCCAAGGCAAAGTAAGCTAAGAAAGTAAACTAAGTAAGTAAACTAAGTAAGTTAAGCTAAGTTAAGTACACTAGCCAAGTAAGTTGAGTTAAGCTAAGGTAAGTCAAGCCAAAGTAAACTAAGTTAAGCCAAGTAAACTAAGCTAAGATAAATAATCTAAATTAAGTAAGCTAAGCTCAACCAAGCTAAGTAAGTTAAGCAAGTTAAGCTACACTAGGCTAAATTAAGTAAACTAATGAAGATAATTAAGCTAAGCTGAGTAAGTAAGCTAATAAAGTAAGCAAGCTAGCTAAGCTAAGTAAGCTAAATAAACTCAGCTTAGCTAAGTTAAGCTAACTAAGCAAACTAAGCTAAGCTAAGCTAAACTAAGCTATGAAAGTTAAGTAAGCTAAGTAAGTATAAGTAAGATTTGTAAGCTAAAGCTAAGTAAGTTTAGTAAGCTAAGTAACTAAGCTAAACTAAGTAAGTAAGTAGGCTTAGCTAAGGTAATCTAAGTCAGTCAGTCAAACTAAACTAAGGTAAGCTAAGCCTAAGTTTACCTAAGCTAAGTAAGCTAAATAAGCTAACTAAGTTAAGTAAAGTAAGGTAACTAAACTAAGCTAAGTAGGCAAGTTTGTAAGCTACGATAAGTAAGCTAAACTAAGTAACCTAAGCGGGTAAAGGTCTAGTTTAGTCCATTATGTTTGGTGTAAATGACACTTTCATCCATTATCTTTCAAAATGAACATTTTAGTTCAATATGTTTCACATAAGTAACGTCGTTAGTCCAACTTCAAAACATATTAGACTAATGGCGTCATTGATGTAAAACATATTGGACTAAAAGGCTCATTTCGAAAGATAATTAATGAAAGTGTCATTTACACCAAAGAAAATGGACTAAAAGGTTCATTTTGAAAGATAATGGATGAAAGTGTTATTTACACCAAACATAATGGACTAAACCAGACCTTTACCCAACCTAAGCCAAAGTAAGTAAGTATGCTAGTTTAAGTAATTTAAACAAGTAAGCTAAACTAAACTAAGTAAGCTAAGTAAACTAAACTAAGCTAAGCTAAGCTAAGTAAAGCCAAATTAAGCCAAACTAAGTAAGCTAAATAAGCTAACCTGCCCGACCAAAAAAAGAAAAAAGGGTAAGTCGAGCTAAGAAAAGCTAAGTGAACTAGCTAAGTAAGCTAAATAAGCTACGCTAAGTAAGTAAATTAAAGAAATAAGCTAAGTATTTAAGCTACGCCAACTAAGCTATGCTAAGCTAAGTAAACCAAATAAGTTAAGCTAAGTAAGCTAAGAAAGCTAACCAAATAAGCTAAGTAAGTTATTAAGCAAACTAAATAACCTAAGTAAAATAAGCTAAACTAAGCAAGCTAAGTCACTAAGCTAAATAAGCAAGCTAAGCTAAGTAAGTCAAGCTAAGCAAAGCCAAATTAAGCCAAACTAAGTGAGCTAAATAAGCAAACCTGCCCGACTTTAAAAACAAAAAAAAGGCCAAGTCGAGCTAAGAAAAACTAAGTGAGCTAGCTAAGTAAACTAAATAAGCTAAGCTAAGTAAGCTAAGTACGTAAATAAAGCAAACTAAATAACAATTCGTAAAATAAGCTAAACTAAGTAAGCTAAGTCACTAAGGTAAATAAGCAAGCTAAGCTAAACTAAATAATTAAACTAAACTAAGTAAACTAAGCACTAAACTAAATAAGCAAGCTAAATAACTAAGCTAAACTATCTAAATAAGCTAAGCTAAACTAACCTAACTAAGCTATGCTAAGCTAAGTATAACTTGAGTAAGCAAGCTGAGCTAAGCTAAGTTAAGCTAAGTAAACAAGCTGACCTAAGTAAGATGAGTAAGCTAAGGTAAGCTAAGCTAACCTAGGCTAAAATAAGCTAAGATAGGATAATTAAGTAAGCTAAGTAAGTTAAACGTCTAAGTAAGCTAAGCTAAGTAAAACAAGTAAGCCTGCTATGCTAAATAAGTAGCAAGCAAGCTAACTTAAGGTAAGCTAAGTAAACTAAGTAAGAAACTTACCTGAGCTAAGCTAGCTAATTAAGTTAAGCTAAATTAAGCTAAACTAAATGATTAAGCTAAGCCAACTAAGCTATGCTAAGCTAAGTAGACTAAACAATACGCTAAGCAAGCTAAACTATGTAGGCAAGCTAAGTAAGCAAGCTAAGTCAACTAAACTAAGTAAGCTAGGCCAACTAAATTATGCGAACCTAAGTAAATAAGTGAAGTAAGATAATTAAGTAAGTTAAGCTAAGCCAAACTAAGTAACCTAAATAAGCTAACCAAGCTAAGAGAACAAAGTCGATACCTGACCTTGTTGTAAGAGTAAGGACGTACATGATAAGCCATTGAACCAATTTCAAATACATAAAAAAATTAAAAAGATGTCCTGAATAATTAGTATCGTACAACCAAATTTATTTAAAGTATTAAATAGCACATACATATAACTCTTTACCATGATCTAAATTTGAATTTGCATCAATTCTTGCCCATTCATGATCAAAGGAAAAGAGCAACCTATTTGAAAAGATCAACTACAAATATGCATAAAAAATTCTCATAATTAAATTCAAAGACTTGAACAGTATCATTTTTCCTTCTTAAGAATTATGAGGTTCCATCCAAAAATCAATTGGTGCAAAGTAGAGTAGCCTATGATCTTATAAGGTAGTTTTGGAGTTTCTGATTTTTCGATATGGGACAAGTGTGTATATTCTAACATTCTCCCTTACCTGTGACTTGATTTGAGATGGTCACACGTGGAAGATAATATTGAACATACGTGGACCTGATTTGATATGGGTCACACGTGGAAGATTAAACACGTATGGGACACACGCAGAAGATGAATAAGACTAGCTAGACCATGGGCCTAGCTCTGATACCATGTTAAGAATCATAAGGTTCTATCCTAAAACTAATTGTTGTTAGGTGGAGTAGCCCATGATCTTATAAGGTAGTCTTGGAGTTATCAATTTTTCGATGTGGGACAAGTGTGTATATTCTAATATTCCCACAATATGAAGGATGATGATAGAGTCTAGAAACAAAGAAAGGGTAAGAGAAGCATGAGACAACATAACCAACGAGATAAGGATTTGAGAAATAAGGTAAAAGAAAATCACATAATTACCTCTCATTATGGGTAGATATCTATTTTGAAATCAACAGTTGTTATCTCCTCAGCCAGTAAAATTTACAAATCCACATGCATAGTATTTTCAATTAGGCAAGTCTTCTTTTCTTGAAAAATAATAAGGAGAAGAAGGTTGGCACGAACACATACCTTATCAAAGCTTCAATGACAGAATATGCTACCCATATCAGCTTAATCCTAAACACCAAATCCTACAAATACAAACCTTTCATGTAGAAATCATACACCTATAAAAGAATACCAATAAAAACAAGAATAGATGAACAATTAGTTACTTTCGGAAGACACAAAAGAAAGTACAATAAGGAAAAATAGATGAAGTAGGTAAGTCTTACCGTCACTCCAAAATTAAAGCCATGCTATCATCCATGAAGTACTTAGAAGCAATTGAACAAAACAGTCAAACATCAAAGGTGAAGAAGAGATTATTTTCATACCTTTCATTATGGGTAGATATCTATTTTGAAATCAACAGTTGTTTTCTCCTCGGCCAGTAAAAATTTCAAAACCACCTGCATAGTATTTTCAGTTAAAGAAGTCTTATTTTCTAGAAAGATAATAAGAAGAGAAAGGTTGACACGAACACATACCTTATCAAATCTTCAATGACAAAATATACTAGCCATATTAGCTTAACCCTAAACCCCAAATCCTTAAACACCAACTCCTAAATTTTAAACCGTAAACCTAAATCTTATACCTAAACAATAAAACCTAAACTCTAAACTCTAAACATAAGCTCTAGACTATAAAACCTAAACCTTAAACTCTAAACTCTAAATCTAAAACCTAAATCTAAACCTTAAACCTAAACAATAAATCCTATACTTTAAACCCTAACTCGTATATACTCTAAACTCTAAATCCTACATCTTAATTCATATAAATAAAACCTTTTATGTAGAAATCATACACCTGCAAAAGAATATCAAGAACAAATGAACAATTAGTTACTTTTGAAGACACAGAAGAAATTGCAACATGAAAAAACAAATGAAGTAGATTAGTCTTACCGTTACTCCAAATTAAAGCCATGTTATCATCCATAACAAGAAGTAAATATTTTGAAACAATTGCACAAAACAGTCAAACATCAAAGGTGAAAAAAAAAATTCATTACCTCTCATTATAGGTAGATATTTGTTTTGAAATCAACAGTTGTTTTCTTGTTACTCAATAAAAATTTCAAATCTAGCCGACTAGTATTATCAATCAAACAAGTCTCATTTTCTTGAAAGATAATAAGGAGAAGAAGGTTGACACGAACACGTATTTATCAAAGCTTCAATGACATAATATGTTACCTCTATCAGCTTAATCCTAAACCCCTAATCTCTAAACACCAAATCCTACAAATATATACCTTCCGACTAGAAATTATACTCTTGTAAAAGAATACCAAGAAAACAAGAACACATGAACAATTAGATACTTTCGGAGGACAAAGAAAGTACAATATGGAAAAATAGATGAAGTAGGTAAGTCATACCATCACTCCCAAATTAAAGCCACACTATCATCCATGAAATAAATACTTAGAAGTAATTGGACAAAACAGTCAAACATCAAAGGTAAAGATCATTACCTTTCATTATGGGTAGATATCTATTTTGAAATCAACAGTTGTTTTCTTCTCAGCCAGTAAAAATTATAAATCCACCTACGTAGTATTTTCAATTAGACGAATCTTCTTTTTATTGAATGATAATAAGGAGAAGAAGGTTGACATGAACACATACCATATCAAATCTTCAATGACCGAATATGCTACGCATATCAGCTTAACCTTAAACCCCTAATCCCTAAACACCAAATCCTTAATTCTAAACCGTAAACCTAAATCTTATACCTAAACTCTAAACTTTAAACATAAACTCTAGACTATAAAACCTAAACCTTAAGCTCTAAATTCTAAATCCTATACCTTAAACTCTATCCTAAACCTTAAAACCTAAACCTAAATCTTATACCTAAACAATAAATCTTATACTTTAAACCCTAACTCGTATATACTCTAAATCTAAATCCTATACCCTAAATCCTACACCTTAATTCCTACAAATACAAACCTTTCATGTAGAAATCATACACCTGTAAAAGAATATCAAGAAAACAAGAACAAATGAATAGTTACTTTCGGAGGACACAAAAGAAATTACAATATAAAAAAACAGATGATGAAGTAGATTAGTCTTATTGTCACTCCAAATTAAAGCCATGCTATCATCCATAACAATAAGTAAATATTTAGAAACAATTGCACAAAACAGTCAAACATCAAAGGTGAAGAAGAGAATATTTTATTACCTTTCATTATGGTAGATATCTATTTTGAAATCAACAGATGTTTTATCCTTAGCCAGTAAAAATTTCAAATCCACCTACGCAGTATTTCCAATTAGATAAATCAACATTTCTTGAAAGATAATAAGGAGAAGAAGGTTGACACAAAAACATACTTTATCAAAGCTTCAATGACAGAATATGCTATCTTTCGTGTAGAAGTCATACCCCTGTAAAAGAATACCAAGAAAACAAGAACAAATAACAATTAGTTACTTTCGAATGACACAAGAGAAATCATAATATGGAAAAATAGATGATGAAGTAGATTAGTCTTACCGTCACTCCAAATTAAAGTCATGCTATCATCCATAACAAGAAGTAAATATTTAGAAATAATTGCATAGAACAGTCAAACATCAAAGGTAAAGAAGAGAATATTTTCATTACCTTTCATTATGGTAGATATCTGTTTTGAAATCAACAGATGTTTTATCCTCAGCCAGTAGAAATTCCAAATCCACCTACGCAGTATTTTCAATTAGATAAGTCAACATTTTTTGAAAGATGATAAAGAGAAAAAGGTTGAAACAAACACATACTTTATCAAAGCTTCAATGACAGAATATGCTATCCATATCAGCTTAATTCTAAACCCCTAATCACTAAATACCAAATCCTACAAATACAAACATTTTGATGTGACTGTATTTGCAGCACTCAAACTATGGTATTTGTACTGCATTTTCATCTTAACTCTGGAATAAATACAACACTTTAATACATTCGATGCAATGTAGGAAAATACTGAAAAGTGAAGAATCAGGCCCAAAATGATCCAAATTGCAAGTCAAGAAGTGAGAATGGGAAAGCATGAGAAGCGGTTGAAGAATGAAGCTCATAGAAAAGAAACTTGGCTGAAACTAGCACGAAATCGGACTCGGAACATTGACCCAGATGATCTCAAATAGTGATCTATGTCCGTTTTTGACAAATCATATCAGTTTTTCGGGTAAAAACAGCATTCTGAGCACAACGCAGGACTTTGGTCCTGCGCGCGGCGTGATTTTAGCCAAATTCCATCATTTGGAGGGTCAAAACAGTGAAAAACGCCCAAAAATGCTGCGATCAACAATCTGGTCAAAGTCAACAAACGAAAAAAAGTCAACTATTTCAGAATTTTTGCCTATAAATAGAGCTTTAACCCTTCGAGAATTCATGAGTTAATTTTGGAGTATTATCAATATTTTTGATATAATTCCGAGTTAATTCTAGTTAGTTTTAATTTTAGTTTTAGTTAATTAAGTAGTAGTAGAATACGGGGGAAGTCCCGCCTAGGTAGCTCTTATTCGGGAAAATGTTGCCCGAATAGCTACTTTTAGGGGGAAGTCCGACCCAAGTTGTTATTATTCGGGGAAGGTTCTGCCCGAATAGCTTTTAATAGGAAAGCTCTTATTCGGGGGAAACTCATCTCTAATAGTTCTTATTCGGGGGAAATTAGCTCCGCCCGAATAGCTATTTTGCGTCGGACCTCTGCTCAAATTTCGGGAATTAGAAATACGCGTTCGTCAATATGGGGGAGCCTTTCTTGACTCTCTTTTATTTACATAACTTGTATTCATTTATGTCTGAGTAGATTGATATCTAGGGGTGAATATTGTAAATGATAGTATTTTAATATATGGTTTCGGATATAGTTTATTCAATTCATATTGCAATGTATGGCTTGTTTTAATTAAGTATTTCATACGTAATATTATGAATGTTATGATTGCTTTACTTTCGCTTCATAAATATTATACTTGTAGTTAATATTATGAATGCGTTACTTTAGTGCCATATAATTGTTTTAATCATGAGTCTATAGGTTGTACCATAGACTCCATGAAATTATAGGTTGTACCATAGTTTCTATCTGTAAAGTTAATTCCTTAGTTTAGTTTGTCTTTTTGTACTTGGTCTATAGCTTTTAGCTTAACCGGGTGTATGCTTGTAGCTTAAGCCCTTGCAGAATTAGATAAACTAGATATCGAACCAATATTAATTGTCTCATTTACATGTTCAAACCCCTAGATCACCACCTCTCGTATTCCACTAATACTTAATATAACTTAGATAATTTAGTTAGTTTAATTTAGTTTACATTTCTCGCACGTTACTCAAACCTACCTTGCGATTTGTCACTTAAGCGCTTTAGCACTTTCACACTACTTCACTAACTTAAACTAGCGAGCTTCCTTGTGGTACGATTCCGCACTCAGAGCACATTACACTACAAAGATCCGTGCACTTGCGGGTATTTTAACTTGGTTATTTTGCGCACATTTTAACGCACAACCCGATCGCATCAAGTTTTTGGCGCCGTTGCCGGGGAAGCACGATATAATTTAGTTTTTGATAAAAGTATTTGTGAATTTTTTTTAAAGTGTTTATTTTATCCATTTTATTTAAAAAATAAAAAATAAAATATATTTTTAAAAAAAATTAATTTTTTTTTTAAATTAAATTTTTTTTAAAAAAAAAATTTAAAATTTTGCAAAAAAAAAAAAAAAAAAATTAAAATTTTTAAAGATTGGGAAAATGAGTCATTTTAATGATTCATTTGATCAATGAGCTTTTATTTATTACTGTTTGTAAAGTATATTAGTATTTTTTAATCTTGTAATTTTATTTCGTAGTTAAAGTTTATAAGTCGTTGTATGCACGGGCGTCGTTCTTTGGATCCAGAACTCGTCCCGTTTGATCCTGAGCTCGAGAAAAATTTGCGTAGGAAATTAAAATTCCCAATGGCGGATCAAGAAGTAAATATCTCGCCTCTTCCTATAGCTCAGCCTATTAATCAACCTGTGAACCAACTAATGACTTTACGTCAACATTTTTCACCTGGTGATTTTGACCCTGAATTTGCCATAGCCCCATCGGCTCTTGGCAATATAAATTTTGAGCTCAAAACAGGGACTATTTCAATGCTTCCTTCCTTCTATGGAAAAAGCAATGAAAATCCTCACGCTCACATCGTGCAATTCATTGAAGCATGCACAACGCTTCACATTCCTAATGTGAGCCGTGAAAATATTCACCTGCGTCTGTTTCCTTTTTCATTGAAAGATAAAGCCAAACAATGGCTAAATCATCTAGACGCAGGAGTGATCACTTCTTGGGCTTATTCAGAAATTTTTACATAGGTTCTTCCCAATGGCTAAGACTACTACTCTGCGAACAGGCATCATGACATTCGCACAGTCAGATTTAGAGCCATTTCATGAATCGTGGGAAAAGTTTAACGATCTTAAGAATCAGTGTCCTCATCATGGGTTTGATCGTCCCGAACTCTTGCATTATTTCTTCAAAGGTCTTACCCCTCATAATAAGATGATAGTTAATGCAATGAGCAATGGAGGTTTCTATAACCTCACAGCGGACGAAGCTTGGAGAAGAATAGAAAATATTGCTGAAGACTCTCTCCAAAACACTGCTGATGACAGAGAGAGTAAGAGCACCCAAAATCCCCAAAAGAGGGCATTGTTTGAAGTTAACTCTAGTTCTAATTCCCAATTGACTGACAAAGTAGATGCCCTAGCTCATCAACTAGAAAAATTCATCTCTCTAGGGTCTTCTTCTTCTTCAGCTCCTCAGATCACGGAAGTTTGTACCGTATGTTCTGCAATAGATCACTCTACTCTTGACTGTCCAATCGGTTCACAATTTCCTGAATTCATGCAAGAACAAATTTGTGCCGCCCAAGGATATACAATGAATTACAATCCGTATTCTAACACGTATAATCCAGGCTGGCGAGACAATCTCGCATTTTCGTGGCGACAAGGGAATCAAGATACTCAGTTTCCTCAACATCAATATCAAAAAAGACAAGGAAACTATGAGCCTCATCAACAAAGTCAGCAAAGAAATGTTGACAATCTATTCCCTCAACAGCAATATTAGAGGCCACAAAATAATAACCCTCCTGGTTACTATCCAGTCCAACAGGACAATCCGTTCAGAACACAACGGAACAATGTCCCAACTCTTCCTCCTACACAGTCATCATCTGATGACAAAGTTGACAAACTTATGCAAATGTTCCAAGTTCAGCAACAATCTATTGCTAAACTTGAAGGACAAATCGGGCAGATGGCCCAAACTTTAAGTAAGAGAGACGAGGGTAAGCTTCCATCTTAGACCGTGGTAAATCCACGAGGACAGTGTAGTACTATCCAAACTGAGACAGTACAAGAACAGGCCAAGGCTGTAGTTACCCTTAGGAGTGGGAAAACCATTGATAACCAGGTTAGAGTAAAGGTTAGGGATGTTCCAGAAGAAATTGAGGAATTAGAGGAATCTGAGATTGAGGTTTTAAGCAAAGATGTTCAAGATTGCCATAGGAATAAAAACCTAACGGTGGAGCCTATAGTTGAACCATCCTCACGAGCACCTTTTCCCATAGCTCTGTCCCGTCCAAAACCGACTGATGATCCTAAACAACTTAAGGTCTTAGAGCATCTGAAAGATATTAAGATCAATTTGCCATTAGTTGAGGTAATACAACAGATTCCAGCCTATGCCAAATTTCTGAAGGATTTATGTGTGAAAAAGAGACGGACCAACTCCATTCCTAAGAAGGTCCGTCTTACTGAAAAGGTTAGCAATATCTGCACTAGAGGACTGCCTCAGAAGTGCAGTGACCCAGGAGCTTTCACCATTCCATGCTTAATTAATGACCAACGCATAGAAAGCGCCTTGCTAGACTTAAGATCTAGTGTTAACCTCATCCCTCACACAGTCTACCAAAGGTTAGGTCTTGGAATGTTAACACCGACTAATGTGACCCTCCAATTGGCAGATAGATCTGAGCGATGACCTCGAGGTGTTGTAGAAGATGTGATTGTTAGAGTAGGAGAATTCTTGTTCCCAGTGGACTTCATTGTGTTAGATATGGATTTAGGCCCTGATAACAAAAATACCACTCCCGTTTTACTAGGCAGACCATTCCTAGCAACAGCTGATGCTGTTATCTACTGTAGGACGGGTATGATAGAACTAACATTTGGGAACATGAGAACTAAGCTAAGGGTTGCTGATGCAGCCAACAAATTGAATCAAGATGAGGAAGAAGAATGCTTCCATGTTGATACCATTGACTCATGTATAGATGAGTTTGCCCAATTGATTCTAACTCCTAATCAAGAAATAGCTGAGTTAGAACGACTTTTGTATGAATGCGACATTTCTCCTGAAATGGTCGCCTCTGCTTCCGTTGTTGTTGATCCAAATAAGGACGATCAAGTAACAACTCATTTCCCTGAAGTTTCAGAATGTCCCACAATTGAGTCCCTACCAATTTTGGAACTCAAAACCTTGCCCCAACATCTTAAGTATGCCTACTTAGGACCTGATTAGACTCTTCCAGTCATCATTGCCTCGGATTTGACTCCCGAGCATGAAGACAGACTGTTAAAAGTCCTAAGTACCCATAAACAGGCGATAGGTTGGACGATTTCTGACTTGAAAGGCATTGATCCCTCTGTGTGTATGCACAAAATTCATCTCGAGGAAGGAGTTACTCCTTCTCGAGAATTTCAGAGAAGACTAAACCCAAAGATGGGTGATGTCGTCCACAAGGAGATCATTAAGTTGCTTGATGCGGGTATTATATACCCAATTTCTGATAGTCCATGGGTAAGTCCGGTACAAGTGGTACCAAAGAAATCTGGGATTACTGTGGTTCCGAATGATAAAGGTGAGCTAATTTCTACACGCATCACAACAGGGTGGCATGTATGCATTGACTATAGAAAGCTCAATTCCAAAACAAGGAAAGACCACTTCCCTTTACCCTTTCTTGACCAAGTCCTAGATAGAATAGCCAGACAAGGCTACTACTGCTTTCTAGATGGGTATTTGGGATATAACCAAATCCCAGTCTTTCCTGAAGATCAGGAAAAGACTACATTCATATGCCCTTATGGGACCTTTGTGTTCTAACGCATGCCTTTCGGTCTTTGCAATGCTCCTGCGACGTTTCAAAGATGTGTGATGGCTCTTTTCTCAGACATGATCGAAAAGTTCATGGAAGTCTTTATGGATGACTTCTCAGTATTTGGAACTACCTTCGACGAGTGCCTCACACAACTTTCTCTAGTGTTAGACCGATGCGTTGAAACAAATTTGGTTCTAAGTTGGGAAAAGAGCCACTTTATGGTTAGGCAAGGTATAGTTCTGGGTCATGTTGTTACACATGATGGAATCCATATGGACCCAGCCAAAGTCGAGCTAATAGAAAAGCTACCCGCACCCAAGACGGTGCGTGATATTCGATCATTCCTTGGTCACGCTAGTTTTTATCGACGTTTCATCAAGGATTTCAGCCATATAGCCCGACCACTCTCTAGTCTTCTAGCAAATGATACTGAGTTCAAATTTGATGACAAGTGCTCAGAAGCTTTTGAGAAACTTAAATCCTTATTATCATCTGCTCCTATCATCCAACCTCCTGACTACAGTCTCCCCTTTGAGATAATGTGCGATGCATCAGACTATGAAGCGGGAGCTGTATTAGGACAACGTAGGGATAAACTGCCTACCGTGATATATTATGCCAGTAAAACCTTGGACGATGCACAAAATAACTATACAACCACTGAAAAGGAATTGCTGGCTGTAGTCTTCTCATTGGACAAATTCAGATCTTACATCCTAGGATCCAAAGTAATAGTATACATGGACCATGCAGCTTTGCGGTATTTACTGACCAAAAAGGATACAAAGCCCCGTCTAATCCGTTGGCTATTACTCCTTCAAGAGTTTGACCTTGAGATCAAGGACAAGAAAGGAAGCGAGAATTCTGTCGCCGATCATCTATCACGTCTTATACGTGATTCTCCTATTGACTCTTTGCCTTTCAAAGACACGTTCCCTGATGAACAACTTTTTGCCATCTCACATAAGACCCCGTGGTATGCCCACTTTGTCAATTATTTGGCTGCCCAAGAGTTTCCAACTCACTGGGGTAAAAGAGAAAAGGAACGGTTCAGGGCACAAGTCAAGTACTTTATCTGGGAAGATCCCTATCTTTTCAAGATTTGTGCCGATCAGGTCATTAGGAGATGTGTACCTGAGGAAGAATTTGACAGTATACTCCAATTTTGCCACTCTGAAGCATGTGGTGGACATTTTGGAGGAAAAAGGATGGCTGCCAAAGTCCTTCAAAGTGGGTTCTTCTGGCCTACTCTTTTCAAAGATGCCCAGCAAATGTGTAAAAATTGCCCACAATGTCAACAAGCTGGCTCTATTTCAAGAAGGGACATGATGCCCCTTACACCTATCCTCATTTGTGAAATATTCAATGTATGGGGTATAGACTTCATGGGTCATTTCCCTCATTCCTCAGGCTATTCTTATATTCTTGTTGGTGTGGACTATGTTTCTAAGTGGGTAGAAGCAGTGGCAACCCGAACCAATGACCACAAAGTTGTGGTCAAGTTCATTAAAGAGAATATCTTTTCTCGATTTGGGGTGCCACGTGTGCTTATAAGTGACGGAGGATAGCATTTCCGTCACAGGACACTAGAAGCCTTATTGAGAAAATACTCTGTCCACCACAAGATAGCAACGCCTTACCACCCACAAACAAGTGGGCAAGTGGAGGTATCAAATAGGTTGATTAAGTCAATTCTTTAGAAAACGGTTAGGCCCGATCGCAAAGATTGGTCAAGTCGTCTGCATGACGCATTATGGGCCTACCGTACTGCTTTCAAAACTCCCATCGGTATGTCCCCGTATAGATTAGTATACGGTAAAGCTTGCCACCTTCCTGTTGAATTAGAGCATAAAGCCTATTGGGCTATTAAGGCCCTGAACTTTGACTTACAACAGGCAGGTGAAGGTAGGAAGTTGGCGTTGAGTGAACTGGAAGAGCTTCGTTTCGAAGCTTATGAGAATGCCAAGCTCTACAAAGAGAGAATGAAGAGGATTCATGATAGATCTATTTTAAGAAAAACTTTCTCTCCTTCTAATAAAGTTTGGTTGTTTAACTCCAAATTGAAGTTCTTCCCAGGAAAGTTAAGAACAAGATGGGATGGTCCTTATGAAGTGGTTAAAGTATATCCTTCTGGAGTTATCTTAATTAAAAATCTCACAGATGGGCATGTCATCACAGTCAATGGACAAAGATTGAAACATGCATTCAATCCAAATATGGTTCCTCATGAAGTTGAATCTGTAGAACTTCAGGACCTTGCAGGCATTCCATAAATGAGATTCTGCCAAGCTAAAGGCATTACAACTCAGCACAACCGTCTGGCTGAAGACGTTAAACTTAGCGCTACTAGGAGGCAACCTAGATTTTTAAAATGTTTATGTGTGTTTATTTTCCATTGTCTATGTGATTTTATGATTTCCTTAGTCCTCTGTATTTACTTTGTTTATGTATTTATAGATAACTCTTGAACCCCAGAAAAGAGGTTAAATGGTCTGGGTAGTTAAATTATTTGCTTAATATATTAGTTATTTTCCGTGACCATATTTCTTTGTGATTTCTCCCCTATATATTTGTTTGATTTTTTTTTTCTAGTATAGCTAACTTTTATTTTTGCTGTGTTGATGATAATCTGTAAAATGCTATGTCTACTAATCTTTAATTGCAGAATGATACATCTTTTGGCAAAAGTTAGTAGAAAGGCTTTGACATCAACATAAAAATGCTTCACATCAGGTAACATCTTTCCTTACTACATTTCCCTTTATACCTGATCACCATGCGTTGTAGAGTAAGCAAACCATAGGTTTGGGGATGTAGCATTTGTCATTATATTCCTTCTTGCATATTACACTCTCACTGGCTTACATTGTTATTTGCTTGAGGACAAGCAAAGTTTCGGTGTGGGGGTGCGTGTATTTCATGAAAATATTTTTCAAAATATGCAAGAAATACACTATTTGTGATCATGAGAAAGAGTATTTGCTATCTTACTTATTTAAAGGAAGATGATTTAGATGATTTGAGAACTTTTATTGTTAGCTATGTATTGTGAAAAACTTTGAGGAAACTCTGTAAGAAAAACTTTGGGGTATTGTATTCATGAGTAAACCTAGTTGTACTTCTTTTCTTCAATTGATAGTTATGTGATTATGAAAGGACTGAAATAGGATTACCGTTTGTTATAAGAACTTCTTGTGATTGAAACCTGAACCCTTATGCCATGTCTGTACAGTATGTTATGTTATTCTGTCTGTATGTGCACTCTGAAAAAAAAAAAAAACAACAAAGAAAACAATGAAAAAAATAGAAAAAAAAAGAGTTGTACATACCTTTACTGTTGAATAAAATTTTTGGTGTAAATATGTTGTAAATCTCTAAGCACCACTATCCTAGACATTGTAATTTGGGATATGTGCTATAGTGTAAGGTTTCGAGCCTGGATATCTCGGGTGATTAAGGCACGTAGGGGTCCCTTTGAAACCTGGCAACCTCAGTCATAATGGCGGGGGATTGTTGGCCTTAAAGCCCGCTACATGGGATATTCAGAAAGCAAAGGAAACTGAACACTATATAGAGGTATTATTAGTTGTACTTTTATATTTATGGCAAATGTTAAAGGGTTAAGGCATGATCAAAAGTTTGATTACAAATGTAGGTAAGAATATCAAGGTCCAATCTGTTTGCATAACTTGAAAGTTGAGAATTGTATGAACATAATATGCTTAGTTTACTTCTAAATATGTACCCCGAAGCAATCAATAGTCGATTTCCAATAAGAGTACCTATTTGAGAAATATTTGCAAAAGGTTCTCTTATCATGTTAATCATTAATTGCTGAATAGGTTTAAGACAGTAGATTTCATTTCTCATGATTTATTTTTGGAATGTGTTTGACAAAAATTTAGGATAGATTTTTGCATCTGTTTTTACTTGTAAAAATTCTGCAAAAATTCACTTTCACATCTGTTTTAAAGACAGTCTTGCTTGAGGACAAGCAATGTTTAGGTTTGGGGATGTTGATGTGACTGTATTTGCAGCACTCAAACCATGGTATTTGTACTGCATTTGCATCTTAACTCTGGAATAAATACAACACTTTAATACATTCGATGCAATGTAGGAAAATACTGAAAAGTGAAGAATCAGGCCCAAAATGATCCAAATTGCAAGTCAAGAAGTGAGAATGGGAAAGCATGAGAAGCGGTTGAAGAATGAAGCTCATAGAAAAGAAACTTGGCTGAAACTAGCACGAAATCGGACTCGGAACATTGACCCAGATGATCTCAAATAGTGACCCATGTCCGTTTTTGACAAATCATATCAGTTTTTCGGGTAGAAACAGCATTCTGAGCACAACGCAAGACTGCGCGTGGCGTGATTTTAGCCACATTCTATCGTTTGGAGGGTCAAAACAGTGAAAAACGCCCAAAAATGCTGCGGTAAACAATCTGGTCAAAGTCAACAAACGAAAAAAAGTCAACTATTTCAGAATTTTTGCCTATAAATAGAGCTTCAACCCTTTGAGAATTCATGAGTTGATTTTGGAGTATTATCAATATTTTTGATATAATTCCGAGTTAATTCTAGTTAGTTTTAATTTTAGTTTTAGTTAATTAAGTAGTAGTAGAATACGGGGGAAGTCCCGCCTAGGTAGCTCTTATTCGGGGAAATTTTGCCCGAATAGCTACTTTTAGGGGGAAGTCCGACCCAAGTTGTTATTATTCGGGGGAGGTTCTGCCCGAATAGCTTTTAATAGGAAAGTTCTTATTCAGGGGAAACTCATCTCTAATAGTTCTTATTCGGGGGAAATTAGCTCCGCCCGAATAGCTATTTTGCGTCGGACCTCTGCTCAAATTTCGGGAATCAGAAATACGCGTTCGTCAATATGGGAGAGCCTTTCTTGACTCTCTTTTATTTACATAACTCGTATTCATTTATGTCTGAGTAGATTGATATCTAGGGGTGAATATTGTAAATGATAGTATTTTAATATATGGTCTCGGATATAGTTTATTCAATTCATATTGCAATGTATGGCTTGTTTTAATTAAGTATTTCATACGTAATGCTTTTAAGTAGACGTTATGATTGCTTTACTTTCGCTTCATAAATATTATACTTGTAGTTAATATTATGAATGCGTTACTTTAGTGCCATATAATTGTTTTAATCATGAGTCTATAGGTTGTACCATAGACTCCATGAAATTATAGGTTGTACCATAGTTTCTATCTGTAAGGTTAATTCCTTAGTTTAGTTTGTCTTTTTGTACTTGGTTAAAATAAGCTAAGTAGATTAACTAGGTCTATAGCTTTTAGCTTAACCGGGTGTATGCTTGTAGCTTAAGCCCTTGCAGAATTAGATAAACTAGATATCGAACCTATATTAATTGTCTCATTTACATGTTCAAACCCCTAGATCACCACCTCTCGTATTCCACTAATACTTAATATAACTTAGATAATTTAGTTAGTTTAATTTAGTTTACATTTCTCGCACGTTACTCAAACCTACCTTGCGATTTGTCACTTAAGCGCTTTAGCACTTTCACACTACTTCACTAACTTAAACTAGCGAGCTTCCTTGTGGTACGATTCCGCACTCAGAGCACATTACACTACAAAGATTCGTGCACTTGCGGGTATTTTAACTTGGTTATTTTGCGCACATTTTAACGCACAACCCGATCGCATCACATTTCATGTAGAAACCATACACCTGTAAAAGAAAACCAAGAAAACAAGAACAAATGAATAATTAGTTACTTTTGGAGGGCACAAAAGAAATTACAATATGGAAAAACAGATGAAGTGTTTTGTCAAACATCAAAGATGAAGAAGAGAATATTTTCATTACCTTTCATTATAGGTAGATATCTATTTTGAAATGAACATTTGGTTTCTCCTTAGCCTGTAAAAATTTCAAATTGACCTACATAGTATTTTCAATTTTAGAAGTTTACTTTTCTTGAAAGATAATAAGGAAAAGAAGGTTGACACGAACACATACCTTATCAAAGCTTCTATGAAAGAATATGCTATCGATATCAGCTTTAATACTAAACCTCTAATCCCTAAACATCAAATTCAACAAATACAAACCTTTTGGGTAGAAATCATACACATGCAAAAAAAATACAGAGAAAACAAGAACAAATGAACAATTCGTTACTTATGGAGGACAGAAAAGAAAGTACAATATTGAAAAATAGATGAAGTATGTCTTACCGTCACACCAAATTAAAGCCATGCTATTATCCATGAAGTAAATACTTAGAAGCAATTGGATAAAATAGTCGAACATCAAAGATCAATAAAAGAATATTTTCATTACCTTTCATTATGGGTAGATATCTATTTTGAAAATCAACAGTTATTTTCTCCTGAACCAGTAAAAATTTCAAATTCACCTGCAAAATATTTTCAATTAGACAAGTCTTCTTTTCTTGAAAGATAAGACGGAGAAGAGGGTTGATACAAACACATACTGTAATATCCCACATCCACCGACTCGGTCTCTGGGCTATTGAATATATTGGGATGTCCCGAATATTCGTACAAACACCTTTTCTAGTGTGGGGTTCCACCTGGGAAGGGACAAAACCGTGAGGGCACGCTTGTACGCTAAGTGCAGGGTGTTCCAAAGCGGACAATACCTGCATAGTAATGCTGCACCATGTGTTTGCTCCCGCTTGGTTCGCTAAGGCCTTGGGGAGTTGTACTGTTGGGGGCGTTACAAAGTGGTATCAGAGCCGAACCGGTCTTTGGCTAGGGAGGACGCTAGGTCCCCAAAAGGGGGGCAGGTGTAATATCCTACATTGACTGGCTAGGTCTCTGGGCTATTGAATATATTGGGAAGTCCCGGATATTCGTGCAGACGTCTTTACTAGTGTGGGGTTCCACCTGGGAATGGACAAAACCGTGAGGGCACGCTCGTACGCTAAGTGCGGGGTGTTCCAAAGCGGACAATACCTGTATAGTAATGCTGCACCATATGTCTGCTCCTGCTTGGTTCACTAAGGCCTTGGGGAATTGTACTGTTGGGGCCGTTACACATACCTTATCAAATCTTCAATGACAGAATATGCTAGCCATATCAGCTTAATCCTAAACCCCTAATCCTAAATTTTAAACCGTAAACCTAAATCTTCTACCCAAACAATAAACCCTAAACTCTAGACTCTAAAAACTAAATCTTAAACTTTAAACTCTAAATCCTATACCTAAAACTCTAAATCCTAAACTTTAAAAACCTAAACCTAAATCTTATTACCTAAACAACAAATCCTATACTCTAAACCCTAACTCGTATATACTCTAAATTCTAAATCCTATACCTTAATTCTTACAAATACAAATCTTTTGTGTAGAAATCATACATCTATAAAAGAATACCAAGAAAACAAGAAGAAATGAAAAATTAGTTACTTTCGGAGGACACATAAGAAATTACAATATGGACAAATAGATGAAGTGGATTAATCTTACCGCCACTCCAAATTAAAGCCATGCTATCATCCATAACAAGAAGTAAATATTTAAAAACAATTGCACAAAACAGTCAAATATCAAAGGTGAAGAAGAGAATATTTCATTACCTTTCATTATGGATAGATATTTATTTTGAAATCAACGATTGTTTTCTCCTCAGCCAGTAAAAATTTCAAATCCGTCTGCATAGTATTTTCAATTAGACAAGTCTCATTTTCTTGAAACATAATAAGGAGAAGAAGGTTGATACAAACACATACATTCTCAAAACTTCAATGACATAATATGTTACTTCCATCAACTTAATCCTAAACCCCTAATCCCAAAATGCCAAATCCTACAAATATAAACCTTACATGTAGAAATCATACACTCGTAAAAGAATACGAAGAAAACAAGAATAAATGAACAATTAGGTAATTTCGGAGGACACAAAAGAAAGTAAAATATGGAAAAATAGATGAAGTAGGTAAGTCTTACCATCACTCCCAAATTAAAGTCATCCTATCATCCATGAAGTAAATACTTAGAAGCAATTGGACGAAACAATCAAATATCAAAGGAGCAAAAAAAAATATTTTCATTACCTTCGTTATGGTAGATAGATTTTGAAATCAACAGTTGTTTTATTCTCGGCCAGTAAAAATTTCAAATCCACCTACATAGTATTCTTAATTAGAAAAGTCTTCTTTTCTTGAAAGATAATAAGGAGAAGAAGGTTGACACGAACACATACCTTATCAAAAAATCTTCAATGACAGAATATGATAACCATATCAGCTCCTAAACCCTTAATCTTTAAACACCAAATCCTAAATTCTAAACCATAAACCAAAATCTTATACCTAAAAGTTAAACTCTAAACTCTAAAACCTAAACCTTAAACTCTAAACTCTAAATCCTAAACCTAAGTCTTATACCTAAATAATAAACCCTATACTCTATACTTTAAACATAAACTCTAGACTCTAAAACCTAAACCTTAAACTCTAAACTCTAAAACCAATACCTTCAACTCTAAATCCTAAACCTTAAAACCTAAACCTAAATCTTATACCTAAACAATGAATCCTATACTCTAAACCCTAACTCGTATATAGTCTAAACTCTAAATCCTATACCCTAAATTCTACACCTTAATTCCTACAAATACATATACCTTTCGTGTAGAAATCACACACATGTAAAAGAATACAAAGAAAACAAGAACAAATGAACAACTTGTTACTTTCAGAGGACACAAAAAAAATTACAATATGGAAAAATAGATGAAGTATACAAGTCTTACTATCACTCCAAATTAAAGTCATGCTATCATCTATGAAGTAAATATTTAGAAGCAATTGCATAAAACAGTCAAACATCAAAGATGAAGAAAAGAATATTTTCATTACCTTTCATTTTGGGTAGATATCTATTTTGAAATCAATAGATGTTTTCTTTTCTCCTCGGCCAGTAAAAATTTCAAATCCACCTGCATAGTATTTTCAATTAGACAAGTTTCTTTAATTGAAAGATAATAAGGAGAAGAAGGTTGACACGAACACATACCTTATCAAATCTTTAGTGACAGAATATGCTAGCCATATTAGCTTAATCCTAAACCCCTACTACCAAACACCAAATCCTAAATCTTATACCTAAACAATAAACCCTAGACTCTACACTCTAAACATAAACTCTAGACTCTAAAACTTAGACCTTAAACACTAAACTCTAAATCTTATACTCTAAACCCTAAACCTTAAACTCTAAAACTTAAACTCTAGACTCTAATTCGTATATTCTAAACTCTAAATCCTATACCCTAAATCCTGCACCTTAACCCCTACAAATACAAACCTTTCATGTAAAAATTATATACATGTAAAAGAATACCAAGAACACAATTAGTTACTGAGAACACAGAAGAAATTACAATATGGAAAAACAAATAAAATAGATAAATCTTACCGTCACTCCAAATTAAAGCCATGCTATCATCCATAACAAGAAGTAGATATTTAGAAGCAATTGCACAAAATAGTCAAACATCAATGGTAAAGAAGAGAATATTTTTAAAAAGTTAATATATTCCTCATAATGTTATCATATTATGAGCAAGATTAATGGTATTAACTACTGATGCAGTTACAATGAAATAATGTTTTCTGTTCACAATTGATGGGTCTAGCTCATACATAATAATGTTACGAGGGAATCCTCACTCGAGAAGAATTACCCTAGACAGAGGCACCAACTTTAGCCAACTTCCTTCCACAGGACCCTGCATGTGAACATCTCTTATTGTAGTAATCAGAATTTCCCAAGAAATAAAAAATTAATCATCCAAAAAGAGTTGATAGACGGATACAAAAAAGACACCTTGATTTTTGCACAACAGTAGTAGAAAGGGATCCTTATTGAACCATCTGACTGACTTGATGTAGATATGGTGCAGACAATCATCATATTCTGTAAAAAAATCATAACAGCAGTATCACTTCCATTTATCACCTCTTATGTGTATGTTTAGTAGGCATGCTAAAAGAAGAGTGAGAAATAAAAAATGTTTATTATGTTAGCATACGAACTAATAAATAAAAAGGTTTATTATGTTAGCATGCGAACTAATCATCCACGTATGAGACGATAACATTGATAAGATATGTCTATGCTTAGCTACAGTATACAATAGATAGTTAAAGCTAGAACTAAGTACAACTGTATCCAACATACAATAGATAGTAGTCCAGCTGTAATACAGCTGTCATGCGTGTAACTGAATATCTAGTTAGACATGTGCTTAATCATCTATGCACATGAGACTTGTATAAATACCTATTGTATTGAACATTCAATGAATAAGATAATCATTTTTATTCTCAGAAAATATCTTCACTCTACATTTTCTTTCATGGTATCGAGAGCAGGTATAGATCCTCTCTAAGCTGCCATTGTTAGCCTTTTTTTTTCTTCTGAAAGCAAGCTTCACAATAGGCTGCTTTCATCCATTTGAGAGGTGCGACGCCATTAAAACACCTCTTTGAAGCTTCGCGACATCAAAATTAGGCCTTCGCAAGCTTCTCAAACCCTAATTTTGCAAATCTAGGGTTACCTCATATTCAACATTTCACAATCTTGATCTTCTCATTGCTTCCGCTAGTGATCATTAAGCTTTTGGCTTCTTCATCAATGGCTGCCATTTCCAGCTCTTCCAAAGAGCTTCCAGCTCAATTGAATCTTCTTCTGCAAAATTTGAACAGTCTTGTTCAAATTAAGCTTGATAACTCTAATTACATGATGTGGAGGACTCAATTGCAGACAATTTTTCAAGCTCATGAGTTGTATGAACATCTCACTGGAGATGATGCTTGTCCTTCTAAGATTCTTACTACCACTGAAGGATCATCAACAATCAATCCTACTTATTCTACTTGGTTTATCCAAGATCAACACATTAAGAGTTGTTTGTTTGCCTCAATCTCACCTACTGTTCTACCACAAGTGTTCCACTTACCAACAATAGCTTTGATTTGGCAAGCCCTAACCACTAGGTTCAATTCTCTTAGCAGGTAACACATTCAACAGCTGAAGCTTCAGTTGCATAATCTCAGCAAGGGATCTCAAAACATGCAACAATACCTTGATCATGTCAAATACCTGGTTGATAATCTTGCCGCAGCATCTGAAGTCATTTCAGATGAGGATCTTACTCTCTACATTCTTAAGGGACTTCCAGTGGAGTATGATCCCTTCAAGGCTTCACTTAGGCTTAAGAAGAAGACTTTGTCTCTTCTTCAACTCAGTAGTTTGTTGATTTCAGAAGAACTGCACCTTAGGTTGACAAAATCTGTTACTTTGCATGACAACTCCTCTTCTTAACAACTCCACACTGCCCTGTACAACAATTCTTTTAATTAAAACAGAGGCAGAGGCAAGGGTAACAACAGGGGAAGCAGAAGAGGTAGAGGTGGTAGAAACCAAGGGAGAAACATCAACACATACACCACTGGTAGCACTATACCCTCACCCACACCTCCCACATCAAAGACTTACTGTCAGATATATGGAAAACCTAACCATATAGCCTTAGAGTGCTGGCATAGGCTGGACAATACCAATTACTACCTTCAGAAATCTGAGCCCCAAGCTCTTGCAGCACATATCCTATCCCCAAACCCTGCCGATACCTATTGGTATCTTGATTCTGGAGCTAATGCTCATGTCACACATGACTCCTCACATCTGCAAACTTCTCAAGCATACACTGGTACCGAGGCAGTTGTTGTTGGGAATGGTAACTCCCTACTAATTCACAGCACTGGTAGTGGTACCATTTCCTCTCCTTCTTCTAATTTCTTTCTGTCTAATATTCTTTATGTTCCACAAATTTCTTCTAATTTGATTTCAGTTTATTAGTTAACAAAAGACAATAACTGTACTGTTTTCTTTAATGCTAAGGAGGTGACTATTATGGACAACCATACATATCACATTCAGTTCAGGGCCCCATGTGAAAGATGACTCTACCCTTTGCCTAGCACTCCTACTCTTCTAAAATCCCAGGCATACACCTGTCATTCTACTACAAATTCAACTATTACTCCAGCTTTGCTTTGGCATTACAAGCTGGGCCATCCCACAGCTACAACTGCTCAGCTACTTTCTAAATTTTTGAATGTAAAACTTCATACTACTAGTCTAGATTGTGCATCCTGTTCAGTGGCTAAGTCCCATAGACTGCCATTTACCTTGTCTGATTCTATTACACAAAAGCCTTTTCATTTAGTCCACTCAGATGTATGGGGACCAGCCCCTTTTCTTTCTTGTATGGGATACATATATTATCTGTTATTCATTGATGATTGTACAAGATATTGTTGGTTATATCCCCTTAAGTCTAAATTTGATGCATGTGCAACTTTTATTTCTTTTAATACAATGATTGAAACACAGTTTCAAACCAAAATCAAAGTGTTTAGGACATACAATGGCACTGAGTATGTTAATACACAGTTCAAGCTTTTTCAGCAATCCCTAGGCTCCTTACACCAAAATACTTTCCCATATACCCCACAACAGAATGGCAAGGTAGAGAGAAAACATATGCATCTTATTGAAACTACCCTAGCCCTTCTTAATCAGTCCAATCTTCCTACCAAATATTGGCTAGAGGCACTTTCAGTTGCCAATTATTTAATCAATAGACTGCCTACACCAGTCATTGGTAATATATCTCCTTTTGAAGCACTCTATGCTAAACCTCCAGATTATCAACATCTACAGGTATTTGGTTGTCTATGTTACCCTTGGCTAAGGCCTTACACATATAACAAGTTAGAAAATAGATCCACTCCCTGTGTCTTTTTAGGTTACTGCCCAAATACAAAAGGTTACAAATGTTTGGATCCTGCAACTGAAAAAGTTTTTGTGTCTACACATGTTAGGTTTGTAGACAGTGTCTTCCCCTATTAGTCTAAACTTTATCTCTCACAGTCAAGCTCACCATTGACAAGCTTGCAATTTCCTCCTATTTTTACACATACTACTGAGTCTGCCCCAATCTTACAGTCACCGATTGCATGTCAGTCTGCTCCTTACATAGAAATAGTGTTCCCTTCTTCTACTTCCCAATCTTCTAATGGTCAGACTCTCCTCTCTTCTTCTCCTTCAAGTCCTATACCTTATATCAGTCAGACTGCTCCAGTCATAGACAAACAGTCTACTACAATGCCTCTCCCTTCTACATCTCATTATGTCCACTCCCAGACAGACCACACTCAATCTGCAACTGAGCCTCACAATCAATTGGCTCCATAATCTATGCATCCTATGCTCACTAGATCAAAAAAAAATTGTTTACCCCCTCCACTATATCAGTTAAACTCCTTTATTACTACACCACCTACTACTGAGCCTGCTACTTATAAGGAGGCCTTTAAATATTCTTGCTGGGTTCAAGCTATGCAGGAAGAATACACAGCTTTACAGAAATAACATACATGGGATTTAGTACCCTTGCCTGCCAACAGGCAGCCCATAGGCTCTAAATGGGTGTTCAAAATAAAGAAAAATACTGATGGGACTGTCGCTAGGTATGCAGCTAGGTTGGTGGCAAAAGGCTACTTACAAGAACAAGGGCTTGACTATACAGAAACATTTAGCCCTGTTGTAAAGCCCCAAACTATAAGGGTGGTTCTTAGCTTAGCTCTTCATCACAGTTGGTCATTAAAACAACTAGATGTCTCTAATGCCTTTCTTCATGGGCATCGAGAGGAATCAGTGTTTATGACACAACCTCAAGGATTTCAGGATTCTAAATATCCTACACATGTCTATCACCTTAAAAAGTCTCTCTATGGCTTAAAGCAAGCTCCAAGAGCCTGGTATCACATGTTCTCATCTTTTCGTGTTAATCAGGGGTTTATTATGAGCAGTGTAGACTCCTCGCTTTTTATTCATAAAACAACCATAGATTTACCTTGGTGCTTATCTATGTGGATAATATCATGGTGACTGGTGATTCAACTACCTATATTTCTAAACTCATTTCTATCATGGGGACAAGGTTTGCTATGAAAGACTTGGGCAGATTATCTTACTTCTTGGGTATAGAGGTGCAATACACCTCTAAAGGAGTGTTGTTACACCAAAGCAAATATGCCCAAGACCTTCTAACCAAAGCAGGAATGGCAGATTGTAAACCAGTCGACACTCCTACTGTTGTCAAATCTTCAAATCAGCATCATGAATAGTCAGCTTCTTATCCTAATCCTACACACTTTAGGAGCCTGGTTGGTACTCTGCAATATTTAATAGTAACCAGGCCTGACCTGCAGCATGCAGTGAATGCTTTTTGTCAACATATGCATTCACCAACACAGGCAGATTATGCAGTTCTTAAGCGCACTTTGAGATATATCAAGGGTACTCTCAGTCAGGGATTATACTATCAGTCAGGGCCTCTACATATTTATGCCTACTATGACTCTGACTGGGCTAGTGACTTTATTGATAGAAGGTCCACCTCCGGCTACATAGTCTTCTTGGGTAAAAATTTGATTTTTTGGAGTTCTAAAAAGCAGCCCATAATGGCCAGGTCTTCTACTAAAGTAGAGTATAGGGCCATGGCCCACACTGCAACAGAACTTAAATGGCTGGCCTATTTCCTTAAAGATTTGTAGATTTCTACCTCTAAACCTGTCTTACATTGTGATAGTGTTTCAACTATGGCCTTGGCAGCCAATCTGGTATTTCATGGCAGGATTAAGCAGATAGAAATCGACTATCATTTTATACGGGAGCAGGTGGTGTCCAAAATCCTACAGTTTTCCTCCATTTCCACTACAGAACAAATAGGAGATATGTTCACTAAGTCATTGCCTAAGCCAAAATTCCACTATCTGAAGTCCAAGCTGCCCATGACAAGCTCTGCCAGTTCAGCTTGAGGGGGGCTGATAAGATATGTCTATGTTAAAGCTAGAACTAAGTACAACTGTATCCAACATATAATAGATAGTAGTCCAGCTGTAATACAATTGTCATGCTTGTAACTGAATATCTAGTTAGACATGTGCTTAATCATCTCTGCACATGAGACTTGTATAAATACCTATTGTACTGAACATTCAATGAATAAGATAATCATTTTTACTCTCAGAAAATATCTTCACTCTACATTTTCTTTCAAACATTACAAATGAGATAAGAATTTGAGAACTAAATCTAACATAATCAAATTAATTACCTTTCACTCTAGATAGACACCTATTATGGAATTGGCAATTGTTTTCTCCTCATCTAGTAAAAATTTCACATTCACCTACGCAGAACTTCCAACTAGAGAAATCATCCTTTTTTCTGAAAAAGGATAAGCAGGCAATAGTGACAATCCATATAGTTTATCAAGAAAAATAATAAACAAGACAAGCTTAAAACATACACATACCTTATCCAAGATGGAGTCACAGGATATGCAACATTTATCTAAACTAAACTAAATAAACCTCATAAAAACTAACTAAACTAAAACCTAAACTAACTAAGCTAAATAAACTAAACTAAAATTAATTTAATTTAAATAAATTAAACTAAAAAACTAAAATAAATGAAAAACTAAACTAAACTAAATTAATGAACTAAACTTAATAACTAAACTAAACGAAATAAATTCAAAACTAAACTAAATAAACCTAATAAAAACTAAACTAAACAAAACAAAACAAACTAAACTAAACTAGATAAACCTAACAAAAATAAAAGTAAAGTAAAGTAAAATCTAAACTAAACTAACACGATTAAACTAAATTAAACAAAAATAAAAAATAAACTAAGCTAAACTAGATAATATAAACTAGACTAAACTAAACAAAACTGAAAATAAACTAAACTAAATTGTAAACTAAAACCTAATAAACAAACTAAACTAAACAAAAATTAAGCTAAACTAGACTAAACTAACCTAACCTAACCAAAACTAAACTAAATTAAACTAAACTAAGCTAAACCAAATCTAAACTAAAGTAAACGACATCAAAATATAAACTAAACTAAAGTAAGAAACTACGTTTTTTGGCTTCCTATAAATCTCTCCTAAATTGTAGCAACTTTTTACTCCTAAATAAACTAAGATATAAGCTAAATAAAGTAAATTGGGCCAAACTACACCAACCTAAACTACATTAAAATATAAACTAAACTAAACTGAATTAAATATAAAAAATAAACTAAACTAAATTAGATATAAACGAAACTAAACTTAACTAAACTAAACTAAATAAACTATATAAACTAAACTAAATAGGTAACACAAAGTATCAGGGTCAGACTTGCGCTAAGTCAATCGGATAGTTAACTCATACATAAAATAAAGTATCTAGGGTCGGACATCCATTTAACTAGTAAATAAACTAAAATAAATAAAAGCAATAAACTAAACAAAACTAATAAATAAACTAAATCAAATAAACCCTACTAAATAAACTAAACTAAACTAAAAAAATTAAATTAAACTAAACACTAAACTAAATAGATAAACTAAACTAAACAAAAGTAAAATATAAACTAAACTAATAAACTAGATAAACTAATAAATAAGCTAAGTAAACTAATCTAAACTAAATAAACTATACAAATTAAACTAAATATAAACTAAACTAAATTAAACCAAATAAATAAACTAAACCAAAAGTAAACTAAACTTTACTAAATAAACTAAGCTAAATTAAATAAATATAAAGTACACTAAACTAAAACTAAGAACATAAACTAAGCTAAACTAAAAAACTAAAACTAGAACTAAAACTAAACTAAATTAATCTAATAACTAAGCCTAAACTAAATAAACTAAACCAAAATATAAACTTAACTAATACACCAACTAAACTAAACTAATAAATAAGCTAAATCAATTAAATTAAGCTCTTAAGATGTCAAGTTCTGCTCGCTTCTCTCTTACCTGTAAGAGTTTCGCCCATCATTCTTTCTTACTTGCATCTGTCGCTATCTTTATGCATGAGTTACAAGGAAGTGGTTATGCACCCTCTGTAGATGCAACAACACTGTGTCAATATCATTATTTAATTACATAAATTAAGATGACTAACTAAATTGACTATATATGAAGTATTTAAAGAGCCATTTACTACTTACTTCTGAAGATATGGTTTTTCTAAGCTTCCCTTCTGCATACACTCATAAACAACCAAAAATTGCTCATCTTTCCAACAGTAGCCAAATAGCTTAACAAGATTCGGACCACGAAATTTTCCCACAAAACTTGCAAAACTTAAATCAATATATGATACTAATCACGAAAAACACCAATTAGCGGTAGTACTTCACATTTCTTGATATTCCAAAACACTATTAAAGACGAGGATAAATTAAATTCGCGACCAAACTAGAAAAAGCTTTATCTAATTATCTCACTACTAGAATGTAGATAGTGATCTACTCTATCCTTCTCATTTTCAAACCAAAATTTTTAAGGAAATTTTACTTAATAAGGTGATAAATTAAAAAAAAAACTAATTTTACTGAATCTATGACAAATTACGATCAAGGAAATAATAATAAAAAATAAAAAAATAAACAATAAATAAAAAAATCGATGCAAAAATAGACTTGCTTTCCACAAGAATCCTATTCTTGCTGAAGCTTTCCACAAGAATCTTATACAAACTAATTTAAGAGGTTGTAGAACAATTGTGTATTACCTGCTCTTGTGATGAACCTTTCACTACGTGTAGAACAATGGACTTAATAGTTACTGATCAACTCGAGTAATATAACATTATTCGAAAAGATAAAAGATTATTACTCGAGCAACATACTATGATACTCTGTGTGTGTGTGTGATGTTCAGTGGAGAAACAGAGACTGCGTGCGTGTGTATGTGAAACATAGAAGCAAGAGAGAAGAGGTGGAGAGTGACGTGAGAAGGGAGCGAGTTTGATTATGTGATGTATTTATAGAGAGAGAGAGAGTGGGGTTGGCATTTGTTGTACCATTGCTATCTTTTCTTGAGGCGAAAGTAATTTCCAAATATATCACCAGTCTTTTTCCCTTTTTTTTCTTTTTTTTGTGATATATTGGAGATTAGTTTTTATAAATCTTATATTTTAACGTGTGTTATATGATATATGTTTTCGTTAATTTAAAATTTTAATATTCTTAACAAATCAATATATGCTATATTGTTATATTGTTTTCTAATATCGATATAACATGTTTTTTGCTATTCAATGTGCGTAAGTGTAATCCAATATTTATTAATGATGAGAAAAAAAGGAAAGAATAAATGAAAAGTTTTCGTAAATGTTATCTTTTGACGTATTCGTTAATTTAAAAAAAAAAGGTAATTTTAATATTCTTGACGAATGAATATGCTATATTATTAATATTATTTTCTAATATTGAGATAACATGTTCTTTGCTATTCAATGTGCGTAAGAAATGAAAAGTTTTCGTAAATTTTTTACGTATTCATTAATTTAAAAAAAAGGTAATTTTAATATTCTTGACGAATGAATAGGCTATATTATTAATATTATTTTCTAATATTAAGATAACATGTTCTTTGCTATTCAATGTGCGTAATAAATGTAATCCAATATTTATTAATGATGAAAAAAGAAAAGGGAAATAAGGAATGAAAAGCATTAAGATGGGATTTTCAATACGTTTACTTTTTTTTGACTACTTTTTTATGGTGACAATAAAAATTAAATAGAATAAAATATTTCAAAAGTCATTTTACATTTTTCTTAAAAAATTGTGTTAAGACTATAAAACGTAAAAGAGTTTTTTGAAGGTGATATATAATCCTTATGTTGTAAAATATCGAAAAAGGAAAAAAGTTAAGATGATTTTTATTTACTTTAACTTGGGTGAATTTAGAAGAATATGTCTTTTTTAAAATACTAGTTTACTTTGTAAGAGAATAAAATTGTAAACACAAACAAAAATATTAAAAATGTCTTTATTATTTCTTTTTTCCCACTATGAAAAGTAGAAATTTGAAGAGAAAATATTTTCTAGAAGTACCTAAATTGAAATTTTCATATGGAAGAAATGAGTAATAATTTCAATAAATTGCCTCCACTAAAATTATTTCATTAACTAAAACACTGACGGATGTCAAGACATGTTGAATTATTTATAGTGATATTTCTCAAGCTAATAAATAAAGCTTTAGCTTTTCTAATAAATCACTTGAATGTATAATTATAAAATTAGCTCATTACTAGCAATATATTAATTTACTTGTGAATGTGATATTTTGGATTTCTTTTAACAAAATGATAATTACTGGTAGGTAAAAATATTGCGAGTGAGAATGTGATGTATATTTATAGAGATGGAGAGATAGAGAGTGTGAGGATGTGATTTGTATTTATAGAGATGAGAGAGTGAGAAAGTGCAGTTGCGAAAAAGTGTACATAAAATGTAACGTTATGTTACTTCTCTATGTGGGTTATTAATGATTTGGTTCTTGACGCCAAAGTATTCCTTACCTGTCTATGTGGATTATTAAGGATGGTTTTTCTTGATGGAAATTAATTCGAAATATTACCTCGGGTCATTTAGTCTAAATAATTTTTATTTTAAGTGTGAGATATCTCTAGCTTTAATCTCGAGTAAAATATTTTAAGTGATGTAAATAACTTAGGCCTTCATTGAATTGAAAATAATAATAATAATAAAAAAATCTGACAAAAAAAGTAATTTCAAATATAATATTTTTAGGATAAATACTTTAATCTCTAGTATCATATTTTAAGTGGTGTAAATCGTTTAGTCATCTCTTAAATTAAGAAAAAAAAAGTAATTTTGAATATTTTTGACAAAAAAGATTAATTTTAGTTCGTGAAGGATAAATAATTTTTTTTTGTGTCAACAGAGTTTAAGTCCGAAATGCTTCAAATGCTTAAGTCTTTTTTGGCAATAATAGTGAATTCAAGTTATTATAAATAGTGTTAAGGTTCTGAGCTTCGACAGTTTAGGTCGAGCAATCCACTTCGTGAGGCGTTCAAATTTTGGGGTTGGATTCCTGACCTGCACAAGTAAAGGAAGGAAAAAACGGGGTGATGACCCGTATTTTCCCCTCGGGCGTGGAAATGGTTAGATTGCTCGACCTGAACGTAGTTGTTGGGAGCATTTAATGTACCGGTTACCTTTATAAATGCGGAGTAGAGCTTTATTTATACTAGTCTGGGTTCGGGTAGCAATTAATGCGCGTTGCTACCTGACACGCTATCGATTGCCCGCGCCGTGCGACCAATGGACAAGGTTATTACCCAGCAGATAAAGTGGTGGCCTGCCGGTCCGAGCTGCATGCCTTGCTTTATGTCCTATCAGATGGGCTGGTGTAGTCGTTGGGATTTACTTGGGTCTGGTTCAGGTCGGGTCAAGTTTTCAGGTCGGTCCACGACCCGGCAATTCCTTTCTCAGCTCGGGACATCCCCTGTCAATTCCCCTCCTTAGTCTAGAGATCTGAAGGGGGTCTAGACGGGTGACATGCGTTCTTGAGCTAAGAGTTCCCGACCTGGCATAGGTGCCACGTCATCTATGTGCTGTTCTCGTGGACCCGACACGTCATGCTTCGATTCTGATATGACGCGACGTTTGACATTCCCGAGACGGTTATATTTGGTGTCTATAAATAGGGCTTCAATGTTTTAGAATTCACTTTACCTTTCGCCCCTAAGCTCTCATAACCTTTGGAGACATTCAAGCTCGGAGAGTTAAGCTCGGTGAATTAGGAGCTCGGCTATTTGTGTGCTCAGAGGAATTGTAGCTCGGGACCTCCAGTTTGTTCCTTAGATGCTTGTTAGGTACGTCCCGACCCTCTTTAGATACTGTATACTTTATTTCATACACTTTTAAACAAATGGGAGAGTCGGAGTCAGAGGATTCCCAGGAAAAGGAGGTTAGATTATATGGGGGTGGCGAGGAGGACCCTGCTAGCTCGGAATCGTCCTCAGGGCGGGGCCCGAACGATGGTGAGTCAAGTACCTCCCAAGAGGAAGAATCCAAACCCACTCAGGCTCAGAAAGATAGTAACGAGGAATGTAAGATCATTAAGGTCTGTAGGGTGGAGGAAAAGGAGGCTGGAGGGGACCCTCTGTCCGATTTGCATGAGGTGGGCGAAGCTAGGAATGGCCCGCCCTTGAATCAAGTGAAGGACCTCGAGATACCCCATAAGTACATAGTTGAGACTTTCAGAGGCGAGACGGGGGCGTGGAGGCTGCGAAAGTAGCTCTGCCACCCCGTGCTCACACAACAAGTGGTTCCTCAGGAAGAGGAAAGAGAATTCAACAACTATTTGCCTGTTGTTGGCGCGAGTGCCACACAACCAAGGCGTTGCTAAATGGCAGGTTGAGGAACTGGTCAGTGGACTGGACATTTAGATTGAAGATTCCAAGTCGGTTTAATCACGCTTGTAACCCTCCAACTGGCCATTTCACAATTTATGATTTAGCTTTTGACCTGATCCAACTTCCCCCCCTCACCCCCCACTTCGTGACTTCTATGTTGGATTTTTTTTAGCTCAATCCGGGCCAAGTAGCCCCTAATGGCTGGGCTATGGTCGTGGCATTCTATGTGTACTGTCGAGAGGTGGGTGTGAAACTGACCCTTACCTTCTTTAGATACTTCTACACCTGTAAAGCCAGTCCCAAGCAGCCGGGTGGTTTCATTTTGCAGCTAAGAATGAGCTAGCCCTTTTCACCAAGTGGAAGTCATCTAACAAGGATCGGCACAACAAGTACTACTGGGTAGAGTGCTCGGTCAACACGAGGTGTAGGAGGGAGTGGACCCCGTCCCTGAGGAAGAAGCTCAATGATCCTCCTACATTGTTTGACTCGGAAGCGAATGACGTAGAAGAACTTAAGCCGGGCCCTAACCAGTTGATAGATATCATGTCCGTCCTTAAGTGGGACCAGATTTGGAAGTCCAAGTTGTTTGGTCGGGAACCCAATTTGACCCAATCACACCCCGGCCTGCTTCCTGAATCAGATGACGAGGATGAGGGTCAAACGGAGGGTTAGTCTTTGTTGGTCCTTGATAACCTAAGAGGGAGGGGGGGTAAATTAGGTTGTTTGGCAAGGTTAAGAAATTAAAAAATTCTTGATGCGGAAATAATGTCTAGTGAAAGATGATAATACTCTAGAAGTTCTTGTAGGCAATTTATCAAACACTTAGTGAACACACAAGTATATAACACTAGATAAGCAATTAGAATTTCAAAAATAAATTCCAAATAGATAACTCAACAATTATCAAACAATTAATATGAGCAATATTCACACGAAGGTAAATGACTTGAAAATAAAGAGAGTAAAGTAAGAGAAATCAAACACGATAATTTTCAAGTGATTCGCACTCCCGGAGGCCTAGTCCACCACCTAAGGTCTTCCCTTCCCTTAGGATTTAACAACTCTTCACTAAGATGCTTCTTCAAATGTTGGTGAAGCAAAAACCAACTACAATTATTCTTAAGTCCACAAGAGTTACATAAGCTCCTTCAAGTGTAGGTGAATCTTAACCTACTATCCTCTCTTCTTTTAAGTCCACAAAAGATTACAATACTTTTTCTCACAATGATTCTCTCAATCTATGTGAAAGAGTGTATTACAAAGATTGTGTGATAAAATGAATGACAATTGCAACTCCTATTTGAGTTTGATATTACAATTGAAGAATACTTTGAATGCTCAAAGATATGAAAATGATAGCTTAAGATTTCTCAATTAAAATGATATGAAAAGCTCTTTGAATTAGCTTAAGAATCGGAAGATTAAGGCTTGGAGATATATTTGAGATGGTGAGAGAGCATGACTTAAAAAGAGAAAAAAGTTAGACACAAAACGGATATAATACAAAAATCCCAAATTTTCTCATTAAGCCATCCAGTAGCTGAGCCCTTCATCCGGTTGACCGGATGGGGTAGGTAATGCCCGGACCAGAGCTCTCTGCCGGGCGTTACTAGCTTCATCCGAGCCCTTCATCTGGTCGACCGGATGGGGTAGGTAACGCCCAAACCAGAGTTCTCTGCTGGGCGTTGTGGTCTTCATCCGGTCGACCGGATGAAACTAGTAATGCCCGGATGCTTAAAATGCTGAAAAGTGACCTTTTTAAGCCCCAAAACAATTTGTTAAATAATAAAGTTTTTGGGCACTTTTGAGGGCACTTATAAAAAAGTATTTCTAGCATTTTTAACATCTCAAAACATTTTCAAAAACTCTTAAAAAGATATAGAACAATTTTTATGTCACAAGAGTTTGAAATCCCAAAAGTCTTGTTTTTCAAAGATGAGTTTGTAATGACCTTTTTGAAAATATATATTCAAAGGATATTTTGCAAATAGAAAATCTTTTATGAAAAACCTTTTTGGAGAAATTATGAGCTACACAAGTCATACTTAGGCAAACAACGTTTTTAATGCTGGTACCCCTTATGTTGTCACGTCTCCTTCCTTGTAACTCTCTTTTTATCGTCGAATATTCAACTTCATTTCTTTGAGTTGACAAGTCTTTTTCTTCAGGTATTCATAGCTTGATTCCTCATGAGAGACTTCATTTGAATGAGACAAGATATAAGAATACATTTTGGGCTTTGACTTTGATCCAATAGTTTCAAAGCTAGCATTTGATCCTTTTAAATGAACAAGTTGATGTGGGTTTTGCTTGGGACAATCATGTGTTGATGAACTTGAATAACTTACCCAAGATACAAATAAGAATTCTTAAATCACAATTAAGATGTTTTGTTATTATCAAAATAAAGATTATAAGCTTTTCAGGCCAACAATCTCCCCCTTTTTTATGATGACAAAACATTGAAATTTAAAAACATGAAATAGTAGAATTTGGAAAATCAAACAAGATTTAAGGTCTCCCCCTCAATTTGTGCTTGATTGAATCATTTGCTTGCACATGAAAAACAAGCTTCCCCTGAATATATAGTCATTCAACCATATATAAGTATTTTCATGCTAGATTTCAATATTCTTTTTCTCCCCCCATTTGACATCAACAAAATATAGATAATAAACCATAGAAGAGCAAATAAGCATAAGAGGATTTAAAACCAAAAAACAATTGAAGCATTAAAGAAGCAAATCAAAGTATCCAATCAATGTTAAAACAAGATTAAAAAATGCAAAGGAGTACGCAAGTAAAACATAAAATCTAAAAAGTTGTTTGAAGGAAAACAGGTCTCAAGGCATCCACAAACTAAGAACCAAGATGGTTGTCATGTAATGCTTTCAACATCTGCTCCATACGATCCAAATGAGCATCTTGTGCATCCAGGCAAGCAATGATTTCATCATGTGTGGAGGATTGAGAAGAAGATGATCCAGCTCTGCGAGAACTACCAGCTCCACCTCGACCAGTGCCTTGTCATTCTATTGGATCTTTGAAGGGATCGGGATCAATATCAAGAGATTCATACACAATAGTATCACCGTTTGTATCCTCATGAGCATCAAGAACTTGGTTGTTATGAAGCTTCAACTTTTGACGAGAGATGCTAGTATGATTTAGAAGATAAGATCTAGCACTTATAGACTCAAACTCTTGATCATGGGGAATATCTAAAGAGTCAAGAAGATGTGTTAAGGGCACCCCATAAGCAAGTTGGTTTTCTGCTTGCTCAGTATGGACAATGTGGTTGATAATGATGTGTGGAAGATTGATTCTTTTTGCCTCAAACATCAGATACATCAACAAGGCAGTAAATTTCAGAATAGAACCATCCTTGACTTCCCTAGGAATAATGACTTCATGAAGGATGTAAAATAGAAGCTTCTTTTCAGGGGTAATTTCCTTTTTCTTAGGATATCAAGTGCTATTTTGCCCTGTTCCGTCCCAAAGGAAATCTATTACCCGTTTTTCAAGATCCTTATGAATGCCTTCTGGCATGCCCTTGTAAGAATAAAGCTTAGTTCATTGATTTGGAATTCTGAAAGCTTGAGCAATATCACTAGCAGTAAATTTTAACACCCTACCCTTAACTTGACTTTACAATTTCATGGTCTTAAAGTCTAGATTTGCATATAAGTAAAATTCACGAATCCAAGAGGTACAACCCTTATTTACGAAACATAGCATAGGTAACCAACCTTGAGCATCGAAAATCCTCAAAATTCTAGTTCCATTAAGTAATGTAGGAGGGTTCAAAGTCTTACCCCATAAGATGTTTTGTTGAGGAAAGGCATCGGGATTATCAATGATTTGAGGCCCGGATGATGAAGATTCTCCTTGTTTGCTCTTCCTAGAGTCAGCTCTTTGTGGTGCCATTGAGAATTTGCAAGATATTGAAGCTTGTAAGAAAAAAATTTCTTTGAGGAAATTCGTCAAACACCTTATGAGCAAAGGAGTTCAAAGCTTTTCTTTTGAAGATTTTGAAGAGTTTGATGATGCAAAAACAAAGATTTGATGATAAATATGTGTTGTGAATCAATTTGTGGATTTGATGAGTTGAAATAGAAGAGATTGAGAGGGATTGAGAGAATTTGACGTTGAGTAGGAGAATTTTTGAAAGAATGAGGCCAAAAACATGCTCTTATCAGCACGATCCAGGCGCTAAGCCATTGATTCGGGCACCCGGATGAGGGCAGTAACGCCCGGCAGTGGCGCAATATCCGGTCGTTACATGCTTCATCCGGTCGACCGGATGAATGTAGTAACGCCCGAATCCCCTATTTTCTGAAAAAAAATACAAATTTTCAAAAATCAAGTGACCCAAAATATTCCTAATTATCGTCTAATAGCACAAATTTGATTTTCATGCAATGATTTTGTAAAAATATCAGCCAATTGATGCAAAGAATCAACAAATTCAAGTTCAATATCACCTTTTTGCACATAATCTCTTAGAAAATGATGACGAATTTTGATATGCTTAGTTCTAGAATGTAGAATTGGATTCTTTGATGGACTTATAGCACTTGTATTATCACATTTGATCGGCATACGATCATATTCTAGACCAAAGTGAAACAAAGTTTGTTTCATCTAAAGAATTTTTGCAACTCAACAACCCATAGCTACATACTCAGCTTCAGCTGTTGAAAGAGTCACACTATGTTGTTTCTTGCTAGACCATGAAACTAAAGCATGTCCTAGAAATTGACAACTACCACTAGTGCTTTTTCTATCAATTTTATAACCTGCATAATCGGCATCGGAATATCCCAAAAGTTCGAAAGATGTGCCTTTAGCGTAAAGAAGTCCTAAATCAATAGTACCTTTAAGGTATCTAATAATCCTTTTTACAACATTTAAGTGTGATTCTCTAGGAGAAGATTGGAAACGAGCACATAAGCACACAGAAAACATAATATCAGGTCTTGAGGTAGTTAAATAGAGAAGGCTTCCGATCATACATCGATATTATTTTTCATCAACCGATTTACCTTTTTCATCTTTGTCAAGCTTGATTGACGTTCCCATAGGAGTGCTCATTTCTTTTGCAATTTTAAACCCGAACATCTTGATGAGTTCCTTAATGTACTTGGCTTGATTTATGAAGATCTCTTCCTTTGTTTGTTTGATTTGAAGTCCAAGGAAGAAATTTAATTCTCCCATCATGCTCATTTCAAATTCTTTATGCATACATTCAGAAAAATACTTGCAAAGGGATTCGTTAGTAGCACCAAAGATAATATCATCAACATATATTTGAACGAGCAAGATATCTTTAGCTTTTCTTTTTACAAATAATGTAGAGTCTATTTTACCTCTATAAGAACCATTATCAAGTAGATAATTACTTAATCTATTATACCATGCCCTAGGTGCTTGTTTAAGTCTATAAAGAGCTTTTTGAAGTTTGAACACATGACTTGATAGATTTGTATTTTCAAAACCGGGTGGTTGTTCAACATAAACTTCTTCTTGAAGATAACCATTTAAGAAAGCACTTTTGACATCCATTTGATAAAGTTTGAAGTTCATAAAACATGCAAATGCTAGCAACATTTGAATGGATTCAAGTCGAGCTACCGGTGCAAAGGTTTCTTCATAGTCTATTCCTTCTTCTTGATTATACCCTTGTGCAACCAATCTAGCCTTATTTCTAGTTACATTATTAGATTTATCTAGTTTGTTTCAGAAAACCAATTTTGTACTAATAATCGGGTAATTACTAGGTCTTTCAACTAAGGTCCAAACTTGATTTCTTTGGAATTGATTAAGCTCTTCTTGCATAGCAATAATCCAATCATCATCCAATAATGCTTCTTTTATATTCTTAGGTTCAATTTGAGATATAAAAGTAACATGTTCACAAAAAGTATTTAGATTGGAACGAGTTCTTACACCTTGTGATAGATCTCTGAGGATTTGATCATTTGGATGATTTTTGACAAATTTTCAACATTTTGGAAGATCTTGATTTGTTGATATGATTTGATCATTTGATGTTGGTTGTTCTTCCTCAATTGGAGTATCAATTAGATTACTTGTGGATGTATTACCTTCTTCACTTGTAGAAATAGGTTGACCTTGTTCTTCAACTTGTTAAAAGCTTACATCATCATTTTCATCTTTTCTTGACATAAAGTGGTTAGTTTCATCAAAATTAATATGTATAGATTCCTCAATTACCGAGGTTCTTTTATTGTAACTCGATATGCCTTGCTTCTAGAAGAATAACCAATAAAAATACCTTCATCGGATTTTGAATCAAACTTCCCAAGATGATCTTTGTTATTTAAGATGAAGCATTTACATCCAAAAACTTTAAAATGTGAAATATTTGGAGTACGTCCTTTCCATAGATCATATGGAGTTTTCTTGAGAGAAAGTCTAATTAAAACTCTATTTAAAACATAGCAAGCCGTATTGACAGCTTCTCCTCAAAAGTATGTAGACAAGTTGTTTTCTTTCAACATTTTTCTTGTCATTTCTTGTAGAGTTCGGTTTTTCCTTTCAACAACCCCATTTTGTTGAGGAGTTCTAAGAGCCAAAAAGTTATGCTCAATGCCATTTTGTTCACATAATTCCACAAAAGATGCATTTATGAATTTCGTGCATTGATCACTATGAATGCATGAAATGTATTATCCTTTCTCCTTTTGCACTCTTTTACAGAATTTTGCAAACTCATTGAAAGCATCACTTTTGAGAGCAAGAAACATGACCCATGTGTATCTAGTATAATCATCAACAATAACAAAAACATATCTAGATCCTCGAAGACTTATTATATCCATTGGTCCAAAAAGGTCCATATGAAGTTTTTGTAAAGCTTTTGATGTGGTCACATGACTAATGGTTTTGAAAGATACATTATGTTGTTTTCCAAATTGACATGCATCACATAAATGATATTTTTCAAACTTGGTCTTAGGAAGGCCTTTGACAAGATCCTTTAGAGAAAGTTTACCAAGTAGATCCATGCTAATATGTCCTAATCTTTTATGCCATAACCAAGAACTTTCATTTGTTGTGATTAAACAATCAATATTTTGGCATGATATACTTTCAAAGTCAATGATATAGACATTTTCATATCTATTTGCAATAAACAACACATTTTTCATTTTATCAAAAATGATGCAACATGATGATTTAAATTCGACTAGATAATTATTATCACATAGTTGACTTACACTTAGCAAATTATGTTGCAATCCTTTCACAAGTAGCACATCATGGATAGATATATTATTTTTATTTACAATGCTACCTTTACCAATAATTTTACCTTTCTCATTATTTTCAAAGCTCACAAAACCTTTGTATTTTGTTGATAGGCTCATAGAAAATAGATGGATCACCGGTCATATGTCTTAAACATCCACTATCAATGACCCAATTTTCTTCATAGTTCATCCTTAGGGTAACCTATATATAAAAACAAAATTTAGGTCCCCAAATTCTATTGGGTCCTATATTGTTAGTATTGACTTTTAGCACATTTAATAATTCATTTTGGTTTAAACCAAGAAGAAATTTTAGAGTCTCTACCTACAATATTGCGAAATTTACAATGTGATGTTATGTGACCTTGTTTTTCACAATAGGTGCATGCTTTTTGAAATCCTTTTGATGTTGATACTTCATTTGTAGAAGATGATGCTTTTACAAAATAACTTTTTAGAGATTTTTGTTTTGAAGAAGGTTCATATCCTATTCCACTTTTATCAAAAGACATTTTTTGTGAGCCAAGCATTTTATCAAGATTTTCTTTTCCTTTTGTAAATCTTACTAGGCTTCCATTTAATCCTTGATTTTATTTTTCAAGCTTTTCAATTTTTGTTTGAAGATTATCATTTTCAAAATGAATCTTAAGTGCCTTTTCATGAGCACAATTTCGATCTTTTTCAAACAACTTATTTTCTTCTTTTAAGGTATTATTTTCCTTTTGAAGTTCATGTATCTTGATAATTGTAATTTCAAAACTATCATGCATTTTAGAAAATTCATATTGTAATTCTTCAAAAGAACATTCATTATCAATTAATGAGCTAGAAAAGTAATATTCGGAGTTAAAAGGAGAACATACCTCATCATCCTCTTTTGTCATAAGACAAACGATGTTTGCCACTTCTTCATTTTCGCTTTCTTCACTGGTTGATGTATCGTCATCAACGTATGTTGCTTTCAAAGCTTTTCCTCCCTTAGTTTTGATTGGTTTTGGACAATTTACTTTTATGTGACCCGTCTTGTCACAATTGAAACATCTTCCTTCTTCTTTTGGTTTGTTTATCCCTTTGTTCATAAACTTATTGTAAGGAGCTTTGCTTAACTTTTTGAATTTGAGAAATTTCTTAAAGTTCCTTGTAAGAAGAGCTATCTCATCATCATCTTCCTTGTTTTCTTCCTCTTAATCACTTGAGTAAGCATTTGATGCAAGAAGTGCAAATGACTTCTTGTTATTTATTTTTTCTTCTTCTCGGTCCTTCTTCTTCAACTCATGGCTTATAAGAGATCCCATAAGTTCACTAAGAGTGAAAGTTTTGAGGTTTCTAGCTTCCTCAATAGCCGTTACTTTAGCTTCCCATGGCTCGGTTAAGCTTCAAATAACTTTTTCTACCAATTCTTCGTTAGAATACTCTTTTCCAAGAGATTTTAGAGCATTAACAATATCGGTAAATCTAGAAAATATTTGTTCAATATTTTCATCAAAGGACATTTTGAACATTTCATATTTATGAACAAGCATGTTTATTCTAGTTTCTTTAACTTGGTTAGTTCTCTCATATGTGACTTCTAATTGATCCCAAATTTCTTTAGCACTTTTGCATCCGGAAATTTTGTTGAACTCATTTGAATCTAAAGCAAGATATAACATGTTCATAGCTTTAAAGTTTCTTTCACACATTTTGAAATCATCATCATTATAGTCTTTTTCCAATTTAGGGACAGTGATACTTTGTTCTCCTTCCTTTTTAGTTAAAGTAGGATTGGTTGGTTTATTTTTTATCACATTCCAAACTCTTATGTCATTTGCTAGAATATAGATTCTTATCCTAGTTTTCCAAAAATAATAGTTTGTTCCATTAAACAATGGTGGTCTAGAGGAAAATTGTCCTTCAACTATATTAGACATTGATGAGCTTGCCATAGGGATCCTCTACTAGATGTTAAGCTATATGTAAAGTACTAGCTCTGATACCACTTGTTGGTCCTTGATAACCTAAGAGAGGGGGGTGAATTAGGTTGTTTGGCAAGGTTAAGCAATTTAAAAATTCTTGATGCGGAAATAATGTCTAGTGAAAGATGATAATACTCTAGAAGTTCTTGTAGGCAATTTATCAAACACTTAGTGAGCACACAAGTATATAATACTAGATAAGTAATTAGAACTTCAAAAATAAATTCTAAATAGATAACTCAACAATTATCAAACAATTAATATGAACAATATTCACACGAAGATAAATGACTTGAAAATAAAGAGAGTAAAGTAAGAGAAATCAAACACGATAATTTTCAAGTGATTCGCACTCCCGGAGGCCTAGTCCACCACCTAAGGTCTTCCTTTCCCTTAGGATTTGACAACTCTTCACTAACATGCTACTTCAAATATTGGTGAAGCAAAAACCAACTACAATTACTCTTGAGTCCACAAGAGTTACACAAGCTCCTTCAAGTGTAGGTGAATCTTAACCTACTATCATCTCTTCCTTTGAGTCCACAAAGGACTACAATACTTCTTCTCACAATGATTCTCTTAATCTATGTGAAAGAGTATATTACAAAGATTGTGTGATAAAATGAATGACAATTGCAACTCCTTTTTGAGTTTGATATTACAATTGAAGAATACTTTGAATGCTCAAAGATATGAAAATGATAGCTCAAGATTTCTCAATGAAAATGATATGAAAAGCTCTTTGAATTACCTTAAGAATCTGAAGATTAAGGCTTGGAGAGATATTTCAGATGGTGAGAGAGCATGGCTTAAAAAGAGGGAAAAGTTAGACACAAAACAGATATAATATAAAAATCCTGGATTTTCCCGTTAAGCCATCCGGTTGCTGAGCCCTTCATCTGGTTGACCGGATGGGGCAGGTAATGCCCAGACCAGAGCTCTCTGCCGGGCGTTGTGGTCTTCATCCGGTCGACCGAATGAAGCTAGTAACGCCCGGATGCTTAAAATGCTGAAAAGTGACCTTTTTGAGCCCCAAAACAATTTGTTAAATAATAAAGTTTTTGGGTACTTTTGAGGGCACTTATAAAAAAGTATTTCTAGCATTTTTAACATCTCAAAATATTTTCAAAAACTCTTAAAAAGACATAGAACAATTTTTATGTCACAAGAGTTTGAAATCCAAAAAGTCTTATTTTTCAAAGATGAGTTTGTAATGACCTTTTTGAAAATATATGTTCAAAGGATATTTTGCAAATAGAAAATCTTTTATGAAAAACATTTTTGGAGAAATTATGAGCTACACAAGTCATACTTAGGCAAACAACATTTTTAATGCCGGTACCTCTTATGTCGCCACGTCTCCTTCCTTGTAACTCCATTTTTATCGTCGAATCTTCAACTTCATTTCTTTGAGTTGACAAGTCTTTTTCTTCGGGTATTCATAGCTTGATTCCTCATGAGAGACTTCATTTGAATGAGACAAGATATAAGAATACCTTTTGGGCTTTGACTTTGATCCAATAGTTTCGAAGCTAGTATTTGATCATTTTGAATGAACAAGTTGACGTGGGCTTTGCTTGGGACAATCATATGTTGATGAATTTGAATAACTTACCCAAGATACAAATAAGAATTCTTAAATCACAATTAAGATGTTTTGTTATTATCAAAATAAAGATTATAAGCTTTTCAGGCCAACAGTCTTGGAATCGGATCCGATTCCCCTGGCTTTTAATTTCCATTACCATTATGCATTGTACATTCTTCTCCGATCTAATGTCACTTCGCCAACCATTCTTTTGTTTTCAGGAATGTCGTCCGCTAGAGAGAAGGCGTTCCTTATGAGGAGGGAGGCGGCGATGAGCGGCGAGGGCTCAGCACCTGGCAAGAGGCCCGACGAGACCGGGAAAGAAGTTTCTTCGAAGAAGAGTAAGATCCAAGGGTCTCATCCCAAGAAAAAGGGGTCGGGCATAGCGATTGTTGAGCGTCCGCCACCCAAAGAATCGAAGAAGAGGCCCCAACAAGAAGAGTCAGGCAAGGGAAAAGCTGCAGAAGTGGTCAGGTCCAAGAAGGACTGTGTAGTTGACACCTCAAATCCCATTGAGCGTGACCCCAAGTTAGCCAAAGTCTCGCTAGACCAGCTCGTACTTGACCTGAGAACGGATGACTCGACGGTAAACAATTACTCTTAGATTTGTCCATAAAACTTCTATCCACGCTATGTTTTTCCTGACCGTTTCTCTTTGAATGTTGAATCCCACGCCCTCTCTGTTCCCAGCCTTGTTCAGAAGATTCAAGTCCGTTGCACTGAGCTGGAGCATAGGTACAACGAGGCCTAGACCGGGATACCAGAACAAAGGGAGGAAGCCCTGAAGAGGTACAAAGAAGATGGTGACGAAATCGACCAGCTCAAAAAGAAGCTGAAGACCGCGGAAGAGGAGCTTGAGTGGGAGAAGTCTCGAATGATTCAAGCTAGCAACAACATAACAGTACTCAAAAAGGAGAAACGTGAGGTGGAGAACAGCCTCCAAAAACTTAAGGAAAAGGTCGGGCCCGAGAGAGAAAAGACGGTTGAAGCCTTCAAGGACAATAACACGGGCATGGCCTGGCTAATGAATGAGGGTGAGACAATGTTCAAGTTCACCAAGCTGGAGTACTATTTTCGTGGCCAGCTTGCTGCTCAAGAACGGGCGAAGACCTTCTTGAATCCCTCCAAGACCAAGTATTTAGAGCTCATGGAGGATCCACCGTCGGAGTTTTTTAATATCCCCGGGCTTCCATTCGACTTGAGGTTCCAAGCTCATAGAGTAAATAACTTTGTTAGGAAATGGATGGAGCTGGTCGGGGATGAGTCCCCTGAGGCCAGGGATAAGGCGGACGATGGGGCCGCCTCCGTTACTCCAGCATCTTTATTTTTAGGCTTTTTCTCATCCTTTTTCTTTTGTATCACGCCCAGGACGGGCTTCCTTATAACCTTTATTTTGTTAATGGAACAATTGCTAGGTTTTAACAAACTTTCATAGTTGCGCATTACGAATATGTTTTTCTTATGCACTGAGTTATGCTTAATTGTTTTTTCAAGAACTTCCAATTAAGCCCAAGTCAACTGTTGCGATGAAATTAACTTAGTAAATCAATATTTTGATTTGACCAAGCTGGACTCGTCAACCCGAGCTGGTAAATGAACCAAACTTCGTTGATTGTGACCGAACTGGCGTTAATGATCCGAGTTGATCAACAAGGTCTTTAATCGATAAGTGTACTTTTATCCTTAGATTGATAAAGTTGAACCGGTCATAAAGAAACTTTATACAAAAATGAATGTTTGTATTAAATATCTTGATATAACTTGAGTCCGGGCTCTTACAAAATAGCTTCGGTTTGAGGCCTTATACAAAATAACGTTTAAGATGCTCAGTATGCCAAGCATTTTTCAACTGCTTCCCATACTTGTCACAAAGGTAAAAGGTTCCGGGTCGGATTTCTTTTACCACTTTGTACAGTCCTTCCCATGGTGGAGAAAGCTTGCCTCCTGAGTGCGGCAAAAAGATGGTTCATCGTAAGACCAGATCACCGACCTTGATAGACTTTGGCTTGACTTGCTTGGCAAAGGCTCGTTCCATGGCCCTTTTTCCAGCCAACATTCGGACCTGAGCTTTGGCACATAACTCTTCAGCCAGGTCTAGCTCTTCTCAGATTCGGGCCCCATTTATTTTGGGATCATGGTAGAGTACTTTACTGGTAGGGGACCCGATCTTCACCGGGAATACTACTTGGGTGCCGAAGGTTAGTTCGAAGGGTGACTCTCCCGTGGCTAAGTTGACAGTAGTGCGTGAGCCCATAGTACCTCTGGAAGGATCGTCGCCTACTGTCCCTCTGCCTCTTCCAGCTTTGTCCTCAGACCCTACAAATTAATTTGGTTAGTTCTTTTGACCTAACCATTACTTTGAAGATGGGCAATAGATGAGAATCTAAGGTTGATTCCGATTCAGCACATTTTCCTCGCAAATATGCACTATCGAATTGTTTGTCGTGGTCGGTCACTATGACCTTGGGCACCTCGAATCGGTAAATGATGTTCTTCCATACGAAATCCCAAGATGCCTTTTCGGTTATTCGAGCTACTCCCTCGGCATCAGGCCATTTGGTGAAATAATTGACAGCTACAAAGGCATGTTTCTTTTGCCCGAGGCTGTTCGACAGTGGGCCAATAATATACAATCCCTACTGGTAAAATAGCCACGGACTTACCATTACCGTCAGGTCTACCGCTGGCTTTCTTTGGATCTTGGCGAACCTCTGACAGGTGTCGCATTTTTTCACATAGTCTTTGGAATCTTGCTCCAAGGTCAGTTAGAAGTAGCCTTGCCTGAGTGCCTTTCTCGCTAGGGCTTTACCACCCAAGTGGTTTCTACAGACTCCTTCGTGGATTTCTCTAAGTATGTAGTTTCCCTCCTCAAGTCCCACACATTTTAAGAGTGGCCAGGTATAGCCCTTTTGTAGAGTTGGTTCGCGATCAAAACAAACCTTGAGGCCTGTTTTTCAATTTTTCAAGCTTCCTTCGAGTCCTCGGGGACTATACCCCCTCCAGATAATCCACGATTGGCTGCGTCCAATCTGGGCTTGTGGTTACCTTGGCGACTTCCTGCTTTCCTAACTGGATGCTAGGCTCAGAAATCTCTTCCACATGGACCAGGGCTGGTCAGTTTTCTCTCACGGCTAAATTGGATAAGGCATCAGCTTTGGTATTCTCTTCCCTCGAGATTTGTTGTATGAAGAATCCCTTGAATCATGAGGTCAGGTCCCTGACCTTACTGAGATAGGACGCCATCAAAGCATCCTTGGCCTCGAATCCCTCCGAGATTTGACTTGCAACCAACTGAGAGTCAGTATACATCTCCAGGGTCTACGCCCCTAGCTGGGTTACCACCCTTAGACCTACGATTACTGCTTCATACTCGACTTCATTATTAGAGGTTGAAAAAGCGAACTTCAGGGATTATTGGTGCTCATGACCTGTTGGGTCCAAGATTACAACTGTGATAACCCGAACCTGGCATGCATTTAATGACATTTAATTAAGTGTTATCTTAAATGTTAACATTGAATTTTGTGTTTATTTTTAGTCAAACATTCATTTGTAGCATTATTTTCATATTTTTTTTAGAAGTAATTAAATAATACTTGAGTTAACTATTTTAACGGAGTATCAACTACTTTTCATATTTATGTTACCTAGTTTTATTATCTTGCACCTTAATGCTTGATTTTCAATTAAATGAAAAGTAACTCCGAGCAGGAGTAAATTTTGAACTATGTTGCTTTTCAAAAATTATATTTTTCTTATATTCCATAATATTTAGGTGTTATTCGTTCTTTGCCGTTTTGTGCATAGCATATCGAGAGCGATAGTTAGGAAATGATTTCTAGTCCTCAGCAAATAGTGAAAACTAGTATTTAGTGTTTTAATTTTAGTGTTTTAATTATTGTTGGTTAGAAATATAATTGCATTAGTTATTTTAACCTTAAAATGCCTAAAATAAGCTTATTTGACCAATTTTTAATTAGTTTGACCAAGGCTTTGACTAGTTGACTTGTTGTCATCTTTTATAATAAGCATATAATAGCAAAATAAAACAAACAAAAGCTGAAAAAATAAGAAGAAAGGGCCGAAACCTCAAGGAGAGAAAAAAAAAGATTTCAACATTCCAAACTTCAAATCTTCACGAGAGCTTACACGGGGTTGTGTCCGAGGCTTCCAGCGTGGTTTTCCTAGCGTCTAGGAGCATCTAAGGTGAGGGTTTCATCGTTATTTGCGCATTTGAAATAAGTATATCTAAACTTTAATTTTTGTGATTTAGCCGTAGGTTGTTATTTCATCTGTTTTGTTGCTTAAAGAATGTTCTTTGATGATTGTAGAACATGTATTTGTAGTTTTTTAGCATTTTCTACGGTTGAATATAGCAATTGCAATTTTAAATGCTAATAGAATAGTAAAATATGAATAGTAAACCCTCATTACGTTAAAGTTGCTTCATTTTGCATTCTGCTGATGTAGGAAGGTGCTAGATATGCTAGAATGCCTAAATGTATGGTTTAATTGGATTGTGTAATAGAAAATCAGAGAAAAATGGCTTGGTACATGTTGGGGTCATTTCGGTCGAGTTTGGAAATTTCTCGATTTACGTGAAGGCATTGTCGAGGTACGTCATGGAAGCACTTTTGGTGCAGTTGTGACATTGGTTGGGTGATCGGTTGAGGTAGTTGTAGTTCAAACGAGCAAAGGGAGAAATCGGGGCTTTGCGGGAATTCTAGGGTAAAGTAGGGTTTCGTGGTCTTTAGACGTGCCTTATGGTGACCTAGGAGGATTGGTGAAGTCGGTTTCCAAAACTCGTGACTCGTTTGAAAGTAGTAGCGTTTTGAAAGTTAGGGTCGTTTTGTGTTTTTGTTGGTTTTCATAGTGTTATGCTTGTAGAATGCTTATTATTGCTTGTTATGCTTGTTAAAATTGGTTATGATTGAATTGTATATCAATTGTTGATAATGCTTGTTAGTGTTGTTCTTGTTACTTTATTGACTGTAAATGCTTATTGTATCGCATGTTGTCACTAACCTGCACTTCAGTGCCTTGCTCGATTATCGTTATATTCTTCGTATTGCATTGCATTGTGTCAGGCGCATGAGTGACGGGCCTCTCTGGGTAGTCTTGGGCTGCCAGGGTTGGTTGCTCTAGCTCCGTGTCCTATTCCCGTTCTCGCTTGGGTTGCCGCCCAGGGAGTTTTGGGTCGTAGAATTGACAGAGTATGTCCGGAGTACTCTAAACAGAAGTTATAAGGTGGGTGAGCCGGTGCGTCATCGTTAAAGTCATCGAAATCATGATCGGTACATTACTCGCTCGAGTGAACCATAGCCTTCAGAGTGTGGTATAGCTTTGAATGGTTGTGTTAATGCTTTCTTAATTGTTTATTGTATTGTCGTTTACTTTGAATGCTTTCTTATTGATTATATTGCTTAACTGTACCTATTTGTATTACACGAACTTCTCTCTCTTCACCTCGATATCTGTCTCGCCCTCACTGAGTATACGTGTTGAGTATACTCACTCCTCACCACCACATTTCAGGGAAATGCCTTGTTAGCTGGAAAGTTCGTGGTTACGTGAAAGATCATGCTTGAAGAGTTATCTTGCGTGCTATGTGGCTTGAGTTGTCAAAGATGTAAAGATGTATGTTCATGTGTTGTTTGTATTTAATGTTAAAAAGGAATGTAATTTAAGTTTTACTAGGCTATTGAAGTGATTTGGAAAGCTAGTTTATGTATTCAGATAGTATAGTTTAACTTCAATGCCTGTTTGTAATGTCCAAAGGAAAAGAGTTAGAATGGTATGATAGTCTATTTTATGCAATAAGTTAGTATAGTTTAGTTGCCAAGCATGAATCTACTTGTCAAAGATGAGAAGAGATAGGTTAGCATTTAAACTAGAAATGTAAATTTACTTGTGTTCGCTTGTTGAGAACCAAGGCTCGGATGGCCTTGAGGTGTTTGTATGGTTGGACACGGTGCTGGTCCACTTATATGCTATTACAAGTTTTATATTTTGCCTAGAAACATGGGAGACTCCGTCCGTCTTTCCCTAAAAATTTTGCCCGGGTTTAGAATTGGGTTGCGATTAGATTGATTGATAGATCTTTTGGTCTCGAGAGGGATCGGGGTGTTACAACAACCCCAGCTCCGCTCCTCGACTTCCTTGAGGCTCCGTCCATGTAAACTTTTCATACTTCTTCCGGGTCGTGTTCGGCTCAGCCCGTGCACTCAACGACAAAGTCCGCAATTGCCTGGGCTTTGATGGCCGTCCTTGGGTGGTAGCCGATGTCAAATTGACTTAGCTCGACTGCCCATTTCAGCAGCCTGCCCGAGGCTTTTGGCTTATGCATGATGGATTTGAGCGGAACATCTGTCTTGACCCTGATTGTGTGCGCATCAAAGTATGGCTTGAGCTTTCTGGCCGCGATTACCAGCGCGAAGGTGAGTTTCTCCAAGGTGGAGTACCTCTCCTCAGCTCTATGGAGGGTTTTACTGACATAGTAAACCGGTTTCTGGTCTCTGCCTTCTTCCCGAACTAATGCTGTCGTGACTGTTGTTCCCGAGTAGGCCAAGTATACAACCAGTTCCTCTCCCTTCTCAGGTCGAGAGAACAGGGGCGGCGACATTAAATACCTTTTCAACTCATCAAAGACACTCTGCCATTCTCCCATCCATTCGAAGTTCTTAGGGTTCCTCAGGATTTTAAACAAGGGTGCACACTTATCGGCTGACCTGGACATGAATCTGCTCAAGGCGGCAATCTTTGCGGTGAGCACCTGGAATTCATTCACATAGGTTGGGAGGGCCAGGTATAAAATTGCTTGGATTTTTTGTGGATTCGCCTCGATGCCCCTAGTTGTGACCATGAATCCCAAAAATTTATCGACTTTGACGCCGAATGCGCATTTCTCCGGGTTCAGTTTGATTCCGAACTGGTTCATCATAGCGAAGGCTTCCGCCAGGTCGATCGTATGATCTTAGGCCTTTTTACTCTTAACCAGTATGTCGTCGACATAGATTTTCATGTTACGGCCGATTTGATTCCTAAAGACTGCGTTTACCATCCGAGTATAGGTGGCTCCTACATTTTTTAGGCCAAATGGCATGACCTCATAGTAGTAGAATCCCTGGTCAGTGAGAAAAGCCATTTTTTCCTTATCCCCGGGTGCCATCTTGATCTAGTTATAGCCCTTGAAGGCATCCATGAAAGACAACAATTCGAACCCCGAGGTGGCGTCCACTAACTGATCAATCCGAGGTAATAGAAAGCAATCTTTCGGGCAAGCTTTGTTGAGGTTGGTAAAATCGATGCACAACCTCCATTTCCCCGGGCTCTTAGAGACCAACACGACATTGGATAGCCAGGTCGGGTATTGGATCTCTTGTATGTGTTCAGCATCCAGCAATTTCCTGACTTCCTCGGCTATGATTTTATGTTTGTCATAGTGAAAGTACCAGCGTTTTTGTTTTACTGGATAGTAATTGGGATCGGCGTCCAGGTGGTACTCGATCACGGCCGAGTCAATCCCTGTCATGTCAGTGGTGGTCCAAGCAAAGATATGTTGATGGTGAACCTCGGGCCCAATTTCGACGACTGTTGTAGTTGTTTGCCCCTCTCTGTCTGTGCCTTGTTCCCGTGTTGAGCCCTAGACGAGGGTTCCCTCTTCTTTTCTTTTTCTTTATCGTCTTCTCGCTTTGCCTGGTGAATCTCCTCAGAATGAATGTATCCCTTTGCCCTTACCATCAGCTCGGCCACAATATCCACCAGGTCAATGGCCAAGGAAGATGTGAGGGGCCCGACTTGAGTCCACTCTGGTAAGCCATCAGAGCCATAGAATCTTCCAGGTTGGGGATCCTGAGAGATTCTTCATTGAATCGGGCGGTATAGGTCCTCAAACTCTCTCCCCTCTACTGTTTCACCATTAGTAGCAACGAGGTATGGCGTGTTGCACGCTGACTTCCGACGAACCGAGACAGAAATGCTTCTGCCATTTGTTGGAAACTCTCGACCAAGCTAGGACATAACTTTTGGAACCAATCGAGTGCGTTGCCCACCAGGGTAGTCGGGAACGCTTTTGTCTTTATTTGATCCGTCATATTGTGAAGGGTCATGTGGTAGTCGAAGTTTAGTAGATGGCTAGCGGGGTCGCCATCTCCATTGTACATCGCCAAATGAGGTATCCGATTGTCGGTAAGGAGCGAGGTAGCCAAGACTTCGGGAGAAAGAGGGCTGACATCGAGCAGGTTTATGACCTTGGCTATTGCAGCCGCAGTTTTAGCCTGCTTGAGGTCGGTAAGGGGAGCCCTTCGGTTTCGGACCTCGTCCGTTCGCATCCCCGGCTCGGGGGAACCCCTCGCTATCATTTTGGGCTTGGGCCCGCCTTGGTACCGGTATGCTGAATCGCGGTTGCTCTGGTCGAAGGCCCACGACAAGAGCCGTTGGCGGGTCCGCGGCCAAGCGTGCTTCCTGTTCTTTAAGTTCCTTGAACATTTGGAACATCAACTTCATCTCAGGGGCTATGCCTGCCGAGAAGTCTTCTTCGGATTGGGTAGTTTGTGTGGCTAAATGTATACGTTGGCTCGTACCAATGTCGGTTTGGGTTGGATCTTGATTTGGTATCAGGGTTGCCCCGGGGTCTTCACCCGTGGCGGGTGAGTCCTCCGCGGGCAGGCCATGACTTCGAATTTGTACCATGGTGGTTTCTCAGTGGGTGGTAGGATTAGAGGAACTAAGTTAGCTTAGCGAAAGGCCTTTCCCACAGACGACACCAAACTATTAAGGTTCTGAGCTTCGACAGTTTGGGTCGAGCAATCCACTTCGTGAGGCGTTCAAATTCTGGGGTCGGATTCCTGACCTGCACAAGTAAAGGAAGGAAGAAACAGGGTGATGACCTGTATTTTTCCCTCGGGCGTGGAAATGGTTAGACTCCTCGACCTGAACGTAGTGGTTGGGAGTATTTAATGTACCAGTTACCTTCATAAATGCGGAGTTGAGCTTTATTTATACTAGTCTGGGTTCATGCAAAAATTAATGTGCGTTGCTGCCCGACACGCCATCGACTGCCCACGCCGTGCGATCGATAGACAAGATTATTACCCAGCGGATAAAGTGGTGGCCCGCCGGTCCAAGCTGCGTGTCTTGCTTTATGTCCCATCAGATGGGCTGGAGCAGTCGTTGGGATTTACTTGGGTCTGATTCGGGTCGGGTCAAGTGTTTCAGGTCGGTCCACGACCCAGCAACTCCTTTCTCAGCTCGGGACATCCCTCGTCAAATAGAATACAAATATTATATACAACCAATATAGAACGTGATATTACAATTAAATAAACTTGTTTACTTTGTTTTTCTAAGTCAATAAAGATGTCATTAGTATTAATCTTCACATAATTTCTACAAAACTAACTAGAAAAAACGATTCTAGTTAACAAATCGTTCATCTACTTTCCAAATTATGCAAATTGCCTTATTCAAAAAAAAAAATCACAATCTTTTTCATCACATACATTTTGTATTTCACATCAAAACAAATATTTTTCGTTATTGCGATATATTTATAAATGAATGAGTTTATTGCATACATCACACAAGCACATTCAACCGCGCAATGTACTGCTCTCAAATAAGAAAAACTTATCATTGTTATTGTGACCATCAAAACAGGCTTACATTTTTTTCTTTTTACAGGAAAACCAAATTCATAATAGTCCCAATGTAAAGGTAAAACATGATAGGGCACGTGAGACGAACAAATATGTAAATTAGTTGGTGAACTTTAAATTAAGAGAGCATGTTATTGTTTAATTACGAATAGCATTTTATACTCTCATGGAGAAGAGATAAAAGATAAGAGACTTATCTTTGATGGATTTTGATGCTTAAGTAGTATGGTTCTGAATAGGGATGGCAACGGATAGGGTTTAAACCTGAATCCGATGGGTATTCGACCTGATTATAAACTCGTTTAAGAAATCGATGGAGTATTCATACGGGTTTAGTTTTTATAAGTGGTTACCAATAGATAGTCCGATAGAATTTGATAATCGCAATTAAAAAAAACCCGAAAATCCAATTATTAATTTAGTAAATAATAAATTAATAAAATATTTATATATTTATATACATACACATATAACATATTGTTTAAGAAAATAATAACTTTTTAATATTGATCCAAAATTAATAGTTGTGGGCCTATAGCCCAATCCAATTCTTATTATTAATTGTTAACCCTGATAATTTATATTTACCTATTGTTTTAGCTAATCTAACATTACAGCCGCAGAGCCGCTTAATTGCTTAACTTTTGCAACGTCCAAAGTGACCGAGTACTCCCAAACTTTCAAGAGATTGAGAAGGTTAAGAGATCTTAGATACAAAATGAAAGTTGTTGAGTTTTATGTTCCCTCCATTTACGGGGAATATGCAATTGAAGATATTGAGAAGGTTAAGAGATCTTGTTATGATTTGCTTCACGAGTATCAATCAAAGAATTTCATTGATAAATCTAGTAGAAATGTTCATGACCCACTTAATCAATTTGATTTGGGAGATTCAACTCTTTCTGATGGGGAAGCAGAAAATATGACAAAATTGGTACAGTTTCTTAATTCTAGTGCTACTACAGTACATGTGAAATCAGAATTAGATCATTACTTGGAAAAGCTAGTTTTACTATGGACTCAAGACTTCGGCATTCTTAATTGGTGGAAGACAAATGAAATAAAGTATCCTACTTTACAGCTTATTGCAAGAGATTTATTGGCAATTCCAGTATCTACAGTTGCATCTGAATCAGTGTTTAGTACCGGTGGAAGAGTGGTTAGTCCACATAGAAGTAGACTTCATCCAAAGACTTTAGATGTTTTAATGTGTACACAAAGCTGGTTATGGAGTCAGATGGAAGGTAAAATAATAGTATTTATCGTACAAAATTGCACTTATGTTTTATATGAAATTCAACGCCCATTTACATGTATGTCATTTTTGTAAGTGGCAGCACAGCTCCAGATTGGATAAAAGTTTCTTGTGCAGAGGAAGATGCAGATTGAAGTATTTATAATATTTTATGTACTTTTAATAATTCAAACTAGAATGATTGGATTTTGTTGAATGTTTATGGACAAAAATTTTAATTTATTATTTTTAGTTTTATTGCGATTGGTCATTATTTTAGTATTTATTTTAATTATTTTTAAAAACATTTTAAGCTTTTCTTTTTTTTAAAAAAAATTATTCATTAACGGGTCGGGTTGGATACCCACGGATTTTAAAATACTTAACAGGTTTGGATTTGGTAAACAAAATTAAAATCCGACAAGTATCTGTGACAGATTTGGAAAAAAATAATCTAAACGGGTTCGGATTTAATTTTATAAAATTTAGCAGGTATCCGAACCCGTTACTATTCCTAGTTCTGAACTCTCTCCAAACCTTTGATCAAATCCCCTCTCGCCGCACCACCACCGTCCGATCAACTCACACCGTGCCACAACATCAGGTTAACTAAACCTCTATATAATTCTTCACTAATTTGACGTAATTAGCAGAAAGAGATTCTCTTTTTTTTTTAATTATGGAAAAAAGTGAGAAGTATTTGTATTTTTATACGTTACAGAAAAAAAAAGTGAAAAAAAAGATTTTTTTTTTTTTTGGTTGACTGAATAAATTGCATTGTGAAATTTAAGGTTATTTATAGAAGGCGGAAGATAGTGAGGTGACTGTGCCTGTTGTTTGTTTTGGGCTCAGACGATCTTCTTCAGATATTTTATCCAAAAATAATTATAATGTCTTGAAGTTCTTTATAACATTGTAAAGTTTGCGCAATTCCATAATGTAAATGATCGAATTTCATAGCTCTATCACCAACTTTGTAGCCACATTGATTCTACTGATCAGTAGCAGTCATTATATTTTTCAATGTAGAACGCATAAAGAAAAAAGGAAAAGAAAAGAATATCTTTTACTAAATTAAGATCATAGTCTCACTTGCGGTATAAGTCATGTCATTTATAATTAATTTCTGACAATTAAGAAAATAACACTTGTTGTAAATGGAGACTCGTACTTCAAGTTGGGATCATAATCTAATGAAAATCGAACGTGTTTGGAATCTTATATTGATAATTAGAAGACCAAATAAAGTTGATATCGAGGTTCATAACTAAGTGCACACACAAATTTAAGATATTTTGTTAATAAAGGCTAATTAGTGAAGATGAAAGAGTTAAGTGATGACAAAATAGTATTTTAGGCTAAAGATATACGTGTATTTTATAGTATTTTTGGGGTTAGTAACAACAATTAAATTTACAATTTTTTCTGGTTGGAAAAAAGACATAAATAGCATCATAAGAAAAGAAGAGAAAAAAAAAAAAGCTAAAAGAATTTGAAACTACAGATATGGATTTTATTAATCCAAATCAAGCATTATAGACAAGTTGATGACAGCAGATGGCGAGTACAATGCAGAGTACAACAGAGGAAACTAGACATCCTACCACTAGGGTCCAGTGTTATGTTACTCGCTGTATATACATACGAGAGATTGCGAGCTTAAATCTCATTAGCTACATCTTTAATGGCTTTCCTTGAATCAAAAGAAAACTAGACATCCTCAGGCTGCAGCTTCAGTAACAGAAGTGGATCACCTGGAAAATTATAGACTATCTCAAACTTTGGAAGACACAACAATTGACCAAGTTCCTGGGATCGTCACATTCTTTATTCGAACCTGAACTCTATATTAATTATGATTCATAGAGACGAAAGCTATGGGAGCAAATGGGATTAGATACCCCAAGACTACCTCCTCCACCTATTCTTTCCTCCCCTTGCCTTAGCCTGGATAAGTATATTCTTCTAAACTCAACTCACGTACCACTTGAATTGGCGATTATTTGATTTTCCAAGCTTCTGAAAATCAAAACAGTTTAAGAACCAAATCTCGCCATTGTGTGACCTTCAAGGTGTGATATTTTTCAACCTTTTGCTCTATTTGGCTAAATGAGTGGAAAAACATAATACCATATTTCGTATAGCAGTCACGAGGAGGGAAACCACTCACCTGTTAGTTCCCTGATACTTCAAGCTAGAAGACCCCCAAGAAAAAGACACAGAAAAGAAAAGAAACGTCTCACGAAAAACACGAGATTATAGTAAGATAATGAATGTCAGCACCAGAGGCGAACGCGTTATACACATATAAACAGAACTGGGATTAAGAAGCCTAATGAGACTTCACTGATTTCAAATCTACAACAGGGACAATATAGCAAACTGAAAAACTGGAATTGAAATAGCACCACCTGTTAGCACTCAAACATTCACTGATCATGGATTTTTATCTTATAATTGGATGTTAAATGTACCAGCTAGACGAGTTACAAACTATAGAGAGCAGTGATTGGTTTTGAAGCATCAAGAATCTGTAAAGTTTCAGGAACCTACAAAGTATAAACCGATGGAAACTAGATCCTCCTATGCCTTTTGAACAAATCTACAAGTATGTCAGCATTACGAAAGGGAAAGACAAGATGCAATTAGTCCTGAGAAACCAAATCATATATCAAACAATGTCCTAAAAAATTGTGATCAAAGATCACTCCAAAAACATAAGCAAGACACTATGCAGATATACTCCATGCTTTCAAGTTACAGCTTTACTTATCGTAACAAGATAGGGGACTGATGTCCTCCAGCAAGCGAGTGGAATCAAATCCATCACACTGTTGTAGAAAATAAGCCAATGCTTTACATCTAACGATGAGTAAGACTAGACGATACATAGCTGAGTAATAATTCCCGTATGCATGTCACTTTGAGAGCTTCAACTTCTCCTGATATAGTGTTAACAGCTCTGGAGCTTCATCCTTATGAGACTCGATGCAAATCCTAATAAACTTCTTTTCCGTATACTCCAGCATCGCAGGTAAGTTAGAAGTCCGCTTGACCAACCCTTTTGAAAGCAAAACCTTATATACTGACCACCTAGGGATTAATGTTCTCTTCAAGCTCCTTGAAATCACTCGTGGCCTTCTAATAACAGCACAAGGCTCAAATCCCATTTCACGCACAAGGAACCCCATATTCTCCATAATCTTCTGCTCCGACAGATTCGTACACCATGGATAATTCTTAAAAGCACCAAACATTTCATCCTCAGATAAACCCCATCGCTTATACACCTCCATCTTGTATTTCCAAGTCGATTTACTCAATGACTTGATCACCATAATCCCTAGAATAAAATTCGTATTCAAAGGATTAAACCCCATGTTCTTCACTTCCTCCACTGATTCTTTGAAGTCATTGTATCGTTTCAGGAACACATGGGGGAAATTTTTCAACAAAAACACAATCCTAGATTCAGGCACACCCGCATCTCGCAAGATTTCAACACTAGGAACGAGCCAATGTTCAAGATTTTGCAACAAAATCTCAGGGCAACGTTTTATAACACGTATCACATCATCATCAGTGCCAACAAAGTCCCTTACAAATCTAAAATTTGGAATTATTTGCTTCTCCATACTTCTTACCAACACATTCGGTGCACTGCACAATACCTTAGCCATCTCATCTCTCGAAAATCCCTTTGACTGTAAAAACAAAATCTTAGGCAACAACGTTTTTCCAGGATTCAATCTGAGGATTTCTGGTGATATTCTGATAAGTTTTGAGGCTTCAACATCAGTAAAACCATGCTTCTTTAAAAATGTACGGACAAGTTGGGGCTTTTCTGGGGTTTTATCGAAGTTTAAGTACTTAGAAACAGAAATGGCTCTTTCTAATCCAAACCCACATGAGTTAACAAGGTAAGAAACGGTAAATGAGTGTTCATTTGATGTGTTTAAGGTTGTTGTTAAAGCTTTAGATGTTGATAATAGGTTGGTTTGGAGAAAATAAGGTTTAATAGTGAAATTAATGTTAGCAGAAAAAATTGCATTAAATAATAATCTTTTATAAACAAGATGAAACATATATGATTATTTTGATGTTGATGGAAAAAGATTTGACCTTTTTTTATTGTTGTTTCTGAGTTGAGACTCGCCCTGCACAATTTGACCTGCGGTGAAACCCCCACCACTCCTCTCTTCCGTCGTAGTGGTTAGAGACTATGAAGTTAATGCCCCCTTAACCTTTTTTTTCAATTTTATTTTTACGCTCAAAGTCATAAATCGAACTCATAATTTTTTTATAGCTTAAATTACAACAAGTCAATATTTAATCATTTAACTCAATTTTTGAGTTCATGCCACTTAATATTGAGTTCTAACTTCTGCAATTTTAAGTTGCAAAAATTTTAAATTTATAATTAAATGGCATTTCACATTGGTAAAAGATATAATACAATATCATGGTTCTAAGTAATAACTAGGTTAATTATTTAGACTATTGAATTTGAAGTTGAAGTTGTATTTAAATTGTAACTCTAGTCTCATTTGTAGATATGATATCCCGAATTTAAGGCATGATATAACGGTATTATAATAAAGTATTAATCCTAAGTGACTATGTCTCTATCGGGAAGTGATTGCAATGCCTCACTTTAATTAAGTAGGGATGGCAATGTGCTCAGATTTTGAAGGTATACATCCTATCCCAACCTCAAAAGAGGAGGGTATTTGGGTGATAAATGGAAATGGGGTGAGGGGGAGGAGAAGAGGGGTAGAGATTAACTTTTAATTCTAGCACAAAGGTGGGATAGACTATGGAGATAAGCATAACCCGCCTCCATACATGTAAAGTTATCTTTATTTTAAGTGTTGCCTATATATACTGAAATTTTAATATTACAAATATAAAGTATAAAAAAATGACATTAGATAGTATTATTAAAATGTAGAAAAAAAGATAATCGTTTAAAAATAAATTATATTCATTCTTTTAATTAAGATACTACATGTTGTTACTTGACTTTGCCATAATTTTACATAAATACTTTTATTTTATTGTTGATCATAGGGGATTTAAAGAAATTTGTTTCATGTTTGCATGCAATAACGTGTTTAGCTACGTCGTGCTATTGAATTTGGGCGCGACATAATAGTATGAAATAGTGTTTTCTAGGTCAATATCCCCTGACAAAGTTGTCAAGTTCTCAAAGAGAGGTGATTGTTACACTATATATTAAAGAAAGACATGATAAAAGTATAATTTATAATGAGTTTAAGGAATAACTTGATTAGTTATTTTAGACCACTAGATTTGATATCTTAAAATTATTTTTAAAGCTATTAAACTAATCAACTTGGAGGCTTAGAACTTCAAGCTACACCATGACAATGATATCAGAGTTAAGTGTCTTAAAAAAAAGCCATTAATATAGCCCTTTTGACACTTCACACATCATGTACTAGTACTTTAGCACTGTTATGGAATATGTGTTGAGACACGTTGTTACATTACGGAATTTGTAGCCTTAGAGTGTATTCAATATAAAGGAGGATGCACGTTTCTTCGATAATCTATAACAAATAGGATAAAAATAACACACAAAAACAATTGAACATGAACAAGATGTCACAAGGAAACAATGATCAAAACATCATAGCCTCCAACTGCTGAAGAAGATAGGGTGTAAAACAGGCAACATTCAATCCTTTTTAGGCTTCTGCATGATATTTCTATTAGTAAAACCATATGAGAGTGTTTCGAGTTACAAATCTGTTGCTGATGTTGGTATTCTTTCTTGGGTATGATACACGCACGGCCAATGCAGTCACCTTCCTTTTCAATCTACTGAAGTATTAGTGTTGAATGCTTCTATGCCTACCAGAAGCACTAAACCACGAATAAAGATTCACCGGAAAGCAATGTGAAACATACTAAGATCATTACTTTTTACCAGAACGGAGCAGAAGAAGCAATGTCCAAATGCAAAGTCGGAGTGCGATTCTCCTGCTGATTTATTAAGAAAAGGCTCCATCAAATGTTGAATTACCTGCAAATAGATTCAATTCAGAACGAATCCTCGTCCTTATAACAGCCACGAGCATCAAAATCCTTGTAAATAACCAAAAATTCATTAAAATTAGATATCAGGATAAAGGACATGGTGACCAGGTTCTCGTTTTCCAGATTTTAATCCCTTAAAATGGTAGAGTTGAAATTCCATCCGTCAGGTCCTCGATTCCAATCATGTTCCTTCATCCCTCATATTCACATGTCCTCACAGAGAGGGAGAGAGGTAGGCATGAAATCTTCGGATTGTCAAGAAGCTTGATTTTGACCGAATGTTGCATCCCAAAGGAACAAAATCACTTCAATAATTGCAGGGTCCATCCAGATCAATTCCTCATCGGTTTGCCAGTGCTTCTTACACATGCACGTTCAAATCAATCCCAACCAATTCTTCTTCATATAGCTTCAATAGCTAAGGAGCTTCCTTCGCGTATCCCTCCACAAACTTCTTTAACAAATGTCTTAATTTCTGGAGCCTCAAGAAAAAAATTAAGGTTCAAAGCCTTCCGGACCAAACCTTTTGCTTCAATAATTTATTAACAAGACACTCCCGGAATAATTCTCTTACCCAAACTAAGTGAAACTAGTTCAGTGCAGATGAATTCTCTAACCTTTCCTGATATAGTTTTAAGAGCTCAGGAGCTTCCTTCTCATAGCAGTGCACGAACTTCTCCAGAAAGGACTTTTCAGAAATGCCAATGATTGTGGTCATGTTAACCTGTTCCTTGATCAAACCTTTTGAAACCAAAACTTGATACACTGAACACCTCGGAATGATTCTTTTGTTCAAGCTATATGTAAGCAGATATGAGCTTTTCAACACCTTGGAAGACTCGCAACCCATTTCGTTCACAAAAACATCCATTATCCTCTCAATCTTAGCCCTAGATACCATCATACACCACGGGTAACGCTTGAAAGCCACAAGCACCTCATCCTCAGAACAACCCCATCTACTAAACACTTCCATTTTCTCTTTCCAAGACAATCTACTCTGAAACGCCAACACCGACACCCCAACAATAAACGTCCAGCTTATCAGCTCAAACCCCATTTTCTTAATCTCATCCACCGACTCCTTGAATCTATCAGATCGTTTGGTGAACACAAAAGGCCGGTCTTTCAAGTAATCGGCTATTTTAGCATCAGGGACGCCAGCATTTCGCAAAATTTCAATCCTAGGCACCACACGAGACTGAAGTACTACCAATATCAATGGGCACCGTTTAATCGCAATCGTCACATTTTCATCACAGCCAAGAAAATCTTTGAGGAAATCAAAAGTTGGCATAATGTTCTTCTTCAAGCTTCTTGCCAAGATATAAGGTGCAACCAATAATACAACAGGCAGCTGAGTCTTTGTAAAGCCTTTCGACTCGAAAAATTCAATCTTTGGCAAAAGGGTCTTCTTAGGATCGCATAAAACAACACAAGGATAAGTCTTTATTAGCTTTGTGATCTGTGTGTTTGTGAACCCTTTGTTCTTTAACAAAGATATTACAGCATCAGGCTTATCTGCTTTATCAAAATTCACATATTTAGTGACTGAAAGGGCCTTTTCTGGAGCAAACCCACATGTTTTTATGAAGTAATTAAAAGCAAATGAGTCTTGATTTGCAGTTTCTGAGATGAGTTTTGAAGCTTGTTTTGATGAGGATGATAATAATTGGCTGAGTTGAAGAATGTGAAATTTATGGGTTGGTGAAGTTCTAAAAGAATGCTTCAAATGAGGAAAAGATTTGCATATGAAAATAAACATGGATGATGTTTGAAGAAAATGATGGAAAGCTCTCACCTTTTGCTTTGTTTTGAGCTGAGGATTGACCAATTTGTTTTATTAATCAGCCCTAGCACTTCGACCAAAATAAAAAAACCCCTAGCACCCCTTATTTGTGCTTCACCCCTCTTTCCCTCTCTACTAGTTAATCTCTTCATCATAACTGTATTAAAAAATTTAGAAAAAGATTTGATACGAGCGTAGCCTACAATTAAAGGATTATAAATTTAGATAATAATTCCGTTAACCGTTTTTTAATAAATAAATATGCGGTGTAAGATAATTATTTTTAATATTATAACATTATTTTTTGGTTGTGAATTTGGGGTTTCAAATCTAGAAATGATATAATTTTACCAATATCTATATTAGTTCTAAAATAATTGTCCCCCAAACAAGAACAAGTATCTAACGGAGTACTCACAAAATTCAAACTTATACCTTACCATTAAAAATATCATATAGCCCTTAATTAATTTGGAGCACTCAATGCGACATGCGGTTACACTACTGAGTTTATAGCTTTAAGATGGATCCAATATCGTTTTGCTTAGGATAAATCCTTATCATCCAAAAAAAAAAAAAAAACAAGTCTCCAATAGGATGGTTGCAATGTCCTACATTAATAAGATACGTGATATCAATCTCATTTGTAAGTGAAAGCTTAAGTAATAACTCAAATTAACCACACTTAATGTCATTTGCGTGTATGCTGTTGGTTGGCTCTTATCTTTGTACTTGTCCCACCAGCATAAATTATCATGTTATTATGATATGAGATCATATTTTAATAGAATCAAAAAGGATGTATAAGACCCTTAAGAGCACGTGAGTCCCATTAAAAAATACATGTTACCATCACGTTAAACGTTACATTTTAAAGTTTTTTTCCCTTGATATGATACTCCAATCTGAAAAGTCAAGCAGAGGCTTATAAATGGCAAACTTGGTCTGAGCCTTAACTAAATGCAAGCACCAAAAGAGCATTTTTTGCAACATTTTGAATTGATGTTTCTTTCTTCTTTCTTTCTTTTTCTTGGTATAAGTCATAACTATTATCCACGAATTGAATAAAATGATCGAATAATAACCTATTGTAAACAGAGCATCTGAGTTGAAACCACGACTAGAGCTTCAAGTAACTTCACCAAGAACCTTGAATCACCTCACTACATCAATGAATCATTAATTGTATCTTGTCAAAATTACAAGAGTGCTAGGATCAACCTTATAGCCGCAACACCAGATAAGTCGTAAATCTAATTTCAAAGAAGTCACAAAAGTTCAAACCAACACTTAGACTTGGATCACCTACAACGTGTTGTCATCTGAGTTACCCTTGAGGGCAAGTGAACTGCACCCTTTTTTCTAGTAAACTTTGTGCCAAATTAGGTGAACTCCACACTTGCTCAACCAAATCAATAACAGTTGACAGGTCTATATTCTTTACCTGCTTAATTCACCTTAACATAGTTTGGATCAGAAGAAAATAAGAAATTTAGCAAATTTAGTGGAAGACAAATTTCCTGCATATTTTAGTGAAACTGAATAGTTGCTGTACTGTCATAATTCCACTAAACTTTGGAACCAAATTTGATAAGAGAATAACAAGAAGTTTCAGTTGATTATTGAGCAGGATATCTCTTATCAGACTATCACCAACTTTCTAGCCTCACTGTACATTGTGTTCCGACAACACTTCAGACCTTGTTGGACAGAGATAGGAAAGATGAAACATCCCCGAGATTACTTGTCAAATAAAATCCAGCCTTGGGCCTCCTTGTAACCCAAAAAAAAAAAACCTTTCTAGCCTTATTGATTCCACCGATCAGTAACAGTGGTAAGAATGTCCAATGTTTAACACATGATCAGGAAGCCAACTATAGTTGGTAATGAGGTTCATGACTAAGGAAAATGATCATCATAAGAAATGAATAAAATTAGTTAAAAGAAAGTGGAAGCATAAATCAACAACATTAGTCTAAAGTATGCATTAACAATAGTAAGAATGCTGACAATAGACACAGTAAATAAAGCAGAATCATTATTACTTCTTTAGCAAACAAGTGACTAGTAACAAGATGATATGTTACAGATGAGTTTTGTCAATACCAATTACCATGTGTCCAAACCTTCTGGAAAAGATCAAAACAGATTAAGGCAAAAATTTCGGCAATGTCTAAGGGTGAGACGCGTACAGATTGTAAAAAGCTCAATCTTGGGCATGAGGGAATTCTTGGGATCACATCCAAGGATCAAAAGAAGCACTTTCTGAGAAAATTTACTTTTTGAGTACTCCAAAAGTGCAGTTCTCAGAAAGTGCAGAAAATTTGATTCTGGATTTTCCACTGTGCTCTTGGGTTGAAGCAGAGAAAACACAAGAGCATGGTGATTCTGGGCGATTTTAAATAGTACAAAGTCCATGTTCCTGTGGAATATAAACTATGTAATGAGGAGTCTAATTCCCATAACACAACCATCTTTCGTATAGCAGTCGCGAAGATGGGAAGGATTCAATCATTAGTTCCCTGATACTTTAAGCTAGAGAACCCCCAAGAAAAAGATAAAAGGGAAAGGAAAAAAAAAAGACCTAGCAGAAGAAGGAGATTATAGCAAGAGAATATTGTCAGCACCAGACCACCAACTTGTTATAAACATGCAAGCAGAACAGAAATTAAGAAGCCTAATGAGATGTCACCAATTCCAAAGTACAAAGAACCAATATATCAAAGTGAAAGAATGCAATTGAAATAGCACACTTGGTATTGTGCAGTGCCGAGCCAGAGACTCTCTTCAGGGCTATAACCAAATGTCAAATTTACAATTATCAAAGGACTATACAGTTAATCCGCTGGATTTCACCGGTGCTATAACCAGATGTCAAATTCACAATTATCAGAAAATGGGAAGCTACAAGTATGTCATCATTATGAAAGGAAAAGAAGAGAGATGATTCATCCTGAAAAACCAAATCATATATCAACAAGTCTCCTAACAGATTAGATCGAATATCATTTCAAAAACCACGAGCAAGACGCTATGCAGATATACTCCATACTTCCAAGTTACAGCTTTACTTACCATAACAAGATGGAAGACTCGTGTTCTACAGCAAGCCAGTGAAATATAATTCATCACATTGCCTAAGTTAATGATTTACATCTGATGATGAGTAATTGTTCCAAGTCATTTTCTCATTCTAATATGCATGTCACTTTGAGAGCTTCAACTTCTCCTGATACAGTCTTAACAGCTGAGGAACTTCATCCTTATGAGACTCCACGTACGTCTTAAGAAACATCTTTTCTGTATACACCAGCATCGCAGGCATGTTAGAAGTCCGCTTGACCAAACCTTTTGAAAGCAAAACCTTATATACTGAACACCTAGGGATAATTGTTCTCTTCAAGCTCCTTGAAATCACTTGTGGCCTTCTCATAACAAAAGAAGGCTCAAATCCCATTTCACGCACGAGGATCCCCATGTTCTCCATAATCTTCTCCTCGGACAGTGTCATACACCACGGATAATTCTTAAAAGCACCCAACACTTCATCCTCGGATAAACCCCATCGCTTATACACCTCCATCTTGTATTTCCAAGTCGATTTACTCAATGACATGATCACCACAACCCCTAGAATAAAATTCGTTTTCAAAGGGTTAAACCCCATGTTCTTCACTTCCTCCACTGATTCTTTGAGGTCACGGTGCCGTTTCAGGAACACATGGGGGAAATTTTTCAACAAAAACACAATCCTAGATTCAGACACACCCTCCTCTCGCAAGATTTCAACAGTAGGAACGAGCCAATGTTCAAGATTTTGCAACAAAATCCCGGGGGAACGTTTTATAACACGTATAACATCATCATCAGTGCCAACAAAGTCCCTTACAAATCTAAAATTTGGAATTATTTGCTTCTCCATACTGCTTGCCAACACATTCGGTGCACTGCACAATACCTTAGCCATCTCATCTCTCGAAAATCCCTTTGACTGTAAAAACAAAATCTTAGGCAACAACGTTTTTCCGGGATTCAATTTGAGGATTTTTGGTGATACTCTGATGAGTTTTGAGGCTTCAACATCAGTAAAACCATGCTTCTTGAAAAATGTACGGACAAGTTGGGGCTTTTCTGGGGTTTTATCAAAGTTTAAGTACTTAGAAACAGAAATGGCTCTTTTTAATGCAAACCCACATGAGTTAACAAGGTAAGAAACGGTAAATGAGTGTTCTTTTGATGTGTTTAAGGTTATTGTTACATCTTTAGATGCTGATGTTGATGTTGAAAATAGGTTGGTTTGGAGAAAATAAGGTATAACATTTTTACTAATGTTAGCAGAAAAAATTGCATTAAATAATGATCTTTTATAAATAAGATGAAACATAAACATAGATGATTATATTGATGTTGATGGAAAAATATTGACCTGTTTGTTGTTGTTTAAGAGGAGTTGAGATTGCAGCGCAGAGATTTTTGGCCTCGCAAAACTTTTTTGTTTTTTTTTTTTTTGTCAAAGCCTCGCAAAACTTGACCTGCAGTGAAACAACTTGACCTGCAGTGAAACCCCCACCACTCTCTTATGTTGGACTGGTTAGACACTATGAAGTAAACATATTTTCTATTGGGTAGGCAGCTTCTGGGCTTCTGGGGTCATTCTTTAGATACGTTCCACCATAATACAGTATTGTACTTTTAAATCATACCTCGGTTAATTATTTGCTCGAGTTATACTCAATAATGTAATTCTAGTCCTTTTTACAAGATTTTATATTTCAGACATAAGGCATGATATAATTATATTGTAGTGAGTGTTGGACTTACGTGATTATATTTTTAACTGAAGATGATTGAAATATCTCAAATCATTATAAGACATAGTATATGTGTGATTTATATTTCAAGATTTGACCAATAGTTTGTTTAGCTATATTCGTGTTATGAAATTTGGACGTAACATATTCGTATGAGATCGTGTTTTTCTAAGTCATTGTCCTCCTAACAAGAATGTAAAGTTCTCAGAGAGCGGTGATTGTAATGGCACATTTGACAAGAGACATGATAAAAATATGGTTTATAAATATTCAAGTAATAATTTGATTAGTTATTTTAGGCTAGTTGACTTGAGATCTTAAAATTATTTTTTAAAACTCACACTAATGAACTTGCGGGTGGACTATTTGTATAAATCTTCTTTAATTTTGCAAGGGTAGTCTAGTCATTTTATGTATTTTTTATTAAATTTTAAACAATAGGGATTAAATTAATATTTTTAAAAATATTAAGGACCTATTTGACTAACTTGGAATAATACGGACTAAATTGAACAAAAAAAAATAAAAACAATAGAGACCATTAGCGTAAATATCCAAAGAAAGGCATCCAATATTGACAATTCAAAATTTCACCGCCACACTGGCAATCTAATAGAACGGAAATAGCTCTTTCTTTTTTATTTATAATATCGTGATTGTGTCACTTTTTGCTAAGTAAAACGTTGAGAGTTTTTTGTCATATTTTTTATAAACTTTTATGGGTTTTCTGATTATTATTGTTTAATAAGTTTAATGTACAATTTTGATAAAACATATACAATCCGATTATTAATTATTGTGACTATTTTTTTGTTTTAAATTTTTGGTAGGTTTCGGAGCTTGTTGGAAATGCAGCGAGGGATAACGAGAAGAACAGGATAATACCAAGGCACTCTTTTCTTAGACATAGTCAACGGCAAATGTAATCGAAATTTCTTCTTGATTTTAAAAGCATCCTAAGAGTGCATTATTAAAAGAAAATTTAAATGTTACCACGAAAAAAAAAGGACCCATCAACTTGATTGGACAACAAAAGTCATAAGAATACCCACAAGATGGTAGAAGACTCGCAGATGATGTGTGTGTGTGTGTGTGTGAATGTATGTGTAAAAATCAAGAAAGTTTGTTTCTGTGCGTTTGTGAGTCAGTATGTAGAAATTAAGAAGTTTCAAAGCAATGCAAGAAATCTCAAAAGGAAGCAGAGTTTGTCTCCAACTGTGTGTGGTTGTGTGTGTAAAAGTTAAGAAATCTCAAAGGAAGAAAGTTCGTCTCAAAGATACCACATTGTGAAACATGTTTCGGTTAATTAAAGACGAGATAATATTTGTGATAAAAGTATACAAATTTAAATTTAAAATTTTTAATTACAGTAAATTTTATATAATTGATCACCCCTCTCAACCTTGAGTACCTGTCTATCTTTGTCTCATTTGTTTATTTTGTACGTCTTTTCTGAGTTTGTTTTTATCAAGGATAGGCTGGAAAGCAGAAGGTGATAGGTGGAGAGAGAGAGAGAGAGAGAAAGAGTTGTTGGGAAATGTATTGGACATTTCAAACAGAAATGTTTGTTTGGATCAGTTTTCTGTGTTCCTGGCAGCAAGTCCGGATGTTTGTACCTTAAAGTGTTCAGTGGTCACACTGACTTGTTTTGTTTCATAAACTTCGTGGAAATCACCGTAACTAGGATCATATAAGATTAGGGAAAAAATTATTTTAGTTCTTGAGTAATATATTAAGTCTCAAATAAATATTTGTGTATTTAAAAAACTCTTTACAAATCCTTTACATTTAAAAAACCTTTCACAATTCTATTTTTGTCCTTAGTGGATGTTGACATGGACAAGCATGACTATATTCTTCTTGCCTCTTGCAAGAATATGGTAGGAACTTAAAGAAAAAAATAAAAAATATTGATAAACATTATATATATATATTTTTTTGGTCATGCTGAATTTTTATTGCTTCAACGAGATTCCATTTTTTTTTACCAAAAAAAAAAAAAAAAAAACGAGATTTTGTTAGTTTTGAAATGCTGAATTTTTATTGCCTCATGCAACGATATATTGGTTTTTTTCCCAGGCTTTTTTTTTGGTTAAAAAATATTTTTTGATTAAAAATTTATTTGCAAAAAACATTTTTTAACCAAAAAAAATGCCTGGAAAAAACCAATATATATATATATAATATATTTGGTTTAACAAATACCCAATTCCTACTATATCGTTGCATGAGGCAATAAAAATTCAGCATTTCAAAACTAACAAAACTGAAATCTCGTTTTTTTTTTTTGGTCGAAAAAAATGGAATCTCGTTGAAGCAATAAAAATTCAGCATGACCAAAAAATATATATATATTATTTATCAATATTTTTTATTTTTTCTTTAAGTTCCAGCCATATTCTTGCAAGAGGCAAGAAAAATACAGCCATGCTTATCCATGTCAGCATCCACTAAGGGCAAAAATGGAATTGTGAAGAGTTTTTTAAATGTAAAGGACTTGTGAAGGGTTTTTCAAATACACAAGGACCTATTTGGAACTTAATATATTACTCAAGGACTAAAATAATTTTTTCCCTATAAGATTAAGGATAAATTGGATAAATAATCTTTATTATTTATAAATTTTGAATAAATAATTTTTATTATTTTAAAATCATGCGGTTAGTCCTTATTATTTTAAAAAAATTGTATCAATAGTTTCTATTATTTCAAAAGTCACTCGATTAGTCTATATTATTTACAAAAGTCTCTCCATTAGTCCCTAATATTTACAAATGCATTTACAAACATTGAGGACTAATGGAGAAACATTTACAAACAATGAGGACTAATCGAGAGACTTTTGTAAATAATAAAGACTAACTGAATGACTTGTGAAACAATGGGGACTATTGATGAAACTTTTGCAAACAATAGAGACTAACTGCGTGACATTTAAAATAATAGAGACTATTTGTCAAAAATTTATAAACAATAGCGACTATTTGTGAGATTTGCCCTTAGATTAATTTCAATATTATAAATTTCGCAGTATTATAATTGTATATTTTAATACATATATTAGTTTAATTAAAAAAAAGGCTCTAACTCATGATCTTTGATTCACAAGTCAATACTTTTACCATTTATTTTTCACCGCTATACACCCTAATGCATGCATTGGAAGGAAAAAATTTAAGTTGTCAATGAGCCAACACTTTTATCATTTGTTTTCACCTTTGAGAACAAACTGCACCAGAATACATGCACTAATCGTGTGAACAAACTTCAAACTCACCCTAATTAGAACTATGTTAAATTTAACCCAAGATCACCAGTTCAAATATTGTTCCTCCAATGATCGAAGTACTAAGTACTTTCTAGCAAGCTTTAATATGTAAAAGAAAAGACTTAAACTCGAAATATTTAATCTACGAATCAACATTTTTTACCGTTTGTTTTTAACATCAGATACAATTACACGAGTTTTGTAATTGATATATGAATCTGAAGATTAATTGTCCTGCCGGATGAATGGAGGAATTCATGTGGTCCTAAGACCAGCTAGAATCATTTAAGCCAAGAAACCACAAATTTGTTTTCTCTACTTCAAGTAGTTTTCAACCTTGGTCAATAACAGGCCAATTGAATGGGTGACTATCTTGATAAGGAACAATTGCCGTGTGGACCATCTGAATGAGGTACTCTACATCTACTCTGTGTAGCCAATCTGTGTACTTTGTAACTTTCTACCTCAAATATTTCAAGAAATTTCTGGGTAAGAGCATGAAGTGGTATAGATCAACTCTTGTGATAAAGATAGATATTAAATTGTAAGGGAAATCAGCTCTGGTGGTAGTAACAAATCCACCCTACTGGTAATTTTTGAAAATCATCGAAAATCGTTAAGTAAACTCTGCTTGTATCAGGGACTTTATTTTTGGCATTGCTGATCTCAAGCATGAAAAAGAGGATGATAATATTAGCTAGTCAACAATTTGGGTGAACGTAGTCAGATTTTTCATCATGAATTCGAAACATATAATTATTTCATCGAAATTCATCAACTGATAAGGTAAACTAAAAAACCATGAGTATGACAATTTTTCTCTATCTAAAACCGGGCCCTATAATTTTCTTGCTAATAGAAAATTTTTGTATTCGGCCAATGGCTAATTAGGCCGTGATACAAAAGTGGATTCCACGTTTTGTATGATCCTCCTATACATTAGTGGGTCGGATTGCTGTTGGTCGAATAGTAAACCGACAGCTTTCTAATTACTTAGTTCCAAGTGACTTGACAAAGGATGAGCAAACGGACACTGGTTTTTCCATATCAAACCATGATGGTGATGTTAATAACTATAGTTATTGTGTCTCTGTTGTCTGCCTCGCTATCTTCATTTTCACTACACCATTTCCATGTTAGCTGTCTAAGTCAACGTGCTGTTCCATGCTTAATTAATTTGGCCTCAAACGATTTCAGAATAAAACACCAAAAGCGTAATTCGGTGAACAAAACTTTAATAATGTACGGACTTCAAGAAAAGGTGAGATTAATTTTGAAACCTATTATGTGCAGTTTTACTTTACATTTTTATAGTATGTTATTTATACAATTTAAACCCGCAACTTTCAAATCATATAACGACAACTTTACTATTGCACAAAGACATCGATATCGAATCCTTCAGAAATAGGAGATGGAGAAAAGAATATTAATGAACATATCCTATACAATCACTAAGTAAAATAGTAAGCTGTCCAGGGGTAATCACAAAGTACTGCTTATTCTCTCCTAAAATAAATGATTTTCTTGCTAATATTAGCAAAACAAATGCTTCCAGCCAAGGAAGCTGAAATGCCTGCATGACTTAAACTCTCAGGAAAAATCTTACTGATGATTGAACAACAACCGTTGTGATGCTACCTTGTGGTGCTATTGCTGTCACGTATTATTACTAGAATTGCCGTTTTGAAGACTTATCTACACTGTTAATATCTTGTTGGCGTAGCATATATACAAAAGATTAATGGATACTCTTCAGGTGACAAAATATGGGAAAAAAAGTGCAGATAGTGTGAATAGAAGGGAAAAGACTGAGGATTGATTTGAGTGATAACAACCTTTTCTTTTGATCAATCAATAATTATGCTGTCTTAAGGGTATCTGTCCAATAAAAGTCAGTTTTCACCACTGTCAACATCATAGTAAAAGATCAAAACTTTTACAGTTCAGTTATGGCCATTCACATGGGCAATGCATTGGGATTCCAACTTTTCACACACTAGATAGATAGATTCCAAAGAGGTTTTTATGCTGAGCTTCATGACTATATGTACATAGAAACACATCTGCAAAGAGAAGGTCCATTTATTATCATATTTGTCTCTAGATAGATATTCTTTGCTGTGTACAAGAATCCAACTGGCCACCTCAGTTCTTTTGCTGAAATCTACTGTTCTTTCTTCTCATGGTACTTGAAGCTAAAAGTACATGCCAGTCTGTGTGAGATGTGTAAAGAATCCATGATGATGATACATGCATTACTATGCATGGTGTCTGAAGCAAGAAAGTTGAGGAAGTGACATCAGCTTGAGCTTTTCTACTTGTTTGAGAAGCAGTACCCATAATTGCCCACCTCACCCTCCCCCAAAGTAGTTCAAAAGTTGGACGGACGGTCAAATAGTAATATATTGTAATTAGAGGTTCTGAGTTCGAATTACAGCTTCGACTGGAATTTTATTCAGTCAAAGGCCTTAATGTACCATATACATGCTTATATCTTGAAGACACGGACAGCAAAGTGGGGTACTTCACAAAGCTAGTGAGTTGTCTACTGATAGAAATAGGGGCAGCATTGCTCCTCGTTATAGTTTATGTTTCCAAAGTGGATACTTAAGATCAGCTAATTTGTATTTCTGAGGATTTGTGGGCACTGTAAGCAACCTTTTAGGTACCAGAAACTGTCACAAAAACCTATAATACTCGAGAGAAGAGGACCACTTGACTGTGGTCTAGCTTGTTTTTTTGTTGTCTACCATCTGTATTTTTATTGCTTGGATGAAACATATATACCAAGTCTGTTGACTGACCTGGAGCAGTGTTTTTCATTTTTCCATCATAGGTTTCAATGTTCAGATCTGTTGAGAGAAGTTGTTGCTTCAACAGATGGCAAGTTTGTTTGCAATTGTAGTTGGAGGTGTTGGAGGTGGGCTAGCATTGTTGGCAATAGCCATTGTAGCTTTATTGTTTTGCATGGTGTATCACAAAAGGTTATCCAACAGAAATTCAGAAACAGGTTCTTCAGAGCCATCAGCATTAGGTAATGTATAACAACAATAACAACAAAGCTCATGGAGATTCCTATTAGTAGTATTAGTGTGAACGGCAGAATATCCCTTGTGATTTGTCGAAAGTGCAAAACATTCCCGTGTTCTCAAAATGTCTTCATAGTCCCCTTATAGTCTCTGAAACAATGCTTTCATCCCCTAATCCCATATTGCCAAAAGGGAGTATTTAGCTTAATTTCAAAAACTCCGGGAGGATTATGAAGGGATTTTGAAAACATGAGGGGTATTTTACACTTTCGACAAATCACAGGGGTTTAGTGTCGTCCACCAGTAGTATTATATGCTCTGCTGATATCCATAATTAATTTTCAAGTATTACAGTAGAGCTCAAAAAGGGTGGACCCAGCTCTTCCACAGCTCCATCCTTAGGTGGACCACATGGAGTAGCAAGACAGTTCACAATGGAGGAATTGGAGAAAGCCACCAACCAATTCAATGAAAACAATCTCATTGGATTTGGAAGCTTTGGACTTGTTTACAAAGGATTGCTTTCTGATGGAATTGTAGTGGCTATCAAGAGGCGTAGAGGTTCTCCTAAGCAAGAATTTGTTGAAGAGGTATAACAAAGTTGTGGAATTTGTTTCCATAATTGCTACTCCAATGCAATGTCAATTCTCCACAATTCTGCATCAACCACAATATTCTTTTCCGTAAAAGATACACGTTCATTTTATAATGACTTGAGTTCTCTACTTACTGTCAAAATTAGTTTAAGCATTTTTGGCTTGTTGATTAGGCTCAATGTGTTGGTATACTAGTAGTTAAACTTGGGTCATTCCACAAACTTTCTTAGTTTCTCTTTATTCTTGCTGGAATGAAATTCTCAAAGTTCTATTCAATTCATCTGTTATAGGAAATAAACAAGTACATTGCTTCAAATCTAAAGAAGAGACAATAAATACCCCCTTTACTTGGAAATTCTAAGATCTACTAGTAAGTGTAAACAAAGATTATATAAGTTTGTCCTCTTGAAGATAGAATGGCATAACATTTCTTGAAGCTAGCTCTAAATTTTCGTGCAATGACAGGTAGCCTATTTGTCAGAAATCCGGCACCGGAACCTGGTTACTCTTCTAGGCTACTGCCAGGACAGTGGATATCAAATGTTAGTCTTTGATTATCTACCCAATGGCAGCATGTGCAATCATTTGTATGGTATGCTTCATTTTCATGAAGAGTAACTTATATTTGTAAATGACGTGTGTGTATTATAGCTATCTTTGTTTGTGACAGAAATTGCAAATGAATCAACTACAAAACTAGAGTTTAGGCAAAGGCTATCTATAGCTATTGGGGCAGCTAAAGGTATTGTTATGTATCTGAAGATAACATGCTGGTTGCTTAAAATTATGACATAGATATAAAGTTGAGCTATTGTTAAGGGATTCAGTATAGAAGCTCATGTTTGTTTGGGCTGTGCATTTATTTCTGTTTCAGGTTTATGCTATTTGCATAGCCAACAGCCTCCCCTTCTCCATGGAAATTTTAAAACAGCTAATGTGTTGGTAGATGAGAACTTCATTGCTAGAGTTGCAGATGCAGGACTTGTGAAACTACTTGAAAAAATTGAAGATGCAAGTCCATCCGAATCGAGTTCTGTCAATGTTTTCAGAGATCCAGAGTAATTTTTACTTCTTTTACAATGGTGTCAAGTACTCCTGTAGAGAATTTAATTTTTCGAATTTTGATAAAGGATAATCAACATTTCACCTTGTTGCTAAATAGGATTGGCCAACTGAATATATTCACCGAGGCAAGCGATGTTTTCAGCTTTGGCGTGTTCCTTTTGGAGCTTGTAACTGGAAGGGAGGCTTCACAAATTGATGCCTTTGGATCAAATGAGAGCATACTTCAGTGGGTATGTAGAACAACCTTCTTGCCCGTGTTACATAAAAATATGTGATAATTTACTGATGGGGCTTTCCCAATTACACCGATTTCTTTCATGTCAAGGATAACTTATAGACTATAACTATAATCTTCAAAAGAAGTAATGGTCGATGATATACAGATATATATTGCAACTTAGGCTGTAAATAAGAATGAAGAACAATATTTAAAGGGAAATGAAGGATGGTGCAATCTATGTATTGTCTGTCAAAAAACTTGGAGAATGTGTGTGTGTGTGTGTGGGGGGGGGGGGGGGGGGTGGTGGGAGGGTGGAAACGATAAAGAGACATCAATGTCCATGACTGCTGAGTTGCAGAATTCTGATTGATTGAACCAGCTTAACCGGCCTTATTGCGAAAATGCAGGAAATCTAAGATCATAAAAGTAATAGTACTTAAATTCCTCTATTGTTTCCAAGGCAATTTCTTTTCAATTTTGTTAATGAGGAAATTGAGACTATTGTTTGATGCAACGAGCTAAAGAAGCTCGACTTTACTATACTAAATGATCCTCCACAGATGCAGAAAATTTAACTCTTTAATTCGTACAGAAAAATTAGTTGTTGTAATTTGTCAGTACATATAAAAAAAGCAATTGTATGAAGTGGTTCTTTGTATATCTAACAGATTGAAACACAACTGAATTTGGACAATCTACTGGACCATCGGCTGGTTGGGAGCTTCACAGCAGAGGGAATGCGGGATCTGCTCAGGCTGACATTACGATGCATAAAACTTCCAGGGAGAGAGAGACCGGGAATGGAAGTAGTCGTCCAGGAGCTTGATCAGATACTCGAGCAAGAGATCATGCGAATGACAGTTACCGGTGAAGGTACTACAACATTTAAATTAGGGAGTCAACTATTTACGAATTAAGCGATCAAAAGGTGGAGGAAGAAAACAGGTGAGGGGAACAAAAATATTTGTTTTCGAGCTAAGGCATATCAGCAACAAGTGGCTGATGACTTAGCTTAGATTCAATCTTTTCTGGTTTATGTTTTACATAGACCGGAGAGTTTAATCACTGGAAATTGTGTCGATAAGGCGTACGAGTTGTTCTTGGATTTTGAAACAAGGCAATATTACAGCCTTGAAGCAAAGATTATTTTCCTTTGTCTGTGTGTCAAGTGTTCATAGTGTTGTCTGATACTGCATTCATCTGATTAACTTTTTACTCCTGTATTGGGAGATCAAGTACTGCAGATTATATGTCTTTCTCAGCTTGTTAGAAATATAGCAGCAGGCATCGGTATGTGTAACGAGATATGTCCAAGTATTAATCTGTCAAAACATAGAAAATAGCAGAAAACTCAAATCACTAAAAATTGAACGCATATATATAACCAATTTGAGACGGGGAGTTATAGTATGCTATCCCTTATTAACACTTTCTTCAAGACAGTTGTAACTAATCATATGACTAATCCTCAACTAGCTCAGTGGAATGTAAAAACAAATACCAATAGTGTCGGCAATCCAATAGTATCAACATTGTCGACAACCCGGTACATGAAACTCTCACTATTTGTGAAGTTTGATAAAGGGTCGGCTCTGATTTAAGATTTATTGTACGCAACTTAATATCTTGCCTCTCTCTGTCAATACCTAATGCAGCATTCTCCATAAATGCTAACTTCTATTGCTTAAGTGACCGCATGCAAATACGTTAAAACCTCTTTAAATTATCGCGATACTTTTGTTTAAATAGCTAGTTGAACTCCACGATTCTATTAATTATGATATCCAAAATCACTAGCCCAACATATAAAAAGTCAAACTTACGGTAAAAAGTTTAAAAGATATATTTAGATAGAGTTGTTTTGTTTGTTCTTGGACGTTTCGTATTCTTTTGTTGAATTTAATGAGAAGTACTTACTTTCTTAAAAAAAAAAAAATCAAACTTACGGTACAACAACACGTTTAAATCACGAGTTTCCAAAATTACAAATGGCTTCTCTACCCCACTAGATTCAGTTGCTCCCTCTTTTGTCAAACGAAGATCCTCAAACAGGCTGTATCAATGGTCCACAGAGATTGCAAAGATCACTCAAAATGTCACCATCTCGTCACACTTAAATCAAGTAGAGTACAGTATATATACTTTCATTGAGTAGTGTAGTGGAATATTTACAACGTTTTTACTAAAAAATTTACGGACGCAAAAGGAGATTCATATCGTGAATGTTAAGATCTTAACTATATAACACTAATTTATGAACCATATTTAAATGACTGATAGTTAGACGTTATATTCATATTAACACGTATCAACTAATATCTACACCCATATAACCGGATATTTAGTATCCTGAAAATTGAATTTTTCTTTTTGGTTTGTTTTTCGTAAAGTATTTTTTTTAAAAAATATTTTTTTAAATTTAATAATATCAAAAAATTGATTAATTAAAATTATTTTTAAAATATTTAATTAATAAAAAATTAAAACATTTTAACTCATTCTACCCAACTCCAACCAAACCCCCACCCATTCCCGTCATCCCCCACACCAACCCAACCAAAAAATGTGTGTGAGATTTTATAAAAAAAATTATGTTAAGAAATAATTTTTACTATAACATTCAAACATAAAAAAATATATATTTTTTTATAAATATTTTATCCTTAAATTATTTCATGATACAGGATCGACATTTTAAAATATTTTTCATATATCTCCACGTATAACACCACTTGTCAAATAATATCTACACCTATCCAATCCCTCCAAAAAAAATAAAATTAAATTAAAATACTTAAAAATAAAATTTGAGAAAAAAAAAATTATTATCATTTTCTCATTATCTTCAACACCCAAACAAACAAAGCTCAAAATCAAAAACAGCAATGCTCTGCGCCACTTCTTCTTCTTCAACTTTGTACTATTTTTCTCCACACGCTCAGGCCCGCCCTAACACAGCCCGAAACAAGCCCGGCCCGAAAAAGGTCTCAACTCCCTCAAATCCTAGAAAACAGTCAAAACCTCCGAAGCTCAAATCCCGGAATTTCCCGCCACCGCCACCCCCTCCGCCGCAAAAGCTCTCCGCCGTCCACGGCGGTGAGGCCACTACCTACACTCGGCTACCTCCCAAAGACGACTTCTTTCTCGATGATTATGAGGAAAATGGTTCGATAGATTTGAATGCTTCCGAAATTGTTAAACTTTCCGAATCTAAGCTCGCTAAAGTTCAAAATTTGAGTGAAGAAATTGAGAAAAGTGTGAATTTTGATGATGGAAATGTGGAGAATGGAGGAAAATTAGGATTTGATTATGGAAAATTTGAGCTTTATGGGGGTAGAGTTGAAAAGTTGAGTGTAGAAATTGAGACAAGTTTGGATTTTGATGGTGAAAATGTGGAAAATGGTGGGAAATTAGGTTTTGATTATGGAAAATTTGAGCTTTATGAGGTGGATGATTCTGATTTAGAGTGTGGGGACGAGGATGATTTTGATGAAAATGAAGAAAAAGGCGAATTTTTTGGATTTGGAGACGAGGAAAATGAGGAGATTAAGGAAAAAGAGAAGGGGGTGCCTGCTGTAATGAGGTGTTTCGATAGGGCGAAGATATATGTAAAAGCAGGGGATGGAGGGAACGGAGTGGTGGCGTTTAGGAGGGAGAAGTTTGTGCCATTGGGGGGGCCGTCAGGAGGGGACGGAGGGAGGGGAGGGAATGTGTATGTGGAGGTGGACGGGTCGATGAATTCGCTGCTACCATTTAGGCAGAGTGTGCATTATAGGGCTGGAAGGGGAGCACATGGGCAAGGGAGTAAGCAGAATGGGGCGAAAGGGGAGGATGTGGTGGTGAAGGTACCACCGGGTACGGTTATTAGGGAGGCTGTTGGGAAAGGTGGAGTGGAAGGGGATGTGCTTTTGGAGTTGTTGCATCCGGGGCAGAGGGCATTGTTGTTGCCGGGAGGGAGAGGTGGGAGAGGGAATGCATCGTTTAAGTCAGGGATGAATAAGGTGCCTAAGATCGCCGAGAATGGAGAAGAAGGTTTGGAGATGTAAGTCGGATTTTTTTGGATTTAAGAGATTATTTTTCTTCGTAGTGCAGTTCTGTTATTTGTTTGCTTAAAAAGTTGTTCGGATGGTAGAGATGCCATGTTAGCAAGTCATAATCTTGTATCATCCTCCCCTGTCCTAAAGTTTGTACCATGAATTGAGCTAATTGGTGCCCCTGATGGTCTGTTAAGCTTGGCTTGTGCTACTGCAGAGCTGGCAGTAGGAAACAGGCTTGCAGATGAGGCATTTGACATCTGGGATACCTAGTAGATACATGAAGTAATAAACAACGTGCCTAGGCTTAGAGTGTGACTCATAGTAGGTTTAGTCTATGGACTGCAATAGTAAACAAAGCTTAATAATCTATTTGTTAGGATACACATACTCTCAAGAACAAGTGAAAATATGGATAGATGTATCATTAAAGCTGATTTCAAGTTAAATATTGAAAATTATGCAGCGAATCACCTTCCCCTTCTAGTATAGTTGGGAAGTTAAGTTACGGTCGGCATTTTGATGAGGAAAATTTATACTAGTATAGCTTGTAGTGAGATTTTATAACTATTCAGAAATTGTGCCTGGCCACTTTTTTGCAGAAGATGTAATTAGTTTCCCAGAGTGTGCCTTTTCCTTATAGTCTCTGCTTCCATTGACTAAATTTAAATAAGTGATACTACATCTTTACTGATACCAATTAAATTTGTTCAAGGCGAGTTTAGTTCATCAAATTAGTGCTTTTCACATTGGGTGGTTCTGAACATTTGGTTGTCCCAATACCGTTTCATTTTTGTTATTTGTGTGTGCATAATGACCTAGTGGTCTTCTTTGACTAGGTGGTTGGAATTAGAGTTAAAGTTGGTTGCAGATGCGGGAATAATTGGAGCTCCAAATGCAGGAAAGAGTACATTACTGAGTGTTGTTAGTGCTGCTCAGCCAGCTATTGCAAACTACCCATTTACAACTCTGCTTCCAAATCTAGGTGTGGTATCATTTGATTATGATGCAACAATGGTAGTAGCTGATCTTCCTGGATTGCTTGAAGGAGCACATCGTGGTTTTGGATTAGGTCACGAGTTTCTCCGGCACACAGAAAGATGTTCGGTTCTGGTATAGCCTTTACAACTGCAGCTGTTAATATCCACACATAGTGATAGCAAAAGAAAAAGTATAAATTGAATTTTTTTAATTTTTTTTTCCTGCCTCACTCTGAGCTATGCTCATTACCGCGGCACATTGTGGTTGAATCTCCAATATCAGGCTTTATTAGGTTGTAGCGTCAACCCTTATTTTCTTTATTTTGTTTCTTACTCTCAACAGTGTGCTTTCTCCAACCAGTGACTCATAATTAAGAATTTTTATGATAATACGAAGGTTATATATATAAATGCGTTTCACTGCTTTATATGTAGAAGATATTTACTTCTCAAAAAAAATATGTAGAAGATATTTACTTCTCAAAAAAATACGTAGAAGATATTTACTTCTCAAAAATAATATGTAGAAGATATAAAAAAGTTATATAGCACAGGTCACGCAACTTTACTTTCAAGCAGTTGCCATTGGATGATTATGCAAACATTGTTATCAACTTATTAAATTACTGTGGATGTGGATGTCTAGATACATGTTGTAGATGGTTCGTCTCAGCAACCAGAATATGAGTTTGAAGCAGTTCGTCTTGAGCTGGAAATGTTCAGTCCTGAACTCGCTGAAAAGCCTTTTTTGGTTGCTTACAACAAAATGGATCTTCCCGAGGCATGTGAAAATTGGGTGTCTTTCAGAGAAAGCTTACGTGCTAATGGTATTGAACCCTTTTGCATGAGTGCAGCGACGAGAGAGGGTACACATGAAGTGATATGTGCTGCTTATGAGCTGGTCCGGAAAAGGAGGGAAGCTTACAAAGAAAAAGACGGTAAATATTTCATTCCACATCTTTGTTTATAGTTATCACTATGTTGTAGTTTCTTGTTTATTTATTCTTGTTATTGTTAATGTATGCCTACCGTAGTGCAATGGGTCTTAGTGCTGTTTATGCTTAGCCTTCACCTTCCTTTTGATACAGACTTAAAAATTTATCTCGTCTCTGCAGTTTTGTAGTGGTTACATGTCTGTATGCTTATAGCTTGTGATGTACATGATCTAGATGATTTAAAGTGAAGTGTATTGCTTAGTAAGTCTATGAGTTATATGTAAAATTGGAAGTGATATCCTACAGGGTACATCACATTTAATATCAGTCCTCTGCTGCTGTGATTGATAAGTCGTAAGATTATGAAGTTTTGAACTGTTTCTTTTCACATTGGTTACAATTATGTGATCTTAACATTTTGTTACACTAAACCATATATCTGGACAGCTAGTTACTTTTATGTTCTGCTTCCATCCACTAACATATATATTATGAGTCGTGGTCTCTGATATTTCTCTATCTTATAAGTCCATCAGCATACTTTAAGAGCGAGGACATTGACTCATGACAATGGTTTTTATTATACAAAACACTAGGTATGCTTAAAATTTTAGGATATTAGTGCATAATAAATAACTGCAATATTTGTTCTTGTGAGGTTTGCTGATCTAAAATTGTCCTTGTGAGGTCTGCTCATCTAAAATTGGTGGGTAAAAGACCATTGTATTAATGATTTGTGTTTTTGGACCAAGGATCTTGTAAGATCGATAGTGGTTGCATTGTAGAATGTGTAGATAATTTATGTTGTTGATGTAAATAACTTTGGATTGGACCCCCTTGGTGCATTATTAATAAAATTATTCATTTCTCAAAAAAAATAAAATAGTGGGTAAAAAAAAAAAATATACATGTGAAATGATAATGTATTTAAGCCAATATGGATCTATCTTTTTGACAATAATGATGAATATGATTCACCTTTTAGTTAATATCATAATAATTTATCCAGTTACTCCATGGTCTTTTCTTATCTTTGCTAATCATTGTTTATTCACATATTATGTCTGATGATTGCCAGGAACTTATTGAATCACTGTACAACTGGCAGATCCAATCTTACGCACACGTTTATTTGTATATTTCCTTCCATTGCATTGATCTTACAACCTCTTCTTCAGGAACATACGATCCTGTAAATTTGAATCATGTGGCTGATATGATGCAAAAGCAGCGAACTGCTCCAATCAATGAGTTTGAGATCTCTCATGACAGTGCGGCTAATACATGGTATGTTGATGGAGCTGGTCTGCAACGTTTTGTCCAAATGACAAATTGGAGGTATGATAATCAATTACTGATACCGATCCTGTGACGCATTGCTGCTATAAATAGCGTCCTCTTCTTTGTCTTCCACCCAGCACCTTGTGCTATGCATTCTCTCTTGTTCTAATAAGTTATAACTAAACTGTAAAATAGACAGTTATAATTCGTCTCCATTTTCACTATTTCTCTGAAATTGCTTTAATTTTGAAATGAAATCCCGAATTTTTTTACTTTCCCAGCCAAAATAATAATAGTAACAATATAAAAAGGACAAAGATTTTTTGAACTTCAGTTGGGCATGGATTTTATGTTGACTTGATCTGGCAGGTACATGTATAAGTCTACACAATTTCTTTTTTTAGAAGGATTTTGTTTGCTGAATAAATCATGTATTATGCCCCGTTTGGGAGATAGTTGCTGTTCTTGCTGCAACTTACCTCACATGTGCTTTTACTATTTGGAGCAGATACATTGATTCTGAGAGAAGATTTCAACATGTTCTAGAGGCATGTGGTGTATTCAAGTCTTTCAGGAAACTTGGAGTAAAGGAAGGTGACACGGTCATTGTTGGGGAGGTATTTGTAGACTATTTCTATTTACTTCCTATGCTTGTGTTGCATGTTTTCCTGATTCATTCCTACTTGTTGAAAATATGAGAGGAATATCTTTAGCATCATTTTCTATATGGATGTAATTCAATTTGTCTCTGCTCTCAACACCCCTCTCCCTGGGGCCGTATTCTGCTACTCATTGTCCTCTTTTCTTCTGCCTAGAAAATTTAAAAAACATTAAGAAGCATGCTCAGATACTAGAGGTTATGATGAGGTAACTGTGATTTTATAGCTAGGAAATGAATACTGGGGAAAATTTCTATAGTTTGAATTGAAGTCGTCAACTCGGGTTTTATCTGCATGGTCTTGAACATTGTCTTTTGCATTTCACCAATATGATGATACAGTTCCCTTTTCTTGATATTCTTCATGGTCTCTTTCTTTATTACCTGCCAGATGGAGATGGTCTGGCATGATTCTTCAGACAATTTAGGTCCAGCAAGATTGCGGAAATGGGCTGCAAATTCGATCAGAGGACTTCCATGAACATCTACAAACTAAGCTCTACTGGAGCCAAAATTTCTAGCAGCAATTGCAGGTATGTAATAATTCAGCTCAGCCTGTTCATGATTTTGTAAATGATTTGTGCTTTCCAAGCCACAATAGTTTTTGAATTTTTCACTCGATACACAAGCTAAAATTGTTGTATGATGATCTGCACTTGAGCCTGTACCTCCATTCAGTGACTTCTCGATTGCTGTATCCTTTTATTACTCAAAAACAATTACAGTCTTCATGCTTGCGTGAAGTCAATCTTTGTCATTTATCTTTTGCAGGACTTCAGTCGTTGCCATTGTTCAAGTCTCCTTGAGGGACAACCATACGTCGTATGATATGCTGTGCTTGGTCATCTTGTGAATTGTCTCACGGTTCTTCCACCCTCGAAATTATCTCGAGGTTGATGAAACACTTAATGCTGTAGAAACCAGAGGAGCGGGATAAAGTATTTTGCCGTGTACTGGTACTTCCTGCGCATGTTTGCACGGAGAGAGAATTCTTTGCAGGTGCAAATCCGATCAAGTAAGTTATTCGATCTTGTAGAACTGACCACCGGAATTAGAATAATGTAATCATATCCTCGGATAATGAAACCTCATAGGTTTAAATTTTCATCTAATGTAATTGGTCACGAAAGATATATACGAAACTATTCAGCTACATTTTAGAATCTTTTAGTATGGTTATTCAAATTGAGGTCCATTATAACAGTATAATGTTATGAGAGAGATTCAATTTATTATAGTTTAAACAGTTTACTATCATTGAATTTCCTCCATTACGTTCTATTATGATGGGATCTAATTCTGCCCGTTATAGTGAATGGGAGCCAGTAGTATGTTTGATGCTTTGTGCTATTACGCCGTGCACCATTGTCTTAGAGATTGATTTAGATACTGCTTTGTAGTGTCATGGCCTATGGGATCAATAATGTGTGATACCATAACAAAAAGATCGAGTTGAACATGTCAACAAACTTGGAACAAGAAAACCCTCCAAGGATATGAACCCCACATGGGTGACCTGCTATTACCAATGAAACATTGAAAAAACTTGTGTCCGGGCTCGACTCACACACGGGGGGCTCAGATGTATGTGAGGTTCACTTGTGTTTGAGCTACACATATAGTTCGTCATACACAAATACTTCCCATGGAAAATTTATGGTTTAGTGGTATCTTAGAGTTGTTATTACAAAGTTGACTTGAAAACTCAAAATAGGGTCAATGCCAAATCCTATTCTCCTCACTCTCCTTTCCCTAATATGAAACTCGATTCATCAAAGCCTTTCTGACTCGGTCTAACTCCTCCAGATCTTTGACTCCACAGTTAAGAGATTCTCTAATGCTGTTTCTAGCAAAAGAGGCCTTAGATTTTGAGGCGCATAACTTGGTACAAGCTCTTGCAATCTTTGTATGTACGTTCTTTCCTGTACCTATAATGACGTGGCAACCGAAGGGTTGTTTTGGATCGTCACGTATTGTTGTGGACCCCCACTTGATGACTTGGCAACAGTTCCACGTGTCACCTCTGGCATGGTTATTTTGCTAGTACTAGATCTTACATGGCAATCAACCATTTTTTTATTAGTTAGAGGTTTTGGTCATAGAACCTGGGATGTGAAGTTTTTTAGTAGACTGTTTTACCTGTCTATTGGGCTTGTTGAAGGTTGATAAACCAGGTCATTAAAGCAAAATGACTCTTTCAGCCCAAAAAGGTTGGACGGAATAGTAAAACAACGGCTCGTCATGATAACATGTGTAAAATTCAAAACTAGAATAAAAAAGAAATCATGTAACGAATGACAATTTTATACTTATAGCCCTATCTATATCTTCTCTATTAATATAGGACATTACAACCATCCTCGATTAAGAACTCAGCATTTTCCTCAGTACGCAATTAATTACTCAGGATCAATGACTTTGATGTTATTTAGTTACGAGACAAGTTTAAAATCTCAAATTCGCAAATAAAATTAGAGTCATATGCTAAAAGATAACTGTTTTAACTCGGCTTATACCGGTTGCTGTCAATTAAGAAAACAAGAGGGGCCTTGTGGAAGATTTTTTTTTTTTTTTTTTTTTTTGGTGATTTAAGGGAGGTTTAAACCCTATAATATATCAAACCATGTTATTAATAAAAAATAATTTTACAACCTCTTATATTTATAATAAAAAATATACCACTACATCAATAATGAAATATTTGTTAGGGACGAGGATTGTAGAGTCTAGTTGGTCAAAGGGTCTCTTGGTCGGTCTCGTCAAAGTCCAAGTCCTTAGATCTTTCTTCCCTAAATCCCGGGCGTGACCTTGAATATTTAGACCAAAGCGTGTGCATATTTTGGAGATTGTGCAAAAATTCCAATCTGACAAAAACAAAGTTTCTCTTGTCAGAATAGAATTTGTTAGACATAGAGAGGGTCCCACTTCTCTATGAGATATCGTCTTACGTCGATTTTATAGAAAATATGTATTTAATTTATAATTACTTAAATTCACTACTATTGTCAACACAAATTTAAATAGTTTATGTCAATTAATTAGACTCGATGTATTGACAGACTACTAAGTAGGTCTGGATTATTATACGCCTACTTGCCATTTTTTCTATTTTTTTTTATGATATGGAGTTCTTTTTGTAGAGTTTTTTAAACTCATATCAGGAGCATTAAAGTCCAAAAAATATGATTCCATAGCATGATCCAAGTTTGTCATACACAAAATCTATCAAAATTGAATTTAAAAAATTAACTTTTTAACTGATTTAAACCTAATACTTAAAAAATCATAGGCCGGTGAGTTGATTTTCATATATATTTTGATCCCGAATAACTGATTTAGAAATGAGAGAAACCAAGTCAGTAACAAGTTTGAGAGATGCAAAATCTCAAGTGACCAAGAAAGGGATGAGTGCCGCTCGCCTCAGGCAATGTCAATTCTTGATTTTGTCCATTTGTTGAAAAAAAATCCATTCAATTTAATTAATGTCACATTATTGAAACTTCTTTTTTTTCAAAGTGGAGTAGATAAGCCAAGTGGATCACATCTTTTCATATGAAGCTTGACCGACTCTTCATACTTTTCAAATGCTAAATTTTCACATACCAAACCTGCTATACAAGGAAAGGAATATATATACATACATTGGTTTCTTCTGGCAGAAAACTCTTTAAACTTTCTTTTTCCAGGATATTTTCTTTTTCTTTTTCATACATTTTAGACTTCTGTTTTTTTTAAAAAAAAAAATTTAAAAATTCAGTAGTTCTTAAGGGAATGTTGCAACCAGTTGAAGCCTTTTGACACTAGGAAATCAACAATTTCAGAGCTTGTTAGTATAAGAGTCTTATTGTGATAATCCATCACATCGTGACACTTAAAGTGTAGTCGTTTTATAAATGAGTGTTATGAGTTTAAATAATAACTAATGTTAACTATTTTAGATTTAAAAAAGTATTTTTAATTTTATAACACTAATCTCGTTAATGATTTACTTATTATATTTGAAAGAAGAAATTTCACAAATGACGCATTTTTTTTCATTTTCATCCCTATTGTTTAGAAAGTAACACGCTAGTTCTTCAATGTTTACAATTTAATTCATATTGTTACAAAAGTGACGCGTTTAATCCCTAAAATTTACAAAAAAAATATCAATTTAGTTCTCAATGTTTTCACTTTTTTTGTTTCAATTTAATCCCTAAAGTTTCATGTGCAAATCACAAACTACATGGACTAATTTATTTATTTTTTTGTAAATTTTGAGACTAAGTACGTCACTTTTAAAACAATAAGAAAAAAAATGAAAAAAAGTGTAGACATTAAGTACTAAATTAAAATTTTTTGTAATTTTTAAAAACTAAACACACCGCTTTTAAAATAATGAATGACGAAATTAAAAATAGTGTAAACAATTAGAAATGGAATCGATCGCGGCTTTTAGTACTTGAACTTGTTAGTGGACGAGTCAAGATCACAAATTTATCTATGTAATTTAAAGAAGATGAAAAGCTGATTAATATTTTATTAGAAAATGATTACGTACATGTGCTTTGTAATTTTTAATCCATATATATATACATATATATTTTTTTTTAATTAAAATCGTGTGTGTCAACTTTTATAATTTCTTTAATAGTAAATGTTATAGAATTGGATTAATAGACCACTTTAGAGAGACCGGTGGCAAGCATCCAAACATAAGACAATCAAAATGGTTGACCTGTTTGATTATGATTAGGTTATGTTGTTCCCAATGTTGTTTAAGCATGTGATGTGTAAAGTGTCCTATTTAAAAACTACTATAATTAAGAATTAATTAGGTTAGTGCCCCACTTATTGTCTTGGTTTAGTGGTTTGATGCATGTTGTGTTGCATGTGTTCCTTAATCTTTTGATTTCCTTTTTTATTGTAGACTTTTTAAAGTTTTTAAAAGATATAGTAAATGGTATAATAACGCACTCTAATAAAACGAGTCAGACAATATTTATAATGGTAGGATTTAAGTTCGTAATTAGTATTTTTTTTATCACATTGAATCACTATCAGATAATTACATCTAATTCTTGGAGGCTATTTTTTAGTTACTTTAAAACAAAACCTGTTTCTTAAAGCATTGTTTTCTCTGTTAATTATAGTTAGTTATTTTCTTTTATTTTATTTTTAGTTGAATTAGTGGATGTAGAAAGAGGGGCATGGAGACTGTTTGGAGGACACATAATATGAGTATGGTTTATAAATTAGTATAGTTATTTAATAAGTAATGACTCGATCTAATTGGATTAGTGAAATTGACGCCTAATTCAACTATTTTTAAATTTATAATATTAGTATTGCTTGTTCAATATTGTGGCACCAAACTTGAGAAAATATGACTGAAATATGCCTCCATTCTTTGGGAAGCGAGTATTAAAATTTATTGCCTGAAGCCTATGTAATTGACTAAAAATAGGAAGCTCAAAACTTGGACTTATAAACTCTTCAGAGGTATGATTTAATAATAGTGGGGTAAAATTGTTTTTACAAAATTACAAATTCGAGACTCTTCACTGTTTTAAAATTATGTCCTTAAATGACCTGGTACTAGAGATAGATTCATAATTTCATCTTAGTGGGGGCTAATGTAATTTTTTTTTTCCTAATAGGGGCTAATTAATCTTTAATTAAAAATATATATTTATTTATTTTATTTTTTTTCAAAAAATCTCATTTAATTTTTTTTTTAAATACATAATTTTTTTAAATATCCATCCATACAACTGAGAATTTATCAGTTGATAATTGAGTTCTGTTGACTGAATTCCCACCACATCTAAAAAAAAAAGAACGCAAGACTCATGAAGTGTCTCTTTTGTCTTTCATACGATATCAAACATGTTGAAGTTTCCAGTGTAGTGGCCAATTAGGGTTTCCTAATAAGTATGATTAGATATAATCTTTACCTGCTCCCTTTGAAAAACCATGAAGAGGACAATAGCATAGGCGAAATTTACTTGGTTTATTTTGCATATAATCCGGAAATACATGTGCATATCAGACATATAAGAACAATTTTTTAATGCAATTATGTTCATACACTTGGGATTCTCTTTGAAAATGCAGACAAAAGAAACAAGGCTTCGTCTTTATTATTTTGTTTTTATTATACAATTTGAGGGTAAAGATTTCCTTCCATTAACCATCCAATCGAGATCTTAATTTTTCGAAAAGAAATGCTGGTTATCACCTTACTTTTATTATCCATTTATTACATTTTATGTGTATGTTTAGTAATATACTAATGTAACAAATATTTTTTAAATATTTTTTTCTCTTCTTTTATCATGTCAACAAGACATATACATAAAGGATGATAAATAAGTGATTTATATCTAGAATTGCTCTTTTTCTAAGGAGAACATTCTTCCAGTATATCAAAAACTTATACTTGAATACTTCAGTTGTTTTAAACTACATGTTATTTTTGAGTTATTTCAAAATGATATCTACTTATTTAGGTTTTGTGTCTTTCTAACTTGGATCATATGGCTCTTCCAGTAAATAAGTTAATGTTTTGTTCACCTCACAGGTTTAAATCAGTAAGGAATTTAATTCTTTTAGAACCAATCCTATAGGTCTTGTGTCTGACTAAATTACTGAATAATGTCTCCTCTAAACGAGATCATATCCCAACTTTCGGTACCTTAGTTTGAGTTTGTAAGATTTATCAGAGGAAATTTCCCGTTATAAAAAATAAAAAACAAAAAGAAATTAAGTTCTGATAGCAGGTCCAAAAAATAGGTAAAACTTTCGTCTAACTTTTGGCTATTCAACCTCTTCATATGCATATAGGGCCCATTATTTTACTCAGTGATCGAATGGTCATTAGCGAGAGTGGAGAATTTTCCCCTAAAAAGGAGGATGATAATGATATTTGCAGCGTACTTTTCCCTCTATACATGATCGTATCCAAGCCTTTAAAAAGAGCCTCCTTATGGCTTCCATGCTCTTCATTATATTCAAACCTCCATAGTTTCTCTGCATTAGCTCACCTTCAAGCTCAATATTGCAGACACCAATGGCCACCTCAAAAACCTCAGAAAAACCCTTGACACTCTATGAACCAATCCATACTCAAACAGGCATTTGTTTACTACAACGCAACACATCATTATCACATCCAAGTGAAAGAAGAGGCAGGCGGAAGCAGGCGGCAGAACCCGGGCGGTTCCTTGGCGTGAGGCGGCGCCCGTGGGGCCGATATGCTGCAGAAATCAGAGACCCTACAACCAAAGAGAGACACTGGCTTGGTACATTTGATACTGCACCAGAAGCAGCTCTTGCTTATGATAGAGCTGCACTTTCCATGAAAGGCTCTCAAGCAAGAACCAACTTTATATATTCTGATAATTACACAACTTTTGATTTGCAAACCCCTTTGCAGCCTTCACAAATCCTCAATAGCAATCAAACTATACAGTCTAGTAATCAAGAAAGTATCAAATCAATGGAGTCTGATAATGAAGTGACTAATTCTCAGTGTTGTTATGGTTCATTGCCTGGTGATGACTTGTTTTTCTCTAGTGATAGTGCCAACTCAGGTTACTTGGATTGCATAGTGCCTGATGAGTGCTTGAAGCCTTCTATTCAAGCCAATATAAGCACAGATAAGAGCAATGATCGTGTTTCAAGCCGAACCCAACGACATTCACAATATGATGGGGTTTCGGTTTCCTCCGAAAACCAATCATATTATGGAAGTAGTCAAAGTACACATGCACCTTGTATTGATTCTGCAACTGTGTAGTCAAGATTTGAATCAAACCCTGCAAATGTTTCTTGGTGTGATGGACTCAACAATGGATTGTGGGATGTTGGACAACCATGGGAGGTGGACTCTTGTGATCTCTCAGCAATGATCAACAAGAAGACATTGCTGAGTGGAAAATGGATGCATGGGAGCATTTTCTCCATGGATAGAGAATGCAAGTTTTGAAGAGTTGATGCCACCTACTTGCACGTGTTCAACGAAGAGAAGTTACTCCAGGGATAACAGGCTAATTTTTCTCAAGAACTCACGTCAACGGAAAAAAGTTATTTATCTATGGTTCACATTTAAACTTGGAAGTAATTAAGAATGTATGCTCTATATATTCTAACTTTGCATGCATGGATACTCTCTTTTAATTTAATCTAGTTAGGGTTATGTTTTTACATGCATGAGAAATAGACATTTGCTATTAGGATAGTGCACCATAGTGCACCAACAAAAGTTAAGTCGTTATTGAGTCTAAGTCTAAAGAAGAATTTTTCGCTTATTAAATAGGCTTGGATTTAAAACTCAATAGGCTTGGATTTAAAATTCAATTTCAATCAATCAAGCTTCAAAAGAATACGACGTCATGATAGTGTTATGATGAGCATTACACCCCATACATCCAATAGTTGCATCACTCAAATGGAAAACAGGCTTGAAAACGTTTGACGTTTTCAACGACTCACATCAAAAGAGACAGACATTGAAAACGCTAATCGTCTCCAGTGGACTTGAATCACTTTATAACTTTGTAATAATACGAGATAGATTCAATTATAAGACAATTCATCAATCTATCTCATATCATTATACTGTTACGAGGGAATCCACCACCCTACTCCAGTGGGACAGTTCTATGGAACAAATATTAAAGCAATTGAACAAAGAAGGCACCCAATGTAGACTCCCACTTTGCCCAAGATCCGGAGAAGAATTGAAATCATTTAGAGTTAACTATTTGTACGCAATCTTACCTTATTTACATTTTATAAGAGGTTATTTACACAACTTTTTAAGTTAAGGCAATACAACCAAGTTTGAGGCAGACCTATTCAGACATTAAAAAATATGATTAATCTTACATACTATAACACAAGCATCATCCATCAGCTGTGCAACTACGAGAAAACCATATACCCAGAATGTGTTCATGCATCTCACCTAGTTAAATGCACGCAAATGACAAACTTAAATTGATAAATCATAAACTAAACCAAACCAACCCGAGCTTTAACAAACTAGATTGGATCAACTACATGCATATGCAGTCATGAGAAAGAAAAAAAGAATTTCTTGTCAAGAGTAAATAGAAGACATGGGAAAGCAACATTATCCAAGTCAAGGTTTCGTTTGATTCTTTGTTGTATTTGGTAATAAATTTATCAAGAAACATACACGATATTCATATATAACAACACTAAATGAGAGCATGACATCCCATTTAAGGCAGCATAATATCGCCTTGCTTGTAGTTTTCTGAATTAATCATTCTTCCCACAACGACACCCCGGAGAAAAAGTGGGGGGAACAGTAATGCCTTAAAAATTCATTCTTAAGTCAAGTTGGAAGTTTGTTCCCAGGTTTAATTACGAACTACAAAAGATATGAAGACGGTTGCAGGTGAAGGACAACAGTGTGTGACAGTTCTTTTCCGTTCCGGAAAAGATTACAACATAAATAACACAAAGAAGATCCAAAATTTTGGCATGGGAAGAGAGATTCTAAATGGAAGGTGGAATTTTCTTTGTTTTCTGTTGTACAGAAGTAGCTGAAAGGCTATACGACTTTTGCAGGTTCGTTTTGAAGGATGGATATGGCTTATTCAAAATGGAAATGGTGGCCATATAATGGTTGTATGAACAGAGATATGAACCTGACAAGAGTGCTAGATCTGAATGGTGGAAATCATGAAGACTAGACAACAAGCCTCCTAAAGAAGACGCACAAAAAATATGATCATGGGTTCCTGAAAGACGATCCATAAAGATTATGAGAGCACTTGATTTATTTGCTCAGCTTGATGTGCGAACCTCACCTCCATGACCGGTACTACTGCTGCTGCTTGAAGGGGTGGAACTCTGGACAGACTGCTGAACGGTAGAATGAGGTGCAGGCCCACTCTTTGAAAACATTGAACCAACCGAACCACTAGAAGTGCTCATAGAAGATATCCTAGTTGAGCTTAAGGCATCTCTGCTAGATCCAGAAATCAGTTCAGGCCTCAAGTCCGATGATGAGGACGATGGAGCCAAAGTACCAACTGAAGATCCCACAGGGTAAGGAGCAACGGGCATATCGGCCAGAGAAGATGCAGATGGACTATAACTCAGCATTCCCATTGGATGATCAAATTTGCATGAGGGCCCATACTTGCATACTCCATTTTGTGCATAGTGAGAGCAAATTGCTGCACCCTAGATAATAATTAAAAGGTCATAAGCAACACGAGACAACCAACCATGACCAACATTCATGACAGTGATGAACATGTACCGCAGTGTGATCAAGCAGCTACCAGAAAAACTACAGATAAATCTGTGATTCATATCCATATAGATGTGAAATACAAGAAGAACAAGAGAGCAACATTAAAAATTAGTTCCTCAAAAACAGTAGACGGAACAAAACACCGGAAGTGTCCATAACTAGACAATCTTGTGCCAGTCCTCAAAGTGGAGAGGAGAGCAAGTAAAAGCAACAAACTTGGATCAGCATTTTGTCCAAGAACTGGCTTACATACATACCCTAATGACCAACCATTGAGGTTTCCCAAAAACGTTATGTGTATAGATACATCTTCCACAAGAGTATTGAAGTATCTAATATCATAACCAAAATCTTAAAAGAAGTCGCTGACAGAGAGCTCATTAAACTTTATGTAGTTGAGGTACTGGGTGCTAAAATGACCACATCAATATAATGCTCTCTGCAAGAGGGGTGGAATAAACCTAGATGCTTACCGGACGTAAAGGAAGACCCATGGGGCTCAGAACGAAATTTGTTCTTGGTCCACTCCATTCTGGTGGATGATGGTATTTACATGATGATCCATATTTACAGTCCCCAGTTTTCAGATAATACTGACATTCAGGTTGGCCAGGTCTTTCTGGAAATGAGTGTTCCTTTTGACTGCTACCTGAAGGACCAGCTGAAGAACCAACAGATAGATATGATCCAGTATAAGGTGGTGCTGAAGGAGATAACTGCGTTATCCCATAAATCGGGCCCGCCCCAGCAGTGTGCTGGGTACCAGGGGAGGCAGCTGGACTAACAGGTGCCTGCACCATGTGGATAATAACTAAGTTAAGAAAGAGAATAAACTCAAACATCTTTATATCAAACAAACAAGCTTTAGATTGCCTACCGGGTAAGGAGTCCAACCCGGAACAGTAACCATTCCAAAGGGAAGCAGCACAGGACCATAAGTCCCAGGGATATATGAACCTGGAACTAGAGCAGGTCGTCCAACCGGCCAGTTGCCAGCAACTACTCCAAATTGTTGGGATGATTGAACTGAAGGAGACTGCACTGTTGGATAGGGTGCCGGTGGAGGCATTGCTGCTGGTGCAGCCAAAGGTCCAGGTCCAGGTCCAGGTCCAGGTGCCAGCGCTGGCGGTGGATGATGAAATTTACAGGTGACACCAAACTTGCACAGCCCTGTTTTAACATAATATGAACATTCCTTTTCGCCCTGTGACAAAACTCTGAACCAACTTAGTTTGCATGATTCAAACAAAACCATAAAAAACAATGTATAAGACAAGAAGACCAGAAAAAGGTGAAAGAGCAGACCGGTCGCAATGGGTAACCGTAGATATTAAATGTCAGCGGGGTCGAAGATCCACCTCCCTGTCTTGGATGGTGATACTTGCAGGAAGCACCAAATTTGCACATACCCGTCCTCATATAATACTACAAATTCAGTACAAACACCACAACTGTCAGAAACTAGCAATACTAATACAAAATAAATATATTACATCCTATAAGTTCCACCAAAATAAAAGACAAAAACTCTCTATACTGAAATGGATTGATGAACAAAAGGTATCATCATAATATTAAGGGCATATATTTGACACTGTCATCAGCTGAAGAGAAGTAATATAATTTCTCCAGCAATTCAAATATTTGCGCTGAGGCAAGAATCAGATTCAGCAGGCCAAGTAACACAAGTTAATACTCGAATTTGGTTAATAAAAACATTATCAAATTTGAGCGAAGTAACAAAAACAACGATAACATAAGGATTAAATCAGAGAGAGAGAGAGAGAGAGAGAGAGAATTAACTCATTATAATTGAAACTCAATCTTTTATGAAAATAACATGAGATGAAACATAAGACATCAGAATCTATTTGTATAATTTCCAAAGCTAGTAAAGTCTATGAGAAGAAGATAACCACAAATTCAGCAAGAAAACACAGTTAATAGCAATATATAACCAGCACAACAGCAACAACTTACTTCTTGTACAACATAGATCCAAAAGAAAGAAAGGACGAATCCTTGATCAACGTTACTAACAGAAGCGCTTTATTCCCAGATGAACAACAAGAAGACGAATCATAGCATGCCAGTTTCTAGCTTACATATAATCTTCACTATCAGTCACAAACATTATACAAAGACAAGTCGTTTGAATAAAAATATACCTTAAATGTTCATCAACAGTTAAACATCATAGTATTAATCCCATAAATTTAGTCAGAAATCAATAGATAATACAGAAAAACATTATCAATGTAAAAATTGAAAGCCAAAAGAAGAAGACAAAATCATGATTAACAAAAGTGAAGTCGGTCATTCAAGGATAGACATCATACAGACAAATGATAGCATGGCAGAATCTAACAAGTGTAAATTTACAGGATCAAGAATCTGTCCAACATTCCATATCCGGAAGCCAATCAGAGGTAGAGAGGTAAAGTATCTTCACATGACATTTATTATTAAAAGAAAAACTCACAGATAAATGACTGCAAACTATTGCATATTTTCAAAGAGAAGCACCGCCCACAGAATTGGATCAAATTGAGGTAACAACTACGTCAACATTTACTTGTAGCAATCGACATAAATTAAAAATCCATAATCAACAATGAAGGGCTTCCACTTACAGGATAGATGAGGAAACGTGGAATCACAGTAATAGCATCTAGCGAATATATTTCTTAAATAGATGATCACTTACATAAAAACTCATTCATAGGCACACTGACAAATTCCTAAACACTGTGATGTAAATCCATTCAAGTGAAATATAACTCATGAGAAACAAAAAGCAAATCTCTGACTAGCAATGAACAAGCTTAGTCTTCTGAAGCAGGCAGAAAATAGACGAATGTAGGAATTTAAAAACCGAGAAAACTTCAAAACCAAGCACAAGATACCCAACATCACGAAATTAAAAGATTATAGCATCACCGATAGAAAATAGTGTTGAAAAAAAAATAACAACACACCACATTACCTATTGTCCACCTGAAAAAAAGGACAAGTACATGATCAAAAAGAGAGAAGCTCATTCTTCTAGAAACAGCAAAAACAAGACGAAAGAATCATAACAGAACAGAATCAAGCAATGCATGTTTCCAAATGTCAAACCATTTTGGAAATATACTCCGTAACTAATTGGAAGCATTGAGATGAACATACCTGGCAAACAGTTTGACCCACCCTCTCCGGGTACTCCCCTCCACTAGCCCTCATAGCCCGCACAGCCTGACATCAATCATCAAAACATATCCAATCAATGCAAGTCAAACAAATTTCCAAACTTCTCTTCCTGATACCTTCCAAAATTCGATTTTTTCACAATTCAGATAAACCCAAATTAAATCAAAAGATGCAACTTTTATTCATATTGACCATCAACTGACTTGATTTCCACACATAATTACACTAAAACCCACTAAAATCACAAGATCGAACTAAATTGCCCACTTTCAACTCAATGATCACAGCCATTAAATTAAAAAGACAACTTTCACCACATTTAGCATCATTTACACATAATTACACTAAAATCCCACAGATTCCTCAAATTCAAAGTAAATTGCCTACTTTCAACCCAATGATCACACCATTATGCAACCCGTAAATTAAAAATATTCAATTTTAAATCACATTTAGCATCTAAAGGCCCCATTTTTACATATTACTACATTACCAGCCCACTAAAATCACAAGATCAAATTACATTGCCCACACTAAACTCAATGATCACACCCATTACGAAACCAATTAAATCAAAATTCTCACATTTATCATGGAAAGACTCATTGTTTACATATCAAACAAACTAAAACCCCATCAAAATCAGAAGATCAAACTAAATTCCACCATCAAAACTCAATGATCACACCCATTATCCAACACGGCCTTCTAATTACCCCTAAAGATCAGAAATTTACACTAGAAATCAGAAGTCTTTCTCACGAAAAACCAAAATAAAATAAAATTTACCGCACTACGGTCCCGAGGATGATTAAACCGACAGCGAGCACCATACCCACAGAAGCCAGTCCTTAAGTAATAAATACAATCGGCCTCATCGGGCCGTTCCGGGTACGATTCGGGCTCACCACCAAGGCTCAATTGCCACATAGGCTCTGCATTTTTCACGAAAAAAAACAATCATAAAACTCAAATTACAAAATCAACTTCACATTGAGATAAATTCACACCAAATTACACTAAAATTCACATGAAATTCAAATGCATTAGCCAAATTTCACTCGCCTTCAAGACCGGTCTCGCCGCCCGGCACCGTCCATTCCGCCACTGGATCCGTCGCCGTCCCCTCCGTCGTTTGCCCCCCGCTATACCTATCCATTGTACACCTATACACACACAATATATATATATATAGAAAGCGAAAGTATATTCGTATATATATACGGATATTTATAAGTATATAAATAAGTATATACACACAAGCAATATATATATATACGATATATATAGACAGAGAAAGAGTGTAGAGAGAAAGAGAGTGTGTGCGTGTGTGTGTTTGTAGAGGAGTGGGAATGGTTTGATGATCGATGGGGGGTTTGGTGGTTTTAGAGAGAGAAGTAAAGAAAAAGGGTATTTTTTTAATTCTTTATTTATTTTTGTTTTGGGCTTTTACACTCTCATCTCTCTCTCACACAGTGTGTGTGATTGGTTTCTTGGCTTTCAGTTATTTTCTCACACTAAAAAATGCGTGGAAGAGTTTATTTTCCTGTGCGTGTGTGTGTGTTTGGGTGAGTGAAAGGTAGGCTCGAGTCAAAGTGAAAAATTCTAATATGAGATTCGATTTGGAATGTGTAGTTGTTACTAATTGTGATATACATACATAATATGTATCTTGTGTATATATATGTTGTACTTGGTGTACAATTTAATACACATCGCAGGTGAAAGATAGGGTGGAAAATTTTGATATGAGTTCATTTTGATATATGTCGTGATATATATAGACAATATTAGTAGTACAAATAAATATAATTTGCAGGTAAAAAGTGAGGTCCAGTTAAAGAGAAAAATTCTTATCTCATTTCAACTTAGTACATGTAATCAAATTAGTACACGTTGTGATATACATACACAAGTAATAACTCATGAATGTAATAGTGGATGTACAATTCAACACACATTTATAAGTGAAAGGCAGGACAAGCCAAAGGAAAATTTCTAATATAATCTCGGCTTAATATGTGTCTTTAAATTAGTGACTCATGAATATAATTTTTGACGTAGAATTCAATATACAATGCATATATTTGTATATATTCTCATCTCAATAACCTTAGTTCACGAAATATACGTAGTTTGTGTAATTGAATCTAACACAAGTAAACTAAAATATTTCTAAATGTATAGCTTTAATATAAATTTAATTTACTATTTGTCAATGTATAATTAAGATATTTATGGTGGCTCACGTGTACAAGACTTGGGTAATAGTTTTCCTTCTAGTGACGTAAAGACAAGTTGTGAGATATTTTAATGGAATTTTCAGGAGTAGGTTTTCTTTTATATTTTATTTTATTCTTTATTTTTTCCTCTTTTCTTATTTTGATTTGTTTATAGTATTTTTGTTATTTTTATAAATGTATTTGTTTTGTTTGTTAGTAAGTACGCGGCAATTGGGTGTACCCAACAAGCAATGGAGGGAGAATGCACGCCATTTACACAGATAATGGGCAGCTCGAGCTGTCTTTCAAGTGAAATGACTAGATTGCCCCTTAGTTTTCGATGAATGAGTTAAAATACACGTGTGACGCATGTCATCTCTTACATCGCATTATTATTGTAATATCATACATAGGTGAGAGATAATAGAAGTGAGTAACTTATAATTGAGTTTTATAAGTTTAAATAATAATTTGGGTTAATTATTTTCGATTAGTTAGTATGAGGTCAAAGTAGTTACTTCTAAGCCAGGCATGGAGAGTGACAAAATGGTATAAACAGCTAGTCAATAGTTGTATGTGGGAGCTAAATATTTGTGTGGGGTAAAGTATTATATCGTGAGAACACAATGGAAGCCATTTCTTGAGACCGTACAAGTTATTTCTAAAGTTCTACACCACCTCGTTGAACCTAAGTTTGTTCTTGTGCTTCTTATAAGGACGTCAGTTGCTAAACGAAGAGTGATTGTAGTGTCCCACATTAGTAGAAGAAGCGTTAAGTATGTTTTATAAGTTTAAGTAATAATTTGAACTAACTATATTGATCTAATAGTTTTGAGACCCATGTAATTATTTCTTAGACTTACAATATAAATCTTACTTGTGGGTCTAAGTTCAAGACGTGTGACACTAAAGTTATACTTTTAGTCAAATAACTAAAGTTATACTTTTAGTCAAATAACTAAATTATCCCTTAGTTTTCTATTTGTGAGTTAAAATACAAATGTGACGCGTGTTATCACTAACGTGGTATTATCAGACTTCTAAGATTATGGAAAGAACTAAAAGTAAAATAAGGAAAAATTAATTAATGTCATCTCTAACGTCTTATTTCGAGGGTACCTTTTTTTTTCTGTCAGAAAAGGTGAGGGTACTGAGTTAAGTTATTCATAAATCTATGCCATGAGGATATTGAAGAATAAATAGTATTGTGTAATCACTCTTGAAATCTAGTGTAGCAAATTCTTTCTTAAGGGCTATGTAACGCCTTATTATCTCACATTGGTCACCATAAGATAAAACGTTCACTTTATAAGTAGATATTAACAGCTTAAACAATATATTAATTAATAACTCTATTTTGATTCAGTGTATTTAAGATCTAGTATAATTATTTCTCAAACTTATGAAATCGGTTTTGCTTTAAGAATTAGATTTCTAAGCGTGGTGCGTGCAATTTGCGTGAAAGGAATTTGAGCCATTTAAATGCTCTATAAGACTGACGAACTTATAGTAAAACAATAACAAAAAATAAACAAATATAAACTTATTGTGAAATATAGTTAATTGTTTGCATAAACTTTAAGTTCCATGCCATTTAAATCGATTTATCCACAAAATTTTCACCAAATTATTCTATCAAAATAATTCCAACCCATAAATTAATATAAAACAGTACACTAAGTAACTACTTATTTCTTAATTTTAAAGGTATTTTACTTCATAATCTAAAAATGGTTTGGCACTAACAAGAGAAGAATATACTCATTCTTTGTGGAGGTATCTTTCATATATTTCTCAAAGTAGTCTACAAATACAAAACTCTCATTTGTTCACTTTATTTGGTTTTCATTTTCGATTAATTAATGTGATTATGCTTGTTTTTTTATTCCAAAGATGGCCCAAGTTGCCATGGTAAATAAAACTCCATCGCAATCTTTGAGTGAGTTATGTAGGGTATCTTTCCTTGTTGGGAAAAACATATACATTCAAGGGAAAGTGGCCCTATGTGCTAAGAAGATGACTAAGGTTCTTTGGTAAAAATGCTCCATTTATAATGTAAGGTATATTCTGAAAGTAACAATTTCAGTTCACCTTCTCGTGACGTCTTATTCCACATTGATTTTGTAAAGAATATATATTTAATTCATAATAATTTAAATTCGCTATTGTATTTAATAAGGGGAAAAATAAGTACAAGGGTAAAAGAGTAAAATAGTAAACACAAGCAAGGGTACAATCGTCCTATCAATTAGACAGAATTCCCGGCACTAAAAAGTCTTCCGACCTACAAGTACATCTTGTTTTTTAGTGTGATGTGGTACGGGGGGGCTACCTCTAAATCACCTATAAATAGTCATTGCAAATGACAGAATAAGATAATTCATCTCGAACTAAATTATTCTTTTATTTACTTATAAGACTCTTTACTCGATCAATATAGATTTTAGCGTCGAAACTATCCGCTGGGATACATCCCATGTTTGATTCTTTATCTATTTTGCAGTTAATCTAGTTCAGGACAAAAGAATCTAGCTCGAAAATTTAGTCTAGTAAATATTTACCTTATCAATATTTTTGACACGAAGTTAAATATTTTGAACCAATTAATTAAATTTATTGGGTTAGCACAATAATAGTTGGGCTAGAATTATTACAGTTTTGCTATAGTTGGTGAAATCACACTACCTTTTCAATTGTAGTGATAATAGACAACTATTTTTGTTTTTTTGTTTTTTTTGGTCGAAAACAACTATTTTTGTCCAGTAGAATAAAACGCTAGCGAATCGATTAGCCGCATTTTTACATATGATTCTGTCCTTGAACTTTTATTAATTTGCAATATATGATGCTTTAGCTAACATGATAATTTGAAACTATTGGTAAGAAAAAGTGAAGCATGCTGCATGGGAAATATAATTAAACACAGAATAAACAATTTTTTTTTTTTGAAATACCATAATCTTCCATAATATAAACTTATACGAGTTTATCATATTTATGTAAGACCCTAAAAAAACCATCGTTTAGAGCTCATTAATCAATTCATAATTATTATATCGAAGGTCGATATACTGAAATTAAAAAAAAAAAAGTTATGATTCCATAAAAAATAGTTTTCTTATAAGAATAATTAGTTTATAATTTTAAAAATTTATTGATATGATGTATTTGTGAGGCCTAAGCAAAACGATAGATGTATTCCAAAGTACTGCTTTATATGAATTACCTACAAGCCTCCAGGGGCATGGTTTATCGGTTGTGGGGTGAAATCGCTCATGCGAACTCACGGGTTCGACACTCTTCACAACGTTAGAGTTCTACCCTTAACTAATCTGGTATACGTATGGGGATTACTGCTGCACTTGAAGGTTTACCGGTCAGTGATCAGGTTCCACCGGATAATCCGGTGGTCAGTTTTTGCCAAATGAGTTATTATGTCATCAAAAAAATATGAATTACCTACAAATATGACGTATAAAGACATCTCGAATTTCAATTTTTAATTTTCCTATATAATCCAAAAAAGGACCGAGGTGATGACGACAATGTACCATTGAAATAATTAACCTAGCATCATAAATTAAGAAAATCCTCGAGTGATGATTTTTATCTTAAGAGCACAATTGTAGAAATAATACACAAAAATCACAGAAATTTTGGTATTTTTCTTTTAATAGAACTGGTATCTGTTATGAGACCACGATGACAATTGACAAGCCTCCTACCATGTTCAGGAAAAACTAAAAATAATTTTAAAAAAGTTATATCTTTCTTGGCATTATTTGAGGTTCAAATGTACATTGGAGCAAGTTTTAGGTGAGCCACACTTTGAGCATGACATAAAAATATTACTCTTATTGAATAGAAAATTGTTTGAGAGGATTTAAAAGTTATAAATTAGGAATAGAGTTGAACATAATTTATTTGGTCTAAACAAGTAATTGTGTAAACCACTTTATTATACTTACATCATATGATCATCATTGTTGGTTCCTACGAGAAGATCTGTTTCCTTAGAACATCTTTAATGGAGTATTCAAATGCAAAATTTTCTTAATTTAAGTATTTTTAGAGACTTCAGTCTCTAAAAATAATACTATTCATGGTAAAAGTACGCGGTCTCTATATTGGTATCTTTTAAGTTAAAAGTGGTGGAACTCACGTACTTTTATCATGAATAGTATTATTTTTAATACCTAAATTAGGAAAATTTTGTATTTTAAAAACTCCATTGAGAATAACCTTAGGGGCTCAACCTTCATAAATATTTTTTTACAATGAACTAAATTTGCATGTCGATCTTTTAGTGAGAGCCTATTGACTCGTTTTCTTTTTTTCTTTTTTCTTCCTGAAATAAAAGAGAAAGAAAAATATATTAATGTAATGGAAGAAACTTAAACTTGTTTGCCTTATATTTATGTTAATGGTTGAATAAATTCATTGATAAAAATGGTGTTTTAGTTAACTCAACCCCAATTCTACATTAGATTTAGATAATTTAGTTTCTCAGAGAAACAAAGAAAAGATCATATAGACATTGTTTCAATTGCATTCTCCAAGTTAGTATCTATACTTGCTCAAGTTGACTACAGGCAATGGTTAAGTCAAATTCAATAAGCAATATTCTATGGCAGTAACTAGTGTGGTGTAGTATTCAATTGCAACGGCTATAAACCATTGTATAAATTAAAATTTACAACAGTAAAATTTTTTAATCACGTTTTGTTAATAATTATTCATAAAATTATTTTCACAACGGTTTGAAAATTATAGCTTAATTGTAAGGGATTTTTAAACTATTATTTATTATATATAAAAAAAAAATTGTTGCAACATAAAATTTACGACTAGACCATACGTAACGGTTAAAAAAATTAATTTATAACGATTTTTAACCTTTTTGTAACAGATAAAAAATAAGGGACTGAATTTTTTTTGAATATTACTATCAATTATGAAGGGTGCTTTTGGTGGAGATTTTGTCAAAAAGTAGATCTCAATATATACTACAAATATGTGGTGCATGCCATTGTGAACAAATTTCCACTTTTGGTTTACTTCATCTAATGTAGCATAGAAGATAGAGATATCAAGGCATAAAGTGCACTTGTACTATATTTATAGAGCATTTAATCAAATATATATATATATATATATATGTAATGTAAAATAAAATCACTATATTTTTTCTTAAAAAAAGAAAAGAAAACTCACCTCTAATTCATAATTTAAAATTAGAGGTTAGCGAGACAAAAATAGAAAGAAAATGGAAAAAAGAACTTGAATTGACAATGATATATATATATATATATATTTTTTTTTTTAAAACGCATTAATATCTTGATTAAGCCACAAGATTTAGTCATTATTTGGCTTTAAATTCAATCTAATTTGCAAAAAATTGTTATCGAAGGGAGTCTCCTTTTGGCCATTATTTTGTTGGGTATAACATTGAGATTCGTTCTCATGCTTCTATTAACGTAAACTTCAAGCTTTATGCCCTCTCAAGTTTTATTTTAATTAATTTAAAAGATTTCTTCTTTTCATGCACATTGATAGTCAACGTTACAATTAACCTAGTAGCACAATAGAAAGTCTTGGAATTGAAACGATTGTGGTTCTGGGTATATTGTGCTCCATAGTTTTTTACGAGTTTTTTTTTTTCTTGACAAAAATGAATAATATTATTATATTTATAAATTTGATTTATTAGTGGGATAAGATTTGATTTAATTTAAAAATACTAATATTTTATGTCTAATTGATCTACCAATTTTCATATGCATGCTGAGCTCACTTTTTGTCATTTGAACTAGACTAAATGCAGATTGTATCACTGGCTATCCAAAAATACCGTGAAATAATTTTAAAACAATTTAGTTTGAAAAATTATTTAGCCCCGAACCAAAACTAATCCATGCATACAAGATTTAAAAATTTGGAATGTCTTTGGCTGGCATCAGTAAACAAATAAGAGAGTTAAAGATATTGACTTTAATGAATTATTCAGTGAAATCTGACTATTAATTAATAAATTTTTGAGTGTAACGACTATATATATACTAAATTAATTAACACTAAAACTTTAAAATAAAATAAAAAATCGAATAGATGATATCATAAAAATGATTTTATCCCCATTATTACTAAAGCATACCCGAGGACCAAAAAGCATGGAAGATAATTTGACTTTGGGCATTTGGTTGTGGCCACAGGTGGTGCTTTTCCTAAGATTTGGTGCATCACAAGTATCTCATCAACCAATTGTCGGCGCAGTGTTATTTTGTTGTTGTTGCAAAGGTTTCGTAAAAGTGTCCCACGTGTGAATTAGGAATTGGTATGGACCATTCACTTCACTGCCGAAAGCAATCTTACGTATTTTCGAACCCCCACTTTCTAGGCTGTTAGAAGATTTTGTGATTGGACTTCATCTCTAGCACTTAATTATTTTTTTCTTCTTTTTATGGCTAAAATTTTATCCCATAATAAATTTTACCTCTATATATTTAGTGGAATCACACTATTTGACACTTTCAAATAAGAGGAATAGCTTTCCACTATTTCATCTTTCATATTATCATTGGCCGTAATTTCATTTCGTGTTCTTTATTTAATGTCGATGCTCTTACCTTTTGTTTCTCTCCACCAATGCATTTTTGGGTTGGGTTGTGGCTTTCGTAGTCCAATTATCGTCATCCATCTCTTTCTCATACTATTGACCCTCAAGGGAGATTTAAGTCAATTTATATCAAAAGATGTCATTCACGAAAATTGATATCTCAATATCTCACATTCATAACGATTGACCTACCACTAGACTAAAGGCCTGTTGATTGCATTGTGTTATTCTAGCTTCACCCTCTTTGTTAAACTTTTTTTTTTCTTTGGACATTTTTTATTGTAATGGTATATTTTAAATATAGTTTATATTTCTTGACAGAAAAAGAACCAAATTCTTTCAATAGGTACCTGCAAAATTCATGACTATAATAATTTTTTGCTCAAATTTCAGAAATAACCAAAGTTCGTGCAGTATTGTATATAATTAAAGTTCGTACTAGAGACCAATGTATTATATTACAGAGCTATATCAATTAATTATGTTATATAGCATTTTTGTACATGGTAAAAGAATAATATGGCAATTGGTAAATTGAGAAAATAAATATTGTATAACTAAAACAAAGAGAAAAAGCTCGAGAGGATACATACGGCCTCGTAAGATCCATTATCGATAACTATGGACCAAACTAAGAAACCGGGCTCAGCTACTAAACTCTTTGGACCTACACTTGCCTCAATGTGGGCTAAGGGAGTAACAAGGCCCAGCTCCTATGCTAAGCTTCAAACTGTCCAACTAAAACTATTTCTTTATTTTGTGATGATGTGGTAAATCAATTGGTAGACCTCGACCATCGATTCTAAAACACTTTCTTGCTAATAACAATATAAACTAAAACAATATAACTAGATACAAGTTTAGAATGATGGAAGATACGTGTCCACTGTTAACTAAGTGTTGTTAATGGGTCTGCCAACGACACTTGATGTTATACGGGTTCACAATTTGACTGTTGCGACCCAAGAATATTTCAATAATTAAGACATATCTTATTTTATTTTATTTTTTTCTTAAACATTACTCGTATAACAATCTCACTAGTTTTGAGTTCTCAAGAGACAAGTTAGCGATAAGAGGCGAGTGTCGAATATGTTGTGTTTATAGAATCGATTTACACAACCTGCTCTGGGTATCTTTGATTGAATTGGTGCATGTATTCGGACGTATCACTGCACTTAGAAGTTTACCAGAGGATGATCAGGCTCTGCCAACTGAGTTCTCCGTCATAAAAAAAAAAAAAAAAAAAAATCTCACTAGTTTTGCACCCCACTAGAAAATATGTGTGTATATATGTGTGTGTGTATATTTTTTTATAAAGACATCCCATTAGAAAATAATTTTTACTATGACATTCAAATACAAAAAAATATTTTTATAATGAGACATATCAAATTAAAAAATATTTTTTACCAATAAATTATGTTATAACAAACAAACAAAGCTTTATAAGTATTGTTGGGTGTGCCAACGACATTCACAATATGAATGGTTCTTCATAATGTGAGCCTTATTACTATATAGGCTTTTCCATTCAACTGAATGCGAAAAACCTTCAGCTAGCAAGATCGTGTTTTTCACAGGTTTATAAGGTTAACTCCAATATTCTCATTATTTTTCTTTTTACGTGTAAAGAGTTTAAATTATCTTTTTAGTTTTAAAAGTGCCTATTTTATTTTCACTCAAACAATAATTTTTTTAATTTTAATTTATTATTATTTTAAAAAATTCTTATTTTAATTTTTTTCTAACAGCCTCTCTATAAATTATATTTTAACACTTCAACCATCATATTTTTAACTATTAAAACACTTTGCAGTTGTAGAGATCCATTTTTTGGCTCTCTATATTTTAATAAGTCTGGTAGATGAAATAAGAGTCCACCTAGAGAGGCTGAACATTTTTCACTGATTTGCCTCACTTGGAGTATTAAAACGCATCTCATTTTATTTTATATTTTAAACATTACTCCTATAACACTCTCACTAGTTTTGCACACTCATGGTAACAGGAGGGTTGCCATCAGAGTTGCTGAGAACAAGACTGAACCAAGCAAAGGTGAGGCCTGGCCTTTTCCATCATTTTCTTGAACTACTACTTTTATCCAAATGTTCAAATTCATATGCAAAACTGTTCATAAGCTGAATTCATTAGCATTAGAAACTCAAAAACCATTCACAAAAAAGGCATATCAAGAATACCCTATAAATAGATGTGGGTTTGCTCCAGAAAGGACTCTTTTTTATGCTAACTATGCAAATCAAGAATCGTTTACTGTTGATTATCTCATAAACACATGTGGGTTTGCTCCACAAAGAGCTCTTTTTGCTGCTAAGTATGCAAATTTAGCAGTAGAAAATGGAGAACTTGTCTCTGAAAAGGCAAATCAAGAATCATTTACTGTTAATTATCTCGTAAATAGATGTGGGTTTGCTCCAGAAAAGGCTATTTCAGCTACTAAGTACGTGAATTTTCACAAGCCAGATAAGCCTGATGCAGTGATATCTTTCTTGAAAAAACAAGGTTTTACAGAAACTCAAGTCTTAAATCTAATAAAGACGCATCCACCACTTGTACTGTGTGATCCTGAGAATACCCTTCTGCCCAAGATTGAATTTTTCGAGTCAAAAGGCTTCTCTAAGGCACATTTGGCAGTAATATTTGCAGCAGAACCTCATATTTTTACTTCAAGTTTGGGCAGAAAAATTATACCATCTTTTAATTTCTATCTGAATTTTCTTGGTTCTGTTAAAGATGCAATAACTGCAATTAGACGAAGGCCGATGATATTGATACGTCGGTCTTTTGTGGCACCTAATATTGAGATTTTGCGAAAGGCTGGTGTTCCTGAGGTCAGAATTGCATATATGTTGAAATGGAAGACCCATATTTTCTTGAGAAGTTCCAGTAGATTCAAAGAGTTGGTGGACAAAGTTGAGCAAATGGGGTTTGATCCTCTGATGTCGAGTTTTGTTGTCGGGGTTCTGGTGATAGGTTCATTGACAAGATTAAGTTGGCAAAAGAAAATTGAAGTTTATAAAAGATGGGGTTTCTCTGAGGATGATGTGCTGACAGCTTTCAAGTATTACCCATGGTGTATGGCGATATCAGAGAAGAAGATTATAGGGATAATGGAGTTTTTAGTGAATAAAATGGGTTGGGATTCATCGATATTAATGAAATCACCGACTATATTTTCTCTTAGCTTGAACAGAAGAATCATCCCCAGATGCTCAGTGTATGAAGTTTTGCGTTCGAAGGGTCTGATCAAGGGATCACATAGCTTGCATTCTATACTTGGTATTCCAGAAAGGCTGTTTCTCAAGAAATTCGTTAATTGCTACGAGAAGGAAGCTCCAGAGCTCTTAAGTATATATCAGGAAAAGTTGGAATGTGCAACGTGAACCATGTATAGGGATGATAGACACTGCTGAGGCCCAGATCACTTTCTGACATAACATCTGATAAAAGCTTACTTTCTGGAATGAAGGGAAATGATTTTACTTTATGAAAAACAAGACATGATTTCCTGTTTTGTTCAGTAAGTGAAGCTGTAACTTGATGTGTCGAGTCCACTTCTCTAGCTTTTACTCCCCAGAATTAATGCTGGGAATGACATTCAATTGGATTTCTATTAAATTCTGAACTCTCTCACAATTTCTGTTAGATGAGTCACTTTTGACTGTTGATGTTAGTTAGTTGTGATGCTAAGTTCTCTTTCATCCTCAAGCATATGCAATGTAACTGTGCTTATGTCTAATAGTCTAATGCCATGGTCTTCCTCTCTATGGCAACTGTGACCTTAATCTACAATCATAGATGCATCACTGAAACCAATATCAACTTCAGTGTCCTATTTTTGTCGATGAGCTGCTTTGCTAGTAGAAGTTTGGTTTTATTTTGTTTACCTATTCGACATTGCAATTTTCGCATGATGTTATTTATATTGCTTAGTATCCGCTTGATGATATTGGATCTTACCCAGTTATATGTGGAAGCCACTGGTCTTTCAATTGCTCTTCACCCTTATGAAGTGTTTTGTTTCTGGCCTTAGAAGGTAAATATCATGGACAGGCCACAATGTTTGAAAATATAGGATAGGAGTCATTTGTCTTAAATTGGACCTAGTTCAGGTGAAAGCTCTAAATACTTTGCAGCCATCGACCACTAGCTTGACTTCCAAACACCAGGACGTTCTGCTGCCTTTGATATGGCGTCAAACTAAAGAAGTACATCTTTCAGTGTTTGGTGAATATCCTGCTATTTATAGCATCTTTTGCAAATGAAACAGGAACATTAAAAACATTCTTGAAATCTGCCCGTAGTGAAACTGTCACTACCAAATCTGTCTTATACAGTTGATTCTACAATTTACCATTCTGCGATTAGGATTCATGATGAATTCTGGTGGGAAGTGAGATATGCATGGTTTTTACTCTTAACATATTCTGGATCTTCATCTGCATAAATGTCCATATAGTATATTTCCAATTACACGCCTACTTATTTTGCAGGATGACGATTTATGCATATGCCAGAACAACTAATTACAGAGACAATCCTGAAACTTCATTTCAGTTGTTGATCAATTTTGTGATTTGTCTTCTGCAACCCTCTTCCTCTTCGTTATGAATGTAGGTTTTTTCTCCTTTTCTTTTTTGGCGTCGCCTTTCTCTTCCTTACTGGAGGAAGAAGAAATTGCCGAGTTTCGGGTAGTGAGAATCTCTATAGAGAGCATTCTGTTCTGAATGTACTTTTGTGCTCTATCATAGAAGCTTTTGCTCAGTAACTCCATGAAATTACTTGCATCAACTGTTCCAGCAGGTTGTAGATTACTGTTAGGTTGGTGTTAATTCCACAATTTCATCACTGCTTCTTCCATGAGAGAAGTTGACACTGTGGTCCTTATTGTGCTCCACCTTATAATTTTGAAATTCTTATACTTTTAATCCTTCTTTTACTTTCTTCTTCTTTTTCTTTGTCCAAGTTATATTAGATTTCTTCTTTCCATTCATGACATATTTTCTTTTTTCCTTTTTTTTTTTTAAATCATAAAACGACGAGGACCTACCCAAACAGGGGTACTTGTAATGTTCTGTTAATAAGGTGATTGTATTGTCTCGCGTTAATAGGAGATATAATATGCGGTAATTTTTAGTAAATGATGTGGTGTTTAAGTAATTATTCAGATCAATCATTTTGAGTTCATAGTTTTGAGGTCTAGGTATGGTATTCTTAAATTTATGGCAATAAAATGTCGCTTGCAAGTTCATCTTATGATCATGTAAATCATAATACTATTATTAAATTATTATTTAGAAATGAGCTAAATTGGTCCCCTAACATGGATTGGTTGGTTTTTTTAATTTTGATGAAAATAATAATTTGGTTCCTTAATTTCGTATATGAGCATTTTTCATCCTTTTGAATAATTAAAATAAGACATTGTTAATTTATTTATCATTTTTTTCATTCATTTTCAAAGGTTAATCCTTTATCAATTCAGCACGAAACATGTAATTAATAATAAAGAATTGATAAAAATACAAAAAAGACTAACGGTGTCCTATATTATAAATTTAATAGAGGGAAAAACACGTTCACTTTTTGTGTGATTTTGCACTTGGCCATCAAAACAAAGCCAGTAGGTTTTCAGACGCATAGTGAAAAGGAGGGTATTAGAGAGGCAATGAGAGTTGCTGAGACCAAGCAAAGGTGAGGCCTTTTCTATCATTTTCGTGATTACTTTAATCCAAATGTTCAAAATCATATGCGAAACTGTTCCTCATTTGAGGCATTGTAGTAGAACAACTTCACCAACTCATAAGCTGTATTCATTAGCAGTAGAAACTACTTCAAAAACCATATCATAAAATGCAAAGCAAGAATCTTTTTTCTGTTAATTACTCGATGTATAAATGTGGGTATGTACCAAAAAGGGCTCTTTTTGATGCTAAGTGTGCAAATCAAGAATCTTTTACCGTTGATTATCTCATAAAAACATGTGGGTTTGATCCAAAAAGAGCTCTTTTTGCTGCTAATTATGCAAATTTAGCGGTAGAAAGTGGAGAACTTGTCTCTGAAAAGGAAAATCAAGAATCATTTACTGTTAATTATCTCGTAAATAGATGTGAGTTTGCACCAGAAAGAGCTCTTTCAGCTGCTAAGTATTTGAATTTTGACAAGCCAGATAAGCCTGATGCAGTGATATCTTTCTTGCAAAACCAAGTTTTTGCGGAAACCCAAGTCTTAAAAATGGTGAGGAAGTTTCCTCCACTTGTATTATATCGTGTGATCCTGAGAAGGCCCTTTTGCCCAAGATTGAAGATACAATACTTGCCGTTAAACGAAACCCGATGATATTGTTGAAACTTCAGTCTCGTGCGTCACCTAATGTTGGAATCTTTCGGAAGGCTGGCGTTGCTGATGGCAAAATTGCATTTTTGTTTAAAAATAACTCCTCGGGGCAAAATGGGGTTTGATCCTCGGATGTCAACTTTCACCGTTGCAATTATGGTTAAAAGCAAACAAACATGTAGCTTAAAAGCTTGGAGGCCTATGCTCGCTCCTTGTTATAAGTGTAAGAAATAATAAAATTAATTATTGTGGGTAACATTTAATATGTGTTGTACGACTTAAATCTCATTTGAATAAAAAAATAAAAAACAAAAAAAAATCTTGAAAGGATCACTAATGAGGCAAATCTAAATTTAGCGGGGGTGGTTCTAAATATATAAAACCTCAAGGGTATAATTGTTAATAAATATGTTACAAATTACAACGTAAAATGACGAGAAAGTTTACATTAATAGTCACTGAATTAATTAATGAACACCATTCCAAGCCTAATTTTCTCATTTTGGTCTCTCAATTTCTCTCTTTTGTATCAAACTAGTTTTTACTGGCCCAATAAAATCAAATAAAATCAAGTTTTGTTCTATTAAGTGAGATTAACTATATAAATCTAATGATCTTACTCATTTTTATCAAAAGTTGCGCCTTCCCAAAACTTTGTGGGTGGGGAACGCTTCATCTTAATATCACGATTTCTCAAATTCAAATGAAAAGTTTCAACATGTTGGCAGTCTAATGTTATTTTCCTCCTTTATCCAATCTTGGAATTGGTAATAACAAAGATAAAACTATTAACACATGTGGAGTTAAATTACGACTAATGAATTTAATGATGGAATGTCAGGTTAACTAATACACGAGACATAACTACTATTAATATTAGCCTATCCAAGATAGATTTACTAATTTATAAAACTTTTGCAATTATAATTCCATGTGAGAAAATAAGAAAAAGAGGAAACAAAAAAGCGAACTTTGATTTTTATTTATTTATTCCCGACTTAGAGTGAAATCAAAGTCCTCTCTTAACTAATAACTTATTTTAATGTTCTACCATTACATTTAAATCATTCATTTACCAAACATAAATACTTTCCATCATATTTTTATTATTCAAAATTTAACTAAATGGTTATTAGGACTTGTGAAAAAAAAAATCTGCAAATAAAGCAAAAAAAAAAAAGTTAAAAATATATATGTATGTATATATATATTAGAAAGGGGAAAAGGCCAAAATGGTCCCTGAGGTTTGGGTAAAGTTCCAAACAGGTTCCTCAAATTTGAGAATTGCCCAAGTTAGTCCCTCCATCTAACTTCCATTTGTCTTCATTTAATGGTCAACGCTTTGACCAAGCAAAAAGATTATAATACTCTTGTAGCTTAAAAAATATAATGAAATTTAAAATAGAAAAAAACCAAAATGATCCTTGAGGTTTGGGTAAAATCCCAAATAGGTCCTTGAGGTTTGGGAATTACACAAATAAGTCTTTCCTCCATTTAATGGACATTACTTTTAAAGTCTGTAAGGATAAAATTCATAGAATTTGTACCTTTTTTTTTTACTTTTTTTTCTCGACTCTCATATCTCTTCCTTCTCTTCTCTCAAACAATGTAATACAAGTTCCTTAGTTTATTGAGTTGCAACAGTTGATTCTGATGATTGAAATATCACAACTCTTGAAATTACTTTTTAGATTTTTTTGATTTCTTAGAATTTTATTTATTTTGACAAATCATTTAGATACTAGCATTGAGAAAATAATATATTCTTTAAGCAACAATTTTTGTTATTTTTCCTTTATTTTTAATTAACTTTTTAGATATTTTGATCTCTAATATTTATTTATCTTTAGAAATATGAACTACAATTGGCTTCAAAAATAAATTTGTTTGTACATTTCGGGAAAAAATTATAAATTTGTAGAAATGCAATTATTATGAGGAATTTGTCATTTTGAATTAATTTTTTCATATGGAAATGTTAAATTCTATATAATCAATCAATTTTTAAGCAATTTTTTTCTCAATTTTTTTTGGAGGTTATTGTCATTAATTGGTACACTGCAAGTCGTTTAACAATTTTTCATTTTTTTCATGAATGTTTTTCTAGCAGCGTTTTGTTAAGATAATGCGATTTTTTTCTATTGCATCATTTTTAATTTTTAGCTAAATATTGAAATTTTAATAATCAGTTATTTTTTTAGCAATTTTGTATTTGGAATATTATTTTTTTGTTTTATTGAAAATATATATAATTCTATATTTCATTGTGTTTTTGAAGTTATAAGGATATTATAGTTTTTTTGCTTGATCAAAGCATTAATCTTTAAATAGTGACAAATGAAACTTAGATGAAGGGACTAACTTTGGTAATTCCCAAACGTGAGGGACCTGTTTGGGGACTTTAGCCAAACCTCATGACTATTTTGGCTTTTTCCCTATTTGAAACTAAAACACTATTGACTATTGAGGGGTGCTAGGGTTCATAGGAAAACAAAGGGTTTTAGAGGAAGCATAACAAAGTGTTCAATCCTCAACTCGAAATCAAAAACAAAAAGGTGAGAGAGCTTTCAACCATTTTCCTCAAAAAAATTCAATGTTTAGTTTCATGTACAAATCTTTTCCTCATCTGAAGCATTCAATTAGAACTTCACATATACAAAAATTGCATTTTTTCCAACTCAATCTATTATCAACCTCATCACAACAAGCTTCAAAACCCATCTCAGAAACTGCAAATCTAGACTCATTTACTGTTAATTACCTCATAAATTCATGTGGGTTTGCTCCAGAAAAGGCCCTTTCAGCCTCTAAATATGTGAACTTTGAGAAGCCAGATAAGCCTGATGCTGTAATATCTTTCTTGAAGAACAAAGGGTTTACAGACACACAAGTCACAAAACTGATATACACTTTTCCTGGTGTTGTTTTATCTGATCCTAAGAAGACCCTTCTGCCCAAGATTGAATTTTTCGAGTCGAAAGCCTTTACAAAGACTGAGCTGCCTCTTATGTTATTGGTTGCACGTAATATTTTGACAAGAAGCTTGGAGAAGTACATTATACCAACTTTTAATTTCCTTAAAGATTTTCTTGGCTGTGATGAAAATGCGAAAATTGCGATTAAACGTTGCCCATTGATATTGTCACACCTTCAGTCTCATGTAGTGCCTAAGATTGAAATCTTGCGAAATGCTGGTGTCCCTGATCCTAGGATAGAGTATCTCTTGAAAGATCGACCTTTTGTGTTCACCAAACGATCTGATAGATTCAAAGAGAGTGTGGATGAAATTAAGCAAATGGGAATTGACCCGATAAGCTCGGGTTTTATTGTTGGGGTGGCAGTGTTGACATCACTCAGTAGATTGTCTTGGAAAGAGAAAATAGAAGTGTATAAAAGATGGGGTTGTTCTGAGGATGAGGTGCTCGTGGCTTTCAAGCGTTACCCATGGTGTATGTTGGTATCGAAGGCTAAGATTGAGAGGATAATGGGGATTTTTGTGAACGAAATTGGTTGGGAGTCTTCCAAGGTGTTGAAAAGACCGCATTTGCTTACTTGTAGCTTGAAGAAAAGAATCATCCCAAGGTGTTCAGTGTATCAAGTTCTGCTTTCAAGAGGCTTGATCAAGGATGAACCTAACATGCGCACCATGATTGGCATCTCTGAAGAGTTGTTTCTTGAGAAATTTGTGCACTGCTATGAGAAGGAAGATGCTGAGCTCTTGAAACTATATCAGGAAAGGTTGGAGAATTCATCTGCACTGAACTAGTTTCACTTAGTTTGGGTAAGAGAATTATTCCGGGTGTGTCTTGTTAATAAATATTATTGAAGCAAAAGGTTGTGGCGGGACTCTGGAAGGCTTTGATCCTTTCTTTGAGGCTCCAGAAAATTAAGACATTTGTAAAGAAGTTTGTGGAGGGATTTGCCATGGAAGCTTCTTAACTTTTGAAGCTATATGAAGAAGAATCGGTTCGGATTGATTTGAACATCCATGTGTAAGAAGCACTAGCAAACTGATCAGGAATTGATCTGGATGGACCGTGCAATTATTGAAGAAATTTTGTTCCTTTGGGTTGCAACCGAAGATTTCATGCCTGTCTCTCTGCCTCTCTGCCTCTCTCTGAGGACATGTGAATATGAGGGGTGAAGGAACATGATTTAATCCAGGACCCGACGGATGGAACTTCAACTCTACCATTTTAAGGGATTAAAACTGTCAATGACACGGATTTACTATCTGCGTCTGAAAAACGAGAACCTGGTGACCAGGTATTTTATCCTGATAACTAATTGTAATGAATTTTTGGTTATTCACAAGGATTTTGATGTTCCTGGCTGTTATAAGGACGGGGATTCGTTCTGTTCCGAATCTATTTGCAGGTAAATCAACATTTGATGGAGCCTTTTCTTAATAAATCAGCAGGAGAAACGGATTCCAACTCTGACTTTGCAATTGGACATTGTTTCTTCTGCTTGGTTCTGGTAATTTAATCATCTTAGGATGTTTCACATTGCTTGCATTCATGGTTTAGTGCTTCTTGTAGGCATAGTAGCATTCAAGACTAATATAACAGTAGCTTGAAAAGGAAGGTGACAGCATTGGCCGTGGGTTTATCATCCCCATGAAAGAACACCAACATCAGCAACAGATTTCTAACTCGAAAAACTCGTATGGTTTTACTGATACAAATATCATGCAGAAGCCTAAAAAAGATTGAATGTTGCCTGTTTTACATCGTATCTTCTTGAGCAGTTGGAGACTATAGTGTTTTGGTCCTTGTTTCCTTATTACTGAGTGAATTCCCTTGTGACATCTTGTTCAAGTTGTTCAATTTTTTTTGTGCGTTATTTTGGTTTCTCCTATTTATTATAGATTATCTAAGAAACGTGCATTCTCCTTTACATTGGATACACTCTTAAGGCTACAAATTCTATAATGTAACAGCGTGTCTCAACACATACTCCGACAAGCAATAACAGTGGTTAGTAACTAGTACGTGAGTCAAACGGGATATATTGATGGCTTTTTTGAAGACACTTGATCTGATATCATTGTGTCATGGTGTAGTTTGAAGTTCTAAGCCTGCATGTTGATTAGTGTAATAACTTTAAAAATAAATTTAGATCTCAGATCTAGTCGCCTAAAATAACGAATCGAGTTATTACTTGAACTCATGACTCTTCTTTATATACTGTGTTTTTATCATATCTCCGATCAATATGTGGTGTAACAATTGCCACGCTCTGAGAACTTGACATTTTTGTCAAGGGGACATTTACCTAGAAAACACTAGGGCAAATTTCACACTTAGTCCTAATTGTTTACAACTTTTTTCAAGTTTGTATTTAATGTTTCAAAAAAATTATAGTAGTCCCTAATATTTATAAAGTAATTTAAATTGGTCCATATTATTCAAAACTAGCCAATTTAGTCTATATTGTTTATCATAAAATCTTTTTAGTTCTCAAATAAAGGTTACGTGCAAGGACTGAATTATGTTTTTTAGAAAATAATAGGGACTAAATTAAATTTTTTTTAAAAAAATAAATATCAAATTGGTTAAGTTTGAACAATAGGTATCATTTTGAATAATTTTTATAAATATTAAAGACCATTATAATTTTTTTAAAATATTAGAAATTACATTAAAAAAATATGTAAACAATAGTAACTAAGTGTGAAATTTACCCAAAACACTATTTCATACCATTGTATCCCGCCCATTTAATAGCACAAAGTAGCAAAACAAATTATTGATTGAATCACTCTCAAACTATTTCTTACTTTTAGGATTTGCATTGAGGCAGATTTGGGGCGGGGTGATTTACACTGATATCCGTCCCACCATTAAAAGCTTATCTTAACACCCGCTTGCTCCCCTTACCTTGTGGGAAATGAGATTCCTCACTTGCTTTTTATTTTTCTTTTAAACTTTGGGATATTTTAAATTTGGTTTTAATAACGTAACTTCAAAATATTAAAATTAAAATTATAATAAATGATAAATATGAATATAGGTGTCAAATAAATATCAAATATGAATTATATATTGAGCCGTGTACTTTTAGTGAAACAATAAAAGTAACATTAATAATTGAGTTCAAGCACTTAAAATATATTTGGACTAAAATCATTTACTTATGAGAACTAATGTAGAAAAGGAATAATTCTTTGTGTTATTAGATGCTTATTCTTTTACTATTTTTTTTTTAATTGCATGCAAACATATAAACAGTAATCACAAATCATTAAATATATATAACTTTTAATTATGTTATTTAAAACTATATTGAACACAATGTGCAACAACTAACAAATTTATTTAAATCCACTATGATTAACAGTGAAACGAAAATATTTATGTAAAATGATTGCAAAGTCAAGTAATGACATGTAGTGTCTTGATTAAAAGAATGAATATAATTTTTTTTGAATGGTTATCTATTTTTCTTTATTTTAATAATACTTTGTCTAATGACATTTTCTTATACTTTACATTTATAATATAATAATTTTTGTATATATATGTAACACTTAAAATAGAAGAGCAAATCTTAGCACGTATCTGCAGGGATGTCAGGGCCAAAATTAAAGTTGAGAAGAGATGGCACAACACTAGCATCAAAAGGCATTTTGCCAATAGAGTTCACCTTCAGTTGTATTGGCTCTAGTTTCTTTCTTGTTCCTTTTCCCCGCGCTCCCATTTTGGGTCGTTGCTATCTGCCTTTTTTGTAAAGCTTTCTTCTTGTTGTTGATACTTTTTCTCTTTGACGATTGGTCACAGTCTTGTTTTTTCATTCATGTAATGAACCCTTTGTTTCTGTTTTATTTTGAAATGCACAATTTTACTTGTCTAACAAAAAAAAAAAGATAACTTCACATGTATAAAGGCGGGTTATGTAATTATCCCCATACTCCCGCCACACCTTTGTGTTGGGATTCAAAGCTAATCCCCACCCACCACCTTCTTTCTCATTTACCACCCAAATGACCTCCCTGTTTTGGAGCCAGAATGGATACCTTTAAAATCGGATCACATTGTCATCCCTACTTAACTAATGTGAGATATTGCAATCAACTCTAGTTGGGGGCATAGTTACTTGGGACCAATACTTACTATGATACAATTATACCAAATCTTAGGTCTGAAATATCATATCTATAAATAAAACTAGAGTTATTTAAATACAACTTTAGCCTCAAATTCAATAGCCTAAATAATTAACCGAGTTATTATTTAAAATCATGTATTGTATCATAGTTTTCACCAATGTATAATGTCGCTAGTAGTAATGATCAATAATCACCTAGAGAGAGTCCTACACCCATTCTACTCAAGAAAATGTATTTATATTTATATTATAGATATCTAATTATAAATTTAAAATTTTAGCAACTTAAAATTACAGAAGTTAGAACTCAAGGTGAAATGACGTTAACTTAAAAGTTGGATAGAATTATAAAATTGTGACTTGTTATAATTTTAGGTATAAAGAATTTTTGAATTCGAATCATGGTTTGATCAGACATTTAATTTCATAGTTTCTAAGGGCATCTTTAATGGAGTTGTTAAATACAAAACTTTCTTAATTTAGGTATTTTTAAAGACTTTAGTCTCTAAAAAATAATACTATTTATGACAAAAGTATGTGAGATTTATTACTTTTGGCTTAAAAATACTAAAATAGAGATCCAGTTTTTATTTTCTTCCACAAATTTGTTGAAAAAAATAGAGACTGAGTCTTTATATTGACATTTTTTAAGCCAAAAGTGGTGGAATCTATGTACTTTTACCATAAATAGTGTTTCTTTTAGAAATTAAGGTCTCTAAAAATACCTAAATTAAAAAAATTATATTTTAGAGACTCTATTAAAAATAGCCTAACCATTACAACAGAAGAGATGAGAGTTTTGGGGGCGAAGGAAGTCTTGGTTGCAGTATCTACTCCTCTTTAACAACAACAAACAAGGTCAAATCTTTTTCCATCAACATCAAAATAATAATCTGTTTCATCTTATTTATAAAAGATCATTATTTAATGCAATTTTTTCTGTTAAACCTTATTTTCTCCAAACCAACCTATTATACATCTAAAGGTTTAACAACAACCTTAAACACATCAAATGAACATTCATTTACAGTTTCTTACCTTGTTAACTCATATGGGTTTGCATTAGAAAGAGCCATTTCTGTTTCTAAGTACTTAAACTTTGATAAAACCCCAGAAAAGCCCCAACTTGTCCGTACATTTTGAAAGAACCATGGTTTCACCGATGTTGAAGCCTCAAAACTCATCAGAATGTCACCAAAAATCCTCGGATCGAATCTCGGAAAAACGTTGTTACCTAAGATTTTGTTTTTACAGTCGAAGGGTTTTTCGAGAGATGAGATGGCTAAGGTATTGTGCAGAGCACCGAATGTGTTGGTAAGAAGTATGGAGAAGCAAATAATTCCAAATTTTAGTTTTGTAAGGGACTTGGTTGGCACTGATGATGATGCGATACGTGCTATAAAACAATGCCCCCAGATTTTGTTGAAAAATCTTGAAGGTCATCTGGTTCCTAGTGTTGAAATCTTGCGAGAGGCGGGTGTGCCTGAATCTAGGATTGCGTTTTTGTTGAAAAATTATCCCAATGTGTTTGAGAAACTTCGTCCTGAATTCAAAGAATCAATGGAGGAAGTGAAAAACATGGGGTTTAACCCTTTGAAAACGAACTTTATTCTAGGGGTTATGGCGATCAGGAAGATGAGTAAATCGACTTGGAAATACAAGATGGAGGTGTATAAGCGATGGGGTTTATCTGAGGATCAAGTGTTGGATGCTTTTAAGAATTATCCGTGGTGTATGACGATGTCCGAGGAGAAGATTATGGAGAATATAGGCTTTCTTGTGCGTGAAATGGGATTTGAGCCTTCTATTATCATTAGAAGGCCACAAGTGATTTCAAGGAGCTTGACGAGAACAATTATCCCCAGGTGTTCGGTATATCAGGTTTTGCTTTCAAAAGGTTTGATCAAGCGGACTTCTAAAGTCCCTGCGATGCTGGGTTATACTGAAAAGAGGTTTCTTAAGACGTACATGGAGTCTTGTAAGGATGAAATTCCTCAGCTGTTAAGACTGTATCAGGAAAAGTTGAAACTCTCGAAGTGACAAGCATGTAAGAAAAGAGAAAATGACTTCAACAATTACTCATCGTCAGATGTAAATCATTAAGATAGGCAATGTGATGGTTTTGATTTCACAGGCTTGCTGTAGAACACGAGTCCTCCCTGTTGTTATGGTAAGTAAAGCTGTAACTTGAAAGTATGGAGCATAAGTGTATAGCATCTCGCTCGTGGTTTTCAAAATGATATTTGATCTAATCTGTTAGGAGACTTGTTGGTATATGATTTGGTTTTTCTGGATGAGTATTCATCTCTCTTCTTTTCCTTTCATAATGGTGACGTACTTGTAGCTTCCCATTTTCTGATAATTGTGAATTTGACATTTGGTTATGGCACCTATGAAATCCAGCAGTTTAACTGTATAATCCTTTGATAATTGTGAGTTCGACATTTGGTTATTGCCCTAAAGAGGGCAGAGAGTCTCTGGCCTGGCACTGCACAAGAACAAGTGGTGCTATTTCAATTCCATTCTTTATCTTTGATATATTGGTTCTTTGTACTTTGAAATTGGTGACATCTCATTAGGCTCCTTAATTTCTGTTCTGCTTGCATGTTTATAAACAAATTGGTGGTCTGGTGCTGACATTCATTATCTTGCTATAATCTCCTTCTTCTGCTAGGTGTTTTTTTTCTTCCTTATTCTTTTTCTTGGTGGTTCTCTAGCTTAAAGTAGACTCCTCTTTACATAGTTTGTAGTCCGCTAGAACATGGATGTTGTGCTCTTCAAAATCACCCAGAATCACCATACTCTTGGTTTTACTCCAATTCAACCCAATAAAATAACTGTGGGAAAAGTTACAGACTGAAAAATCAAGGTTATCACCGTTAAATTCTTGTGGAGTTCCTCTATGTTTTTAGTCTCTGGCTCGTACAACCTTTTAAAATCCAGAATCTAATTTTATTGATTCTCTGCACTTTCTGAGAACTGCGCTTTTGTAGTACTCAAAACTCAAAAACTAAGTTTTTTCCTCAGAAAGTGCTTCTTTCAATCCTTTGACGTGATCCCAAGAATTCCCTCATGCCCAAGATTGAGCTTTTTACGCTCTGTAGGCGTCTCACCTTTGGACATTCCCGACATTTTTGCCTTATCTGTTTTGATCTTTCCAGAAGGTTTGGACTCATGGATTGACAAAACTCATCTGTAACATATCATCTTGTTACTAAATAAGTAATAATAACTATGCTTGATGTAGAATGAGCATTCTTATGATGTAATTTCACTTACTATTGTCACCATTCTTATTATTGTTAATGTATACGTTTCTCCCTTATACTTTATAAGGTGCAAATAATCCTTTTATAGTTTGTAAATGCGCGTATACGTTCCCCTTCCGTCACAAAAATCGTTAAACTTAACCGAGAATGCAAGACACGCGCGGTTGTTGTGAATATTTGACTATATTTTGATGGGTTAACGGCAAGGGACCTCTCTCTACTTTTATTTATGTGCACGTTTCTAACTATATTTTATAAAATATAAATAATTCCTTTATAGTTTATAAATGCGTGCCACATCCCCATCCGTTTATCAAATATTAGTTTCTTTAACGATTTTAGTTATTTAACAATTCGGCCGCTCCAGGCTTTGTTAGCCTCATCCACCGAAATGTTTGTAGGCACTTGAGCTTCATTCAACAACTTCAAAATCGCTATTGGAAGTGGCATCAGACCAGCTAAACAAGCAGACCTTTTAGGAAATAACAAGAGGAATAATGTAACATCGATCAATAATTCATATGAGTTTACATCGATAGGCAACGATTTTATCTACCAGTTTCAACTATGCTCAACAGTGATTACTGGTAATAAAAAGATAGGGAAATTTGTGCAAATGGTCCCTATTATTTTTTTAAAATTTTAAATTCGTTCTTATTGTTTAAAAGTAATCAATTTAGTCCCTACTATTTTTTAAAATTTTCAAATTCCTCTTTATTGTTCAAATTAGTCAATTAGTCCCTATTGTTCCCCAAAGAGTTTCAATTCAGTCCCTACCTAAATTGGCTAAATTTTTTTAAAAATCAATAGGGACTAAATTCAATCTTTTGGGGGAAACAATAAGGATTAAATTGACTAATTTTGAATAATATAGACGAATTTAAAAGTTTTTATAAAATAATAGGGACTAAATTAAATAATGATAAATAATAAGAACGGATTTAATTTTTTTTTGGAAATAATAAGAATTATTTGTGAAATTTTTTCAAAAATATGTCATCTCAAAACAATAGAAACGTCCGCATTGTTGACAAATTTTCAACCTCAAATCTCGACTATAGCGTCATTAAGTTTGACTAAGCAAATAGACAGATACTTCCAAACCTAGATGGCGAAAGTCCAGTAGCCATAAGCAGAAAAGTTTGGCAGAGTCGGATATAAGTGTGTATTTCTTTTTCTTTTTTTATTTATGTATTATCTTTTTTACACCTAGTTGCTAGTTGAAGACAATGACCCTTCTCATTTTCCAATTTAATTCATAATTGCTTGCCCAAGTTGAAGGCTTTTTTTTTTTTCCCTTCCTTGGGAGGCTAAAGCAACAAAATAATATATATGATTTTCGAGCACCTCATAGTATTTGTGGGGCATCAAAAAATTTGATCATTTACATATTAAATTGCAAAGTGTGAAGTAAACTTTAAATTGCAAAGTGTGAAGTATACTTTACAACGTTATAAGAATTTGAAGACATTATAAACTATCTTTGGATTGAACAAATTATCTAAAAAGAATTGTTTAATCATAGCATGAGCGCGAAACAAACACACACACAAAACTACATACAAATATGTTAGCCCTTGATAATCTAAGAGGGGGTGAATTAGGTTGTTTGGCAAGCTTAAGCAATTTAAAAATTCTTAATGCGGAAATAATGTCTAGCGAAAATTAATAAAATCCTAGAAGTTCTTGTAAGCAATTTATCAAACACTTAGTGAGAAAACAAGTATATAACACTAGATAAGTAATTAGAATTTTAAGATTTAAATTCCAAGTAGATAAATCAACAATTTTCAAACAATCAATATGAGCAATATCCAAAAGAAGGTAAATGACTTGAAAATAAAGAGAGTAGAGTAAGAGAAATCAAACACGATGATTTTTAAGTGGTTCGCATTCCCGGAGGCCTAGTCCACCACCTAAGGTCTTCCATTTTCTTAAGATTTAAATTATCTTAACTAAGATGCTTCTTCAAATGTTGGTGAAGCAAAAACCAACTATAATTACTCTTGATTCCACAAGAGTTACACGAGTTTCTTCAAGTGTAGGTGAAACTCAACTTACTAAACTCTCTTCCTTTGAGTCCACAAAATATTACAATACTTCTTCTCATAATGATTCTCTCAATCTATGTGCAAGAGTGTAATACAATGAATGTGTAAAAAAATGAGTAACAATAACTGTCACGTCCCGACCTCAACCCATCGCTAGGCTAAGGCCGAAACATGATGCTCGTAACACTTTTCCTGAGATTAATAATTTAATGGTCTTAAAACCTGTAAGTATTAATTTGATAACATGTACATCCATTATAAATACCATAAGAAGATTAAAAAAAACTTCCAAAATTCTTCCAAAATGTCGGCCTTAAAGGATTACATTACCCTGTTTTATAATTACAAGACTTGAATTCATACATTCCATCATCCCAAACTTAGGTCTCATAAGATTGATAACCTAACTTAACTAGGTGTCTAATAAACCAAAAGAATGTTACAGCATAATCAGTCGAACAAATTTACAAAATCATTTCTTTTCAACAAGAAGTTCATCCTCATAGGCAAGCACGTAGATCAACTAGGATAGAAATCCATCACAACACATCAATATAACTTGCAACCACATGGGAGCTTGCTCAGCTAATCGTCACCTGAAATGGTTAGAAATAGGGGTAAGCTAGATCCTCGCATATAGCTCAGTGAGGAGGAAAATAAGGAAGGGTTTTCACAAAGATTTTTATCGTTTCATAGACAGTTTGATGAAACATGTCATGCACACAAGATTGTGCAAGCGAGAACGCAAGATATACAATCAAGATTCCATAACAGTTAAATAACCAAACTTTTCTAAGATATCATTGAATCCCTGTCCCGTAGGAGGATCAGTTCCTGTCCCGTAGGAGGATCAGTTCCTATCCCGTAGGAGGATCAATCCCTATCCCGTAAGAGGATCAATGGGTAACAAGAATTTATAAACGAGAATACAAGATATACAATCAAGGTTCAATAACAATTAAATAACCAACTATTTCAAGATATCATTGGATCCCTATCCCGTAGGAGGATCAATGGTTATACCACCGCACTTGTACAAATCGAATGCATTTGCAATTATCAATGATATGACAAGAAAGCACGTAAACCTCTTTTGGTAATAAAAGGCTAATCAATGACATGTCAAGCAACCATATAATGATCATGCCTAGGTACCATTTAGGGTCCCTCGTTTAGATAATCATGAAACCAATACCCCCCATGCTTGTCCATATCAATACCATGTAGAAGAACTCAACATGGTCATATACTAAAAGAGGGTGTAAAGATACCTTAAAACAACTCAAAACGACCATAAAATGCAAGCACGAACGAAACTATGAAGCATACTCAACCCATTTGGAATACCCTAACTTATTAAGTAAATTTTCCTACTTTTCCAAACTCCAACTAATCTGATTTTAGTCTAGAATCGAAGCTTATCTAAATTAGACAGTTCTAGAATCAAACGGAATGCAATTCAGATTTGAAACGAATGAGATATGGCCTCAGGAAAATCATTGCTCAAATTTGTCAAACATCCGGGTGTTGTAGCCTTTACCTGGTCGACCGGATGAAGCAGGTAACGCCTCGATGAGAGTTTTTTGCCGGGCGTTGGGGCTTCTATTCGGGCGACCAGATAGAGGCTGTAACGCCCAGATAGCTGCACAGGAAAGACACAATTTTTACAAAAATCAACCTAGCAATCCACACAACCTCCTACCATCAATCAAGCATATTCAATGTAGTTTATAGGCATCATATAAGGGTTCAAACTCAACCAAAATCACCCTATATCAACAATCCACAAACACCTAACATCAAATTCAAAATCCTAGACCTACAACACAAAATACTCCACCTTTTCATCATCCAAGCTTTTGTATGCAAGTTAGAACAAGTCTAGCAACACATAATCATTAACTAACTTGAATGAACTCTTTAAAACCATTTATGAAAAATCCCTCACCTTAGATTTTAAATGTAAGGAAATGTTGTAGGACGCAAGAAAAGCTCAAGAAAGGCCTGAAGATGCTTGGGGATGGCTTAAACTTCTCTCCCTCTTCCTCTTCTTCCTTTTTCCCTTCTTCTTTCTTTTCTTTCTTCCTCTTCCTTGGCTGAATCGTGTGGTGTGTGTTTTTGGTGTGTGAGTCGTGTATTGTGTGTGTTTGTGTGGTGTGAGTGTGTTTTGTTCAATGTATATATGACATGTATATATGTGTGTATTGTCTTGGGGGTGTGTGTGTGTAGTATTTTTGTGTGTGTATATAGTGTAATGTGTGTGTTAGGTAAGGTCAAGTAGTGTTAGGATATTTTGTTATTTTTGCCTATGGACAAGAGTGCCCCTCAACTAAATGCAATTCTACTAGCATGCCATTCTAGTTACATTTTGACTAGTTAGTTACTTGCCTTGACTTATTAGTAGCTAATTAATTCTTACGACACTTAAAACACTTAAATGCACGTAAGATAATATTTTTGCACGTAAAGCGATGCAAGTGCACGTAAATTGAGGTAAACATTCATAAACCTATTTAGCAGCATATAAAACAAGTCAAATGCATATAAAATGATTTAATTATTATCTACGTTACCTAAATTACTCAAAGACACGTAATTGAATTTCAGTGCACATTAAATGGGGCATGTGCACGTAAAATGATATAAATGCATATTAGTTAATATTAATACATATTAAACGATGCAAAAATATATGAAATGCTATAAAATGTATGTGGGCTCTATATTGGCTCGGTACGGGGTCTCGCATCCTCCCCTCCTTAACAGAATTGCACCCTCGCAATTCCTTATTTATTCTAAGCCTGTTAGAGCTCAATCATCCAATAAAATCCTCAATAAATTGCACATGATTTCACTTACTAAAGGAAGTATTACTTCTTATTTGTAAGTCTTGCTAAATACTGCAAAGACATTATCTGATCATTGTAATAGTAACTCCATCATCAACCTACAAGAATACTCCTAATACCATATAGCGGAAGTAGTTTCTACACCTATCGAATTGCCTTAAAATAGCTATCCAAGCTCTCGAAATCTATTACCTTTAAATGTTACTCAAGTGTAGCTTAGTATTTCTAGCATATATATATGTCTAACTTAATCAATTACTTAAGCCAAGAAACCATTCATCACCTCTTCAGTTTAACCTTACTTGATTATCATTTCGCTAAGTTTTACCCCTTTGATATGCTTCCTTACTTATATCCTTAGGAGAACAAGCACTAAATTCTCCCTAATCATAACACTTCTGCCTCTTTTTAAAATCAAGCGAAAAGTCTCCTGCACGCCAAGAACACATAGAGTTCATCAAAATACCATTTAACACCAAGAGGTTTGAACTTTTATCCTTATCTTGTCATACATTTAAATTACATATAAAGCCAGTAAGATACTTCATCTAACTAGGATTCCCAACTTTTTAGCACAATATAAACATTACAATTCACCAAGTAGCATCTTCAATAACATATATATCATAATCAATAAGCCATTATAGCACAATTATAGGTTACAATACCCAAGCTAGCACCTAAGGTTTGGGGTTGCATTTAAGTCCAATTCACATATATTACTTAATGTCTATTATCCATCAAGATGTCTTAGCACTGGTAACACCTTGGTAACCGTATATGAGAATCCTGGCCAAGGATATATGTAGACCTCATATTCAATAATCACCCTATTGTACTTAACTTGTACCCCTAGGTACTCTTGCAACACTAAATATGCTAATGGTTCAAGACTTAATCATTTTATAACTAACACAACCCATTTCATGTATAATACATATTTTAGCCTAAACATACTATATAAACTCTTCCCTTACCAACATTCTAACTTTTTAGACACATACATTCTTACTTAGCATCCTATAAAGTAATGCCTATTTATAACTCACCCTTAAGCATGATCATCCTTACAATTATACATATACACTATCCACATAATAATAACTAACTCTTATATATTGGGTAACATTAGACTACCATTTGAAATTTCAATGCCTAGCTGCAAGGTCGAAATCTTAACACTAACTTAACAGAGTTATACCTTGAGGCGGAACAAGAATTACAGGAGAAATACATAGCAAGAGGGAAATTCATCATTTACCTCATCAAAGCTCCAACTCTCCATGAACTTAAATCCATCAGAGCCCTAGATCATTCTCACCATCCACTACACATAATCATTACAGAATTAAACTCTCAATCATATCTTTATATAACCATAAAATCACCAACCTGTGCACAACTGACGTTATCTATAAAGGTCAAGATTAATCTTACCGACATTATATTAATCTCCCAAGGATCCACAACATAAAATATCTTAGTCTAATCTAAACCTTATAATCCATAGGTACGCATCCATACGTGACCATTAAAAATAGAATAACTCCCAATGTATATCAACATCAATAGTTATTATAAGTACTCTAAGATCGTGACTTACAATCTACATATTGCCAAAGTCATTCTCATAATATTTTCCATTAACCAAAATAAGTAACTTGGCATATCAATTTATCTACTTCATATGTCACATGAAAATGTCACATTATTTGTTCCTTTAGTTGGTCCCAATACCACCATCCACTTCTACTAAGTCGAAATACTTAAACGCACCCTTGTACATGTATACTCCATCTCCAATATTGCTCAAGCCATTAAATCAACTTAGTTCAAAAGAAATCAACTTATATAGTCTACACAATATCCAATATTAAGCTCACACTTAACCTCTATGAAAAACTTAGTCCTTCACAAAACTAGGTATTCATCTTAAGCATCACATTTATTTAGCCCTATGGATCAATGCCTATTGTTCTAGCCATTTATGACTTTAATAGATTAGTACGGGTCAACTTACACATGCAAATATAATATTAATACATAACATATAGATTTCATATAAGTAAAAAGCAGTTAGGTCATAGAAGTCATATAAGATTCACACAAACACGTATAGCACATAGGTTCATGTAAGCATATCAATACATAGACTTCCAATCATGTTCCTATCCTAGGTCTTCTACCCGCAGACCAGGGGTTCTATGCCCAGCTTGCGCCTAGCTAACTAACTAAGCTCTGATACCACTTAAAGGTATCACGCCCTGACCCCGACTTATCGCTAAGCTAAGGCCGAAACATGATATTCGTAACACATATTCCTGAGATTAATAACTTAATGGTCTTAAAACATGTGAGTATTAATTTGATAACATGTACATCCATTATAAATAGCATAAGAAGATTGAAAAGACTTCCAAAATTCTCCCAAAACATCGGCCTTAAAGGATTACATCACCCTGTTACGTAATTACAAGACTTGAATTCATACATTCCATCATCCCAAACTTAGGTCTCATAAGATTAATAACCTAACTTAACTAGGTGTCTAATAAACCAAAAGAATATTACAGCATAATTAGATGAACAAATTTACAAAATCATCTATTTTCAACAAGAAGTTCATCTTCATTGGCAAGCACGTAGATCAACTAGGATAGAAATCCATCACAACACATCAATATAGTTTGCAACCACATAGGAGCTTGCTCGGCTAATCGTCACCTGAAATTGTTAGAAAGTGGGGTGAGGTAGATCCTCGCGTATAGCTCAGTGAGGAGGAAAACAAGGAAGGGTTTTCACTAAGGTTTTTATCGTTTTGTAAACAGTTTGATGAAACATGTCATGCACACAGGAATATGCAAGCGAGAAAACAAGATATACAATCAAGATTCAATAACAGTTAAATAACCAAACTTTTCCAATATATCATTGAATCCCTGTCCTGTCGAAGGATTGGTCCCTATCCCGTAGAAGGATCAGTCTCTGTCCTGTAAGAGGATCAGTCCCTATCTCGTAGGAGGATCAATCCCTATCGTGGAGGATTAATGGGTAACAAGAATTTACAAATGAGAATACAAGATATACAATCAAGGTTCAATAACAATTAAATGACCAACTCTTCCAAGATATCATTAGATCCCTGCCCCGTAGGAGGATCTGTCCCTATCCCATAGGAGGATCAGTCCCTGTCCCGTAGGAGGATCAATGGTTATACCCACCACACTTGTACAAATCAAATGCATTTGTAATTATCAATGATATGACAAGAAAGCACGTAAACCTCTTTCGGTAATAAATGGTTAATCAATGGCATATCAAGCAAACATATAATGATCATGCATATATTGCATTTAGGGTGCATCGTTTAGATAATCATGAAACTAATACCCACTATGTAGAAAGACTCAACATGGTCATATATTAAGGGAGGGTGTAAAGATACCTTAAAATAACTCAAAACGACAATAAAATACAAGCACGAACGAAATTATGAAGCAAACTCAACTCATTTGCAATAGCCTAAATTAGGAGATACATTTACCTACTTTCCCAAACTCCAATTAACTTGATTTTGGTCTAGAATCAAAGATTATCAAAAATAGATAGTTCTAGAATTAAACGGAATGCAATTCGGAGTTGAAATGAATAAGATATGGTCTCCGAAAAATCACTGCGCAGAGCTATCAAACATCCAAGCGTTGGGGCCTTCATCCGGTCAACCGGATGAAGCAGGTAACGCCTGGATGGGAGTTTTCTACCGTGCATTGTGGCCTCTATCTGGACGACCGGATAAGGGCTGTAACGCCCAGATAGCTGCACGGGAAATACACAATTTTTTCAAAAATCAACCTATCAATCCAGACAACTTCCTACCATCAATCAAGCATATTCAATACTGTTTATAGGCATCATATAAGGGTTCAAACTCAATCAAAACCACCCCACATCAACAATCCACAAACACCCAACATCAAATTCAAAATCCTAGATCTACAACACAAAATATTCCACTTTTTCATCATCCAAGCTTTTGTATGCAAGTTAGAACAAGTCTAGCAACACATAATCATTAACTAACTTGAATGAGCTCTTTAAAACCATTTATAAAAAATACCTCACTTAGATCTTGAGTTTGAATGCAAGAAAATGTTGTAGGATGCAAGAAAAGCTCAAGAAAGGCCTGAAGATGCTTGGGGATGGCTTAAACTTCTCTCCCTCTTCCCCTTCTTCCTTTTTCCCTTCTTCTTTCTTTTCTTTCTTCCTCTTCCTTGGTTGAATTGTGTGGTGTGTGTTTTTGGTGTGTGAGTCGTGTATTGTGTGTATTTGTGTGGTGTGAGTGTTTTTTGTTTAGTGTATATATGATATGTATATATGTGCGTATTATCTTGGGTGTGTGTGTGTGTAGTGTTTTTGTGTGTGTATATGGTGTAGTGTGTGTGTTAGGTAGAGGTCAAATAGTGTTAGTATATTTTGTTATTTTTGCCTATGGACAAGAGTGCCCCTCAACTAAATGCAATTCTACTAGCATGTCATTCTAGTTACATATTGACTAGTTTGTTACTTGCCTTGACTTATTAGTAGTTAATTAATTTATACGACACTTAAAATACTTAAATGCACGTAAGATAATATTTTTGCATGTAAAGCGATGCAAGTGCACGTAAATCGAGGTAAACATTCATAAACCTATTTAGCAGCATATAAAACAAGTCAAATGCATATAAAATGATTTAATTATTATATACGTTACCTAAATTACTCAAATACATGTAATTGAATTTCAGTGCACATTAAACGAGGCATGTGCACGTAAAATGATATAAATGCTTATTAGTTAATATTAATACATATTAAACGATGCCAAAATATATGAAATGCTATGAAATATATATGAGATCTATATTGGCTCGATACGGGGTCTCACAATAACAACTCCTATTTGAGTTTGAGATTACAATTGAAGAACACTCTAAATGCTCAAATATATGAAAGTGATAGCTCAAGATATCTCAATGAATAATGATATGAAAAGCTCTTTGAATTTGCTAACAACTCTAAATATTGAAGCTTGGAAATGTATTTTGAAATAGTGAGAGAGCATGACTTAAAAAGGGAGAAAAGTTAGACACAAAACGGATATTAAGCATAAATCTCGGATTTTCCCGTTGAGCCATCCAGTCGCTATAGCCTTTATCCGGTCGACCGGATGTGGCAAGTAACGCTCGGACCAGAGTTCTCTGTCGGTCGCTGCTGCCTTTATCCGATCGACCGGATGAGGCAAGTAATGCCCGGATGTTTGAAAAATGCTGAAAAGTTATTTTTTGAGCCCCAAATCAATTTGTTTAATAGTAAAGCACTTTGACACTTTTAAGGACACTTATACAAAAGTATTTCTAGCATTTTTAACATCTCAAAATATTTTCAAAACTCTTGAAAATATTTAAAACGATTTTTACAGTATAAGAGTTTGAAATCCAAAACTTTGTTTTTCAGAAATTGAATTGAACTTTTTAAAAATATTTGTTCAAGGATATTTTGTGAATATGAAATTTTTTTGGAGATTTTATGAGCTACACTGATCATAATTAGGCAAACAACATTTTTAATACCGGTACCCCTTATGTCGCCACGTCTCCTTCCTTGTGACTCCCCCTTTATCGTCGAGTCTTCAACTCTAATTTTTTGAGTTAACAAGTCTTTTTCTTCAAGTCTTCATATCTTGATTTCCCATGAGAGACTTCATTTGACAAAGACAAGACATAGGATTACCTTTTGGGCTTTGATTCATTTTCTGATTTGGCCTTGTCTTTGATCCAAAACTTTGAAGCTAGCCTTTGATCCTTTTGAATTGATCCATGTTGATGTGGGCTTGCTTGAAACATTCTTGTGTTGATGTTGTCACGCCTCCAAATTTTAGCAGGTAAAATCTAGAGATGAGACTCTGTCACGCCCCCAAATTTTAGCAGGTAAAATCTAGAGACGAGACTGCCGCGAACCTATAAAGGGTATATCATCCCTAAACGCGCAAGGCACTAATTCCAAATGTTCCAAATGTAAGACTAAGACACCAGTAGAACAATAACTTGCAAATCAACTAAACCAACATAATAAAAATATAATATATGCAAATCTCCAACATAAAATTTTGGAATAAACTCTCCAAATTACAATGAGATCATAGAGAATACTATGATAATAACAATACAAAAACATTTAAACACAAGAAAATATCCTAATACCCTTACTAAAATATCCAACCACGCAGAAATATCCAAAGAGGCAAACAACTCTCATTTATTAATCAATAATCCAAGAACTTGAAACGAAGATCACTATCCAACGTCAAGATAGTCTCCTACCCATAACCTTGCAGAAAGACATATTCTTCACCTGTTCAAAATAAGGTTTAACGAAAAGAATGAGATAAAAATCTCAGTAAGTGTGAAGATCTGCCAAAAATAACATGGGACATTTACAATAAAAATATATATGGACAACAATATATTAATATAATGAGACGAAAAGAAATCCAATAATCATGCAATATAACTGAATATGAACCAACAAAATGTATAGTCATGCCAAAAAAATCCAGAATTTAATCTTTGTCGTAGTACAAAAATGTTGTGCCAAAATTCAAAACTCAAAAACTCATCAAACCACTATACCAAAACTCAAATACGACTGTGGCTACAACTGGTAGCACAATCTAAAGATGGCTAAATGCGCTCAACCATCACAAACGAAAGGGGATCCCAACGAAAAGATAGTGCATTATCCCGAAACTCAGTGTATGTCAAGCCCCACTAAGAGAGGGTTCAAATTTTGTTATACCTGCCAGTTAAGTCACAACCCCAAAAATATGGCACAAGTGGTTTTGAGCAGTTCTCATCAAAATTAAGTAACAGTGCCAAAACTTTCATAAATGTTCATGCAAAAATATGCACCAATTGGTCCCAAGTTTTATTTCATTTTTTTATATATATTTAAAAGAAAAATACCAAACCTTGGTTTGAAAAAAAAGAAACAATTTTCTGTAAATAACAATTCGCCAATCTCAAAATAAACACAGTGAAGTAACATACATATTTTTTTAAAGAAACAAGACCAACAGGTCACTGAATTAGTGACCTGCTTCCCATATTAAAAACAAAACGTGACCTACAGGTCACTGGAATTTCAGTGACCTGTTGGTCACACAAAAGTGAATAGTGACTTAGTCACTACTCACTGTTTACATTTTTTTTTATATAAAAAAAAACTTATTTTCAAAGGATTTAAACTATGTAGGCATGTAAGATGAAAGAAGTATTTTGATGTCAAATAATAACGACAATAATAATTTATGCAAATAGATTCAATACATTAAATGGTATAATATTTCAATAATTCATACTCGTCTCAACTCATACAATTATCTATTTCTTCAAAATTAACGGGAATTTAAATAATAAAAAGGGGCCTCCCTACTTACCTCTTGTCCATCAATTAAACCTAACAAATCCTAAGTTTGAAGAACACGACATTTCACAAGATTCATCACCTTCAAAAACACATGAACATATTCTATTACAATCTCCCATCAACATAGGTCATGTACTCTAACGCATATTTTATAGTGAAAAACCCACAATAAACTATTAACAAATATGTGACTTAGGTTCTTATCAATTAAACCTCAGGGTTTCTCTTAAAGCTACTCCCTGAATAGTATTCTGCACCCAAGTTTTCTTATTTTTTTTTTTGAGCATTTGATATGAGGTTTAGGGAGAGAGTGATGGGATTCTGCTAATACGTTAAACGTATATATTTTTTTTCAATGTGGGTCTTATTTTGTAACTGGTAACCCCCACTAATGGGATAAGCCTACTATTTTAGTCTGAGTGGGAAACATACTCCACCAAAATAGGCCCATTATTCATTTATTTATTTATATCTAAATATACTTTTTTTTTTTGGGTCATTACATTTTTCCCCCAAAAGAAAAGTTTCGTCCTCAAAACTTAATTTTCCTCATTAATGTCGACAATAATAACAATGACAATGTCATCTTAGATGCTTCAAGCTTTCAGTCAAATTCTTAGCGTGTCACAAAGTGTTATTTTCACATAAATAAACGGCACAAAAATGACAAGTCAGAACCTCGGAATTTCTTCTCTAGAATATTGAAACCCCAAACATCTATAATCTTAACTTTGAGGAACGCTAACTTGAATTCCTTAATACCTATTATAATAAAGAACTCACAAAAGAAAAAAAAATTTATTCTCTACAAGCATCAGATGTTTTATGGAATCTAAATATTTGTTCCATTCAAGATACATTTCCACTATTCTCTCCAAAGTGTTAACACCTAAAAACGGATCACCAAAAACTATTTCATAACAAAGGAAATGTTCATTTCTCACAATTATAATATAATTACCGGCAATCATGGAAGACAATTTTTGTTTTCTTCTCTTCACCAATTATCAAACGCATACTGTCCTATTTACCTCGCTAAGATAGATCAACACAAAACATATATGGTTAACACCTGAGCAAAAATAATAATAATAATAATTTTTTTTTTATAAAAAAACTACATAATGTGAAGACCATGCCATGCAAATCCTGCAACTATATCTCATGCTACTTTCTCTTCTTTTCAAAAGTCACTTTTGACAAAAATTACTTGTATCCTATCAGCGAGATGAAACTGTTAATATCCTCATTTCTTTATACAAGATTCTAAAATCATACAATAGCAATACTACATATCTCGATTGAACTAGATCACAAGTTTGAACCTACTCAAACGCGCTAAGCCTATAGCTCAATACCTTAGGCCTGATTATAGGATCATAAACCAATTACTTCTATTTATGACAAGGTATCATCCGGATACAATCAGAGACTATACATGGTGATTATCACCTAAGCCCAATTATAGCTCAAATCACCAAATTGATGTCCTACATTTAACATCTAATTAATATACTCAAGATCATGTGATAAATGTAAAGATAACTAAATCTAATTTAGTTGTTAAACTCTAAGTTCGTCAAAACAATCAAATACTAAATCTCTTATACCCAAAATCAACATGACCCAAAAGATCATAACTCAAATCACCAAATTGATGTCCTACATTAAGTTTCGTCCTCGAAACTTAATCTCTTAGATAAGAAATTTCAGGGTCACAAACCAAATTCTAAATTAATTAAATATAAGTCTAACCGTAAGAGGCAAAAGCTTAATTACTCAACCCACTAAGGCCGCAAGTGATCAAAACCTATTGTTCTGATACCACTTTGTCACGCCCCCAAATTTTAGCAGGTAAAATCTAGAGACGAAACTCTGTCACGCCCCCAAATTTTGCAGGTAAAATCTAGAGACGAGACTGCTGCGGACCTGTAAAGGGTATATCCTCCCTAAGCGCGCAAGGCACTAATTCCAAATGTTCCAAATGTAAGACTAAGACCACCAGTAGAACAATAACTTGCAAAGCAACTAAACCAACATAATACAAATATAATATATGCAAATCTCCAACATAAAATTTTGGAATAAACTCTCCAAATTACAATGAAATCATAGAGAATACTATGGTAATAACAATACAAAAACATTTAAACACAAGGAAATATCTTAATACCCTTGCTAAAATATCCAACCACGCAGAAATATCCAAAGAGGCAAACAACTCTCATTTATTAATCAATAATCCAAGAACTTGAAACAAAGATCACTATCCAACGTCAAGATAGTCTCCTACCCATAATCTTGCGAAAAGACCTATTCTTCACCTGTTCAAAACAAGGTTTAACGAAAGAATGAGATAATAATCTCAGTAAGTGTGAAGATCCCTAGAAATAACATGGGAACTTTACAATAAAAATATATATGGACAACAATATAGTAATGTAATGAGACGAAAAGAATCCAATAATCATGTAATATAACTAAGTATAAACTAACAAAATGTATAGTCATGCCAAAAATTTAGAATTTAATCTATCGTAGTACAAAAATGTTGTGCCAAAATTCAAAACTCGAAAACTCATCAAACCACTATACCAAAACTCAAACACGGCTGTGGCTACAACTGGTAGCACAGTCTAAAGATCGTTAGATGCGCTCAACCATCACAAGCGAAAGGGGATCCCAACAAAAAGACAGTACACTATCCCAAAACTCAGTGTATATCAAGACCCACTGAGAGAGGGTTCAAATCTCGCTATACCTGCCAACTAGGTCACAGCCCCAAAAATATGGCACAAGTGGTTTTGAGCAGTTCTCATCAAAATTAAGTAACAGTGCCAAAACTCTCATAAATGTTCATGCAAACTATGCACAAATTGGTCCCAAGTTTTATTTCATTTTTTATATATATATTTAAAAGAAGAATACCAAACCTTGGTTTGAAAAAAAAGAAACAATTTTCTGTAAATAACAATTCGCCAATCTCAAAATAAACACAGTGAAGTGACATACCTATTTTTTTAAAGAAACAAGACCAACAGGTCACTGAATCAGTGACCTGCTTCCCATATTAAAAACAAAACGTGACCTACAGGTCACTAGAATTTCAGTGACCTGTTGGTCACATAAAAGTGAATAGTGACTTAGTCACTACTCTCTGTTTACATTTTTTTTATATATAAAAAAAAACTTATTTTCAAAGGATTTAAACTATGTAGGCATGTAAGATGAAAGAAGTATTTTGATGTCAAATAATAACGACAATAATAATTTGTGCAAATGGATTCAATACATTAAATGGTATAATATTTCAATAATTCATACTCGTCTCAACTCATACAATTATCTATTTCTTCAAAATTAACGGGAATTTAAATAATAAAAAGGGACCTCCCTACTTACCTCATGTCCAGCAATTAAACCTAACAAATCCTAAGTTTGAAGAACACGACCTTTCACAAGATTCTTCACCTTCAAAAACACATGAACATATTCTATTACAGTCTACCATCAACATAGGTCACGCACTCTAAAGCATATTTTATTGAAAAACCTAAAATAAACAATTAACAATTAACAAAGATGTGACTTAGGTTCTTACCAATTAAACCTCAGAGTTTCTCTTAAAGCTGCTCCCCGGATACTATTCTGCACCCAAGTTTTCTTATTTTTTTGAGCATTTGATATGAGGTTTAGGGAAAGAGTGTTAGGATTCTGCTAATACATTAAACGTATATATATATATATTTTTCCTTCAATGTGGGTCTTATATTGTAACTGATAACTTCCACTAATGGGATAAGCCTACTATTTTAGTCTGAGTGGGAAACATACTCCACCAAAATAGGCCTATTATTCATTTATTTATTTATATCTAAATATACTTTTTTTTTTGGGTCATTACAGATGGATTGAATACTTACCCAAAAATACAAATAAGAATACCAAAGCACAATTATGATATTTTATTATTATCAAAATAAAGATTATAAGCTTTTTAGGCCAACAATCTCCCCCTTTTTGATGATGACAAAACATTAAAATTAATAAGCATGAAATAGTTGTATTCAAAAAATAAAACTAGATTTGAGTTCTCCCCCTCAATTTGTGCTTGATTAAATCAATCGATTGCACTTGAAAAACAAGCTCCCCCTGAATAAGTGCATAGTGTTATAAAGTATATACATACACTTATTTTTCTATAGTCATGCTTTAATTCAATATACCTTTTCTCCCCCTATTTGACATCAACAAAAATAGAGGTCACATAACATAGAAGAACAAAAGTCATAAGAGAAGTTGCAACCAAAAGAAATTTAAGGCATTAATGAAATGAAGCAAAATATCCAAACAATGTTAAAACGAAATGAAAATGCGGAGGAGTATTTGATGAAAGTAAAACATGAAAGATGAAAAATTGTTTGAAAAAAAAAAATCCCGAGGCAGCCACAAACTAAGGACCAATGTGGTGGTCATATAAGGCCTTCAACATCTGCTCCATACGCCCCAATCGCGTATCTTGTGCATCAAGGCGGGCAAGGATTGCATCATGGGTTAGAGTTGAGAGTAAGAGGATCCAACTCTTTGAGAGCTACCAACACCACTTCTACCAGCGCCTTGTCTTTTCATAAGATCTCTAAAGGTAGCAGGATTAATATCAAGAGATTCAAACACAAGAGGATCATTGTTTGTATCATCATCAATGTCAAGAACTTGGTCGTTATGAATCTTCAACTTTTGATGACTGATGCTAGTGACATTGAGAAGATAGGATCTAGCACTTATGGATTCAAACTCTTGATCGTGTAGAACATCTAATGACTCAAAGAGATGTGTTAAGGGCATCCCATATACAACTTGGTTTTCGGCTTGCTTGGTGTGGATGATATGGTTAACAATGATGTGTGAAAATTTGATTCTTTTTGCCTCATCGATGGAATACATAAGCAATCCAGTGAATTTTGGAATAGGTCCATCGTTAATTTATCTCAGAATAATAACCTCATGAAGAATGTAGAACAAAAGTTTCTTTTTCGGGGTGATTTGCTTCTTTTTAGGATATTGATCGTTATGCTTTCCCGTCCTTTCCCATAAGAAATCTATAACTTTAGCTTCTAAATTATCATGAATGCCTTCAGGCATACCTTTGTAGGAATAAAGCTTTGTGCCTTGATTGGGAATTCCGAAAGCTCTAGCAAAGTCACTAGCAGTGAATTCTAACACCTTTCCCTTAACTTGGCTATTCAACTTCATGGTGTTAAAATTTAAATTCACATAGTAGTAGAATTCTCTAATCTAAGAAGTACAACCCTTGTTTTCAAACCTTAACATAAGAAGCCAACCTTGAGCATCTAAAAGTCTTATAATTCTAGTACAATTAAGCAAAGTAGGAGGGTCCACAATCTTACCCCATAAGATGTTTTGTTGTGGGAAAACATCGGGATTGACAATGATTTGAGGACCTGATGATGATGATTCTCCCGTCGTGCGCTTCTTAGAGTCAGCCCTTGGTGGTGCCATTAAGATTGTGCAAGAATTTGAAGTTTTTAAGAGAAGATTGTCTTTGAGGAATTTCGTCGAACACCTTGTAGACAAAGGATTTTAGAGCTTTTCTTTTGAAGTTTAAACACATGATTTGGTAGATTAGAGTTTTCAAATCCGGGTGGTTGTTCAATATAGACTTTTTCTTGGAGGTAACCATTTAGGAAATCACTTTTGACACCCATTTGATAAAGTTTGAAGTTCGTGTAACACGCATATGCTAGCAACATTCGAATGGATTCTAATCGTGCTAACGGTGCAAAGGTTTCTTCATAGTTTATTCATTCTTCTTGATTATACCCTTGTGCAACTAACCTAGCCTTATTTTTAGTTACATTACCAGATTCATCGAGTTTGTTTCGAAAAATTCATTTTGTACCAATAATCGGGTAATTACTAGGTCTTTCAACTAAGGTCCAAACTTGATTTCTTTCAAATTGATTAAGTTCTTCTTGCATAGCAATAATCCAATCATCATCCAATAATACTTCTTTTATATTCTTAGGTTTTACTTGAGATATAAAAGTAACATGTTCACAAAAAGTATTTAGATTGGAGCGAGTTCTTACACCTTGTGATGGATCTCCGAGGATTTGATCATTTGGATGATTTTTGACAAATTTTCAACATCTTGGGAGATCTTGATTTGACACAATTTAATCATTTGATGTTGGTTGTTCTTCCTCATTTGGAGAATCAATTTGATTACTCGTGGATGTATTTTCTTTCTCACTTGTAGAGATAGGTTGACTTTGTTCTTCAACTTGTTGAATACCTACATCATCATCTTCATCTTTCCTTGACATAAAGGGGTTAGTTTCGTCAAAGTTAACATACATAGATTCCTCAATTACTGAGGTTCTTCTATTGTAAACCCGATACGCCTTGCTTTTAGAAGAATAACCAATAAAAATACATTCGTCGTATTTTGAGTCAAACTTACCAAGGTGATCTTTATTGTTTAAGATGAAGCATTTATATCCAAAGACTTTAAAATGTGAAATATTTGGAGTACGTCATTTCCATAGTTCATATGGAGTTTTCTTGAGAAAATGTCGAATTAAAACTCTATTTAGAACATAGTAAGCCGTATTGACTGCTTCTCCCCTAAAAGTATATAGGCAAGTTGTTTTCTTTCAACATTGTTCTTGCTATTTCTTGTAGAGTTCGGTTTTTCCTTACAACAACCCCATTTTGTTGAGGAGTTCTAGGAGCCGAAAAGTTATGCTCAATGCCATGTTGTTCACATAATTCCACAAAAGATGCATTTATGAATTCCGTCCCTTGATCACTATGAATGCATGAAATGTAGTAGCCTTTCTCATTTTGCACTCTTTTACAAAATTTTGTAAATTCATTCAAGGCATCACTTTTAAGAGCAAGAAACATGACCCATGTGTATCTAGTATAATCATCAACAATAACATAGACATATCTAGATCCTCCTAGACTTCCCACATCCATTGGTCCAAAAAGGTTCATATGAATTTTTTGTAAAGCTTTTGATGTGGTCACATGACTAATGGTTTTGAAAGATGTTTTATGTTGTTTTCCAAATTGACATGTATCACATAAGTGATCTTTTTCAAACTTGATTTTAGAAAGACCTCTTACAAGATCTTTTCGAGAAAGTTTAGCAAGTAGGTCTATGCTAATGTGTCCTAACCTTCTATGTCACAACCAAGAAGCTTCATTTGTTGTGATTAAACAATCAATATTTAGACATGAAATACTATCGAAGTCAATGATATAAACATTTTCATATCTATTTGCAATAAAAAACACATTGTTCATTTTATCAAATATGGTGCAACATGATGATTTGAATTCGACTAGATAATCATAGTCACATAATTGACTTACACTAAGCAAGTTATGTTGCAATCCTTTCACAAGTAGCACATCATGGATAGATATATTACTTTTATTTCCAATACTACCTTTGCCAATGATTTTACCTTTCTTATTTTTCCAAAGCTCACATACCCTTTGAATTTGATAAGCTCATAGAAAAAGGATGGATCACCGGTCATGTGTCTTGAACATCCACTATCAATGACCCAATTTTTTTCAAACTTTATTCTTAGGGTAACCTATATACAATAACAAATTTTAGGTCCCCAAGTTCTATTGGGTCCTAGATTGTTAGTATTGATTTTTAGCACATTTAAAAATCCATTTTGGTTTAAGCCAAGAAGGAATTTTAGAATCTCTACCTACTACATTTCGAAATTTATAATGTAATGTTATATGACCTTGTTTTCCGCAATTGGTACATGATTTTTGAAATCTTTTTGATGTTGATGCTTCATTTGTAGAAGATGATGCTTTTACAAAATAACTTTTGAAGGATTTTTGTTTTAGAGAAGGTTCATATCCTAATTCACTTTTATCAAAAGCCAATTTTCGTGAACCAAGCATTTTATAAAGATTTTCTTTTCCTTTTGTAAATCTTGCTAGGCTTCCATTTAATCCTTGATTTTCTTTTTCAAGCTTTTCAATTTTTGTTTGAAGATTATCATTTTCAAAATAAAATTTAAGTGTCTTTTCATGAGCACAATCACGATCTTTTTCAAACAACTTATTTTCTTCTTTTAAATCATTAATTTTCTTTTGAAGTTCATTTATCTTGAATATTGCAATTTCAAAACTATCATGCATTTTTGAAAATTCATGTTGCAATTCTTCAAAAAAAATTCATTATCAATTAATGAATTAGAAGAGTAATATCCGGAGCTAAAATGAGAATATACCTCATCATATTCTTTTGTCGTAAGACAAACGATATTCACCACTTCTTCATTTTTGCTTTCTTCACCGGTTGATACATTGTCATCAACATATGTTGCTTTCAAAGCTTTGTCTCTCTTGGTTTTGATTAGTTTCGGACAATTTGCTTTTATGTGACCCGTCTTGTCACAATTGAAACATCTTCCTTCTTCTTTTGGTTTGTTTATTCTTTTATTCATAAATTTATTATAAGATGGAGCTTTACTTACTTTTTTGTATTTGAGGAATTTCTTAAAGTTCCTTGTAACAAGAGCTATCTCATCTTCATCTTCTTTGTTTTCTTCTTCTTCATCACTTGAATAAGCCTTTGATGCAAGAAGTGCAAGTGACTTATTATTATTTCTTTTCTCTTCTTCTCGATCCTTCTTCTTCAACTCATGGCTTATGAGAGATCCCATAAGTTCACTAAGAGTGAGAGTTTTGAGGTTTCTAGCTTCATCAATAGCTGTCGCTTTTGCTTCCCATGGCTCGGTTAAGCTTCGGAGAACTTTTCCTACCAATTCTTCATTAGAATGCTCTTTTCCAAGAGATTTAAGAGCATTTATAATATCGGTAAATCTAGAAAACATTTGTTCAATATTTTCATCATATGACATTTTGAATATTTCATATTTATGAACAAACATGTTTATTTTAGTTTCTTTAACTTGGTTAGTTCCCTCATATGTGACTTCTAATTGATCCTAAATTTCTTTAGCACTTTTGCATCCGGAAATTTTGTTAAACTCATTTGGATCTAAAGCAAGATATAACATGTTCATAGCCTTAAAGTTTCTTTCACACATTTTGAAGTCATCTTCATTAAAGTCTTTTTCTGGTTTTGGGATGGTGATAACTTGTTCTCTTTCCTTCTTAGTTATAGTAGGGGTGATTGGTCCATTTTTTTTTTATCATATTCCAAACTCTTATGTCATTTGCTAGAATATAGATTCTCATCCTAGTTTTCCAAAAAAAAAAAGTTTGTTCCATCAAACAATAGTGGTTGGGATGAAGATTGACCTTCAACAATGTTAGATATTGATGAGCTTGCCATAGGGATCCTCTACTAGATGTTAAGCTATATGTAGAGTACTAGCTCTTGATACCAATTGTTAGCCCTTGATAACCTAAGATGAGGGAGGAGGGAGGAGGGAGGAGGGGGGAGGGGGGAGGGGGGAGGGGGAGGGGGGGGGGGGTGAATTAGGTTGTTTGGCAAGCTTAAGCAATTTAAAAATTATTAATGCGGAAATAATGTCTACCAAAAATTAATAATACCCTAGAAGTTCTTGTAAGCAATTTATCAAACACTTAGTGAGAACACAAGTATATAACACTAGATAAACAATTATAACTTCAAGATTTAAATTCCAAGTAGATAAATCAACAATTATCAAACAATCAATATGAGAAATATCCAAAAGAAGGTAAATGACTTGAAAATAAAGAGAGTAAAGTAAGAGAAATCAAACACGATGAATTTCAAGTGGTTTGCACTCCCAGAGGCCTAGTCCACCACTTAAGGTCTTCCCTTGCCTTAGGATTTAACTTATCTTCACTAAGATGCTTCTTCAAATGTTGGTGAAGCAAAAACTAACTATAATTACTCTTGATTCCACAAGAGTTACACGAGCTTCTTCAAGTGTAGGTGAAACTCAACCTACTAAACTCTATTCCTTTGAGTCCACAAAGGATTACAATACTTCTTCTCAGAATGATTCTCTCAATCTATATGCAAGAGTGTAATACAATGAATGTGTGAAAATATGAGTAATAATAGCAACTCCTATTTGAGTTTGATATTACAATTGAAGAATATTTTAAATGCTCAAAGATATGAAAGTGATAGCTCAAGATTTCTCAATGAATAATGACATGAAAAACTCTTTGAATTTGCTAACAACTCTGAAGATTGAAGTTTGGAGAGGTATTTTGAAATTGTGAGAGAGCATGGCTTAAAAAAGGGAAAAAGTTAGACACAAAATGGATATTAAACATAAATCTCGGATTTTCCCGTTGAGCCATCTAGTCGCTGTAACCTTCATCCGGTCGACCGGATGTGGCAAGTAAAGCCCGGACCAAAGCTCTCTGCTAGTTGCCGCAGCCTTCATCCGGTCGACCGGATGAGGCAAGTAACGCCCGGATGTTTGAAAAATGCTTAAAAGTGATTTTTTAAGCCCCAAATCAATTTGTTTAATAGTAAAGCACTTGGGCACTTTTAAGGACACTTATACAAAAGTATGTCTAGCATTTTTAACATCTCAAAACATTTTCAAAACTCTTGAAAGGATTTAAAACGAGTTTTATAAAACAAGAGTTTGAAATTCAAAAAAATGAAATCGAATTGATCCTAAAAATTTGTTCGAATGATATTTTGTGAAAATCTTTTATGAAAATCTTTTGGAGATTTTATGAGCTACACAGATCATACTTAGGCAAAAAACATTTTTAATGTCGGTACCCCTTATGTCGCCACGTCTCCTTCCTTGTAACTCCCTCTTTATCTACGAGTCTTCAACTCTAATTTTTTGAGTTAAAGAATCCTAAACAAAAATCGGTTTGGTATAGATGGATTTATTCTACTTACTTGCGCAGAACCAACTTTTGGGATATTCATATGCCTTCTCGACCGTCATGGTTGTGGAGAAAAATTCTGCAACTTAGAAACTTGGCTCGTAATCTTATTATTCACAAAGTTTGTAATGGTTGTAACTCCCGTTTTTGGAAGGATCAGTGGCACCCTCTGGGGATCTTATTGGATGTCTTTGGTGAAGCTTATATTTGTGCTACTGGTTTTGATTACAATGCCATAGTGGTTGACTTTGTTGTAGGGGATAGCTTGGTTTGGCCTTAGTCTGATGCAATGTTTGCCATTATTCAGAATCACTTGAATGGTCTTCGTCCACAGAGTAGTCGAGAAGATATTAAGCTTTGGGCTAACTCTCCATCTGAAAAGTATAGATTAAAATGGGCGATCGAAGCTATTAAACCTCAAAATGACAGAGTCTTGTGGAGCATCTCGATTTGGTTCAAATTTGCAATTCCCAAACATGCTTTGTGTACTTGGCTGTGTTGGTTGAATAAATTACCAACGAAACTGAGACTCTTGAGTTGGGGTATTGAGGTGGAACCTTACTGTATTTTTTGCTATGTTTGCAATGAAGATATGGATCATCTTTTTGGGTTTTGCTCCTTTGCTCCAAGGATTTGGAAAATTGGTTGGGGAATGTGCAAAGGACCTCTAGCAATTAACAACTGGTATCTGATTGAGGAATGGTTTACTCATATTGCTTCTCTTTCCTCATTCCAGGCGATTATTATGAAATGTTTTTTGGGTGCATTTGTGTTCCACTTGTGGAAGGAACGAAACAGACGCATTCACAATAATGAAGTTTTGTCCGAGGAGCAAATTCTTTCTAACTTTATTTTTGATGTTCGTACAAAAATGTGTAAAGTTGAGAGAGTTAAATATACTCTTTTAAACCAAGCCATTTGTAGGGCTTGGAACATCGATGACCATACTTATTGATGATTGAGTTGTAATTATGTAATTTTTTTTTTGTTTTGATATTAATACAAACTTGCCTTTAGTAAAAAAATATATGAATCAACTCCTTATCCATCACTCACCTCACTCTTCCACCTTCTATAAACAACCTTAAATTTCACAATGCAATTTAATCGATCCAAAAAAAAAAAAACTTTTTTCATTTCTTTTTTCGTAATTAACATATAAAAATACGAATCATTTTCACTTTTTTCTGTAAGTAAAAAAGAAAAAACGAGAGAGAATCTTTCTAAGCTAATTACATGAAATTAGGGAGATGTTTTTTTTCTTTTGGGACATAACTCAATTGAATATATTCCAAAAGATAAACAGTACATCAACCCACTCCAGTGGGTAGGAAATCCGAAAGCAACAGATTATACAATTGAGTTGGAATATTTGAAACTCAATCAAAGCGCAAGCTATCTCTAAGTTTATTTTTAGCAATCCAATTAGTTGCATAATTGACGGTTTTTCTAATGCATTGTAGAGGTTTAGTTAGTTTGATTTGTGGCATGCGTGATTTGATCGGACGGTGGTGGTGACGTGAGAGGGGATTTGATCAACGGTTTTGGAAGACCGCACATGTGAGTTTTCTTTTGGGGTGAAGATGGTATCATTAGACCAACTCCAATAGATATTCTATCTGATCCCTTACTCTATATGTGAGGAGGAGATTGGTAAAATTGGTCTCCAATAAATCCACTACCACCCTATCTGTGGTGACCCCATTCCACATCCGAAGGTTACGAATTGGGACCATTGAATATATAGTGGAGGGTTCTCCCTTATATTCGAGTTGACGCGTTTTTCAGTCCAAGTTGGGCTGTGAGAAACAAATCCGTGAGGTCACGCTCGTATGTTAAGTGCGGGGTGTAACCAGAGCGGATAATATCAACTTATGTGGCGTCACTAGTGTGCCTCTACCCTTCGGGGTATTCGCTTAGCCGGGGCGTTACACCATCCCCCTACACCCAGTCCAACTTTTAGATGTAAAAGAGAAAACATCATCTCCTACCTCATCCTTTAAACACTGTTCAATGATTTTTAATTATAGTTTAGTTCTTTTTTTGGCTAAATTAGTTTAGTACTTTTTATAATTACCTTTTGAGTTTTAACGTTTATTTAATTACTGTTTTATATGTTGACTTTTTTAATTACACCAATTGTCTAATATCTTTTAGTTGCATTTTAATATACTAAACGTTATGGATTACCGTTAAATTTTTAATTTTTTTTTTGTTGCACAATAATATTGTAATTTTTTTATTAATTACAATTTGAAAAATAAAACAAAAAAGTTAATAAAAATAAATTTATAAAATATAAATCATAGAATATTATAGTGAACAATGGGCAAATATAAATAAAAAAATAAAAATTATTGAACAATAAAAAATAGTATTAAAATATAAAAAATTATATTAATAATTAAAAATAAAATATTGTCGAAAAAAATAAATATATATAAAGGAAAAAAATATTAGAATGATATGTTTAATTAAAATAAAAAAATATTAGAATAAATTAAAAACATAGAGTCACTATAATAAAAAAATTGTTAGAGTGAAATTGACACTTTGTTCGATATCCTTTTGTGATTTTGAACCATTTGGTTAGCACTGTAATTTATCTTATTCTTTTTAATGAATTTTCACTTTCTGATAAAAAAAAATAAAAATTATATCTTACTCCTCCCCCAGCCCTATAAGAAAATATCGATTACTATATATATCGAGAGAGAGAGAGAGAGAACTGAAGCACAAAGGAGGGGTGCTAGGGTTGATTACAAAACAAAGGGTTTTAGAAAGTTTTATTAGCGGAAGCATATCAAATTGGTCAATCCTCAGCTCAAAACGAAGCTAAAGGTGAGAGCTCCATCATTTTCTTCAAACATTATCCATGTTTACTTTCATATGCAAATCTTTTCCTCATTTGAAGCATTCTTTTAGAACTTCACCAGCTCATAAATTTCACATTCTTCAACTCAGCCAATTATTATCAACCTCATCAAAACAAGCTTCAAAACCCCTCTCAGAAACTGCAAATCAAGACTCATTTGCTGTTAATTACTTCATAAAAACATGTGGGTTTGCTCCAGAAAAGGCCCTTTCAGCCTCTAAATATGTGAACTTTGAGAAACCAGATAAGCCTGATGCTGTAATATCTTTCTTGAAGAACAAAGGGTTTACAGACACACAAGTCACAAAACTGATATACACTTTTCCTGGTGTTGTTTTATCTAATCCTAAGAAGACTCTTTTGCCCAAGATTGAATTTGTCGAGTCGAAAGGCTTTCCAAAGATTGACCTGCCTGTAATGCTGTTGGTTGCACCTAATATCTTGTCAAGAAGCTTGGAGATGTACATTATACCAACTTTTGATTTCCTTAAAGATTTTCTTGGCTGTGATAAAAATGCAATAATCACGATGAAATGCTACCCTTTGATATTGGGACACTTTCATTCTCACGTAGTGCCTAATATTGGAAGTTTGCGAGACGCAGGTGTCCCTGATGCCAGGATAGTATATTTCTTGAAAGATAAGCCTTTTCTGTTCACCAAGAGGCCTGATAGATTTAAAGAGTTGGTTGAAGAGATCAGAAAAATGGGAATTGATCCGATTAGCTCGACTTTTATTGTAGGGGTGGCAGTGTTGGCATCGCTGAGTAGATTGTCGTGGAAAGAGAAAATGGAAGTGTATAAAAGATGGGGTTGTTCCGAGGATGAGGTGCTTACTGCTTCCAAGAGTTACCCGGCGTGTATGCTGGTATCTGAGGCTAAGATTGAGAGGATAATGGGCATACTTGTGAATGAAATGGGCTGGGAGTCTTCCAAGGTGTTGAAAAGCTCGTATGTGCTCACATTCAGCGTGAACAAAAGAATCATGCCGAGGTGTTCGGTGTATCAAGTTTTGCTTTCAAAAGGTTTGATCAAGGAACAAGTTAGCATGATTACGATTCTTTCAACATCTGAAAAGTTCTTTCTGGAGAAGTTTGTGCGACGCTATGAGAAGGAAGCTCCTGAGCTCTTAAAACTATATCAGGAAAGGTTGGAAAGTTCATCTGCACTGCAATAGTTTCGCTTAGTTTGGATAAGAGGATTGATCCTAGATGTCCTCTTTTCCAAGTTTTGACAGCAAAAGGTTTGGTTCGGAAGGATTTGAACCTTAATTTTTTCCTTGAGGTGCCAGAAAAGATGTTTTTGGAAGCCTATGCCAAGGAAGCTCCTGAGCTCTTGAAGCTACATAAGGAAAGGTTGGTTCTTTCAGATTGATTTGAACATGCATATCTAAGCGGTACTAGCAAACTGATGGACTCTGCAATTATTGAAGAGATCCGTTCCTTTGGGATGCAACAGCCAGTCAAAATCAAGCTTCTTGACAGTTCGAAGATTTCATTCCTCCCTCTCTCTCTCATTGAGGATGTGTGAGTATGAGGGATGAAGGAACATGGTTGGAACCTAGGACCTGATGGATGGAACTTCTAATCTAGCATTTTAAGCGATTAAAACTGTCAGCGACATGGATTTACTGTCTGTGTCTGGAAAACGAGAACTTGGTGCCCTGTCTTTTATCCTGGTAACTTATTGTTAATGAATTTTTGGTTATTCACATGAATTTTGATGCTCCTGGTTGTTATAACGATGAGAAGATCATTCTGAATTCAATCTATTTTCGGGCAACTCAACATTTGATGGAATCTTGTCTTAAGAAATCAGCAGGAGAAAAGGATTCGAGTTCTGACTTTGCAGCTGGAACATGGTTTCTTCTGCTTGGTTATGGTAATCTAATAAGCTTGAGGATGCATTGCATTTCTTTCTGGTGAATCTTTATTCACCGCTTATAGCTTCTTGTAGGCATGGTACGATCCAGAACTTGGATAATAGTAGCTTGGAAAGGAAGGTTACAGCATTGGCCTTGGATGATGTCTCATCCCCGTGAAAGAACATTAACATCAGCAGCAACAAATTTGTAAACTGGAAAAGTCATGACGTGATTCATCTATTTGAAGAATTTCAGTATTCCTCTTTGGCAATGATATTGTTTTACTGATGCAATTATTGGGCCGAAGCCTAAGAAAGATCGACTGTTGCTCGTTTTACATCATATCTTTTTAGCAGTTGGAAACCACGCTATGCTGGTTGTTGTGCCCTTATTCGACTGCATACCTTCTGCTCTGCTTTGTGTAAATGACTTCTTATTCATGTTAAATGTTATATGCAGGTAATTTGGGTTTCTCTTACTATATAGATGCTCAATAGTTGGCCTCTTTACCTTTGCTTCACTTATCTGCTGTAGATATAAGTCGTTTCTATTATTAGCTTCGAGCGAGAAAGAAACTGGATTCTCTTGTTCTTTTCTAAGGATTTTTGTCCTACCAATAGACAGGTTTATTTGACATCTTTGAGGAGGCGGCCTGGATAAGGTTAGTTTGAAGATACATGTATCCTCTTCTTGATTGGTGATTCATCAAATAGGGGTTGGCACCACAAATATTCTTAATTCTTTCTTCCCGTCTCTTGAGGAGCAAAGAGTTGTGCACTCACTCCGAGGGATGTGTTGGGATTAGTATGCCCTAAAGACCACTGGTTGGTTAATCGGAAATCTTCTCACTGCTGAAGAAATCATCCAGTGCCCATCGCGGCAACATTATGGTTCAAACTATATACGAGTTCAGCTAGAACATTTCCTACCCGATCAAGACTAAGTGAGCCACTAGGTACACTTTTGCTACCAACATGTTGTTGCATAAACTAGTTGGATGGGGACATCACTTATCATGATGACTCGAATTCATATCGAGAATGCAGTTTTTCATGATTTACTAAAAAGCTTGGAAATATTAATCATGATGCCTCAGAATTCATATTGAGAATGAATTTCTCATGATTCACAAGCCCTAAACCTCTAATGAAGTGCTAACTTAAACTTGTTTTTTACAAACTTCAAAGATCCTTTCTCTTTGATGAATAGAGTTTCAAATCAAAGATGCATGTTGATCTCCTCTTTTTTCTTTATCAAACAAAATCAAATTAAGTTTTATCTTCTTAGTCGGTAAGGTGTATATTACCCGTTGGAGTTTTGCTACAAGAAACTTTAATCTCAGTATTTTCCAAATAATTTGTAGATAAGATAATAAGAAGACAGGTATCATACCTTATAATTATATAAGTCTTCTACTTTCAAGTTGTAAAATCAATGGAAAAGAACTCCAAACGAATAGAAAAGAAGAAAAAAGACAAAAAAAAGATAAGACTAAGTTTCAGTATTAAGTAATTTATTGTAAATTATGAAAAGACTCGTGTAAATTTTTCAAAATTACATGCTAAAACTGTAATAATTTAACAATTCAATCATAATTTTTATTAAGTAATTTTTTAAAAAAATTAAGAAAAGACTAGTGTATTTTTTCAAAATTACATGCTAAAACTTATGGTACATAAATAATTTAATAATTCTATCCTAATTTATAAAAACGTGACAGAAAACCTTTTGTCATTATTAGACACATGAGCACAGTAAATCATATGTTCTTCAATTAAAGGGATAATTATCAAATTACATAATCTAATATGAAATTTTTATAAAATACAATAGATTTTTTTGCACTTTATTCGGTCGTTAATTAACAGGACAAAATGACAGAAAAGTAAAAATTAACAAAGACAACATAATCTTCAGAAATTTACAAACATATGCAATGATGACCGAAAAAAGGGAAAAAAAAATGATTATAAAAACATAGGGTCAAGAAACGATGTCGTCTTATTTTGTAGATTTAACAGGTCCAACACTACATTGTAGTTGGAAGAGTATAATTTCTTTTAGGGGTTCAACAGAGCTTTTATAGTGTCAAGAACCAATTCAAGCAAAGCAAAGGCGAGAGCATTTACACTCGGAGTTTGGTAGAATAGTTGGGTAACGAGTTATTATATTTCAAGTTTTGAGTTTATACAACGACTTATTTAGCATTATACCAAAAAAAGAAAAAGGTGAGAGCTTTCAACCATTTTCCTCAATTTTTTTCAATGTTAAATTTCATATACAAATCTTTTCCTCATCTGAAGCATTCAATTAGAACATTCACATATACAAAAATGGCATTTTTTTCAACTCAACCTATTATCAACATCATCACAACAAGCTTCAAAACCCATCTTAGAAACTGCAAATCAAGACTCATTTACTGTTAGTTACCTCATAAACACATGTGGGTTTGCTCCAGAAAAGGCCGTTTCAACCTCTAAGTATTTGAACTTTGATACAGCAGATAAGCCTGATGCTGTAATATCTGTGTTAAAGAACCAAGGGTTCACAAACACACAAGTCACAAAGCTGATAAAGACTCATCCTAATGTTGTTTCATGTGATCCTAAGAAGACCCTTTTGCCAAAGATTGAATTTTTCGAGTCGAAAGGCTTTACAAAGACTGAGCTGCCTGTTATATTATTGGTTGCATCTAATATCTTGACAAGAAGCTTGAAGAAGTACATTATACCAACTTTTAATTTCCTCAAAGATTTTCTTGGCTGTGATAAAAATGCGATAATCGCGATTAAAAGGTGCCCATTGATATTGGTAGTACTTGAGTCTCGTGTGGTGCCTAGGATTGAAATTTTGCGAAATGCTGGTGTCCCTGATGCTAAAATAGCCGATTACTTGAAAGATCGGCCTGTTGTGTTCACCAAACGATCTGATAGATTCAAAGAGTCAGCGGATGAGATTAAAAAAATGGGGTTTGACCTGATAAGCCGGACATTTATTGTTGGGGTGTCGGTGTTGGCGTTACAGAGTAGATTGTCTTGGAAAGAGAAAATGGAAGTGTTTAGTAGATGGGGTTGTTCTGAGGATGAGGTGCTTGTGGCTTTCAAGCGTTACCTGTGGTGTATGATGGTATCTACGGCTAAGATTGAGAGGATAATGGATGTTTTTGTGAACGAAATGGGTTTGGAATGTTCCAAGGCGTTGAAAAGCTCATATCTGCTTACATATAGCTTGAACAAAAGAATCATTCCGAGGTGTTAAGTATATCGAGTTTTGATTTCGAAAGGTTTGATCAAGGAACAGGTTAACATGACCACAATCATCGGCATTTCTGAAAAGTCCTTTCTGGAGAAGTTCGTGCACTGCTATGAGAAGGAAGCTCCTGAGCTCTTAAAACTATATCAGCAACGGTTGGAAATTTCATCTGCAGTGCACTTGTTTCACTTAGTTGCAATAAGAGAATTGTTCCTAGATGACTTGCTTTCGAAGTTTTGACAGCAAAAGGTTTGGTTTGGAAGGATTTGAACCTTAATTTTTTTCTTGAGGTGCCAGAAAACATGTTTTTGAAGACGTTCATGGAAGCCTATCCTGCGGAAGCTCCTGAGCTCTTGAAGCTATGTAAGGAAAAGTTGGTCCTACTAGCAAACTGACCCTGGAATTGATCTGAATGGACTCTGCAATTATTGAAGAAATTTTGTTCAATTGGTATGCAACAGCCAGTCAAAATCAAGCTTCTTGAAAATTCGAAGATTTCATGCCTCCCCCCCTCTCTCTATGAGGACGTATGATCACGTCTGATAAACCAGAACCTGGTGTCCATATCTTTTATCCTGATAACCAACCTATCGCAATGAAATTTTGATTACTCACATCGAGTTTGATGCTCCTGGCTGTTATAAGGATGAGAAGATCATTCTGAATTGAATATTTGAATCCATTTGCAGGTAACTCAACATTTGATGGAATCTTGTCTTAAGAGATCAGCAGGAGAAAAGGATTCCATTTCTGACTTTGCAATTCGACATGGTTTCTTCCGTTTGGTTTTGGTAATTTAATGATTTTGAAGATGCATTGCATTACTTCCTCGTAATTTACTGACGGTGTAGCTTGTAGGCATGGTACAATCTTACACTATTATACCAGTAGCTTGAAAAGGAATGCTACCACGTTGGCCTTGTACATCACATCCCCTTGAAAGAATACTGACATGAGCTGAAATAGTTATGAGGTGATTCATCTATCCGAAGAAGAATTTGACTATTCCTCTTCTGGCACTGGGCAGGCGTCAGCCCCTATACATGGTCTTACGAATTTACGGAAACCTTGGAAATTATATGGTTTACTGATACAAATATCAGATAGAAGCCTAAGAAAGATTAATTGGTCCTCATAGTATATCATATCTCTTGAGCAGTTGAAGACTACCCCAGATTCCTTATATCGGCTGAATACCTTCTGCTTTGGTTCTCGTATTCGTGTGACATGTTGTTCCCCACTCACAGGTGAGCCCACGCACTTGTGTGTGGGACATTTAGACGTTTTGCAGAAATTTCAAAAACTGAATGCACCTTGAAATGAACTCTCAACACATGATGCATGCTAGAGGCTGCTTATTGGCACTCCTCTTAGTCAGCAATGTTCCCTTTCTGTCCATCTCTTGTTCATTTATAAGGTTTATGGGTCTTGCTGAGCCTTGTTTGATCTTCCTTTTTTGAATATCCTCCGACATGAGAACATATGTTTGATAGGTTGATTATTATTCTTGTTGTCCGCTCAATTTCAAGATGCTCCTGAGAAGACCGGCTCCACAACGTTAGACAAATGAAAGAAGTTTCGGTAAATAAACGGTGTTCCAAAGTACTAGTTGAGGTAGCTGTTTTCAAGTCAGACATAAAAATTGCATACAATGCCACACGGTGAAGCAGTCAAAAGTACTCAGATTTTGTTACAGTTACCTATTACAGTAGCATATACCGGACCAGTTAACTATTCTACAGCAACAAGATTCCAGATGTGCACCTTAGACAATATCTTGAACACTAAATACAATATCAGGCCCAGCTGCCAGGTCCGCTTAGTAGGCGCAAACAACCATAATTTTTGTCAGCTGAGCAGCATACGGTTTTACAAATCTTGAAGAGCATTCTTGCGTCCGAATATTCTATTATTACATTTGGTTTTCGAGGGGCTCCTCTATGCTTCTTCTTCAGGCTCTTCCTCTTCTTGAAGAAGATTTTCTCTGTTGTCATGAGCCCAGAAGCCGCGCACATCTATAAGCATGCTCGCAACAGTCCCACCCTGTTTGCAAGTCAGTAGATCAGCTAGTGTTATCGTCAATGGGTCAGCTGGCTTAACCATATCCCAGATTTCATCCCTTACATCCTCGATACACAACTCGTAGTTCCCTCCCTCAATCCATTTCTGGTGAACATCCCTGTTTCATTAAACGAAAATTGGTTGACTAGGAATCCAAACTGAAGGTTATAAAGAATGTTCAGCAACAACATAGACAAACTCGCAGAGAAGTTCACAGTTTTATGATTTCATGTATCTGTTAATATGAGACTTGCAGGACTTGCTCAAGAACCACAAGCAGGAAATTACAGAAGATTGTTATTGGAAGACTGAATCAGGAAGCACCTAAACTTCTCAATGCTCCCTTTCTTTACTTCCATATTAGATTCTTGCTTTGCAAAGATGCAGAAATTAAGATATGCCAAGAACAATTTGGAAATTCTAAAAACTTGTCTTACCATCCTCTCATCAATAGAGTACAACTAAACCGAAATCTACGACATATACAAAGAATACTGATATTACCTGAATAATGTATGAATATCCGCAGTTGTGAGGTAACCTTTTCCATGGAGATCAATACATCTAAACAAGTATGTCAACCCCTCTGGTGTATCTTTATTTTCTAGGGCTAGAACAAAGTCGAGGAAACTTTCAAAATCCATTTCACGAGCATTACCACCTCTGCTTTTTCCACGTCGGACATGTTCATCAAAAACTAATAACAGCAACAAGAAGCCGAAAAAGTTGGTAAGAGGCAATAGAGTACATAGTACACAAAAAGATAATACAGTACGTAACTTGAATCCATTGGAATTATGAATACTCGATAAAAATCAAATGGATTAGAGTGAGTATATAATAGAGTGGGTAATATATATTATATAACATTGACACTAATGTAATCAGAGGAAGAGACATAGTAATTTAGTGAAAGTCCATAGACATTCAGGACGTCCAACTTTCTATCTTTAACCCCAAAAAGAAAGACTCAGATTGCTATCAGTTTTCAGCTTTTACCTCTCTCTATGAATATATCAGTCAACGTCCCATCTGCGTATTCTCGAAGTTCCTGTTTGCTCAATGTTCCATTCATATCTTTGTCAAGAGCAAGGAACATATCTGCAGAAATAATTTTAGGCATTGAAGTTTCGGAAATATGCTGCCAACTGTTATGAGCTAATTTGGAAATCAGAATTGGTCTTAGAACATCTAGATGAACAAGAAATCAGATGTGCTGCATTTGCTAGAGTACTAGCGAGAACTACAGCCATTTGATTTTTACCATTTAAGAGATGGAAATACAATCTGAAACGAAAAGGATGGGGAGACACTTATAAAGAAAATGAACTGAAGCAAGCAAGTGCAGCAGACATCCTCCAATCAAGTCATTGACAATGCACTTGCAATTCAGATAATGAATAGATCTTTTTTCTGAGTTTGATTATTTTCCTTTTCTGGTTTTTCTATTAGAGAGTGACCTTGGCCAACTTTCTTCATCCCTCTTTATTTCAAACAATCTACTGAGTATCAGCATAGTCTAACATCTACAGTTAACAGTGTATGAACAATAAAATAAAATAAAGTCAGAAAGTTCAAATGATTCATGAATTAGCTGTTTCTCATCATTCTGTGACTATTCAGCAATTCTAGTTATTTAGACAGATACTTGAGATGTCTTCAAGCTCAACATAGTTTTTGATTTGCTTTACTACGTCATATATGGCAATATAGTAAGGGGAATTAGGTAACCAGTTTCAAATATTCTTTCTGCCTCACCATATCTTAATTTACATGCTGAAGAAAGATCATAACTCAAGTATCAAGAGAGAATTCCTCCTCGGAAAACACCAAATATTTCAACCATCTGACAATGCAGCCAAAACTCAGTATGACAGACTAATAACAGGAAAACAAGCATGTCGATGCCAGGAGACTGAACACATATCCAAATTTAAGATAGACTCACCACATATGCGCTGTGCAGAAGTCAATGAAAACCAGTTTTCCGCTTGTTCAGTGTCAGTAACTTCTTCCTCACTTTCCTATGGCAGATGAAAGATTGATAATTATATCAGCTCATTTAAAATAGAATCTAGGGGGAAAAGGATAACGAGCACAGTATACAAGATGACATTTTGCAAAACCATTTTGAAAAGAGAAAACAGAAGGTACTTTATACCAACCTCCTCTAGGTTATTTAATAATTTCAAAGAAATCACCTTTCAAAAAAAATTTCAAAGAAATCACATAAATTTTCCCTCAGTTGTAGTAGTTTATTATAGAAACCCCCAGCTGTTAATGTCTGTTGATGCCAATAAAACGTGATAATACAACTGGGCTAAAGGTTTCAGTGTAGTCTATGCCATGCTCTTGATTGTAGCCTTTAGCTACTAATCTTGCTTTATATTTCGCTATAGACCCATCTGAATGAGTTTTTATTTTGTAAACCCATCTATAGCCTATAGGTTTTCTATTTGGGGGTAAAGAAACAAGGGTCCATCTGTTTTGTTGAATTAAGGCCTGATATTCCTCTTGCATAACTTTCTGCCAATGGGTAAATTTGGCAGCTTCTTTATAGGTAGAAGGTTGAGAGAAAACAGAGAGAAAGAGAAGAAAATATAAAATGTGTATTTGATTAACTAAATGTCTTGTACATAGTTACAGTATTTATAGTGTTTACAAATGTGATACTTAGAGCTTTCTAGCTTCTTCTCTAAGCTAGGAGTTAGTTATAACTAACTCTGCCAGCCACTGTACAGCTGGCAGAGGTGAACTGAACTCTCAGTTCACTGCTAACTCTAACTCCTAGTATCTATCATATCAGCCCCCCTCAAGCTGAGCCTTGGTAGTCAGCAGGGGAAGCTTGGCCTTCAGGTAGTAGTACTTGTCCTTGGGAAGAGCTTTGGTAAACAGATCTGCGACCTGTTGTGTAGTAGGAATGTAGGACAATTTTAAGTTCTTGGCGACCACTTGCTCTCGGATGAAGTGGGAGTCAATCTCTATATGCTTAGTGCGTGCATGAAAAATAGGATTAGTAGCCAGGGCCATAGCAGACTGATTGTCGCAATGTAGAACCGGAGGAGGACATGGAACTGCCAAATCCTTCAATAAGTAAGTCAGCCATTTAAGTTCCGCAGCTGCATGGGCCATGGCCCTGTATTCTGCCTCTGTAGATGATCTAGAGACAGTAGGCTGCTTCTTTGAAGTCCAGGAAATTAGATTTGGTCCCAAGAAAATAGAATAGCCTGAAGTTGATTTTCTATCAACTATGTCTGCTGCCCAATCAGAATCCACAAACCCAAATAGATGGAGGGGGCCTGGTTGAAAAAAGAGACCCTGCTGAAGAGTACCCTTGATATATCTCAAAGCCCTTTTAAGTGCAGCAAAATCTGCCACAGTAGGAGAATGCATTTTCTGACATAATGTATTGACTGCAAATTGAAGATCTGGTCTAGTCATTGTGAGGTATTGCAATGCCCCAGTCAAACTTCTGAATAAGGTAGGATTTGAGTATAGAGTGGAATCAGATTTAGAAGATTGAACCATTGTTGGTGTAGCTGCAGGATTACAGTCAGACAACCCAGCTTTCTTTAGTAAATCAACAGCATATTTAGTCTGATGTAATAAAAAACCTTTATGCATTCTCTGAACCTCTATTCCCAAAAAATAGGATAAGGGGCCAAGATCTTTCATGGCAAAAGTCTGACCCATATCTAGAATGAGTGAATCAATGGCTGAGAGAGATGTACCAGTGACAATAATATCATCCACATATATAAGAATGAGAATAAGAGAGGTTGAAGTGCTATGAATGAACAGAGAATTGTCTGCAGTGCTCATAACAAACCCATGCTGCAGTAGAAAAGTGGTCAGCTTATAATACCAGGCCCTGGGGGCTTGTTTGAGGCCATAGAGAGACTTTTTCAACCTGCATACATAATCTGGTTTGTCTGAGTCTAGAAACCCTTGTGGCTGTTGCATGTAGACTGTTTCCTCTAAATTGCCATGGAGAAAAGCATTAGAAACATCTAATTGCTTGAGTGGCCAGGTATGATGAAGAGCTAGACTGATTACCACCCTAATTGTCTGAGATTTTACCACAGGACTAAAAGTTTCTGTATAATCTATTCCCTGTTCTTGTAGGTAGCCCTTAGCAACAAGTCTAGCTTTGTATCTAGCTACTGTGCCATCTGCATGTTGTTTTATTTTGTATACCCACTTGCAGCCAATAGGTTGCCTGTTGGATGGAAGGGGAACCAGTTCCCATGTTTGTTGATGTTGCAAAGCATCAAATTCCTCTTGCATGGCCTTAGTCCAGCACACATATTTGGTAGCCTCTCTGTATGTAGCTGGTTCAGTGGTTGTAGGTGTTGTGATGAGACTGTTAAGTTGATATAGTGGAGGTGGTAGACAGCCTGTCTTAGATCTAGTGAGCATAGGATGTTGTGAAGGTGGAGCCAAGTGTGGAAGTGGTTCAGGAGAGAGAGAGGGCTGAGATGCAACAGATAGGGCAGGAGAATCACTAGAAGACGCAGTGGTGGCAGAGGAGGACAGAGATAAGGACGGACTGTGCTGAACCTAAGTTTGGAGTAGTAGAGGCAGACTGTGTATGAGGGGATGCCACTGGTGTCAAAGATAGAGAAGAGGGAATAGAAGAACTAGTGGGAGATAACAGAGTTGGAGGATTACTAAGTAAAGGGGTGGAAGGGAAAAGTGGTGGGTAGGAGAAGGAGGTAGCAAAACCAGTTAAAATTTCTGATGTAGAAGCAGAGGAAGCAGAATAAGGAAAGATATGCTCAACAAAAGTTACATGCCTAGAAAGAAAAACTTTATTAGTACTAGGATCTAAGCATTTATAACCTTTTGTGTGAACATTATAGCCTAAGAAAATACAGGGCCTTGATTTATTTTCTAGTTTGTGCTTGTTGTATGGCTTAAGCCACGGATAACACAAGCAGCCAAAAGATCTAAGAAAGTGATAATCAAGAATAGTAGAATAAAGTTTTTGATAAGGAGAAATGTGATTGAGAACAGGTGTTGGCAACCTGTTGATAAGAAAGTTTGCTGCAGCCAATGCCTCAAGCCAGTAATTAGGGGGTAGATGAGACTGGTTTAAGAGTGTGAGAGTAGTCTCCATTAGATGCCTATGCTTCCTCTTTACCCTTCCATTCTGTTCTGGAGTGTAAGGGCAGGAGGTTTGATGAATTGTTCCACCTGTTTGTAGAAACAATTGGAATTTATGACTTGTATACTCAGTGCCGTTATCTGTTCTTAATGTTTGTATGGAAGTTTTAAATTGTGTTCGAACCATAGACACAAAACTGAGATAGGCATCATAAGCTTGAGATTTGAATTTCAGTGGATAAAACCAAGCAAATCTAGAGCAATCATCTAGAAAAAGTATATTGTATTTATAACCCATACAAGAACCATAAGGGGCAGGTCCCTAGATGTCTGAATGTACAAGTTGAAAAGGAAAATTACTGACAGACTCTGAAATTGCAAAGGGTAATCTATGAGCTTTGGAAAAAGCACATGCTGAACATTCTATAGTTTTTGTAGGCAACTGTACATTCAGAACAGAGGATAATGAATGTAAGACATTACCAGAAGGATGACCTAATCTATTATGCCAAAGAAGAGTCTTAGACTGAGTGGCTGAGGAGAAGCTGCAAGCAAAAACCTGATTTTGCACTGAAGTAGCAGCCACTGGACTAGCTGGCAGAGCATACAAACCTTTATTACAGAGGGCCTTGTACCTCACTTGCCTGGTAGTATTGTCCAGGATGAGCACCTCCTTGGAATTAAAAACAACAGAACAATTGTTGTCTTTAGTTAGTTGATAAACAGAGATGAGGTTAGATGCTATTTGAGGAACATAAAGAATATTTTGAAGGGAAAAAGAGGAAGTGGGAGTTAGTAAAGTACCATTACCCATTTGTTGAATAGGCAGAGATTGGCCATTTCCCATAGCAACAGTGTCTGATCCGTGATAAGGATAGGCAATGTGCATTTGAGCAAGATCATTGGTGACATGGGTGTTGGCACCAGAATCAAGATACCAATAGGTTTCAGAGGTAGGAGGATTGCCTATATGAGTGGCTAGTGCTTGCTTATCCTTTGGAGGAGCACGATAACTATTGTCAAATCTGTGCCAGCACTCTATTGCAGAGTGGTTTGGTTTGCCACAGATTTGGCAGTAAACCTTAGTAGGCTGAGAGGAGAAAGATTGAGGGGACTGAGAAAAGGGTGAGTAGGAAAACTGAGGTGGTGTTTGGGGGTGGATAAAGTGAGGTGGTGCTTGTGGGTGGGAAAACTGAGGTGATGGTGCTTGACCTAGAACACCTCTGCCCTGATTTCTCTGTCCTCTACCCCCCCTGCCCTCTCTGTTTCCATGGCCCCTACCTTTGCCCTTGAAATTAGGGTTGTAAGTAGAGTAAGTGGTGCTATACATGGCTGTATGGACATCTGAGATAGGTGTGGAATAATGTGTGTGAGAATGAAGTCTTTTCTGATGCAGTTCCTCTGATATGAGGAGACTGCTCAATTCTTGAATGGTAATAGAGGTAGGTCCGGTCCTAATGGTTGTTCTGAAAGCTTCATACTCTAGAGGTAAGCCCCTCAATGTGTATAAGACTAAGTCTTCTTCTGAAATAATCTCTGTTGCTGCTGCAAGACTATCATTAAGAGACTTGATCTTATCTAGATAAACTTGTATAGACTGATTACCTTTAGTGATGGTTTGCAGCTCCTCTTTCAGTTGATGAATATGGGACCTACTCAGGGAGCTGAACCTGGAGGCTAGTGCTTGCCAGATAGAAGAGGCAGTTGGTAAATGGAGGACTTGAGCAAGCACTGTAGGAGTCATAGATGCATAGAGACATGATTTAAGTTGCTGATCCATGAGAGTCCATGTAAGATAAGCTGGATTGACCACTTGTTGACCTTCAGAATTGGAAATATGAAGTGAAGGTGGAGGTGTATGTCCAGACACATGATCAAAGAGTTGATTTCCTTGAAGAGCTACTTGCAATTGAACCTTCCAAAGAACATAGTTTGAATTGTCCAATTTGATTTGAAGAAGACTAGTCAGATTATGTTGAAGATTCTTGAGACCTATAGGTAGTTCAGGAGCAACTGTAGACTCCATAGCTGGTGATGATGAAGATGTATGAGCTGTGGAAGCCATGGCAGGAGATGTGGAGCTGGAAGCCATTGATTGATGTGCGAGAGAAAATAGAGTTAATCAGAGAAGAATAAGAGCTTTGGAGCTGTAACAATGGAGTTTTTACAAAAAAACAAAACCCTAATTTGTGAATTTAGGGTTTGAGAAAACGAAGAAGAGTCGCGAAGCTGGAGAAGAGACTAAAACTGAGTCGCGAAGCTGCAGAGACCTCCTGTAATGGAGTCGGAACTATTTCTAGGGTGAAATCAGCATGAATAAAGCTTGATTTCACACAAAAAATGAAGGTCTTCAATGGCGGAGGACCTTCTGGCTCTGTGATACCATGAGAGAAAACAGAGAGAGAGAGAAGAAAATATAAAATGTGTATTTGATTAACTAAATGTCTTGTACATAGTTACAATATTTATAGTGTTTACAAATGTGATACTTAGAGCTTTCTAGCTTCTTCTCTAAGCTAGGAGTTAGTTATAACTAACTCTGCCAGCCACTGTATAGCTGGCAGAGGTGAACTGAACTCTGTTCAGTTCACTGCTACCTCTATCTCCTAGTATCTATCATATCAAAGGTTCTGTTGTGGGAGGTGTGGTGATAAGATTGTGGAGTTGATATAAGGGTGGAGGAAGGCACCCTGTTTTAGCTCTTGTTAACATAGGATGAGTGGAAACAGGAGCAAGTGCACTGAAAGACTGAGCAGTGGATTCAGAACTAGTGGCTGAGTGTGTAGCACTGAGAACTGGAGCACCTGACTGAGAGTTATTAGTGAGACTGGTATTATTGCCCACAGACTGAGATGTTGTCTGTAAAGAATCTGGGCTATTAGATTGAGTATCAGAAGATGAGTGGATAGTGTCTATGTTAGGAAACTGAGACTGAGATTGAGTGTTGTCTGAATTACTAGGTATAGGTATGTTATTGTGTTGGTTGCAGGTTGGGCTGGAGATTCTCTGTGTATTAGAAGATGATGTAGTAGGAAAAATAGGTGGAACAGCAACATATGAGAAGTTAGGTTGAGAGGAAGATGTAGCGGTAGTAGAACAGGGAAAAATGTGTTCTACAAACCTAACATGCCTGGATATATAGACCCTTTTAGTAGTCATATCTAGACACTTATAGCCTTTTGTATTTTGGCTGTAACCTATAAAGATGCAGGGTTTTGATCTGGTGTCCAGTTTGTTTTTGGCATATGGCCTCAGCCATGGATAGCACAGGCAGCCAAAAGTTCTAAGTATAGTGTAGTCTGGTTTAGCATGGTAGAGGGTTTCGTATGGTGACTGATTTTGAAGTATAGTTGTAGGTAGACTATTGATAAGAAAGTTTGCAGTGGCCACTGCTTCAAGCCAGTAGTGATTAGGGAGATGAGAATGATTTAAAAGAGCCATTGCAGTCTCGATGAGATGCATGTGCTTTCTTTCAGCTTTCTCATTTTGCTCGAGGGTGTAAGGGCATGATGTTTGGTGAACTGTCCCTAATTTCCTTAAATGTTGACTGAACTGATGGCTCAAGAATTCTGTGCCATTGTCAGTCCAAAGTGTGTGAATATTGGTATGAAAATGTGTGTTAACAAACACAGTAAAACTACAGAAGGCAGAAAAAGCTTCGCTTTTTGTTTTTAAAGGATACAACCAAGTAAATCTGGAAAAATCATCTAGGAAAATCACATAGTACCTATAGTTCAAACATGAGGAAGTAGAGGAAGGGCCCCAAACATCTGAATGTACCAATTGAAAAGGAAATTTAGTAACTGTACTAGACAATGGAAAAGGAAGCTTATGCACTTTTGTAATAGAACAGGAACTACATTCAAGAGTATTCCTAGGAAGTTGTATATGTAGAATGGAGGACAAGAGCTGAGCAACTGGACTTGAAGGGTGCCCAAGCCTGAGATGCCACTGATAGCTGTTTGTATGTGAGGCAGTCTTAGATGTGCAAGTGAGAATTCTCCTTGCAGGTAGAGTGGATTGTAGTGGACTGCAAGGGAAACGGTAGAGGGTACATACCATGTCTACAGGGGGACCTGAACAAAACCTTGTTGGTTGTGTTGTCCAGGATAGTAACACCCTTAGAAGTAAAAACAAGAGTACAATCATTATCATGAGTTAGCTTAGAAATAGAAAGTAAATTAGAAGAAATATGAGGAATATAGAGGACAGAAGATAAGGAAAGGGAGGAAGAAGGTGTTGTTAATGTGCTAATGCCTAAACTATGTATAGGTAAGACATTACCATTGCCAACTTGCACAGTGTCAGCTCCTTCATAAGGTTGGGCATGTTGTAGTTGAGCAAAGTCATAAGTCACATGTGTATTAGCCCCTGAATCTAGATACCACTGCTGATCTGGTGGAGTAGGGTGGCCTGCAGTTGCAGCCATCACCTTTTTGTCTTGCTTAGGGACTGAATAGTTTATGGCATCAAATCTGTGCCAACACTCCAGGGCTGAGTGATTGGGTTTGCCACAGATTTGACAAATAGAAGAGGATGACACTGTAGAATTGGAGGAGTTAGGCTTGTTTTGATTTTAGTGACTAGTCTGATAGTTTCTTTGTCCTCTGCCCCCCCTGCTTTTGTTATATCTGCCTCTGCCTCTATTATTGGAATCTGTGTTGTTGAAGGTCTTTGTATAAAGCGCAGTAGGTAACTCTGTGGAAGAAGAGGTGGCTGTGTTGGTGGATTGAAGGGACTGAAGGTTCAGTTCCTCTGTGAGTAGCATACTAGTGAGTTGAGGGATGCCTACTTTCTGCGACTGAAACCTCAGATGTGTCCTGAAATTCTTATACTCAATAGGTAGGCCTTTGATTATGTAGAGTAAGAGGTCCTCTTCTTCAACTGGTGTACCAGCAGACACAAGATTATCTATTATACCTTTAACATAATCCAAATACTGCTGCATAGTTTGATTTCCTTTGTTCAGGTATGAAGCTTATTCTTAAGATGATGAAGATGAGCTCCACTGACTGAACTGTACCTCTGTGCCAGAGCTTGCCAAATAGCAGTAGCAGAGGTAAGGTGAAGAACTTGTGGTAGAACTGTGGCAGAAATGGAAGCAATCAAACAAGTTTTGAGATGCTTGTTAATAGTGTACCAGATGTTGTACTCAGGGTTTATAGATTTGGTGCCAGTGGAATCTGTGACCTCTTTAGATGGACAAGATAGATCTCCATTAACATATTCAAGAAGATCATAGGCCTGTAGAACAGCTTCCAATTGAGCCTTCCACACCATGTAATTGTTGTTGTCCAGTTGAATTTTAACAAGAGAGTTAAAATTCTGGAGAAAAAGTTTCAAGCCAAAAGGCAGATCTTGATCTGAAGTAAGCACCATGTCAAATTATGAAAGGAGACTTCACAGAGATCAACAATGGTGATCGATCTGTTTTTACTGAAGAATTGAGAAACTAGGGCTTGGAAAAAATACAAAACTTTGAAGATGAAGATTCGAACAAAGAATATGAAACCCTAGAAAATTGCGAAGTGAGAGAAGTGTGCAGATCTTGACTGCAAAGCTTCAAAATTGATCTCCAATGGAGTCGCACTTCAGCAAAGATTGAAATCTAGCTAAGAGAAGCTCGATTTCCAAAAAAAAAAAAAAATGGCGGAAATCTGAAGATCAGGTAGGATCTTCAGGCTCTTGATACCATGAAGAAGAATATGAAGATAGAGAGAAAAGATATTTTGCTGAAATTTTGCATATTATTTCTTAATTGCTTTTCTGCATATTACATCTCTATTTATAGAGCTTACAAATCATAACTAACTAAGAATGACAGCTGTACTCAACTAATTAATCCACATGTACAATATCTTCTAAGTGCAGTTCTGAGATAGTATCTCAGAACTGACTCTTCTAACTAACTAAGCTTTAACCACTACAGCAGAACTACATATAGATACTGCAGATACAATCAGCTACACTTCAGTAGATACATTATCAAACATCATCAAAACCAAATTGTACTAAGCCACAATTGAACTGATTGAGCAGACTTAGATAATTTAACAAAACAATCACACCCTATGTTTGAAAAATATAATTATTTTACATGTAACAGCTACGAGTTGTATCATCATTCGAAAAATTAATATTTCTCAGTTAACATTAAATTCCTTCAGTAAGGGTATTTCCAGCGAAAAACTACTGCTTTTAACATCGTCAGATGGAAAACAATTTTGGGAAGGTTTATATAATATCTTATGATAGAGGGAAGATTTGAAATTATGCAATAATAGAGGGATGTGTGTTTAAATTACCCATAAATAAGTACATTCACATTGGAGTTAGTTCATATGAAAAGAGATACTACCAAGTTACCTGGTGTAATTCCATCAACTCCTGGAGACAGTTACTAAGCAGAATCTTCTTTATGCATGCCTTTCCTGTTGAACATAATACGGCATTTAAGCTTAATCCCAAATTGATATTTTCTAAGGAAAGAGTAGCTCAATCGACAGAGTGATATTTATGGAAACCTTAAAAAGTGAATTTGGTTTATAGGACATTAGGGGAGACAAGGTGTTGGAAAAGACTATGCAAATGCAAATAGAATATGATGAAACTAAGAAAATACCAGGATATATGCACTTCTAACACAGTAAATTGATAAAATAGAACTAGTGTTTGATAAATTTAAATCATGACAAACCTCGTCTGTGGGGATCACAGAAAAAGAAAAATTTGTGTGCAGCTATGCGGCAGTACATTTGTACAAAGGCTGCAGGCATGTCTCTAAGTTGTGCTAAGTTAGGAATGAGACCTCGAATATAGGCTTCCATTTCCTGCCATAAACAAAAAGTAAACCTTTTTATACATAGTTATAAACTTACTGCTTCAAAACTGTAATTATCATAAGATTGAAAGGAAAACTTCAAAATGTTCCAAAACTAAGAGCATTAAGAAGCATACATGAGGTTGAAGAAAGCCATCAGAATCCTCATCAAGCTCACTCATGTCTATCCTGGCCTGAGTAAGTGAAACCTGAAGAAGCAATAAAAATGATGCCAGGTGATACTATGAGAGTGAGAGAACGAGATAGAGAAAGAGAGATATTTTCTCTCTCAATTTATTTAAAGCCAACTCTAAACGTAACAGCCACTTCATCGGAAGAAGTATCGTTATCACCCTCAGAAGAATAAGGATCCAGCGTTAGAGGCACGAACAAAAGGCTTTACCATGAATGTGAAAATTAAGACATACCCACAAAAAGTTGGTACTTTTTATCATGCAAAAGGAATAAAGAAATCAGAAGTGAAAGGTAAAAATGTCAGCAGAATATAAGAAGGAAAGAAGGAGCAACACTTACTGTCCGCATAACATATAGGTAGAAAGGCAAAATAGCAATTCTACCAGATTCGTCTTTCTCAAACTTCATAAAATTGGAAGGACTGAAAAATCGCCGACATTTAGGGCCTATTTGTTCTGCACATACAGAGGCAATGTGGCAAAAGTCCTCATAATTCATCTGGAAAATGGCACACCGGATGCATTTCAGCCATACTTTCATAAGTAGACAAAAGTTATAAATGCAAGAATATGTTAGCCTACGAAAAATCAAAACAGTGAAATAGAGACAATTGAAAAAGGAGAGGAGAGATGTGGGAAGAACAAGAAAATAGAAGATGAACAGAAAGCTACAATCATAGGAAAAAGTTCAATGTAAAGAAGAATTTGATCCAAACTGCCAAATATTTGACTGGAAAACCCAGGAATAACTCAAGTGCATCACAGATAAACCCATGTTGTTGGGCAGGAAAATGGTAGCTCTTGAGCTAAAAGTTTTAGACTATTGTTCACTTCAATGGCTACATGATAAATGCCGGGTATAAGCAGTACAAAAGAACAGCATGGTAGTCTGCATATATACACAGATATATATGTAGGCATTTATCTGGCAAACAAATAATGTTTGTTATTATATATGAACATCTAAAAGAGAAGGATGTTCAGATAGACAATCTAGTTTCAACGATTTGGACATCTAGATTTGTATTTCAGATCACATCTTGCCAAATAATTCAGCATTTGAGAAGCAATTGGCCGTTTGAAAATGCCAGGGTCCAAAAACTGTACTAACTTCAGCAGCGAGACTCAGTTCTTTAACTCTTTCACTGTGTATTATTTCGGTCATTTGTGGGTACCACTCTTAGAACTGCTTTGGACAAGCATCCATACAGACGAAGAAATAAAGCTAGCAGCATTACATAGATGTCCCTGATGTATTTTAATTGCTTTGCCCAGAGACAAAGCCAAAACTTTTAGGAGAAACCAACAGGAAAGCTGAACAAGCTACATGCGAGTGTACAGGTTTAAAAGAAAATATTATGGACTTTGCAATCTAGGGTTTCCATCAGAATATGAAAATCAAGCAAAAGGATTATCTTACCACTATACTTGGGCAATCTGGACCAAATAGAAAAGATGAATGAAGAAAGGAATATAAAGAAGATGTATCCCAAAGCTGTTGCACACCTTTTCAGCACCAGTTGCATCATCAATTACACAATTTTCTCTCAAGCAAACCCACATGGCATCCAGGTCATCAGCATTTAGCAAAAGATCAGATTGTTTCTGTACAAGAAAACTAAAACCTCCATCATAAATTGCCAGACATCATCTAAACGAGGAAATGATCAATCATTTATGTCTCAGTGATGAAGATAACATTACGGAAGCTAAAACCATCATTTGAAAGAGAAATTTGTATGAACGTTACCTTTAAAAATCGATATTTTGCTAGCCTTTGGACCCTGTGACTGATAGATCCATCTTCAGGTTTCTGTTAAAATAGAAGCAATCCATATATAGAAAGTTAAGATAAAACTCGACCCAAAATAACGATATTCGCAAAAAAAAAAAAAAAAAAAAAAGATAGTGTATGAGCTGTGTTTTTCTCCAGATTTAACATGTGAATGATAGGGTCAACTGGCAGTCTATGAGAAAGAGATGGAAAATCACAAACAACCGCATTGCATAAAATAGGCTGAGTAATCACATCATGTTTTTGTAAGAATATCTCGACTCTAGAGTGATGAAAAATAAAAAATGACTAGTTTGGACTTGACTACCCTGCCTATCATAATCTATTACTCCACGAGAAGGGATGTCCAAGCAAATAAGTACAGTGCCTTGAATACCTTCTTATAGAAACTAGGTATTGAGCCGGCTTCAGCACTCTTTTGTTGCTTCTCTTTAAAAATATCTAGCAAGATTCTCTTTGTTTCAAGCTCTGCAAAGCAACGTATATTGATCATAATACAGTTACAAACATGTTTAACATATACCAACATCGATTCGTATATGCACATAATGCAGTTCCTGGATATGCAAGAAAGGGAAAATCCCATATACGCCTAATTAATGGCACAAGAACTCAACTCGTTCGAGTATCAAGAGAAAGGTGTTTAAACCCGCTATTAACGAAAAAAGAAGAAATATAGTAGCAATCTTTTTTCTCATGTAGAACAAAGAAAAATGTAAGATACAATACGAAGAAAACAAAAATGTAAAACTTTAGTCCAAACACTAAACCCAGGAAAAAGTTGCGATCTTTGCCTAAAGAAGGAAAAATAGCAGAAAAACATTACAATTGCAACACCGATCAACACAGAAGTTGGACGATCACAGTTATACAGTTTCTAAATGGTAAAAAGCTCGAATTTTATTCAGCACAAATGGTAAATTGACGAATTTTAGAGAGGGGTATATTTTATATATTTATGGTCTCCAACACAACTCCACCTTTAACCTTGGCATTGCCAATCCCAAGCCTGGAAATGAAGAGGGTAATGTTAGGTAACCACTCAACCAGCATAGTCCTTGTCGGTTTCTTCTTATGGCATGTCATTAGATCTATATAACCGACCCACTTAGTGAAATAAAAGGCTTTCTTTGGTTTGGATTATGGCTCTCAAAACGGCCTTTCAGGTGCAGGCCCTTCCCTTACAGGCAATATTCTCTTTCATCGAGAATTGCACATCAAAATATTCTTTTTAAATGGTGACAGTGAAACTCAAACTAAACTACAATGTAAATTAAGCTTAATATATTCAAGAAAAGTTTATTTATAGAATTATTGTAAGCGAGTGCCCAAGAAACTCGAACCAAACCTTTGATACTATCTAAATTAAGCTTACATACTTAGAGAAGATTTTATTCCATTTATTTATTTTCAACAAGTGGCAGCAAAACTCGAACCAAACGTTTGATACCATGTAAATTAAGCTGTTAAATTGCCAGAGAGACATTTATTTTATTTATTTATTGTCGTCAAGGGAACTAACAATTATTAAGCTCAAAGCAACCACATTATATCTAACTAAACCCACAAAGCTGATTTTTTTTGGAAAAAAAAATAAGAAAAAGAAAAAGCAAAGCCCAATTTGGAAATTAAAATACATAAACAAACACAAGTGCGTGTGAAAAAAGAGGAGAGGTGAAGAAAAGCTGACCCATGAGGGCTTCGGAGCCGAGGCCCGTGCCGGATCCGATGAAGCGGCGGAGGTTGCGGACCCAAAGCATGGAAGACGCCGGCGGGATCTTCCTCTGCCCTCCTGATGATGCTCCGTCGTGACCTTGGCTGTGGCCCTCCCCATCGCTCATATCTCTCTCTCTCTCTCTCTCTCTCTCTCTCTGTGCCTACTCTCCTGTTGAGTTTACTTGAGCAGTTGGCTATGTATAAATGTGTTCTTATTCATTTATATAAGTAGCTCGAAAAAGTAGAGAAAAATTAAAATTTTAAAAGTGAGTGAATATTTGAGATTCAACCCCATGAAATTTAGTAATTTCAATATGGGGAATATGTTGTTTAAAAAAGGGAAAAAAAATTTTAGGTAGTGATTAGTATGTGGAATAAATTGAGAATGAAATGACATTTTTAATTTTATTTTAATTTTTATATTTGATATAAGAGAATAAACTTAGAAATTTTATTATCAAATACATAAAAATAATCATTCCAAACCAAATATATGAGAATAATCCATTCCCATTTATTTTAGAATTAATTTAACTATCATACCCTTATATAACATAACATTTATAAATAATTTATTTTACAATAATAATAATAATAATTATAAAAAATAATAATAATAATTATAAAAAATATAATAATAATTATTATGAAAATTATAATGAAAATAAAAATGATAATAATAACAAAAATAAAAAATAATAATAGTGATTAAATAATAATAATAATAATTTAAAAAGTAATAATAATATTATGAAAATAATAATAATAATAATAATAATAATAATAATAATTATAATAATAAAAATAAAAATAAAAATGATAATAATAATAATAAATAAATAAATAAATAAAATAATAATAAAAATAAAATTTAAAAAATAATAATAGTGATTAAAATAATAATAATAAAAAATACTAATAATAATAATAAAATAAAATAATAATGATAATAATAATAATGATAATAATAATAATAATAATAATAATAATACCAATTTAATAAAGATATTAATAATAATAATAATAATAATAATAATAATAATAATAATAATTGTTGTTGTTGTTGTTGTTATTATTATTTTTATTTTGTTATTAATAATAATAATTATTTTTATTTTTATTGTTTTTTATTTTTATTATTATTTTTATTTTGTTATTAATAATAATAATTATTTTTATTTTTATTATTTATTATTTTTATTTTTATTATATTATTATTATTATTTATTGTTATTGTTGTTGTTGTTATTATTATTATTATTATTTATTATTTATTGTTGTTGTTGTTATTATTATTATTATTCTTATTATTATTTATTATGTTTATATTATATACGGTTATTTTTATGTTTATTCTTATTTTTAAATGTAGAGGGGTAGTTTAGTCATTTCACTACTTTAAAAAATAAAAAATAAACCTAGAAAATCAAAAGGTTTTCTCCTCCCTCTCAACAAGTGCCAAACGCAAGCCTCACACACAAACACCCGCGACCAAATGCACACCTCACACACAAACACTCGCGAACTAGGCCAAACACACAGAGTACCTCACACACACACACACCCCTGAATTGCCGAAAAGATCACACTTGAGCACAAGAGTCCAAGATCAACGGAAAAAAGCACGAGAGTATGTTTTAACCCAACGAAAAAGTGTGTTTTAAGTGCATTTTTATCTATTATTTTAATTCACATTGATCTATTTTTTTCTATTTCACTATTGTTTATTTATATATGTAAAGTGGGCTTTGATTGGTTGATTTCACTATAAAGACTCAAACTTTTTATTGGGTATTTTTTCTGCAAATTTGGATGCTTTTGAGACTGGTTTGGTGCAGTTAGATTTAGTGTAGTGACATGAATTGCTGATTTTTTTCTGCAAATTTGGATGATTGGGTGAAGTGGGTATGCATTGGTGAAATTTGATGGTTTTAATTTAATTCTTGATGTTGATTTAGTGCCATTAGATTGATATTGTGAGAAAAATGAAAATAAAAAGGTTTGATTTTGTGTAGTGGGTCTGAAATGTTTAAGTGAGTTTTGATTTTACTGCATTAGATTGGTGATATTGAGTTGGTGGCAATGGAGTAATATTATAGAAAAAGTAAAAAAGATTTGATTTTGTGAATTGGATCTGATTTGTTTCAGTAAATTTTGATTCTTCTACATTAGATTGTTGATATTGGGTTGGTGGAAATTGAGTAATATAGCGGAAAAAGTGAAAAGAAGTGATAATAAGCTTGTGGCTTTTGGTTGAATTTTATGGATTGAGAAAAAATTGTAAGTTCGGGTGTGGATAAAGTGAAAAGAATTAAGAAATTGATGTTGGCTTTTCTGTTTCGGTTCAATTTTGAAGAGAAAAAGGTGAAGTGAAGCAATGGTGTTTGAATGAGAGTAGGGGGGAGATGAGAGGAGAAATTAAAAGCATTGAGAGGACAACAATGACTATAGGGTCATTGGGTTTTCGATCTTCAGGAAGTTATGGGTCATTGTTTCATTGGATTTTCAAGTAAAAGTCTGCAATAGTCTTGAGTTATATAGCTGTATTCAATTAGTTAATTGTTGATTTTGTTGCAATCATTTTGGCATCGATATGAATTTTTGTTATTGATTTTTATTGTTTTTTTAAAATTTGTTTTTAAGGTAATTTGTTATATAGGAATGGATCCACTACTAGCTTTTTTAATGGTTATTATAAATCCTAACAGGCCTAGGCAAACAAGTTTTCCTGATTTTTATCTCATATCAATTACAATTAGTTCTATAAAACTGAAAATTTCCTTTTGTTTGCTAAACTAATTTTGCATGTTGTGGGGTCTGTCGATACGTTTTTTTGAAAAGTACCGTGACCACTTGATGCCAACATACACATTGGACTGTGACGGTAGGTCATGGACGGTGAAGTTAGAGAATATAGATAACCGTTACTACTTTACAGATGATTGGTTAAACTTTGCTCGTGCTATTTCTCTTAAAGTTGAAGAGTGATAAATTGTCATGGGATGGAATACTCTCTTAGTGTTGGTAGGCAATAAGCTAGGACATATTTCGCTGCATCTGGTTGGTCTGCCTTATGCAATGTACATGGCATAGAAGTAGAAGACAAAGTTGTATTTGAACAAATAGATGGAGGTAAACTTAGGTTGCAAGAAATTAGGAGGTTGGTAGCAGTGGTGGAGAAAGATAATATGACTTTTTTTTTATTCTTCTTTGGAAAAATTATGTCTTTTTTTTTTTTTTTTGTAATAAACTTTGGAATTCATCAATATGTGTACCGTTTTTTATTATAATTATGAGTCTATTATAATTATTCATTGTTGGTTTTTTATTGTAATTATTCATTGTTTGTTTTTGATCAATTGTTGGTATTTATTTTCGAAATATGGCAGCCCAAACAACAATAAAAAGAAGCAGCTCAAGGAGAAAGAAAATAAAGGTTGTAATTGCAAGGGCATTTTGGGAAAATTACCAAAGTCAACCTTTGACCGTTAGTTTTAACTAGCGGAATGGACTAGTTTGCTCTTTTTAAGAACCTGAGGGACAAATTGGGCCTTTTTCTAAAACCTGAGGGACTAAAAAGTTTTTTTCTCGTTTAAAAGTAAAATAAATTTTTAACAATAATATAATTGCTCGATTTGGTTCCTAAATTAAAAGATCACATTACAATTATCAAATATTTTTTCTGAACTGTCGAGGGTCAACAGTTGAGGTCGGTCCGCTTGTTCCTGACTGAGCTGTGTTTCCTGGTCGAGCTTTAACACTGCACAAGTAAAGAGAAGGAAAAGGGCAGGGTGACGACCTGTATTTTCTCCTCGGGTGCAACAATGATTAGTTGCTCGAGCTGAATTCAGTGGATAGGAGTAATTAATACACGAGTTACCTCATAAATGCGGAAATGAAGTTCTATTTATACTAATTTGGATTCGGGCAGCAACAAATGTACAATGTTGTCCGATACGCCATCGACTGCCCGCGCCGAACAACCAGTGGACAAAGCTATTACCTGGCGGTCAAAGGAATTATCTGTTGGTCCGAGTTGTGTACTTTGCTTTATGTCCCATCGGATTGGCTGGCAGAATCGCGGGGGCTACTTAGATCTAATTTTGGGTCGGGTCGGACTTGAGGTTGGCACGTGACCCGACCACGTCATCCCCAGCTTGGGCTATCCCTTGTCAGTTCTCCCACCTAGGTCTAGAGACCTGGAAGGGGTCTAGGCAGGTAGCATGTATTCCCGAGCTAGGTGTGATTGACCAAAGGCAAGTGCCACGTCACACGAAGGCTGTTCTTGAGAGTCCGACACGTCATGCCTTAATTATGACAGGACGCGACGTTTGACATTCTCGAGACGGTTACACTTGGTGCCTATAAATAGGGTCCCAACGTTTCGGAATTCATTTAACCCTTTACATCCAAGCTTTCAAGACTCTTACAAGCGTTTAAGCTCGAAAAGTTTATAGCTCGGGAGTTTTGAAGGTCGGAGATTTATGAGCTCGAAGAATCACCAGCTCGGCCCCATCAGCCTCGTGTACCCTAACTAGATACCCATTAGGTACATCCTGACTCCCTTTAGATATTGCATATTTTTGTTTCACACACATTTTAAACAAATGGGAGGGTCGGAGGCCGAGGACTCCTAGGAGATGGAAGTTAGATCATATGAGGGTAGTGAGGAGAATCGCTCTAGCTCGGAGTCGTCCTTAGAGCGGGACGGTAACGGTGGTGGTTCAAGTATCTCGCAAGAGGAGAAGTCAAAACCCACACAGGGCCAAGCAGAAAGTGATGAGGAGTGCAGAATCGTAGAGGTCTGAAGGGTGCAAGAGGAGGCTAAAGAGGATCCTCTGTCCGACCTGCACGAGATGAGCGAGGCTAGGGATGGCTTGCCCTTGAATCAACTGAAGGGCCTCGAGCTACCCCACAAGTACATAGCCGAGACTTTCAGAGCGAAGGTGGTAGATGCCGAGCCCACGAAGCCAACCCCGCCGCCTCGCATTCATACAACCAGCGGCTCTTCAAGTCTAGGAAAGAAGATCCAACAATTTTTTGCTTGTTGCCGACGCGAGTGCCGTACTACCAAAGCGTTGTTGAATGGTAGGTTAAGGAACTGGTCGGTGGACTGAACGTTCAGACTCAAGATTTTAGGTCGACTCGACCATGCCTGTAATCCACCCGATGGCCACTTCATGATTTATGATCTGGCTTTCGACTTGATTCAGCAGTCTCTCCCTCATTTTATCACCTCCATGCTAGACTACTTCGAGCTCAGCTCGGGTTAAGTGGCTCCTAATGGCTGGGCCATGATCGTAGCCTTTTACATGTACTATCGGGAGGTGGGTGTAGAGTCGACCCTTATTTTGTTAAGATATTTCTACACCTGCAAAGCTAATCCCAAGCAGCCCGGGTGGTTCTATTTTGCGTCTAGGTTGTCTTCTAACAAGGGTTGGCATAACAAATACTTCTGGGTGGAGTGTTTAGTCAACACGGGGTATATGATAGAGTGGACCCCATCTCTGAAGAAGAAACTCAATGACCAGCCTTCGTTGTCCAATTCGGAAACCAACAACGTGGAAGAGCTTAAGCTGGGTCCGAATTAGTTGATAGATATCATGAGTGTCCTTAAGAGGGACAAGATTTGGAAGTCCAAGTTATTCGATCGGGCGCCCGATTTGACCAAGTCACACCCGGGCCTACTTCCCGAATCAGATGATGAGGAAGAGAATCGGGCGGAGGGTTAGTCTCGGAACCGGATCCAACCTTCCTAGCTCTTCATTACCACCATTCTTATCATCATATACATTTTTTCTGACCTAATGTCACTTGATTTTACTAACCAACTTCTTTGATTTTCAGGAATGTCGACCGCTAAAGAGAGGGCGTTCCTCAATAGGAGGGAGGTAGCGATGAATGGTGAGGGCTTTACGCCTGGTAAGAAGCTTGAGGAGACCGAGAAGGAGATCTCCTCAAAGAAAAGTAAGACCTAGGGGTCCCCTCCCAAGAAAAAAAGGTTGGGCGTGGTAATCGCCGAACATCTTCCCGCCAAGATAGAATCGAAGAAAAAGCCCCGACTCGAGGAGACGGGGAAAGGGAAGACGGTGGAGGTAATTCGGTCTAAGAAGGATCGAGTAGTTGATACCTTCGCCCCCATCGAGCGCGACCCTAAGTTAGCCAAGGTCTCAGTGGATCAGCTCGTTCTTGACTTGAGAACAAATGCAGCAATGATAATCTATCGCTTCATGTCTGATCACAAGATTTTCTTTCCATTGCATATTGCCTAGCCACTTCTCGTTGCAGGTCGAGTCTCATGTCCTCTCTGTCCCCAGCCTTATTCACAAGGTCCAGGCTCGTTGTACCAAGTTGGAGCATAGGTACAATGAAGCCCAGGTCGAGCTGCAGGAACAGAGGGATGAAGCCCTAAAGAGATACCGGGAGGATGGTGATGAAATCAACCGGCTGAAGGAGAAATTGAAGACCGCGGAAGAAGAACTTGAGCGGGAGCAGTCTCGAAAAGCTTAGGCTAGCAACGATATCGCAACGCTCAAGAAAGAGAAATGCAAAGTGGAGACCGGCCTTCAAAAACTTAAAGAGAAGGTCGGGCCCGATGGGGAAAAGGCGGTGGAAGCCTTCAAGGACAGCGACGCGGGCGTGTCCTGGATGATGAAGGAGGGCGAGGCGATGGTCAAGTTCCCTGAGCTAGAATATTATTTCTGAGGTCAGCTCGCCGCTTGTGAACGGGTAAAGACCTTTCTCAAGCCCTCAAAGACCGAGTACTTGGAGATTATGGAGGCCCCGCCACCAGATTTCTTCAATATCCCTGGGCTTTCAGCCGACCTGATGTTCCAAGCCCATAAAGTTATGAACTTCGTGAAAAAAAGGGATAGAGCTGACCGGGGAGGAGTCCCCTGAGGTTGGGGATAAGGCGGGAGACAGAGCTGTTTCTGTTACTCCTGCGCCGTGAGTTTCACGCTTCTAATTCTCTCTTCTTTGTCGTATGCCCGAGGTGGGTGTCCTTGTATTATTATTTTTTATTATTAATTAATGAAACAATTATTTGTCATTAACTAGTTTTCGTAGCAGCGTACTTTATGTGTGTGTTTTTTTCTTTTACACATGCGCCGATTCATGCTTGATTGCATTTTAAGAACTTTTAATTAAGCTCAAGCCAATTGTCGTGATGAAATCAACTTAATAAATCAATGTTTTGATTTAACGAGCTGGACTCGTCAGTCCGAGTTGATGAATGAACCAAACTATGTTGGTTGAGACCAAACTGGCATTAACTATTCGAGATGGTCAACTTGGTTTTAATCGATAAGTGTACTTTTATCCTTAGATTGATAAAATTGAGTCGGCCATAAAGAAATTTTATACAAAAAGGGGAATTGTATTAAATATCTTGATGCAGTGTGCACTTTGAGCTTGGGCTATACAAAATAGTTTCGGCTCGAGGCCTCATACAAAATAACGCTTAAGATGCTCAGCATGCTAAGCGTTTTTCAGTTGCTTCCCGTATTTGTCAAGAAGGTAAAAGGTTTCAGGTCAGATTTCTTTCACTACTTCGTATGAGTCTTCCCAAGGTGGGGAGAGCTTGCTTCCTGAGTGTGGCAAAAAGATGGCTCGTCGCAGGACCAGATCTCCAACCTTAATAGACTTTGGCTTGACTTGCTTGGCAAAGGCTCACTCCATGGTCGCTTTTCCAGCCAACATTCGGACTTGAGCTTTGGCACACAATTATTTCGCCAGGTCTAGCTCTTCTCGGATCCGAGCTCCATTTATTTCAGGATTGTGATGGAGTATCATACTGGTAGGGGACTTGATTTCCACAGGGAGCACCGTTTGAATATCGAAGGCCAGTTCGAAGGGCAGCTCTCCCATGGCCGAGCTGATAGTGGTGCGCTGTGCCCACAATACCTCGGGCAGGATCGTTTCCCACTGCCCCTCTGTATATTCTAGCTTCGTTCTCAAGCCCTGCAAAATAATCTGGTTAGTTCTTTTGACCTAACCATTACTTTGAGGATGAGCAATAGACAAGAATCTAAGGTCGATTCTGATTTCAGCACATTTTTCTCGAAAATATGAACTATCAAATTGTTTTCCGTGGTCAGGCACTATGACCTTAGGCACACCAAAGCGGCAGATGATACCATACGAAGTTCTAAGATGCCTTTTCAATTATTTTGACTACACCCTCAACCTCGGGCCATTTGGTGAAGTAATCGACGGCCACGAAGGCATGCTTCTTCTGCCCGAGGCTGTTCGGTAGTAGACCAATGATATCCAACCCCAACTAGTAGAATGGCCACGGACTCACCATTACTGTCAGGTCCACCGCTAGTTTTCTTTGGACCTTGGCGAATCTCTGACAGGTATCACATTTTTTCACGTATTTTTTAGAATCTTGCTCCAAGGTCGGCCAGAAATAGCCTTGCGTGAGTGCTTTTCTTGCTAGGGCTTTACCGCCCAAGTGATTTACACAGACTCCTTTGTGGATTTATCTAAGTACGTAGTTTCCCTCCTCGGGTCCTACACATTTTAAGAGGGGCTAGGTGTAGGCCCTTTTGTCGAGTTGGCCCGCAATTAAGACAAACCTTGAAGCCTGTTTCTCAATTTTATGAGCTGCTTTTGAGTCCTCGGGGACTATACCCCTCTCCAAGTAGTCCATGATTGGTCGAGTCCAATCTGGGCTAGTAGTTATTTTGCTGACTTCCTGCTTTCCCAATCGGACGCTAGGCCCAAAGATTTCCTCCATATGGACTAGGGCAGGTCGGTTTTCTCCCACGGCTAATTTTGATAAGGCATCGACTTTTGTATTTTCCTTCATCGGAATCTCCTGTATGGAAAATCTCTTGAATGTTGAGGCCAAGTCCCTGACCTTATTGAGATAGGACACCATGGAAGCATCCTTGGCCTCAAATTCTCCAGAGACTTGGCTCGCAACCAACTGGGAGTCGGTGTACATTTCTAGGGTCTGTGCCCCTAGCTGGGCCACGACCCTTAGACCTGCGATTACTGCTTCATATTCGGCCTCATTGTTAGAGGTCGGGAAGGCATACTTGAGGAAATATTGGTGCTCATGACCTGTTGGGTCTAAGATTTCAATCCCTATTCTGCTTCCCGACTTCCCCGACGCTCCATCCACGTGGACTTTTCAGACTTTTTCCGGATCATGTTCAGCTCGGCCTGTGCATTCAACAACATAGTCTGCGATTGCCTGAGCTTTGATGGTTGTTCTTAGCTGATAAGTAATGTCAAATTGACTGAGCTTGACTACCCATTTCAATAGCCTACTCGAGGCTTCTGGCTTGTGCATGATGTATTTAAGTGGACTGTCCGTCATGACCCTGATTGTATGAGCATCGAAGTACGACTTAAGCTTTCTGGCCGCGGTTACCAGTGCGAATGCGAGTTTTTCCAAGGTAGAGTACCTCATCTCCGCTCCATGGAAAAATTTACTGACATAGTAAACTGGTTTTTGGTCCTTGCCTTCTTCCCGAACTAACGCTGTCGTTACTGCCGTTCCCGAACAAGTCAAGTACAATACCAGCTCTTCTCTCTCCTCTGGACGGGAGAGCAGGGGTGGCGACGCTAAGTACCTCTTCAACTCATCAAAGGCATTCTGGCACTCTCCCGTCCACTCGAAGTTCTTGGGATTCCTCAAGATTTTAAACAAAGGTGCACATTTGTCAACTGACTTGGACATGAATCTGCTCAGGGCAGCTACCTTTCCGGTGAGCACTTGGACATCATTCACGCAAGTCAGGGGGTGATGTGATTGGGTTATGCATTAAAATGTGTGCAAAATAACCAAGTTAAAATACCCGCAAGTGCACGGATCTTTGTAGTGTAGTGTGCTTTGAGTGCGAAATCGTACCACAGGAAAGCTCACTAGTTTAAGTTAGTGAAGTAGTGTGAAAGTGTTAAAGCGCTTAAGTGACAAATCGCAAGGTGGGTTTGAGTAACGTGTGAGAAATGTAAACTAAATTAAACTAACTAAATTATCTAAGTTATTCTAAGTATTAGTGGAATACGAGAGGTGGTGATTTAGGGGTTTGAACATGTAAATGAGTCAATTAATATAGGTTCGATATCTAGTTTATCTAATTCTGCAAGGGCTTAAGCTACAAGCATACACCCGGTTAAGCTAAAAGCTATAGACCTAGTTAATCTACTTAGCTTATTTTAACCAAGTACAACAAGACAAAATAAACTAAAGAATTAACTTTACAGATAGAAACTATGGTACAACCTATAGTTTCATGGAGTCTATGGTACAACCTATAGACTCATGATTAAAACAATAATATGGCACTAAAGTAACACATTCATAATATTAACTACAAGTATAATATTTATGAAGCAAAAGTAAAGCAATCATAACGTCTACTTAAAAGTATTACGTATGAAATACTGAATTAAAACAAGCCATACATTGCAATATGAATTGAATAAACTATATTCGAGACCATATATTAAAATACTATCATTTACAATATTCATCCCTAGATATCAATCTACTTAGATATAAATGAATACGAGTTATGTAAATAAAAGAGAGTCAAGAAAGACTCTCCCATATTGATGAACGCGTATTTTTTATTCTCGAAATTTGAGCAGAGATCCGACGCAAGATAGCTATTCGGGCGGAGCTAATTTCCCCCGAATGCCCGAATAAGAACTATTAGGGATGAGTTTCTCCCGAATAAGAGTTTTCCTATTAAAAGCTATTCGGACAGGACCTCTCTCGGATAATAATTATTTGGGTCGGACATCCCCCTAAAAGTAGTTATTCGGGCAAAATTTTTCCGAATAAGAGCTACCTAGGCGGGACTTTTCCCGTATTCTACTACTACTTAATTAACTAAAACTAAAAGTTTAAAACTAAATAGAAATAACTCGAAATTATATAAAAAATGTTGATAATACTCCAAAATTAACTCAAGAATTCTCAAAAGGGTTGAAGCTCTATTTATAAGCAAAATTCTGAAATAGTTGACTTTTTTCCATTTGTTGACTTTGACCAAATTGTTGATCGTAGCATTTTTTGGGTGTTTTTCATTGTTTTGCTCAGAATGCTGTTTCTACCCGAAAAACTGATATGATTTGCCAAAAACGGACATGGGTCACTATTTGAGATCATCTGTGTCAATGTTCCGAGTTTGATTTCGTGCTAGTTGCAGCCAAGTTTATTTTCTATGAGCTTCATTCTTCAATCGCTTCTCATGCTTCCCGATTCTTACTTCTTGACTTGCAATTTGGATCATTTCAGGTCTGATTATTCACTTTTCAGTATTTTCTTACATTGCATCAAAAGTATCAAAGTGTTGCATTTATTTTGCAGTACAAATATCATAGTTTGAGTGCTGCAAATACAGTCACATCAACATCTCCAAACCTAAACATTGCTTGTCCTCAAGCAAAACTGTCTTTAAAACAGATTCAAAGTGAAATTTTGCATAATTTTTACAAGTCAAAAACAGATGCAAAATCTATCCTAACTTTTTGTCAAACACATTCCAAAAATTAATCATGAGAAATGCAATTTACTATCTTAAACCTATTCAGCAGTTAATGATAAACATGATAAGAGAACCTTTACATAGTTTTCACAAATCAATACTCTTCTTGGAAATCGACTATTGATTACTTCGGAGTATATATTTAGAAGTAAACTAAGCAAATTAAGTTCATTAAATTCCCAACTTTCAAGTTATGCAAACAGATTGGACCTTGATATTCTTACCTACATTTGTAATCAAACTCTTGATCATGCCTTAATCCTCTAACATTTGACAGAAATATAAAAGTACAACTAATAATACCTCTATATAGTATTCAGTTTCCTTTACTTTCTGAATATCCCATGTAGCGGGCTTTAAGGCCAACAATCCCCCGCCATTATGACTGAGGTTGCCAGGTTTCGAAGGGACTCTTACGTGCCTTAATCACCCGAAATATTCAGGCTCGAAACTTTACACTATAACACATATCCCAAATTATAATGTCTAGGATAGTGATGCTTAGAGATTTACAGCATATTTACACCAAAAATTTTATTCAACAGTAAAGGTATGTACAACTCTATTTTTTTCTTTTTCTATTTTTTTTTCATTGTTTTCTTTGTTGTTTTTTTTTCTTTTTTTTTTTTTTTTTTTTTCAGAGTGTACTTACAGACAAAATAACATAACATATTGTACAGACATGACATAAGGGTTCAGGTTTCAATCACAAGAAGTTCTTATAATAAACGGTAATCTTATCTCAGTCCTTTCACAATCACATCGCTATTAATTGAAGAGAAGAAGAACAACTAGGTTTACTCATGGATACAATACTCCAAAGTTTTTCTTACATAGTTTCTTTAGAGTTTTTCACAATTCATAGCTAACAATAAAAGTTATTAAATCATCTAAATCATATTCCTTTAAATAAGTAAGATAGCAAATACTCTTTCTCATGAACACAAATAGTGTATTTCTTGCATATTTTGAAAAAGATTTTCATGAAATATATGTACCCCTACATCGAAACTTTACTTGTCCTCAAGCAAATAACAATGTAAGACAGTGAGAGTGTAATATGCAAGAAAGAATATAATGACAAATGCTACATCCCCAAACCTATGGTTTGCTTACTTTACAGCGCATGTTGATCAGGTATAAAGGGAAATGTAGTAAGGAAAGATATCAACTGATTTGAAGCATTTTTATGTTGATGTCAAAGCCTTTCTACTAACTTTTGCCAAAAGATGTATCATTCTGCAATTAAAGATTAGTAGATACAACATTTTATAGATTATCATCAACACAACAAAAATAAAAGTTAGCTATACTAAAAATAAAAATAGTCAAACAAATATATAGGGGAGAAATCACAAAGAAATATGGTCACATAAAAGAACTGTTATATTAAGCAAATAATTTAACTACTCAGACCATTTAACCTCTTTTCTGGGGTTCAAAAGTTATCTATAAATACATTAACAAAGTAAATACAAAGGACTAAGGAAATCATAAAATCACACAAACAAAGGAAAATAAACACACATAAGCATTTTAAAAATCTAGGTTGCCTCCTAGTAGCGTTAAGTTTAACGTCTTCAACTAGACGGTTGTGTCGAGTTGTAATGCCTTTAGTTTGGCAGAATCTCATTTATGGAATGCCTGCAAGGTCCTGAAGTTCTACAGATTCAACTTTATGAGGAACCATATTTGGATTGAATGCATGTTTCAATCTTTGTCCATTGACTGTGATGACATGCCCATCTGTGGGATTTTTAATTAAGATAACTCTAGAAGGATATACTTTAAGCACTTCATAAGGACCATCCCATCTTGTTCTTAACTTTCCTGGGAAGAACTTTAATTTGGAGTTAAACAACCTAACTTTATCAGAAGGATAGAAGGTTTTTCTTAAAATAGATCTATCATGAATTTTCTTCATTCTCTCTTTGTAGAGTTTGGCATTCTTATAAGTTTCGAAACGAAGCTTTTTCAGTTCACTCAACACCAACTTCCTGCCTTTACCTGCTTGGTTGAAAGTCAAAGTTCAGGGCCTTAATAGCCCAATAGGCTTTATGCTCTAATTCAACAGAAAGGTGGCAAGCTTTACTGTATACTAATCTATACGGGGACATACCGATGGGAGTTTTGAAAGCAGTGCCCATAATGCGTCATGCAGACGACTTGACCAATCTTTGCGATCGGGCCTAATCGTTTTCTGAAGAATTGACTTAATCTCCTTATTTGATACCTCCACTTGCCCATTTGTTTGTGGATGGTAAGGCGTTGTTATCTTGTAGTGGACATAATATTTTCTCAATAAGGCTTCTAGTGTCCTGTGACGGAAATGCTGTCTTTTGTCACTTATAAGTACACCTGGCACCCCGAATCGAGAAAAGATGTTCTCTTTAATGAACTTGACTACAACTTTGTGGTCATTGGTTCGGGTTGCCACTACTTCTACCCACTTGGACACATAGTCCACACCAACAAGAATATAAGAATAGCCTGAGGAAGGAGGGAAGGGACCCATGAAGTCTATACCCCACACATCGAATATTTCACAAATGAGGATGGGTGTAAGGGGCATCATGTCCCTTCTTGAGATAGAGCTAGCTTGTTGACATTGTAGGCAATTTTTACACATTTGCTGGGCATCTTTGAAAAGAGTGGGCCAGAAGAACCCACTTTGAAGGACTTTGGCAGCAGTCCTTTTTACTCCAAAATGTCCACCACATGCTTCAGAGTGGCAGAATTGGAGTATGCTGTCAAATTCTTCCTCAGGTACACATCTCCTAATGACCTGATCGGCACAAATCTTGAAAAGATAGGGATCTTCTCAGATAAGGATCTTCTCAGATAAAGTACTTGACTTGTGCCCTGAACCGATCTTTTTCTCTTTTACCCCAGTGAGTTAGAAACTCTTGGGCAGCCAAATAATTGACAAAGTGGGCATACCACGGGGTCTTATATGAGATGACAAAAAGTTGTTCATCAGGGAACGTGTCTTTGAAAGGCAAAAAGTCAATAGGAGAATCACGTATAAGACGTGATAGATGATCGGCGACAGAATTCTCGCTTCCTTTCTTGTCCTTGATCTCAAGGTCAAACTCTTGAAGGAGTAATAACCAATGGATTAGACGGGGCTTTGTATCCTTTTTGGTTAGTAAATACCGCGAAGCTGCGTGGTCTGTGTATACTATTACTTTGGATCCTAGGATGTAAGATCTAAATTTGTCCAATGAGAAGACTACAGCCAGCAATTCCTTTTCAGTGGTTGTATAGTTCTTTTGTGCATCGTCCAAGGTTTTGCTGGCATAGTATATCACGTTAGGCAGTTTATCCATACGTTGTCCTAATACAGCTCCCACTGCATAATCTGATGCATCGCACATTATCTCAAATGAGAGACTGCAGTTAGGAGGTTGGATGATAGAAGCAGAGGATAGTAAGGATTTAAGTTTCTCAAAAGCTTCTGAGCACTTGTCATCAAATTTGAACTCAGTATCATTTGCTAGAAGACTAGAGAGTGGTCGGGCTATATGGCTGAAATCCTTGATGAACCGTCGATAAAAACTGGTGTGACCAAGGAATGATCGGATATCATGTACAGTCTTGGGTGTGGGTAGTTTTTCTATTAGCTCGACTTTGGCTGGGTCCACATGGATTCCATCCCGTGTGACAACATGATCCAGAACTATACCTTGCCTAACCATGAAGTAGCTCTTTTCCCAACTTAGAACCAAATTTGTTTCAACGCATCGGTCTAGCACTAGAGAAAGGTGTGTGAGACACTCGTCGAAGGTAGTTCCAAATATTGAGAAGTCATCCATGAAGACTTCCAGGAACTTTTCGATCATGTCTGAGAAGAGAGCCATCACACATCTTTGAAACGTTGCAGGAGCGTTGCAAAGACCGAAAGGCATGCGTCGGAACGCAAAGGTCCCATAAAGGCATGTGAATGTAGTCTTTTCCTGACCTTCAAGAAAGATTGGGATTTGGTTATATCCTGAATACCCATCTAGAAAGAAGTAGTAGCCTTGTCTGGCTATTCTATCTAGGACTTGATCAAGGAAAGGTAAAGGGAAGTGGTCTTTCCTTGTTTTGGAATTGAGCTTTCTATAGTCAATGCATACACGCCACCCTATTGTGGAGCGTGTAGAAATTAGCTCACCTTTATCATTTGGAACCACAGTAATCCCAGATTTCGTCGGTACCACTTGTACTTGACTTACCTATGGACTATCAGAAATTGGGTATATAATACCCGTATCAAGCAACTTAATGATCTCCTTGTGGACGATATCACCCATCTTTGGGTTTAGTCTTCTATGAAATTCTCGAGAAGGAGTAACTCCTTCCTCGAGATGAATTTTATGCATACACACCGAGGGATCAATGCCTTTCAAGTTAGAAATCGTCCAACCTATCGCCTATTTATGGGTACTTAGGACCTTTAACAGTCTGTCTTCATGCTCGGGAGTCAAATCCGAGGCAATGATGACTGGAAGAGTCTCATCAGGTCCTAAGTAGGCATATTTAATATGCTGGGGCAAAGTTTTGAGTTCCAAAACTGGTAGGGACTCAATTGTAGGACAGTCGGAAATTTCAGGGAAATGAGTTATTACTTGATCGTCCTTATTTGAATCAACAACAATGGAAATGGAGGCAACCATTTCAGGAGAAATGTCACATTCATCCAAAATTCGTTCTAACTCAGCTATTTCTTGATTAGGAGTTAGAATCGATTGGACAAACTCATCTATACATGAGTTAATGGTATCAACATGGAAACATTCTTCTTTTTCATCTTGATTCAATTTGTTGGCTGCATCAGCAACCCTTAGCTTAGTTCTCATGTTCCCAAATGTTAGTTCTATCATACTTGTCCTACAATAGATAACAGCATCAGCTGTTGCTAGGAATGGTCTGCCTAGTAAAACAAGAGTGGTATTTTTTTTATCAGGGCCTAATTCCATATCTAACACAATGAAGTCCACTGGGAACAAGAATTCTCCTACTCTAATGATCACATCTTCTACAATACCTCGAGGTCTTCGCTCAGATCTATCTGCCAATTGGAGGGTCACATTAGTCGGTGTTAACACTCCAAGACCTAACCTTTGATAGACTGTGTGAGGGATGAGGTTAACACTAGATCCTAAGTCTAGCAAGGTGCTTTCTATGCGTTGGTCATTAATTAAGCATGGAATGGTGAAAGCTCCTGGGTCACTACACTTCTGAGGTAGTCCTTTAGTGCAGATATTGCTAACCTTTTCAGTAAGACGAACCTTCTTAGGAATGGAGTTGGTCCGTCTCTTTTTCATACACAAATCCTTTAAAAATTTGGCATAGGCTGGAATCTGTTGTATTACCTCAACTAATGGCAAATTGATCTTAATATCTTTCAGATGCTGTAAGACCTTGAGTTGTTTAGGATCATCAGTCTGCTTTGGACAGGACAGAGCTGTGGGAAAAGATGCTCATGAGGATGGTTCAACTATAGGCTCCACCGTTAAGTTTTTATTCCTATGGCAATCTTGAACATCTTTGCTTAAAACCTCAATCTCAGATTCCTATAATTCTTTAATTTCTTCTGGAACATCCCTAACCTTTACTCTAACCTGGCTATCAATAGTTTTCCTACTCCTAAGAGTAATTACAGCCTTGGCCTGTTCTTGTACTGTCTCAGTTTGGACAGTACTACACTATCCTCGTAGATTTACCACAATCTGAGATGGAAGCTTACCCTCGTCTTTCTTACTTAAAGTGTGGGCCATCTGCCCGATTTGTCCTTCAAGTTTAGCAATAGACTGTTGTTGAACTTGGAATATTTGCATAAGTTTGTCAAATTTGTCATCAGATGATGACTGTGCAGGAAGAAGAGCTGGGACATTGTTCCATTGTGTTCTGAACGAATTGTCCTGTTGGACTGGATAGTAACCAGGAAGGTTATTATTTTGTGGCCTCTGATATTGCTGTTGAGGGAATCGATTGTCAATATTTCCTTGCTGACTTTGTTGATAAGGCTTATAGTTTCCTTGTCTTTTTAAATATTGATGTTGAGGAAATTGAGTCTCTTGATTCCCTTGTCGCCACGAAAATGCGGGATTGTCTCACCAGCCTGAATTATACGTGTTAGAATACGGATTGTAATTCCTTGTATATCCTTGGGCGGCACAGACTTGTTCTTGCATGAATTCAGGAAATTGTGAACCGATTGGCCAGTCCAGAGTAGAGTGATCTACTGCAGAACATACGGTACAAACTCCCGTGATCTGAGGAGCTGAAGAAGAAGAAGACCCTAGAAAGATGAATTTTTCTAGTTGATGAGCTAGGGCATCCACTTTGTCAGTCAATTGGGAATTAGAACTAGAGTTAACTTCAAACAATGCCCTCTTTTGGAGATTTTTGGTGCTCTTACTCTCTTTGTCATCAGCAGTGTTTTGGAGAGAGTCTTCAGCAATATTTTTTATTCTTCTCCAAGCTTCGTCCGCTATGAGGTTATAGAAACCTCCATTGCTCATTGCATTAACTATCATCTTATTATGAGGGGTAAGACCTTTGAAGAAATAATGCAAGAGTTCGGGACGATCAAACCCATGATGAGGACACTAATTCTTAAGATCGTTAAACTTTTCCCATGATTCATGAAATGGCTCTAAGTCTGACTGTGTGAATGTCATGATGTTCGTTCGTAGAGTAGTAGTCTTAGCCATTGGGAAGAACCTATGTAAAAATTTCCAAATAAGTTCTCCCCAAGAAATGATCACTCCTGCGTCTAGATGATTTAGCCACTGTTTGGCTTTATCTTTCAATGAAAAGGGAAACAGACGCAGGTGAATATTTTTACGACTCACATTAGGAATGTGAAGCGTTTTGCATGCTTCAATGAATTGCACGATGTGAGCGTGAGGATTTTCATTTCTTTTTCCATAGAAGGAATGAAGCATTGAAATAGTCCTTTTTTTGAGCTCAAAATTTATATTGCCAAGAGCCGGTGGGGCTATGGCAAATTCAGGGTCAAAATCACCTGGTGAAAAATGTTGACGTAAAGTTATCGGTTGGTTCACAGGTTGATTAACAGATTGAGCTATAGGAAGATGCGGGATATTTACTTCTTGATCCGCCATTGGGAATTTTAACTTCCTACGCAAATTTTTCTCCAGCTCAGGATCAAACGGGGCGAGTTTTGGATCCAAAGAATGATGCCCGTGCATACAACGACTTATAAACTTTAAATATGAAATAATTACAAGATTACAAATACTAATATACTTTACAAGGAGTAATAGATAAAAGATCAGATGAATTATTAAAATGACTCATTTTTCAATCAATCAAAATTTTCAATTTTTTTTAAAAAAAATAAAAATAAAAATATTTATTTTTTATTTTATATTTTATTATTATTATTATTATTATTTTAAAAAAAAACCAGATAAAATAAACACTTTAAACAAGTTTACAAATACTTTTATCAATAATGAAACTATACCGTGCTTCCCCGACAATGGCGCTAAAAAACTTCATGCTATCGGGTTATGCGTTAAAATGTGCGCAAAATAACCAAGTTAAAATACCTGCAAGTGCACGGATCTTTGTAGTGTAGTGTGCTCTGAGTGTGAAATCGTACCACCGGGAAGCTCGCTAGTTTAAGTTGGTGAAGTAGTGTGAAAGTGTTAAAGCGCTTAAGTGACAAATCGCCAGGTGAGTTTGAGTAACGTGCGAGAAATGTAAACTAAATTAAACTAACTAAATTATCTAAGTTATACTAAGTATTAGTGAAATACGTGAGGTGGTGATCTATGGGTTTGAACACGTAAATGAGTTAATTAATATAGGTTCGATATCTAGTTTATCTAATTCTGTAAGGGCTTAAGCTACAAGCATACACCCGGTTAAGCTAAAAGCTGTAGACTTAGTTAATCTGCTTAGCTTATTTTAACCAAGTACAACAAGGCAAACTAAACTAAGGAATCAACCTTATATATAGAAATTATGGTATAACCTATAGTTTCATGGAGTCTATGGTACAACCTATAGACTCATGATTAAAACAATTATATGGCACTAAAGTAACACATTCATAATATTAACCACAAGTATAATATTTATGAAGCAAAAGTAAAACACTCATAACGTCTACTTAAAAGCATTACGTATGAAATACTGAATTAAAACAAGCCATACATTGTAATATGAATTGAATAAACTATATCCGAGACCATATATTAAAATACTATCATTTATAATATTCACCTCTAGATATCAATCTACTCAGACATAAATGAATACGAGTTATATAAATAAAATAGAGTCAAGAAAGATTTTCCCATATTGACGAACGCGTATTTCTGATTCCCGAAATTTGAGCAGTGGTCCAACGTAAAATAGCTATTTGGGCGGAGCTAATTTCCCCCGAGTAAGAACTATTAGGGATGAGTTTCTCCCGAATAAGAGCTTTCCTATTAAAAGCTATTCGGGTAGAACCTCTCCCGGATAATAACTACTTGGATCGGACTTCCCCCTAAAAGTAACTATTCGGGAAATTTTTTTTCGAATAAGAGCTACCTAGGCGGGACTTCCCCCGTATTCTACTAATACTTAATTAACTAAAACTAAAAGTTTAAAATTAAATAGAATTAACTCGGAATTATATCAAAAATATTGATAATACTCCAAAATTAATTCAAGAATTCTCAAAGGGTTGAAGCTCTATTTATAGGCAAAATTCTGAAATAGTTAACTTTTTTCTGTTTGTTGACTTTGACCAGATTGTTGACTGCAGCATTTTTGGGCGTTTTTAATTGTTTTGACCCTCCAAATGATAGAATTTGGCTAAAATCATGCCGCACGTAGGACTAAAGTCCTACGTTTTGCTCAGAATGCTGTTTCTACCCGAAAAACTGATATGATTTGCCAAAAAGGGACATGGGTCACTATTTGAGATCATTTGGGTCAATGTTCCGAGTCTGATTTCGTGCTAGTTTCAGCCAAGTTTATTTTCTATGAGCTTCATTCTTTAACCGTTTCTCGTGCTTCCCGATTCTTACTTCTTGACTTGCATGTATTCCAGAGTTAAGATGCAAATGCAGTACAAATATCATGGATTGAGTGCTGCAAAGTGGCTAAAGACTGTTGCTGATCGATGTACCTTCTGTGGTGTCCTCTGAAAATCAGGGCCTCGATCTCCTGATTTAGATCCTTACACTTGTCGGTGGTATGCCCATAATCCATATGGTAGTGGCAATATTTAGTCTTACTGCGCTTCTCATGTCGGCCTCGCATCTTGGGTGCTGGCAGCAAGTGGTTATGTTGTTGAATCTCCATCAATATTTGTCCTTTTGGGGTGTTGAGGGGGGTGAACATTGTGAACCTTGGGCCCGATTTCTGCTGATACTGATGTTGCTGTTGCTTGCCCCTGTCAGCCTGCGCCTTGTTCCTAGGTTGAGCCCTTGATCATGGTTCTCCCTTATTCTCCTTTTCTTTATCATCTTTTAGCTTAGCCTGGTGAATCTCCTTGGAATGAATATATCCCTCCTTCCTCACCATCAACTTAGACACAGTGTCCACCGGGTCAATGGCCAAGGAGGATGTGAAGGGTCCCGACCTGAGCCCGCTTTGATAAGCCATCAAGGCCATTGAGTCCTCAAGGTTGGGGATCCTGAGAGATTTTTCATTGAATCAGGCAATGTAGGTCCTCAAACTTTTTCCCTTCTGTTGCTTCACTGTCAATAGTGACGAGGTATGGCGAGTTGCACGTTGGCTTCCGGCGAATCGGGATAGGAACGCCTATGCCATTTGATGGAAACTTTCGACTGAGCTGGGGCGAAGTTTCTGGAACCAATCCAATGCGTTGCTCACCAAAGTGGTCGGGAACGCTTTCGTCTTCATCCGATCTGTTATATCATGATGAGTCATATGATGATCGAAGTTTAACAAATGGCTGGCGGGGTCGCCATCCCTATTGTACATCGCTAAATGCGGCATCCGGTTATCGACGAGTAGCGGTGTGGCTAGGACCTCGGGAGAGAGAGGGCTGACGTTGAGCAAGTTTATGACCTTGGCTATGGCGGCCGCAGTCTTTGCCTGCTCGGGGTTGGCTAGGGGAGCCCTCCGATTACGGATTTTGTCCGCTCGGATCACTGGCTCGGGAGATCGTTTGTTATCATTTTGGGCTTGAGCCTGCCTCTGAGTCGGTATTCAGAACTGTGGTCACTCTGGTTGGGGGACCACGACATGAGTGGTCGGTGGGCCCGCAGCCAAGCGTGTTACATGTTCTTTGAGTTCCTTGAACATTTGGAACATCAACTTCATCTCGGGGCCTATGCCTGCCGTGAGGTCTTCTTCGGGCTGAGTAGCTTGTGTGGCTAAGTGTATACGTTGGCTCGTTCCAATGTCGGTCTGGGTTGGGTTTTGGTTCGATGCCTGGGTAGATTCGAGGTCCTCACCTAGGGCGGGTAAGTTATCTGCTAGCAAACTATGGCTTCGGGTTTGTACCATAGTGGTTTCTCAATGGGTGGTGGGGCTAGTAAGACTAGATGTTTCCCACAGACGGTGCCAAAACTGTCGAGGGTCAACAGTTGAGGTCGGTCCGCTGGTTCCTGACCGAGCTGTGTTTCCTGGTTGAGCTTTGAGCCTGCACAAGTAAAGAGAAGGAAAAGGGCAGGGTGACGACTTGTATTTTTCCCTCGGGTGCAAGAATGATTAGTTGCTCGAGCTGAATTCGGTGGATGGGAGTAATTAATACACAAGTTATCTCATAAATGCATAAATGGAGCTCTATTTATACTAATCTGGATTCAAGCAGCAATAAATGTACAATGCTACCCGATACACCATCGACTGCCCGCGCTGAACAACCAGTGGACAAAGCTATTACCTGCCGGTCAGAGGAATTATCTGTTGGTCCAAGTTGTGTACCTTGCTTTATGTCCCATTGGATTGGCTGGCAGAATTGCTGGGGCTACTTGGGTCTAATTTTGGGTCGGGTCGGACCTTGAGGTCGACACTTGACCCAATCGCGTCATCCCCAACTTGGGCTATCCCTTGTCATGAACTATTTAAATTAGTATTGTTTTGCATTATCCATACATTAAATGTGGACATAAAATACAATGGGTGATATTGAATTAATTTTTTCATTTAGTAATTTTTTAAACACATTTTATCATAAAACAATTTTTTTCCAGCTTATAAGATCTAACTTACGAACTATTTTATCAAACAGTCATAATGAGTGGATAAATTAATTTGACTCTAAAATGAGTTTTTTTTCCGACTTATAAGATCTATCTTATAAATTATTTAGCAAAAGAATTGAGACGGTGAGGTCGTGGAGGGTTGAAAGGGCGCAAGGGTTGGCGTTCCTCTTCATCTAGCTCACTAATGGTGGGGATATAGATAAAGGGATTGCCAACATTAAGAGAATAAAAGGGGAGGTAGGTAATGGGGGCTCGATTTTTGTTGGCATGGCAGTGGACTCCTCAAAGGTTGACAGTAAGCCACTTTAATCCTTGCCCTTAACAAGAACCTTCTCACGAGCTGAGGGCTTTTTAGTAGCAGGTCCCCTAAAGGGAGCAGAAACCCCCGTAGACTTCTTAGGGGGAGAAGAATCTTGAAAAGGGCGGACCTCCAAGATCTGGACTTCGTCGTCATCTCCGGCGGTCCTAGGCTTCTTCTGAGAAGCCTGAGGGCTGTCAGCATCACCTAAGGCTTTGTTCTTCTCGTGCCTTTCGCGACGAGTTGCAACAAGTAGGCCAGGAACATTCATATCTATCAAAAAGAAGAAACAAAAGATGTAAGTATAAAGCTAATATGCAAAAAAATAAATACTAGAGGTCAGGGATTGAGCCTCTAAACCAGATGAAGGTGGGGCCTCGGTACCAGGGTCCTTAGGACCAGGGAAGAGTCCATAACTAGCCAATTTTGTAGAAGTGAGCAGCTCTGATGCTTTAGCATGAATAGTCTTCTTCAAAGCTTTGACCACCTCGTGATGTGACTGTATTTGCAGCACTCAAACCATGGTATTTGTACTGCATTTGCATCTTAACTCTAGAATAAATGCAACACTTTGATACTTTCGATGCAATGTAGGAAAATACTGAAAAGTGAAGAATCAGGTCCGAAATGATCCAAATTGCTAGTCAAGAAGTAAGAATGGGGAAGCACAAGAAGCGGTTGAAGAATAAAACTCATAGAGAAGAAATTTGGCCGAAACTATCCCGAAATCGGACTCGGAACATTGACTCAGATGATCTCAAATAGTGACTCATGTCCGTTTTTGGCAAATCATATCAGTTTTTCGGGTAGAAACAACCTTCTGAGCAAAACACAGGACTTAGTCTTTCGCGTGGCGTGATTTTTGCCAAATTTCATCGTTTTGAGGGTCAAAATAGTAAAGAAGCCCGAAAATGCGGCGATCAACAATCTGGTCAAAGTCAACAAACAGAAAAAAGTCAACTATTTCAGAATTTTACCTATAAATAGAGCTTCAACCATTTGAGAATTTGGGAGTTAATTTTGGAGTATTATCAATATTTTTGATATAATTCCGAGTTAATTCTATTTATTTTTAACTTTTAATTTTAGTTAATTAAGTAGTAGTAGAATATGGGGGAAGTCCCGCTTAAGTAGCTTTTATTCGGGGAAATTTTGTCCGAATAGCTACTTTTAGGGAGAAGTCTGACCCGAATAGTTTTTAGTCGGGGGAAGTTCTGCCTGAATAGCTTTCAATTGGAAAGTTCTTATTCGGAGGAAATTCATCCATAGTAGCTCTTATTCAGGAGAAACTAGTTCTGCCCGAATAGCTATTTTGCGTCGGATCTCTGCTCAAATTTCGGGAATCAGGAATACGCATTTGTCGATATGGAGAGCCTTTCTTGACTCTTTTATTTACATAACTCGTATTCATTTATGTGTGAATAGATTGATATCTATGAGTGAATATTGTAAATGATAGTATTTTAATATATGATTTCAGATTTAATTTATTCAATTCAAATTGCAATGTATGCTTGCTTTAATTTAGTATTTATAGGTAATACTTTTAAGTAGATGTTATGAATGCTTTACTCGTATTCATTTATGTTTGAGTAGGTTGATATTTAGGAGTGAATATTGTAAATGATAGTGTTTTAATATTTGGTATCGGATTTTAGTTTATTCAATTCAAATTGCAATGTATGGCTTGCTTTAATTTAGTATTCATACGTAATACTTTTAAGTAGATATTATTAATGCTTTACTTTCACTTCATTAATATTATATTTGTAGTTAATATTATGAATGCGTTATTTTCGTGCCATATAAATGTTTTAATCATGAATCTATATGTTGTACCATAGATTCCATGAAACTATAGGTTGTACCATAGTTTCTATCTGTAAGGTTAGTTCCTTAGTTTAGTTTGTCTTGTTGTACCTAGTTAAAATGAACTAAGTAGATTAACTAGGTCTATAAATTTTAGCTTAACCGGGTGTATGCTTGTAGTTTAAGCCCTTGCAGAATTAGATAAACTAGATACCGAGTCTATATTAATTGCCTCATTTACATGTTCAAACCCCTAGATCACCACCCTTCGTATTCAACTATTAATTAGTTTAACTTAGATAATTTAGTTTACATTTCTGCATGTTACTCAAACCCTCTCTGCAAATCTGTCACTTAAGCGCTTTAATACTTTCACACTACTTCACTAACTTAACTAACGAGCTTCCCTGTGGTACGATTCTGCACTCATAGTACACTATACTACGAAGATCCGTGCACTTACGGGTATTTTAACTTGGTTTATTTTGTGCATAATTTAACGCACAACCTGATCGCATCAAGTTTTTGGCGCCGTTGGCGGGGAAACACGGTATAGTTTAGTTTTTAATAAAAGTATTTGTGAACTTTTTTAAAGTGTTTATTTTATCCGCTTTATTTAAAAAATTAAAAATAAAATTAAAAAAATTAAAAAAATAAAAATAAAAAATAAAAAAATTAAAATAATAATAATAATAATAAATATATATAAAAAAAATTAGAAAATTTTAAAGATTTGGAAATGAGTAATTTTAATGATTCATCTGATCAATGAGTTTTTATCTATTACTGCTTGTAAAGTATATTAGTATTTTTAATCTTGTAATTTTATTTTGTATTTAAAGTTTATAAGTCGTATGCACGGGTGTCATTCTTTGGATCTAGAACTCGCCTCGTTTGATCTTGAGCTCGAGATAAATTTGCGTAGGAAGTTAAAATTACCAATGGCGGATCAAGAAGTAAATATCCTGCCTCTTCCTATAGCTCAGCCTGTTAATCAACCTGTGAACCAATTGACGACTTTACGTTAACATTTTTCACCGGGTGATTTTGACCCTGAATTTGCCATAGCCCCACCGGCTCTTGGCAATATAAATTTTGAGCTCAAAACATGGACTATTTCAATGCTTCATTCCTTCTATGGAAAAAACAATGAAAATTCTCACGCTCACATCGTGCAATTCATTGAAGCATACACAACGTTTCACATTCTTAATGTGAGCCGTGAAAATATTCACCTGCGTCTGTTTTCCTTTTCATTGAAAGATAAAGCCAAACAGTGGCTAAATAATCTAGACGCATGAGTGATTACTTATTGGGGAGAACTTATTTGAAAATTTTTACATAGGTTCTTCCCAATGGCTAAGACTACTATTCTGCAAACAGACATCACGACATTCGCACAGTCAGACTTAGAGCCATTTCATTAATCGTGGGAAAAGTTTAACGATCTTAAGAATCAGTGTCCTCATCATGGGTTTGATCGTCTTGAACTCTTGCATTATTTCTTCAAAGGTCTTACCCCTCATAATAAGATGATAGTTAATGCAATGAGCAATGGAGGTTTTTATAACCTCATGGCGGACGAAGCTTGGAGAATAATAGAAAATATTGCTGAAGACTCTCTCCAAAACATTGCTGATGACAGAGAGAGTAAGAGCACCCATAATCCCCAAAAGAGGGCATTGTTTGAAGTTAACTCTAGCTCCAATTCCCAATTGACTGACAAAGTAGATGCCCTAGCACAACAATTAGAAAAATTCATCTCTCTAGGGTCTTCTTCTTCTTCAGCTCCTCAGATGACGGAAGTTTGTACCGTATGTTTTACAGTAGATCATTCTACTCTGAACTGTCCAATCAGTTCACAATTTCCTGAATTCATGCAAGAACAAGTTTGCGCCGCCCAAAGATATACAAGGAATTACAATCTATGTTCTAACACGTATAATTCTGGCTGGCGAGACAACCCCGCATTTTCGTGGCGACAAGAGAATCATGAGACTCAGTTTCCTCAACATCAATATCAGAAAAGACAAGGAAACTATGAGCCTTATCAACAAGGTCAGTAGGGAAATGTTGACGATCGATTCCCTCAACAGCAATATCAGAGGCCACAAAATAATAACCCTCCTGGTTACTACCCAGACCAACAGGACAATCCATTCAGAACACAACGGAACAATGTCCTAGCTCTTCCTCTTGCACAGTCATCATCTAATGACAAATTTGACAAACTTATGCAAATGTTACAAGTTCAGTAACAGTCTATTGCAAAACTTGAAGGACAAATCGGGCAGACGGTCCAAACTTTAAGTAAGAGAGATGAGGGTAAGCTTCCATCTTAGACTGTGGTAAATCCACGAGGACATTGTAGTACTGTCCAAACTGAGATAGTACAAGAACAGGCCAAGGCTGTAGTTATCCTTAGGAGTGGGAAAACCATTGATAACCAGGTTAAAGTAAAGATTAGGGATGTTCCAGAAGAAATTGAGGAATTTGAGGAATCTGAGATTAAGGTTTTAAGCAAAGATGTTCAAAACTGCCATAAGAATAAAATCCTAACGGTGGAGCCTATAGTTGAACCATCCTCACGAGCATCTTTCCCTACAGCTCTGTCTCGTCCAAAGCCGACTGATGATCTTAAAGAACTCCAGGTCTTAGAGCATCTGAAAGATATTAAGATCAATTTTCCATTAGTTGAGGTAATACAACAGATTCCAACCTATGCCAAATTTCTGAAGGATTTGTGTGTGAAAAATAGACGGACCAACTCCATTCCTAAGAAGGTTCATCTTACTGAAAAGGTTAGCAATATATGCACTAGAGGACTGCCTCAGAAGTGCAGTGACCCAGGAGCTTTTACCATTCCATGCTTAATTAATGACCAATGCATAGAAAGCGCCTTGCTAGACTTAGGATCTAGTGTTAACCTCATCCCTCACACAGTCTACCAAAGGTTAGGTATTGGAGTGTTAACACCGACTAATGTGACCTTCTAACTGGCAGATAGATCTGAGCGAAGACCTCGAGGTGTTGTAGAAGATGTGATCGTTAGAGTAGGAGAATTCTTGTTCCCAGTGGACTTCATTGTGTTAGATATGGACTTAGGCCCTAATAACAAAAATACCACTCCCGTTTTACTAGGCAGACCATTCCTAGCAACAGCTGATGCTGTTATCTATTGTAGGATGGGTATGATAGAACTAACTTTTGGGAACATGAGAACTAAGCTAAGGGTTGTTGATGCAGCCAACAAATTGAATCAAGATGAGGAAGAAGAATGCTTCCATGTTGATACTATTGACTCATGTATAGATGAGTTTGCCCAATCGATTCTAACTCCTAATTAAGAAATAACAGAGTTAGAACAACTTTTGTATGAATGCGACATTTCTCCTGAAATGGTCTCCTCCGCTTCTATTGTTGTTGATCCAAATAAGGACGATCAAGTAACAACTCATTTCCCTAAAGTTTTAGACTGTCCCACAATTGAGTCCCTACCAGTTTTGGAACTCAAAACCTTGCCCCAACATCTTAAGTATGCCTACTTAGGACCTGATGAGACTCTTCCATTCATCATGACCTCGGATTTGACTCCCGAGTATGAAAACAGACTGCTAAAGGTCCTAAGTATCCATACATAGGCGATAGGTTGGACGATTTCTGACTTGAAAGACATTGATCCATCTGTGTGTCTGCACAAATTTCATCTCGAGGAAGGAGTTACTCCTTCTCGAGAATTTTAGAGAAGACTAAACCCAAAGATGGGTGATATCATCCACAAGGAGATCATTAAGTTGCTTGATACGAGTATTATATACCCAATTTCTGATAGTCCATAGGTAAGTCCGGTACAAGTGGTACCGAAGAAATCTGGGATTATTGTGGTTCCGAATGATATAAGTGAGCTAATTTCTACACGCACCACAACAGAGTGGCACGTATGCATTGATTATAGAAAGTTCAATTCCAAAACAAGGAAAGACTATTTCCCTTTACCCTTCCTTGACCAAGTCCTAGATAGAATAGCCAGACAAGGCTACTATTGCTTTCTGGATGGGTATTCAGGATATAACCAAATCCCAGTCTTTCCTGAAGTTCAGGAAAAGACTACCTTCACATGCCCTTATGGGACCTTTGCGTTTCGACGCATGCCTTTCGGTCTTTGCAACGCTCCTGCAACATTTCAAAGATGTGTGATGGCTCTCTTCTCAGACATGATCAAAAAGTTCTTGGAAGTCTTCATGGATGACTTCTCAGTATTTGGAACTACCTTCGACGAGTGTCTCACACACCTTTCTCTAGTGCTAGACCGATATGTTGAAACAAATTTGGTTCTAAGTTGGGAAAACCACTTCATGGTTAGGCAAGGTATAATTCTGGATCATGTTGTTACACGGGATTGAATCCATATGGACCCAACCAAAGTCAAGCTAATAGAAAAGCTGCCTGCACCCAAGACGGTGCGTGATATCCGATCATTCCTTGGTCACGCCGGTTTTTATCAACGTTTCATCAAAGATTTCGGCCATATAGCCCGACCACTCTCTAGTCTTCTAGCAAATGATACTGAGTTCAAATTTGATGACAAGTACTCAAAAGCTTTTGAGAAACTTAAATCCTTATTATCATCTGCTCCTATTATCTAACCTCCTGACTACAGTCTCCCCTTTGAGATAATGTGCGATGCATCAGACTATGAGTGGGAGCTGTATTAGGACAACGTAGGGATAAACTGCCTATCGTGATATACTATGCCAGCAAAACCTTGGACGATGCACAAAAGAACTATACAACCACTGAAAAAGAGTTGCTGGCTGTAGTCTTCTCATTGGACAAATTCAGATCTTACATCCTCGGATCCAAAGTAATAGTATACACAGACCATGCGGCTTTGCTGTATTTACTGACCAAAAAGGATACAAAGCCCTATCTAATCCGTTGGCTATTACTCCTTCAAGAGTTTGACCTTGAGATCAAGGACAAGAAATGAAGCGAGAATTCTGTCGCCGATCATCTATCACGTCTTATATGTGATTCTCCTATTGACTATTTGCCTTTCAAAGACACATTCCCTGATGAACAACTTTTTGTCATCTCACAAAAGACCCCGTGGTATGCCCACTTTGTCAATTTTTTGGCTGCCCAAGAGTTTCCGACTCACTGGGGTAAAAGAGAAAGGGAACGATTCAGGGCACAAGTCAAGTACTTTATTTGGGAAGATCCCTATCTTTTCAAGATTTGTGTCGATCAGGTCATTAGGAGATGTGTACCTGAGAAGAATTTGACAGCATACTCCAATTCTGCCACTCTGAAGCATGTGGTGGACATTTTGGAGGAAAAAGAATGACTGCCAAAGTCCTTCAAAGTGGGTTCTTCTGGACCACTCTTTTCAAAGATGCCCAGCAAATGTGTAAAAATTGCCCACAATGTCAACAAGCTAGCTCTATCTCAAGAAGGGACATGATGCCCCTTACACATATCCTTATTTGTGAAATATTTAATGTGTGGGGGTATAGACTTCATGGGTCCCTTCCCTCCTTCCTCAGGCTATTCTTAATTTTTGTTGGTGTGGATTGTGTGTCCAAATGGGTAGAAGCAGTGGCAACCCGAACCAATGACCACAAAGTTGTGGTCAAGTTCATTAAAGAGAATATATTTTCTCGATTCGGAGTGTCATGTGTGCTTATAAGTGACGGAGGACAACATTTCCATCACAGAACACTAGAAGCCTTATTGAAAAAATACTCTGTCCACCATAAGATAACAACGCCTTACCACCCACAAACAAGTAGGTAAGTGGAGGTCTCGAATAGGGAGATTAAGTCAATTCTTCAGAAAACGGTTAGGCCCGATGGCATAGATTGGTCAAGTCGTCTGCATGACGCATTATGGGCCTATCGTACTGCTTTCAAAACTCCCATCAACATGTCCCCATATAAATTAGTATATGGTAAAGCTTGCCATCTTCCTGTTGAATTAGAGCATAAAGCCTATTGGGCTATTAAGGCCCTGAACTTTGACTTACAACTGGAAGGTGAAGGTAGGAAGTTGAGTGAACTGGAAGAACTTCTTTTCGAAGCTTATGAGAATGCCAAACTCTACAAAGAGAGAATGAAGAGGATTCATGATAGATCTATTTTAAGAAAAACCTTCTTTCCTTCTGATAAAGTTTTGTTGTTTAACTCCAAATTGAAGTTCTTCCCAGGAAAGTTAAGAACAAGATGAATGGTCCTTATGAAGTGCTTAAAGTATATCCTTATGGAGTTATCTTAATTAAAAATCCCCGGATGGCCATGTCATCACAGTCAATGGACAAAGATTGAAACATGCATTCAATCCAAATATGGTTCCTCATGAAGTTGAATCTGTAGAACTTCAAGACCTTGCAGGCATTCCATAAATGAGATTCTGCCAAGCTAAAGGCATTACAACTCAGCACAACCGTCTGGCTGAAGAAGTTAAACTTAGTGCTAATAGGAGGCAACCTAGATTTTTAAAATACTTATATGTGTTTATTTTTCTTTGTCTGTGTGATTTTATGATTTCCTTAGTTCTCTGTATTTACTTTGTTTATGTATTTATAGATAACTCTTGAACCTCAGAAAATAGGTTAAATGGTCTGGGTAGTTAAATTATTTGCTTAGTATATTAGTTATTTTTCATGACCATATTTCTTTTTGATTTCTCCCTTATATATTTGTTTGACTATTTTTAGTATAGCTAACTATTTTTTTTGTTGTGTTAAAGATAATCTATAAAATGTTTTGTCTACTAATCTTTAATTGCAGAATGATACATCTTTTGGCAAAAGTTAGTAGAAAGGCTTTGACATAAACATAAAAATTATTCACATCAGTTGATATATTCTCTTACTGCATTTCCCTTTATACCTGATCAACATGCGCTATAGAGTAAGCAAACCATAGGTTTAGGGATGTAGCATTTGTCATTATGTTCTTTCTTGCATATTACACTCTCACTATCCTACATTGCTATTTGCTTGAGGACAAGCAAAGTTTCAGTGTAGGGGTGCGTGTATTTCATGAAAATCTTTTTCAAAATATGCAAGAAATACACCATTTGTGTTCATGAGAAAGAGTATTTTGCTACCTTACTTGTTTAAAGGAAGATGATTTAGATGATTTGAGAACTTTTATTGTTTGCTATGTATTGTGAAAAACTCTGAGGAAACTCTGTAAGAAAAAACTTTGGGTTATTGTATTCATGAGTAAACCTAGTTGTTCTTCTTTTTATCAATTGATAGCTATGTGATTATGAAAGGATTGAGATCGGATTACCATTTGTTATAGGAACTTCTTGTGATTGAAACCTGAACCCTTATACAATGTCTGTACAGTATGTTATGTTATTTTGTCTGTATGTACACTCTGAAAAAAAGAAGAAAAAGAAAAAGAAAAGAAAAAAAAACAACACAGAAAACAATGAAAAAAATAGAAAAAGAAAAAAAAGAGTTGTACATACCTTTACTGTTGAATAAAATTTTTGATGTAAATATGTTGTAAATCTCTAAGCACCTTTATCCTAGACATTGTAATTTGGGATATGTGCTATAGTGTAAGGTTTCGAGCCTGGATATCTCGGGTGATTAAGGCACGTAGGGGTCCCTTTGAAACCTGGCAACCTTAGTCATAATGGCGGGGGATTGTTGGCCTTAAAGCCCGCCACATGGGATATTCAGAAAGCAAAGGAAACTGAATACTGTGTAGAGGTATTTTTAGTTGTACTTTATATTTTTGGCAAATGTTAAAGGGTTAAGGTATGATCAAGAGTTTGATTACAAATGTAGGTAAGAATATCAAGGTCCAATTTGTTTGCATAACTTGAAAGTTGAGAATTGTATGAACTTAATCTGCTTAGTTTACTTCTAAATATGTACCTCGAAACAATCAATTGTCGATTTCCAATTAGAGTACCTATTTGAGAAAAATTTGCAAAAGGTTCTCTTATCATGTTTATCATTAACTGCTGAATAGGTTTAAGATAGTAGATTACATTTCTCAGGATTCATTTTTGGAATGTGTTTGACAAAAAGATAGGATGTATTTTTGCATCTATTTTTGACTTGTAAAAATTCTGCAAAAATTCACTTTCACATCTATTTTAAAGACAGTCTTGCTTGAGGACAAGTAATATTTAGGTTTGGGGATGTTGATGTGACTGTATTTGCAGCACTCAAACTATGGTATTTGTACTGCATTTGTATCTTAACTCTGGAATAAATGCAACACTTTGATACTTTCGATGCAGTGTAGGAAACTACTGAAAAGTGAAGAATCAGGTCCGAAATGATCCAAATTGCAAGTGAAGAAGTAAGAATGGGGAAGCACAAGAAGCGGTTGAAGAATGAAGCTCATAGAGAATAAATTTGGTCGAAACTAGCACGAAATCGGACTCAGAACGTTGACCCATATGATCTCAAATAGTGACCCATATCCGTTTTTGGCAAATCATATAAGTTTTTCATGTACAAATAGCCTTCTGAGCAAAACGTAGGACGTCCTGCGCGTGGCGTAATTTTAGCCAAATTTCATCGTTTGGAGGGTCAAAACAGTGAAAAACGCCCAAAAATACTGCGATCAACAATCTGGTCAGAGTTAACAAATGAAAAAAAGTCAACTATTTCAGAATTTTGCCTATAAATAGAGCTTCAACCCTTTGAGAATTTGGGAGTTAATTTTGGAGTATTAACAATATTTTTGATATAATTTCGAGTTAATTCTATTTAGTTTTAAATTTTAGTTTTAGTTAATTAAGTAGTAGTAGAATACGGGGGAAGTCCCGCTTAGGTAGTTTTTAATCAAGAAAATTTTACTCGAATAGCTACTTTTAGTGGGAAGTCCGACCCGAATAGTTTTTAGTCAGGGGAAGTTCTGCCCGAATAGCTTTCAATAGGAAATCTCTTATTCGGGGGAAATTCATCTTTAGCAGGTCTTATTCGGGGAAAATTAGTTCTGCCTGAATAGCTATTTTGCGTCGAACTTTTGCTCAAATTTCGGGAATCAGAAATACGCGTTCGTCGATATAGGGCGCCTTTCTTGACTCTCTTTTATTTACATAATTCGTATTCATTTATATCTGAGTAGATTGATATCTAGGGGTGAATATTGTAAATGATAGTATTTTAATATATGGTTTCATATTTTGTTTATTCAATTCAAATTTCAATGTATGACTTGTTTTAATTTAGTATTCATACGTAATGCTTTTAAGTAGATGTTATGAATGCTTTACTTTTGTTTCATTAATATTATACTTGTAGGTAATATTATGAATGCGTTATTATCGTGCCATATAAATGTTTTAATCATGAATCTATAGGTTATACCATAGATTCTATGAAACTATAAGTTGTACCATAGTTTTTATCTGTAAGGTTAGTTCTTTAGTTTAGTTTGCTTTTTTGTACTTGGTTAAAATGAACTAAGTAGATTAACTAGGTCTATAGCTTTTAGCTTAACCGGGTGTATACTTGTAGCTTAAGCCTTTGGAGAATTAGATAAATTAGATACCGAGCCTATATTAATTGCCTCATTTACATGTTCAAACCCCTAAATCACCACCCCTCGTATTCAACTGTTAATTAGTTTAACTTAGATAATTCATTTAGTTTAATTTAGTTTACATTTTTGCACGTTACTTAAACCCTCTCTGCAAACCTGTCACTTAAGCGTTTTAATACTTTCACACTACTTCACTAACTTAACTAACGAGCTTCCCTGTGATATGATTCTGCACTCATAGCACACTACACTACGAAGATTCGTGCACTTGCCGGTATTTTAACTTGGTTTATTTTGCGCACAATTTAACGCACAACCCGATCGCATCACCTGGGTTTCAACCAGTGACAAGTTGGGAGGATCACGAGCTGAGTCAAGAGGGACAACGTAGAGATCGCGGACCTCCCACTTAGAATCTGAACTCATGTAAAAGTACTATTTGGTATATCTACAATTGAAAGGATTAACCCTATTTATAGATTTACAAAATAGTCTAAAAAATCATTACCCACTAAAAAAAGACTATCTAGTCAATAAACCAATTTAAAACTAACTAGTGTTTATTTAATAGAGTTATAATTCTAATCAAGTTTATCTTCTACCAAGGCCATCATAAAAACACAATAAAGAAAACTTCATTAACCTTATCAACAAATACACGCTAAATATGCAACAACGGCAAGCAACTGAGCAAGAGTTTCCACTAGGTCATCTACATAGGCAAGACAGAAAAATTGTGATGGTCAAGGAAGTCATTCCATGAGTGAAAAAAATATAAAATTTGCATGTTACCTCACGCGTGGGGAGAAAAATAAATAAATAAATAAAAATTTGTTTAAATAGAACTTGAAAGCAATCATTGAAAAATAAAGTGTTACAACAGAAAAGTAATACCTGCCTTAACCATTTCTCCTCTATTGAATCATTGAAAGTAACCTCGCATGAACATGAGGTTAAGTGCAATAATCAGATAACTACGCGACATAATAGCAGGACAAGTTAATTGAAAATAAAAATCAAGATTCGAAAGCAAATAACAATAATTAACATTGTCACTAATACAATGAGTGTACTCTAGAAGCATTCCATAACAAAGAGAAAAAAAAACTCAAATCCTAACATAACAATTACACTAAATCTGTAGAAATAAATAAAAAAAAACCAAAATCGAATGAAAATTAAAATTGAATTTTCAAACTATAACACCAATAGATTGAATCAGACCCAAGAACCAAAAATTAAGCAGAAAATTTGAACATTTTTAAACCAAAACAATAATAAATGAATCAAAAACATAAAACTAGACATTAAACAGAAAAATGGAACCATTTTAAACCAAAAATTGAACTCACATGTCCATAAATGCCTCGAGAAACACCGTACCATCTCCGATCATCCATCGAAAAATCACTGGGTTGTGCGCATAAGAGAGAACAGATAGATGATTTAAAAATTCTGTTAATAATGTGTGTGATATCAAATCTATATATACTGACCAGCATAACTTGAAATAAAAGAATTTGAGATTACTTGGGCGTAAAGAATTTGACAAAAAAAAAGGGCGGGGAAAAATTTAACGGTCAAATTATTGCTTGACCACAAAATAATTAAAATTTAACAACTAAAATTTTTCGTTAGATTGAAAGTCTGTTCTCAAATTGGAAGGATTTGTTAAGCAATTGACTTTTTTGTCCTTATGATGTGTTGTTCCAATTGTAGCCATATTGGGGTAAAAAATTTCTTATGTACATATCTTGATAAAGAAGTTAACTTTTGGGCTTATTTAATTGTTTATATCAACAATAAAATCACTAAATATGTGAGATTTAGCAACATATGATAAAAAACAAGAAAATCGAAAATATTTTATTCACTAATCAATGATTTAAATTTTTAATTCACAAATGAAGAGAGATTAAAAAAAATTTAAAACATTAAAAGCAATCTTTTATCCGTTGTTGTCAAGGACGGTAACCTTGATAAAGCTCGTCTGATGTAAATTGGCTTGTAATTTATGCTTAATTTCTGGTTTTGGGCCTAATACAAACTGTTGGTGTTATAGTTTGCAAATTTAAATTCAAATTTAGATTTTTTGAGTTCTACAGATTTAGTGTAATTGTTAGAGTTATGCTTTCAGATTGCACTCATTGTATTATTGACAATGTTAATTATTGTTATTTGCTTTCTAATCATGATTTTTATTTTTAATTAACTTGTCTGATTATTGCAGTTAACCTCATGCTCATGTGAGGTTACTTCCAATGATTTCAATAGAGGAGAAACGGTTGAGGTATGTATATAGTTTTTTTTATTTATTTAAAGGGAGGCCTAAGACCATACATAGGTAAGTATATAACTTTTATGTTGTAACTCTTTAGTTGGTTGCTTTCAAGTTCTATTTAAACTATTTTCTCATTTTTTTTTCACTTATAAGGTTGGTTAACTATAAAAAGGGGATATTTGTAATTGTAACTGTTTAACATAATTTATAACCAATACTAACCGAACTCTAATAGTTGTGAAAATTATTAACCATAAGGTAACCGTTAAATGTCCAAAATATTATTGATACTCATCCCTGTAACTGATTAATTTGAAATAAAATAAAATAAAAAATTAGTTTACAAAGAAAAGTAATTTAAAATTCAAAAATATTAAAAATTCAAATTTAAAATTAAAAAAGTCTAAAAATGAAATGAATCAAAACGTATAAACAATAAGATGACAAAGTTTAAATTAAATTGCATAATCATACAATATCAATTATATGATAATTAAAAGAATACTACTGAATGAACAAACATGAGTTTAGAATTGTAATTTTTAGGAATTAATTTTATTAGGTTAATATATATATATATATATATATATATATAAATAAATATGTGTTGTATAAATCAGTAATCGAGTTTCGAAATTTAGGTTTTTTAATGTCTAAGAGAAATATCTAACAGAGTAATCGTTAGTTACGCTTTTTAAAAGTAAAAATTATAACAAATACTCTATCAATTTTATTATTCAAATTTAAACCCTACGCATTATATTATTCCTACTTTTTACACCACTTGCTCTTTGCAATTTCTTTAACGACCCAACTTATAGAGTGCCAATTGCAGGGTTATTAACACAAATAGTCCTTTATCTTTGCCTCCTGTGCCAACTAACTCTCTTATCTTTCAAGTGTGACAAAATGGTCCCTGATCTATTCCTGTAGCAATGCCGTTAGTCCTTTTGGTAAAAAATCATCTAAATTTTAACGGGAAGTGACACTTGCAGTCACGTGCCATTTTTTGCAGGGGTAATATCGTCCCTTCACATTATCAAATATTTAACCCTTCAACGTTTTCACCTCAATCGTTGTTCAATTTGGGGATTTTACTTGGGGTTGTTTTTATCTTTTACTTCTTCACTCTTTGGCTAATGCACATCAGCGACAATTTTAGATGGCTAACACCGATCAACATAAAAAATACGGTAAGTGATTATTCGATTTGTCTTTTTTTTTGTATGATTTCTTTCTTTGGCACAAGCAGACACCCTGTCCTTTTTTTGTATGATTTATTTCTTTTATACAAGCAGACACCCGACCAAAATATTGTCTTTTTGTCTCTGATTTCAATCTGCCTTTATTCGCTATTATATGCCTTTATTCACTTTATTCACACTTTTCAATCTGCCTTTCTTTTTTTTTCGCTATTATTTCTTTGTTTGTCGTATGGTGTCTTTTTTTAGTTAGCATGTTGTCTCCATATATGCCTACATTTTGATTATTTTGTTGTTTCTTTTGCTTAGAATATTTTACTATAAAGCTGCATTATGGTGGTGAATTTGAAGAGTCAGTTAATCAACACTGTATTGGTGGAAAGATCAAATTTGTTGACAACTGTCATTTTGATATAATGTCTCTGTGTGTATTGGACAAATATGCTAGTGATTTACGGTATGAAGCTGAAGCAAAATTCTACTATTTAATCCCTGGCATGAGATTAGATCAAGGTTTGGTTTTGATAGGAAGTGATACTGGGGTACTAGATATGTGTAGATTCAGAAAGAAGAATTAAATAGTAGATGTTTTTATGGTTGGGAAGACTGCTAATATGAATGAGAGTCAAGTGACAGTAGATTGCCTTGAAAACCAAAAAAGAAAAAGAAGGGTAAAGACATTACCCAAAAGAGTTGACAGGGCTACTATTATAGCAAAGATGAAAAGAAAACTATATGAGTCAGAAATTGATGATGATAACCCGTGTGACTCTGATAATGATAAATGTGAAGGTGCTAGTCTCCATGATAGTGTCTACGAGTTAAGTGATAATGAGGATGACAACCAATGTCATAAAAATATTGAGAAGAATGTTGAAGGGTCAAAACCAAATAGTGCAAAAGATATAAAAAATGATGCGGGGAATTTAGAGGACTTCTTATTTACTGATGATATTGAAATAAATGTGCAGTGTAGTGAAGAATCATCAGAGTATTCTTTTGATGAATATCTGAGCAGTTTGGAATGTAGTTCAGATGAGGATGGTAAAAAGGTGAAGAAAGACAGATTTAAGAGATACATGCCTCAAACTGATAAGCATGACCCTAGGTTTGAGTTAGGCATGTCCTTTAGTACTGCAGAAGAGCTTAAAGAAGCTGTCAAAACACATGGTATTGTAAAGTGCAAGGATGTAAGGCTTGTAAAGAATGATAAAGATAGGGTTAGGGCAAAGTGTTATGGGAAAATGTGTCAATGGTTTTTATATGCCCACTTTGCGAAAGAGGATGCTTCATACCAAATAAGAAGCCTTCAAAACAAACACAAATGTGGTGATGCAGTGAACCATAAGAACTTATCTTCTAAATATTTGAGCAAGCTATACCTAAATAACATTAGGTTGAACATGTATCCAAGTGTTCCTGATTTCCAAACTAAGGTTCATAATGACTTCAAGGTTCATGTTTCAAGGAGGCAGGTGTATAAGACATTGAATTTGGCTAGAGTAGTGATTGAAGGGAAATACAGAGACCAATATAAGAAATTATGGGATTATTGTGAGGAGATTAGAAGAACACATCCTGGATCAACAGTGGGAATGGATACTGAAGTAGATGAAGAAACAATGGAAAAAAGGTTTAAGAGGTTGTATATATGCCTTGAGCCTTGTAGGAGAGGCTTCTTAGAGGGATGTAGACCTGTAATTGGGTTAGATGGTTGTCATCTTAAAGGGCCACATCCTGGAGTACTGTTGACTGCTGTTGGATTAGATGCTAACAATTGTATCTTTCCAGTTGCCTATTGTGTTGTTGAGGCTGAGAATAAAAGTTCATGGAGCTGGTTTTTAACTTTTATAGTACAAAATTTAGAGATTGCAGATCAACAAAAATGGGTGGTGATCACTGATAAACAAAAGGTACATTTATTGTATTTATGTTTATCTCATTTATAGATTGTGTTAAGTTATTTACAATATTTTTTTGCTCATTTTAGGGTCTTTGCCCTGCCATTAATGAACTTATTCCATGTGTTGAGCATAGACACTGTGTGAGACATCTTTACAACAACTTCAAGAAGCTGCATGGTGGAATAATATTGAAGGAAATGATGTGGAAAGCTGCTAAGGCCCCGCTTGTGCAATAATTCATTGCTACAATGGAGGACATAGAAAGGTTAGTTTTGGACTAGGTCACATTTTCGGACTAGTCCAAAATGTGATATTTTATTAAACAATTTGTGTAAGAGTTGGAATGTTGCTTTGTTGGAGGCAAGGTGTGATGCCCGAGATTTCACCATTGCATTTAATAATTGTTGCACGCATATCCATGAACATTATTTATGTACATTATTTTAAATTCTCCTTTAATTGTAATTAGCTACTATTCATAAGAAACTTTGATTTTATAATTTTGCTAGGTCCCGTTTCATATAGAAAGAGACTCGGAAGTTGAAATTTTGGGTTTTAGATTTCGGGAGATAGTGTTTGAAAATTGAATTCTAGTATCGTTAGGAATAGTAAATGTGGTAGACAATTAATTCTTGACTTTTGTTAGCTTATAGTTGATTTGGAACATTTTATTTGATGTCTTGCAAAGAATAATGACCTTTTAGCCTACACCACTTAAAACCACACTTAGTATATATATTTCCAACACTCTATACTTAGTCAAAATAACACCAAATAACACTCCAAAAAGCCTCATAGAAGCCGGCATTTCACTGTAGCAGCAGGGGAGATTTTGTAATTTTTCTTCAATCCTTGCTCAAGAATCTTTAACCTAGGCCTAGCTCCACCTTTCCTAAGGTCCCCTTTACCATCTTCAAAGCTCCTAGGTGAGAGAGTGCATCATTTTTGCTAAGTTTAAGTTTATGTCAAGTTTTTAGAATTTTCAGATTTTGCTATTTAATGCCATAAATTGCTTGATTCTTGCTAGATATAGTATTATTACATGCTAGAGAACATCCTTATGCATTGGTATAACTTAGAACCAAATTTTTTTAGCATGAATCACTTGAGGAAGATGATAAATAGTACCGAAACTAGGGTTCTGAAAAAAAATTGCAATTTAATTCGATTCGAGGCTTCTAGTACTTGCTAATTAGGTCCTTGAACATGGGAAAAATATTCGTTATACTTGTCATGTGAAAATTTTGAAAATTTTGATCAAAGTAGGCTACTTTAATTAGGGATTTCGGGGTTAACTCGAATCCGGGCACGTTTTGAGGTTATAACTAGTCTTTATTATGTATTGAGGCCTTAGAGGTGCCCTCGTTTCGCTTGTTTGGGTGCTGGGTTAATACTTATAGTGTAAAACCACAAAGAGGCAATTTCGGTGTTTCCAGGTTCTTGAAATCTAGGCTATGATTTAGAGGTTCTAGATGATGGTTATAGGTGTCCTTGGATTAATTGGATAGCCCCCTTGCTTTACTTGTACTTGAATTCTCGGTAGGAAGCTAAATAGCCTAGTTTAACAAAGGAGAACTCGGGGCTTTCATGCTTAGACCTTGAACTAGCACTTCTACTTGCATATCTTGCCTTATTTTGTCAATATATAGCATTTGTGAGCTTATTATGAGGTTCGTGACCCTTGGTTACATAAATGTTGAAGTAGAGTTATTACATGCCTTGCTTAGCTAATTAGCTTAGCTATTTTGAAGAATATATGAATACAAAGTGTTGTTGCTAGTTATATTTGATAGATTACAAGGATTGGTTGTTGTGTTGTTGTTGATGAAAGAAGGTTTTGTATTGCATGTGAGATGTTTTTTGATATGCCTATAGGAGAGTTAGTTAGCTTATCAACTAGAATACAACTTAATCAAGTGAGGTATACAAGCTAAGCAAAGTGTTAAAGAGTAAGTAAAATTCGGATAGTGCACTGCCCCTGTCTTTCGAATCTCTTTTTGACCTAGTAAACGTGCTCGAAACTTAAGTAAATTTAAGCGGCAGCTAGATTAGGCAGTTTAGTGCAAATGTTGATTTCTAGAGCTAAGGCAAATTCTAACGTTTTGATCCTCTGATTTAAGCATTTTAGAAATGTGTCTGAAAATTGCTGGTGCAGGAGCAGTTTGCGCAGTTGCACGAAAAAGGTCGTAACTTGTGGAATTTAGATCTTAATTGAGTTCCTCTTGAGGCTAAAGTCATCTACACTTGAAGAGTTATGTTTATACATAAAAATCAGTCAGTTTAGAGGTATATAGCATAGGTAATTGAATTGATTAAGTTAAGCCTCTGTTAGAGAAATTGGAAAATATTTTAGTGATATTTTAGGGTTTTTGTGCAAAGTTGATTCTAGGATTGATTCGATGCTATCTATATGTGCTATAGGTTCTAATGAGCATAGATTAGTAATTATATGTGATTGGCTTGATTGGAACTTTAATAAACTTTCATAATTAGCTTAGAATTCAAAGGGACTTTATCCGAAAAGTGAATCCGAGTGGAATCTAATGATGTAGATAGTATTTATTAGGTGTGGTAGTGCTTAATGCACCTTTATGACGCTAATTGGAGGGTTGGTTAGAGTACTTGTAGTTCAAATGCACTATGGGGCCTTCGGGGCTTTTGAGCTTATCATAGCTAGAAAATGGGTTTTCTTGACACCAAAGGGTATCATAAAGTATCATTAGAAGGGTTGAAGAGCTTGTTTAGGAATGTTGAACCTATTGTTTCGTTTATAAGTCAAATAGCTTTAGTAGTCGAGGGGATGTTGAACGAAGTGTTGACCAGACAAGTTTTGAGTGTTCATATAGCCATTTCGGGGTTTTTTAGTAAGTGCGGTACAATTCTAATCTTGATTGGATGAATGGTTTAAGTTGTTGTAGTTCAAACGAACAAAGGGCCATTTCGGGGTTTTGTAGTAAACGTGGATTAAAGTGGGGTTTCGTGTGATTTAAATGCATCATAAAGTGGCTAGTATTGAGTAGTGAAATCATATTTCAAGTAGCATAGCTCGTTTGGATGTGGTAGCTTGAGAAAGTTAGAGAAATGAATAGTATTTTATTGAGTTTTGTGACTTTGGTTCAATTGATGGTTTTGGTGCTTGCATTGGATGTCATAAGTGCTAGATTGACTAATTTGATGCTTGGATGTATTATAGTGTGGGTTGAACTTGTGGAGAATTGATTGGTAGTAAAGTGGCCTTTGATGGTTTTGGGCCGTAAGTGTGTTTATGTGCTATGAAAAGTTTGGTTATGGTTCCTAGGTGATTGTAGAGTATTTGGAGTGCTTATAATGTATCTTAGTTGATAGATGGTTAGTTCTATAGCTCTAAGATATAAAGGGCTTTTGAAATGAAGTTGGAATTTGATAGTTAGTGAATTGAACTTGTAGGTATATTGATAGCTTTGGACCTAGTGGTTTGCATTCTTGATTATATATTGATGGTGTAGATTGATTCTTATGTGTTAAGTGGTGTGTTTAACAAGATTATGGAGTAACCTCGTGGTTATATGACTTGTCTAATAGCTGGAAAAGGTAAAAGGAGTTTTGATACTAAGTGTTGATCCTAGTTTAGAGTGAACTTCCTTGGTGATTAATTAGTGATTGCGGATGCCTATTATGTTAATTGAGTGAATGGATTAGAGTATGTGATGATTAGTAATGATTCTTGGAGAATGCTAAGAGTATAAGCATGAGAATGAGGAGAATAGTTATCTAATCGGAGGAGTGGAAGTAATTGAAGTGAGTAATAATATGACTTCAAATAGAGTTAGATTATATTTTGATTGGAGATGATAAGTTATGTTAATGGTTATTAGGTTAATTTTGAGAGATAATGGTCATGCTTAGTATGGATTGAATTAATGGAATCCTTGGAGTGTTTAAATGAGTGATTATGGTGATAGTTTAGATTGAAATTGTGAGTTTAATTGCCTAAGTATAAATGTAGCTTTTAAGTGAATCATTGAGCTAGTATTGATTGATAGCAAAGAATGATTACTGGAACTTGGTATTGATTAGAGTTATGAGCTAAAGTAGTAGTTGCTAGAAATATTGCTATCTTGGAGGTATAAGAATAGTTAAATGTCTTTGATTCGAATGTGTGTTAAATGTTTATTGATTGCTATCGTGAATTGAATTGCATGTTTCACTTCTTATGCAAATGGTTGATTGTATTATATTATATTAATTGAAGGGATTTAATGCATTCGGAGGGTATTGGAAGGGGTTCTTGGCTGAATTCTCACAGGTTTGGTTTTAAATGTGAGGGATACATGTTAATTGATTTATCATTATGTATTATATTGATTATTGTATAGTTGAAAAGTAATGAGCTATTGTATTGAGATAGAACATGTTTCAAACTAAATTGCTTATAACTGCTTATTGGTTTATGTGACTTATTAAATTGTTTTGATTACTGTTATATTAAGTGCATTGCATCGTGGTTGCGCAATCATTTGGGCATGGTAGTGTCGGGGAAGCCGGCCGGCATCAGGCTTGCCGGTATACCTCGGCTACCATGGTTTCCAGTCCCTCTCTCGCCTGGTCCGGAGATTGCCAGGGAAAGTTGGGTCGTAGGATTCGGAGTACATCCGGAGTACACCTACTGGAGTGTTTGGGGTTATGCCGACAGATTGAATGAGTTCGTGGATCAAGGTTCGTGGATTGAAGAATTGGAGTGATAAGGGCTAGTGATTGTATCCTTTTTAAAGTGTAATATTGAAATTGATAATGTTTGTTCCTTTATTGTTTAATGTTATTGTTATTATTTATTGTTCAATGGTTGCATTGCACAAATCCTCATATAAATGTTTCCTGTATATTGTTTCGCCTCCCTCACTGGGTATACATTATTTGTATACTCACTTCTCATTATGAATCTTTTAGGTTATAGCCAAAGAAAGTGAAGTTCGTGCTTGAAAAGATGCATACGTGTAATGTGGCGTGGAGAGCGAAATGTTGAAAAGATGTTCTTTTATCGGATTGTATGTGTTCAATGTAGAAAATAATGTATTCATGTTATTTAAATCTTTAGAGTGATAGGTTAACATAGATTATGTAATAGGATAATATAGTTTAATTTTTATGTATGTTTGTAGTTGTTTAAAGAAAAGAGTTAGGATACTCGTGGAACTTGTAAATCTATATTTATGGTGTAAACTTGTTGTGAACCAATGCTCGGATGGCCTTGAGGAATTGTGATTGTGTTGGACACAATATTGGTCCATTTATATGTTGTGTGCAGGTAAACTATTCGTCCCATAAACAGGGGAGACTCCGTCAGTTTTCCCTGAGTTTTGTGACCGGGCTCGGATTTGGGTTAAGTATAGCATGGTTATTAGAGCTTCCGGTCTCAAGAGGGATCGGGACGTTACACAAGGGATAAGTCTATTCTTGTTATGTTAGAAATGATTAGGATGTACTTGATGGTGAAGATGCAAAACAGGAGAGAATGGATGCAAAATTATGATGGCCATGTTTGTCCGAAAATATGTAAAATTCTGAACAAAAGAAAGGAGGGATGTGGACCATGGAATGCTACATTTGCTAGGGAGAATAAATTTCAAGTTAGGTGTTTCGGTATAGAGCAATATGTTGTTGACATGAATCTGAAAAGTTGTACATGTAGGGTTTGGGAGCTGACAGGTATCCCTTGTGTCCATGCAATAAGTGCAATGGCATATTTGGGTTTTGAAGCTGAAGACTATGTACATGAATGTTACACCAAGGATGCCTATTTAAGAGCTTATACCCCAGTAAAAAATCCCATTAATGGACCTCAGTTATGGCCCCAAACTGGTTTTCCACCAGTACTTGCACCAAAAAATCACAAGCTACCAGGAAGACCAAGAACATGTAGAAGAAAAGAGCCTAGTGAATTGCAGAAAAAGACAAAGTCTACTTCAAGTAAGAAGAGTAAGGAAAAGTTGGGTAGGAAAGGTTTGAAAGGAAATTGTACACTTTGCAAACAATTAGGTCATAACAGGAAGAAGTGCCCTACAAGAGGAGATGACTCCAATATTGCCATGTCTTCTCAACAATCTGAAGGCAATATAAATATGAGTTATGTGGTTGAAAATGGTCCAACAGATCTTGAAAATATCGTGGGTGCAAATGCAAGTGAAGAAATTGAAGAAAATCTAAGTATGACATATCAAGATCTTTCTGCCCAAGTGGATATAGCCAATGGTTACGATACTTCTAATGCTAATAATATGTCTAATGTGCAAGTGCATGACATTCGGACATGCCCTACAAGAGGAGATGACTCCAATGTTGCCAATACTTCTAATGCTACCAGTGTGAAGAGGAGATGCAGTATTTGTTTGAAGTATGGGCATGACATTTGAACATGCCCTACAAGTGTCGCAAAAAATAGAAGAAAGACAAAAGCTACTGGTTTTGTTACTTCAACAAAGAATCATCCTTCACTTACACATGTGGTATGTACATGTATTCTTTACTTGTGTCTTTTATTTATCGTGTATATCTAATTTTATTTACTAATCACTATTTTGAGTAACCCTAAATGCAGGCCAATAGTGTTTCGCATCCACCACTAGAAGCCAAAAGACGACCTTTTATACCTGCTGGATTAGGAGTCTACATAAGAGCTCCTACTCAATTTCCATCATATGGTGCATCCAATTTGAAGCCTGTTTCTTATTCATGGAAAGGGCAGAGATGTTTAGGTCTAGGCTCTCGTATTGGCGCTACTTTGGGTGATGAGGTTGCTACTTCCACTTCTCAAAAGACAAATCAATCTGCTGCAACAAAGAAATGATTTTAGAGTTTTGTTTAATGATGTTTTTGGTGCAACATCCATTTTTTGTACTTTTTAATGGATGTTTGGTATATAGTTCAGATTCTAGTTTGAATGTTACACATTCTTATGATGTTGTTTTTGGATACTTAAGGATGTTTAGTCAGCCGTTAAGTTATATGTCTTGATGATTTGCTTATGTAACTGACATATTGGATCAGATATTTTCTAGATTTTCTTAGTGTTTATATGATACATGAATTTATCTCAGTTATATGTCTAGATGATGGTCATTGATGCTTATGTATATTTACAACTGTAGGTTGACCAACACAAACATTCGCAATTCTAGTCCACCAGAATAACTACTAAATAACTTGCATTAACCGGATAAAGTACAATTGCACAAGAAAATTTTGAAGTAAAACTTTACTTCAATATTAATTTAACCATGAAAAGGCCAGAGATGCTAATAAAATACCAGGAAGACCAAGAACATGTAGAAGAAAAGAGCCTGGTGAATTGCAAAAAAAGAAAGGTTCTACTACATGACATCAAAAAGCTAACAAAATACAACCCAACTAAAGCTAACAAAATACAACCCAACTACTACATTATAAGCTTCGAACCAGGATTACCACTATAAAAAATATAACCAAGATTAAAACGAACATTATTGTAATCATTTTGTACAATTTTTTCAGCTTTATGCACAACATGCACATCTCTGACTCCTTCCTGTTCAGGGATCTCAACAATCTAGGGATGATATCCTTGCTTCGCTCACACATAGGTGGATCTATCTAGCAAAAAACCTACATGATTCTCCAATGTTATACTTCGCACAACCAATAAACCTCCTACCTGGATTACTATCAGTCCAAGACGTGACCAGCTTGCTTGCGACACCATAGTAGCACCTTGCTTCCATTCTTCACGATGTGTGTTGGTTGTTGGAGATATGGAGGCAACCAAGGTTAAATGAAGAAGAAATGCATACTGGACACTCAATGTAGGGTGTTAAATATCTAATAATGTGAAGGGACGATATTACCCCTGCAAAAAATGGCACGTGACTGCAAGTGTCCCTTCCCGTTAAAATTTAGACCATTTTTTACCAAAAGGACTAACGACGTCGCTATAGGAATAGATCAGGGACCATTTTGTCACACTTGAAAGATAAGGGAGTTAGTTGGCATGGGAGGCAAATATAAATGACTATTTGTGTTAATAACCTGCCAATTGTACTAGCATGCACTAGTGTTTATGTTTTTAAGTGATATTATTAATTACATACTTGGAATTAAAGTAAGGCATTAAATATTTACTTTGCCATCAAGTAAATAGTAAATGCATCAAACATTTACTTTGTCATCAAGTAAATATAATCACTTTATATAAATATATATATATAGCAATCACAGTTTTTTTCATGTCATGTCTTCTCTGCTCTTTCAGTCCTCCACTAAAACATACACACACACACACACAGAGTCTCATGCTCCTCTTTTCTCTCTCTCATTCATCTCTTTCTTTTTGTGGTAGTTGGTTGTTCTCGTAATGAGTCGTGAAGCTTGTGGACATAGGTGAGAAAATCGAGCAAAAAGCACACGTAAGTACAATTATATATTATGTTACGTTGATATCTATTCGGGTAATTACATTATGTTAATATCTTTTTTGAATGATGTTTTATATTGGTATGATAATAATTTTCTACCATTTTTTACTTTTTTTTTTCTTCCTACAATTGTATATTGTTGTTCAAAGTTCTTGATCAGTAGTTGCTAAAATCCATTGTGCTATCTTTAAGTTAGATTTTTTGTTAAAAATTCTTGTTCGGATTATATGTTGACTACCTTGATTAAGTAAAATTGTTTTTTTAAAAAAAAAAAATTCAAGTATTGATGTCTATATATATATATATATATATATATATATTTTATGGTGAATTTTTCGTTTTGGTTTACTTTTGCAGCATTTTGTAGCAATTTATACATATGACTAACTGAGAATCTGCTTTTGAACAATACCAAATGTTTGTATAGGATTTGATTTACTATAATAGGCCTATAATTGATATCCATTCTACAAATTAAGGTCTTGTTGTGTGGGAGGAGAAATATTTTTTCACCCTTATAGTCGGAACTAATTAGGAATAGTATCTTGAAGTGTTAGCATTAATATAGTGCAATCAAAATGGCATTATTAATTGGATTTTGAGAACCCCTTGTATGGTTAGATTTAGATAGTGGAAGAGAGGGATGGGTTTTACAAGGATGGTTTGCGATGCCATTATCATCCGGATCCTAGTTTTTTGTTGGAAGGTGTTAAACATTTGAATGCTAGAAATTAGTTTTTCTGTAGCATACATGTATGGAGAGCTCAAGATAATTTTTGATTAACAAAAAGGTTAGTTCATTTGGACAAAACAGTTCCTCTGCAAGTCAGTTATTAGAACTCAGCAGATTCTTAAGAAGTTTAGTGAATTTTATGATGTCAAACATCATTAGACTCATTTTTCAGTTGTCTAATATGCAAGGGAACACTCAATTTGATTTTTTTATTTTTTTATTTAATTCTTATTGCCCGCTTCTCTTCTAAAGATCTTAATTCGTAGTTATGACGTTCTCCATTAGTAAGAGAAATTCAAATTATAAGCAGATGCTATAAGAATTAGTGTTTGGAAAGTTCTTTTCCTACTCTTTGTTTTGTATTTTTAAATTTGGATTTCAGTTTAGATATGTCATATTTGAAATTCAATTGCTTCTTCTATAGTAAATCATCAGACAATCTCATACCATCATGTGAAGCATTTGCTGCTTATAGATATTCAATTTTGTTTTGTACTTTTAAATATTTATTTCCATCTCGATTTAAATTTCGATTCGTCATATTTGAAATTCAATTGTTTCTTCTATAGTAAATCATCAGGCTGTCTCGCATTATCTGGTGAAGCATTTTGCTGCTTACTAGTTTTCTGAGATTTAAAGATCAAAGGAGAACTAAGTTTTGTTATACAATTCAACTAAGTTGTTTCATCCTGGTCATCTTAGATTTGTCCTTATTGGTGTAGCTCAAGACTTAATGGACTAATATTTTCTTGTTTCGTCCCCCCCTTTCCCAGTGTGGTTGCGGATCCTTCACAGGTAATGTAGTTCTAACAGCCAAAAACTTCCTGCTACTCCCATTAAAGGTATTTTGAGTAGTTTTATTTTCTGTTTGGATGTAATATATTTGTCTGGTTTTTGAAGCAAAAACCTGCAGAACAACAAATTTGACAAGGAAATTCGTGGATGATGTTTGCATGTCATGAAGCTATAAGTTGCACTTTAAGTGTTTGAGGTAAGCCTAAATAATCTAGAAAAAAAAAAACGGAACTCCTCAAATAAGCTATAAGCTGATAGAGAATCCATTCACTTATTAAACTTTCTTTTTCCATAACTATCTTCAATTCCTGCCATAAAAAAAGAAAAAAAGAAATTGAGAAACTTATGGAAAAGTTAGAATGTCGAAGTGTGGTTTTAATTACATGTAACCTAGAAACAACTTTCTGCCATAACTAACTTTCTGCTTTACAATATTTTGTCGCCTAAATTGCTTTGTATGTTTCAGTGTTTAACATATAATTTGTTCTTGAATTTAAATCTATCCTTTCAGAGTTTTGACTTTATTACTTTCTTTGGTTTTAGCCTTTCCTTCTGAAAGGTTAGGAAGAGTTCTTGTCACGCTCCAACTCGACCCCTCCTACGATCAGTCAGGACGCAACAAAATTTCGGCAGTATAACGATAATAATTAGGACACCGAGGCTCTATACCAACCTCTTCGCAACTCATACAACCAACTCCACAAACAATTCAACAATTAAACAAAACAATCACAATATACATTAAACATTCTTTTACCATTGTATCCATAAGTTATATGCCCCCGTTCCAACATCATACATTTACTATATAACATGCATTTCCCAAAATAGATTATAACCAATTTAGTAGCCTAATCACTTTCCAAAACAAGACTACTAAACTAGCAACATTTAATCCATTATCTTTACAACATCTTATACATCATAAACTTCTAAGTAAATACAAACCAACTAGTTTTAATATACAAGATAACAAAAGAGTACAACATCAGATATCAAGGACAAGACTCTGGCACATAGGACTCGTCCATATATGGCACATTATCCTCTTCTGGAGGCACGTACCCGTAATCTGGATCGGTAACACCTGTGTGCATACAATAATTGAGAGTGAGCTCATATAAAACAAGCCCAGTGAGGATTCGACAGATCTCTAATAGTATTTACTATACTCCTTGGAAATCATCCTTTGAGCAGTAAACACATAATAATCATCAATAACAATATAAGCACATTAGTTATAATGACCAATTAATAAAGGATACTCTAGTTGGTGTAGCTCCAAACGCCATCACGATCTCAACCATTCTTCTTATAACTCCCCATTACTCACGCACGTGAGGTACCTCTCTAGCCCCTCTCTCCATGGCACCTCCGCCCATGCGAGCTGGGGGTAGCCTATGATAGTCATGCCGTTTTCAACCTAATAGCCCGAGAGGTGGCACACACATACCAAGACTCATGACAATAATAATAAACATTCATATCTCAAGAGGACAACCTTTCACGTTGACTATCTCCCGGCTCATCAATAATCAATTATCACAGGAGAACAACAAAGTAGGTTGCCTATCTCCCGGTTCATCAATAATCAATCAATAATCATCATTTCAACAACATAACAACAACTAGTCAAATAGGAAACAAACAACTAAGTTAGATGATAAAGTACGTCACCCAACTTAACATGCATTAACCACACAACCAAACCCTAGTCTAACCAACAACAATTCACAATTCAATTACTCAAATATCACCCAAACATCCAAATGCATAATTCAACATTTTAAAGAAAGACAACCAATCTTCTAAAAGTCATAACTTACATTTTACTAATCCAAACACCTCCAAACTAGTTTCTATCGCTCACCCACTCAATCAACTACATTAGCCCCCTCAGAAACCAACCATAATCCATCTGAATCATGCCCAACAACCCTAAAACCTCAATGCACCATGGCTGAGATTTTCGGACTTTCACCACGACATCGCAATCAAAATTTCGGCATTACAACATTACTCTCACGTATTTAACAAACTTTTACAAGCTAACAGCAATCGATTCCAACAATTCAATTTTAATACCCGAAAAATAAAAATTCATGCTACAACTGTTCAAAACTTATATAAATACACATAATCAATCCTTATCATCTACTGAGCAATAATATAACATCAATTTAACATTTCAATGGCTAAAAATTCGATTATATGAATTAACATAAAAATGACAGTTTGAGATCTAGATTTTTTCTCTCACCTTTGATGCAAACTAAGGCTAGAAATAGGTAGAATGGATGTCCAACAAGCAAAATCAAGCTTTGAATGAAGTGATTTAGACTCGAATTGCAAAATCTATGTGAAAAATGATTTGAAAAACCTTGAAAATGTCTTCTTTTTGCTTCCCTTTGGATTTTTGGTAATGTGTGTGTTTTGTGAGTGTGTTTGCTTTGTTTTTAATGTGTGTTGGTGATATATTAGCTCAAGTCAACAAAATATAAAAGTCAAAGTTGATTTTCTTAGTCTTTTAATTAGTATTTTTAGTCTTTTAATTGTTTTCTTGACTATTTTTGCTCACCCAAATGCAATTAACACTTAGACTATTTTTGAGTATTATATTTTAGGTGACAAAAAATTTCATACGTATACATTATCACCCAACTCAGTTAAAAACTCGATTTTTGTAAAAGAAGATGAAAAGTCATATTATTTGTTTTCAAATATCTTTTGAATGCATAATTAATCTAAAACCATTTAATTCCACATATAAATACATTTATATTAATATATACTAGGTCAACGAAAGTCAATGCAAGAATCGGGTTTAGAAAAAATCACTATTTTGCTCAAAAATACTACTTTTCACCCGAAAAGTCTATTTAAATTTCTATTCCGTTTCATAATAATTTTTTATCAAACATGCCTCTATTAATAACAGAGGACTAGGTTTTAAAATGTTTAAAACACCCGTGTAAAAATTTTAGCGGACAGGTGTTCAAAATACTATTTACAAAAATCATCGATAAAATTTCTGATGCCGTTTTTTATAAAAATTTCATGAATGCACACATAGCATGTATTAGGAATATAAATCACAAAATTAACACGTTCTAACTCATATAACACATAAACATGTCAAATCATACAAATCAAGATAAAGAAGAAAACTTGGGTTTTACAGTTCTTTTTGTTTCCCTATTGAATACTTTTCACCTTTTCTACCTAATATGTTCTTTGAAGTGTTAAATCTGAGTTATTGTTGTTCTATAACATTAGGCTTTTTAAAAGTGTCAAGTGGTGATTTTTTGACACAACAATTGTAGCTCAAGTATCTTTTTTCATACTATGGTGGTTTACTAGTTACGCTATATCCAAACTTCTTTAACTCATGAGTTGATAATTTTTATAATGACAATTAGATCTAAATGCAAGTGTTTTTTTTTTGCAAAGTAAATCAAAATGCAAGTGTCAAATAGTAACCTCTAACCACAAAATTACATAAAAATTATTTTTTCATGGTGAAATTTTTCTTTCACATAAATGTTCACTTTTAAGTATATAAATCAAGTCCAACCCTTTGTTATGTGGACAAATCAACTAATCTTGCAAGAGTCCTTAAAAAAGATCCATGCAAGCAGCATACCAGGACTTCACCAATTTTTTGCTGGGGCTATTTTGTAAGAGTTTATTGACTGCACAATCACCTTGAGGTGCTGTATATTGTATTTATAATAGACTGTTACAACAGAGATTACATGTGATATGTACAAGAGTAATAGAACAGAGAGAGAAGTTTAACTTAGAGTAGGAGTCTCAAGTTCAAATTGTTGCTAAGGCTCCGTAATATCTGACTACCTTAATACCCCCTTGCAAGATGAAGGAGGAGCGAACACCTGAAGCTTGTCACGCATAGACAGAAACCATGGTTTGTATAGCAGCTTTGTGAACGCATCAGCTAGTTGATTAGTAGATGCTATATATCGAAGTTGAAATGTCCCATCTGCAACACGTTCGTGCACAAAATGAATGTCGATTTCAATATGTTTACTTCATGTATGTATCACTGGATTTGTAGCCATATAAATTGAACTTATGTTATCACACCAAATAACTGGCGGATGAGACAACTTGAGTTACAAAAATTGCAATATATGAAGAACCCAAAGAAACTCTGAAACTAAGAATGCAAGGGCGCAATATTCTGCTTCCGAACTGGACTTAGAAACTGTGGGTTGCTTTTTCGAGCACCATGACAAAAGATTAGGACCAAGATAAATCGCATACCCAATGGTAGAATGACGAGTATGGGTGCACCCTGCCCAATCCGCATCATTGTATCCAGTGAGAGCGATGCTTGAAGTAGGTGCCAACTTGAGACCATGCTGGATTGTATGTTTGACATAACGGAGTATCCGTCTGGCTGCTACAAGGTATGGCTGACGAGGGGAATGCATAAATTGGCAAACAGAATTAACTGCATAAGAAATGTCTGGGCGAGTCATAGTTAAGTACTGTAAGGCACCCATTAATTTTCTGAATTCAATTGGGTCTGAAAGAAGTTCCCCATCGTGGGCATTTAATCGCATGCAAGACATTAATGTAGAAACAGGCTTCGAACCTTCCATGCCAAATTGATGTAGCAATTGTAGGGAATATTTGGTTTGAGTTAAGTACATGCCTGAACCATAGTTTCTTACCTCCATACCAAGGAAGTAATGAAGTGGACCTAAGTCCTTCATGTCGAAAGCACACGACAATGCAGTAAGAAAGTCTGCAATACATTGCAAGGAGTTTCCGGTGATAATAATATCATCTACATAAATCAGAAGAATGATGGTGTGCCTTTCAGAATGATGGACAAAGAGTGAGGCATCATAATGAGAATGAACAAATTGATTGGAAAGAAGAAAATTGCTGAATTTCTGGTACCATGTCGGGGGGCCTGTTTTAGGCCATATAAAGATTTCTGAAGCTTGAAAACATAATCCGGATGTGTGGCATCGACAAATCCCTGTGGTTGGTACATATAGACGGTTTCCGATAGATTGCCGTGTAAAAAAGCATTCTTGACATCCAATTGTCTCAAAGGCCAATTATTTGAAAGTGTCAAAATAAGAATCAATCGAATTGTACCAGGCCGCACTACTGGACTAAAAGTTTTGCCATAATCTCTGCCAGGCTATTGATTGTATCCTTTGGCTACTAATCGGGCCTTATATCGTTCCAAGGTCCTATTCGATTTCTGCTTTATTTGGTAGACCCACTTACAACCAATGATGCTCATGTTCGATGTAGAAGGAACCAATGTCCATGTCTAATTTTTTATGAGGGAGTTGAATTCGTCAGCCATAGTTGCTTGCCAATTAGAGTCGCGATTCGCCTGACTAAAACATGTAGGCTCCGAGGGTAGTGTAGTGATAGTGGAGAGAAGACACTGAGAAATAGGATATTTGGTGGTTAAAAGAACATGAGGACGATGCGTCCCATCCATGGTTCTAGTCACCATGGGATGAATACGTGTATCGGGAGGTAGAGGAGTTTCAAGAGGTGTGGTTGAGGACACAGGAGGTTCAAGCTGCGAATGAGATGAATTATCGAGTGTAGGCGTATCGTGAGATAGAGTAGTGGTAGTAGGTGAAGTTGGGGACATGGAAGACTCAGGCTGTGGGTGGGATAAATTATGAATTGTAGGTGCAAGCTTTATATATGTGGTTCAACAATGGGGAGAGGCCATATCAGAGGAGGGATACTGATTAATGGGTATTGGTGACGAGAATGGGTGAGTAGGAGAAGAATTGTGGTATGTTGGATCAGTGGGACGAGGTGTGGATTGGTCACGCAACAATGTCGTGGGAAATGTATGAAACTAAAATAGCGATTGTGTACCTTGAAGAGCAGCTGATTGGCAAAGCTCATGCGAGAAATTTTGCTCGTCAAAAACAACTTGGCGGTTGAGAATAAATTTACCAGTTTGAGGATTGAAGCACCTGTACCCTTTGTGGTTAGAGTCATAACCCAGGAAAATACATCGAACACTTTTGTATTGAAGCTTGTGACGGCTAAATGGTACAAGACACAGATAACAGACTGAGCCGAAGGTGCGCAAAATTGTATAATCAGGCGGCATTCCATGAAGAACCTTATGCGGAGATTTTAAATGAAGAAGTGGTATTGGTAATCTGTTGATGACATAGAAAATAGTAGGAAAAACATATGACCAGAACTGAGAAGGCAACTTGGCATGAACAAGTAATGTGAGTCCAGTCTCCACAATATGACAGTGTTTGCGCTTCGCAATACTGTTTTGTTCTGGTGTACTTGGGCAAGAAAGGCGATGCACAATACCATACTGCTAAAAATGAGATTTAAGTGTATGATTAATAAATTCCCCACCGGTATCTGATTGGATAAATTTGATAGAAGCATTACATAGATTCTGAATCATTTTGATAAAAATCGGAAATACATCAATTACATCAGATTTTCTCATAAGAGGGTACAACTAGGTGCAGTGACTATGATCATCTACCAAGACAAGATAATACCGAAAGCCATCAGAAGAGATAGTTGGTGCAGGCCCCCACACGTCACAGTGAATGATGTGGAGTGGCGTAGAGAATCTTTGAGGTTTAGCTTCAAAGGGTAGACGATGGCTCTTGCCCATTTTACAACTGCTACAGACTTCATTATTTGTTGAACGAGAAGAAATAGGAAGGACTGACTGAAGAGATTGCAAGGTTCGAACTGATGGATGTCTAAGGTGGTTATGCCCGATGCTCGAGCTAACTTTATTCACATGAAAAACAAGCTTTAAAGAAGGCTGAAAACTGTAAAGCCCATTATGTAGCGCCCCTTGGTAGAGTAGACAACCTGTTTTCTTGTCCTTTATAAGAAAACCAAAGGAAGTGAAGATAAAATAGCAGTCATGATCATTGGCAAATTGAGCAACAGAAATCAGCCGTTTGCTAAGAAAATGAACATGCAATACTTTGCAATTAAGAATAGGACCATGCGATAATTTAATAGGAACATGGATAGTGTTAGAAATTGTAAGACCTTCACCATTTCCTACCATCACCTTATCAGAACCGGAATAGGGAGTCTTACCAGAAACCTGAGCATCCGGAGTCATAGTATGTGATGCACCTGTATCAAGGTACCAGTTGGGATCATCAGGTGAAGTAAAAGTCATGGCATTCAACGCCTTGGTTGAAGACTCAAGGACCTCATCAGGAGCCCAACAGTTGTTGGCCTTATGGTAAGGGTGACCACAACAATAACAAATAATAGGACCAGATTGTTAGGAAATAGAATAGCGCCCTCTATCTCTATTATTTCTACGCCCTCCACGGTTGCGTTTATTTTGTGAAGAAGAGCGACCAGATTGTTGATTTCGTGGAGTCTGTTGAGAGATGCCTGTAGGTGGATTGAGAGAGTGTGAAGGACGAGACTGTGTGGTAGTAAGAGCTTCCGACTGGTCCACAAATGAGGAAGAAGAGTGCAACCGTAGTTCATAATCCATTAATAGACCACAGACCTTCGTAAAGGTGGGACTGACTATGCGAGAATTAACTTTTGCGACAATAGGATCGAACTCCGAACCAAGACCACGGAGCGTTTAAGCACCAGATCATCATCTTCAACGGGTTTACCAACACTAAAAAGGGCCAACGACAGAGACTTAGCCTGTTGTATGTAAGAATGAACTGAGGAGGAACCCTTTTGAAGAGACTGAAGTGCTATCTTTAACTGTTGAATGCGGGCACGTAATTGTGTGCCATATAAGACTTCTAGCGTGAGCTATACGTCGCAAGAAGAATGCTTGTCAACAACTTGAGAGAGCACAGTGGCAGAGAGAGAGGTTAAGATCCAACCGAGAACTAGCTGATCGAGGCGAACCCATTGTGAAATCTGATCCGAAGAAGCAGACGAAACTGTGGGTTTCAGAAGAGTGCCATCAACTAGACCAAGTAATCCATGGCAACGTAAGACAGGTAACACCTGAGTTTTCCAAAGGAGATAATTATTGCTGACAAGTTTGATAGAAAGCTCTTGATGGATGTGATCCACCTTAGGTAGAGACAGAACTGCAGCGGGAGTGGCTGTTTCTGAAGATGAAGACATTGTAGATTAGACGAAGATGGAAGAGGATCGTGGAAGCAAAAAGAAACCTAGACTCGTGATACCATGTAAGAGTTTATTGACCGCACAATCACCTTGAGGTGCTGTATGTTGTATTTATAATAGACTATTACAACAGATATTACATGTGATATGTACAAGAGTAACAGAACAAAGAGAGAAGTTTAACTTAGAGCAGGAGTCTCAAGTTCAAATTACTGCTAAGGCTCCGTAATATCTGACTGCCTTAATATGTTTAAGGGTACCTGTTGTCACGCCCCAACCCGACCTATAGAGGCTAGACTAGGGTGTGAGCTAATCATTATCGTTATTTTACATCCTTAACTGTTTCACTATGATTAATGCTTAACGTTAGCCTAAAACTCCAAAAGTTTTTCCGGAAAATCGGCGACATAATGGCAGTATTTAAGACCTTTTAGTTTGACCTAATTTCTAACAACTCAATTATTCCAATCATTAATCCAATTCCATTAAGGACTCCTATTTTGTCATCAACCGATATGCTTATTAGTCTATCTTGCAAGTCTCGTTTGTTCAATAAGCCTAACATGATAACTATGTCTCGTTTACTCATCGATTCTTATTACGCAAGCACCTATTATCCTTTGGCTTACAATGACTACCTAAGTGAAATTAGATAGAGTTAACTTGTTTGATTCTTCACCTAGTGGTTTAAATGCCTACGATAACTACTAACCAAGATAATGAAATCAAAGCAACCAAATAAAGAGTTCATCCGGTTATAATTAGTACAAGCCAAAATTAGACCCAAATTACAACGGGGTCATTTACATCAACAAAATAAGTATTCTTCAAGCAAAGACAACGTTCACAAAACAGTCACTGTCAAGAAAGGCACATAAAGCACGTAATCACTCCAAGAAATCATCGACAAGTGTATTCTCTTCAGGTACCTGTTCCAAATCTTCTTCACCTGTGATGATAAAAGATGGTGAGTCCTTATGAACTCAGCGAGGGAGAACGAGAGATAACATTTTGAAACTTTTTTCCGGTTAATCTTATGAAAACTCCTTTGAAAACAAGTAAATTAGAATAAATAAGTTAATAACATAACATAAATATAAATGAACACATTTACCCGTCTTTCCTCCCCGAGGTCCTCTAGGAACCAAGCGAGAGTACTTAAACACATAGTAAAAAAAAGGATACGATTTGATATGTACAGGATTCTAGAGGTAGTTCATACGGGCTCAAGAGGTAGCTCCCACCACATTTAGGTGTAGCACTTTCTCCCGCATAGCACTTACTTCCTGTCGTTCAAGTTCATTTTCAGTAACAGTTGTTGCGGCCGGCTTCAATCATCTACTTTTCACGCCAAATGGGTGTACTACGGATGTACCCCGAAATCCTACGACCCAGCTCTCCATGGAAGTCTAAACCCCAAGCGAGAGAGGGAATTGGACAATAGTAGTCACGGTTGCACCGCTAAACCCGATGCCGCCCGGTGTGCGTGAACGCTACCACGCCAGAATGAAAGGTTGCAACCTTGTATGCAATGCACATTTATGACATTTAATATATCACATTAGGAGGATAACAAAGTAGGTTGCCTCCGAGCAGTCATAAGATTGCACATTGACAAGTAAACAAGCGAGGCACGATATGACAAGTAATTTCACTTGAAAAGCACATGGAGTTATATGAACATTAAACGGGCAGCCATGTAACGCACGTAAATCAAGTCATATAACTCATTTCAACGTTCACGTAATCAAATAATAAGATTATTCAACATGCAACGACAATCCACGTGGGTTTGGGTGCAAGAAAGGCCTATTTGTCAACATGGAATGATCAAAATCACATTTAGGGCTATAAGGGCAACTACGGGCAGCCTACTAAACATATAATTATGCACAATATTCAAAGGATTGACACTTACCAAGTTTACCTAGTCACTAGGGTTTCAATTCGTGCTTACCTGTGCAATTAAGCCCCAAGTCATCTTGTAATCAAACTCAAGCCATGCATCGATTAATTCAAACACCCTCAAATATTCAAAACAGTCCACACAACATCCCAATGCCACAATCCCAAGCATTTAATACAACAAGAGAAGTTACAATATTTTTTCTAAGCATATCACTAGATGAAAATCTTACTAAAATGGACTGTTTTCTCACAATCATTGAGACAAGCAAACAAACTCCAATTCCAGTGAAAAAGATTTCAAATTAAAGCTTAAGAAGTGAAATAAATTCAGAAATAAACCTCATATCATTTGGAGTTCGGGTCCACTAGTTATAGCCAAAACAGTGGGATTGCACAAAACTGTCCAGATTTGCACACATTTCAGTACTTATCGTTTTTGAGGTCCTTAGGGTCAGATTTAGCCTTAGTCCAATTGTGACAAAAATGTCCAAAACTGAAAAAACTAGCAGCACACCAAATTTCATGCATTTTTGACATCATTTACTAAGTCAAAACTTGTTCGTTCTACAAGGTTAGTGAATCTGCCAAAACCTACTTCATTTTTCCAAATTTCCAGATTTGGACACATTTTAATGATTTGCCATTTTGAGGACCTTAGAGTCAAAATTAGCTTTGGCTTATTTCTACGAAAAATGTTCAAAACTGGCAAAACTATTTATCTACTAATTTTCATGCATTTTCAACATCAGTTGCCTAGCCAAAAGCACCTCGCAAAAACAAGACAAAGAGCTGTCACAAAACCCGATTTCATCTATCATCACCTCCAAGCCAAAATCTTGCAATGCATGGTTGTAAAAGCTTATGAACACACTTATAACTCAAGTACAGAAGCAAAGACAAACATTTAAGACCATGCATGTGGAATTTTGAAATATTTTCAAGAAGTTTTAGCCCTCACCTTAGCAAATCAACAAGAAGATGCATAAAACTTTGATGAAGCACAAATTTGATCTTCTTCCTTGCTTAGCCGAGACTCCAACTCGATTTTCTCTATTTTTTCCTAGCTTAGTGGCCAAGTTCTTAGTAGGTGCATGTGGTTAGAACAAGAAGAAAAGAAATAGAAGCTAGCAAACTCACCTAGGCCGAAATGGTTGTCAAAAGAGCTTGCATGTGTGATTCTTGCAACCTAGCTTGCTTGGTCGAGTCTCTTAGCTACTTGCTTGCCTTGATGAACCATGGAATGATGAAGATGAACTATGGAATGAAGAAACTCAACCAAGGCAGAGAGAGAGAGAGAAGAATGAGAGGAAGAGAGAGAAATATGAGGAGAATAAGAGAAATGAAAGAAAATGATAGCTTTTGCAAATGTTGATGCATGTGTTCGGCCTTGAGCATTGCAATTCAGGTTTTTATGTCTTCAAGAAGCATTTTGAAATTCCTAGCATGGGCAAGGAGCATTTGGTCGAGATTTGAAGGCTTTAGGTGGAATTTTTGAGCTAAATTTTTTATGCAATGTGTCATAGAATTGTCATAGATTGTCTAGGATTTAAATTGAATTAGGCAAGCAAGCACAAAAGCCCATATGGTGGTCGGCCAAGGCATCTAAAAATCTAATTTTTTGTCATCTTTTGAGCATTATTTAATTGTGTGTTGAAAATGCAAAAGAATAAGGAATAAAGAATAAGGAATGTCTAGCTTTTTGTGAGATTTTGTCTTCTAGTGGGTTGAATTAGTAATTTAATAATAGTTAGTGGATTGTGTAGGATTATTTTAGTGTCTAGTGCTTTGTGTAGGATTCTTTCTTGATTAACGTGGTGGCACGGATTCCTAGGTCTAGAGCACGAATTACGAGGTAGACATGAACTACGAGATAAGACACGAACTTCAAGACTAGTACACGCAATCCTAGGTGAATGCACGTAAACCAATGCAAGGCACGTAATTCAATGCAATGCACGCAAATCAAGGCACGACTCTATATCTAGGTTAAGGTACGCAGTTCAAGGTTGGGGCACACAAAATGAGGTAATGCACGTACATCGAGGTCAAGGCACGTATATTTAGGTATCGCACGTCAGTCAGGGATTAGGGCACACTATTCTAGGTCAAGGCACATATGACGAGGCATGCACGAAAACCAAGATAGGGCACGTAATTCAAGGTCGGTCATATAATTATGGGTCTATGGCACGCAAATCGAGGTATGACACGTTATTCGGGGTCGGCCTCACATATTCTTACTTGTTGATTTCATTTAGACGGATTCTAACCTTTGTTATTTTCCCATTCCGGTTTGTCCCACGTTCTGTGATCTCTCTTACCACAACCAATTCACTTCTTACGTTTCTCCAATCATTTAATTCGGTGTGACCCTATATTTATAGTTCGTTCCTTTGAACGACTCTATTCTCCATTTGATCTTAAGATCAAGTTCATTAATTAAGGTTAGAATCTCCATATATAGTCATCAAAGCTGAATCGGTATTCTAACTATATAACTATAACTCCAAAATCATGACTCGTGTTGTGTTAATCTTGCATTCATACCTCAAAAGGAATATCACAATAATACCATGATCCTATGGTGACATACACCAATTTCAAGATGATAGGTCTATATCCGATTTATATATCCTACTAACTAGTTTCAAAATTGTTAACACGTAAGACATACACATGTTATGGATTATTTCCACAATACGACCTTATTTTCAGGTTGAACTCACCAAACAAACTAATCCATCTCAAGTCGTCATCTATCGGTAGTATCATAGTTCTTATCTTGAAGGTACATTGGATTAGTAAATCTTCTAATGACTAGTCTCCCGATTACAAGCTCCTATTCACTAACATCTTTTCCCAGCTTCATTAACCTTCATGCTCGTAATCAAGGAGAAAGACCGTTGAGACTCATTAAACTTGAATTCTAAGGTTTATTAAATACCACCAACAAATTTCCATTGAAATTGCATGGGTAAACTAAACATGTGGCACTAGTTCAACTTTTCAAGTAAGCTTCATCAGCTTGTGATCCACAATTTATTTCTTTATTCAAATCTTTATTTTCAAGTCACAAGGCTTCAGAATTTTCTTTTAATCTTATCTGAAACTCTTAAGACGAATAGTTTCAACCTCAAATAAATTCCACTCATCTCAATCCAAGGTTACGTCATACTTATGAAGACAATGGTCCTACTAACTTAGCGATCTAGTCATTTCTTCGAACACTTAATGCCCGCCAATATATCTTCAACATTAGTGTTACTAAGCTAGGGCTATAGTCATGTAAGTGATATCAATGCTTCACTAGGTTACCGGCAGTACAACAACAATCCTAGGACTATAAATGGGTACCGAAATGATCTAACTCATAAGATATTTACCATACTAATCCAAGTAGCTTGTTACACGAAATAACTTCAAGGCTATGTCAAGATAAGAATCATAACCACAAGGCATCCTTCAATATAATCTAATAGAACTTCAAAAGTAGGCAACCACTCATTTAACTATCACTACAAGATCCGCCCTCTATTTAACGACCACAATTCAAAGTCTACCAACGACTAGTTTCTAGACGTGAAACGGTGCATATAATACGGTTGTCTAATAGCAGTCTCTCGGGTCATTATGACTTTAATTCATCTCTATCTTAACTATATGAAATCTTATTCTTCTCATTTACATGTTCAACTAGCTAAGAGCATCAACACTCATCGACCTTAGATCCTAAGGTTTACCATGAATCATCGTGCATACTCACTATTAGCTATTTAGGATTACTAATCGTACCCTAACGACTCCACTTGCAGCCGGATGCTTTAATCTCACTTCCATGGTTTATATACTAGGTCCATCGGTCTTACTTAAGGAAAGATATTTTCTAACATCCTCTAGGGTATCTAAACAACGAGTGCATAGATTGACTTACTTTGCATAATCACAACTAAATCCAAGGGGCACCAAGTTATTACCATGATTCTTAATATCACCAATATCCAACTTAGGACCTTAGCAACGTTAGTCATCTAATGCATAATTCAATACCTTACACTTCTATTCGACCTAACATTTTAAGTATAGTCTTCCGAACACAAGTTCTAGCTACGTGAATTCCTCGATTCCAATATCCCTATATCTTGTTATACTAAAGATTCATCAACCTTGTTAAACTTAGTCTCCAGAGTTGCCTACATGTCTTGAGGTTATCCATTGTTAAGTCACTTAAATAAACTATTCATGCCTTAATAATCTAACCCCAATCGTCAATTTCCAAGAATTTATCTCTTAATTTCTAGGTCACGATCTTACCATTGAGTGAACTTGAAACTCGCTAGTATATACCTTATTAGGTTCAATGATGCTTAATTCTAATCAAGTAAAGATTCAATCATATATATAGTCTATTACACCAATTTAAGATATAAGAACTTGATTCAAAAGCAACTCCTAAGTCAAACTTCCATTATAAGCATATGAATATATATATACGATTCTACATGTCCAATAATATACTCTTATATCTAAGGAAAGTTGTATGTCATTAACCTTTATGCTTGAACCACAATTAGAAGAACGATTTAACGGAATCAAGAACTTCATAGCTATAAGATTGATAACTCAATCATAGGTATAGGTATTCCAAAGATAAGGAGATAACTTTACCTCAACAATTATACATGTGCTACGCATTTCATATATATGCATATCCAATAATACATACGATCCATCGAGTACCTGTAAAGATGCCAGAAATCTCTAACTGAGACTGTTCTTTCTTCCTGCGTGAATTCAATTCCCTGAAAGTCCTAATCCTAACTATCTATGTATATAAACAGTCAATCATAGACATATAACATGCACATGTATCAAGGAAGGAGTATAAAAGCATACATACATTATTGAGGACGTGTTGGTGTGCATGATATAGAATACATATGGTCCGCAAAGGCACATAATATTCGATGTTCAAAACAATTAAAGCACATTAGCACACATTAACACATATAAACAAGATATCATAATTATCTTAGGGCTTCTACCTACGGTTCGAGAGTTGAACCCAACTAATGTCTACTTAGTACACTAAGCTCTGATACTATTCTTATCTATAAGGTGTCACGCCCCAACCCGACCTATAGAGGCTAGACTAGGGGGTAAGCTAATCATTATCGTTATTTTACGTCCTTAACTGTTTCACTATGATTAATGCTTAACGTTAGCCTAGAACTCCAACAGTTTTTCTAGAAAATCGGCGGTATAATGGCAGTATTTAAGACCTTTTAGTTTGACCTAATTTCTAACGCCTTAATTATTCCAATCATTAATCCAATTCCATTAAGGACTCCTATTTTGTCATCAACCGATGTGCCTATTAGTCTATCTTGAAAGTCTTGTTTGTTTAATAAGCCTAACATGATAACTATGTCCCGTTTACTCATCGATTCTTATTACGCAAGCACCTATTATCCTTTGGCTTACAATGAGTACCTAAGTGAAATTAGATAGAGTTAACTTGTTTGATTCTTCACCTAGTGGTTTAAATGTCTACGATAACTACTAACCAAGATAATGAAATCAAAGCAACCAAATAAAGAGTTCATCCGGTTATAATCAGTACAAGCCAAAATTAGACCCAAATTACAACGGGGTCATTTACATCAACAAAATAAGTATTCTTCAAGCAAAGACAACGTTCACAAAACAGTCACTGTCAAGAAAGGCACATAAAGCACGTAATCACTCTAAGAAATCATCGACAAGCGTATTCTCTTCGGGTACCTGTTCCAAATCTTCTTCACCTGTGATGATAAAAGATGGTGAGTCCTTATGAACTCAGCGAGGGGGAACGAGAGATAACATTTTGAAACTCTTTTCCGGTTAATCATATTAAAACTCCTTTGAAAACATGTCAATTAGAATAAATAAGTTCATAACATAATATAAATATAAATGAACACATTTACCCGTCTTTCCTCCCCAAGGTCCTCTAGGAACCAAGCGAGAGTACTTAAACACATAGTAAAAAAAAAGGATACGATTTGATACGTACAGGACTCTAGAGGTAGCTCATACAGGCTCAAGAGGTAGCTCCAACCACATTTAGGTGTAGCACTTTCCCCCACATAGCACTTACTTCCTGTCGTTCAAGTTCATTTTCAGTAACAGTTATTGCGGCCGGCTTCAATCATCCATTTTTCACGCCAAATGGGTGTACTCTGGATGTACCCCGAAATCCTACGACGCAACTCTCCGAGGAAGTCTAGCCCCCAAGCGAGAGAGGGAATTGGACAATGGTAGTCACGGTTGCACCGGCAAGCCCGATACCGCCCGGTGTGCGTGAACGCTACCACGCTAGAATGAAAGGTTGCAACCTTGTATGCAATGCACATTTATGACATTTAATATATCACATTAGGAGGACAACAAAGTAGGTTGCCTCCGAGCAGTCATAAGATTGCACATTGACAAGTAAACAAGCGAGGCACGATATGACAAGTAATTTCACTTGAAAAGCACATGGAGTTATATGAACATTAAACGGGCAGCCATGTAACGCACGTAAATCAAGTCATATAACTCATTTCAACGTTCACGTAATCAAATAATAAGATTATTCAACATGCAACGACAATCCACGTGGGTTTGGGTGCAAGAAAGGCCTATTTGTCAACATGGAATGATCAAAATCACATTTAGGGCTATAAGGGCAACTACGGGCAGCCTACTAAACATATAATTATGCACAATATTCAAAGGATTGACACTTACCAAGTTTACCTAGTCACTAGGGTTTCAATTCGTGCTTACCTGTGCAATTAAGCCCCAAGTCATCTTGTAATCAAACTCAAGCCATGCATCGATTAATTCAAACACCCTCAAATATTCAAAACAGTCCACACAACATCCCAATGCCACAATCCCAAGCATTTAATACAACAAGAGAAGTTACAATATTTTTTCTAAGCATATCACTAGATGAAAACCTTACTGCAATGGACTGTTTTCTCACAATCATTGAGACAAGCAAACAAACTCCAATTCCAGTGAAAAAGGTCAAATTAAAGCTTAAGAAGTGAAATAAATTCAGAAACAAACCTCATATCATTTGGAGTTCGGGTCCACTAGTTACAGCCAAAACAGTGGGATTGCACAAAACTGTCCAGATTTGCACACATTTCAATACTTGTCGTTTTTGAGGTCCTTAGGGTCAGATTTAGCCTTAGTCCATTTCTGACAAAAATATCCAGAACTGAAAAACCTAGCAGAAAACCAAATTTCATGCATTTTTAACATCATTTACTAAGCCAAAACTGGTTCGTTCTACAAGGTCAGTGCATCTGCCAAAACCTGCTTCATTTTTTCCAGACTTCCAGATTTGGACACATTTTAATGATTTTCCATTTTGAGGACCTTAGAGTCAAAATTATGTTTGGCCTATTTCTGTGAAAAATGTTCAAAACTGGAAAAAATAGTTACCTACCAATTTTCATGCATTTTCAACATCATTTGCCTTACCAAACTCACCTCGCAATAACAAGACAGAGAATTGTCACAAAACCCGATTTCATCTATCATCACCTCCAAGCCAAAATCTTGCCATGCATGGTTGTAAAAGCTTATGAACACACTTATAACTCAAGTACAGAAGCAAAGACAAACATTTAAGAGCATGCATGTGGATTTTTGAAAGATTTTCAAGAAGTTTTAGCCCTCACCTTAGCAAATCAACAAGAAGATGCACAAAACTTTGATGAAGCACAAATTTGATCTTCTTCCTTGCTTAGCCGAGACTCCAACTCGATTTTCTCTATTTTTCCTAGCTTAGTGGCCAAGTTCTTAGTAGGTGCATGTGGTTAGAACAAGAAGAAAAGAAATTGAAGCTAGCAAACTCACCTAGGCCGAAATGGTTGTCAAAAGAGCTTGCATGTGTGATTCTTGCAACCTAGCTTGCTTGGTCGAGTCTCTTAGCTACTTGCTTGCCTTGATGAACCATGGAATGATGAAGATGAACTATGGAATGAAGAAATTCAGCCAAGGCCGAGAGAGAGAGAGAAGAATGAGAGGGAGAGGGAGAAATGTGAGGAGAATGAGAGAAATGAAAGAAAATGATAGCTTTTGCAAATGTTGATGCATGTGTTCGGCCTTGGGCATTGCAATTCAGGTTTTTATGTCTTCAAGAAGCATTTTGAAATTCCTAGCATGGGCAAGGAGAGTTTGGTCGAGATTTGAAGGCTTTGGGTGGAGTTTTTGAGCTAAATTTTGTATGCAATGTGTTATAGAATTGTCATAGATTGTCTAGGATTTAAATTGAATTAAGCAAGCAAGCACAAAAGCCCATATGGTGGTCGGCCAAGGCATGCAAAAATCTGATTTTTTGTCATCTTTTGAGCATTATTTAATTGTGTGTTGAAAGTGCAAAAGAATAAGGAATAAAGAATAAGGAATGTCTAGCTTTTTGTGAGATTTTGTCTTCTAATGGGTTGAATTAGTAATTTAATATTAGTTAGTGGAATTTGTAGGATTATTTTATAGTCTAGTGCTTTGTGTAGGATTCTTTCTTGATTAACGTGGTGGCACGGATTCCTAGGTCTAGAGCACGAATTACGAGGTAGACACGAACTACGAGGTAAGACAAGAACTTCAAGACTAATGCACGCAATCCTAGGTGAATGCACGTAAACTAATGCAAGGCACGTAATTCAATGCAATGCACGTAAATTAAGGCACGACTCTATATCTAGGTTAAGGTACGCAGTTGAAAGTTAGGGCACACGAAACGAGGTAACGCACGTACATCGAGGTCAGGGCACGTATATTTAGGTATCGCACATCAGTCAGGGATTAGGGCATACTATTCTAGGTCAAGGCACATATGACGAGGCATGCACGAAAACCAAGATAGGGCACATAATCCAAGGTCGGTCATATAATTCTGGGTCTATGGCATGCAAATCGAGGTATGACACGTTATTCGGGGTCGGGCCTCACACATGTTCTCAAGTTAAGGTAATGTTTTGATCCTCTTACTTCTTTCTAACATCTAGTAATGAACAACTTTGGCAAGGATGATTATGCATATGATGAAGTTATCCCGTGCATTTTAAGTGTTTGAGGTAAGTTTGAAAAGTTAAAACGATTTATTATGTTGGTTTCAGAAATTAAGCTACTGATACGTATTAGCATCAGAACAAAAGTAATAAATTTGTGACGAGTCCTTATCTTTCTTCTATACAGAGAGAGTGAAGATTTTTAAAGTGCCGACTTTTACATGCGGTTGGGAATGGTGTTGGACAGTAGATACTCCATATAGCTGTTTCATTTGGTTGGTATTGGTTGACAGGTGTATGGAAGGTTTTTTTTCTCCTCTCTCTTTCTCTACCCCAGTATTATTATCCAACTTAATCTAAGTTCATCACTTTATTCGGGTAATGCGTTATGTTACTCGAGTAATTGTCTAATATATTTTTTTGAATAATGTGTTTGTGTATATATTTTCTATATCTTTTTGTGTTTTTTTGTATATTTCCTTCTTTTGTGTAGAAGAAGAAGAACAAGAACATCAAGAGGTACTATCACTTTCTATTCTTACTTCCACCCTTTGTACCCTTTCTCCTCCTTGTTGCGTGACAATTTTATGTTGCTGATTCAGGTAAGCTTTGGTCAGTCAGAGCAAAGGTTTGTATGCAGTTACCTTTTTCCTTTTAACTTCTACTTGTGTTAAATCTCCTACCATATTTGTATATGAACCATTGTATTCACGCTACTCACCCATGATACCATCTACTCGCATATGCCGTCCATCACAATTTGAAAAGGAAATAATGTCGATTAAATATTTCATCCTCATAAATTTAGTGATGTGCACAAGAAGAACTGTTTTTTTTTTTTTTAATTTTTTGTTTTATAATAGCCCAATAATGAGTTGTGGATCCGGTGTATACAATGAATAACATTTAAACTTCTCTCCGCTTCCTAAAAATGAGAGCAAAGAGAAATGTTGTTGTTGATGCCAACAAGAGAAATAAAGACTTCAAAGAGGCATCTTACGTTGATATCTATTCAGGTAATATAATATGTTACTCGAGTAAGAATATTGACTTCGAAGGTCTTTTTTTTCCTTCTGAATGATAATTTCTTTTATTTTTTGAAATGTATTTCATGCATTGATTTACAAGCTGTGACATCCATTTTAGGGTATAGATTTATATTTTGCCTAAATTGTGAGTAATTCAAAACCTTTGTTTAAATATAATCATAATCTTAATTTGAATTTTTCTACAAATTGATCTTATTGTAAACTGGGAACAAAGATATAATCTCTTGGATTTTGATATATGTATATATCTCTTTGTTATATCTATATTGATATCCCTTGTCGATATGATTTCTTCATGGGAGGTCTCTATTTTTAGGGTTCAGAATTTAGTGTTTAGGATTTAGCATTTAGGATTTCAGCTTTTAGGATTAGAGTTTTAGAATTTGTTAGATATGGCAAGCATATTTTATGACTCAATAGGGTTTTAGTGTTTAGAGTTTTAGTTTTTTTTTCCTTTCTTTCTTGCTTTTGGTTGGTTGGAGGCCGAAGTCATTGTGGTTCAACTTAGAACCTTTGATTACAACGGGTCATTATCTGACCATTTGACCTAACTTTTGGGTGTATAAAAAAGTCTAGTTTAGTTTATTAGATTAGATTAGTTTAGTTGAGTTTAATCTAGTTTAGATTTAGGTTAGTTTAGATTTAGATTAGTGAGGTTTAGATTTAGATTTGATTAGTTTAGTTTTAGATTTATGTTAGTTTAGATATAGTTTATTTTTTAGATTTAGTTTAGATTAGATTAAATTTAGTTTAGTTTTTTGTTTTAATTTACATTTAGATTAGATTCAGATGAGTTTAGATTAGATTTAGTTTAGTTCAATTTCGATTAGATTAAATTTTAGGTTTTAGTTTAGACTTAGTTTAGAGTTTACATTTAGATTTAGATTTTGTTTAGATAACTTTCAAAAAAGAAGAAAGATCTAGATTTAGTTTAGATATGTAGCTTTCTTTGGATTTTAGATTTAGATTAGATTAGTTTAGAGTTTTAGGTTTTAGGATTTATTGCTTATGGTTTAGGGTTTAAGGTTTAAGATAAAAGATTTATGATTTCACGGTATAGAATTTTGAAAAGGTTATTCTTGATTTTTCTGTTTCTTGGTAAGAATTTTCAGAAAGTTTTTGGATGCCCTTTTATTCTTCAGTTGAATAGTATTGATTTTAACTTTGTCAATTTGGAACTGTTTGATAACTTTAAGAATTCTTTGTTTTGGAAGCTTCCACATCCATTACATTTTCAAAATAATATTATTTTTTCTTGCTTTTTCTTTTTTACGGTTTTAATTGTATTTTATTTTTTTGTGGGTTAAGTGAAATTTTCAAGGTGTTAAGAGTGTTAAATGCGACGTCATTATATGTAAGACTGTTCTATAAATCATCGTTTCTCTTAAAAAAGAAAACTACAAAGTAGGTATTGTTGGTTTTGTGGCATTCTATAGCAACTGATAGACATTACGATCTTAGAATATACTTATGAACAACACAAAATATTTATATAGGATTTGATTCTCTATAGTAAAGGAACTTGATTTAAGTCATTCGAACGATTCCTATTGCCATTATTTGGAATTTATGGAAGGAACGAAATCACATAGTTTTTTGGACTAAAGGAACTTGTAAGGTAGATGTAGATAGTATCCAAGAATTTATAGACAATTTACGATGTTGATGTAAATAGCTTTTAAGATGCACCCTCTTGGTGTTATTGATAAAATTTATTCATTTTTTGAAAAAAGGATTTGATTCTCTCTAATAGCTCTACAATTGATATCCACTTGACACGTAAGGTCTTTTTATGTGAAAGAAGAAGGATTTGTTCACCTTTTATAGACAGAACTAATTAGGAAAAATAGTTTAAGTGTTAATGGTAATTAATGCAATGAAAATGGCATTGCTAATTGGATTTTACGAACCCCTGGTAAAGTTAGATTAGCTGATGGGAGGGGGATGGATTTTCTTAGGATGGTTTATGATGTCATTATCATCCGGATCCTAGTTTTGTTTTGGAAGGTGTTAAAGTGTGAATGCCAGAAATTCATTTTCTGGTAGCATGCATATATAGAGAGCTCAAAATAATTTATTATTAACAAAAAGGTTAGTTCATCTAATTAAAACCACAGTTCTGCAGTGAGCTATTAAAACTCAGAATATTCTTAAGAAGTTTAGTAAATTTTCTGATGTCAAACATCAGTGCCCTCAATTTTCTAATGTCTCATTTGTAGGGGAAGGAACACTCAATTTGGTTGCTTTTTTATTTATTGCTTATTTCTTGCTTCTCTTTTGAAGTGTTTTAGTTCATAGCTACAACGTTCTCCATTACATAAAATTGATTCCCTTTAAAATATTTAGTTCCGAAAGTGGGATTAGTAGAGTGAAATAATGAGATTGGTTTCACTTGGGGTGAATGGAAGAAGTGGAAGGGAGAACCAGTGCCTCAAGAACGTTGAATATGAGAGAAATTAGAAATTATAGGCAGAAGGTCTGAGAATCAGTGTTTGGAAAGGTTTTCAACTAGCAACTATCAAAGGAAAACTAAGTTGGTTTGATAGCTTGCAACTAACTTGTTTCATCTTCGTCATGTTAGGTATGTGCTTTACAGGTCTATCTCCAGACTTAAAGACTAGAACTCTTTTTCCCCCCTTTCCTTGTGCGGTTGTAGATCCTTCACAGGTAATGCAGTTGTAACAGCCAAAAGCTTTCCACAAGTCCTGCTAAAGGTAGTTTTGAGTTGTTTCATTATCTGTATGGTTCTAATTGCTCGTGCGGGTGGTTTTAAGGCTTATTTTTCTGTTTTGAAGCAAAAACCTGCAGAACAACAAATCTAACAAGTTAATTCACGGATGATGTTTATTTTTCAAAAAATTCATGGATGATGTTTGCAAGTGATGAAGCTATGAGCAACACCATAAGTTTTTGAGGTAAGCCTAAATAATCTATAAAAGTAAACACAACTCCTCAATTCTCTTAGATACATAATCCATTCACTTATCTTTTGTTTTTCCATACCCTGTTGGGATTATGATGAAATCAGGATTTGAAAAAAAAAGAAATTGAAGATAGATTAATCTGCTATTAGAAATTCATAGTATATGACTTATCATTCTTGCTTATTTCATTTTGAAATGAAAGGCATGCACTTATTTTCTTATAAATTGTTCAAGTATAGTTCTTCAATCTTTGAGTTGGTCTTTTCATGCTTCATTGTAATTCTGTTGTCAAAATTTTGTTTGCTTTTGCAAATCTCATGCCATATATGTTATTTTTTGGAATTTCCATTACATGTTAGTCACATTATAATTTGTCCCTGGAATTCTACTATTCTATAGTTATCAACAATGATTCTAGAAATATTGATAATATAACAGCTTTGCTTCTAATTTTTATATCTTCTTAGGTTTTGATCTTGAAAATTTCTTTTACTATATTAGTGCGTTTCTGAAACTCTATCACATTATCAATATGCACTTTTATGGAATTAGGCCTTCCACCACATACCTCATATTCATTTAAAGTTTGATGCCATTTAGAAATTTTGTTTTCACTTACTTAATTACTTATTCTTAGTTAGTTATTTAGTTTACTTTTACTTAGTTTAGTTAGTTACTTAGCTTACTTGCTTTCCTATTAATTTTAGCTAGCTTAATTATTACCTGCTTACTTACGAATTACTTGCTTATTTGTTTACTTATTTAGTTACTTGCTTAGTTTCACTTATTATTTATCTTACTTTTTTGTTACTTAGTTTTAGTTACTTTCTTATTTAGTTTGTTACTTAGCTTGCTTGCTTATTACTTATTTAGTTTTAGTTTTACTTATTTGGTTAGTTTAATTATCTACTTAGCTTACTTAGTTTAGTTTATATACTTAGTTTATTTAGCTTACATACTTACTTAGCTTGGTCACTCTTAGTTATATAGTTTTACTTAGCATAGTCACTCACTCACTCAGCTTATTTTACATACTTTACTTAGTTACTTACTTATTAGTTATTTACTTACTTTCTTAGTTTAGATTAACTTAGTTAGTTTAGCTTAGCTTAGCTTATTTAAGTTACTTTGGCGCTTTCTTTTCTTAGTTGAGTACTTAATTTAGCTTAACTTTGCTTAGCTTAGATTAGCTTGCTTTACTTACATAGCGTAACTGTTAGCTTAGCTTAGTTTATTTATCTTAGTTTACTTAGCTTAGCTTAGGTTAGTTTATTTAGCCTTGCATAGCTCATGTTACTTAGTTTACTTATATAGCTTAGCCTTAACTTATTTAGCTTCTTTAGATTACTTAGTTTAGCTTAGACTTATTAACTTTACTTAGTTTGCTTGCTTACTTAGCTTAGTTTACTTTGGTCAGTTTAGCTTAACACTCTTTACTTGCTTAGTTTACTTTATATAGCTTAGGCTTAACTTACTTAGCTTATCTTAGGCTATTTACTTAGTTTAGCTTAGACTTATTAAGTAAGATTACTTAGTTTAGCTAGCTTACTTTGCTTAATTTTACTTCTGTTAGTTTAGCTTAGCTTAGGTTTTTATTTATCTATTTAGCTTACTTATTTACTTAGCCATTTACTTGCTTAATTTAGTTTTAGTTTAGTTACATAGTTACTAGTTATTTAGTTAGTTACTTTTACTTACTTAGTTTTGTTATTTAGTTGGTTAGTTACTTAGTTTACTTGCTTGCTTATTTAATTTTAGCTTACCTACTTATTACTTACTTGCTTATTTGTTTACTTATTTAGTTAGTTATTGACTAACTTATTAGTTCTCTTACTTTCATCATCATCAGAATCCTTTCACATTCATCATCATCATCATCTCACTCAATTTATTCTCATCATCATCCATTACCATCATCTCATCATTCCTTATCATCTCACGCATCTAATTAATCATCATTATTCTAACCTCATCACCATTCATTCATCATTCATTCACCCATTCATTCACCCATTCATTTACCCATTCATTCATTCATTCATTCATTCATCATTCACCATTCATTCATTCATCACTCACTCACCATTTACCATTCATCATTCACCATTCATTCATCATTCATCATTCATGCATCTCATTTTCTTAGCGTGCTTACTTATTTAGTCTTATTTTCTTACCTTGCTTACTTAGTCTTCTTTCCTTAGCTTGCTTACTTGTTTACTTAATTACTTAGCTTGCTTAATCTGAGGTAACCCACCAACTAGGCCACCTCAAAATCCTCTCACATTCATCATCATCATTGCAGTCATTCATTCTCATCATCATCATGCCATCATCTCACTCACCTCATTCATCATCATCATCATTCTCATCTCATCACCATTCATCATTCACCATTCATTCATTCATTCATTCATCATTCGTTTCATTCATCATTCATCATTAATGCATCTCATTTTCTTAGCTTGCTTACTTATTTCCTTATATTGCTTACTATTTTGCTTACGTACTTGCTTACTTAGCTTGTTTACTTACGTACTTATTTACTTAGCTTGTTTACTTACGTATTTAGTCTTATTTTCTTAGCTTGCTTGCTTACTTAGTCTTATTTTCTTTGCTTGCTTACTTCTTTCATTGCTTACTTATTATTTACTTATCTTGCTTACTTATGACTTGGCATCCTTCCTTACTTGCTTACTGAGTTAGTTACTTAGCTTCCTTCCTTGCTTGCTTAGTTACTTAGCTTACTTTCTTATTTGCTTGCTTGCTTAGTTACTTAGCTTATTCCTTGATGTTGAAAATGAATGATTTAGGAGATAACACAAAAGAGAAATAGGATAAAGGCTCACCATTCTAAAGAATCCACTCTAGAAATACAAAAACTTTAAGGATAAAAGCTCACCACTCAAAGTAATCCACCTAAGAGATACAAAGCAAAGATAGGAGAAATCCTTCTTCTAAAACAAAGTCTAAGACTTTAAGTTTAATCTGAATTCATAATCTGATCTTACAAGAGTACAAGCCACCAAAATATATGTTAAGGAGAATAACAGTGACAACCACAGTTAGTCACAGTCAGTTACTTAAGCTAAGTTAACAGAGTTAGTTAAGCTTAGCTGTCAGGATAGTTAGACTAGATAGCAAAACAACTAACTCTAAACAATTGTACAATTTTGTAGAAAATATCTGCTTGTAAAGCTATAAATATAGCTCATCATTGTAACAATCATTTTATCAATCAATGAAAATAATTCAGCTCTCTAAACTCTCTCTAGAATTTTCACATGGCATCAGAGCCGCCATAGATCCTTTTTATCGAGGTCATAACCTCCATTAAAGAACACTTCAAAGCTTTTTCCAAGCTCAAATTGAAGCTCTCCATAACCAATTGAAGCAGTACACAAGCTTATTCTGCAAACCCTAATTTCAACTCCTTCACAATCCTCCATTGGAGCAGCCATTAAAGTTTCTATAAAGCTTCCTACAGCAATCTCAGAAGGTGCGATTGAAGTTCTACTAAAAAAAAAGTTTTGAGGTCAAGATCTGCACTTCTCCAAGTCTTCAAACCCTAGGTTTGATCTGAGCACTCTTCAATCAACTCTTCATAACTTCAATTGATTTTTTTTTCTCTCAACAAAGCCATGGCTCTACCATCAGATCATGCTCTTCCATTTGGATTGAAACTTCTCATCCAAAATCTTAACTCACTAGTTAAAATTCAGCTAGACAATTCTAATTACTTAGTGTGGAAAGCACAAACTGAAGCTATCTTCTTTGCCTATGATCTATTAGATCATATCAATTGCACTAAAAGATGTCCACCTAAGCGTCTTACAGCTCCAAATGGAACCACATCACCAAATCCAGCCTACTCCACTTGGCTTCTGGTTGAGAAGAATATGCGATGTGACACACGAGAATATTGTCATGATTCATTAACTGTTTCATCTATTGTTTGTGCATTTTCACTATCCATTTACTTGTTACTTTCCTTGGTTACTATTCATTACGTTTTCCAACTATCGATTTTCTTCGAATTAGCATTTTTCTTAAATCATATTAATTGTTATAGGAATGAGAAAAATGTGCATTTGAGCTTAAAGCGATAGGAGCCTTCGTTTAGAAAATGATTTGTTAAAGCTAATAAATAGTGTTACGTATGAAATATTATGTTTTAGTTAGCTAACTTAATTTACGCGCATTAGACTCATTTTTAAGTTGACTAGGCACATTTTAGTAGGCAATAAACTCACCCAACTTGACCCCACCCTTTAAATACTCAACATATACATATAATACCTCATAAAACAAAAACAAAAATAAAGAGAAAAGCTGAAAACACTGTAGCAAATCTGAAAATAGCATAGAAAGAGCAATAGGATTTTTGCTCAACAAATCCTCATTCCAAGCCAAGCCAAGCTAGGTACAATTGGTTTAGGGTGTTTACTAGCCTCCTAGGAGCTCCTACGCGGAATAGGTGAGGGATTTCATACCTATTTTTGTATTTTAAAAATGTGACAACTTTCTTGAATTTCTTGTTTTACTCTTAAATGCTAATTCAATGCTCAAATACGATTATGTATGTTATATATAAGTAGTAGAGACTTAATTTATGCTATTGTTTCGTAGTTTAATCGGTTAAAATTGCTCGTTGAATATTTGGCATGAATAGTGATGGGAATATTAGGGTTTTGTGAAATTGGACTTTATAGCTTGAATCAATGATCCTAATAGGTGATTTAGATGTTAATGAAAGTAGTGTAAAGTCCCTATACCATTTAATTGCTCATAACCTAGCAAAAGAATAAAATAGCCGACTTTTAGGAAGGGGTTTCGGGGTTATCGCGAATCCGGGTTGAATTGGCCTCCACATTTAGTAATTTTAGGCTATTTAAGACCTAACTAAGCTTTGCTAGCTCCCATTTGAGTCCCAGTTGAGGTACGTGTAGTACAAAGTCAAAAGAGAAAATTTGGGGCTTTCGGGCTAAATGCAGGTAATTGCATGACTTTGAGGTCCTAAGTGGTGTCATTAAGTGTCATTAGGAAGGTAGTATAGCTTGGTTGCGTACCTTAAACTTCGTATTACGTTTGGAAGCTAATTAGCCTTGAATTGCAAAAGGGATGTTTTGACCAAGTGTGAAATTTGCTCAGTTTGAGTGTTGGCATTGTCTTGGGAGGTCATGGAAGCACTTTTGGTATGATTATGGCATTAGTTGGGTGATTGGTTAACTTAGTTGAAGTATAAATCAACTAAGGGGACAAATGGAGTTTTGTGATTGTTATAGTTTAAACGGGTTTTCTTTGTATTTAAATGGATCATAAATGGATAGGTTTGCATGGTGAAAACGGATTTCTATTATCATAGCTCGTTGGGATGTGATAGCTTGAGAAAGTTAGAGAAAAGAATAGTATTCTATTGAGTTTTTGTGACTTTTACTCTATTGATGGTTTTAGTGTTTCTATTAGGTGCCATTAATGATAGATGGCTTAAATGTTTGCTTAAACCCGTTAAAAGATGGCTAGAAGTTGGTTAGAATGACTAGAACATAAAGAGAGACAGTTAGGGCAATTGGTTTGTTCTAGTGTTTTAGGTGTTTGTAGAACTTCCTTGTGGTTGGTTAGTGACCGTTGGATGCTTGGAATGCTCGTAGTGTCTTCCTGTTGCTTAGAAGATAGATTTTTAGTTGGGTTTACGAAAGGGGCTTTTGGAATAAAGTTGAGTTATTTGCTAAGTTTTGATTGGACTTGATGGATTAGGTGGTTATGGGTGATTATCTAAGATATGGCGTTATCCAGAGAATGTTTCATGAACTAAATTGCATAATTTTTTTTCTTGAATTGAAGATTCTAAGTGAATTCTTGTTTATAGTAATTGTATTGCCATAGTTCTAAGTGTTTTTCTTTGAATTTTATATTAAGTTAATTGTAAAGAGAATAAGTATAGATTAATGGCTTTATAAATTGATAGTACTATTATGGAATTAAATATGGTTATCTATGCTTAAAATACTCTTTAACATGATTGTAGAACATGCTTATATCATGATTTTATTGTTGTTAGTTATATTGTTGGTATATTAGATTACTTGAATGATTACTTGGTTGTAAGTTAATTAAGTAAACTATGAGTTATCTAACCTAGTTGGATAATTAATGAATGTTGTAGTGAAAGAGTAATTGAAACAATGTTTAACTTTATGTTCAAGGTGATTGAGAGTAATTTGAAGCCAATCTTGCATTGTGGAGCTTGATAGAAGTGAGGGAGTCTTCATTCCTTTTGTGCATATTAGCTTATTTTATTAAATGATTTAATCTAAATGGATAAAGTTTATATGTATTATTTTCATGCTATCTTGCGAATTACTTGAATTAGTTGCAAGGGTAATTGTTTATATTATTATAATTGCTCTCTTTGGTTAACAAATGTGTATCTGATATGTATGGGGTGAGGCTAGCCTACTTTGCTACTTCCCCACTTGATTTGAAAATGAGATTCGTGATTCGTTACTCGAGGTTGCGTAACCTTTTCGAGCATGATAGTATCAAGTAACACGGGCGGCGTCGAGCTTGCCGTGTTCCCTTGGCTACCATGGTTTCCCAATCCTTTCTCGCTGAGGCATACTCCCCTACGCCAGAGGCGTGGTTCATCTCGTTAGGGTATACAGACCTACCGCAGGAGATATGGGTCGTAGGATCGGGGTACATCCGGAGTACCCCAACTTGGAGGAGTATGGGTTTGCCGGCACTTGCTTGAAGATCTTGGCTCGTGGCTCGTGATTGAAGACAAACGTGGAACCGTATCCTTTCTATACGTGGTTTAATACTTGTTTAATTAACTTTGTTTTTTTGTGTTGTATATGTTTTATCCTTGTTGCATCTCATGAAAGCATTTCTTGGTATGCTGTATCACCTCTCTCACTGAGTATACATGTTGTAGTCTCACCCTCGTTTCTAACACCTTTCAAGATCAGTGTTGTCAGAGGTAGGAAAGAAAGCTCGAGAGTTTCGTGTTAATTATGCTGGCTTACGTGGATTATCATTGAATTCAGTTTTATAATTGTAAAGTTAAGTTGGAATGTATTGATAGTTATGAATGGCTTGTAATGTTTTAATAACTTGTAATCTTTACCTTGTTGTCTGGTTGACTTGCATGCTTGTAAGGATGAAATGGATTGAGGTGATGTTTGCAGGTTTCTAGATAGTCCTATATATAGGGGAAACTCTGTCCGTTTTCCCCTAAATTTCGTGTCAGGGTTTGTAATTGGGCTGAGGATAGTATGGTTAATAAAAGTCCTGGTTCCGTGAAGGATCGGGGCATTACAGAAGTGGTATCAGAGCTTAGTTAGCTCTAAGCCAGGACAGGGTCCTCGGCCTGTCGGGTAGTAACCCTTGCGTGTGTGCTTATTAAGTGTGTGTCTTGAAAGTGTATGCCTGCATGTGTGATTGTGTATCTTGTATTGAATGTGTGCACCTATGTGACACAATTATGTGTTACATGCTAAATGTGTGCTAAGTGAAGTAAAGTGGCTAGTTGTGCATCAAATTGACCTCGTGAATTGTTAATTGTTTGAACTGTTGCTTGTAATGTGCGTATTTGAATGTATTTGATTGAGTTGTGTTATGATTGACTTGATTGTCGTGCTTGAATGACTTTGATGATCACACTGTTTCATAAACTCTTATATAAACATGTTTGTATAATAGTTTAAAACATATATGTGTAAATGTGATATCTTGGCATTCATACATGTCCCGTTGAAATAGTAAGAAAGACTTCTTCCCCCCCCCCCTCCCCCCCTAAGAAGAAGTGATTAGCAATAGGCCCTCCAAGTTATGTAGATTAGTGGGAATGAGAGGCAATTAATCAACCCTTTATTTGGGAATTGGTGTTGTAAGAGGAACTCAGTTATTGGAATTTCTTCCAAGGCATTCTTCTTCGCTCAGCAGTCAGAAATGAATGGCTTCCTTTGAGATTTCTATATGACTGTTCTCTGGGTTTTCTTATTGAGTATTCTTCTAGTATTTTCTTGCTGGTATTGCTCGGAGGACTTAGTTTAGGATTCTAATCAACCTTAATATATGGAATTATCTTCAGCATTTGTACTCTAAATTCTTATTGGTATTTTCTTGATGCTCTTATTTGGGATTCTGCTCTTCTATGGTATTCATGGGCAACATGATTCTTATTCAGATTTCGAGATAGTATCTTCATTTGAGCCTTTATTTAGCCTTCTTACTTGGAAATTTTTAGGCGGTACTAATGGAATTCTTATCTGGGTTCTCATTCATAATTGTTCTTCGAACTGCTTATTTGGTATCTTTCTTAACATTCCGCTCGGGACTTCTACTTGACATTTTCATATGATGTTCATTTGAGGAGACCGTGTCTTTCTCAGTAACTATTCAAGAGTAATCAGAGTTAGTTTTCAGTTGATGCAGAGTTCTCTTGTGAAAAAGAATTGCGTGGACGCAATTTGTTTAAGGAGGAGAGGATGTGACACCCGAGAACATTGCCATGATTCATTAACTGTTTCATCTACTGTTTGTGCATTTTCACTATCCATTTACTTGTTGCTTTCCTTGGTTACTATTCATTACGTTTTTCAACTATCTATTTTTTTCGAATTAGTTTTTTTCTTAAATCATATTAATTGTTATAGAAATGAGAAAAATGTGCATTTGAGCTTAAAGCGATAGGAGCCTTCGTTTAGAAAATGATTTGTTAAAGCTAATGAATAGTGTTACGTATGAAACATTATGTTTTAGTTAGCTAACTTAATTTATGCGCATTAGACTCGTTTTTAAGTTGACTAGGCTCATTTTAGTAGGCAATAAACTCACCCAACTTGACCCCACCCTTTAAATACTCAACATGTACATATAATAGCTCATAAAACAAACAAAAAACAAAAAAGAAGAGAAAAGCCGAAAATACTGTTGCAAATCCGAAAATATCATAGGATGAGAAATAGAGATTTTTGCTCAACAAATCCTCATTCCAAGCCAAGCCAAGCTAGGTACAAGTGGTTTAGGGTGTTTACTAGCCTCCTAAGAGCTCTTACGCGCAATTGGTGAGGGATTTTATACCTATTTTTGCATTTAAAAAATATGACAACTTTCTTGAATTTCTTGTTTTACTCTTAAATGCTAATTCAATGCTCAAATATGCTTATGTATGTTATATATAAGTAGCAGAGACTTAATTTATGCTATTGTTTCGTAGTTTAATCGGTTGAAATTGCTCGTTGAATATTTGACATGAATAGTGACAGGAATGTTAGGGTTTTGTGAAATTGGACTTTATAGTTTGAATCAATGATCCTAATAGGTGCTTTAGATGTTAATGAAAGTAGTGTAAAGGCCCCATAACATTTAATTGCTCATAACCTAGCAAAAGAATAAAATAGCCGACTTTTAGAAAGGGGTTTTGGGGTTATCGCGAATCCAGGTTGAATTGGTCTCCACATTTAGTAATCCTAGGCTATTTAAGACCTAACTAAGCTTTGCTAGCTCCCATTTGAGTCCCAGTTGAGGTACGTGTAGTACAAAGTCAAAAGAGAGAATTTGGGGCTTTCGGGCTAAATGCGGGTAATTGCATGACTTTGAGGTCCTAAGTGGTGTCATTAAGTGTCATTAGGAAGGTAGTATAGCTTGGTTGCGTACCTTGAACTTCGTATTACGTTTGGAAGCTAATTAGCCTTGAATTGCAAAGGGGATGTTTTGACCAAGTGTGGAATTTGCTCGGTTTGAGTGTTGGCATTGTCTTGGGAGGTCATGGAAGCACTTTTGGTATGGTTATGGCATTAGTTGGGTGATTGGTTAACTTAATTGTAGTATAAATCAACTAAGGGGACGAATGGAGTTTTGTGATTGTTATAGTTTAAACGGGTTTTCTTTGCATTTAAATGGATCATAATATGGATAGGTTTGCATGGTGAAAACGGATTTCTATTATCATAACTCGTTGGGATGTGATAGCTTGAGAAAGTTAGAGCAAAGAATAGTATTCTATTGAGTTTTTGTGACTTTTACTCAATTGATGGTTTTAGTGTTTCTATTAGGTGCCATTAATGCTAGATGGCTTAAATGTTTGCTTAAACCTGTTAAAAGATGGCTAGAAGTTGGTTAGAATGACTAGAACATAAAGAAGGACATATAGGGCAATTGGTTTGTTCTAGTGTTTTAGGTGTATGTAGAACTTCCTTGTGGTTGGTTAGTGACCGTTGAATGTTTGGAATGCTCGTAGTGTCCTTCTGTTGCTTAGAAAATAGATTTTTAGTTGGGTTTACGAAAGGGGCTTTCGGAATAAAGTTGGGTTATTTGCTAACTTTTGATTGGACTTGATGGGTTAGGTGGTTATGGGTGATTATCTAAGATATGGCGTTATCCAGAGAATGTTTCATGAACTAAATTGCATAATTGTTTTTATTGAATTGAAGATTCTAAGTGAATTCTTGTTTATAGTAATTGTATTGCCATAGTTCTAAGTGTTTTTCCTTGAGTTTTATATTGAGTTAATTGTAAAGAGAATAAGTATAGATTAATGGCTTTATAAATTGATAGTACTATTATGGAATTAAATATGGTTATCTATGCTTAAAATACTCTTTAAAATGATTGTAGAACATGCTTATATCACGATTTTATTGTTGTTATTTATATTGTTGGTATATTAGATTACTTGAATGATTACTTGGTTGTATGTTAATTAAGTAAACTATGAGTTAGCTAATCTAGTTAGATAATTAATGAATGTTGTAGTGAAAGAGTAATTAAAACAATGTTTAACTTTATGTTCAAGGTGATTGAGAGTAATTTGAAGCCAATCTTGCATTGTGGAGCTTGATAGAGGTGAGGGAGTCTTCATTCCTTTTGTGCATATTAGCTTATTTTATTATATGATTTAATCTAAATGGATAAAGTTTATATGTACTATTTTCATGCTATCTTGCTAATTACTTGAATTAGTTCCAAGGGTAATTGTTTATATTACTATAATTGATCTCTTTGGTTAACAAATGTGTATATGATATGTATAGGGTGAGGCTAGCCTACTTTGTTACCTCCCCACTTGCTTTGAAAATGAGATTCGTGATTTGTTGCTCGGGGTTGCACAACCTTTTCGGGCATGGTAGTGTCGAGTAACACGGGCGGCGTCAGGCTTGCCGTGCTCCCTCGGCTACCATGGTTTCCCAGTCCCTTCTCGCTGAGGCATACTCCCCTACCCCAGAGGCGTGGTTCACTACGTTGGGGCATACGGACCTACCGCGGGAGATATGGGTCGTAAGATCGGGGTACATCCGGAGTACCCCAACTTGGAGGAGTATGGGTTCGCCGGCACTTGCTTGAAGATCTTGGCTCGTGGCTCGTGATTGAAGACAAATGTGGAACTATATCCTTTCTATATGTGGTTTAATACTTGTTTAATTAACTTTGTTATTTTGTGTTATATATGTTTATCCTTGTTGCATCTCATGAAAGCATTTCTTGGTATGCTGCATTACCTCCCTCACTGAGTATACATGTTGTATACTCACCCTCATTTCTAACATCTTTCAGGATCAGTGCTATCAGAGGTAGGAAAGAAGGCTCGAGAGTTTCGTGTTAATTATGCTGGCTTACGTGGATTATCATTGAGTTCACTTTTGTAATTGTAAAGTTAAGTTGGAATGTATTGATAGTTATGAATGGCTTGTAATGTTTGAATAACTTGTAATCTTTACCTTGTTGTCTGGTTGACTTGCATGCTTGTAAGGATGAAATGGATTGAGGTGATATTTGTAGGTTTCTAGATAGTCCTATATATAGGAGAAACTACGTTCGTTTTTCCCTAAATTTCATGCCAGGGTTTGGAATTGGGCTAAGGATAGTATGGTTAATAAAAGTCCTGGTTCCGTGAGGGATCGGGGCATTACATGCGACCCTGTCTTTTTGCCACCATCTCTTCCACTGTTTTCCCACAAATTCTCCATCTCAAAACTTGTGTTTCTATCTAGCAAGCTCTAGAGACAAGATATAGCTCTGTCAGTAGAACATATGTTCATCAGCTGAAACATAGACTACATGTGCTTAACAAAGGCTCTAGATCTATGCAAAGCTATCTTGATGAAATCAAGACTATCACTGATAGTCTCAACTTAGTTTCTGCTCCAGTATCTGACCCTTAAAGCTCATCTTAGGTTCAAAACTGATCCTATCAGTTTCTAAGAACTCAGCAGTGCTCTTCTTTTAGAGGAACTCAGTCTGTAGTTCCTTCAATCTACCTCTCTACACTCCTCTTCTCAAACTGACCTCACAACAGCTTTCTATACAAAAACTTCTTATTAGGACAATACAAACAAAGAGGTAGAAGAAATAATAGAGGAGGAAGAGGAGGTAGAGGTTCAGGTCAGAAATATGGCAACAAGGGAAACTCCTACTCCAACAACCAAAAATCTTACACTTACACCAACTCTAGTGACAGCCCTCTACTGTGCCAGATCTGTAGGAAACCAAATCATATGGCATTGGAATGTTGACATCGATTTGATGCAGTTAACTATGCCAATCCCAAGTTTGAAAAACAAGTCATGGTAGCACATGTTGGAACTTCTCAAAATCAAGACCCTAATTGATATCTTGACTCATGAGCAAATACACATGTCACAAATAACATCACTCAGCTACACACAGCCTATCCCTATACAGGAAATGATTCTATTGCAGTAAGTAGTGGCCAGAGTGTCCCAATCTCAGGTATAGGTACTCATAATCTCAATACTCCTCAGTCCACATTTCTCCTATCTAAAGTTCTCTACTCCCCTGGCATTTCCAGCAAATTACTTTTAGTTTTTCATCTCGCAAAAGATAATAATTGTTCTATCATTTTTAATTCCAAGGGAGTTATGATCTAGGACAATGCTACACATATGATCATGTATCAAGGCCTCTGTAACAATGGACTCTACCCTATTCCAACCAATCTGATTGCATCTAATCAGTTTACAAGCAAAGTTCTTCACTGCCTTTGCAAGAGATTTGCTACATCTCAAGATAGATTGTGGCATCTCAGACTGGGTCATCCAGCTAAGCAAACTACAAATATTCTCTCTTCTATTCTAAATGTCAATTTAGGACATACTACAGTAGACTGTAATAATTATGCAGTAGCAAAAGCTCATAAACTTTCATTTCCTCACTCCTCGACATGTACTACTGCACCTTTTGCTCTTGTGCATTCAGATGTATGGGGCCCTGCCCCTATTTCTTCTTGTTCAAACTACAAGTACTATATCATTTTTCTTGATGATTTCACCAAGTATAGTTGGATACATCCGTTAAAACAAAAATTTGAAGCTTTTACTGCTTATAAGTCTTTTTAGTCTATGTTATGTACTCAATTCAACTCCACTGTCAAGCTATTTAGAACTAACAATGGAGGTGAATACCTCAACCATCAATTCAGCTCATTTCTACAACATCTAGGCACTATCCATCAAACTAGTTGTCCTCATAACCCAAAACAAAATGGAAAAGTAGAAAGGAAGCATAGACACCTCATTGAAACAACTCTTGCACTCCTCAATCATAGTTCCCTCCCTTCACAATTTTGGTTAGAACCATTAGCAATAGCTAACTATCTCATAAATAGGCTACCTACTATCACTCTAAATCATAAGTCTCCATATGAACTTCTCTATCACCACCTACTTGATTATTATTACCTCAAAGCCTTTGGCTGCTTATGTTTTCCATGGCTTAGGCCATACAACAAATATAAGCTACTAAACAGATCCCATCTTTTTAGGTTACTGCCCTACCACAAAAGGCTACAAGTGTTTAGACAAAACCACTAATAGAGTTTATACCTCTAGACATGTCCACTTTGTAGAGTATGTTTTCCCATATAGCATAGATACTTCTATTCCAATCTTTTATCCCTCATTTCCACCACTGTTTCATTCCTCTCTGCTCACTCCTACCACTGACCACCACAGTTCAGACCCTCCACCTCCCACTGATCATTCCTACTATGATATTATCATCCTTGCAGCACAACCACAGTCACAGTCTCTGTTAGGTTCTACTCAATCTCCTCCATCTATACCAACACCACAAAATTACTCCTCTGCACCAATTACTCTTACGGCCACAGAAAGTACCTCAGACACCACCGCTTCCACTGCTCTATTGCCGATTCCTATTGCAATAGAACATACCTCACAAACCACTAATCCTACACATCAAACAGAAAATAGACGTCCTATGCTAACCAGATCAAAAACAGGTTGTCTCCCTCCTCCATTATACAATCTCTATCACAAAATCCTCAAATCTCACTGAAACATAACCTACTACTTATAGACAAGCATCTACCTCATCTGTTGGCTACAGGCAATTAAAGAAGAGTATGATGCCTTGCTTAGTCAGCAAACATGGAGTCTTATTCTTCTGCCCCATGATAGAAAGCCAATTGGCTGCAAATGGGTGTATAAAATAAAGAGAAATGTTGATGGCAGTCTAGCTAGATACAAAGCCAAATTAGTGGCTAAAGGTTGTCATCAAACACAAGGCCTTGACTACACAGAGACTTTCAGTCCTGTGGTCAAACATCAAACCATTAGAATAGTTCTTACCCTTGTAGTCAACTACAAGTGGCCACTAAAACAATTAGATGTCTCTAATGCCTTCCTTCATGGCTATCTAACTGAGAATGTGTGTATGATACAACCTCAGGGTTTTGTAAATCCTAGCTATCCCTCTCATGTATGCAAGTTGCAAAAGTCCTTGTATGGAGAGCTTGGTATTCCATGCTATCCTCTTTCTTACTTAAACAAGGTTTCACCTGCAGTTCAACTGATACCTCATTATTCATTCAAAAAACATCCACTCATCTCATTCTACTACTAGTGTATGTGGATGACATCATCCTCACAGGGGATTCACCCTCAGCTATTGATACACTTATTCAGACAATGGGCACAGCCTTTGTCATGAAAGATTTGGGAAGCCTGTCCTACTTCTTAGGACTGGAGGTCTCTACTACAGACCAAACTATCCTACTGCATCAAACTAAATATGCCCAAGACCTACTTAAAAGAACTGGTTTATCTGACTGCAAATATTATTCTACACCGACTACATCCAAATACATTTCTATAGCCCAAGCAAACTTCTTGCCATACTATGACCCTACTCAATTTAGAAGCTTAGTTGGGGTACTACAGTATTTAACAATTACCAGACCTGATTTATAATTTGCAGTCAACTCTATCTGTCAACACATGCATAATCCTACCAACAAAGATTACAATGCACTCAAAAGAGCTTTGAGATATGTCAAAGGGACCCTACATTATGGCATTCTATTCTCCTTAGGTCCTTTTCACCTCCAAGTTTACTTTGATAGTGACTAGGCAAGTGACAAGCTGGACAGAAAATCTATAACTGGTTTATGTGTCTACCTAGGCTCCAACCTTATATCTTGGAGCTCCAAGAAGCAGTGTACAGTGGCAAGGTCTAGTACTAAAGTTGAATACAGGGCAATAGCCCAAACAGCCGTGCAGACATTAAATGGCTGACCTATCTCTTAAAGGATTTGCTTGTTTTCTACACATGCCTTATATTACTATGTGATAATGCCTCTGCCCTTGCATTAACAGCTAATCCTATATACCATGCAAGGACAAAACATATTGAGATTAACTATCATTTCATTCGAGAACAAGTCATCAACAAACAACTACAGATTTCACACATTTCAACTACTGAGCAAGCAACATATATGTTTACCAAAGCACTACCAGTCAACAAGTTTCAGTACCTCAGAGGCAAATTGCCCATGGCTCATTCTAAGCCCCTGCTCAACTTGCGGGGGATGTTAAGGAGAATAACAGTGACAGCCACAGTTAGTCACAGTCAGTTACTTAAGCTAAGTTAACAGAGTTAGTTAAGCTTAGTTGTCAGGATAGTTAGGCTAGATAGCAAAACAACTAACTCTGTACAACTGTAATAGTTCTGCAGAAAATATCTTCTTGTAAAGCTATAAATATAGCTCATCATTCTAACATTCATTTTATCAATCAATGAAAATAATTCAGCTCTCTAAACTCTCTCTAGAATTTTCACAATATATAGTTGGAATATCCCTCCAACCTAGGCAAAAGTTAGATAACCAAAAAATAAGGGTGAATGGCACCAGACACCCCTGTGGTCTCAAAACTTCCTCTAAAGCCCCCTGTGGGCTTCCATTCGGTGCATACGAACCCCCTCCGTTAACTATTCTGTCACTTTTAACTCAATGTGTAATACACGCGCGTGAGCTGCAATTTAGATTAGTTTCCAATAATTTTGACAATAAAATAAAATTAAAATAAACTAAAAATTAAAATAGTATCATCATCTTCCCCAACACCCTTATACCCCCCACCCCCTACCTCCTTCAGTCCACCTCCCACCTATCCCGTCAAAGCACGCTTAACCCTTTCCCTCCACCGTCGCCCACCCCTTCCCCACTTACCTCGTTAGCCCCCCTATATCCCTACCCTACCTATAATAAACCTAAATACGTGGCAGTCAACCAAGGAGTCTAAAGCGGCAGCCACCATGGAAAATGAGCATAATTCGCATGAACCAGATATGTTGTGAAAATGGCATTGCACTAGGAAGATTTCGAAGCACTTTGTTGAGTTTCTTACAACTGAGTTGATGAAGGAAAGCTATAAGAAGATGTAAACAATATAATTCATTGCATTACGTAAACACTTGCTTAGGTGTTCTAATTACTCATAAATTGGTTATCTTGTAACTTCAATTCGTTCAATATCAAAGCTAATTTCACTGTTTCTACTCTACTGCTTCTAGAAAAATCATCACCCCACCCCACTGCACCCCCATCCCCCCTCTCCCATCTTGTATGAGATGACATATTCTGCATAAAACATTAAAAAACTGCAAAACTATATATGACGTGCCTTGTTGATCTTCTTTTGATAATATGAAATCATAAGCAGTTGGGTTTTGATTAGCAAAAAGAAAAAAAAGATAGTTGGGTTTTGATTATGCTTGGATTAAGCTGTCGAATGGTGGTGATGCTAAGGTGGTTAGTCTAGTTATGGGTACTGCTATATTGCTGCGATATCGTCTTCTTCTGAATCGTTGTATCGTCTTCTTCTGATTCGCTGAAAAATCAGAATCTCTCTATATATGTATATCTATATATACATACATACATACATACATACATATATAGAGAGTATGTGTTTTTTTTTTGGCTAATTAAAAATAGGGCATATCTGTCATTTATTCTATTATGTTACTTATTTTGATAGAAACTAACGTTTGGGGTGCGTATGCACTGAATAAGAGACCCTAGGGGGGTTTGGAAGAGGTTTTGAGACCACAGGGTGGTCGTGTGCACTTATGGCTAACTATATGAGGGTCTGGTGCCATTCACCCAAAAAATAATAATGCTAGTCTAACTTAGAAACTATAAGATAATAATAGAGGTTCTAGAAAAGTGAAATAACCTTTAAGTTACCAAGAATATGAACTTAATAACTCCCTAGAATATCCCAATCAAATTTTAAAGCAAGCTGAAATCAAAGCATAACAAAATGAAGCTCAAAACTTGAGTTCATCACTTTTAATGCAGCTTAGACGCACTTGATCAAAATAGCCATAACTTCTTCTAGGGAACTCCAATTGATGCACCATTTAAAGCATTAGAAACTAGACTCATAGAGCTTTCCAAACATGTATGACTCAACAACCAAAGCCTTTCCAATTGGTATAGTTGTTTATGCGAAACTTGGGTTAGAAAACAGATTCTACAATGTTGTGATCTTTTCATCTTTCTTCATTAATTTGGACTTATTTGCTCCGCCATCACTCCTTATTTGCTTGCTTGCTTAGTTACTTACTTAGCATACTTTAGCTTGCTTACTTTATAATTAGCTTAGCTTAGATTAGTATAAATTTTAGTTGTTAACTTACCTACTTAGCTTAGGCTTAGCTTCACTTAGCTTAGCTTACTTACCTTAGCTTAGTTTAATTAGTTTAGCTTGGTTAGCTTAGCTTAGCTAACTTAACTTGCTTATTTATTTTCTTAGCTTGTGATGCGTTCAAACGGTGGGTTATAATTAGGTGCAAAATGACCAAGTTTTAATAACCCGTAAGTGCACGGATCTTCGTAGTGTAGTGTGCTCTGAGTGTGGAGTCAAATTCCACAGGGAGGCTCCTAAGTTTAGTTTGGTTGAATAAGTGCGTATGAAAATGGTCTAAGTGAGTATTGAAAAGTAAAGACAGGTAGATTGATGGGTTTTGATTAAAACTAAACTAAACTAAAGTTAGAGTTGGGAAGGTAGTAATTAAGCTCGGATTAATATTAAGGCAGTTAATCTAGGCTCGAAAATAGGATTCTCTAATTCTATGCAAGAGCTTAAGCTACAAGCATTAACCTAGTCAACTATCTTAGTCTATTTAAATCTCGATTACTGACTCTGAAGTAGGTGTTGTGCTATCTACGAGCATTGTAGTATAGAACTGTCCTTGCAACCTGGTGTAAAAGGTCTGTTTCAACTAAGTAATGAACGTCTTATTTCTAATCTAGAAACTATGGTCTATTTAAAAGCATTACCTATAGTCTCTTGGAATCTTTAAGTTTGTCAAGCTATTGATTCACTATTAAAGCATGGATATATAACACGAAAATAAAGCAATCATAACATCTACTTAAAAGCATTATGTATGAAAGACAATACTTAATTGATACAAGTCATATATTGCATATGAATTAAATCAGTCCAAATCATTGAGACTGGTAAATTAAAAGACCATTAATATATAATCAAAATCCTGAATTAACACGGGCATTATAACGACATTCAAATATAAAAGGGATTAAAGAGATGCTCACCCATAAATGAAGTCGAGGTCCGAGGTCGGAGTCCTGAGCACAGTTACGAGATTTCCTCCTTTTTCATGCCCCAGAAATTCGGGCATTACCTCCGCCGTATTTTTCCCCAACTACTAACTATTTATACTGCCATATTTAAACTACCCTAAACTAACACTAAAAAAACAATTAAAAATAATTAAAAATAATTAAAATAAAATCCTAAATTAATTTTCTATCCATTTTCCGTTGGGGTTGGGGGTATTTATAAGCCTGAGATTCAGAGGCGTGCTCGAGCGCGTTTCTGCTGCGTCCGTTGGTTTTGCGAAGCGTGACGCTTCGCGAGGCTTTCGGAAGAATCCGTGAGGAGCGCTCGAGTGCGCTTTTGCTCCATCGCTGAATTTGCGCCACGTGGATTTTTCAGAAGATGGTAGAAGATTCATAGGGGGCACTCGAGCGCCAGTGAGGCACGCTCGAGCGCCGGTCTGCTAACTTTTTTGGCTCCGATAGTTGACTTTGACCGAGACGTTGATCGAGAAGTTTTCGGGCATTTTTCACTATTTTGACCCTCCAAACGATGGATTTTGGCTAAAATCACGCCGCATGCAGGGCAAAGCCTGCGTTTTGCTCAGAAGCCCGTTTCTTCTCAAAAAACTGGTACAGTTTGTCAAAAACGGACATAGGTCACTATTTGTACTTGATCTGACCAAATTCTTCTTCTACGGGCATTGATTCAACCACCGATTCTCGAGTCTTTACCATCGCACAATTCTTTGATTTGCATTTTGCCGTTTTAAGACCGATTTCTTCATTTTTAAGGATTAACCTACATTGCATCAAAAATGTATTAAGTGTTGCATTAATTCCACAAGTTAAGATGCAATAGTAGTGTAAATTCAGTGGTTTGAGTGCTGCAAATACAGTCACATCAGCTTGCTTACACTTATTTAGATTGTTTACACTTATTTAGCTTGTTTACTTACTTACTCGTCTTTTCTTAGCTTGCTTATTTACTTGCTTAGTCTTATTCTCTTAGCTCGCTTGCTTAGTCTTATTTTCTTAGTTCACTTACTTTTCTAACTTACTTAATTACTTAGTATTTTGTTTACTTAGTCTTATTTTTAATTACTTAGTATGTTGTTTACTTAGTGTTATTTTGTTAACTTAGTTTAGACTAACTTAGCTTATTTACTTAGTGTAGTTACTTTGCTTACTTAACTTAGTTTAGCTTACTTACTGAGCTTAGCTTAGTTTGCTTATGTATTTGCTCAATTTGCTTACTTGCTCAGTTGTTTGTTTAGTTCTTGGCTTGCTTGCTTAGTTTATTTTATTAGCTTTGCTTAATTACTTAAGATGATTTTCTTAGCATTCTTACTTACTAGTTAGCTTGGTTACTTATTTTTTCAAGTTGCTTACTTGTTTGCTGCTTAATTAATTAGCTTGTTTGTTTAGTCTTATTTTCTTAACTTGTTTGCTTGCTTACTTATGTAATTACTTAGCTTGCTTACTTAATTAGTCTTATTTTTATAGCATGTTTACTTACTTACATAATTACTTGGTTGCTTGCTTACTTACTTAATCTAATCCTCTTAGCTTGGTTATTTGTTTACTTGCTTACTTACTTGCTTACTTACTTAGCTTGCTTGCTTGCTTAATCACTTGCATTCTTAATTACTAAAGAACTTAGTTATGTACTCACCTACTTAGCTTGCTTACTTATTCACTTCCACCACCTACTTAGCTTGCTTGCTTGCTTACTCACTTACCCATGTACTTAGTTTGCTTATTTACATACTTAAATACCTACTTAGCATGCTTATTTTTACGTACTTAGCTTAGTTTTTTACTTCTTTTGTTAACTTTCTTACTTGCTTTGCTAATTTACTTTACTTAGTTTGCTCACTTAATTAATTACTTATTTAGCTTGCTTGCTTCCTTAATTACTTTTTAGCTTGCTCACTTACTTACTTAGCTTAGTTAATTTACATACCCTTAGCTTAGATTATTAGCTTACACACTCACTTAGTTAGCTCATTTAGTTAGTTAGTTAGTTAGTTAGTTAGTTAGTTAGTTTAATTACTTAGTTACTTATTAGTTACTTTTTAGTTTTGTTGGCTTATGTAATTACTTAGTTTTAGTTTTCTCAGTTACTTAGGTTTAGTTTTCTTAGTTACTTACTTTTAGTTACTTAATTACTTGGCTTACTTAGTTAGTTTACTTATTTATTTAGTTATTTACTTGTTTACTTAACTATTTAGTCCTTAACTTACTCAATTACGTACTTACTTATTAAGTTACTTCGTTTAGTTTGCTTTCTTAGCTAAACAAAGATAGTGTTCAAATAAAAAGGGATTACCCACTCTTATTAATAAAAAAGATATGCGCTTTATTTTCTTACTTGACTACTTAACTTAGTTATCTTACTTAGTTTGGATTTTAGAATTTAGAGTTCAAGGTTTAGGGTTTAGGTGTAGGGTTTACGTTTTAAGGATTAGAGTTTAGGTTTTAGGATTCTTCCCATGTGACACATATATTGTGATTCAAGTTTGGATAAGGTACGTGTACATGTTAAGTTTGTTCTACTTATTCTCTTTGAAGAAAAGAGTTGTTGCCTAATTGAAAGCACTATGCAGGTTTATTTATAATTTTTAGGGTAATTTGCTGAAATGGTCATAGATCTTTGTCTTTTTTGACACACTACAAGAAAAAAAGGCTGAGGCGACGGCCAAAATCCGCAGCCTAGTAGTAGCCAAATAGGGACGGGCGACCGCTAGGCTACGGAATCCCATCCGTAATAAAAAGGTCCGTCGCCAAATTGATATTCCGTAGCCCATCCATAGCCAATTTCAGAAATTAATTTGTATTTTTTTTATATAACTTCCGTAACAAAATAGTCGTAGCCCATCCGCAGCCAACTAAACTTTTGATTTTTTTTTTATTAATTATTAACGTCCGTAACAAAACCGTAACCGTTTTGGTCGTAAATTATCCGTAACCTATGGCTACGGATTAGTATCCGTAGACTATCTGTAGCCTCTTTTCCGTAGCCTACTAAAATTTTGATTTTTTTTTATATTATTAACGTCCATAACAAAACCATAGTCGTTTCGATTGTAAATCAACTATAGTCCATGAGCCGTAGCCAATCGGTCGCCCAATTTGTCCGTAACGAATCCGTCGTCAATTAATTATTTGATTTTTAAAAAATTAAAAAAATTATGAAATTAAAATATAAAACTAAAAAATATAATATTTACAAAATATTAAAATTAAATATGCAAATTTATATTTATAAAAAATTTAATATTATAAAAAAGTTAGAAAAAATTCTAAATTCTATACAAAAATAAAAATTAAATATACAAATTAAAATTTACAAAAATCTAAAACAATTAATATTTACAAAAAATTAAAAAATTTAATATTTAGAAAAAATTAAAATTAAATATACAAATTATATTTATAATAATTATAGAAATTAATATTTACGAAAAAATAATATTTACAATGAATTTAAAATATTTACAAAAAAAAAACCCTAAGTTCTTTACAAATCACTATCAGTTTCAAGACTTCAAGCTGTGGAAATTCTCCCTTTGTGCACTCTAATCTGCTTCCAGCATAAGCACCATGTTTCAGCATAACTCCTCCCCAACCGTTATCCTACACTAAAACAAAAGATTGTATAATTCAAAGCATCATGATAAAAAAAACTAGATCTTTCTTTCAACCATTTCCCTGCTCAAAGTATTAATTAAATCAAAAGTAAAATTTAGAAAGAAAAAAAACAGTAAAAGGCAATTTTAACATATTCTCACATTATAAGATTTGTACTAATACAATTGTATCGCATTCTTCCAAAATACTTTCATCTATACAAAGATCTTTGTAATTTAATCAAATACATTTCCAGGGATTTTAAATTGCATGCTTCAAGCATGTTTGGTCCTTCAGAGACTTTTATATAAATATCACTATCAAGTGATCCGTAAGGGTATATTATTACCACATTCATAAGATGCATATGAAGTCGTTTTAGAAATTTCCAAGCTCATAAATATAACTGCATCCACCACAAGAGAACATATCTCTTTATTATCTCAATTTCAAGGTATAACCGCATAGCGCACTAATCCATTCCCTACTTATGTTGTCCACTCTAAGCAGTTTAAGAGTTAGCCAACTGTTGATACATCAAGAGCATGAAGTGGTTCTAATCAATTTTAATGTATGGGTTAATCTCAGGGAATGGAATAAATTGTATACTTAGTATTGGAATGTGTATATGACTTGAGACAAAATAGAGTTGACACAAACAAATAAGAACATTACAAAGAATCCATTGTACATCAATTTTATATGATCTATATAATTTATTATTTATATGCACCTTAGCTTAGTCCTATTCAATCTCCTACTGAATTTTAAATAAACAATAGCATATAAGAAAACCAAAGTGTTTTAAGTGAACTTCACATAAAAAAAATAAAATTGCAACACTACTAGCTCTAGAAGTCTGTCTGTTGGTGAACCAGCTAACGATTTAGATTTTCTCTTTCATTATTCTAGAAAGTTTCAAAGTAGGAACTTAACATGAAGGATTTCGATAAACAAATTTTCCTTTTTCTTTTCTGATTAATTTTAAACATTATGGGTATAGCATGAAGTCATTTAAACCAATAAACTTTTCCCTTCTAGACATTTCAGAAACAGAAGGCTTAGTACTCCATAAATAAGTGAGCACAACGTACCAAATACGACTAAAACAAGCCTTGAGCAAAGAAAAACCGTGGTGGGTATAAATAAATTCTCTAAAGTGCAAGTAAGATGAGAGGAATAAAAGCACGCTCAGTAAATTGTGTGACGGAGAAGGATGCAGCAGTACTCAACTTTTATTGAAGTAACACTTTGTGATCAAGTTCAGAAACTTACTTGGGGCGTCACCAAGAAGGGCAGTGAATGGCTGCCACAATCTACGCGAGTTCTCAGCTCGCAATTATGAAGCTGCAACTATCTTCATTGCCTTTGTAATTTTCTGAATATTTTTAACAAACTTCATCCTGTTTCGGACTGTTGTGTAAAAAACATTCAACCCTCAGAACAATTAACCACACTGGACCTCAAAAAATTGTAACTGTGAAGAAATGCGACACATAAACCAAAGATAACACTCACCAACTTGAGTTGAAATGTAACGTATTCCTTCAGTAGCCTGCTCCCTACCAATGTATACTTGTATTAGAAAAGAACACAGGATGTATCGAAATAACGTTGAGAAAACCAAAGTGTTTTAAGTGAACTTCACATCCCTCAGACAACAGCATAAGAAATCCACGCATACCAACAAGAATTAAGATACACTCTACTAGTACGAAGACTTGTACATGTCACAAAAGATAATCTACTTGTTCAAATTCAATTTTCCAGGCGTAAGCTTTTCAACAAGGGTTTGTATTAGAAATGTAAGCATAGAGATAAAAGAAATTGAAGATAACCTTTCTGCCACTTGGCACCCCAACTAGTTAAACATCATTATACCTCACGAGAAGTTTAATGTCTACTACACTACACCAAGCAATGTATGGATTCTTAAACTATAGTTTGATTAAAATGGGGGACTGATCAATATACCTCACACAACAACTTTGCCTTTTTCTTCACAGAGCAAGTAAATAATAAAATATTTTAAAAACAATGGTTGTTTCACCAAAGAAAAATTTTCAGAGTCTCTTAATATATCTTTAGATAAAGTTCTTTCTTTCATCACCCATAGAAACATCTAAAAATATGTACTGCTATAGGACACTTTGAGATACAAACTTGGTAATATAAGAAAGAGGCAACCTGTGGTAAAGACATAAAAACATAGTGAAAAGACTAATGTAGAATAATTTGCTACAATAACAAAAGAAACTAAGAGGAAAATGTCAATAACAATTGGCAAAAGGAAAAGCATAATTTATTTCCTAGCAACTGTATAGCCATCCATCAGTTTGATTAAGATAATTCTCCTAAGATGCAGACAATAACTAAGCATAATCCTTGGTCCCTTATGAAACAAATATAGATCTCATAATGAACGAAGGTGATTAGCTGACCTATGAAGAACCTTTTTCGTTTTTCTTTCGACAGGTACAAAGAAAAGTTTATTTAATTTTTATTACACTACCTCAATAGAAGTTAGATTAATGAATTTCATGATAATGTCTCAACCATTGTGCTCAAATAAAGTGGTATGACCAACCACCTTAGTGGCCATTGTCTCTGTAAAAGATAGAATATTTCTTATTCGTCAATATCTTGGATAGCAACAGAGACTCATGAAGATCTAAACAACAAAATCAATACCAATAATACTAATTCATAGTATATCTATCTCATAGATCCAAGTGAACAAATTCTTTTTCAATCGAATCCAAATAGCAGAAATGCAGATAGTTGTGAAGCCCTCCACATCAATAGGACGAAACTAGGTAACAATTGCCATATTAACAACTTTGGGACAAGCATACACATTAAAATATTGCACTAAAATAGCATCACAGGGAAACTAGCAATAAATTTGGATGACAATTAACAGATTCCTTCAACATAGCACTATTTTTAATTTCAATACTTAGTTTCTCGAGAAGAGTAAGCGATTCTCGAATAACAGATCTACAGGCTTCCCTTTGCTTCATCCTTGGTCCATTGTTTATAACCAGAGATCTTAAATCTGGAACCTATAAGAAGAAGAAACTTTACTATATATACTCATCATAACAACTCATGAATGTGGTGAAATCATTCTCGATACTAAAAGCTTCCTAAAACAAACTAGGTGCCAGTAAAGTTAATGGCAGAAATATTCACTGAGTTGCACTTATTAGGTTTTTACAAATTTCAATAGGAGGATTCACTTGCTAGTCAAAAGAAAAAAAAAAAGATTGAGAAAATGGTAGCTAAAACGATTGTTAAACTGAAAAAGACCAATTAGATCAAGCTTATAACTAAACTCGCGTTATGATTCTTTCTTTGACTGAAATTACAGAATGCCAAAAAGTAGAGAATCTGGAGGAACTTACTGTAGTACTACTAAGTTCCGATAGTTGAGATGTCTCAGATTATTCACGACACAAGATGATTTTCCGAGGATGTGTAGAAGACGAGTTGTTCTGCCATCGGACGGTGGATAAGTCAAAATTAAGAGATGGTGGCAGCAACAAATGAGGTAGTAGTGGTGGTGGTCCGACAGAGAGGGAGATAGAGAGAGGTGGTGGTTTTCATGGTGGCAGCGGCGAGAGGAGATAGTGGCGGTGGCGTCGGCTGAGTGATTTTTGGGATGGTGTTAGGGCTTGAAAGATGAGAGGGAGGGCGAGAGAAAAAAGCTTTTAAATTAAAATTTGAATCAGGTCTTTTAAGACCCAAAACAATTATAAAAGAATTAAAAATAACATGGCCCTGCCGGGCGAGGTCTCCGGCTGGCCGGCGACATTGTCCGACTGGGATCAGAGAGTTAGGCTAACTTTCTGTCCCAACCGGATGCACTCACCGGCCAGCCGGCGACTTGTAGGGTTATTTTTTTAATTATTCTATATTTATATAAACTAACAATAAAAGCATAATAATACTAATAATGATTATAATAATACAATACAATTCTTTCAAATTAATACTCGATAAATTAATAATCTATTTTAAATAATAAAAACATCGAGTCATGACTTGGAACCATTATAAAAAATTAATATTTTCGATAAAATTATAAGACAATATAGTTAAAATATTTTCTTCATTTTTTATCTACCCAAATATTTAATAAATTAATAATTAGCTAACAATTACATAATAAATTGATTATGGAATTAGAGAAACTTATTCTAATCCTATTAAATTAGATTCTATTCTTCTATTCTCATTAGATTTTACTACTTGTCTTTTCAAATTGACCTGAAAAAATATAAGCCACTTTTAAAAAACAATACCATATATATAATATATTTACTATAAAGACAAAAAAAATTAAAAATATCTCAATAAATTAATACTCGCTAAACTAATAGAATTTAGTAATAATAATAATTAATTATAATTAAATCGAACTTATCATGGCCATTAGCTACGGATGGGCTACGAACCTATAGAAATCCGTAGCCCATCTGTGGCCATTGGCTACAGACCACTAATTGTATGTATTCTAACTTGTTAATAGGTATGAACAACGTATTAAAACGTGTTAATATCTTCATATTTTTCTTATTTATGAAGTTTAGACATAATAAGAGAGTTTTTGAACAACTAGATTGAACGTTAATTAACGTTAACACAATGTTAAGTGAGGACATGATAAGTTCGATTTAAACGACTATTGATTTTCTATGAGATTTTTCTATAAAAGTACGCACGTTAATTTTTTTTTAAAAAAAATCTGCAACTCAAGTGAAGTTTACTACGTTATAGGTTCAATCAAAATTCTATAATTCAAATTAAAAACGGTAAAACTCAATTTTTTGTTGAAGTCTGTAGCCCAGCAGTAGCCAATTGGCTATTGCTGGGCTACGGAAAAGTTGAAGTCCGTAGCCTAGCAATAACCAATTGGCTACTGCTAGGCTACGGAATACTTATATTATATATTCTAACTTGTTAATTGGTAGAACAACGTATTAAAACGTGTTAATATTTTCATATTTTTTTTATTTATGAAGTTTAGACATAATATGAGAGTTTTTGAACGACTAGATTGAACATTAATTAACGTTAACGTAATGTTAAGTGAGGACATGATATAAGTTTGATTTAAACGACTATTGATTTTCTATGAGATTTCTCTATAAAAGTTCGCACGTTAATGAAATACGGACCAAGTTTATTTTTTTTTGAAAAATTTGCAACTCAAGTGAAGTTTACTACGTTGTAGGTTCAATCAAAATTCCATAATTCAAATTAAAAACGGTAAAGCTCAATTTTTTGTTGAAGTCCGAGCCCAACAGTTGCCAATTGGCTACTGCTGGGCTACGTAAAAGTTGAAGTCATTGGCTACTGTTAGGCTACAGAATATTTATATTATATATTCTAATTTGTTAATAAGTAAGAACAACGTATTAAAACGTGTTAATATTTTTCTATTTTTCTTATTTATGAAGTTTAGACATAATATGAGAGTTTTTGAACGACTAGATTGAATGTTAATTAACGTTAACACAATGTTAAGTGAGGACATAATAAGTTCGATTTAAACGACTATTGATTTTCTATGAGATTTCTCTATAAAAGTATACACGTTAATGAAATACGGATCAAGTTTTTTTTTTTTGAAAAATTTGCAACTCAAGTGAAGTTTACTATGTTGTAGGTTCAACCAAAATTCTATAATTTAAATTAAAAACGATAAAACTCAATTTTTGTGTTGAAGTCCGTAGCCCAGTAGTAGCCAGGCTACTGCTGGGTTACGGAAAAGTTGAAGTCCGTAGCCTAGCAGTAGCCAATTGGCTACTATTGGGCTACAAAATACTTATATTATATATTTTAACATGTTAATAGGTAGGAATAACGTATTAAAACGTGTTAATATCGATCTTCATATTTTTCTTATTTATAAAGTTTAGACATAATGCGAGAGTTTTTGGACTACTAGATTAAATGTTAATTAACGTTAACGCAATGTTAAGTGAGGACATGATATGTTCGATTTAAACGACTATTGATTTCTCTATAAAAGTACGCACGTTAATGAAATACGGACCAAATTTATTTTTTGTTGAAAAATTTGCAATTCAAGTGAAGTTTATTACGTTGTAGGTTCAATCAAAATTTCATAATTCAAATTAAAAATGATAAACCTCATTTTTTGTTGAAGTCCGTAGCCTAGCAGTAGTCACTTGGCTATTGCTAGGCTACGGAAGAGTTGAATTTTGGAGCCCATCCGTAGCTAGGGACTACGGATGTGCTATGGACTTTGTAATTTTATTTTTTTTCTATTTAATTAAAATATTTGTATTTAATTTATTTAAATATTTTTTGAATAATATATATAATCCGTAACCAATCTGTGGCTATTGGCCACTGCATGGCTACGGAATTTTTTATGAATTTTTTTTGCCGAATTAATTAAATAATCCGTAGCTAGTCCATAGTAAATTTACCACGAATAAGCTATGGAATATTATTTTTTATTTTTTTAATAATTAAAATTATTATCGGTAGCCAATCTGTGGTTATTTAGCCACTGCATGGCTACATACTTTGTTATAAATTTTTTTTGCTGAATTAATTAAATAATCCGTAGCTAGTCCGTAGCAAATTTGCCACGGCTAGGCTACGGAAAATTATTTTTTTATTTTTTTTATTAATTAAAATTATGGTCCGTAGCCAATTCGTAGCCAAGTTTTGTCGTCATTTCAACATAGCCTAAGTAGGCTACAGATGGGCTACAAAATTTATTATCCATAGCAAATCCGCAGCCTGACAGTAGCCAATTTGCTATGGAAAAAATCCGTCACCAAATTCCGTTGCTCGAGCGCTGTTTTCTTGTAGTGACATTTAAGTTTTCTATCTTTCATTTTGGACAAAATGGTCCTTCATCTTTCATTTTAGTGACAACTATTAGTCCTTAGAGCAAAATCTGTCAAAAAATAATGTTAGTGAGCACATGAATGAGACGTGACCCCAAAATATATAAACTTTAGAATGCTTATCTTTTATCGTGTGATAATTTTACCCCTGAAGATTTGTGAATTTTGCGACCATGTATCATCCACGTGCTCACTAATGATATTTTTTCGACGGATTTTGCTTCAAAGACTAACGATTGTCACTAAAATGAAAGATAAATGATCATTTTGTCCAAAATAAAATATAAATGACTTAAATGTCAAAAAACACAAAGATTTAGAACCATTTCGGTAAATTACCTTAATTTTTATTGAAAGATGCAAAAACAATAGTCAATTCCATAATAATTTTATACCGGAGTGCAAGGTAATTATATCATTTTCTTGGGTCTTAATTTTTAAATTTTTATCTTGTTTCAATGTTTTCTTCTGCAACCCTTACTCCCTCTTTATTTATGGGCTTTATCATAGTTTATCATATATTTAGTTTATTTACTTCGCTAGCTTACTTGATTAACTTAACTTAGTTTATTTACCTTACTTAGCTTACTTACTTAGCTAAGTCTTAGCTTACTTGTCTTAGTTTAGCTAGCTTAATTTATAGTTATGTACCATATACTTAGCTGACTTAGCTTACTTACTTGCTACTTAGTTTACCTAGCTTATTTAACTTACCTTGCTTACTTAGTTTTCTATTTAGTTTATCTCAGTTTAGCTTAGCTTGCTTCACTGAACATATCTTAGCTTACCTTGCTTACTTACTTTTGCTTAGATTACTTATTTTAGATAGTTTAGCTTATTTAATTTCCTTCACTTGGCTAACTCAGCTTACCGTAGCTTAGCCTACTAACTTACTTTAGCTTACTTAGATTACTTACTTGTTTAACATAGGTTAGTTTACTTAGTTTAGCTTAGCTTGCTTACTTAGCTTCGCTTACGTACTTAGCTGAATAAAGAAAAAGTCCTCAAATAAAGAAGTAATAAAAGAAGATAGACGCTTTCTTTTCCTACTTGACTATTTAGCTTAGTTGACTTAGTTTGCTTAGCTTATGTCGCTTAGAATCTAGAATTTAGAGTTTAATGTTTAGGGTTTAGGTATAGGACTAAAGGTTTTGGTATAAGATTTACGGTTTAAGGATTAGAAGTTATGTTTTGGTATAAAAATTTGTTAATTCTCAAATTTTTATCTTATTTTCAATTCAATGTCTTGTCCTGCTACTCTCACTCTCTCTTTATTTTTAAGCTTTATCAAGATTCATCATATAGTTAGGTTACTTGTTTCGTAGTTTACTTTGCTTACTTAACTTACTATGTAGCTTAATTTAGCTTAATTAGTTTTGTTTACTTGCCTTACTCTACTTAATTAGATTTAAAGCTATTTACCTTTGCTATCACAATAGTCCAGTAATTGAATATTAATGGAATTCTCAATTCCTCTGATTCAGTTGACAGTTGATAATCTCGTTACGCCCATTGTTGTCATTGTGTTCAGTGAGAAAACTAGCAATACCACTATGGGTTGGTGAAAGGCCATATCTTTAGTCTCGTCCTTACACTAGACCAAGGGAGATCACGACTAAAATCTGTGCATTTCTTCTGCACTCGTAGATGCACTGACACTCCTAAATTCCCAGAGTCTTACGCTGTCAGCGATACTCACAGAAGTATTAATAAATATGTAATTTTCTTTAGTGAAAGTCATTTCAGTATACATCGCCTTAATTGTGCGCCATTTTCTGCAGGGGTGGATCCTGATGCTCCTAAGGAGCTTTATTCCAAGCCTCTATCCCCGAGGAAGGAGCTCTTGAACTTCAGGATGGCGATAGCATAAGGTCATTTTGCTCCCCTCAGCTATGGAGATTAAGTCCGTTGGACTTTAAGCTTGGGTTAGGCGCTGAAAAAGAAGCAGCGTTATCCGAACCACTACCTTCTCCGACAAGGAATTATGAAGAAAATGTCGTGGATAATACTGATGGGGATCAGGAAGAGCCTGAACTACTATGATGGATGACTAAAGATTACAGTCTCTTATGGTTCTTCTGATGGGAAGAAAACAAATCTGCAAGCAGCGATATTTTTGGTCGGAGGAAAAGACTTCAAAAGCGTGCAAACTGAAGAAGTTTCTGTTGATTCAGAAACATGCCCCTCGGCGCTTAGGAGCAAAGAGTTGGCTACCTGATCGTTTAATCCAACTTTTGAGTAGTAGTGGAGGGGCTTCTTCGATTACTTTGCCATGTGATCGAAAGGGACATAGCTTATTCAGCAATCAGAGAAAGATATTCCTCTACAAGACAAGTTTGAGAGCTAAGGTTGGTGTAGCATCATCTTACATTACTAGAAATTGACAGGAGATCAATTGTTCTCTAATCATCGAACCCTCGATCAAACATGACAAATTATTTTGTTTTAGTTATTCAGGCAAATAATACTATGTGGCACGATATTTAATTGCCCTTTTTATGATGAAAACTTTCGTATTAAATGTCAAATTCTTCTTTATATTATAAATAAAATTCATAATCAAGAGGACTTTCACATAGAAAAAGAAACATAAATGGTATATTGGTTTGTTCAAATAGTATTAAACGTGTTATAAACATCATCACAAAATTTTATCAATATTCTTCTACATACCATTTCGTTTTCTTTTGTGAATTTGATGCGAATTTTCTTCTGGAAAAGGAAAAGATCCCAATTGGATAAAATCCAGCTTCTTTCTACTACTCGACAGATGCCTTCTGAAAGATACAGCAGAAAGTTTTCCAGATTGGAAAATGGCTCACGCTAAATACAAGTGACAATTATATTAAGGTACTGTTACACCGTATAATTTATTGTCTTAGAGTGAAATCAATGCGGTGGGTCTATAGTGGGTTCCAATAAACCAAAAAACACACCCCTTGAATTCATCTATTATAATAAACTAAAGTAATTCAACAATACCAATATAAGGCTTTCCTGTTATATCGGGTTGTCCAAAAGGATTCTCTGTCCTTCCATCAAATATTATGTGATTTCCGCGATATTCGGGTTCAAATGCGCATGGATTTGTTGTTTGCAATAAGGTTTCATATAATTGAGAAAACACTAATTTTCTTGAACCTGAGTTTATACCATGGATTTGTTGTTTGCTTACTGCTTTCATATAATTCAAGGACTCCTAATAGGATGAAGACATATCAATGGATTTTCCATCGTATAAATAAGACATATCTTGGTCAGACAATTTAAAAAATGATCCTCTTATTTCCGTGTCTTCTAGCTACTTTATCGCTGAACGAGACCCAAGAAAAGTGACACAAGGCTAGACATGAATATGATACTCATCACTGTGATGCAATTACAAGCCGTACCATCGTCACGTCTCAATTTCCGCATGAAGAGAATCGTTATCGTGCAAACTTTATTGCATGTTGCAACATAATGACATATCTCTATCACAATCTGCTAATGATCCTATGCAGATTTGGAACCAATATTCCAAATATCTAATTGAAGCACTTTTTTATTTTTATTTTTTATCAAGCAATATTTTTATCTTCTTTCCCTCAAGAATTCTATATAAATGGCTCGATTGCACACCATGTTGCCTCACAGCAAAAACCAACGTGTCCTAACACTTGCCTCGACGCTTTAATTGAACTAATAATAAAACCGTTGCTATAGTTGACTTTTTGCGACTGCATTACATACACACATATCTAAAATGGAGAGGGTAAGCAGAATGGTGTGTGAGAAGCCAGTGGTGATTTTCAGCAAGAGCTCATGCTGCATGAGCCACACCATCAAGTCTCTTTTCTATGATTTTGGTGTTAATCCAGGTGTTTATGAGCTTGATGAAATACCTAGAGGCCAACAAATCGAGGAGGCTCTTGAGAGGCTTGGTTGCAATCCAACAGTGCCTGCAGTGTTCATTGGAGGAGTGTTGATTGGCGGTGAAAACGAGGTTATGAGTCTTCACCTCCATGGATCCTTGAAGCCAATGCTTAAGAGAGCAGGAGCTTTATGGGTTTAAATTTTTTACATTATATGTACAACATATGTCAATAAACTTGCAGTTTTTGTGCATGAACTAAAGAGAGGTCGAGTATAGTAAGCATAAAAATAGGTAGAGTTAGTAAATAAATGGTGATTATCATTATTTTCCGAGTATTATTGCATATCATCCAGGCACCGGAAATGATGCTTTGTCTCTCTACAATTTCCAATTATATAAAAAAGAATTCAATATTTAATACATAAATTCTTCGTATACAAAGAGTGAAGAATCATCTCAGAAACGCGTCTTTTTTTTTTGTTCTATATTTACAGGTAATAATGCAAGTATAATAAAAGATTTTGGGAAACGAGATAGCTAAAGAATTTGAGATGAAAAACATTAACCTTATATCCTACTATCTCATCATAGAGTGAATTGAATGGAAGGACACATTTTCATGTCCCAAGAGATATATGCCAAATTAAGGCATATTTAAAAGAAAATTCAAAATGGAGAATTCAAGCGACTGATTGATACACCAATTGAAAATTGTGTGAAGCTAAGTATGTTGATGCTAATTCATGTGTTTGTCAAGCTATTGGCTTCGAAAGTTATTTTAGATACTTCAACTACTACAAAAGGATGCAACGAAAGCTTTTGTGGATTACAAGTCGATAATTGGACTAGCCAAAAATTCAGTCTTCCTGAAAGACAAAAGCACGTTGATACTAAGTTCTATTTCATGATAGAGTGTGTAGAGAAAAACGAAGTGCAATTCAAGTACATCCGTTTGTTTGCCGTAAAATATTTTTCCAATTTTTCGGTATTAAAACACTGGAAAATTGATTAACTGGAAAATAATTTCTAGTCAAATATTACGTTTAGTACAAAGTTTGAGAAAATATTTCTACGTTTTTTGAGAGAAGAAAATATTTTTCGTAACTTACCCACCCCAACCCATCCCCACCCTCACGGTTAACATATTATGTGTATATATATATATATATTTTTTTTTATAAAATCTAATGTTGAAAAATATTTTTTACTGGACATCCAAACACCAAAAAATATTTTACAGTATTCTATTTTTTCTCAACAAGTTAATTTACAGCAAACAAACGGAGCTCAAAAAAATATTTTATTTTCTAGAAAAATATTTTTAGATGAAAATATTTTCCACAAGCAAGTTTATTTACCACATCCCCCAAAACTAAGTTATTTTGCATTTTCAAGTTTAAGAGTTGGTGTTAGATATTAATCTTGATTTAATGTACAAAAAATTTAGATATTGATACATATAAAGTACTTACTTGAATAAAAGAATATTGTATCATTCATTTAGTTAATGTATATTAGGCGATTCATTTATCTATTAATTAAAAGGTACATGTATTTGTCAAGTTTCATATCTTGTAGTCACTATCTTGACACTTGAAGCACAATAAAAAAATTGTGAATGGGCATGCACCATGTTATAACTATAAGTAAATTCTTAATGAACCCCACAATCACCTATGCACCATGTTATAACTATAAGTAAATTCTTAATGAACCCCACAATCACCTCACGCACCAAGGGGTCATTATGTTGTTAAAACTTTAAAGATACGTACCATTACCGAGGTCAAAATTATAATATCAAATACCTCAAGAGTTTAATTTCAAACACATCGATGGAGATCCAAATTCATGATTTACATGAATCTTCTACAACGTATTCACATGTAAACTACAACTTCATGATTGACATGAATCTCTACAGAGTCGGTCTACTATCCATCAGTGGCAGAATTGCCTAATGATTGTGGACCGTTGATCATTTATGAGAAATATGAGTTGTTGATGATAACTTTTATTAAAAAGAAAAAAAGAGCTTCCTATTTGTTGTAATCACGAAGATACCCTTAAATTAGATGCGGGATCCACATGGACAAATCATAATATTATATGTATTTCAGATTAATTTAAAATGTCTATTTTAACCTCATGGTGTTTAGAATGATTACTATACCCTTATCACTAACATTAGTTATATGCATAAAATTACTATTACAACATTTACACCTAGCCCTCATTCCTTTTTTTGCTTTACAAAGATCACTTCATTTTTGTTCTCTAGTGACTGTTTAAACATTTTCATCACACTTACGATATGTGAAGTCTTAATTACTGCAAGTACGATTTAAATTACGACAACCCGTTTTCATCAACTATTTAACCATTTTCATCGCTATTACGGTATGTGAAGCCTTAATTACTGCAAGTTCGATTTAAATTACGACGACCCATTTTTCTCAACCATGTAACCATTTTTATCGCTATTACGCTATGTGAAGCCTTAATTACTACAAATACGTTTTAAATTACGAGTTTTATCATTTTTTTTAATCTTAGGATAAGGAGGCCTAAATGTAATGCCATATAACATAACTAGTGATATTGAAACTCACAATCTCTCGTAGAGTTGGCAAATGGGCCAGCCTGGCTTGACACATATGTTTAGTGGGCTGAGTTGGGTTGGGCTCAATTCTTGAAATATAGGACCCAGCTCGGCCCATGAGCCCGTTACCACGAGTCGCGAGTTGGGCTGGGCCAACCCATCTTTTTTTTTTTGTGATTAATGTGTTCAGAATTTTAATAGTTGGATTAATAACGAAAAAAGCTAAAGCTTAACCTTTTTTACGAAAAAACTTAATTTAATGATTAACAAGACATAAATTGATTGATAATATTAATATAAATAATAAATAATTACTTAACAAACCACAAGTTCACGAGACACATATATGTTACTAATAAACATAAAAAAGAGCATTACATAAATGCTTGACGAAAGTTGGTGGAGAAGTTCTCCATTTTATTATACTCCTTGTGTGGGTGCTGGGCCTGCTGGTGGCAGTAGTGGCAGTGGTTGAGGATTGAAATAGTTTGGAACATTTGAGTGTCAAGATACAAGATGTCTTACAAGCGTTCCAGTTCTAAATTAACGACGAAATATATATTTACATTTATAATAGTTACAAATTACATACTCATGTTCTTTAAAGTAAGCAAAATGATTCTAAACATCTGAGCTTATGGGCTGAGCTGGGCTCGAGTTGGGTTCGAGCTGGACTGGGCTGAGCTTGGCTGGACTTGGGCACAAATGGGGTGAGTCAAAAAATATATGACCTAACTCGGCCCACTTATATGTGGTGGGTTGGGCTAAGTTGAACCCACTTTCAATCGAGTTGGGTTGGGCCCGAATTTTCGCGTGATAGGCTGAGCTGGGCTTGTGTCGGCCCGACCCAAATGCGACCTCTAACCTCTCGCATGCTTAGATAGTAACATTACCACTAGACCAAGATACATGATTCCCGAGATGTAGTTATTGTCACAACCCATTTTTATCAACTATTTAACTATTTTCATCGCTATTACAATATAACCAGTTTCATCATTTTTTTTTATTTTCTTAAGATACTTTACTTATGCTACTTGATCAAAATACAACATGAGACATGTAATGCAGAAACTTAACCCATTTAATTACTGAATAATATTTTGATGATACATTGTTCATTTTTATTACGATAATTATTACGTGTTATATCGGTGCCTTTCGTTTCAATAAATGCCTCGTATGTTACTTTACATTCAAACATTCAACCTATCTTAATCGGGCATTGAATCATACTTTCTCTGTATATCATTCTTCATTGGCCACTTAAACATATTTCAACTTGCGTTATGTGAAGTTTGGGTTGCTACAATTACTATATTCATTACATATTAATTGTTATTTTCGTTTCTTAACATACTTTACCGCTTCTATTTTCATCAAAATAAGATTTGATGAATGCTACTTTTATGAAATGGTGCGACACCTATTAGTGAGAAAAATAAGTTATATTAAAAATAACGCCATTTTATTAATAATCATGTTTCTTCATTAAAGACACCCGTGGGGAATATGAATAGTTATACCCCTTAAATTGTGTCTTTCTAACTTCTATAAGTAGGGGAACTTATCCCTTTATTTTTAATGGCCGATTATATTGATAAACAAAAAAGAAAATGGTTTCATACTTTGATACCATTCTTAAAGAACTAATCGCTGAAATTCTAGCTAGTGTTGGTTCACATTCCGCTGATGGTCTTATTTGTGCCAAAAAAGGTATATAATAGAGTGTTGTTGGAAGTAAATTTATTTATTTCCTTTACTAACCCAATAACTCTTTACACAGTTGCAAGTTGTTCAAGAACATCGATGATGAGAGTTATATATATAGATATGCTACAATGAAAGGAGTTTCTACTCGCCCCGTGGTGGCCGTTTGACAACACAATTACTTCATTCATAGATAGGTGTTGTGATAGTGAAAATCTAGAATCCTTATTCAGAAAATAAGTGGTAAGCATTATAGAAATACTAATATGATTCGTTTTTTTTTATATAAAAAAATTATTTTAAATAATTAGTGCCCACTTAAAATATTAATATGTTCATAAAGTTGGAATAATAAATTTATTATCCCATGTATGAATGTATCACAAGTTAAGTATTTTCACATAGGAACAAAGGATTTTGCACTTGAATGTCTTACGAAAGCCACAAAATCTGGACATCTTGAGGCATATTATGTGCTTTCTATCGATCTAATTATTCAACACTATTTGGTATTTCATAAAGTTGCTTATACTAGTTGGTTATACTATTGGATATATATTGATATTTCATTTTTATATGTAAATATTCATTGGCCACTTAAACATGACCTAATTTACAGTATAAGAGATGAATTACTCGTTCTTTTAATTTCTTAACATACTTTACCCGTGCTACTTTTATCAAAATATGACATGAGAAATGTTATGAAAACGCTCAAATACAAACACCTAACCCAATTGCAAATGAACCAAACAACCCTAGGCCCAAACAAAACCATTAATTGAAAGAAAAGATAAGTGCCCATGCCTAAAACCCTACTCATAAAGAGCCACATGACCAAATACTAAACACAAGACACCAGACCAAAGAGAACAAAATCAATTTTTATAGCAACCCAAATCGTTCATTTTTTTAACCATCTCATAATTTACTGTCGATGACGACTAAGTTACGACAAGTCCCGTTTTAATACATACTTCTCGTTTTTTTATTTCTTAAGATTCATTAATCGGGATACTTTTATCTAAATATGAGATGACAAATGCTAATTTTCAACCCATGTTTATCGTCCATTTAACCATATTCCACTTTTACAATAAATAACATCACTAATTTTTATTTTTGGGCTTTACTTCACATACTTTATATGTTATAAATATTATATGTCCATGCATTTTTATCATTATTTATTATTTCTTATGAAAATGCTTAGTTGGAATGCGAAAATAAAAAAATAATTATAAATAGTTGTTATTCTAATATGCCAATTATCTATCTATATAAAAGGTCGTAGATGCATGATAAATTACACTAATATGATATTATGTACTTGATCATGCTAATAGGTGTCATTAGCTCTTATATATTCATTAAATTAGTATAATATGATATTATGTCCTTGATCATGCTTGTAGGTGTCATTGTTGGATTATATGCCCTAAATACCAATTTTAGGACATAATAATTATATTATTTATTTATTGTGGGTAGTTTATTTAAATATCATTAATGCGATTAACTATTTAAATAAAAAGTCATTGGAATAATATTTATAAATTCTATCTTTAAGAGTAAAGATATTAGTGACAGAATCTATATTCATAAATATATTCTAAAATAGTCCCCGATCGTAAGATAAATTATTTGGGCGTTAATTTATCCGGAAAGATCGGATTGTAGTCTACTATCTAAATAATATAAAATATTGATTTGGGCGATTAGTCTCATATCGTAAGGGTAGATGTATAAGTGTTTGTTAAGAACAAGTGATTGGACATGACCGTTAGTACAACGAATTACATAGAATGGTCAATAATTCGTTGTATAGTGTAATGGTACAATTAGTCCTTAGACCTGAGACACCACGGTTATCTTGTGTTAAGGATAACGTAATTTACTGGTGCAATAAAGCTAGTCCTTATCAAGGATTGGATAATGTACTTAGTGGTTACGATCTATTCCGGTATGAAGATAAGTATGTGTAGATATAGAATATGTCAATTAGGGATCCTATGCAATCTATTAATCAAGTAACTAGAAATCCTTGGCCGAGGTAGAATAGTGGAAGTCGTTCAACGTATTATTCATGAGTTACTGATTAAATAGATTTGGACATATGATTGAGTAATAGAGTTTGACGACCCTATCCAGGACTCTTACTCAATCGGGATGATTCAGACAGAAGGAATTGGTTGCATGATAATTACTAAAGGGTTCATAAAATTTCACTTCATCATTAGTTGGTAGTCGTGATATACTGCTAGGTATCACTCACGACTTGTGAGAACTAAATTAGAAGAGTTCTAATTAAATATTAATTGGATTAATATTATTTCGCTGTCAATTAATTATGAACCCGAGATGTCACACATAAATGGAATTTGTAGATTAATTGGATTAGAGAAAAGATTAAATTACATGTAGGATCATCCTAAATATTAATTTAATTGGACTCGTAGTAACTTGATATTGATCTGGTTATTATGGAACCCAAGACTGGTTAGTTTAAGTCCAGTCCATATGTGGCCCTAGGTTACATGTGTCTCCTATAGATTGTACTATTATGACAGGTTTAGCAAGCACAAAAACACAGTCAAAATAATATGTAGGATTTCTCTAGAAAACCTAGTGGGGGTGAAATCCAATTAAGGGTGCAGATTTTGTGTGGATACTTTCGGAGGCTTCACAGTTGGGGAGCTTTTAGATTCTACATCAGATTCGTCATCATGGAACAATAATTCTGAAATTCTTTAATCGTAATTAATGTAGATTATTATGCATGTATGTAATCTACGTAAATAGTCATGAATGTGATGCATGAGTATTAATGTTTTTCGCTGCGTTTATTTAATTATAAAATTTTAAATACCATGCACGATTCCTAACAGTGGTATCAGAGCCACCGTTCATGCATTTTACTTGATTGTTCGATTTTAGCACAAAATTGTATAGCACAACTGAAGTGTCAATTTAGTAGTTTATGAAACTATCTGTTAAAAAATTGATAGATTTGAATCTATTAATTTTATGCCCATAAATTTAATTGGATTAAATTTTATGCCCTATAGTTGATGGCAATAATAGTTTCAAAAAGGGGTTTTATGAAACTGATTGTTTGTCAAATGTTTTATAAAAATTGTTTTTATAAAACTATTCTCTGTTTTTCAATTAAAAAAAAAATAGATTTTCACATGTAAAAGCGTGTTACAAAGTTTTGAATATGTTATGAAAAATTGTTCAAAATTTGTTTTGGAATATTTTGCAATTTTTTGAAAAAAAAAAGAATTTAAAAAAAAAGAATTTTGGACTATAGTAGAAGAGAGAACAGTCATGGCTGCTCCTCGTAGTAGCAGCCACGGCTGCTTCGTTGTGAGCAGCCATAGCTGCTCACGGTGTTGCAGCAGAGTAGCCAACGGCGCGAGGTGGTGACCTCATGCTGTTGCTGCTGCTAAGGCAGTAGCGCGTTGTTGCCGTTGAGGTAGTAACACGTCACTACCATGATGGCAGCGACGGTGGCTGCTCAATCAAAAAGGGGAAATAAGGGTGGGGCGGCGCTGGTGAGGAAGAAATGAGAAAGAAGAAAAAAGGAAAATTCTGATTCGGGTAGGGTTTCGAACCCGACCCGAATCTGAAAGGATTCATGTATGGATCTAGACTCGGATCCAAACCCAAGGTGTTGGGTGATGGATGAGTTATATTTTGTTTTTATTTTTCTTTTACTTAATCTTTTGGGCTGCTGGGCTCATAGTTTTGGGCTACTTTAAATCCGAATTTGCATGAGATTAGTGAGACTTATTTTATTGTTTGGGTTGGGTTGCAATTAAAAGATTGAGTTCTCCCTTGGGCTAATGGGCACATGTATTATAAATGGGCATATCTAATTTGGGCTATATCTTTATTTGGACTTGGACTTAATAAAATAAGTTGGACTTATTTTGTAAAGTCTAAGATGTTTAATAATTTTGTGTGACAAATTAATTAAACAAGCCCAAATACATTTTTGACACTTTAAATTAATAAATAGTTTATTAATTATTAAATATAATTTGATTATATTTATATTTTATAAGAGTTTATATTAGAAAAATTGATGGTTTTATACTTGTAGCTAATTAGTAAATTATTTATTAATTAATTACTAAAAATATAATGAGATTATATTTATTTAAATATGAGATATTTAAGGATCCAAATTAATAAATGTGTTTATTAATTGGATAAACCTAATATAATGAGATTATATTGGTAGACTAATTGTGTTATATTTGTGGATTAATTTTCTTTATTATTTGCTATATTTTTGGGTGATCATGGACTAGTCTTGTGTGAATGTATGGATGAATGAATGAATGTCATTATTTAATTTATTTACTTATTTTGGGTTTTATGTAATATTTTAAAATAGGGTTTGCATGCTTCTTATCCCTGTTTTAAAATGTAAAACCTCATTCCCATTTATGTATCCCCACTAGATTAGGAATCTATGTACATAAATGTAATGGAAGATCAAGATGAAGACATCAAGAGTTGGTGGGCCCAGTTCGCAAAAAGAGTTTTGTGAATCCGAGGAGGCGCAACCCATGAATCTATCTGGTGGGCCCTTTATTTGATTTAGGTATTCAATCCAGTGGCTCGAGTTGATAGTGCTCCTAGTCCATGATCATCCCATTTTATTTTATACATTTTTCTATTTATTTATGCTATAAATATGTGATGAATGCATGTATGTTTCTATTTATTTATGCGATAAATTGAAATTAAAAGCATGTGAAAAGTGAGACATAAACTAAAGACCAGTAAACCTTTACAAATTAAATATTAAGTTAATAATGGTATAGTTTTGAGAAAATTATATCATTGCCTTCCGTTATCGTAGATTGGTTTATGTGTTGGGCAAATAAGTAGCTGGCTATGGACACATAGGGGTTATTTATTTGTATCAACATATGAACTAAGTCTATATAAGCATAAGATGTAGAAAATTTAGATTCTTACTGGCAACCAAAAGTCTACCATGTGAGGTGTCGGTATTGCATTGATCCAAATTTTTAAGATAATGGGTTTAACTTAAACAATCTTGGAGACTAAAAATCTATAATGTGAGATCAAAAGGATTGAAGGCAAGAATAATTGGAGTTTGTATGAGATACATTGAATAAGAGGTTATTCACCTCTTTGTTTTAACTTTACCAAAAATCTAAAATGTGAGGTGGGTTAAAGTGAATGGGCCCCCAATTCCACTAAGAAAAACACCTTATTTTTTTTCTGTTTTCCACTAAGGAAGTGTGGGATTCGAAAAATTTAGTGGGGGTTACTATTTGATTTAAAGACCCAAATCAAATAGTTAATAATAAAATTATCTAATATCCTTAGAAATTACTGCATATATATTAGATGTGAACCCAACCTTTTATTTTTGACTAGACCAAACTTCGATGACTAGCTCAATATTTTGAGAATTGTTCTCAGATATGAGAGAGTCATACACGTTCTAGATGCCCAAAATAAGTTGTCACAAAAAAAAAGAGCACGGATAATGTATCTATCATTAATTACTTACAAAGAGTTGTGAAGTAAGCAAGATAGGACAACTAGATATGAGATATCTAGTTGAAGATATGAGATATCTAGAAAATTGTTCCAAACAAAGAATAACTAAAGGAATTGATTTAAGAGCATGTGTTCTCAGGATGAGTATCTTGAGTCCATGAGTTTATTTATGGTTTATCATATGCAGACAAATCTAATCCTCAAAGTCAATTCTTAGTTTTCTCTTGTCGTTCATAATGGATTTATTCGTGTGAATACACTTGACACAACCTTTGGACATGAGAGTCATGTCTCTAGAGTAGATCTGGAAAGGTAAAACTTAATTGGTAAAAGGATATTATTTCTACTGCAAGAAAAAGAGAACTAATAATAGAGGAAAACCCAAAGGACTTCAAAGAGTTTGAAGAGAAATGGATGTCCTCTATAAATACATATCGTCTTCTCGTTTACCCATCTAGGTGTTTATTAATTTTGGAATAATTGTTGTTCATGTGTTTCATTTATTTAGGAAATAAATGAGATGATGACACTAGTAAATTAATGAATAAAGTTTTATATGGATGAGGTAAAACGTGATAAACGAATAATATGAGAGATCAAGAGATACAGATAACTCTAAAATTATTGTGGCCCTTATGATTAGGTCATAGAGGAGAAACAAGAATCACTCAATTGGTGAAAGAAGGATTGGTAAGCCCTTGAGGCCTCGGGACATTCCCAACACGTGGATCTTGTGTTCTTAAAAATGATCAAATCGGCTTTTATGAGACAAAGTCAAAAGACCACAAATATTTAGGATTTATACATAGAGATGTATATGGGCCTTTTGGCGAAATAGCCCAATAAGGATTTAGCTACCTTACATATATTTATGAATCTAGAACATTCGATTTCACTTCGTTGAGAATGAAGATAAACTTTGACTACACAAGTAGGTCTAAGTCATTCAAATAAATTATCCATGTAAAATTTGGGATAATCTGCTTGAATCCTTGGAAATCGATCTATGGCTATAGATCAAAAGGATTAATGGGTTTTTCTCAAAAAGTGTTAAAGGTGTTTAACATGTACACATATTCTAAAAGATGATTGTCTATTCTAAGTGCTGCAGCAATTAAGAATCTTATATACGTCATGTAGTGTACAAAGACATGATATCATAAATGTTATAAGTGTTATGAGCAGATGTCTGTCTGATCCAGGTTAGGAACGCTGGAAAGTAATCAAGAACATTCTTAAGTGCTTGAGAAGCACTGAAGAAATATTCTTAGTATATGGAGAAGGTGAAACTTAAAGTTTCACAAATTTAGACTAAGAGTCTCAAATGGATTATTGAAAATCCATATTTGGGTTCATACTCACCTGTAATGGAAGAGCAATTATTTGGAAAGGTTCCAAATATTGGTACAATTGCAAATTCCGGAGGTTGAGTGTAACAACCCGACCCGTGCATATAATTATTTTATTGATGTGCATATATTTATATGTTTACTTTAATTATTTATATATATTTGTTTGCATAAAATATCATATTTTTGGATTACATGCATCTATTTCGTTTAACGTGCATTTATGTGCATTCACGTGCATTTAAGAGTTTTAAGTAACGTAGACATTATTTAAGTGTTATCAATTTGCAAATAGAAACTAGATTTGTTAGATTTCAACTAAATGTCAAACTAGTAAATATCAAATTAGTTAAAGGGGCAAGATAGACTTTTGAGCCTTTATAAAAAAATCCTACCTAATTTGGACTTTAATTAAAACAAATAAACTACACAAAACACACACACACAACACGTTTCAGCACACACACACACACAATTCAGCACACACACACGCAGGGAGAGAAGGAAAAGAAGAAAACAAGGAAGAAGAAGAAGAAGACAGCTTTGTAAGATCAATTTTCATGCCATTCTTCATGTCTAGGTGAGGGAATTCATATTATTTGCATTCTATTTGGATTATTCAGCTATATGTATGCATGCTATGTTTTATGTAAGTGTTCAAAGATGTTGGAAATGTATGTTTAGCTAAAGTATTAGTATGCTAAAGGTTGTAGGAACTCATTAGTGCTCATAGAATGAACTCTTGCATGCTATCTTTAGTTGTAGAGTTGTTTTGTTAACTAAGTGTAATTGTGTAGTTTAGGTGTTTGTTAAATGTCCTAAATGAAGTGTAGGAATGTTATATAGGCTAAAGTAATGGTTATTGTTGGCTCAAATGCAAGAAATAACAAGAAGATGATAAGCAAGCAAAATTCGGATTTGGTCACTGCACTGCCCCTGACTTACGAAGTAATTTTGGTATAGTAAACGTGGTTAGAATTGAACGAAAATTATATGGCAGCTAGATTAGACAGTTTGGAACAAATGTTGATTTCTAGAGCTAAGGAAAATTTTAACGTTTTGACCCTGCGATATAACTATTTCCGAAATGTGTCTGAAAATCGCTGGTGCAGGGGGCACTTTGTGCAGTTGCATGGAAAAGGTCATAACTTGTGGAATTTAGATCGGAATTGAGTTCCGCTTGAGGCTAAAGTCATATACACTCAAAGAGCTACGTTTATAAATAAAAAATCAGTCAGTTTGGAGGATTATAGAATAGGTAACTGAATAAACAAAGTTAAGCATCTGCAAGAACTTGAAAGAGGTTTTAGCTAATTGAGGACTGACATTAATGATTGTGATTGCTAGATAGTAAAATTATGGATTCTCATTGTGTAGATGTGTATATTGGAGTTAAATGATGGTTATAAGATATTCAATATGATTTATTAGGTGTTATGTTAACAATGTGGTATTTTGGTGTTGATTGTTAGTTAAATGAGAATTCTAGTGTTGTGGTTATTGTTGTGTTAGGAGTGGGAGATAATAGATATTGCATGTTCAATGTTTGAAAGAATGTTTGTAAGAAGATTTTGGGAGCTCAAGAAGAAATTAGCTAGCATGTATGTTCATAAATATACAAGATTGGAGTTTTAGTTAGCTCTCACTATATATATATTGGAATTTCGAGTAAATGAACTAACTACACCATGTGTACGTGTATGTGTGTTAAATTGAGGCTTCAATTAGGTGCTTTAGACGTTAGTGGAACTAGTCATAGGCTCACGTGGGATTGAATTGCTCGGAAATGTGCTAAAATGAAAATTTAGTAATCTTTTAAAAGACGACTTTTTCCGTTGTGCAATCCGGGCAAGTTTAGGTTAGGCTATGGTTTGGATATCCTTGGGATAAGGAAGCACTTTTGGTGCTTTTGTTATGCGAAATTGGGGCTCGGTTAGTATAGTTGTAGTTAAAACCCGTTCGGGGCCTTCCCGAGTTTTTGCTTCTAAAATGGGTTTTTATGATCTTAATAAGTGTCTCTTGGCTTGGTTGGGAATGTAGTATGGTTAGGTTGTGGGTTGGTAACGTTGAAATGCACTTAGGAGAAGAAAAGCTGAAGATTGGATTGCCTCCTGTGTGACCTGCTTGCTCTATCAGTGTGTAAAACATGGAAGAATATGATCATGATATGCTTGTATTGTATTTGAGACTTTGTGCCCATGTATGTATTTATGTTATATTAAGGAATGTAATATTAAAGTTTTAATTTTGTTTGATGATTAGGTACTAGTGGTTTGTAATAACTTCAATCGTTTACTCTTCTGTTTAGTTGACTTGCATGCTGATAGCGATGAAATAAATTGAAGTTGTGGATTATAGTCTTGTGGTTGTATGTTATAGTTTACAGGTTTCCAAATAGTCCTATAAATAGGGGAAACTCCGTCCGTTTTTCCTAAATTATGTGCCCAGGGTTTGGATTTGGGTTGAGTATAGTTTGGTTAATAGAAGTCCCGATCCCGTGAGGGATCGGGGCGTTATAGTTGTGGTATCAGAGCTTAGCAGCTCACAGCCGGGACAGGGTCCTCGGTCTGGTGGGTAGTGAACCTCGAGTGCGTGCATGTGAAGTGTGTTTTAAATAGGTATATGCTTGTATGTGGAATTGCGTTTGCTTAAGTGAAAATATGTTCTATAGGTTACATTTGTGTGAAATAGGAAGATTTTGTGATATGTCTAACTATGTGATTATGTGTGACTTAAGTGGAAATATGTTTCTACGTGGCTTGCTTATGTGAAATATGATGATTGTAATAGACGAACAAATATGTGACTAAGGGGTACTTCTATGTGGTATATTTGTTAGTATATGTACTTCACATACTATCTATTGCTTGCATACATATAATCTCATTTGAATTGGTAAGCAAACTCTCCCTTATGAAGAGATGGCCAACAACGGGTCTCCAAGGATATGGATCAGCAAAGGAGGGAGCAATTGATCAAGATATCTACTGGAGCCTTGTCACTCACCTTTGGAATTCACATGGGGTACTCTTCTTTGGAATTCTTCTTGGTATTTTCTCGGTATTCCGTATTTGGATTTCTTATTTGGGACTTCACCTATGGTATTCCTTCATCATTTTCATTCGGCATTACTCGGTGGCATGCATATGGTATTCGTATTCGGACTTTTAATCAATATTTTCATAGGAGCCTTTGTTTGGCTACCTTATTTGGGAATTCTTTGTGAAGTTCTTCGGACATTCTTATTGAATTTCTTAGTAGTATTGTTGTGGGAATTCTTATTGGTATTTTCTGCAATGTTCATATTCGGGATTCTTGTTCAGGGTGTTCAAGATGCACATGTAGAATTCTCTTGAAAGAAGGAATTGCGAGGACGCAATTGTTTGAAGGAGGGGAGAGTGTAACAACCCGACCCGTGCATATAATTATTTTATTGATGTGCATATATTTATATGTTTACTTTAATTATTTATATATATTTGTTTGCATAAAATATCATATTTTTGGATTACGTGCATCTATTTCGTTTAACGTGCATTTATGTGCATTCACGTGCATTTAAGAGTTTTAAGTAACGTAGACATTATTTAAGTGTTATCAATTTGCAAATAGAAACTAGATTTGTTAGATTTCAACTAAATGTCAAACTAGTAAATATCAAATTAGTTAAAGGGGCAAGATAGACTTTTGAGCCTTTATAAAAAAATCCTACCTAATTTTGACTTTAATTAAAACAAATAAACTACACAAAACACACACACACACAACACGTTTCAGCACACACACACACAATTCATCACATATACACGCAGGGAGAGAAGGAAAAGAAGAAAACAAGGAAGAAGAAGAAGAAGACAGCTTTGTAAGATCAATTTTCATGTCATTCTTCATGTCTAGGTGAGGGAATTTATATTATTTGCATTCTATTTGGATTATTCAGCTATATGTATGCATGCTATGTTTTATGTAAGTGTTCAAAGATGTTGGAAATGTGAAATGTATGTTTAGCTAAAGTATTAGTATGCTAAAGGTTGTAGGAACTCATTAGTGCTCATAGAATGAACTCTTGCATGCTATCTTTAGTTGTAGAGTTGTTTTGTTAACTAAGTGTAATTGTGTAGTTTAGGTGTTTGTTAAATGTCCTAAATGAAGTGTAGGAATGTTATATAGGCTAAAGTAATGGTTATTGTTGGCTCAAATGCAAGAAATAACAAGAAGATGATAAGCAAGCAAAATTCGGATTTGGTCACTGCACTGCCCCTGACTTACGAAGTCGTTTTGGTATAGTAAACGTGCTTAGAATTGAACTAAATTTATATGGCATCTAGATTAGACAGTTTAGAACAAATGTTGATTTCTAGAGCTAAGGCAAATTTTAACGTTTTGACCCTGCGATATAACTATTTCCGAAATGTGTCTGAAAATCGCTGGTGCAGGGGGCACTTTGCGCAGTTGCATGGAAAAGGTCATAACTTGTGGAATTTAGATCGGAATTGAGTTCCGCTTGAGGCTAAAGTCATCTACACTCAAAGAGCTACGTTTATAAATAAAAAATCAGTCAGTTTGGAGGACTATAGCATAGGTAACTGAATAAACAAAGTTAAGCATCTGCAAGAACTTGAAAGATGTTTTAGCTAGTTGATGATTGACATTAATGATTGTGATTGCTAGATAGTAAAATTATGGATTCTCATTGTGTAGATGTGTATATTGGAGTTAAATGATGGTTATAAGATATTCAATATGATTTATTAGGTGTTATGTTAACAATGTGGTATTTTGGTGTTGATTGTTAGTTAAATGAGAATTCTAGTGTTGTGGTTATTGTTGTGTTAGGAGTGGGAGATAATAGATATTGCATGTTCAATGTTTGAAAGAATGTTTGTAAGAAGATTTTGGGAGCTCGAGAAGAAATTAGCTAGCATCTATGTTCATAAATATACAAGATTGGAGTTTTAGTTAGCTCTCACTATATATATATTCGAATTTCGAGTAAATGAACTAACTACACCACTTGGAGGTGTATGTGTGATAAATTGAAGCTTCAATTAGGTGCTTTAGACGTTAGTGAAACTAGTCATAGGCTCACGTGTGATTGAATTGCTCGGAAATGTGCTAAAATGAAAATTTAGTAATCTTTTAAAAGACGACTTTTTCCGTTGTGCAATCCGGGCAAGTTTAGGTTAGGCTATGGTTTGGATATCCTTGGGATAAGGAAGCACTTTTGGTGCTTTTGTTATGCGAAATTGGGGCTCGGTTAGTATAGTTGTAGTTAAAACCCGTTCGGGGCCTTCCCGAGTTTTTGCTTCTAAAATGGGTTTTTATGATCTTAATAAGTGTCTCTTGGCTTGGTTGGGAATGTAGTATGGTTAGGTTGTGGGTTGGTAACGTTGAAATGCACTTAGGAGAAGAAAAGCTGAAGATTGGATTGCCTCCTGTGTGACCTGCTTGCTCTATCAGTGTGTAAAACATGGAAGAATATGATCATGATATGCTTGTATTGTATTTGAGACTTTGTGCCCATGTATGTATTTATGTTATATTAAGGAATGTAATATTAAAGTTTTAATTTTGTTTGATGATTAGGTACTAGTGGTTTGTAATAACTTCAATCGTTTATTCTTCTGTTTAGTTGACTTGCATGCTGATAGGGATGAAATAAATTGAAGTTGTGGATTATAGTCTTGTGGTTGTATGTTATAGTTTACAGGTTTCCAAATAGTCCTATAAATGTGGGAAACTCCGTCCGTTTTTCCTAAATTACGTGCCCAGGGTTTGGATTTGGGTTGAGTATAGTTTGGTTAATAGAAGTCTCGATTCCGTGAGAGATCGGGGCGTTACATTGAGCATATCGTTGCATTAGATGTAACAAGAGAAAACGGTTTGGATCTAGGAGTTTGTAACTGAACTCAGGATGGTTCCTTCCATTAAGTAAATGGGTAGTGTTGTGATGACAATGGAGTTGTAGTGCCAGCTAAAGAGCCTAGGTCTCACTAAAGATTCAACGCATTACCACATCGATCAGAGATTATGGGAAGGATGATATTATGCAGTAAATAACGTCAACAATTGACAGTGCTAGTCCACTGACTCAGGCAATGATTCAGTAGTCATTTGATTACTATCTTGAGAAGATGGGTATGAGATACTAGAGTAATTAACTTTAGTGCAAGTGAGGAATTGTTGGATTATATGCCCTAAATGTCAATTTTAGGACATAATAATTATATTATTTATTTATTGTGGGCAGTTTATTTAAATATAATTAATATGATTAACAATTTTAATAAAAATCCTTGAAATAATATTTATAGATCTATCTTTAAGAGTAAGGATATGAGTAACATAATCTATATTCATAAGTATATTCTAAAATAGTCCCCGATCGTAGGATGAATTATTTGAGTGTTAATATATCCGGAAAGATCTGATTGCAGTCTACTATCCAAATAATATGGGATATTGATTTGGGCAATTAGTCTCATATCGTAAGGGTAGATGTATAAGTGCTTGTTGAGAACAAGTGACTGGACATGACCGCTAATACAACGAATTACATGGAATGGTCAATAATTCGTTGTACAGTGCAATGGTGTAATTAGTCCTTAGACTTGAGACACCACGGTTATCTTGTGTTAAGAATAACGTAGTTTGCTTGTGCAATAAAGCTAGTCCTCATCAATGATTAGATAATGTACTTAGTGGTTACGATCTATTCCGATATGAAGATAGGTGTGTGTAGATATGAAATCTGTCAATTAGGGATCCTATGCAATCTATTAATCAAGTAACTAGAAATCCTTACCCGAGGTAGAATAGTAGAATTCGTTCCATGTATTATTTATAAGTTACTGATTAAATAAATTTGGACATATGATTGAGTATTAGAGTTTGACAACCCTATCCATGACTCTTACTCAATCGGGATGATTCAGACAGAAGGAATTGGTTGCATGATAATTACTAAAGGGTTCGTAGAATTTCACTTCATTATTAGTTGGGTAGTCGTGATATACTGCTAGGTATCACTCACGATTTGTGAAAATTAAATTAGAAGAGTTCTAATTAAATATTAATTGGATTAATATTATTTCACTGTCAATTAATTATGAACTCGAGAGGTCACACACAAATAGAATTTGTAGATTAATTGGATTAGAGAAAAGATTAAATTAAATTTAGGATCGTCCTAAATATTAATTTAATTGGACTCATAGTAACTTGATATTGATCTGGTTATTATGGAGTCCCAAACTGCTTACTTTAAGTCCAGTCCACATATGGCCCTAGGTCACATGTGTCTCCTATATATTGTACTATTCTGACAGGTTTAACTAGCACAAAAACACAATTAGAATAATATGTAGGATTTCTCTAGAAAACCTAGTGGGGGTGAAATCCAATTAAGGGTGCAGATTTTGTGTGGATACTTTCGGAGGCTTCACAATTGGAGAGCTTTCAGATTCTACATTTGATTTGTCATCATGGAACGGTAATCCTGAAATTCTTTAATGCGTAATTAATGTCGATTATTATGCATGTATGTAATCTACGTAAATAGTCATGAACGTGATGCATGAGTATTAATGTTTTTCGCTACGTTTATTTAATTATAAAATTTTAAATACCATGCACGATTTCCAACAGTTATTGGCTCTTACATATTCATTTCATAACTAATATGTCAATTATCTATCTATATAGGAAGTCGTAGATGCATGATAAATTACATTGAGGTGATATTATGTACTTGATCATGCTAGTATGTGTCATTGGCTCTTATATATTCAGTAAATTAGTATAATATGATATTATGTCCTTGATAATTCTAGTAGGTGTCATTGGCTCTTACATATTCATTTCATAACTAATATGTCAATTATCTATCTATATAGGAAGTCGTAGATGCATGATAAATTACACTAATATGATATTGTGTACTTAATCATGCTAATAGGTGCCATTGGCTCTTATATATTCATTAAAATATGATATTATGTACTTAATCATGCTAATAGGTGTCATTGGCTCTTACATATTCATTTCATAACTGATATGCCAATTATCTATCTATATAGGAGGTTGTAGATAAATTACACTAATATGATACTATGTATTTGATCATGCTAGTAGGTATCATTCGCTCTTTCATATTCATTTTTGAACTAATATGTCAATTATCTATCATTGGCTCTTTCATATTCATTTTATAACTAATATGTCAATTATCCGTCTATATACTAATATGATATTGTGTACTTGATCATGTTAATAGGCATCATTGGCTCTTACATATTTATTAAAATAATGTAATATGATATTATGTACTTGATCATGTTAATAGGTGTTACTAGCTCTTACGTATTCATTTTATAACTATCTATATTAATTACACAAGCTAAATTATTTTTTAAATTTCATATGAACTATTGGAAGCCTGTTTTCATAATTTGCGTTTCTTTTGTCCTCATGCTTAAGCCCGATATAGTATTTTTCCCACAACTCTCCTATCGTCCTTTTTGGTCATTTACTCACTATTTTGTTTTTAGTGAGTATTATTTTATGAATTAGACATGATGGTATTTTGGACATTTTTTTTATATCAGGAGGATATATCCGACATTTTGCATACCTTTCTTGTCTTCATTGCAATACACCACTTGCCACATGGCTTGATCTTGTGTTGTTGTTTGTCCTATCATCAAGGACAGATTTGCCACTGACAGATAGTAGAATTTTCACCATTTTATACATGCATGGTACTTTTCCTACGTGATGATCAACACGAATGCAAGATTCGAATTGGTGATGAAAAGTCTGAATGGATCTTAGGAGGCAATGGCAATTTTTCAACAACAAAAACAGTTGATTATATCCGTGAGAAGCATAGCAAGGTTGATTGGGACTTTCTTATTTGGAATAACCCAAGGATTCCAAAGCACTGCCTTTGTGCATGGCTTGCTATCCTTAGTAAGCTCCCTACGAAGGATAGGCTACTCAGCTAGGGGATGCAAATTCGGAGCAATTGCGAGTTATGTCATATGGGGATGGAAAGCCGTGATCACATTTTCTTTGAATGCACATTCAGTAGAAGGATATGGTGAAGAAGTATTAAATTTGCGTTGGCATCGGTTGGATGCATACAATGGAATAGAGTTTTTTTATCTTATTAAAAGACATTGCAGGGGAATAACAGTAAAATCAACACTTCTTAAGCTTCTTTTCCCTGCCTGCATATATCACATTTGGAAGGAACGTAACAGCCGATTGTTTGGACAAGGGGCTGCAACTAAAGATCAGATTGTTGAAAAGATCTGAGATGACGTCAGAATAAAAATGCTCACAGGAAATCATTTCACACCTAGCCACGACAACAACAACCTTTGTGCCGCTTGAAACCTTAATGTTATTATACAATAGTTTCGAGTTTTTGCTAGTTGAGTTTCATGTAAAGATTTGAGTTTACTAGGTAAACATTTTATGTATTTTGTTGATGTTGAATAAAATTTCTTACTGGCTTAGCCAAAAAAAAAAAGCTTTTAAACAACTGTTTAGATCTCTTTAGAGATATGCGTTTCATCTCAACTTTTTTATATATTCTTCTTGTACGTGATAAGAGACAAGAGGGGTACGTCAAATTTCGCAATTGTTAAAGAAAAAAATCATTTCGAGAGTTTCAATTTCCTTTTCGTTTGGTCAACATTTTAAGAGTTTTGATAAGATACAAGGTTTGATAAGTTAATTGCATAGTTACGTTGCATGTCTAAGTTCTTTTTTTTTTTTTTTTAATGACTGAAAAGCTCTAGAAAATCCTTCACGCTTATAAACACTCCAAAAATATCTTTGCTTACAGTTGAACTCAGATCTCGGTACACATAACTCTCTTAAAAGAGACATAATCTAATTTAGTTAGGCATAAAACTTACCGAGACTAACTCTAAATAAATAATCTTTTAATGTGTTAAAACAAGTTTTTCGTTGATGTCCCAAATAATTCACTACTAGACTAAACCCTTGGTTGCTGTGTCAAGTTCTTCCCGGTACACTAAACTGCAAAAGTATGTTGTCTATATCCATACCACAACGGTTTGCAACAAAAAGCAGAGAAGATAATGTTGTGGACCTCAAGTATATATACGCCTGCTTTTTAATGCATGCATGTATCTTTGTGGACCTCATGCGTACGTCTACTTTTTCCATGTACGGCCTTTCTTGAGCTCAAAAGGGGCATAGCTTTATGCAATCAGAGAAAAATATTCTTTGCAAGACAAGTTTGACACTTAAGATTGGTGTAGCATCATCTTAAATTATCAGAAATGGACAAGAGATCAATTATTCTCTAATTATGACAAACTATTTTTGTTTTAAATATGTATTCCATATATAATACACGGGCCGAGGTATGACGTATCTATGTTCTTGTACTATGTCATTCGTTGTACCTTTAATAATCAAACTTTCGTATGCCTTAATCAAGAAGACTTCCACGTAAAAAAAGAAAACATAAAATTATTGGTTTATTGAAATACTATTAAGCATGTGTTATAAACATCATCACAAAATTCTATCGATATTCTTCTGCATGCCTTTTCGTTTTCATTTGTGAATTTGATTCGAATTTCTTGCGGAAAAGGGGAAGGTCCCAATTGGATAAAATCCAACTTCTTTCTACAACAAATCAGCATGCAGATGCCTTCCGGAAATATTCTGTCCTATATAAAAAAAGACTTTCTTTTGTATTTGAATGTGAAAATAACTATAAATAATTTTTATGTTCAAAGAATGATACAGACTTTAAAACCGCAGCCATAACCCTAATTATCAATATCTTGATTAGCATCTAAAACATTAGAACAGAAGTTTAACGAGACATGATAATTTTACAAAATTTGGATTATCCTACCCTAATTACGCAATTTTCTTCAGCCAACCCAATATTTAAGACTGAGATTCATGAGTAGCTTAGTGATAGGGTACTTTCCTTGACAGTTGAGAAACTAGGGGTCGAATCTCATGGGATCGAGGGAAGGAAAAAAAAAAAAAACCCAAGGGAAAAGTTAATGCCTAAACAATGGGTAATGTCTTTTTCACTTAGAGAAGTGGCGTAGAGATAGATATAAAATGTTTATCAGTAAAAGCTACGAGATTTTGGAGATTGACTAGAATTATATATCCATGTTGTAGAGGTTAACTAATGAATAAAAATATTAAAATATATTAAAATACTTTGTGTAGTCAGTAAAAATTATAACGCCCACAACTCCTAGCTATAAAGTTAAGTCATCCAACAAGAAATACCCACGAAAAAATGAAGTCAAATGATACATGCATGAATGAATATTATAGTACGCAGCCGTATCATTGAAACGTTTCAATTTCCGTATGCAGAGAATCGTTATCGTGCAAACTTTATTATCCATCACTATCAGTTTATGATCTTATGCAGATTTGGAACCAATCCAAATATCTGATGAATTAAGCACATTTTTTAATCATGCAATTTTATATTCTACATAGTTTTCGAAGTCGATTCGATTTCGTACAAAAATTGATTGATTCGAAGTTAGTGAATTGTTAATTTGGGTGAATTGGTTACTTAATCGTAGTAAATCGTGGTGAATTGTACGATTCGGGTCAAATCAAAAAAAAGTCCAAAAAATTTATAAAAAAAAAAGAAGACAAAAGCCCACTTCAATTTTTTGCAAGCAATATACAATTAGCCCATTATTAAAAACATGAACAAATAAAATAAATAAATAAAATTATTTATGATTTAACATCAGTTTTCAAATAAAAAAATTCAAAAGTCAAAATCCCTAAAAAAGAAAAAGGGAGAAAACGTACTACTCTTCATTGCTGTTGGTGTATGATCAAATTCAATTATTTCAACTTACAAGAGTTGCACCAACAAGACTGAAACTCGAAAGCTTCCATTTAGTAAGTGAGCTGCTGAGCTTAATTTCCTTCTTAGTTGAGTAGTTTATTACTCTTTACTAAAGAGCTTTCATCTTTGCTTTACTAAATACTTAAGTCATGAGTGGTTTTTGTTTTACTTTTTGCTTCTTAGTTGAGTCATGAGTGATTTAGATGTTTTTGTCTTTACTCTTTATTGACTAAGTCACTAGTGAGTTGTGACTTAGTGCGCAGCTGACTGAATGAGTGTTTTTTTAGTTTTTTAAATTATAGTTATGGCTTCCGAAAAATAAAAAAAGAAATATAGTTATGGCTTTAGTTTTGGTAGTTGGCATTATTAACGTATAGTTATGGTTTCACTTGTTTTTTTGTTGTTTATTTTTTATAATGGAAAAATAATATATCAATTATCATCTAGTATTCTAGTTTTAAATTTATGACCAAATATGTACGATTTATGATTTAAAAAAATAATATTTCGATTCATGATACAATTCACGATTTACAACTATAATCTAGCCTAGCCTGAGATGACTAGCACAATTCACCCACAAAGTTCTATATAAATGGCTCGATGGCACACCATGTTGCCTCACAGCAAAAACCAAAGTGTCCTAACAACACCCTTGTAGCTCACATAACGCACTACCACATTTTAACCTTCTCGCGACACTTTAATTGAATAAATAATAAAACCGTTGCTATAGTTAGCTTTTTGCAACAACATTTTTAAGTTGATCTGCAATCTTATAGCCAATATTAACTCGAAAATGGAGAGGGTAAGCAGAATGGTGTGTGAGAAGCCAGTGGTGATCTTCAGCAAGAGCTCATGCTGCATGAGCTACACAATCAAGTCTCTAATCTGTGATTTTGGTGTTAATCCAGCTGTGTATGAGCTTGATGAAATACCTAGAGGCCAACAAATTGAGAAGGCTCTTGAAATGCTTGGTTGCAATCCAACTGTGCCTGCAGTGTTCATTGGAGGAGAGTTGATTGGTGGTGAAAATGAGGTTATGAGTCTTCACCTCCATGGATCTCTAAAGCCAATGCTTAAGAGGGCAGGAGCATTATGGCTTTAAATTTTACAATTTTCATGTACAATGCAAATAAAATATGCAGTTTTTTGCATGCAATATGGAGAGGTCGAGTATTGTAAGCATATATGTGGGAAGAGTTAGAGAACTTATGGGCTGTAGTTTTCATAACTATACCTTAATGTTTACTTCAGCCTTTTGTAGTCTAACCTGCAGCTGACTGTTTTGCTAACAGTCTTTATCTTATTAATAAAATATAAATGGTTATATATTATCATCATTTTCGAGCATTATTATATATTATCCGGAGACCTCCCTTGAAGATTTCAAATTATATTAGCATGTTGTCTAGCTATGTTAAGTTGAAAGATAGTGGTGGCATTTTGTTAATATGCTTGTATATGGATGATTTAATTGTTAGAGGTAATAATAATCGAAGCATGAATTAAGAATTCAAGAACGAGATGCTTAAAGAATTTGAAGTTTTATATTTATGTCCTACTATCTTGGTATAGAAGTAAAACAAATGGAAGCACTCATTTTCATGTCCCAAGAAATACATATATGTCAAAGGTATATTAAAGAAATACAAAATGGAGAATTCTAGGTGAGTGATCAACACACCTATTGAGAGTGGTGTGAAGTTGTCTCAAGTACAATAACAAAGAAAACGTGGATTCAACATTTTTAAAATTAGTCAAGAGTTTGAGATATTTGACATGAAAAAGACCAGAGTATACTCTGTGGAGTGAGTTTTATGAGTCACTATATGGAATCTTCAATCACATTACATTTGAAGGTAGCTAAAAAAATCTTTTGGTAAATCAAAGATACACTTAATTCTGGATTATTTTGTAAACCTTCTATAAGAGTTACAAGCTTATAGCATATTGTGATAGTGATTGGGCTAGAGATCTTGATCGAGAAACCACTACTCAGTATGCTTTCTTTGTGGAGATCGGATTACTTCTTTTGCATGGATTTATAAGAAGCAACTTATTGTAATCCTTCTTACTTCTGAAATTAAGTACGTTATTTCTAACTTATGTGTTTGCCAAGCTATTTAACTTCAAATGTCATTGGAGATTCTTCAACTATTACAAGAGGATGAACAAAAACTTGTGGATAACAAGTCCAGAATTGCACTAGCCTAAAATCATTCTTCTGAAAGAAAGCACATTGATACCAATTAGTTCTTTTTCATTAGAGAGTGCATAGAGAAAATGGAAGTGCAACTCAACTACACCTAATCACAAGATCAAATTGTTGATACTTTTACCGCAGGACCAAAGTAAAACTATTTTGCATATTGAATATTATGCTTGGAGTGAGGAATCAAATGTAGAAGTTGGCATTAGATATTAATCTTGATTTAATGAATAGAAAATTCTAGACATTGATAAATGTAAATAACTTACATGAACGGAAGAATGTATCATGTATTTGGTTAATGTATATTGGTTGATTCATGTATGAAGTATGAAGAGTCATGTGTCTATTAATTACATGGTATACGTATATATTTGGGAAGGTTTTCATATGTTGTAATCACTACAAATACCCATGTAACACCCATGTAATCTTGCCATTCGAAATAGAATGAAAAATTGTAGAGTTATATATTCTCATGATCACTTTCTTTCCAGAGTATTTCTTGGATACCCTACAAAAGACTCACACAATCGGTCATTAACAATAGATCAGACACCATGTTAGAACTACAAATGATTTCATCATGACTTTATAATCACCTCTTGCACAGATGGGTCATCAGTAATATGATGTTAAAACTTAGAGTACTACTACCTACTCCACAACTGCAGTACTAGTTAAATCAAGAGTATGATCTCAAACTCAAACACGAAAATCAAATCCGCATTTGACATAAATCTCACTACAAGAAAAACTGTCAAATGTGACGGTCCGTCTCCTTTTCGTCGCCAAAAAAGCGACGAAAAAGAAACAAAATTTTCGTTACATGAACAGTGACCATTTGGAGACGGTTTGGAAACGACTTAGATATGTCATCTCCAAAGGTGACTATTAGGAGACGGTTTGGACAGTCCTTTCTAAACCGTCACCAACCCGAGATGGTTTTTAGATGCTTTATTTACATCGTCACCAAACCGTCTCCTAATTGCGACAATTTTACAATTCGTCTCCAAATATTACCAACCAGAGACGGTTTGGTGACGATTATCTATGTCATCCCCACCCCCAGTCCTATTGGCTAAAACATATTATTCATAGCGTTTTCATTACCTAAAAATACTATATACTGCATTAAAAATTCATGAAATTAAATCATTAAGAAAAGACAACATTAACTTTCAACCTATATATTGATAATTAAGGATTACATCTGAGTGGTAACAAAATACGTCATTTGTATGTACATAACACCTACCAACGTACATAATCACACATGAAGAATACCAAGAAATTGTATTCTCACATTAACGATTATTCTGCGTCATCTACTTAACGAAAACTAAATTCATACTCCTAATAACCTTAATATGCTAAACTTAACAGAAATATTAGACCAAGGCCTTGGGGAAATAAATCTTCAGCATATCATGAAAAACTTTTTGACGAACTTGAGCTTCTGAAATATAGTCGTCTTCCTTTGGTGGAGCATTAAGATCAATATTCCGTTTCACACCTTTCTTCAAACTCCGTTCAATTTTTTCAAATGTGTTTTCATTTTCTTCTGTAAGACAAAGATTTTGTGACTGTTGTTGTTTATCCTCACTCATGATTGAAAAAAAAGGTTGATAGCTACAAGATGAATGCAACTCATTCAACCCAAATGAATGCTCTTTAAATAGACAGCAACACAGACGCAACCTTTCATTTTCCATCTCATTTTCGTCTCTAATCGGAGACGAAAAGGAGACGGAATATGATTATGGTCTTCAATTCGTCGCCAAATGGTGTATTGATTTGTCTAATCATTCCAACATGGCGTGCACGCCACTACTTGTCAGTCTGAGGGGCTGAGAACCTTTTGTTTTCCGTCTCCTTTTCATCTCTAATCGGAGACGAAAAGGAGACGGAATATGATTGTGGTCTCTAATTCGTCTCCAAATGGTGTATTGATTTGTCTAATCAATCTAACATGGTGTGCACGCCACTACTTGTCAGTCTGAGGGGCTGAGAACCTCAGACTTTTCCGTCTCCTTTTCATCTTTAATCGGAGATGCTTTAGTGACGGAACACGATTGCTGTCTCCCATTCATCTCCAAATGGTCTATGGATTTGTCCAATCAGTTGAAGATGGCGTGCACGCGATCTTTGGTCAGTGGGAGAGCTGAACATGTCGTGTTTGGTCTTCTTTTCATCTCCATTCGGTGACAAATTAGTGACGAATCATGATTGTCGTCTCCAATTTGTCACCGATAAGAGACGAAAAGGATACTACATATTAATTTATTTGTACCTAGAATTTAAGTTAATATTAATAATTAAATTATTATTACCACTTTATTCATTAACTTGTAATTATAGTACTAATTAAATACTAAATAAGAGATTAAAAAACTTAAATGGTTCGTTATCTTAATTACTTTAATTCTTTCATAAATTTTTAAAAAGTAACATAAATGTAGAAAAAATAATAATAAAAAAATAACATACATGGCAAAACGAGACGGACACAAATGGTTCGTCTCCAAATGGTTTAAAAAACGCAAAGGGAGACAGACCCAATCCGTCTCCCTTATTTTGTAGCCCAAAGGAGACGGACCCAATAGTCCGTCTCCAAAAAGGAGACGAACTATTTGTGTCCATCTCCTTTATTTTTTGCCCAAAGGAGACGGACCATTTGGTCCGTCTCCCAAATTTAAAAAAATATGCAAACGCCGTCTCCCTTTTTTTTTATTAAAAAAATCTTTTTTTAGCCCAAAGGAGACGGACCATTTGGTCTGTCTCTCAAATTTAAAAAAATACGCAAATGGAGACGGACGTCCGTCTCCCTTTTTTCTAAAAAAAATAATAATTTTTTTTAAGCCCAAAGGAAACGGACCATTTGGTCCGTCTCCGAAATTTCTTTTTTTTTTTTTTGCCCATAGGAGACAGAGGTCCGTCTCCCAAATTTAAAAAAATACTCAAACAGTCCGTCTCCCTTTTTTTTTAAAAAAAAAAAATTCTTTTTTTTAAGCCCATCTCCCAAATTTAAAAAAATACCCAAACGAATTAGATCCGTCTCCCTTTTTTTAAAAAAAAAAATCTTTTTTTTTTAACCCAAAGGAGATGGACCATTTGGTCCGTCTCTTTTATTTGATTTTAAAGCCCAAAGGAGACGGACCATTTGGTCCGTCTCCCAAATTTAAAAAAATACGCAAACGGAGACAGACCTAATAGGTCCATCTCCCTTTTTTTTTATTAAAAAAATTATTATTTTTAATTAAAAAAATTATTTTTTTTAACGTCCGTCTCCTTTTATTTGATTTGGTCCATCTCCAAAATTTCCCTCTTTTTTTTTGCCTAAATTTAAAAAAATACACAAACGTAGACGGACCTATTTTTATTAAAAAAATCTTTTTTTTAATCCCAAATGAGACGGACCATTTTGTTCCGTCTCCGAAATTTTTGCTTTTTTTTTCCCCATGGGAGACGGGAGTCTGACTCCCTTTTTAAAAATAAAAAAAAAAAAATCTTTTTTTTAAGCCCAAAGGAGACGGACTTTAAAGTGCTGTGTTGGATTTTTTTAAATGCCCAAGGGAGACGAACCCATTGGTCTGTCTCCATTATTGGGTTTTAAATCCCAAAGGAGACGGACCATTTGGTCCGTCTCCTAAAAAAACGGCACAGCACAGCAAGTGCTGTGCTATTTTTAATTTTTTACTAGAATGGGATGGTTTGTCTCGCCCTCACCACTTAAATCTCTATTTTTTTTTTCATAGCCACACGCCCCTCCCCCCCCCCTCCCCACCCCCAACCCCAACACCCTACCCCAGGCCATGATGCCTTACCCCACCCCTCACCACCACCTCCTATCTCTAAAATTTTCTTCTTCACCCCCAACCCTTCCACTTTTCAAACCACATTAAGGTTTTATATATGTATATGAAATGTATATGTATATGTAGATGTAGATGTAAATGTATATTTAGATGTATATGTAGATGTAGATGTAGATATAGATGTAGATATAGATATATATGTATATGCATATGTGTATGTGTATATATATGAGTTTATATATGTATATATATATATGTACATATACTCCCAAATGTTGATGGTAGACATGTTTCTTTTTTTTTTTTGCGGGGTTTTGTTTATTTTTTTCAGTTTATATTTTTTGCTTTTTTTTTTCTTTTTTAAAAATTTTTTTAAAATAGTTTTTTGGTTTTTTTATATTTTGGTTTATTTATTTTTCCTGTTTTTTTTAATGTTATCAATTTTTCATTATTTTTATATTTTGTAACTTTTTTTTATTTACGTTAAAGTTTATTTTATTTTTTTTCCAGTTTTTATTTATTTATTTATTTTTCATTTACTTTTTGTATTTTTTTTTGTATAATTGCAAGGTTCTTTATTGATTTGGATTAGTTTATATATTTTTCTATTTTTTATTTTTTTATTTTTTTCATTTTTTGTAAGTTTATTAATTATTTTTATATTTATTAATTTTAAGTTTTCGCTATTGGACACACTATAATACGTATCAGGCTAGTATTCTAATGTGTTTAATTCCATTCTCACGCTATTTATTCTATATAAATGATGTTAATTCTATGTTTGGAAATGTGTTTTTATTTATGGCACTTCCTTTTTATAAATGTTTAGTTTATAAAATAGGGTTTAAGATTAATAATTGAAAATTTTGAGTTAGTTGATATTTTGATATTTATAATACAAATTACTATTACTGTTGTGTATTATGTTGGTGACACTTGCCATTAATTGAAGAAGTAATGAAATTCTAACAAATATATTATAGAGGATACGAGAAAGGATATGAGTTATCAATACGAAGGTCTTGTGTAATCCATGCACATAGTCGTAACTGTTAATAGGGTCGACAGGAAGTCTATAACTTTGCCAAACCTCTAACTTTGATAGAACATATATTTATTTATATCAACAACATTCTGTATATCACATAGGAAGTTCTTGGTCAAGATAAATTCGCTACTTCTTGTAAAGATACTTCACAGTTATTGTTTTAAATAGAATTCGATTGGCATTGTTCAAGTCCCAAGTCCAAGCTCATCTTGTAATATGGTTCATTATTAATTATATTATCCATTGGCATCATTTTATTGCAACCTAATAATACCCTAATATTGTTTCACCTTCAATTCTCCAAAATCTTATCCAAAACATAGGTTCACTATAGTAAAATATAATATGGAGTCATCTCGTGCATGGATGGACCACAAACTAATACCCAACAGACAACTTAAAGATGAATTTATCGACGGTGTAAATGGATTTGTTGCATTCGCATCTAGTCAAAGGTATTACATGGATGGTCAAAAAATAAGATGCCCATGTGCCAAATGCAAAAATCGCAAATTTCACCTACCTAATGATATTAAGATCCATCTTTGTAAGAAGAGGTTTATGCCAGATTATTATGAATGGATTGCACTCGGGGAACATGTGTCCAATTATCATGGTCCGTCTCAACATAATATTGTAGATGAGAATTGTCCAGGGGTGACAAAACTAAATAATTATATGAGAATGGTAATTGATGCTGCTAGACCAGATTTTTTCATGGATAATAACAAAACATGTGAAGCACCTAATTCTGATGCACAAAAGTTTTTTGATCTGGTTGAGGCTGCTAATAAGCCATTGTGGGATGGATGTGAACATCGCACTGTGTTATCTACTGTGTGTCATTATATGAATATCAAATCTGAAGAGAATATAAGTGAAAAATGCTTCAACAGACTCATTGCTGAAATCAGGGATACGTTGCTAGATACTAATAAGATGCTAGAAAATTTGCACCAATTCAAGAAGGTAATAAAGCCTTTAGGGTTAGGCTATGAGAAGATAGATGTGTGTATAAATGGATGTACGTTATTCTACAAGGACAGAAGTCGCTTGGAGAATTATCCCCGTTGTGGTCACCGCCGATTCAAGTCATCAACACGTGGTAATAAACGAGGTAAACTTATAGCTTACCAACATTTAAGGTTTTTTCCATTGACCCCTAGGTTGCAAAGATTATACTTGTCAAAGGCTACAACGGAACATATGTAGTGGCACAAGAAACATTTAGTTGAAGATGGTAAACTATGTCATCCATCTGACGGTGAGGCATGGAAACACTTTGATAGCTCTTATCCTGATTTTGTATCTGAACCAAGAAATGTTCAGCTTGGTTTATGCTCGGATGGATTTAACCTTCACAGTTCAAATGTTATACCTTATTCTTGTTGTCCTGTGAAAATCATACCTTACAACCTCCCACCATGGATGTGTATGAAAGACCTTGTCATGTTCTTGACATTTTTTATACCTGGTCCGAAAAGTCCTGGAAAGTACATTGATGTGTATTTAGAGCCTCTAATTGATGAAATGAAGAAGTTATGGTTAGAAGGGATACCTTCCTATGATATGGCAACGCAAAAGAATTTTCAGTTACAGGCAGCTTTAATGTGGACAATTAATGACTTTCTAGCATATAGTATGTTGTCTAGGTGGAGTACCCATGGTAAGCTAGCATGTCCGTATTGTATGGAAAAGACAAAAGCTTTCCAATTGCCAGCGGGTAGAAAGACTTGTTTCTTTGATTGTCATCGTCAATTCTTACCACGACATAGTCCTTTACGGCGTGACAAGAAGAATTTTCTTAAGGGAAGAGTTGAAATGGATACACCTCCATCAAGACTAGATGGTGAGGAACTATGGGATAGTGTGAAATGTTACCCTAAAATCAACGAAATAGAATAAGATAAGCTCCCTGGTTTTGGGGTTAGGCACAATTGGACCAAGAGAAGTATTTTCTGAGATTTGTCTTATTAGAAAAAACATCTTGTGAGACACAATTTGGACGTCATGGATATTGAGAAGAATGTTTTTAATAACATTTTTAACACCGTGATGGGTGTCAAGGGGAAGACAAACGACAACCTTAAAGCAAGAATTGATATTTATGAATTTTGCAACTATCCAGAATTATGTGGTGCGAACCAACTGAATATGGGTGTTTACACACTCCCTGTGGCAAGCAGAAGAAAACTTATTGAATGGGTTAAAGACCTACGAGTCCCTGATGGGTATTCTTCCAATTTGTCAAGGTGTGTGGATATGAAACAGTTGAAGATATCATACATGAAGAGTCATGATTGTCATGTGTTTATGGTGAGATTGCTTCCTATTGCATTACGTGAGTTAATGCCGAAAAACGTTTGGGTTGCCTTTTCGCAACTAAGCTTATTCTTCACCAACATATGTTGCACAGCTCTTCAAAGACACGAATTGGAAATGATGTAAGAAAATATAGTTGTGATCATTTGCAACTTGGAAAAGATCTTACCCCCGCCTTCTTCGATTCAATGGAGCATTTGCCAATCCATTTGGTGTATGAGGCAATATGTTGTGGTCCTGTACAATATCGATAGATGTATCCATTCGAGGGGTTCTTACAACGATTGAAAAGGAAAGGAAAGTAAAAAATAAGGCACATGTTGAGGGATCTATATGTGAAGCATATCACATCCTAGAAACATCCACTTTTTGTTCATATTATTTCGAACACCACGTGGTAACTAAAACGCGCAGGGTTGGTAGGAATGACCAATATAACGAGGTGAACTACCCTGAAGGATGTTTGTCTATATTTACTTACCCAGGTTGTCCAATTAGAAAGGAAATAGTACGAACATTGGAGGATCCAAAATTGCATGCAGCACATTTATATGTATTGATGAATTGCCCAGAGGTTTACCCATATATCAGGTAAGGTTGTGGTAGTTTGGTCTGTCTATTATAATTTATTAGTAGTCATACGGAAAAACCCAATACAAATAAATTTATCTTGATTGCAGATTGTTTGAGAAAAATCTTGTATGAAACTTTCCCCCATTGACACCCGCACAAATTCAAAATCAAATTGAGAGTTAGTTCTTGAAATGGTTATATGACCATGTAAGTACCTATGCAACTAATGAATATAATCCTATTAATTTGGATTATACCATTAACGACTTGTGATTTTTCCAGCTAATTGGCACTAATGGAATAGACGACCGTGTGAAATGTCTTTCTATGTGGCCAAGTTGTAGGGTACGCACATGGTCAAGATACTTAGTCAACGGATACAGATTTCACACATTCGAATATGGGAAATTCAAGTCCACAATGAATAGCGGGGTATTCGTGAAAGGGGTTACTACTAGTAATAATGAGGATATTGGGTACTATGGAATGCTAAATGACATTATTGAACTAGAATATGATAATCCAACAGTGCACCATACTAGAGTAGTTCTTTTCAAATGTGACTGGTATGAATCTACAAAGAATAGAGGTGTAAAGTATCATAGGAAGTCCCAACTGGTTGATGTCAACATGAAAATGAAATATCACAAATATGAATCGTTTGTGTTGGCAGAGCAAGCATCTCAAGTATACTATTGTAAGTATCCAGGGGCCAGGAGGGATCGAGTGGATTAGCATTGTGTGGTTAAAATACGAGGTAAAAATTTCTCAGACGTGTCAAGAATGGAAAGAGAAGTGGATGACTAATCAGCTTTCCAGACAGATGAATTGAATGTACCTGAAGTACAACCTACTAATATTGTTTTACCTTCACTTTGTCATGAGTCAGGAGGCAATGAACTGGAAGAAGACGAGTTAAAAATCGACAACGAAGAGCAACAAGAAGAAGAAGTAGAAGAAGAAATACAAGAAGATGATGATAATGATGAGGATGATGATGATGGTTATTTAAATGATGATGGTGGTGATGATTATGATAATGACGATGGTGATGACGACGATGATGATGATGATGATGATGATGATGATGATGACACCGACGCTGACGATAATGCTGCATATGATGTTTAGTTATTTTGTTGCATTAGATATATATGTGTTATGTACTAGACAAATGATTTTTTTCAAATTACATGTATCTTTATTAGTCTATATGTTAAATTGAATATGTCTTTTGCCACACACAATCATGTCAGGTGGAAAACATCGGAACACGCTTAGACGATTTATTACTCCTGGGGCGTTACGGGGTGGTGGGAATTCAGAAGGATCTTGTCGGCTGGTCGTAGCCAGTTAGGATGGCAACAATCGACTGGAGGGGGTTCAACTACAGGAGCCGCACTAAATGGCCATGGAGCAACTGGAGTACATCAATCAGCTGGCCGTGGATCCACGGGAACAAACACGTCTGCTGGTCGTGGATCATTCTCAACTTTCGTGGGACCGAGCCAGGGGATGCCTTAGTCGCCGATGCCAACAAAAGATGGATCCCCTGCTGCAGCCTCCACATATATGGATTTTCGAAATGTATTACAGGATACTCTAGTCGAGGACACCGCTAGCAATCCTAGGGCCCACCCTAGGGCATCTCCTGAGCAACCAGAGTCATCGCATGCACCTGAGATGATGGATGAGCGACTTGAGGATTGGTAGAGATATGGATTTGACTGTTCAGATGCCTATATTGCATGGCAGATTGATTGGCACACGCATCTGCAGGTTAATGGTGCCGCGTAAGTATCTACTTAATACCATTTTATATGTCCATTTTGTTTTATTCACAGATCCATGACTTATACATATATTTGTTTTAACATTGTAGATGGATTCCTTAGAGCCTCTAAAGAGGTGAAAAACGCTGTAACTGCAGCATATTCCGAGGCTTGGCTCAGTTGGAAAGATGTTCCAAACGATGTCCGAGACAGATGGGTCTCAACATTTAAGGTATCTTGCACATATTATAATAGCACAACTATTTAATAATGAAGTTATATCTATATATTAGCTTTATATTATTGTATTACATAAAGTGTACAAATGGTTCCCTTATGATGAACCTACCATTCAACTCGTGTTCAACGCTAGAGCCCAACACTGCATTCGAAATCTTTTGAACAAGGGTCGTGCCAAAGATAAGAAGCCAAAATGGACTGGTGATGCTGTATGGAAAGCAATAACTGAGAAATGAAGTACTCCGAAATGGATTGCGATTTCTGAGCAAAATTCAAAAAATTGCCTTAATTCTTTGTCACTGCACTTTTTAGGTTGTATCCCATATCCGGAGGCTAAGAGAAGATTGGTATGTATTGAATGATGCTTTATGCATCAAAATACATTCTAATTATCGGAAAAGTACATAATACTTATTTTTCAATTATCAATTACATGTTTTTGTGCCCCACTAATTCAGGAAGAGGAACGTGGTCAACCTGTGACCCGTTTTGATGTGTTCGTAAAGGCTCATCGCAAGGGTCCCGAAGGTACATTTTCAACCCTGGGCGGAACAGAGCGCGGTACGCAATTTTGATATGTAATTGAAAGTTAATTAGTTCATTAGTAAAAATGGATATATATGCACGTGTTGTTTTTTATATTATTGCTTCTAAAACTCGGTAATTATGTCGTAGAGAACCTTTTTAGCGATTCAAAATTAATTTATATCATATTTTGAAGTAGTTGAAAATTGTAGGTTGTTTAAAGGCTTATTTGGTTGAAGTTATTCAAAACCTTGTATACTATTTTGAACTAAGATGTTCATAATCATTATTATATCGTGCTACCATCACGTAGTGGCTTAGAATTGCAATTGGAATGCTTAATTTAGTGGGTGGTGTTGGCTGGAATTTTAAAATCATTGGATTTTGAAGACTTTTTGGTGGGTTTTATGTAAATATATGAAATTTAAGGTTTTAGTTAAAGTTGGTTGTCTTGTCATGTAATATCATAAGCCTTTTTTGTTTTGTATAGTTGGTTAGGCTTATGAATTCATTTATATTATGCGTGTAATACCCGAGCCCGGAATATGAATTTTCTTTGTTTATTATTTTGAAAATTATATTTCCTTAAAATCTTTGTGAATTAATTGTTACATTCTCGCCGACGCAACGTGCATTGCATTTAAGGAGCGGTAGCTAGATAACGATTTCCAGTCCTCAGCAAATAGTGAAACTAGTATTTAGATGACTTAAATTTTATATTTTAAATATTGCTAGCTTTAATTGAACTTACTATAGCTGAAACGACTTTAAAACGCGCGAAATAGGGCCCTTTGACCAAGTTTTAAGTGGTTTGACCTTGGACCTTTGACCCTTTGACCTTTTGACCTTTAATTAAGCAATTAAGTAAGCAAAATAAGAAGAAAAATAGCAGCAAACAGCAGCAGCAGGCCGAGAGCTTTAGAGAGGAAAAAAAAAAACCTTTCAACTTCTCTACGATCAATCTTCGCGTGTGCTCGTGCGGGGTGATTTCCGAGGCAACCAACGTTGTTTTCCTAGCGACTAGGAGTACCTAAGGTGAGGGAAGCATGTTATTTGCGCATTTATACGTTGTGTTAGTTAACTTTATCAATTTTTAGATTTATCTGTAGATCGTTATTTAAAGCAATTTGATGCTTCTAGAATGTTCCTTAGCATTGGTAGAACATGTATTTATGGCTTTGTAACATTTTCTGCGGTTAAATGTTGTGATTGCAACTTGAATTGTGATATGAATAGTACCTTATGAATAGTAAAACCTTGAAACGTTGAAGTTGCGCTGTTATGCTTTCCGTTGATGTAGAAACGTGCTAGGTATGCTAGAATGCTAAAATGTGTGGTTTGTTTGGGTTGCGTAGTGGAAAAAATGAGAATTAAGCCTTTGGGAAAGTCGGGGTCGTTTAGGTCGACTTTGGCGTTTTCTCGTTTTGCGTGTTGGCATTGCTTCGGGAAGCCATGGAAGCACTTTTGGTGCGATTATGGCGTTGGTTGGGTGTTTGGTTGTTGTAGTTGTAGTTCAAACGAGAAAGGGGGAAATCGGGGCTTTGCGCGAGTTCTAGGGTAAAGTAAGGTCTTGGAGTCTTTAGACGTGCCTTATGGTGACCTAGGAGGGTTGGCGAAGTCGGTTTCCAGAACTCGTGGCTCGTTTGGAATTGGTAGCATTTTGATAGTTGGGGCCGATTTGTGTTTTTGTGTGTTTACTTGTCTTTATGCTTATAGAATGCTTAGAATTACTTGAATTACTTGTTTGAGTTATTTTGGATTGAATTGCTTATCAAATTGCTGCTATTGCGTGCGAGAGTAACCTACTTTGTTATTCTCCCACGTGTGGCTTTATCGCTTGTTTATCGCTTGTTTACTGTCTTGTATCGAGTCTTGCATTGCATAGTGTCTCGCGCGTGAGTGATGGGCCTCTCTGGGTAGCCTTGGGTTGCCAGTGTTGGTTGCTCTAGCTCCGCTGCTATTCCCTTTCTCGCTTGGGTTGCCTCCCAGGGAGATTTGGGTCGTAGGATTGATGGATACTTCCGGAGTATTCCAAACTGGTGTTATAAGGTGGTTTTGGGCCGGCGCGTCGTCATCGAATTCGTGTTTGAAAGTTGCTCGTGAAAAGAGTATCGTATCCTTTGATTGAGTGTTTGCAGCTTTAAATACTTGCCTTGCTTTATTGTTGGCTTTGGATGTATCTTTATATGTTTTGTATGTATTGCTTGGCTAATTGCATTGCATACTCCTCTCATCTTCGTCCTTGAGACCAATTGCCCTCGCTGAGCAATAGTTTTTGCTCATTCCTCTCTATACTATGTTTTTACAGGAGTAGTTGAGGCAGACCCTCTCGAGGTAATTGAGGAGGAGGAGCAGGTGGAGGTGTTTCCGTGATAGCACTTGCCTGCTTTGCTGGTGGTTGGTTACCAGTTTTGTGCAAACCTTGTTGTTATGTATATTGCGTGAAGGACACTTAATTTTGAGGCTTGTAGCCTTGTATGTATTTTCCTATTTTGAGATCTTTAATGGTCTTATGTTGTAATGGATTAAAGTTGTAATGTTGTAACTTGTACCCTGATGACTAGTGAAGAAATGCATGCTAATGGCTAATGGTTTAGTGGCATAAGTACTTGTGTAGTATGCATGGCATTTTTGGTTTGGAAAGTTGGATAATAAGAAATGTATGTTTTATAGAAAGTTGACTTGTTTTGATTATTTTATAGCTTTCGCAAGTATTATATTGTTTTTAGGGTTTTCGGATCGTCCGCGGTACAGAGGGGACTCCGTCCGTGTGTCGGGGCCGGGCTTGGCCTTTTGCGTGGTCGGGTCGGGGCGTGACATCTTTAGGTGGTATCAGAGCATGATAGTCGTGCATGAGCCGGGATATGATTCTCGGTCTGTGGGGTAAAGGTCTGAAATGCTAAAGTGTTTATGAATGATTGCTAAGTGAAAAGAAAATGTTCTAGCATGACTTGTGAACTTGGAATGTTTATGTGTTTAAGTGAAATAGTTTGGCAAGTTAAACTTGTCTTATGTGAATTGTGTGATAGAATGTTGGATTGTTATTGATTTGAGTGTTATCCAATCTTATGTGTTATATTTCTGTCTATAAACTGCTTTTAAATGTTGCCAGCTATTGTGAGTTGCTACTATGCCGCCACGTCGTGGTACTCAAGGTATAGGATCAGATGAAGAGGCAGCAGAACAGGGTCAGCAGCCGTTGCCTGAGCAGTTTATGGCTACCATGACTACTGCAGTAGACCGGATCACACAGGTACTACATGAGCAGAGGCAGGACCGGATTAATCCCCAGGGTAATCAAGCTAATCCTGGTGGACAGGGGTACAGAGTTGAGAATAACCAGCTAGAGAAATTTCTGAGGCATGAGCCGGGAAAGTTCTTCGGGGAGCCGGATGATGAGGCGGCCGAGAGATGGATTAACCGTGTCGAGAAAATTTTCACCGCTTTGAGGTATACTGATGAGGCAAGAATAGATTATGCATCATTTTTATTTGAGGGTGATGCAGAGCAGTGGTGGAATACTGTTAGGCTGAGGTGGGATTGTGAGGATGTTCCACATTTATGGGATGATTTCGTAAGTGAGTTCCGGGACAAATATATTCCCGAGATGGCAATGGAAAGACGGGAAGATGAGTTTGTGGCCCTGAAGCAGGGAAATATGACTGTTGCACAGTACGAGGCTAGGTTTGTTAGCCTGTCGAGGTATATGCCCGAGTTGGTACGGCCAGCTAGGAGGATGATACATAGGTTTGTCCGTGGGCTGAGAATGGACATACAGTTGCATTTGACTGGACAGACCTACACTACTTTTCCCGAGGCATTTCAGGCAGCCTCGAAGTTTGAGAAACGGAAGGCTGAGATGATAGCTGAGAGTAGTCAGCCGAGTAAGAAACAATTTTTGGGCCAGAGTAGCCAGAGTCAGCCGAGACAATATCAGGCTTCTGCACAGGGTCCTCAGCAGCGTTCGTATCAGCCACAGCAGCAGATTCAGGCTAGACCAGCTGTGACCAGACCTCAGCAGGGAGGTACAGTTCCTACCCCTGCCAGAGCCCCAGCTCCTACAGGAAACACTGCGGTTAGGCAAAATCAGCAGTGTGATTATTGTAATCGACTAGGGCATATTGAGGCTAACTGCTGAAGGAAGAGTGGAAAATGTACAGGTTGTGGCAGTGATGAGCATAGGGTGAGGGATTGCCTTAAATATAATAATGTTCAGGGACGTGGTGGAGGCCGAGGTGTTCAGAATAGGGCTGCAGGTGCACGACCAGCACAGAGAGTACAGGCTAGGGTCTTTGCACTGGATGCAGAGGAGCTGCCCGATAATACAGCTATAGTGGAAGGTACCTTTCTTCTCAATACTCAGCCAGTTAAAGTTTTGATTGATCCTGGAGCTACGCATTCGTTTATAACTCCTGCATGTGCACGATCTGTGAATGTTTGCATTGATAATTTGCCTCATGAAGTTGAAGTTAGTACTCTTTTGGGTGCAAAATTTGTTGCTGAATCTATTTGCAAATCTTGTGATATATGTATTGAGAACCGTAAATTTCCTGCTGATTTAATTATATTACCATTCCGTGACTTTGAAATCATTTTGGGAATGGACTGGTTGGGAAAGTATTATGCTCAGTTGGATTGTAGAACAAAGATCGTTTATCTTAAAGTTCCTGACCTACCGGTACTAGAGATTATTGGGAACTGCAGGGCTGCCCGCATTCCACTTTTATCAGCGATCAAGACTTCTAAGTTGTTAAATAGGGGTTGTGAAGCCTACTTAGCCTATTTGATCAATCAGCCTGCTGATAAGTTGAGTTTGAATGAAGTTCCGATTGTTAGAGACTTCCCTGGTGTATTTCCCGAGGAATTACCGGGTTTACCACCGGATAGGGAGATTGAATTCGTGATTGATCTTGTGCCAGGCACTGCGCCTTTTTCTAGGAGTCCTTATAGGATGGCATCGGCTGAACTTCAGGAGTTAAAAATTCAGCTTCAGAACTTACTTGAGAAAGGGTTTATACAACCTAGTTCTTCACCGTGGGGCGCACATGTGTTGTTTGTGAGAAAGAAAGACGGCACGCTACAGTTATGCATTGATTATAGGGGACTTAATCAAGTCACGATTAAGAACAAATACCCCTTGCCGTTGATTGAAGAATTGTTTGACCAGTTGCAGGGTGCGAGTGTTTACTCCAAATTTGACTTGAGGCAGGGTTACTATCAACTTAGGATTCGGAGTGACGATATACCAAAGACGGCATTCAGGACTAGATATGGCCACTATGAATTTGTTGTTTTGCCGTTTGGATTGACGATTGCACCAGCCGCATTCATGGACTTGATGCAGAGGGTCTTTCGGCCTTACCTTGATCAGTTTGTCGTGATCTTTATTGACGACATTTTAGTGTATTCGAAGAACGAGGCTGAACATGAGCAACACTTGAGGATTGTGCTTCAGACTTTGCAGGAAAACAAGCTTTTTGCTAAATTCAGCAAGTGTGAGTTCTGGTTGAACCAGATATCTTTTCTAGGCCATATCATTTCAGATCGAGGAATTTCAGTGGACCCAGCTAAGATTGAAGTTGTTTCAGCTTGGAAGAGACCTGAGACGGTGCCAGAGATTCGGAGTTTTCTTGGATTGGCTGGTTACTACCGGAGATTTGTTAAAGACTTTTCTAAAATTTCGGGACCTTTGAGCCAGTTGACTCGGAAGAAAGTTGCTTATAACTGGGATGCTAAATGTGAATCCAGTTTCCAAGAATTGAAGAAGAGACTAACTACAGCTCCTATACTAGCTTTACCTGAAGGAACAGAGAACTTCGTTGTCTACAGTGATGCATCTAAAGAAGGATTGGGCTGTGTTTTAATGCAGAATGGTAAGGTGATTGCCTATGCTTCTAGGAAATTGAAACCTTATGAAGTCAATTACCCTACACATGATCTTGAGTTGGTTGCAGTTGTGTTTGTATTGAAGAAGTGGCGTCATTACTTGTGGAGTTGCAGATTTGAAATATTTACTGACCACAAGAGTCTCAAGTATTTGTTTTCACAGAAAGATCTAAATATGAGGCAGCGGAAATGGCTAGAGCTATTGGGTGGTTATAACTGTTCTATTAACTATGTGCCAGGTAAGGCAAATGTTGTTGCTGATGCTTTGAGCCGAAAGGCTACTGTTGCAAGCTTGATTATCAAGGACTGGGAGACTTTGGAAGAAATTTGTTCATGGAAACCAGAAGCTACTGAGGTAGGGATTCGGTTTGCTAGTTTACAGATTCAGTCAGGATTGCTAGCACAGATCAGAGAGGCTCAGAAGACTGATCCTCATATCTTGAAGATCCAAGAGAAAGCTAAAGGGGAAGACCCGGAGTTTAATTTACATACAGATGGAATTTCCAGATTCAGGGATAGAGTATGTGTTCCTGATGATCCGACTTTGAAGAATGAGATCCTGTCCGAGGCACATAATTCGAGGTATACGATTCACCCGGGCAGTACTAAGATGTATAGAGATTTGAAGCAACACTTCTGGTGGAACAATATGAAGAGGGAGATTGCTGGGTATGTATCCAGATGTTTGACTTGTCAGAGGGTTAAAGTTGAGCATCAGAGGCCAGCCGGACTTCTACAGCCATTGTCGATTCCGCAATGGAAGTAGGTACATATAACAATGGACCTTGTGACCGATCTTCCTAGATCTCCGAGAGGATGTGATTCTGTTTGGGTTGTTGTGGACCGCTTGACTAAAGTTACACATTTTATTCCCGTGAACAAACAGGATAGCCTTGATAAACTAGCTGAATTGTATGTTGCTAATATTGTGAGATTGCATGGAGTACCACAGAGTATAGTGTCAGATAGGGATCCCAGATTCAGATCTCGTTTTTGGCAGAAGTTGCAAGAGGCCATGGGAACTAAGTTGAGCTTCAGTACTGCATATCATCCGCAAACTGATGGCCAGTCTGAGAGAACCATCAGGATCTTGGAAGACATGCTACGGGCATGTGTGCTTGACTTTGGGAAGAATTGGGAGAAGTTTTTGCCTTTAGCGGAGTTCGCCTACAACAATAGTTATCAATCTACTATAGGTATGGCTCCCTACGAGGCGTTGTATGGTCGGAAATGCAGATCCCCATTATATTGGGAAGAGGTTGGAGAGATGAGAACAGTTGATCCGACTGTGTTACCTGAGATGATTAAGATGGTAGATAATGTTCACCTTATTCGCCAGCGTATGCTTACAGCTCAGAGTCGTCAGAAGAGTTATGCAGATAAGCACCGTCGGGATCTTAAGTTTGATTTGGGAGATTGGGTGTTTCTTAAGATTTCTCCACGGAAGGGATTGATTCGGCACGGTAAGAGCGGGAAGCTTAGTCCCAAATATGTGGGTCCGTATGAGATCACCGAAAAGGTAGGTCCTTTGGCTTATCGATTAGCTTTGCCTCCGAGCTTGTCGCGACTGCATGATGTGTTCCATGTGTCTATGTTGAAGAAGTACCATCCAGACCCTTCACATGTACTTGAACCAGAGCCTTTGCAGATTGAAGAGAAGTTGTCCTACGAAGAGAAACCGATTAGAATTGTGGATCGAAAGATTCAGGAGCTTCGCAGAAAGAGTATTCCGTTAGTGAAGGTTCTGTGGAATCATCATGGGTTTGAGGAAGCGACTTGGGAAAGAGAGGACCAAGTTCGGGATCAGTATCCGGAGTTGTTTGTTGACCAGGTAAGAATTGCGTGGGCGCAATTGTTTTAAGGGGGAGAGGGTGTAATACCCGAGCCCAGAATATGAATTTTCTTTGTTTATTATTTTGAAAATTATATTTCCTTAAAATCTTTGTGAATTAATTGTTACATTCTCACCGACGCAACGTGCATTGCATTTAAGGAGCGATAGCTAGATAACGATTTTCAGTCCTCAGCAAATAGTGAAACTAGTATTTAGATGACTTAAATTTTATATTTTAAATGTTGCTAGCTTTAATTGAACTTACCATAGCTGAAACGGCTTTAAAACGCGCGAAATAGGGCCCTTTGACCAAGTTTTAAGTGGTTTGACCTTGGACCTTTGACCCTTTGACCTTTTGACCTTTAATTAAGCAATTAAGTAAGCAAAATAAGAAGAAAAATAGCAGCAAACAGCAGCAGCAGGCCGAGAGCTTTAGAGAGGAAAAAAAAAAAACCTTTCAACTTCTCTACGATCAATCTTCGCGTGTGCTCGTGCGGGGTGATTTCCGAGGCAACCAACGTTGTTTTCCTAGCGACTAGGAGTACCTAAGGTGAGGGAAGCATGTTATTTGCGCATTTATACGTTGTGTTAGTTAACTTTATCAATTTTTAGATTTATCCGTAGATCGTTATTTAAAGCGATTTGATGCTTCTAGAATGTTCCTTAGCATTGGTAGAACATGTATTTATGGCTTTGTAACATTTTCTGCGGTGAAAGGTTGTGATTGCAACTTGAATTGTGAGATGAATTGTACCTTGTGAATAGTAAAACCTTGAAACGTTGAAGTTGCGCTGTTATGCTTTCCGTTGATGTAGAAACGTGCTAGGTATGCTAGAATGCTAAAATGTGTGGTTTGTTTGGGTTGCGTAGTGGAAAAAACGAGAATTAAGCCTTTGGGAAAGTCGGGGTCGTTTAGGTCGACTTTGGCGTTTTCTCGTTTTGCGTGTTGGCATTGCTTCGGGAAGCCATGGAAGCACTTTTGGTGCGATTATGGCGTTGGTTGGGTGTTTGGTTGTTGTAGTTGTAGTTCAAACGAGAAAGGGGGAAATCGGGGCTTTGCGCGAGTTCTAGGGTAAAGTAAGGTCTTGGAGTCTTTAGACGTGCCTTATGGTGACCTAGGAGGGTTGGCGAAGTCGGTTTCCAGAACTCGTGGCTCGTTTGGAATTGGTAGCATTTTGATAGTTGGGGCCGATTTGTGTTTTTGTGTGTTTACTTGTCTTTATGCTTATAGAATGCTTAGAATTACTTGAATTACTTGTTTGAGTTATTTTGGATTGAATTGCTTATCAAATTGTTGCTATTGCGTGCGAGAGTAACCTACTTTGTTATTCTCCCACGTGTGGCTTTATCGTTTGTTTATCGCTTGTTTACTGTCTTGCATCGAGTCTTGCATTGCATAGTGTCTCGCGCGTGAGTGATGGGCCTCTCTGGGTAGCCTTGGGTTGCCAGTGTTGGTTGCTCTAGCTCCGCTGCTATTCCCTTTCTCGCTTGGATTGCCTCCCAGGGAGATTTGGGTCGTAGGATTGATGGATACTTCCGGAGTATTCCAAACTGGTGTTATAAGGTGGTTTTGGGCCGGCGCGTCGTCATCGAATTCGTGTTTGAAAGTTGTTCGTGAAAAGAGTATCGTATCCTTTGATTGAGTGTTTGCAGCTTTAAATACTTGCCTTGCTTTATTGTTGGCTTTGGATGTATCTTTATATGTTTTGTATGTATTGCTTGGCTAATTGCATTGTATACTCCTCTCATCTCCGTCCTTGAGACCAATTGCCCTCACTGAGCAATAGTTTTTGCTCATTCCTCTCTATACTATGTTTTTACAGGAGTAGTTGAGGCAGACCCTCTCGAGGTAATTGAGGAGGAGGAGCAGGTGGAGGTGTTTCCGTGATAGCACTTACCTGCTTTGCTGGTGGTTGGTTACCAGTTTTGTGCAAACCTTGTTGTTATGTATATTGCGTGAAGGACACTTAATTTTGAGGCTTGTAGCCTTGTATGTATTTTCCTATTTTGAGATCTTTAATGGTCTTATGTTGTAATGGATTAAAGTTGTAATGTTGTAACTTGTACCCTGATGACTAGTGAAGAAATGCATGCTAATGGCTAATGGTTTAGTGGCATAAGTACTTGTGTAGTATGCATGGCATTTTTGGTTTGGAAAGTTGGATAATAAGAAATGTATGTTTTATAGAAAGTTGACTTGTTTTGATTATTTTATAGCTTTCGCAAGTATTATATTGTTTTTAGGGTTTTCGGATCGTCCGCGGTACAGAGGAGACTCCGGCCGTGGGTCGGGTCCGGGCGTGGCCTTTTGCGGGGTTGGGTCGGGGCGTGACAATGCGTATAAAAGTTTTCAAGTATGTAGTTGTATTGCGACAGACGGATTAAACTGTGGTTGGTTTGGTTGTGGTTGGTTGGTTTTTGAATGATGATTTGGTTGTATATGGTGGTTGGTTGGTTTTTGAATAATGATTTGGTTGTATATGGTGGTTGGTTGGTTTTTGAATAATGATTTGGTTGTATATGGTGGTTGGTTAGTTTTTGAATGATGATTTGGTTTTATATCCATATTTTTCTCGTAATGTTGTGCAAGCTTAATTTTTTTGGGAAAGCCATATTACAGCCGTTATAATGCCAAAATTCATTCGCGTATTAACTTGATTATAGGAACATCGCGAGTTGGGGGATGACATTGCCTTATTCCTCTAAACTAAATCAAAACAATTAATATTTTTTCTTTTTTTGTGATGCAGGCAAATCAACCGTTGGAGGAAGGTTGAACGGGCACGCCTGTTGATCATGATGACCTATTTCTCCAGGCTGTTGGAGGGAGCAGCAAAGGCCGCGTGTACGGGATAGTCTCTCAAGCTTCTGTGGGGTCCGCACACAACGTCCCGTCTTCAAGATGCCATATCACAGAGATATCCAAGCAGCTGTTGCCAAAGCGACAGACGAGGTGGTACGTAAACTAAAAGAAGAACAAGCGGAGACGACATGCAAGGTGGTGCGTAAACTAAAAGAAGAACATGCAGAGGCGATAGGCGAAGTGGTGCTTAAACTAAAAGAAGAACAGGCAGAAGAGATACGTAAACTTAGGGAAGACAATAACGTAAATCTCTGACGACTTGAAGACAAGATTGCGCTACTTGTGAAACAGTTCGATACTCCTCTACAACAACCTGATCTTGATGATCGAATAGATGATCAACCCAACTGATAATTGTCCAAACTTTATAATAACGTATTATGTCACATACTAATTATTTTATGATGTGTGTACTTTAACTTCCTAACATAAAATGTGGATATTACAATCTAATCACGTTAATTTAATATTTGTTTAATAAGTATGTCAACTTGTTAAAAATTTGGGAATGTATAACAGGTTGATTCTGAATTTTTTTTATTAAAAAAATATATATATTCAAAAAAATACATAAACTGCGATGAAAAGGAGATGACTTGTAAAAATAAAAAAAAGAGTCGAAAAAGAGACGTCTTGGAAAAGGAGACAAAAATAAGACAACGTGTAGAAGGAGACGACGTGAAAAAGGAGACGAAATAGATACGACATGGAAACAGAGACGAAAAGGAGACGATGCAGAAACAGAGACAAAAAGGAGACGACGTGGAAAAGGAGACGACGTGAAAAAGGAGACGACGTGAAAAAGGAGACGAAAATGAGACGACATGGAAAAAGAGATGAAAACAGACGATGTGGAAAAGGAGACTAAATGGAGACGACATTGAAAAGGCGACGAAAATGAGACGACACAACAGCAGAGACGAATTAGAGACGACTTGAAACCGGAGACCAAAGGGAGTCGAATTGGAGACAAACTGAAAGGGAGACGATTCAAAGATGAATATTATGGAGACAGAATGGAGACGAATATAATTTGCGACGAAAAGGAGACGATTTTGAATTTCGTCTCCATTTGAGACGAAATCCAAAATTGGAGACGATGCGAACCGTGACGGCAAGTTTTCATCTTCTTTCTGTTTCTTTTCAAGAAATAGAGATGGAAATTAGCCGTCTCCGTAGACAAAATTTCTTGTAGTGTCTTTCACAATGTATTGTCATCTGAACTACTTATATGTGAGTGTGTTCTTCTAAGTTTCAACGCCCCTACTCCCATAAGGCTACAACCGTGAAATAAAAAGTGGGGTCCACTTTTTGTGAGATGACTATAGCCGCATGGAAGAATAACTCTATAACCAACCCTTGGGGTACATTAGGGCCAAAGTATTGAAGCTAGTGTTTGCCCTACTTTCGGTCACTCACCTTTCTTCTATACATGTGTCGTGGTCTATATATGAAACCAACTAATTTAGCTTGTTTTCACGTGATGATTATGTTAGATATGATTCGAATCCCAAACAGAGTTAGATATTGAAGACAACTAGATGTTTGATAAGAGTTGAAATACTATGAAAGATAGGAATCCTAATTATACTAGGACTAACATTAGTCTATTATAAATAGGGCTACCTATATTGAGTTTAGTTGTCACACACCACAAGGTGAGTGTACCATATTAATTACATTAGAGATAGAGTATATACACCTCTAGATAGGTGTATAAGAGACTTTATTGTAATAGTTCTTATGAGTAATAAAGAATAATGTTCTGTGGATGTAGGGTATGTCGAACTATGTTAAAATAGTATTATGTTCTTAACATATCTATGACACGATCCTTTCAATAAAGTGGTATCAGAGCTTGGGACTGCATATAGATATGTTAGTCATTATCGTCACCAAGAGAAGATGAATTCCGCTTCTAGAGCAAAAGAATGCAAAGAAGAGGACGTTGAAGCCATCAAGAAACTTGCATCAAGATATGGTATAGTGCTCATTGTTGAAGATTGCTGTTGCGATGCATTTAGCAAATTGATGCCATGCGGGAGCAATGGAGTTCCTATAGCAACTCCAAGTTTAGAAGGTAAGAACATGCCTAGCAGAGAAGGAATGACTATATGTTATCACTGTTGTGCCATGAAGGAGATGACGCCCACAAGAGCGCTGAAGAAGACAGACAATTACGGCTGTCTAAAAGTAAATCAAAGAGCACTACTATTGAAGAAAGCGACGGAGATGCTTGGCGAAAGAAAAAGCTTCCAAACTATGTTGTAAGCTATGAGAGAGAACACAACCAAAAAATAATAATAATAAACAAGAAAATTAAAAAGAAAAGAAGAGAAAATTGAAGAGAAGCTCTCAGATCTATTGATGTTGGTGAAACCAGTGCTTTAAGCTTAAGGGAGGATGGTGCAACCTAGTGGACTAAAAGTTTGACTGAGTTGATTGGGCTTTGATCAAGTATTGACCTAGTTGACCAAAGATGTTCTCAAGATTTTGGATGTCCAAAATTTGAATTTGAAGTCGGATTCATCAAATTCCACATGTGCATTGTTGGGTTCTTGAATTCATGATATGTTGATCAAGGATTTGAAGTTTGGTATTTCTCACTGAGGGAGGAGTTTGTTGAATATGGCTTGAATCCCACAATCAGATATTGAAGGTAACTAGAGGTTTGATAAGAGTTAAAATACTATGAAAGATAAATCCTAATTATAGGAGTAACATTAGTCTATTATAAATAGGGCTACCTATGTTGAGTTTATAATTCTCACATACCACAAGGTAGGCACCTCTAGATTGGTATATATAAGAGTCATTATTGTAGTAGTTCTTATGAATAATAAAGAATAATATTTCGTGAATGTAGCATATGTCAAATCATGTTAAAATAATATTGTGTTATCAATATATTTATGTGCACGATACTTCTAACTTATCAATATAACAAAGATCTGAATTGGTGACGAAAAGTCTTAAAATAGTGAAACAGCTATTGGAAGAATTGTTTAGATTTTTCTGGAGACTGCGTTTCATCTCAACTTTTTAAATATTCTTCTTGTACGTGATAAGAGACAAGAGTTTTAACTTCCTCTTTTTTGGTCAACATATTAAGAATTTTGATAAGATACAAGGTTTGATAAGTTAATTGCATAGTTGCATGTCAAGTTATATATATATATATATATATATATATATATATATATATATATATATATATATATACACGATGAGAAACACTCTAAAAAATCTTCCACACTTGTAAAGATTCCAAAAAAGTCTTTCAGACTTATATTTGAACTCAGACCTCGAGGGCACATAACCTTACTAGAAGAGGCATAATCTAGTTTAATTAAGTATAAAACCTACCGAAACTACTAATTCTTAAAAAAATAATCTTTTAACATATTCAAACTTAAAAAGTGAATAAATTTTTCGTTCATATCTCAAATAATCCATCACTAGAATAAACCCTTGGTTTGATATGTCAAGTTCTTCCCAGTACACTAAACTACAGAAGTATGTTGTGTATATCAGGCCATACGGACGTTTTAAATTCATGGAGTATGGACCTCATGCGTGCGTCTACTTTTTCCAAGTACGGCCTTTCTTCAAGTGCGTTGATAAATTGAGCTCAAAAGGGACATAGCTTTATATATAGCAATCACAAAAAAAAATATAATTCTTTGCAAGACAAGTTTGACACTCAAGATTGGCGTAGCATCATCTTAAATTATGAGAAGAATAATATTAGATGTCACCTTATTTTTATTATTCAAAAATCACATGTATGTCTAGGCATGTTAAAAAACAAAAAGAGAATTAATTTTTTTTTAAGTTACCATATTAACTAATCATATACGTTGGAGGTGATATTTGAGTAATAAAAATAGGTACATGATGTCTAGTATTATTCGAGAAGTATATATTTGTTAATACGGTTGGAATAGTAATAATAACAATAATAACAACGCATTTATTTATTGATAATATATACAGGATGTGAGTAAAACAACCAGCTTAGTGTACTATAGAAAGGCTATCTGAAGTAGACATTATTAAGGTATAGTTAGGCAAATTGCAGGCCATAGGCTCTTTAACTCTACCTATTTTTATTCTTACTATACTCGACCTCTCTATAACGCATTACGCATGCAACAAAAAATTGCATGTTTATTGACATATATTGCTATTATACATGAAGAATTATAAAATTTAAACCCATAAAGCTCCTGCCATTTTAAGCATTGGCTTCAAGGATCCATGGAGGTGAAGACTCATAACCTCATTTTCACCACCAATCAACTCCCCTCCAATGTACACTGCAGGCACAGTTGGATTGCAACCAAGCCTCGCAAGAGCCTGCTCGATTTGTTGGCCTCTGGGTATTTCATCAAGCTCGTAAACAGCTGGATTAACGCCAAAATCACAGAAGAGAGACTTGATGGTGTGGCTCATGCAGCATGAGCTCTTGCTGAAGATCACCACTGGCTTCTCAGATACCATTCTGCTTACCCTCTCCATTTTAGATATGTGTATATATACTCCAAATATCAGCTTAGAGAGAGCTGAGAACTGCTAAAATTGGCTATAAGATTGCAGATCAACTTAAAAATGCTGTTGCAAAAAATTAACTATAGTAACGGTTTTATTATTAGTTCAATTAAAGTATGTGGTAATGTGTTATGTGAGCTATAAGGAAGTTGTTAGGACACTTTGGTTTTTGCTGTGAGGCAACATGTTGTTACCATCGAGCCATTTATATAGAGTTCTGTGGCCGAACTGTACTAGAGAAATTAGAAGATAAAATGGTATGATTAAAAAATGTGCTTAATTTATCAAATATTCGGATGCCTAAGATCATTCGCTGATAGTGGTAGATATGTGGCAACATGTGATAAAGGTTGCACGATAACGATTCTCTGCATACGAAAATTGAGACGTCTCGATGTTACGGCTTCTAATTGCGTGACAGTGAGTATAATATTCATGTCTTGCTTTTTTGTCACTTTGCTTGCCTCGCTAAGTGTTAAAGTAGTTAGAAGAGAAATATGAAATTCATTTCTAAATTATGCCTAGACAAGATATGCCTTATTTGTAAGATAGAAATATGAGTTAATATAGTCTTTAACACATTAGGAGCCCATTCACGAATGAATGTAGGTCCAATATGAATGTTTACTTGGGATAGCAGGGAGTTTGCTAGATAGAAATTATCTAATAACGCCTTCTGATGAGATATGTGAATAAGAAGTTTCAAGAAAACTAATGTTTTTTTCAATTATAGGAAGGCACTAAGCAAAGAACTTCCATGAGTATTTGAATTTGAGTATTGAGAAAAAAAAGCAGAATATTTTATGGAATGACGAGGAACACTTTTAAACACCTCTTATAATGGAACGCCTTATATCAGTATGTGTTTTTTGATGGATCACTTAAGTTTATTATATTTTCCCCTAATCATATGTAAATTAATCTAAGGGGCGCTTTTTATGGTTTATTAGAAGTTGTTACAAGTACAGTAGAATCTCTTTAAATTAATATTCGATAAATTAATAATTTATTTTAATTAATAAAAATATCTGGTCCCGACTTGGAACTAGTGGAAAAAGTTGATAAATTCGATAAAATTATAAGATAATAAATTAAAAAAATTTCTTTTGTATTTTATTGACCCAAATATTTCATAAATTAATAATTAGCTAAAAAGTACATAATAAATTGACTATGAGGTTTTTTTTAAAATATGAATTAAGAGTAACTTGTCTTTTGTTGAACTTCAAATCTAGTTGAATCTCATATTTAATTATTTAAAGAGAAAAAATTGAGATAATCCTATAAGAATTAAAATACAAGATTAGATAAATTAGTTCTTATCCAAACCCTACAATAACTTAAATACGAGATTAGAGAAACTTTGTTTTAATCCTACTAAATTAAATTTTGTCTTCTATTCTCATTACTTATCTTTTCAAATTAGATCGAAAAATATTAGTCACTTTTTAAAAAAAGACATCATAATCATAATATGTTTACTATAAAGTTAAAAAAATTAAAAATATCTCTATAAATTAATAGTTATTAATTTATCGATAAATTAATATCTCGCTAAGTTAATAGAATTTGGTGGTCCTAATACTATTAATTTAAAGAGGTTCTACTGTAGAATCATATTGAATTCACCCTAAAATAATAATTACGTGGTGCAGCGGCACCCCCAACTTATTCATCACTTGGATTAGTCTACCAAGTTCAAGCAAATTAATCCTAATTTAGTAATTAGATTATCTGGTTAACTATTTTTAGCGTAAACCCTTTCCCAATGTAGGAACTTTGTGCTGTATCTTTCCATAAGGCATCTCTCGAGCTGTAGAAAGAAGTTGGATTTTATCCAATTGGGATCTTTCCCTTTTCCACAGGAAAATTCGCATCACATTCACAAGAGAAAACGAAAAGGCATGTAGAAGAATCTTGATAGAATTTTGTGATAATGTTTATAATTACACATGTTTTTAGTACTTTTTTAATAAACCAATATACCATTTATGTTTCTTTTCGATATGTGGAAGTTCTCTTTATTACACCTAACACTATAAAAAATTTAATCATAGAAAGAGGGATTTAACGTTTATACAAAAGCTTTTATCATAAAAGGGTGATAAAGTATCGCGAGACGAAGCATTCCTTATTGACAAATATATATTTAAAAACAAAAATAGTATGTCAAAATTAGAGAATAATTGATCTCTTGTCCACTTCTAATGATTTAAGATGTTGCTACACCAAACTTAATTGTCAAACTTGTCTTGCAAATAATTTTTTTTTTGATGAAGAAAGAAAAAAGATTTTTTTTTTTTCAGATTACTATATAGGCCATGTCCCTTTTTTTGGATGATATGAGAATTTAGCTGGTAGAGTTCGACCACCGAATTATTAGATAGAGTCCGACTACTAACTGGTAAATCTCTGAGTGCAATAATATACTTTTACATATACACTAAATAAGTCAAGTACAAAACTTTAAAATAATTAAAATTTATCAAATTCGCGATCTCGTATAAACAAAATTCACCCTCTACTACTGTTAGAGTATACCCTCAGGGCTAAGCCATGTCCCTTTTGAGCTCAACGTAACGCATTCGATGAAAGGCCGTACTACATGGAAAAGGTAGACGTACGCATGAGGTCCACACTGATCCATGCATTAAAAAGCAGACTTATATATGCTTGAGGTCCACAGCGTTATCTTCTCTGCTTTTTGTTGCAAACCGTTGTGGTATAGACACAGACACCATACTTCTGTAGTTTAACATACTGGAAAGAACTTGACATAGCAAATCAAGTGTTTAATCTAGCCGTGGATCGTTGATTTTGTATTTGAATAAATCAAGAGATTAATTTTTTTTGGATTAGTCTTAATATATAGGTATTGTGCCTAATTAAACTAAATTAGTTTTGTAGTTTAATATACTGGAAAGAACTTGACATAATTATGTATTTTTCGGAAAGGATCATGTGTCCCAATCACCAATTGGTAAATTGACAGGTGCAGCGGTATATTTTTACACACATACACTAGGCACTCAAAGGTGGAATTCTAACTAAAGTGTGTCGAATTCATAACTTCGCAAAAATAATTTCACTTTAGTATATTGTTGGACTATACCCCTTAAAACACATATAAGAAGTATATTTAAAAAGTGGAGATGAAATGCAGTCTCTGGAGAAATCTAAACAGTTCTCGAAAAGGTGCTTCACTTTTTTCGGACTTTTCATTCACCAATTCGAATCTTGGTCGTGCTGATCATCACGTATGAAAAGTACCAAGTTTATAAATGTCAAAACAAGCAACGTAATTGGTTGGTTACATAGAACATAGCTTATGTATAAAAAGGTGAGTGACCGAAAGTAGGGCAGATACTAGCTCCCATTCCTGTCCCAAATGTACCCCAAGGGGTGGTTATGTAGGGTTGCTTGACCGTAAACATTCCCACCATTTAACGTAGAGGACATGCAGTCGTCATATGTTTGCCCATACATGCACATGCACGAGGAGATGGAGGGTGTTTGAAACTTAGGAGTTGGTCAAACAGTAATACGTTGTGGAAGATCCCTGTTAAGTGCGGGTGGTTCGAACTTTTATTATTGTATTTGAAATCAAACTCTTAATTTACTTGATAATGCAGTAGGGAAGAATGGGGTGGTAACAGTATCCGTGGAGCTTCTCTTTTTTTTTTTTTTTTTTTTTAACTAAGTTAGAGAAATAAATATCATTAAAAATAAACCAATATAATAGGAAGGTCATCTGACCAAATACAAAGAATTGCTGAAAAGCAAGAAGAAAGCCCAAATACAAACCTAACATGGCTAGCAATCGGCAGATACTGAATACATCACATTCCGAACAGTAAAGACTTGAAGATGTGATGAATACACAGCTAAGTCAAAGACAAATGAACTCAATTGGCAAAATGTTTATTGATGCTTGAGTCTATTAGTGCACTAGTCAAGGTGATTGTGATGAGTATCCTTGAAGTTTTAATAACATATATTACTGATAACCTATTAGTGCATGAGGTGATTGTGGGATTTATGATAAAATTACTTGCAACTCTAATATAATGCTTGTTTATTTATACTAGTGTCTGATTTTGTTAGGTATTTCCTAATGTATCGATCCAAAAAACGAAGTTCCAAAAGAAAGTGAAAATGGGAATAATACTCTACAATTTTTCATTATATTTTAAATAGCAAAATTAAATGGGAATTTGTAGTGATTACAAGATATGGATCTCGACAAATACATGTACCATATGATAAATAGATACATGACTCTTCATACTTCAATAATGAATATTATCCAATAGACATTGACCAAATACATGATATACATTCCTTCAATATTTATGTAAGTACTTTACACGTATCAATGTCTAGAACTTTTTGTTCATTTAATCAAGATTAATATTAACCCCCATAGGGAATTATTGCTCAATGGCAGTTAAATGCATATAATTTAATACTTGTATATGAATAACTTATTATAGTGAGAGTTAAATTTAACTTTCAACCTAAACATACCTCATATACATTTTTTTTTTCTTCAGAAAATATAGCCCAAACTCATTCCTTCATGACTCTGGGCTTAGGATAAGAAGGGGCTACATCCCCACCCGTGAAAAGCTCTGCCCTTCAAAATCCATTCTTAATTTTGATTCCTGACTTAAAGCATTGTCCTCAACATGCAAAATAATTTAACTTTGGAAGTGTGGTAAAAATATTAACAACTTGATCTTGTGATTTTACATACTTGGATTGTACTTCCCTTTTTCTCTATACACTCTCTAAGGAAATGGAACCTGGTATTAATGTGCTTTCTTCTTCCACGGAAGACTAGATTTTTGGTTAGTGCAATTATCGATTGGTTGTTCTTAAAAATTTATCTTGTATATTCTATAGCGGTAGTTGATATCTCCAATAAATTTTTTGAAGCCAAATAACTTGGCAAACATATGAATCAACAACAACATACTTAGCTTCACAAGTAGAAAGGAATACAATAGGTCGTTTCTTATAAATCCATGGAAAGGAAGTATTCCTCGTAAAGCAAACATTCCCGAGTAGCTTATAATTAATTAGTATCTCAATCAAGATCTCTAGTCCAATGGGTACTATTTGAAATCAATATTTTGTATTGGTGCGTGATTAATTTGGTGAATGTATTGGTGTGTGAACTGCCCCACGAATTTATCACCTTAAGATATATATGAATTCGTGTACGTTTAAAGTAAATTTTTCTTTATTTTGAAAAAAGAAAAAACTAATTGGAGACCATAAGCCACGAGTATTAGCTCATGACCTTAAAATAGATTCTGTTGAACACATATAAATAAAAATCTCGAACACAACAAAAATAACAATATTAATAATAACACACTCATTTATTGATAATGTATAAAGACTATTAATAAAACAACCAGCTTATACAAAAAGGCTGAAGTAAACACTATTAAGGTGTTGTTAGGAAAACTGAAGCCCATAGGCTCTCTCTAACTCTACCCACATATATGCTTACAATACTCGACCTCTCCATATTGCATGCCAAAAACTGCATTTTTTTTATTGCCATTTTACATAATAAAATAAGTAGTCGTGACTCGATCAAAGATCGCTAACTAACAAGAAAGGGCTCCTTACTAATGAAAAATATAAAATTAGACCCATAAAGCTCCTGCCTTCTTAAGCATTGGCTTTAAGGATCCATGGAGGTGGAGACTCATAACCTCATTTTCACCACCAATCAACTCCCCTCCAATGTACACTGCAGGCACAGTTGGATTGCAACCAAGCCTCGCAAGAGCCTGCTCGATTTGTTGGCCTCTGGGTATTTCATCAAGCTCGTAAACAGCTGGATTAACGCCAAAATCACAGAAGAGAGACTTGATGGTGTGGCTCATGCAACATGAGCTCTTGCTGAACATCACAACTGGCTTCTGAGATACCATTGTGGTTACTCTATGCATTTGCGTGCTGCAAAGATCAACTTAAACACTATTGAGAACTGCTAAAACAGGGTTATATGATTACAGATCAAGTAGGAAGTGAAATGGAAGTGTTGAAATGAATGAAAAGTTGACGTAGAGAGCAATGTGAGCAATGAGTACTGTGTTGTTAGAACACTTTGGTTTTTGCTGTGAGGCAACATGTTGTGGCATCGAGGCATTTATATAGAATTCTTGTGAGTCTTCATAAGGGAAAAATATAAAATTGCTTGACTAAAATATGTGCTTAATTCATCATCAGATATTTGGATTTGTTCCAATATAATTCTGCAAACGATCATTAGCTGATACTGATAGATAATATGTTGTTGCAACATGCAATAAAGGTTGCACGATAACGATTCTCTGCATATGGAATTTGAGACGTGTCGATGGTACGGCTTCTAGTTGCATGACAGTAATTAAGTATAATATTCATGTCTAGCCTTTTGCCACCTTTTTCCTGCTGGGTATACATTTTTTTTTGGTTTTTGGATGACTCAACTTTATGTGGGCGGTGTTTTGTAGCTGAAACGGTAGAAGTATAATCTTCAAAGGATCTGAAAAAATGAATGGGACTCAATTCGGTGGAATAGACTCCGATGGAGAAAAATTTTAATGGCTGATGCTATGAAAGGAATAGGAACCATCACCAATGGCTCAGATACCAGAAAATATTTGTATTTATGTGTATATTAAATAGAATATTAATAGGAGCTACCACGGTGGCTCTAAAAGAGAAAAATATATAATGTCTAAAATGTTAAGTTGGTTGTGTTAATACAATAGGAGTGTCTATGGTAACTTTTTAAATTTATGACATTGCACAAGTAATTATTACAATAGAGTTTTAATTTCCTAATCTATATATGTTATCAGATGGTTAAGTCAAAATTTGTTTTGTAAATGAAAGCAATGTTAAATGAGAAAAATGTATATGGCCAGACTTATGGTGAGTGTGTTTTCTAATTACCCTCTTGAGTTGTTATTGGAACGATTTATGTACTCTCCAAGCTCATTAATCTCTCCTTGATTTTTAGGTCAGAAGACATGGGTAATGGGACGTCTTACTTTCCCTATCTGTGCCAGACGCAAGGATAGGGCAGAAGGTAGGGACAAAGTGACGTCCATGATTAATTCTACCTTGGGCATACCAGTTGAACTAAAGGGTCCTTCTTTTATGAGGTATGTGATAAATTTATTATTATTAGATAAATAAAAAGTGTTTTAATTAGTTGATAAATGTCAATTAATTATCATAAGTAGGGACATTATAATAATTTATTTAAAATTTTATAAAACCAAATTAATAAAAAGAGAAACTTTTGACATTTTGATATAACATGTCTGTACGATACAAACTAACGTGAATTAATCTCATAAAATAACAACTTAATATATAACTTTAATAAATTTATCACATACCTCATTGAATAATTTTCCTGAACTAAGAGATCTTTCTTCACATTCAGAGGTCTACTCTTCGAGTCAGAATTCTCCCATCTCGATGAGGTTGGGTCTATTAGCATGCCACGCGTCAAACTCTCACTGGAAGAATTAATTCTACCCACATCAGTACCTTATACATAGACATAATAAATCTTTAAAATAGGCTAGCATAATCCTAATTTAGCAAGATTATCAGGCTACCTATTTTTATTCCAATCTAGGAACTTTCTGCTGTATCTTTCCAGGAGGCATCTGCTGAGTTGTAGAAAAAAAAGTTGAGTTTATCCATTTGGGACCTTTCCCTTTTCCAATTCGCATCAAATTCACAAAAGAATATATTGGAAAGGCAGAAGAATATTGATAGAATTTTGTAAACATGTTTAATACTATTTGAATATGTTACTTTTCGTTATGTGGTATAGTTCTTTAGATTAAACATTTAATACAAAAATATTTATTCTAATAAAAAGGATGCATGGATGATAAAATGTCGTGACACAAAATATTATGTGTTCGTATTAACGAATATATACATAAAAGAAAAAGTAGTTTGTCATGATTAGAGAAGAATTGATCTCCTATCAATTTCTAGTAATGTAAGATGATGCTACACAAATCGTAAGTCTCAAACTTGTCTTGCAACGGAATATTTTTCTCTCACTGCTAAATAATCTACGTCCCATTCGAGGACAACGCACTTGAAGAAAGGCCGTACATGGAAAAGTAGACGTACGCATGAGGTCCATATATACTCCGATCCAAAGATGAAAAAGATGTATGCTTGAAGTCCAAAACATTATCTTCTCTCTGCTTTTTGTTGCAAACCGTTGTGGTATAGATATAAACAACATAAAATTTTGTAGTTTTGAATGGTGAGAAAGAATTTGTCATGCAAGTATAGACCACCTTTCTACACGTCAGAGTGAGACATTCCCGAAAGTTATACATTTCTTTTCTCTCATGACTTCTGCCTCTATTGTTACAAAAAAAAAGAAAAAAACTCTAGAGTATATCTTTTCACAGGTTGAAACCTATAACAGAAAAGACACTTCGAATAGAATATTTTAATTTCTATTTATTTTTATCTGTTAGAAAAAAGAGAGAAGCTACTATTTTTTACTTAAATAAAATAAAATAAATAAAAGAGGAGACTGGAAATCTTGATATCAAAATAAAAGAAAGACAATTTAATATATAAAATTACAAGGTCAAAGCCTGTATAGTTATTCTAACCATAAAACAAGTTCAAATTAACTACAACTAAATTAAGTATTTCAGTTCATCTGGAGTACTCAATTTAAGTATTTCAGTTCAGCAAACGATAAATCGAAGACAAATTATAGAATTCTGTCATAATAAAACTCAAATGAATGAACAAAATGTTGAATTGAGCAGTAGTAGCCTCTATTGGGTATGTTATTACTCATTTCCGTACTACTTGTGTTTTTTCAATGATTTCTTTAATTAAGAAAATGAAAGAGAATAGATAACACAAATTTAGGCAACTAATCATCAAATGAAGAAATAAATCTTATTTGCTTAGAACAGGCATCTTATCCAAGGACGAGAACACTAGTGTACTCAGCAAAGCCGAATGTCTGGCACTCACAGAGGTAGGTCTCACATGCATATGAGATTCACGTTCCTCGCACTAACCTGGACATTCATTGCTCAATGCAAATTTTTGCCCTTATCCAAGTCTTTACAATTGTGAAATATGGCGTACCCCTCTTGTCTCTTAAGAGAATTAAAAAGGCCTCTTTTTTCATTGTACAATGAATTTTTTTTTAAATCATAGTATTTTTTTTAATTTTTTTTTATTTTATTCATGAAAACAAATTAACAATAAACGTACAAAGAGGTACATTTAAAAAGTTTAAGATGAAACGCAGTCTCTAGAGAAATCTAAACAGTTTCTTCAAAAGATGCTTCACTTTTTTCGAACTTTTCATCATCAATTCAAATCTTTGTTGATAAATATAATGTGAAAACATTGTAACGTTGGTTAATATATCACAACTTATACAGAATTGGTGAGTGGGCAAAAGTAGGGCAAAAACTAGCTCCCATAACTGGCCCTAATGAACCCCAAGGGCCAGTTATGTTGGGTTGCTTGATCATAACATTCCTATTGTACGATAGAGGACAATATTTCTTGTCATTTGTTTGCCATACATGCACATGCTTCATTGATAAGACAAGTAACTATTGGAATATGCCTTTTTCTCTTTCTTTTGGATATATATTTGCATGTTATTAAGTCTGAAGGCTCGGAATCCTAAGCTCACAAATGATATTAGAGTAATAAACTTTAAAAAATAAGTATTTGGGAACTTAATCTCACTGATACTAAATGATTACTTTAGTTATTACTTAAGCTTATTACACTTATTCATAAACAACTCTAATACTAATAATTAGTCCCACATCAATGCACGACATCACAATGTTAGTAATACAATTGTAATAAACTACCATAGCTAGGGCAACTTAGCACATCAATTTATGAGATTTATAAGGGCCAATAAAAAATTTAGAGACACGATGTTTTTTTTTTTTAACCTTGCACGTAACATTTTATGCACTAAGCTGCAATGTAGTGTGTTAATATTTTTTTTCCCTTGAATATGTTGGAAATACTCTATTAATGAAAATTGTTGGGTCTGACTAGTCGGGATGCACTAAGTTACAATGTAGTGTGTTGGTAATTTTTCCCTTGAATATGTTGAAAATACTCTATTAATGAAAATTCTTGAGTCTGGCTAGTCGGGATCCAAGCACCTCTCTACATTGGGTGTGAATCCCATTAGTGTTGTGGGCGTTGTCGGTCCAGCAACCAGACCTAATAGCAACCCGTCTATTAACACCAATTGTGAGTTCAGTAATATTTTCGGTTACTAGATTTTATGCTATTCTTGAATACTAATCCTAACTTTCATAAGAGTAAGATTCATGAAGAAACCAGAATGTGCAAGGGATATATAGTGCCACTTGAGAAAAGCAATTAAGACCGCTATAAGATAAAAGAAAAACGAGCTAGGGCGGTTCTTGGCATGCATATCACACGGATATACAAGTTGGCATTGTTGTTGCTTCTGAAAGAAGAGAAGGAAATTAAAAGCTGAGGAACATATTACATTCTTTCTTTTATTGCTTTTGAAGATACCACCATCCACGATTCAAAAAGCAGAAAAAGCTTTTACCAATTTAGATGTGGTTTCAATTATCGCCAAAGATTGCCGCGTCATTGCCACTAGGACTTTGGTCCAGTGGCAGTGGCGGACATAAAATCACGTCAGTGTATACATGTAATACCCCGATTCTTCTTGAGATCGGGAGTTTTATCAATTAATTTAACTATAATCCAATTCCAAACCCAGGCAAAATTTTAGAAAAAGACGGACGGAGTCTCCCCTGTTTCTAGACAAAATGTAAAACCAGTAATAGCATATAAGTGGACCAACACCGTGTCCAACCATACAAAACTACCTCAAGGCCATCCGAGCCTCGGTTTTCAAGAATTTAAACTCAGCAAGTATACATACATTTCCAATTTAAAAGCTAACCTATCCCTTTTCATTTTTGACAAGTACATTCAAACTAGACAATTAAACTATACTAAGCTACTGTATAAAATAAACTATCATGCCATTCTAACTCTTTTCCTCTAGACATTACAAACATGCTTTGAAGTTAAGCTAAGCTAACTGATTACATAAACTAGCTTATCAATTCACCTCAACTACCTAGCTAGATTTAAATTACATTTCTTTTAACAATAAATACATACAACATATGAAAGAATATATCTTTACAACTTCAACACTTAAGCCACATAGGCACGCAAGACAACTCTTCAGGCACGAGCTTTCACGAAATCACGAACTTTCCAGCTAACATGACATTTCTTGAAATGTGGTGGTGAGGAGTGAGTATACACAACACGTATACTCAGTGAGGGCGAGACAGATATCGAGTTGGAGAGAAAGAAAGTCGTGCAATACAAATAGACACAGCTAAGCAATAAAATCAATAAGAAAGCATTCAATACAAACGACAATATATTAAACATTCAAGAAAGCATTAACACAACCATTCAAAGCTATACCACACTCTGAAGGCTATGGTTCACTCTTACGAGCAATATACCATTTCACGAGCGATACATCAATCTCGAGCTTGATGTTGACAACGATGACAATAAGCGCGCAACCACCTTATAACACCAGTTTGGAATACCCCGGGAGTAACTATCAATTCTACGACCCAAATCTCCCTGGGAGGCAACCCAAGCGAGAAAGGGAATAGCCACGGAGCTAGAGCAACCAACACTGGCAACCCGAGGCTACCCAGAGAGGCCCATCACTCACGCGCTGGACACTATGCAATGCAAGACTCGATACAAGGCGATAAACGAGCGATAGCATAACAACACATATTAGAGGCGATAAAGAAGATATCAAGCATTATCAACAATTGATAAATATTTCAATCAACAATCAACTCTAACAAGCGTAATAAGCATTTACAATCAAATATGTAACAAGAACAACACCAACAACATTATCAATCAATAATAACTATTCTATAGACATTATAAGCATTCTATAGGCAACATACTATGAAAACACACAAAATCCCAAATATGACCCCAACTTTCAAATGCTATTACTTTCAAACGAGCCACGAGCTTTGGAAACTGACTTCACCAATCCTCCTAGGTCACCATAAGGCACGTCTAAAGACCCTGAAACCCTACTTTACCCTAGAATTCACGCAAAGTCCCGATTTCCCCATTTGCTCGTTTGAACTACAACTATACTAACCAAACACCCAACCAATGCCATAATCGCACCAAAAGTGCTTCCATGGCCTCCCGAAACAATGCCATCACGCAAAATGAGAAAATGCTAAACTCGACCTAAACGACCCCGACTTTCACCAAGGCGTTTTTCTCATTTTTTCCATTACGCAACCTAAACAAACCATGCATTTAGACATTCTAGCATACCTAGCACCTTTTCACATCAACAGAAAACATAACAGCGCAACTTCATCGAAACGGGGGTTTACTATTCACTATTTACTATTCATTACACAATTTATATTTCAAATTCGATATTCAACCGCAGAAAATGTTAAAAAGCTATAAATACACGTTCTACAATTGCTAGAGAACATTCTTTAAGTAATGAAACGGACAAAATAACAACCTACGGTTAAATCACAAAAATTAAAGTTTATGTTCAACATTTTCAAATGCGCAAATAACGATGAAACCCTCACCTTAGACGCTCCTAGACGCTAGGAAAACCACGCTGGATGCCTCGGAAACCACCCCGTACAAGCTCTCGCAAAGAAATTGAAGTTTGAAGTTGAAATATTATTTTTTTCTTTTTCCTCCATGGTTTCAGCCATGGCCTTCTTTATTTCCTGATTTTGCTCTTTTGTTTCTTATTTCATACTTAAATAAAAGATGACAAATGGTCAAAGCTTCGGTCAACCCGCTAAACCAAAACAGCTATGCGCGACCTTACGAAAACGGTCATAACTTCTTCTAGAAAACTCCAATTTACGAACGGTTTGAAGCCTTAGAAACTAGACTCATAGAGCTTTCCAACCATATATAATTTGCTACCTAAATCTTCCCCAATTGGTTCAGATTTAATTCCAAAGTTGACCCAAAATTTGACTAACTTAACATTGCATTTTTTTATTTCTAATCCCAAGTTTGCCCTTTATTAAACATTTCAAAAAATTTTCCCTTGTCCTAGTTGGTCATTGTAGATGAAAAGTCAACTAATTTGGTCAAAGAAGGTGAAAGGTCAATAAAATGGAATTTAAATGCTATTAAATACATGCCAGGTTCGGGGTATCACAATACACGTGCATCTGATGACATTTTCATAATTTTTTACTTTTTTTTAAAAAAAATATACACACCCTAATATTTTTGTAATTTCTTAATTTTTATTTAAAAAGAAAAAAGAAGAGTGAACATCAACTGTTTGCACCTAGTATGCATATGTTGTTATTATTGTTCATTATTTTAATTTACATATATTTTTTTATATATTTATTTTAATTGATGTAATTGTTATTTTTATATAGTTTATTTTAATTGATTACAATAGCATATAGAGATAAAAATGTGTTTTAATCTTGTATGTTAAGTTTTTGGTTTATGAATTGATCACTATGCATATGTTTGTCTTCATGTTCTACATATGTTTATTCATGGACAATCTTGAGCTAATTGAGCTAGTGCATTTGAGAATTGATATAATTGTTATTTTTATATGTAAGTTATTGATTTTTGAATTAATGGATAAATTTCTGAAAATGGGATATGTTTAGATGAATGATTGATTGGTAACTTATATATAGAGAGATGTATTTAATAGTATTGAAAATGAGTTGATTATTAAACAATTTCAAAAGATAAAATTACGTCGGGATAAGTGTAAAAGGTATTTTTTCTATTTACAAAAACTTTATATTTATTTTAGTGCTGATATTTTTATAATTGTTATATTCTTTAATGCTAATTTCTTTCTAATTACTATAATGTGCTTAGATAGTTTATCTATTGTAATTTCTAAGGCAAGTGTACGTATTGCAACAAGTAATAAAGTGATAACTAAAGATCGTTCCCATGAGGACTGTCATTATAACTACCAAAATTAGTGTAGCTCTAATTTTATTTGGATAATCACGAATTGAGAATTTATGACTAACGACTAAAGAAATTATAGAACTTATAAGAAAAATAGCAACTAACACAATTACGAAATTAACAAAAGATGGTAATTCAATAATTAAAAGGCTCTAAGGATTCCGATTTTACCAAGATTAATCCTACTTGAAACTATTGATCTAAATCAATTGATGTCTATTACCTATGTTGCCACTAATTTCACTAAGGTGGATATTAATCTTTCTCAAGCATCAATAACCTATCCCAATAAGCAAGCTAACTACATCTCTGTGATAACTGTGAACTTATGAAACGCATTAAGCCCTAGAAATTCAAGCGCTGCACTAGATCTCATAACTATCTCTAGCTTATGATGATTTAATGGTATTTCACATGTGGTCTAATTTAGTTATCACTTCTCAGTCTCAAACTAAATCACAACTCATGTAATTATTGATCAGGCAACCATAAACATTAAACTCAGCATAAAATACTCAACGCATATCTGGAATAGTTCATCAATTAATTCAAATCAAAAGCTTCAAATATTCATAATCTGGCTACATCGTAGCCATAGAAAAATAACTTTGAACATCATAAAGGAATTAAATAAAATCTCAATTGTAACGTAAAACATGATAAAAAAGATAGAGAAAATTAGGATTTGGAGAAGAATCGTGGTAGAAGTCCGTCTCCGGATTGTTCTCCGTCTTCAACTCGCGAATCCTCTATTTCTCTCCCTCTGGAACGTTATTTTTTCTGCCCAAGAACCAGCCGCCAACAAAGCCTCCCATCAAACGTTTATTTTCCTCTTTTTAAACATAGGGTTTCTTCTTTTTGCGCCTTTTACAAAATTGCCCTTAAATTTCCTGCGATACTGCGCAGCTGCGCTATGACTACGCTACTTTTAATTTCTCTTCAATTGCTTCACAAGTCGCATGAAAGCTCTCCCTTAGTCATTTTTCTTCAATCTTTGCCTCAAAGTCCATGATTTCTCATATAATTCACCTACATTGCAAAACAAATACGGAACCAATCAAATTGCTCATAAATTACTCAAGAACCACCCAAATTTAAGTGAAAATGTGCTGAAATCATATATCAATAATACACCCAACAAATATCCCCAAACTTAAGTGTTGATTGTCCTCAAGCAAAAGACACAACTAAGGAAAGAAAGAACCGAAAAATTAAAGACTCGACACAATATAACTCATGAAAGCAATGCTGTGGGATAGTAAATTTTTCACGGCCTCAGTAGCAACCTTTCACAATTCAACCTTAAAAGGTAATTTTCAATCATAAGCATGAGAAATCTCAACTTCACATAAATTTCATTTTACTTCAAATCCCCCAAGTAAGTGTGTGTATAGCCTATATCCTAATCAATTAAACGCGGATGAGTTTATGCAAGCTAAGTGAATTATCAATGTGAATCTTTTATTTTCAATTACTTAGGACTTCATAGGCTCACTTTTCATGCCACTCTCCACTAATGTAGGTTAATCATAGCATTAAAGATCAGTAGGACTTTACATTTGATTGTAACGTGTGGCTAGGGTCAAGGTAAGATAATGGATATAACATAAGGCTAAACTATCTGTAAGCACACAACTATTCGAGGATGTTCAATGGAGCACATGTCAACTCTACTTCTTACCACCACAATTATTCAACATATCTCTTTTCTTTCTTCTTTCATGTCACTTCCTCAACATTCATCCACAACATTTATAAACACATAAAGAATCCACACTCCCCCAAACTTGCATTTTGATATTAACTACAAGGAGTGTGGCTCTTCTCTTTTCTTTTCATTCTTTTCTTTTCTTTTTTTTTCAATATTTCATTTTGTTTTTCTGAAACAAAACAACACATCATCAAATCATCAAACCTCTCATCATTCAATACAAAACATGGCTCCATATAATCATCCTAGAACAATCATATGTTACAAGTAGGAGGGTCATAATCTGGGAAATCAAACTTGACAAGTTAAGGAAGATATTGCAAGTTGCATAAGAATAAAAGGGTTATCTTAGGCTCAAAGGGGTAAACTATGGATATTCAATTATTACAAGGGTTGGCTTGAAAGGCTCAAACGATCCAAAGATGGCCTAAATCATTTCTCTAATGCTATGCAACCTAGGATTTCGCCTCGAGTGACAATCAAGCAGTTCTAAAGTCCTATAATCATTTTTTGGTTCACTTAAGCTCACATAATCCTTCTCTAAGAAACAACATAACTAGGCGAGGGTAAGTGCGCAATAAGTGGGGATTTTCAGAAAAACAAAACTCTGTTTCAATCAACTATCCTTATTTCTATCATGTACTCCTTATGTTACTCATCAACGGCCTATTTCTTATCTTTCCAGCATCACTTTCAAATTTTATTTTTATTTTTTCAAAAAAAATTTCAACTTTTTTTTTCTTTTTGTCTTTTTTTTTCAAAACTCAATGAAACAAAATACGAATAACAAGACTCATGAAAAGAAAACACCTAACACAAGGAAAAAAACACAACACAAAGAAAAAAATATATAACAAAAAACTCATAACATAAAAAAAAATACATAACACAAAACTCATTAAGATAGGTTCACAAAACAAATAAAGAGACGCCACCCCCAAACTTGAAAGAAAAACATTGTCCTCAATGGCAAAAATTAAAGAAAAGAAAGCAGAGGACTTCCTTGAATATCCATATCATTCATTGTCCGAAGGCTCCTCAAATATGTCAGCTCCGACTATGCGAAACATCTTGTTCCAGTAGATATCATTGGCATGTTGATATGCTAAACAATTTCTTCCAGTTGACACCACCCAACAAACACGGTCGCAACCATAACTACTTTGCATTTCAATCAAAAAAGGGCCCAAGCATTCAGATTGCAACACAACACACACCACAAACTTTAATGTGCATACCATGACTTAATGCTAAATGCATAACTTTGCATTTGAAATTCGTGCTCAATTGTAGTTGAAGAGGACAATTTCTGCCACCCCAATTTTATTCATGAAATCCACTTTGTCGAATAAGGTCTTGGTGATGCGTGAACTGCTTGCTTGAGAGAGAGAGAGAGATGCATGATTTGTGATTCGTGCATTATTGATTTAGGGTTTGTATGATTTGGGTTTTGGGTTGTGTAGGTAGGGATTGAGGTTTGATAGAAAATGGATTTTGGGAATATGGTTTGGGTAGGTAGAGTTGTGGGTCTGGGTCGGGTAAGTGGGAAGTGGCTGAAGGATTTTTTTTTTTCAAACGTCAAAGGAAGAGAAGCCAGCGCAGCTGCACCATTTTTAGAGCAACAACGCTACTTCAAAAACGTAACTTCAAACAGCGTCAGCGCAGCTGCACCATTTTTTAGCGTAACAGCGCTGCTTTGTTTTCGAATAGCTCTAAAAAAATGTAACTTTTTAGGGATGCCAGCGCAGCTGTGCTAAATTCTAGCGCAACAGCGCTAGTTCACAACTTTATTTTTCTTGTTTTTCTCTTCTATGCACGCATCCCCTTCACTTCAAACACCAATTTCTCCATATTTTCTCCCTTAATTGACTTGGTAGAACCACTCTTTGCCTCGGTTTCTCCCAAACTTGTTCTTGAACCTAACATGACAATAAAAATTAATAATTAGCTACGACAACTATAACTAAAAAAAATAACTAAAAACAACTAAAACTATTAAATCAAGAAAAGTAAGAAAATTTGGGTTGCCTCCCGAAAAGCGCTTGTTTTAACGCCGACAGCCCGATGGAGCAATTTTTCACGACGAGTTGAGATGGACAATGGTCTTGTGCTTGTCAAACCCATCATCCCAATAAATCTTCAATTGTTGTCCGTTAACCATGAATGTTCCCTTCTCTGGATAGGTGACTTCAACAGCACCATAGGGAAACACCTTAGTCACAATAAAAGGACCTGACCATCATGACTTGCGTTTTTTTAGAATCCGTGGGTTATAAAGAAGTATTTGTTGACTTGTGTTTTTTCTGGAATCCATGGGTTACAAAGAAGTATTTGTTGACAGGAGATAAATCTTTTCCCGAAACGGGTTTGTCACGCCACTCTTTGTCATATCCTTGTAACTTCTTGCATTCTCATCTTCTTCATCACCTAATTCTTCCAGCTCATTCAATTGCAACAATTCTTTCTCATTCACTACTTGCAAACCCATGTTTAGTTGTTTAATAGACCAATATTCATTGTGCTCCAATCCCATCGGAACAAAAGAATCATCTTGTAACAAGCTACCCTCCAAGGGATCCAATTGACCCCCATGGTTAGACACTATAGCTTTTACAGCATCAATGCAGAAACAACTATCACTCGCTTCTGGGTACTTGAAAGATTTGAACACATTAAAGGTTACCTCTTCGTCTTGTACTCGCAACTGAAGTTCACCCTTTCGAACATCAATAAGTGCTCCCCCAGTTGCAAGGAAATGTCTTCCAAGAATGATAGGAATTTCTTTGTCTTCCTCCATATCGAGCACTATAAAATCAGCAGGAAAGATGAATTTATCGACTTTGATAAACACATCTTCAATGACTCCCTCGGGATACTTTAGCGAGCGATCAGCTAACTGTAATGTTACAGTTGTGGGTCTTGCCTCTCCAAAACCAAGCTTCCTAAAAATAGACAAAGGCATTAAATTAATACTTGCACCTAAATCATACAAAGCTCGCTCAAAAATAACATTGTCAATTTCACAAGGAGTAGTAAAACTCCCTGGATCCTTGAGCTTTTGTGGTAGCTTCTTCTGCAAAATAGCACTACACTCCTCAGTAAGTGTAACTGTCTCATAATCTCCCAGCTTCCTCTTGTTTGAAAGAATGTCCTTCATGAACTTCATATAACTAGGCATCTGTTCAAGCACATCTGCAAATGGTATGTTGATCTGAAGTTTCTTGAAGACTTCAAGAAACTTAGAAAACTGCTTATCAAGCTTATTCTTCTTCAAGCGTTGTGGAAAATAAACTTTCAAATACCGTTCTTGAGGAGGTTGAGGTTGTTCTTCTGTTTTTTCTTCATCTTTCTCCTCATTTTTTGCTTCACCTTTCTCAACCTTTTTGGTTCTCACTGGCTCCTCTAACTCCTTGCTACATCTCAAAGTGATCGCTTTGCAATGCTCCGTGCCATCTTTTTTAGGATTTACCTCTGAAGTGCTAGGAAAATTCCCCTGCTATCTTTCTGATAACATCGTAGTCATTTTGATAAATTGTGCCTCTAAATTCTTGATTTGTGCAGATTGATTCTGGAAGTTTATCCTAGTTTCATCTTTTAGGATTCACCTCTGAAGTGCTAGGTAAATTCCCCTGTTTTTTTTTTGATAACATCGTAGTCATTTGACTAAACTATGCCTCTAAATTCCTGATTTGTGCAGATTGATTCTGGAAGTTTGTCCTAGTTTCATTCATAAACTGAGTCTGTGAATTCGCCAACTGAGCAATTACTTCCTCCAAGTTCACCTTCTTCTCTGGTGGTGGGCTATTCTGCTCAGGCTGCAACACATTCTGAGTATTTCTCCAAGAGAAATTCGGATGATTACGCCATGCTAGATTATATCTGTTAGAGTACTGCTTGTGCTACTGCCCATTAAAATTCTTCACATACTGTGTTTGATCCGTTGTGCCTTGCGCAAATGGATTTCTAACCTGACATTCTGCACTATAATATGGACCACAACAAAACTCACACACCACTGCCGTCTGGACAACATTAGCAGTTGCCTAATTATTTTTCATTTGTTTCGTGAAATTATCAATTTTTGCTGCCAAAGCAGTTATGGCATCAATCTCATGGATCCCATCTGTCTTCTTTGGTGTGACTCTCTCACTTGACCACTGCAAGTGGTTCAAAACAATATCCTCCAGCAACTCATGCATCAATCAAAGTTCTTGTGGTTCTAATCAACCCATTGTAAAAATTGTGAACTTGCATCCACTTGGGTACTCCATGATTAGGACCCTCCCTCAACAACGTGTTATACCTCTCCCACGTTTCACACAGAGTTTCTCTTTCATGTTGCACAAAATTATTGATTTCTATACGCAGCTTCGCTGTCTTTCCAGGTGGAAAAAATCTTGACAGAAACTTGTGCACTAAATCCTCCCAAGTGGTGATTGAATCTGAAGGAAACGAGTTCAACCATTCCTTAGCTTGATCCCTTAAGGAGAAAGGAAACAAGCGAAGGCGTAAAGCTTCACCAGTGACTCCATTGTATTTAACAGTTTCGCAGACTTCTAGAAAATTCACGATGTGCTGATTAGGATCTTCAGAAGGAAGTCCATAAAACTGAATATTCTGAATCAACTGTAGTATCACTGTCTTCAAATCAAAATCATTCGCCTGAATCGCTGGCCTCCTAATTATAGGTTGGATTCCAGTGGGTGGTAATGCATACTCTCTCAGTGTTCTAGGCGGAGTTTCCTAATTGACTGCTTGATTATTTCCTGCATGTCCTACCATGAGTTCAGCTATATTCCTTTGCAAATGATGGGTAGTAGCTCTTTTCTCCTTTCTGTTCTTTCGACAGGTCCGTTCTATCTCAGAGTCGAAAGACAACAAATTGCTACCTCCTGACTTTTGCATACACGTAAAGTAATATGTTCCTGAAATACACGTAACGAAAATAAAAGAACAAAACAAAATAAAATAAAATCCAAAGTAAAATCAAAGCTATTTGGTATCAATATTAATAATTGATACAGTCCCCGGCAACGGCGCCAAAAACTTGTTGTGTAATTTCTAACACAAGTGCACGTATCACAACAAGTAATAAAGTGATAACTAAATATCGTTCCCATGAGGACTGTGATTATTAACTACCGAAATTAGTGTAGCTCTAATTTTATTTGGACAATCACGAATTGAGAATTTATGACTAACGACTAAAGAAATTATAGAACTTATAAGAAAAATAGCAACTAACACAATTACGAAATTAACAAAAGATGGTAATTCAATAATTAAAAGGCTCTAAGGATGCCGATTTCACCAAGATTAATCCTACTTGAAACTATTGATCTAAATCAATTGACGTCTATTACCTACGCTGCCAGCAATTTCGCTAAGGTAGTTATTAATTTTTCTCAAGCATTAGTAACATATCCCAATAAGCAAGCTAACTATATCTCTGTGATAACTGTGAACTTATGGAACGCATTAAACCCTAGAAATTCAAGCGCTGCACTAGATCTCATAACTATCTCTAGCTTATGATGATTTAATGGTATTTCACACGTGGTCTAATTTAGTTATAACTTCTCAGTCTCAAACTAAATCACGACTCATGTAATTGTTGATCAGGCAACAACAAGTATTAAACTTAGCATAAAATACTCAACGCAGATATGGAATAGTTCATCAATTAATTCAAATCAAAAGCTTCAAATATTCATAATCTAGCTACATCGTAGCCCTAGAAAAATAACTTAGAACATCATAAAAGAATTAAATAAAATCTCAATTGTAACGTAAAACATGATAAGAGAGATAGAGAAAACTAGGATTTGGAAAAGAATCGTGGTAGAAGTCCGTCTTCGGATTGTTCTCCTTCTTCAACTCGCGAATCTTTTATTTCTCTCCCTCTGGAACGTTGCTTTTTCTGCCCAAGAACCAGCAGCCAACAAAAGCCCATCATCAAATATTTATTTTCCTCTTTTTAAACATAGGGTTTCTTTTTTTCGCACCTTTTACAAAACTGCCCTTAATTTTCCTACGATGTTGCGCAGCTGCGATATAACTGCGCTACTTTTAATTTCTCTTCAATTGCTTCACAAGTCGCATGAAAGCTCGCCCTTAGTCATTTTTCTTCAATATTTGCTTCAAAGTCTATGTTTTCTCATATAATTCACCTACATTGCAAAACAAACATGGAACCAATCAAATCCTCATAAATTACTCAAGAACTAACCAAATTTAAGTGAAAATGTGCTGAAATCATATATCAATAATACACCCAACATCTATAGACAAAAAGATTAAGGCTTTTCTAGCTGGATATCGATCGACTTTCAACTAAATAAAGTCAGAATATTGGCATAGGGCATTCAGACTCGCCCTCTTTGTGTTTTCTGCCGTGCTTGCTTGGAAGATCGAGAACATCTCTTCTTCAACTGTTCATTCTCGAGACAAATCTGAAAAATTGGTTGGAAGAAAAACAGGGGGTCAAGAGAATTGGAAGAAATTCATGTATTACATGCTAGATGTCTTTTATGTATAATAAAATTTTCATTATATATGAAAGGGTAATAGGGTAAAAGGATGATATATAACCATATTGATTGGGCAAAAATTAATCCTGCAATAGACAATGAATTTCACCACTTTTGTATGTCATAAGATCAAGTATAATCCATATCAACACAAATGTCCTTTTTTTTCTTCCCTTTGTTGTCTATATGTGCTCAGTTGCGCGCATCAGTATTATAAGATATATATCGAAAACAACTGATAGCAATATGCATGATTTTCAGAGTACAACCTTTTCATTTTCTTCGAAGAAAAAAAATATAATAGAATTATTTAATTTGGATTCTATAGTTTTACTACGATATTATAATTATAGCATAATTTCAACAAATGCAGTAGATAAAATCCATTTTAAATACTCGTGAATTTAAATTTTCATCATGTTAAAATCTTACGATTAAGCCATTTAGACATTTTTTATTATACTAATGATGTTATATAGGACACATCATTCTATTTAGTATCATCACTACAAGCTTATTGGTAGCTAAAATGTTTTTAATTTTTTGTTTAAAACTTAATTTTGTTGATTATTGAACCATGAGAGTACAATATGTAAGACAGGGATTCAAATCTATATATTACAAATTAAACAAACTAGATGGCCAATTCTCTTCTGCAATCACTAGCTATCTAGAGTCATGCATATATACAACTCCAGAAATCCTACGTTATACCCTATTTATAAAGGACGGTATATCACTTGTATATATATCGTACATAGGAGTATAACTTTCGGTTTAAGAGTAAGTGTAATGGGTAAGATCTCAATGTGAGATCATTACAGAATGCTATTTATAATCACAAAATATATTTTTGGCCTATACCCTAATTGAGTAATAATTCTCATTTAAATGCCATAGAAGTTGTCTTCCTCTATAATATGGATTTTTTTCACTACAAGAAAAAACGGTCTCGGCGACGGGGCGTCGCTGTGCCCTCGCTGGTCCTTGCCCTCGCCGAATCGGCAAAAAAGGTGACGTTCTGTCGCTGAAATAGCAAGTGACAGCACTTCAGCGAGAGACATGCCCTTCTCTCGCCCATTAGTTGTAAGTATACGTTTAACAATTACGATTATTTCATATAACAATTTTTGAGTGTTTTAAAAGCATTAAATTTATATCAAATAATATGAATTATTTGTTGTAAATAATTATACATATAGCTACTGACTATATTTTTCCTTATTAAAATGTCCTGGATTGGCATGTACATAACTCGACTAAAGCGTCCATATTTCGGCTTTGATTGTAAATACTTTATTTTTCGGAAATTACAAAACAAAATATGACTTTTACTATAAATAAAACATGTTTACATCCTTTAAACAAATTATGGGACAACTTGTTTTGTAGGTGAAAAATAAATTATATACAATATTCATATTTAACGTACTGCAAAATATAAACAATTACTTCTTTTAAAAAAACAAAGCAGAATTATAAATAAAGCATTTTATTATAATAGTTAAAGCAATACAAACATAAACATAATTTTACATTGATAATTAATAAAGGATTACATAGGATCATTTTTTAATACAGAAACACAGCGACTTAATACCTAACATAATTAAAGATTATTAATGCTGATACTTCCAAGATGATAAAAAGCTAGAGATATTAGAGGAAAAAGTTTGGGCACTGGATCCGCATCATTTGGTCTTGAACAAGCTGGCGTACTTGGGCATTCGAAATGTCTCCGTCGTATTTTGGCGGAGCATTTCGATCAAGGGCGGGTTTAACAAACTTGAAGTAATTTGGATACTCCTTCATTGTATCCACCTCCTCTTTAATAGTCACTCGAACAGAATCTTTTTGGTGTTGTTGATCCTTGCTCATCCTTCAAACTTTTTAGATGAAGACTACAATTACAAATTTGAGATGCTATGAGAAAATGCATTGCCAAGTGCTATTTATAAGATGAAGGTCATTGAATGCGAAGATAGATAGCTTGGTGAGCATATGAATACAACTCTTCATTTTTTACAAGGGTCAAGATATGAACTAATGGTTCGCGGACAGGTGACTGTCCACCATTGGTCTTCGATAGGTGAAATAATTGGGGACATGCGTGCACACTAGTTTTGAGATTTAAAAGTTGATGTGTCCATCTCGTTTCGAAACCGAGGCCCTATCATGGTCAGCCTATTTTCTGCCACGTGGTGTGCGCGTGAACACAATGCATGCAAAACAGGTGTTTCGCTATATCTATTCCAAAATGGGGCCATCACATTTCATTATATTCTGCCCTGTGGTTAGTGGCCACGTGACTGCGTCCCATTCTTCTTGGATTGGTCAAATAATTGGTGACATGTGTGGTATCTTCACTCGATTGATAAAACTATTTTGTAACAACTACATTAGTTAAAAAACAATTGTTTAATTCAATACTTTTAATATTTTAATATCTATTTAAACTATTGTGTTTATATAATTAATTACTTAAAATATATGGAATATTAAAATATTTTAAACTGTTATAACTTTCACATTGTATATATCATCCTACTTGATAACTAATTCAATAATATAATTGGGTTATTAATATTCTATGTAAATTGAGAAGTAATAAAAATATAATTAATATACGATTTAAAATTAAAATCTAAATTAATTATTTATTAATGTGTGTTTTATTAATATTATTTTTTATAATCTTTTAAGTTTTTATAAAAAAAAGGTAACTAGTAGTTCAATATTTTGTAATTTCATAAAAGGTCAAAAAAAACAAAATAATCATACATTATTAAGTCATGTTTTAATATGTAAAATTACAATGTGTTATAACACAACAAATTTAAAAATAAAAAAAATTTCCAACAATCGAAATAGGTCGTCTCCAAAATGAAACTGAAGTTAATTTTCATTAAAAATAAATAAATTATAAGAAATAAAAAAAAATGTGAAAAAAATTACAAATTAAACAAAAAGGAAAAAGTGAAAAAAAACAAACTAATAGCTAATTAATATAATTTTTTTGAAGAAAATATGAAAATACATATTAATTAAAAAAATTAAGATAATAACCAAAAAAAAGTTTAAAAAACCAAATTATTTATTTGCGTTATAAATATAATTATTTTCAAGAAAATATGAAAATGAAAATTAAATAAACAAGTAAAAATTTTAGAGCTAATAAACAAAAAAAGGTTAAAAAAATATCTAATTAATTTTGTGTTTATGTTATAATATCTAATTAATATACAATTTGTGATGAATTTATCAATATATTCATTAATTAAAGAATTAAAAAAGTTGCATTGAAAACAAATAAATAAGTGAAAAAAATTAACTAATAGCATGTTAAACATACAAATTATGTTGCAAAAATGTAAAAAAAAAATTAATATAGAAAAAAAAAGGTAAGATAATAAAAAAAAATTGAAGTATTATACAAACGAAACAAATTTATTTTTAATTAATACAATAATTTTGATGAAAAAAATTAAAACAAATTAATTAAGAGAATAAAACAATAAGCCTAAAAAAAACCAAAAAAAAAAAAGTGGTACGTCTCCCAAATTAAATCCAATGGGCGAGGCCCATTGGTTGCACCAATGGGCCTCCCCATTGGTTTCTGGGCAGCGGCCCAATATCACGCTGGGTCGCTACCTAGAGTTAACAACAAACAAAAAAAAATAAAAAATTAAATAACTTATTTCGGCGAGGGCCCAGTATCTCGCTGGGCCCTCGCCGAAATTAGAGTCAAATCGAGGGCAGCAGCTGTTGCCCTCGATTTGAATCTTAAAATTTCCCAAAAAAAAACCCCTACCCCCTTCCTCATTTCAATGAAAGCAACACCCCTCCCCCTCCCTCCCCCTCTCTCCCCCTTCATGTACCCCACAACCCCTACCCCTTACCCCTTACCCATACCCCCCCCCATACGCATTTACTCATCTAATTTAAGTAGTAATATTCTTGTTTTGATTCTTTTTTTTTAGATGTATACATATATCTATATATATCATATATCTATATGTATGTATATATATCTATTAATGTATATACATTATGTACTTTTACATTTTATATATATATGCATTTATTTATTTATTTATTTTTTGTAATATTTTGTGTTTTATTTTTTTTATTTATGTTCTAGCTTTGGGTTCCTTTTTTTATTTTTGGATTTTTAAATTGATGAATTTATAAAGAAAATTAATATATAATTATTTTTTGACAATTTTCAGAATTTTAAAAAAAAACAAATTTAATATATATTTTTATTTTAATATTCTTTTTTTAAAGAATTAATAGTTAATTTGGTGTGTTTGTTTTTCTTTGTTAGGTTAGGGGCATCCATTATAGCTTGCAACACTTAAACATTCCATAGGCTCAAGTTAGTGTTTTTATTGATATAATAATATGTTGAACAATATATTTTTTTGGCCTTGTAATTTCGTTTCATAAAATGTATGATATTGTGGTATTTTTTGTTATATTCATGTTTAAAAAATTGTGTAAATTGAGCTGTTGTGTTATTGTGAAGATGGATGTTTGTGTAAATGGATGAAGAGGTGTGTTGGATGAAGGGGTGTGTTGCTCTTCGTAGATGCATTAAAAAAAAAAAAAGAATTAAGTATAGTTAACTAAGTAAAGTAAGATAAGTTAACAAGCTTAAGTTACGAAGAAGATTAAGTATAGTTAACTAAGTTATATATGATGTATTATTATTTAATATTAAGAAGTAAGAAGACTACGGTTAATAAGAAGACGTCTTCAAAATTAGGTTAGTTAAGTTAGCATGTTGACAAGAAGCAAGTTAAGTTAATAAAGTAAATTAAGTAAGCTAATAATTTTGTGATGCAAGAAGTTTAGTGAGAAGTACGTAAACTTGACTAAATTAATAAGCTAAAGTTAAGAAGCAAATTAGCATGACTGTGTATTAACATGAGAGTAGGATAAGTTAAGTATTTAAGAAGTAAGTAAAGTTAACTAAGTTAGGCAAAATTTTAGTCTTACAATATTGTTTCTAATATTAAATTCCTATTTGTGCTGCAATGTGTCAGTCATAATGGCATCATCACGTGAATGGATGTATAATCGATGGATTGATGGATACATCAATGAGGGCTTTGTTAAAGGTGTGCATGAATTTATAACATTCGCAAGTAGTCAACCATATTACATGGACGAAGTAAAAATAAGATGTTCATGTATCAAATGCGAAAACTTACGATATCTTACCACTGACATTGTGATAAAACATCTTTATAGTAAGGGTTTTATGCCTAATTACTATGTATGGCTTGGGGAAAATGTGTCGAACAACATAAGGGTCACTGAACAACACGTTGGTAATAATATGCTACACGACTTAGATAATGGGAATAACTATCGGACAATGGTCTTTGAGGCTGTTAGAGTAGATATGGTAAGGGATCAGAACGTGAGTGAAGAAGTACCAAACATGGAAGCACAAAAAAATTTTAATTTGTTGAATGCCTCTGAAAAACCATTGTTGCGGGTTGTAGAAATCTTACCCAGTTGTCTGTTGTGTCTCGTTATCTAAATATGAAATCAGAACATAATATGAGCAATGACTTATTTGATCGTGTGGTCTCAGAATTTATAGAGTTGATGCATTTAGAAAATAACCTACCTGGGAACTTATACAGGTTTAAGAAAATGCTGAAGCCCTTGGGGTTAGGTTATCAGAATATAGATGTATGTGTAAATGGATGTCTTTTATTTTACAAGAACAGAAGTTCACTTGAAACTTGTCCCCATTGTGGCCACTAACGTTTCAAGACAACAACAAGGGTTAAAAGAGGGCGTAAGCTTAAACCTTACCAATAATTGAGATATTTCTCTTTAACACCGAGGTTAAAAATATTGTACATGTCGAGGGCTACGACTGAACACATGCAGTGGCACAAGAAACACCAAACAGAGGATGGTCATATTGGTCACCCTTCAGATGCTGAAGCATGGAAACACTTTGACAGGTTAGATCCAGATTTTGCTCACGAGGCTAGAAATGTTCAACTTGGTATGTGTTCATATGGGTTTACACCTTACAGTTCCAATGCTAAACCTTATTCATGCTGGCCAGTGATATTAACACCTTACAATCTGCCACCATGGATGTGCATGAAGGAGCCTGTCATATTCTTGACATTGCTCATCCCAGGTCCGAAAAATCCCGGTAAGAAAATAGATGTGTATTTAGAGCCTCTCATTGATGAATTATTAGAATTATGGTTGGAGGGTACACCGTGCTATGATGTTTCAACAAAGAGAAATTTCCAATTAAGGGCAGCCTTGATGTGGACCATAAATGACTTCCCAGCTTATAGTATGTTGTCTGGCTGGAGCACACATTATAACGCCCTGATCCGTCACGAGACCGGGACTCCTATTTATCATGTTATTTTCACCCAATTTCAAATTCTGGGCACGAAATTTAGGAAAAAAACGGACGGAGTTTCCCTATATATATGATTATCTGGAAACTGCAACAACAACATACAACCACAAGACCATAATCTACAACTTCAATCTGTTTCATCCCTATCAGCATGCAAGTCAACTAAACCGAAGAGTAAACAATTGAAGTTATTACAAACCACTAGCACCTAACTATCACCCAAGACTAAAACTTTAATATTACATTTCTTAAGATAACAAAAATACATATATGACCATAAGGTCTCAAATAGTATACAGGCATATAATGTACACATTCTTCCTTGTTCTACACATTAATAGAGTAGGCAAGCCACATAGGAGGCAATCCCATTTCTAGCTTATAGCACTGATCCTGAAAGGTGTTAGAAGTGAGGGTGAGTATACAACATGTATACTCAGTGAGGGAGGTGATGCAATATGATATGCAATCAAAAGAAGTCATATATATATAACATAAAACAACAAGATCAAATAGACAAATAATTAACCACATTAAAAAGGATACGGTTCTACTTCAAGTCTTCAATCTCGAACCACGAGCCACGAACTTCACGCAAGTGCAGGCAAACCCTTACTCCACCAAGTTGGGATACTACGGATGTATCCCGATCCTACGACCCTTTCTCCTGAAATAGGTCTATATGTCCAGCAGGTGAACCAGCCTCTGGGGTAGTGGAGTATACTCAGGGAGAAAGGGAATAGGCACCATGGTGGTCGAGGGAGCACGGCAAGCCCGACGCCGCCCGTGTTTCTCGACGCTACCATATCCGAAAAGGTTGCGCAACCCCGAGTCAAGATCACGGAGCCAAGTAACATATACATGATAATTTACAAGCAATATAAGCAAGATAACAATATAAACTAAATAACTAACATTTATAGCATGGCATTATCCAACATAATTTATATACAACAGAGAAATGCAAATAAGATGCAACTCCCTCACCTTGGGTCTGACTAAATATGCAAGAAGATAGCTCTGATTTACTTCAAACTTCCTCAAATTAGCTCGAATATGCAACCCTAGGGCGTTCATATAAGTTTAGCAATTAACTATATCAATTCCAACTCAACTCTTACTTAACTCAACCCTACAACATTAGAAGCTAGATTTATAATCACTTATCCACACAAGTTCGTAACTCACACACAATTAAACTACAATGTTCACCTTACCATATCATTAGACAACATAAGATATATTAGAAGCATCAAATACCATTAAGTTAAGATCATAAGTTATAAATTTCAATTACTTTCAATTACAATAATCAATAATCATATAACTCGATGAGTTATCCTTATAGTCCTACTCACTTAGCATACAATGTTTATTAGAGTTTGATCTTAACAAAGTACAAGTAATATAAATATTATAACAAGATATAATCATTAAATATGAAAATAACTATACCAACACAAAGGGGTCAATGACCGATGATCACGAAACTTCACGAAATGCTCACAAATGCCATATAATAACATGTAAAGGCAAGATATACAAGCACCAAAGCTAATTCAAAGGCTAAGCATGAAAACCCCGAATTTCCCTTTTGTTTTCCTAAGTCATTTAACTCCAAACCAAAGGCTAAGGCTCAAGATTCAAGATTCACCAACTAACTATTCTAATCTTCTAGTTACACATTATGGCACACTTAGAACCCTTGAAATCATTCATTAACCCGAACAAGTATCTTAACCAAAGTTCAACTAAGAGTTAGAAAATCACATTTAGTCCCTACTTACCCCAAGAACACCAAATATATTAACCAAATTCACCCGGATTTACGTTTGATCCAAAACTCCTTTGTGACACAAGTCATTTGTCTTCCAAACACAAGTTAATGTTCTAGTTAAGCGAGCGGGCTATTCCATACTTTTAATTATCCCTTATGGTACCCCTAGGACTCTAGAAACTACCCAATTACCCGTGTTCAGCACAAGAGTACCAATTTTTCCCTTGTGAGTTTGTACTACAAGTACCCTAACCAGGACTCAACTAAGGTTTAGCAAACCATATATAGCACCTATATAGCCTAAGAACACTAGATGTAATGGCCAAATTAACCCGGATTTGCATTAACCCTTTTTTAAAAGTCGCTTATTTCATGTGTTAGCCAATTTTTGAGCAATTCTGTAACGCCCCGAACCCAACTCCCATGCCTACAAAGGATATACCCTGGGACATGGGTCTAGACGAGCACCGAGGCCATGGCGAGCAGGCCCAGCAACGCACTATGCAAGTATTGTCCGCTTTGAGGCCCATACCTCTCACGGTTTTGTCCCTTCCCAAGTAGAACCCCACACTAGAAAAGGCGCATGCACGAATATACGAGACAACTCTATATATTCAATGGCCCAGACTCGTAATCTTTCGATGTGGGATGGGGTTACCACATCGAACTTCTGTAACGCCTCAATCCCTCACGAGACCAGGACTCCTATTTATCACACTATTCTCAACCCAATTCCAAACCCCGGGTACGAAATTTAGGAAAAAACGGACGGAGTTTCCCCTATATATAGGTCTATCTAAAAACCTGCAACAATCACATACAAGTCCAGAATCACAATCAACCATTCATACAACTTAGCTTTCAAGATTCATAAAGCCAACCAACTCCTCAAGGCCATTCGAGCCTTGGAACCCAACAATATATCACACAAGCATGCAAAATTAAATTCATTGAAGTTCTATCTTTTTAATCCATTTATCATATCATTCTATATTATCAATCAAGCTTTCTTATAATTTGTGTCCAACCAACTAACTAGTTTTCATCGTCCACACAAGCATGCACTACTAAATAATAAAGTAAAGCAAATAGAAGATATTACAAGCCCACTAGTACCTAATCATCAAACAAAACTAAAACTTTAATATTACATTCCTTGTTATAACATAAATACATACATGGGCACAAAGTCTCAAATACAATACAAGCATATCATGATCACATTCTTCCATGTTTTACACACTGATAGAGCAAGCAGGTCACACAAGAGGCAATTCAATCTTCAGTTTTTCCTAAAATATGTTGAAAAGAGGAATGAGTAACCAAGTTACTCAGTCAGGGAGGTGATGCAATATACCGGGCGTGTATTATGATATGCAGATACAAGAAATCATATATATAACATAAACAACAAGATTAAATAGCAAGTAGTTAACCATATTAAAAAGGATACGGTTCCACTTCAAGTCTTCAAACTCGAACCACGAGCCACGAACTTCACGCAAGTGCCGACAAACCCTTACTCCAACAAGTTGGGATACTCTGAATGTATCCCGATCCTACGACTCTTTCTCCTGAGGTAGCACCATATGCCTAGCAGGTGAACCACGCCTCTGGGGTAGTGGAGTATACTCAGTAAGAAAGGGAATATGCACCATGGTAGTCGAGGGAGCACGACAAGCCCGATGTCGCCCGTGTTCTCGACGCTACCATGTCCGAAAAGGTTGCGCAACCTGACACGAATTCAAGAATTCACGAGATAATATCAAACAACCACGAGTAACCACGAGGTAACAAATAAATTATACATGTAAACTTTATCAATTAGTTAACTCATATAATCTAAAAACAATGAAATAAACTAAGATGCACAAAAGGGTTAAAGACTCCCTCACCTTCGATCTGACTAAATATGCAAGAAAATAGCTCCGATTACCCTAACCTCCTCGAACTAGCTTGGACTTGTACCCTAGCATGTTCATATAAGTTTAGCACTTTAGCAATTATCTATATTAATTTCTAACTTAACTTAACTTTTGCTTAACTCAATCCACAACAATAGAAGTTATATATAATCACCTTTATATCATATTGGCACATTGCCCAAGAAATCACACAAATGACTCTAAAGCATTTCCTTAGTCTTGCAAGGGCATTAGCTACGTTACCATCTAACAAGTTAAACTCCCTAACTAACTTAACTTCGTTTATACCACAAGGAATATCAAGTTAAACTTCCAATCAAGACAACTACTTTAACACTTAAACATAATTCAACTATAACATGTTTTAAGAGTCATTATCATGCTTATTTACTCAATACAACATATACAACTCAATTAAAAATCAAATATAGCAATTAAGTAGTCCAAATAACTAACTAAGCAACAAGTTCAACCAATTCATATAAATTCTAACAAAACCATTTTTTCAATTGCTTACGAATTAGGTCCTAAAATTCACATACGATATGGAACTTCAAATCTAACTTTATCAATCCCATTTAGACACACTATGATACACCTAAATACCATGAAACCACATTTCCAAGCATGATTACACAAAAATACAAAAAAAAGCTCCTTAAGTGATTTGAACTACAGTTACCTAATTCGATTAACCAAACCACGTCATAAATACATTTTAGAGGCTTCCTAACACGTCTAAGGTTATCTAGCTATTCAAACATGAAAAATTCAAACCTTTATTCCAAAGTCCCCTTTTTCAACTAGGCAATTCTACTACCATACGAAATTAAAAACTTCAATTCTATAAACCAACCATATTACATCCCTAAAGATATCAAATGACACCTATTAAAGCCATGAAAACCTGCTTTGGAGGCAAAAGCTCAGAAAGGCCCCGAGTGGGTTTTAACTATGACTACCATATCCGAACCCCAATTCCACGCAACGGAAGCACCATAAGTGCTTCCATGCCCCAAGGATACCTAATCTAAAGCTCAAGCGTGCCCGGATTGCATTACGTGAAAAATCTTCTTTTTAAAGTTAACAAATTTTGTACTTTAACTCATTTTCGGGCAATTCAACCTCACGTGAGCCTTTGTCTAGTTTCACTAACATCTAAAGCACCTAATTGAAGCCTTAAATCAATCCAATTATCAAATTTTCTCAAAACCCTAATTCCAAGCACTATTCATCATCTCTTTCAATCAAAATATGCATTCAACCATAGAATCTTCTAACAAGCTATACAAGTTAACTCTATAGGCTCCAATAAACTCATAGCAAGCATTTATAACAAGTAGAGTAGCTATAATTAACAAATCAAGATTTTCAACATGTGAGCATAAACTTCAAATGCATTAATAATGTAACTCCCTCACAATTTAGATGATGAAGACAAGAGGTTGAAGCTTCCAAGTGCACTAGAAGCCTTCCCAAGTAAGCCAAGAGCTCAATTCCAAAGTTTGATGAAGAATTTTTTCCTCTTTTTTCTCCTTGAGGTGGTCGGCCATGGGAGGGGGCACAAAGGTAATTTTTTGCTTTGTTTGTTGAGTAGTTAGTTTAAAATGTTGATAATTGAGTATATATGTATGAGTATGTTATGCTAAAAGAAGTCAAATGATATTAAATCCTAGTCAAACTAAGCTAAACTCTACTCAAATGCTAATCAATTCAAAACTAAAGTTGTTACGTACGTAACACTATTCAAATTATGTGGAAAATATTTTCTAATTGTATGCTCCCGAGCTCAAAAGTCCAAAATAAAATTTTCTCGATTCCTATTATGTATCATATGACTTAGAAAAAATATTAAATCGCATATCTGAGATAGTAAAATTTTTTATGAATAGTGCCTCAGAAATAAACAATTAAAGAAGACAAGAAATGCACATAAAATGCACAAGTAGTTTACGCAACAGTCATTTAAAATATGTGTGATAAAATTCTCAGGCGTCACAAATTCAACGTCATGTGGCTATTAAACTCTCTTTATTAACATCTAAGGCACCTACTAGAAGCAATGAATCAAGCCATATCGCACAATTCCATAAAACCCTAGAAAAACGTCATTATTCATGTCATACGATCAACGAACGAATTCAACCGTTTAAACTATGAAACAATAGCATAAATAAGGTCTCTACTACTTATATACAACATAAATAAGCATCTTTAAGCATTACATAAGCATTTGATAGCAAATCCATGAATTCAAGAAAAGAGCAACATTTTTCAAATACAAAAATAGGTATGAAATCTCTCACCTATTGCGCGTATGAGCTCCTAGGAGGCTAGTAAACACCCTAAGCTACTTGCACCTAGCTTGGCTCGGCTTGTAATGAGGATTTATTGAGCAAAAATCTCTCATCCTCCTCATATGCTAATTTTCGGCCCTGCTACAGTGTTTTTTCAGCTTTTGCACTCTTTTTTGTATTTTTTTGAGTTATAAAGTGTTATGTGAGTATATATTAAGTTGGGGTTATGTTTGGGTGCATAAGTTGACTACCAAGATGAGTTTAGTTAGCTAGAACCAAGTCCTAATGTGTTATTTAATGATAGCTAATTGAAACAAATAGTTTTGTTACGTAACACTATTCTTTAGTTTCAACAAATCATTTCCTAAATGAAGGCTCCTAATGCATTTAGCTCAAACACACATTTTTCTCATTCCTAAAACAATTAATATGATTTATGAAAAATGCTAATTCAAGGTAATTAAGTAGTTAAAAAATGGAATAAATAGTAACCAAAGAAGACAACAAGTAAAGCACAGAAGAAATGCGCAAATAGTGGATGCAACAGTTAATAAGGTGTACGGTGATGTTCTCAGGCGTCACACACATGGAAGACTGTCGTGTCCATATTGCATGAATAACTCTGATGCTTTTTGGTTGCAAGAAGGAAGAAAGAATTCATTCTTTGATTGTCATCGTAAATTCTTACCAAGTAATAGTTCTATGCGACGTGACACAAAAAATTTTATAAGGGGTAAAAGAGAGACTTCTGGGCCTCCGGCCATATTAGATGGTGATCAAATATGGGAAAGTGTGATGAATTTGCCAAAGATCCAAGAAATGATGAATGACAGGAAAAAAATTAAGTTGAATGGGTTTGGGGAATGGCACAACTGGACAAAGAGAAGTATTTTTTGGGACTTACCTTACTGGAAGACGCATCTTGTACGCCACAATTTGGATGTCATGCATATAGAAAAAAATGTGTTCGACAATGTTTTCAACACTGTTATGGCTGTCAAAGGAAAGACAAAAGACAATGTAAGAGCGAGAAAAGACATGGATGTATATTGTGACAGTCCTGAATTATGTGAGAGTACACAAATGTGATTGATGTGTATACTGTGATAACCCGAACCCGGCATGCATTTAATAGCACCTGACTGCATTTGATTAACTGTTTAATTAGTTAAATCAACCAATTTGCACTATTTTAATATTCCTCTTGGAAGCATTTAGTAGTTGTAAATTGAATAATTAAATGATTATTACCTATTCCTGATAATTATAGTAATTGAATTTCTTTTCTTGTGATTAATTAAGTGTTATCTTAAATGTTAGGGTTTAATTGTGTTTGACTACGTGTTTATATTAACCTTCATTTGTAGCTTAATATTAACTTCATAATTCTTTAAAATATTCTAGAACTAGTGAAATTAATTATTTTAAATGAATATTGATTACCTTGATTGTTTTGATTATTTTAAAAATCGGTTTTGGTTGTTTTGAGTTAAAATTACTCCGTTTTCAAATAAATGAGAAAAGTAACTCTGAGCCGGAGTAAATTCTAAACTATGATGCTTTCCAAAAATGATATATTTCTTAGATTCTTTGAAAATTAATTGTTACTTATTTGTTGTCGTAACGTGCATTGCATATCGAGAGAGATAGTTATGAAATGAATTCGAGTTCTCAGCAAATAGTGAAACTATTATTTTAGTGCCTTAAATTTTATAATTTAATTGTTGTTAGCAAGAATTGATGTTTCCTTAGTTGTTTTAGCCTAAAAATGCATGAAATATGCTAGTTTGACCAATTTTTAAGTGGTTTGACGAAGGGGATTGACCATTTTGACCTTGTGCCTCTTTTAATAGCCTAAAATAGCTCAAAATAAAAAAAGAAAGCAAGCTGAAAACAGAACCAGCTAGGGCCAAAAATGAGGGAGAAGAAAAAAAAAGAAAAATTCAACTTCAAATCTTCGATTCTTCGCTTGAGCTTGCACGGGGTGGTTTCCGAGGCATCCTACGAGGTTTTCCTAGCGTCTAGGAGCATCTAAGGTGAGGGTTTCATGTTTATTTGCACATTTGAAAGTTTTATGTATTAACTTTAATTTTTGGATTTTATCCGTAGTTTGTTGTTTTAATCGTTTTGAGGCTTATAGAATGTTCCCTAGCAATCGTAGAATATGTATTTATAGCTTTTAAACATTTTCTGCGGTTAAATATTGAAATTGAAATATAAAATATTAGTTGAATAGTATTTTATGAATAGTAAACCCTTGAAACGATAAAGTTGTGTCGTTATGCTGTCTGTTGATGTAGGAAGATGTTAGAATGCTAGAATGCCTAAATGTGTGGTTTAATTGAAATGTGTAATGGAAAAATAGAGAAAAACGGCTTAGTGAAAGTCGGAGTCGTCTAGGTCGAGTTTGACATTTTCTCGTTTTGCGTGTTGGCATTGTTTCAGGAGGCCATGGAAGCACTTTTGGTGCGATTATGGCGTTGGTTGGGTATTTGGTTGGTATAGTTGTAGTTCAAACGAGCAAAGGGGGAAATCGGGGCTTTGCGTGAATTCTCGGGTAAAGTAGGGTTTCGGGGTTCTTGGACATGCCTTATGGTGACCTAGGAGGATTAGCGAAGTCGGTTTCCAGAACTCGTGGCTCGTTTGAAAGTGGTAGTGTCTTGATAGTTGGGGCCGATTTGTGATTTTGCTTGTTATCTTGATATAATGCCTATAGAATACTTAGGGTTGCTTGATATACTTGTTTAATTGGTATTATTGTTACTTATTATTGCTTGTTATGCTTGAAAAGTTAGTTGAATGCTAGTATTGATTGTGATTGCTTGTTATCTCGTTTGTTGTCACTAGTTTGTATTGTTGTGCTATCGCTCGTTTATTACCTTGTATCGTGTCTTGCATTGCATAGTGTCCAGCGCGTGAGTGATAGGCCTCTCTGGGTAGCCTCGGGTTGCCAGTGTTGGTTGCTCTAGCTCCGTGGCTATTCCCTTTTCTCGCTTGGGTTGCCTCCCAGGGAGATTTGGGTCGTAGAATTGATGGATACTTCCGGGGTATTCCAAACTGGTGTTATAAGGTGGTTGCACGCTTATTGTCATCGTTGTCAACATCAAGCTCGAGATTGATGTATCGCTCGTGTAATAGTACATTGCTCGTATGAGTGAACCATAGCCTTCAAAGTGTGGTATAGCTTTGAATGGTTGTGTTAATGCTTTCAGTAATTGCTTATTGTGTTGGTTGTTTGTCTTGATTGCTTATTTATCAGTTATATTGCTTAACTGTCTTATTTGCAATGCACGACTTTCTTTCTCTCCAACTCGATATCTGTCTCGCCATCACTGAGTATACGTGTTGTGTATACTCACTCCTCACCACCACATTTCAGGAAATGTCATGTTAGCTAGAAAGTTCGTGATTTCGTGAAAGTTCGTGCCTGAAAAGTTGTCTTGCGTGCCTATGTGGCTTGAGTGTCGAAGTTGTAAAGATATATGATTTCATATGTTGTATGTATTTATTGTTAAAAGAAATGTAATCTAAATTAGCTAAATAGTTGTGGTAAATCGATAAGCTAGTTATTTAATCAGTTAGCATAGCTTAACTTCAATGCATGTTTGTAATGTCCCAAAGGAAAAGAGATAGAAAGGTATGATAGTCTAGCTTATGATACAGGTTGGTGTAGTTTAATTGCTAAGCTTGAATGTATATTTACTTGTGTTTTTCTTGTTGTGAACCAAGGCTCGGATGGCCTTGAGGTGGTTGAATGTTTGGACATGGTATTGGTCCACTTATATGCTGTCGCAGGTTTTACTTTTCGCCTAGAAACAAGGGAGACTCTGTCTGTTTTTCCTGAAAATTTATGCCCGGGTTTGGTTGGGTTGTGTTTAGATCGATTGATAGAACTCCCGGTCTCGAGAGGGATCGGGGTATTACAGGTGGTATCAGAGCTTGTCTAGCTCATAAGCCAGGACAGGGTCCTCGGTCTGGTGGGTAGTGTCCCTTGAATGTGTGCTTGTCAAGTGTGTCTTGCAAGTGTATGCTTGTATATGAGATTGTGTGCCTTGACTTGAAAGTATGCAGCTACGTGATATAGTTATGTGTTATGTGTTAAATGTTTCTCAAGTATAGTGAAGTGTCTAGTTGTCCATTGAATTGACCTTTCGATTGGACCTCGTGAATTGTTGTTTGTTTGAAGTATTGCTTGTGGTGTGTGTATTGAAATGTCTTGAATTAGCTATGCCGTGATTTGAATTGATTATGTTGTGCGTGACTTGATTGCCGTGCTTGAGTGACTTTGTTGAATAAACTGTTTCGTAAACTTGCTGGCATAATAGCTTAAGGCATATGTATAACTATGATATATTGGCATTCATACATGTCTTATGGAAATGGTAAGTAAGTCCTCTTCCTCCCCTGAAGAAAGTGGTTCACAGCTAGCCTCTCAAGGTGTATGGATTGGCATGAAATGAATGGCATTTAACTAGCCTTGATTTGGAAGTTGGTGTTTGCTTTTGGAGCTCGGTTATTGGAGAATCTCTAGGGTCCTCTTCTGTGCTTAACAGCTGTGAAAGAGTAGTTTTCTTTTAAGGTTCTATTTGGCTGTTCTTTGGAGAGCATTCTTTGGTTTTCTTATTGGGTATTCTTTGGAGACTTCTGTTGGCATTTCTCGGTGGATTTGGCTATTGGGATTTCAATCGGACTTACTGTATGGTATTATCTATGGCATATGTGTCTCGGTCTTTATTGGTGTGATACTGACATTCCTTATTGGAAATTCTTCAATGGTAATTTCTGGAATTCTCAGTGGCCAATTATTTAGTATTTATTTATTAGGCAAACTTGGCTACTTTCTTATTGGAGCATTGTCTCAGATATCTTCTTCAGTGTTCCTCAGTAGGCTTAGTATTTGGAGTTCCTATCAGACTTATTGAATAATACTACTTATGGTGTTCTTTGAAATTCTTATTGGGCGTTCTATTGGTATTTTCCTTATTGGCAAAGTTGTATGAAGTTCTCACTTGGCAAACAGTAAAGAGACCTCAGAGTGTGGTTTCGGTATATTGGTCACCAGTTCGGTGTTTATCCTTGTAGTTTGATCTACCTGTGAAACTATATTTGTTATTCAACTTGGTTGTCTTATTGGGCGTATTATATTTTCTCTGTTATTTTCCTTTGACATTCCTCTCAGCATTTGATAGCAAAACTCGGAATCTAATTGGTTGTTCCATGGGGTTATTATTTGGAAGGCTTCTTTGGAACTTTGGAAGTATATTTGATTGGGTTTCTTAGTATTTTCTTCAGCACTCTTAATGGGAATTCTTCTATGAAATTCATGACCAGCGGTGTATTTCTTTGGATCTCTGGATGGAACCTTTGTTTAAGCTTTTATTTGGCTTCTTGCTTGGGAATTCTCGGGCAGTAATAGTTAGACTTCTATTGGATATTCGTGCGTGGGGTATTCTTCTTGTCGTTATTGTGTGGTATTAATAACATCTACAGTATCTTTGCTTTAGTCTTTGTTGGTATTATCTCGGCGCTCTTGGTTGGAATTTATTCTTCTTCGGTATTCGTGTCAACGAGATTCTTATACGGTATCTGCATTTGAGCTTCTATTTGGCGTTACTACTTTGCATTTCTACTTGAACTTTCCTATTGGTCATCTTGATTAAATACTTTTTCAGTAGCTAATGAAGACTAGTCAGAGTTGAATTGTAGATGATGCAGAGTCCTATTGGAAGAAGAATTGCGAGGACGCAATTGTTTTAAGGGGGAAAGGATGTGATAACCTGAACCCGGCATGCATTTAATAGCACCTGACTGCATTTGATTAAATGTTTAATTAGTTAAATCAACCAATTTGTACTATTTTAATATTCCTCTTGGAAGCATTTAGTAGTTGTAAATTGAATAATTAAAATATTATTACCTATTCCTGATAATTATAGTAATTGAATTTTTTTTCTTGTGATTAATTAAGTGTTATCTTAAAAGTTAGGGTTTAATTGTGTTTGACTACGAGTTTATATTAACCTTCATTTGTAGCTTAATATTAACTTCATAATTCTTTAAAATATTTTAGAAATAGTGAAATTAATTATTTTATATGTATATTTATTACCTTGATTGTTTTGATTATTTTAAAAATCGGTTTTGGTTGTTTTGAGTTAAAATCACTCGGTTTTTAAATAAATGAGAAAAGTAACTCCGAGCTTGAGTAAATTCTAAACTAGGATGCTTTCCAAAAATGATATATTTCTTAGATTCTTTGAGAATTAATTTTTATTTTTTTGTTGTCGCAACGTGCATTGCATATCGAGAGATATAGTTAGGAAATGAATTTGAGTCCTCAGCAAATAGTGAAACTAGTATTTTAGTGCCTTAAATTTTATAATTTAATTGTTGTTAGCTAGAATTGATGTTTTCTTAGTTTTTTTAGCCTAAAAATGCATGAAATAGGCTAGTTTGACCAATTTTTAAATGGTTTGACCAAGGGGATTGACCATTTTGACCTTGTGCCTCTTTTAATAGCCTAAAATAGCTCAAAATAAAAAAAGAAAGCAAGCTGAAAACAGAACCAGCTAGGGCCGAAAATGAGTGAGAAGAAAAAAAGAAAAATTCAACTTCAAATCTTCGATTCTTCGCGTGAGCTTGCATGGGGTGGTTTCCGAGGCATCCTACGACGTTTTCCTAGCGTCTATGAGCGTCTAAGGTGAAGGTTTCATGTTTATTTGCGCATTTGAAAGTTTTATGTATTAACTTTAATTTTTGGATTTTATCTGTAGTTTGTTGTTTTAATCGTTTCGAGGCTTATAGAATGTCCCCTAGCAATCGTAGAATATGTATTTATAGCTTTTTAACATTTTCTGCGATTAAATATTGAAATTGAAATATAAAATGTTAGTTGAATAGTATTTTATGAATAGTAAACCCTTGAAATGATAAAGTTACGTCGTTATGCTGTCTGTTGATGTAGGAAGATGTTAGATATGCTAGAATGCCTAAATGTGTGGTTTAATTGGAATGTGTAATGGAAAAACGGAGAAAACGGCTTAGTGAAAGTCGGGGTCGTTTTGGTCGAGTTTGGCGTTTTCTCGTTTTGCGTATTGGCATTGTTTCAGGAGGCCATGGAAGCACTTTTGGTGCGATTATGGCGTTGGTTGGGTGTTTGTTTGGTATAGTTATAGTTCAAACGAGCAAAGGGGGAAATCGGGGCTTTGCGCTAATTCTAGGGTAAAGTAGGGTTTCGGGGTGCTTGGACGTGCCTTATGGTGACCTAGGAGGATTAGCGAAGTCGGTTTCTAGAACTCGTGGCTCGTTTGAAAATGGTAGTGTTTTGATAGTTAGGGCCGATTTGTGATTTTGCTTGTTATCTTGATATTATGCCTATAGAATGCTTAGGGTTGCTTGATGTACTTATTTAATTAGTGTTATTTTTGCTTATTATTGCTTGTTATGCTTGAAAAGTTAGTTGAATGCTAGTATTGATTGTGATTGCTTGTTATCTCGTTTGTTGTCACTAGTTTGTATTGTTGTGCTATCGCTCGTTTATTGCCTTGTATCGAGTCTTGCATTGCATAGTGTCCAGCGCGTGAGTGATGGGCCTCTCTGGGTAGCCTCGGGTTGCCAATATTGGTTGCTCTAGCTCCGTGGCTATTCCTTTTTCTCGTTTGGGTTGCCTCCCAGGGAGATTTGGGTCGTAGAATTAATGGATACTTCCGGGGTATTCCAAACTGGTGTTATAAGGTGGATGCGCGCTTATTGTCATCGTTGTCAACATCAAGCTCGAGATTGATGTATCGCTTGTGAAATGGTACATTGCTCGTATGAGTGAACCATAGCCTTCAAAGTGTGGTATAGTTTTGAATGGTTGTGTTAATACTTTCAGTAATTGCTTATTGTATTGATTGTTTGTTTCGATTGCTTATTTATCAGTTATATTGCTTAACTATCTTATTTGCATTGCACGACTTTCTTTCTCTCCAACTCGATATCTGTCTCGCCCTCACTGAGTATACGTGTTGTGTATACTCACTCATCACCATCACATTTCAGGAAATGTCATGTTAGCTAGAAAGTTCGTGATTTCGTGAAAGTTCGTGCCTGAAGAGTCGTATTGCGTGCCTATGTGGCTTGAGTGTCGAAGTTGTAAAGATATATGCTTTCATATGTTGTATGTATTTACTGTCAAAAGAAATGTAATTTAAATTTAGCTAAGTAGCTGAGGTGAATTGATAAGCTAGTTTATGTAATCAGTTAGCATAGCTTAACTTCAATGCATGTTTGTAATGTCCAAAGGAAAAGAGATAGAAAGGTATGATAGTCTAGCTTATGAAATAGGTTGGTGTAGTTTAATTGCTAAGCTTGAATGTATATTTACTTGTGTTTTGCTTGTTGTGAACCAAGGCTCGGATGGCCTTGAGGTGGTTGAATGTTTGGACATGGTATTGGTTCACTTATATGCTGTCGCATGTTTTACTTTTTGCCTAGAAACAGGGGAGACTCCGTCCGTTTTCCCTGAAAATTTATGCCCGGGTTTGGTTTGGGTTGTGTTTAGATCGATTGATAGAACTCCCGGTCTCAAGAGGGATCGGGGTATTACATATACTCTCCCCGTGGCAAAGAGAAAACTACTTCTTGAATAGGTTGAAGAAATAAAATTTTTCGATGGCTATGCATCAAATTTCGCGACCGTCATGTCTTCATGGAGAGATTGCTTGTGATTGTATTACGGGAGCTGATGCCTAAACAAGTATGGGAGGCTTTTGCACAACTAAGTTTGTTCTTTACCAACATATGTTGTACAAGTTTCCAAAGTATAGATTTGGAAAGAATGCAAGAAGACATTGTCGTTACTCTTTGCAACTTGGAGAAGCTGCTACCTCCTACATTCTTTGATTCAATGGAGCACTTGCCTGTTCATTTGGTCCACGAAGCGATTTGTTGTGGCCTCGTACAATATCGGTGGATGTATCCCTTTGAGAGGTTTTTGCAGGGATTAAAGAGGAAAGTAAAGAATAAGGCACATGTGGAAGGATCCATTTGTGAAGCCTACCACATACTATAAATGTCAACTTTTTGTTCTTATTATTTTAAAGAGCACGTGGCCACTAAAAGTAGAAGGCTTGGTCAGAATAACCAATATGACGATATGGAACACCCCGATGGATGCTTAGCTCTATTTACTCATTCGGGCCGATCAATCGGGAAATGGAAAGAGATGACAATAACGGAAGAAGACTTGTATTTGGCACACCGCTATGTATTGATGAATTGCGCAGAGGTACTACCTTATGTCAGGTAAGGCTATGACAATTTAAGAATATGTTAACGTGTTGGGCTTTAAATATACAAATTAAATTGACTAATATTTGACTATTTGCAAACATGTTCGAGGATTACCTTCACAACCAATATGGCCCATTGAATCCGGGAGAACTCCAACTGCATGTTGACAAATTTTTTCCAAAATGGTTATATGAATATGTATGTACATGTCTCATAACTTAAATTCATTTTATCCCTTACGGTATGCATACCATAAAACAAGAGTGATATATATTTGTAGGTTAAACACAGGAATGATGTAGATCATCGTGTACAATGTCTTTCAATGTGGCCTTATAGATTGGTTAGGACCTCGTCAAGATACATGGTGAATGGATACAAATTTGCAACACATAAATATGCTACATCGATGAAAACAAATAATAGTGGAATATACGTGAAAGCGATAAGTGATTGCGGGACGGGAGATATTGACTACTATGGTGTGTTGCATAACATTATTCAACTTGAATATAATAATCCAACTTTACAACATGCAAGGGTAGTTCTCTTTAAGTGTGAGTGGTATGATACCACGAATGATAGAGGTGTGAAATACTATCGCAAGTCTGGTTTGGTTGAAGTGAATGTGAGAGAAAGTATCCCAAATATGAACCATTTGTGTTAGCCGCCCAAGCTCAGCAAGTGTATTATTGTAGATAACCAGGGCCCAAAGGGAATCAAAAAAATTGGCAGGCAATAGTTAAAGTACGCCCTAGAAATATCTATGCCATGTTTGAAAAGGAAAGAGTAGTGGAACAAAGAACAAGTTTCCAGTCCGATGAGATGAATGTACCCATAGGAGAACGGAATGAAAGTAATTTGCCAACAATCTGTCGTGATTTGGGTGAGAATAACGAAATATTGGAAGATGATCCTAATGACATCCATAGTCAGCCTATCATTGAACAAAATGAGGAGGAAGAAGATGAAGATGAATATGAAGATGAGACTGAAGATGATGAGGAATATGAAGATGCTACTGAAGATGACGATGATGATGATAATGGTGTTGATGATGATGAAAATAGTGATGAAGATGCTAAATATTAGTCTTTGGTAAAGACAGGTAGTTGTTTGAAGAACTTAGGATATTTTGTGTTATCGCAACAGATGTAACATTATATTTTTAATAGACATAAATATGTTTGTAAGCTATGAACTTAACTAATATATTAAGTGGACTGTAAAAAAATTGTGTTTAATTTTAGATGGGAGGTGATAACGATAATGGCCCCAAGGGCAAAAAAATTAAATTGACTGATTTATTAGGTAGGCGCAGAGAACGTGGGCAAGCAACAAACACATTATTAGGTAGGCGCAGAGAATGTGGGCAAGCAACAAACACATCGACAGGTTAGTAATATATACAATATTATTATTTTACTCAATTAAAATTAATACTTTCAATTTCCATGTGTTGTATCATAGTTGACAAGTTTGTATGGTCTACAAGTGCAGGGCAGCCATCATCTGGTCGCGGACAAACACATGGTCAAACTCCGAGTGTTTGTCATTCCATAGGTGCACATGGTGTATCAGTGCATAACTCCAGTTTAGCCTCCATTGGTATGGAGCAACGGGTGGCAGACACTTCACTTCCACAGCAAGTAATGCCCCATGAACTTTCACGTTCATCCGGAGCTCCCGTTGACCATGTAGCTGGTCATACTACATCAAACCTTCCACATCACCCTCACGCAATGGATACCCAAACCACTACCTCATCCGGATTGTGACAAGGTTTTGATGATCTACATGTTGAGAGGGATAGCACTCTTGCACATGGTGACACACAATGTCACCCAATGGCTGAGTCATCGAGAGCTGCAGAGATCGAGCTGATGGCATTCCAGACTGGATAACATATGGATTTTCATCTATGGAAGAATTCGCAACATAGGCCACTGATTCACGCAAGCATCTGAAAGTTAAAGGTGCTGGGTAAGTAGAATTATTCATTAACAATATATCTATATAATAAAAGTTAAGTTTCATACCATATAACACAATAGTTTCTTTTATTATTTGTAGATGGGATCCATATAACGCCACTAGAGATATTAGGAAATCACTACATGCAGGATATTTAGAGCCTTGGACAACTTGGGGAGAAATTTCGTCCGATGTGAAGGATAATTTTTTTGATTACTTTAAGGTTTGAAAAACGCATTCAATTTATATATTAGACAAACATATTATGTACTTGAGATATATATCAGATGTACTTTCTATATTTTTATTATATGATTCACAGAGGATTTACAAGTGGTATCCCTGCAATGAAGCAACTGTTGTCGAGAGGTTTAGCTTTTTCGGGCAAAAATACGTAACTGATAACTTAAGCAAAGCCCGTAAACAAGATAAGAAGCCATCGTGGCTCTCGCAAGATGTATGGGATAGAATGAAAGTGGTGTGGAGTTCCCAAGCATGGCAGGACAAATCTAAATGGAACTCTGATAATAGAAGGAAAAATCCGTCTACGCACCATTTGGGATGTATCCCCGAACACAAATGGGCAAGGAGGATGGTAAGAATAAAGCTGATTGTACTGCATTAAGTGATAAATAATGAACAATATTATCTTCTTCATTACATGTCGAGTTGTTTGTTATGGTGAATTATTAATGTAGGCTGAAGAACACGGGAATGAAGTGACTTTTGTTGATGTTTTCAACAAAGCTCATCAGAAGGGTGGTGATGGACTATACACAGACGCACGAGCTAAACAGACAGTGGTAAGTTAGTTTCTTTAAACTTTATAACGTTGATGATTGATATACATAGAGTTTATACAAATGTTTTATCCACACTGACGATGAAGAACTCGAATTCGCTCACAAATTTGTTAAATTGTTGATTACACCCCTAATTATATGAAATGTAATGATGCCAAGTACATGATTGAACTTAGGTTAGTGTGTTGAATGGAAAAAACTTCTATAATCTCACATGATTGTTTGAAACTAAGTTAAAGTTGGTTGAATGATTTAATATCTAAAAAAGTTTAGTAAAGAATATTAAAGTGGTATGATAATCAGAATTATAGACATAGTATTTCAATAGCAAATGGAAATGCATGCATGAATATCTAATTTTGTTTAGTAGAAACAGTTTGATGGCCTTAGGAACTTGTTTAATATTCATTGTATTTGACTGTCAATGCTTGTATATTGGGTTGTGGTTATATCTTCAGATAATACAGGTAACTGGTTACTTCATGTTATAGAGGAGACTCTGTCCGTTAAAATTTTAAGGGAATTTGTTAATTCTTGATTACAAACTTAATTATATGAAGTATAATGATGGCAATGGTGTTATTGAACTTAGGTTCAAGTGTTGAATGGATAAAACTTGAGTAATCTTACAATCTTGTTTGATACTAAGTTAAAGTTAAGTCTGATATGTTAGAGTGATATGATAATCGGAATTATAGCGATAGTATTGAAATAGATAATGGAAATGCATACATGAATGTAATATTTTGTTTAATATTTCATTGTGTTTGAGTGTGAATGCTTGTATATTGCGTTGTGGCTATTTCTTCTAAGTGCAGGTAATTAGTTAGTCCACGGTACAGAGGAGATCTTGTCCGCTCTTCAGGTCCAAACTTACCCTTTTAGCGTTGGGTCTTGTCGGACCATGACATTTTGTGAAAGTATATGCATGTTTTCCCTAGTGCGTGTTTTGTTTGTTTCTCTGATGGTTTGTCAAATTATATTTTTGGTATGAATCCTAAATTGTCAATATTATTCATGTCTCTACGTGTTGATCTATGTGCGTTACAGGCTCGATACAAGGAACTGCTTCAACAGGCATCACAACCATCAGAGGCGTCCGAGTCCGATTCAGCTCCAACTCCTGTTGATCGTAACGCATTATTCTTGGAGGCAGTTGGTAGACCACGTAAGGGTCGTTTATACGGGGTGGGATCACAAGTCTCTGTGGCATCTACATCAAATAGTTACCCTACTGCCGGAAGCCACATCACGCAGAAAGATCTCCAGGAGGCAATTGCTCGAGCCACAGCATCTTTGGAAAGCAAGCTGGAACAAAACAACGAGGCGTACTGCAAGCTGCAAGACAAGCTGGAAAAAAATAACGAGGCGTACCACAATCTGCAAGAGAAGCTGGATAAGCAGAACGAGGCATACTACAAACTCCAACAAGAAAAATTCATCACAGCTACGTGATGTCCAAGCACAACTAGCACTACTTGCTTCACGGTTACCTATTCCTGCACAACAACAGTGTTCATCGTCTTCGTCTTTATCTTCGACTGATGGTGAAATATAATAGAATTTATAACTTTTTTACTGTTATGACATTATAAAACTTCATTACAATCAGACTGTAATAACTTTTAGGTTTACTTTGAACAATATTTTTAGATATTTATTAGCTAATTCTACAAATATGTGCATTAGACATTTTTTTGTAGTATAAAATATTTAATTGACAGGTTAAACAACTTATTATTATAATGAATATTTTTACAAATATAAATTTACATTTGTGCGAGGGGTCGACGAGGGACGAAAACGGCGAGGGCATGGAGATGGACGAAAAAGGTGAGGGCACGGAGAGGGACGAAAACGGCTAGGGCATGAAGAGGGACGAAAAATGCGAGGACACGGAGAGGGACGAAAAATGCGAGGGCACGGAGAGGGACGAAAATAACAAGGGCTTGCTGCCCTCGCATAGTCATCACCGAAGTGGTCACTCGCCGAGTTGTCACCAAATGGCATGGGCTCGGCAAGGGACCGCAATTCACCGACGAAGGTTTCAGCGAGAGAAGATTCCCCTCGCCGGGCTCTCACTGAGATCTTTTCGGCATCGCCCCGGTGAGGGGAATCGTCCCTCACCGAAACCGATTTTTCTTGTAGTGTTTCTCACCATATTTTTGATGTCCTTGAGGATCATGATAACAAATTTCTTTTACTTTTGAAAGTTTTAAAGTTCTCTCATTGCCGTATGTAATAAACAGTGACAGAAAGTAGTAATTTTTGAAACGGTGCTCCCTTAAAATAATCAAGCCAACTTCTTTTATTGTTCTGTTTTATCTTCTATTTGATGCATATTCCCAAGTCCATTCAGCAAACGAACCTAGGTTACTTAATTCAAATTCAATCTAGTCGATTTTGTCTTGACACTCAAAAGGTCACTGTTAACGCACAATCATAGGATTCCATCTTAAAATTAATTGGTATTAAAAGAAATAGTTCAAAATATTATAAGTAGGTTTTGATTTTGTGATACTCTCATATGGGAGAATTGGGAGAATATATCATATATATATATATATATATATATGCATATTCCCAAGTCCATTCAGCAAACGAACCTAGGTTACTTAATTCAAATTCAATCTAGTCGATTTTGTCTTGATACTCAAAAGGTCACTGTTAACGTACAATCATAGGATTCCATCCTAAAATTAATTGGTATTAAAAGAAATAGTTCAAAATATTATAAGTAGGTTTTGATTTTGTGATACTCTCATATGGGAGAATTGGGAGAATATATCAAATGTATATATATATATATATATATTCTGATACCCCTGTCACGTGTGACCCGACGAAAATCAAGAACTGAAAACTAATACGGAGATGAACAAGTCAGCAAGACAATCAAATATCGAAAGCTTAGTGAATTAGTAAGAGCGAAATATACCGACAAATAATTAAGTCATACGTGGACGAATATGATTGGATCAAGACGCAACTCTTATACCATATTGCATGAAATTCTATCAGTAAGGTGAATTGCATACATGAGCTGACATTAGGTTAACAGTCACATAACTTTTTGTGTGCAATCTGCCCCATAGATTAGCTCTCACTTGCCAAGATCAGCATACATCTCAGGTTGACATTCATCCATCAGCTATGAGCTATATATGTCAACCCTGAGATGCGGAAAACGTAATAAAGCCATTCTATCCTTATCACAGATGCATGCTGTCACGCCCCCGGCCCGACCCCGCAAAAGGCCAAGCCCGGACCCGACACACGGACGGAGTCTCCTCTGTACCGCGGACGATCCGAAAACCCTAAAATCAATATAACAGTTGCAAAAGCCATATAATAATCAAAACAAGCCAACTTTCTTTAAAAACATACATTTCTTATTATCCAACTTTCCAAACCAAAATGATATGCATACTACACAAGTATTTATGCCACTAATCAATTCCATTAGCATGCATTTCCTTACTAGTCACAAGGTATAAGTTTACAACTTTACATTCTTCCAACTTATATAACATAAGACCGTAGAGGCCTCAAACTAGAAAATACATACAAGGCTACAAGCCTCAAAACTAAACGACATCCAAGCAATATACATATCATGCAAGGCTCGCACAAAAATCTGGCAACCAACCACCAGCAAAGCAGAGAAGTGCTATCATGGAAACACCTCCACCTGCTCCTCCTCCTCTATTACCTCGAGAGGGTCTGCTTCAACTACTCCTGTAAAAATATAGTATAGAGAGGAATGAGCAAAAACTATTGCTCAGCGAGGGCAATTGGTCTCAAGGACGGAGATGAAAGGAGTATGCAATGCAATTAGCCAAGCAATACATACAAATCATATAGAGATACAACCAAAGCCAACAATAAAGCAAGGCAAGTATTTAAAGCTGCAAACACTCATTCAAAGGATACGATACTCTTTTCACGAGCAACTTTCAAACACGAATTCGATGACGACGCGCCGGCCCAAACCACCTTATAACACCAGTTTGGAATACCCCGGAAGTATCCATCAACCTACGACCCAAAACTCCCTGGGAGGCAACCCAAGCGAGAAAGGGAATAGCAGCGGAGCTAGAGCAACCAATACTGGCAACCCGAGGCTACCTAGAGAGGCCCATCACTCACGCACGAGACACTATGCAATGCAAGACTCGATACAAGGTGATAAACAAGCGATAAAGCCACACGTGGGAGAATAACAAAGTAGGTTACTCTCGCACGCAATAGCAGCAACTGATAAGCATTTCAACCCAAAACAACTCAAACAAGTATTTCAAGTAACCCTAAGCATTCTATAGGCATAAAGTCAAGAAAACATACAAAAACACAACTCGGCCCCAACTATCAAAACGCTACCATTTCCAAACGAGCCACGAGTTCTGGAAACCGAGTTCGCGAACCCTCCTAGGTCACCATAAGGCACGTCTAAAGACGCCGAAACCTTACTTTACCCTAGAACTCGCGCAAAGCCCCGCTTTCCCCCCTTTCTCCTTTGAACTACAACTATAACAACCAAACACCCAACCAACGCCATAATCGCACTAAAAGTGCTTCCATGGCTTCCCGAAGCAATGCCAACACGCAAAACGAGAAAAATGCTAAAGTCGACCTAAATGACCCCGACTTTCCCAAAGGCATAATTCTCGTTTTTTCCACTACGCAACCCAAACAAACCATGCATTTAGGCATTCTAGCATACCTAGCACATTCTACATCAACGGAAAGCATAACAGCGCAACTTCAACGTTTCAAGGTTTTACTATTCACAAAACACTATTCAATTGACAATTTAATTTGCAATCACAACATTTAACCGCAGAAAATGTTAAAAAGCTATAAATACACGTTCTACAATAACCAAGGAACATTCTAGAAGCATCGAAACGATTTAAACAACATTCTACGGATAAAATCTAAAAATTGCAAAGTTGATACACTAAACATTTAAATGCCCAAATAGCATGATTCCCTCACCTCAGGTACTCTTAGTCGCTAGGAAAACAACGCTAGTTGCCTCGGAAATCACCCCGCACGAGCTCATGCGAAGATTGAACGATTGGAAGTTGAAATCTTTTTTTTCTCTCTTGGAACTCACGGCCCTCTCTCTTTGTTCAGCTGCTGTTTCTTTTTTTATTTTGCTTAGTTAAATGCTTATTTAAGTGCTAAATGGTCAAATGGTCAAAGGCCTAAGTCAAACCACTTAAAACTTGGTCAAAGGCCCTATTTTTGTGCATTTTTAAGCTCAAGAACTAACACCAATTAAATTTTCAGCTAGCATCAATTAAAATATAAAATTTAAGTCATCTAAATACTAATTTCACTATTTGCTGAGGACTAGAAATCGTTATCTAGCTATCGCTCCTTAAATGCAATGCACGTTGCGACAGCGAGAAAGTAATAGTTAATTCACAAAGAATTTAAGGAAATATAATTTTCAAAATAATAAACAAAGAATTTCACATTCCGGACTCGGGTATTACACATGCATTCAAGCTCATGTACAAAGAATAAAGTTAACATGCAGCAACTTAGCTTAATCCTATATCATTTTGATGTTATATCATACAAGGGTGAATTCAAAATTTTTATTTTGAAGGGGTTAAAAACTCATAATTTAACACTCGTATATAGACCCATTTTTTTTAGTGGGGGGCTAAATTATTTTTTTAACATAGAAATATCTTTAAAATATACATATTTTCAAAAAATACAACTCTAATTCATTTGTTAATAGCTCTACTCTTGAGGTCAATGAGGCTACAACCCCCACTGTTCCCCAAATAAATCCGCCACTTACCTCATATCCTCTTGAAATTATTTATTCATCACATTTGATCTTTCAAAAATTGAGATTCATGAATTTAATAATGTGATAATCATATCTCTTTTCCCACATCCAATTAATTCTCTAGTTTTTTCTTTTTTTCCACAATGCATACCAAAGCCGTAGTTCAAATTCGAAACTTTTGATTATAATAAGTTACTATTTGATCATCCACCCAACGCTTGGGTAACTCTATAATTTTTATGCTCGTTAACTATGCAATCAGCTGGCTGCCACAATAAATATGTATATATATATCTTCTGATCTCAAAAGAATAATTTACACGCATATAAAAGGCAACTCGGTGTATAAAATTTTTATTATTTTAAAGAAAAGAAAGAGATCTTTGTGGCACAAGTTGAGGAAAGAATGTCAACTTTCTAACGCATATATGACGAAGATGAATATGACAGCAAATTGTAGCATGCATCTTACCTGCTCAGTTGGTCATCTTCATGAAGACACATATTTGTTCAGTTATTCTTGAAGAGGTATAGAAAAGTTAGAGCTCAACTTTACATAATTTGCTAATTGGACTTGCTGCAGCCTGGTGAAGGGGACTGGCAGTAGATGAGTTTGTCTGCAGATATCTCTAGAAACTGAATATTGGAATAGTTGACATCAACCATGCATCCAGTGGATGCCTGCATTCTGAATGTACCCTTTCGGGGCTGAAAGGGGGAAAAGAAAAGGAAAATTCATCTCTTTTACCCTCTAATATATGGATGTGGATCCGCTCATTTCATCCAATGGTGACGAATGGTATATAATATTTTATCATAATTATATAGACATATCATTATATTTGATCTCTCATAAAGTTATAATATCTATTACAATGAAAAGCTTTAAAAATGTGTAGGACGGCCTCACCTCATCGCGTGGGCCGACGGACGTTTGTAAGAAAAACTCCTATCATAAAATTATAATATGTACCCAGAAGGAGAAGAAGAAAATGTCTTCTAATTAAAGTTTGCTGAATTTCCATTTGCCCCCAGACACCACCCCCCCACCCCCCCTTCCGCGTTCAATGGATTTTGAATCCTCCCATAATGTGAAGTTATAAGAAAGATTCGATATAATAAGTTAGGGATGAAGTATCCATGATTGGATGCTCTCTTTTACTTATTCTTACATCTACTAAATGAGCTACATTGCAGGTTATGAGATCTGGTTATTATCATTGCATTTTCAATCAAGGGTGTATATCATTTCATTGTTATTTGGAATGTCAGAGAGAGACTATATATAAATCATGATAATGTAACTAATGGTCCATATCACTTTATTGTCATCCATCATTATGATCAGGGACGGAGCTAGCAGTGGGCAAGCTGTGGCCTGGGCCCCAGCAAACTTTTTTTTTAAAAAAAAAATACTATATAAATATTTTTAAAATATATGTTTGGGCCAGTTTGGCTATATGTTTGTCCCACCCAATTTTTTTTTGAGATAAAAGTACATGTCCATCATGTTTGCTTGGCTTTGTTCGACCAAAACAAAGAACAAAAAAATCATGTTTGCTGCTTTCCGCCTTTCCCCCATTTTTCTTTATCAAAAGTTTCAAAACATTTTTTATTCTTTAGCCATTACCATTTGTCTTTTTCTAAAATATTTTATCTTCTTTCCGCCTTGCATTCTTCTTCAAACTTCAATATTCATCTTCTTCATCTTCTTCATTTTTCTTCATCTCATCTCTTTCAAACAAAAAAAAATTGACTCATAAATCTCATCTTCATAATTTCTCACGAAATAAAAATATATACTATATTACTAACAGACCAATTAAGGTAATTAATAATTAAGATTTTAGCTACTATATCATTAAAATTTAAAATTACTTGGTTATATAATTTTATCCATAATTTATTTTGTTAATGATTTTTTTTTTCAGTGAGCTTGATTCTTGAGGGCCTGAGGCAACAGTGAACAAATCAATTAAGATAATCAATTTTACTGAATCACTTCTCTTTATATATTTTTTGTGTATTCTTTGTTAATTATATTTTTCCTTGGTCCTGCAAAATTTTTAAGGTGATAATATAAATCATTAATCAAGTTAATCATTCCATTCTTTTAAGTTGACTGTTGACGAGATAATATATGACGATATTAAAAAGTTAAGTTAATTATTCCCAGAATAATATTTAGGCCAAGATTGTTGTGTTACAATATTAAAAATAGAAAGTTCAATGGAGCCAAAATTGATCCCTTATTTTGATTCAAAGCCTTCGAAAACAATGCCTTATATTTTTTTTTGTGTATTCTTTGTTACTTATATTTTTTCTTGGTCCTGCAAAAATTTTTAGGTGAAAATTTGTTTTGGTTGATTTCGTGAATTTGATATACTTATTGTAAATGTGTTGTTTAAGTAGTTGAATACTTGAATTTAAATAGAAAAATATAATCTTTGAGTAACTGAATACTTTGAATTTGTAAACATTTTCAGGTAAATTAGTATGAACAAGTTTAAAAAAATTGATTCATTCTTTAAAAAGAAAGGAAAGGATGTTGACTCTGAATCTCATGGACAACCTTTTGTATCTGATACTTAAACAAATGTGGTTTTAGAACCTCCAACAAAATTTCAAAGGGTTGAAAATGAGACAATAGATATAACTTCTTTAATGCGTGACCCGGGATTACGTCTTCAGATTTGGGAGTATCCAGTAAACCAAAGAGATGAAATTCGTAGAACATATATTCAATTTGGTCCCTATCATCATATTCAGACAAGTTATCCATATTCTGGGCAAAAGAATCATCAACGTCGATTTCAAGCTCATTGGTTTAGAACATTTCCTTGGTTGGAGTATTCACCTGCAAAAGATGTTGCATTTTGTTTTCCTTGCTACTTATTTGCAAAAGAATCAAATGGAAAACCTGGATCAGATGTGTTTACTGTTAAGGGATATAGAAATTGGAGTAAACAACGGCATAAATTGTGTTTTTTTATCTCATATCGGTAAAGATACAAATTCAACTCACAATTCAGCTGCCCAATATTGTGAGAATTTGAAGAATCAATATTTGCATATTGAAAAGGTGATACAGAGGAAAAGTTCTTCACAAATATTAAATAATCGTTTGCGCCTTAAAGCTTTCATAGATGTTGTTCAATGGTTAACATTTCAAGCATGTGCTTTGAGAGGAAATGATGAAAGTGCAGATTCAATAAATCAAGGTAACTTTCTTGAAATGATTAAGTTATTAGCATCTTACAATGAGCAAGTTGATGAAGTTGTATTGGATAATGCCCCACAAAATGCTAAATACACATCACCTGGTATTCAAAAGGACATTTTATCTATTTCGGCTAGAAATGTGCAAAATAATATTTGTAAAGAGATTGGTGAAGCAATGTATTTTCTAATTATTGATGAATCTCGGGATGAATCTAAGAGAGAACAAATGGCTCTTGTCATAAGATTTGTCGATAAAGAAGGATTTGTTAGAGAGAGATTTTTAGACTTGATTCATGTTAAAGAGACATCAGCGTTAACTCTTAAAAGAGAGATTTCTTATGCATTATCTCATAATAACCTCAATATTCTTAACATTCGTGATCAAGGGTATGATGGAGCTAGTAATATACATGGAGAATGGAATGGATTACATGCATTGTTCTTTAAAGATTGTCTTTATGCTTATTATGTGCATTGTTTTGCTCACCAATTACAACTAGCTCTTGTTGCTGTGTCTAGAGAAGTTCCCGATATACATTGTTTTTTTCAAAAACTTAAGTTTTACTGTTAATATCGTGGGGTCTTTTGCCAAGCGCAATGATGAATTACAAGCTGCCTAAGTAGCTGAAAATGCACGTTTAATTGAATGTGGTGAGATTGATACTGGTAGAGAAGCCAATCAAATGAGAACTTTACAACGTCCTAGAGATACTAAATGGAGTTCTCATTTTAATTCGATTTGTAGTTTGATAAGGATGTTTGGTGCGACTTTTGTTGTTCTACAACATATAGCAATTGAAGGATCTACATATCCTCAACGTGGAGATGCTACATTTGCTATTAAGATGTTAATGTCATTTGATTTTGTTTTTATCTTGCATATGATGAAAGAAATCATGGGGATTACTGATTTGCTTTGCCAAGTTTTGCAACAAAAATCCCAGGACATTTTAAATGCTATGCATATGGTTTTTAGTACAAAATCATTATTGCAAAAGTTCAGAGACGTTGGTTGGGAATCACTGTTAGAGAATGTGACATCTTTTTGTTCTCGTCAAAATGTACAAGTTCCTGATATGAATGTTTCATACTCTGACATAGTTCGATCTCGTCGTCAAAGGGATATCATAACAGTGGAACATCATTATCGGATAGACATATTTACAGCGGCTATTGATCAACAATTACAAGATCTAAACAACAGTGCGCAAGCAACTGAGCTTCTTCTCTTAGCACAACTTTGAATCCTATAGATGGTTATAAGTCATTTGCAGTTTATGATATATGCAAACTTGTTGAAAATTTTTATCCTTCTGACTTTTTTGAGCAGGAGATGATTCATCTAAGTTATCAATTGCAGCATTATGAGCTTGATGTACCTAATCATCCTGACTTGAAAAATATGACTAGCTCTGATCTATGTAGAGGATTGGTGAAAACTGAAAAATCAAAATCTTATCATTTAGCTGATAGATTGATACTGTTGATTTTAACTCTTCCATTTTCAACAGCAACTACAGAACGAGCTTTTTATGCTATAAAAGTTATCAAAACAAGGCTTCGCAATCGGATGGAGGCTGACTTTCTCAAAAATAGTATGATTGTCTATATCGAAAAAGAAATTGCTAAAGATGTTCTTGTTGATACAATAATTGATGAATTTTATTCCATGAAGGAGAGACGAGTCCAACTTTTTTGAATGAACGGGTAAACACAACTTTATATAATCTTATGTTAATTTTTTTGCACTTATTTATGTTTGAATTTTTTATTTATTTTTGTTATTTAATTTTAGTATGATTAATTATATTAATTGGAAATATAAAAATATTTTTTAAGAATATTTTTTTACTAATATTACTGTACAAAAAAAATATCGGCCCCCCCAATACTAAATTCCTGGCTCCGTCCCTGATTATGATCATGACTATCAGTTTTTCCCATAATGTTATGAGATGATCTGTTTTATCCTAGATCAAAATCAAAATGCAATTTCCTTGTCAAAAAATTTAGTTCTTAGAGAAAGCATAAGGCCATTAATCCTTACTACTTTGTGAATCCTCTCTGTTACTTGCTTTATCTATCAACCAAATCGACGCAACTAGATTCTTGAAGCCGTACCCAAATACACACATTTTCGCCACAACAACAATAGTGACGCTACTTAGCCAGCATCGCCTACATCTACATTTCTCAGATTCTCATCTTTCTTTATCTATATATATGTATATATTTATGTATATGATAATTCTATAAATATCAAAGTTGACATTCCCCTCTTCATGGCTCGACAGTATCACAAGATCTAACGTACAAAGAAATATTCCCATTCATGAAATATTTAACCCGATTTACCGTACAATAATGTCCATTTTTTCACATTTTATGCGAATCTGCTTTCGGCAATTGTTGGTTATAGCTATAGTTAAAATTAACACGTAGTGAACCACAATTAAAGTTCTTTATCAACAAGGGGTATTTTTAGCATCTATCCAAATACCTAAAAGAACCTTCACCTTTTTAGCCTCCCTTTTTTGCTTTTTCATTAAACAATTTGGATAATCAATCCACCACCTTCACTTTCTTGTATAAATACTTGCTCATCAAGGCTCAACATCATCATAAGCCAAGTCTAGTACTTACATCTTCAGCATCATCAGCATTGCTAGTCAACTAAAAGTCCTCCTACATCACATATATCTAAAATTTCAGTTTGCAATATTTCTTACACCACTCAGTTTTGATCGAGAATTCTGGTGTCCAAGATCTTGATTGTGGCCGATTATTGCTTCTATTGGCTTAGAGGGAAAAACAAAGGCAATTTCTTCGTAGCGTACAACTTAATTGATTCATGGACCGCATAGCACAATTGGCTTCAGAAAAGGCAGTGGTGATATTTAGTAAAAGTTCATGTTGCATGTGCCATGCAATTAAGAGGCTGTTTTATGAGCAAGGTGTGAGCCCTATGATTCACGAGCTTGACGAAGACCCTTGTGGGAAAGAAATGGAGTGGCCACTAATGAGACTAGGCTGCAGCCCTGCAGTGCCGGCGGTGTTCATCGGAGGAAACTTCGTTGGCTCGGCGAGCACTGTCTTGACACTTCAGCTCAATGGTACATTGAAGAAGATGCTCAAAGATGCTGGAGCATTATGGCTCTAGTACATGTAAATTGTACTCTTACTTGATATCAATAAAATCCGCTAAAAAGTTATACTAAAATTTAACTTTGGGTAAATACCCATTTTGGTCCTCTATTTTTAACTTTATTGATACTTTGGTCCCTTATCTTCAAAAGTTGTATATTTCAGTCATTTATCTTTTATCTGAGTGACACCGTTAGTCATTTTCAATGATTTCGTTAAAAAGGGACTAACGGTGTCACTAAAACAAAAGATAAGAAATTGAAATGTCTCAATTTTTACACTTAAAATTATAAAAATTTTAGTATTACATGATTTTCACGTGATTATTCCGTTAATTTTTTGATAGAATCCCTAAAAAGAACTAACGGTGTCCCACTTTAAAAAATTAAGAAATTGAAACATACCACTTTTAAAGGGACCAAAATATCAATGAGGTTAAAGATAGAAGACCAAAATAGGTATTTACCCTTTAACTTTTTGTACTTCTTTTTCTTCATCTTCTTCTTTTTATCTTCTTGAGGCGGCTTTGTTTTCTTTTTGATATAAAGGAGGCCAAGCCGTGATATTGAACTACTATTCTATGAGTAGAGTATGTACTCTGCTTATCCTTTTCCAAGAGAAGTTGCATAATCATATAATGAGAATCGAAAGTTGGGTAAGCTCCTGATTGACAAGTCAATTAGCGCTTTGATTCGCTTTCCGATATACTTGGTAAAAAGTTGATGAGTAAAATGTTGTATGGAGTTGGTCCTAGGGTTTATCGAGTGATACTCAAAAAATGGCCTTCATTTGTGCCATCTTTTGTACAAAAAAGAAAAGTAGTAAACAAATAAAAGAACAATAACCACAAATAAAAAATGTTAGTAAGAATATAATGAAATACTTACATTAGTAATCATTTTATTTAGCCTTTTGTGATGTCGCGTATCAATAATACAATCATGCTGCTCTTAAGATAAATATTGATAATTTTCGGTATACATCATAGAGGATTTTCAATGCTTCTTGCGACCGCTAATTCCAAAATGCCACAATTAGTTTTGCATCACATTGAAGTAACAGGATGCCACGCCCCGGTTCAAAACTCTAGGATGGCAAGTGACACTAGTGTCATAAATTTATTCGGCCTCAAATTTACTGAATCAAAATATTTAACACAATTTATTACTTAACCCACATCACCAACTTATAAATCATGCACTCACTTACAAAATTTTCCAACAATATGGGATAGTACATAGGTTTTTGTTTCCACATTTCCATAAAAATAGACTGAACACCAGAGCGTAAGTACTTTGGGACAAATTTAAAATTTTATTTCAAATAATATGGTTATATTTTTAAGGATGGTTGTGGGTAATATTTAAATTTAAATTCGATGAATATTTGATCTGATTATTAACTCAAATTTGAATTGATTGAACATTCGTTTGCGTTTAGTTTCTGTAATGGATTGCTGACGAAATATCCAATAGGGTTTAATATAGAATTTGAAAAGTTTCGAAATTCCAAACTCGAGTGTTAATTTATTGTAAACATAAATATATACATATGTGTTTACATTTACAAAATTAATATTAAGTTTTTATAGCAATGGGCCACTTGAATTGGACATTTTTTTATGGAAAAATAATGAGATATGTGGTTTATTTTGGATGTAATTATCTTGTTATGTGTTGATTTTGGTTCTTTTTAATTTTGTAGACTTATTACCATTTCCTTTTCCAATGTGTATTTGTTAATTGCAATTCTTTTAACATTTTCTTTCTAGACCAATTTTTCTTTTTCCATCATCAACTTCAGGTTTGGACCCCCTGGCTTATTTTGGTGTATATAGTTCGACTTTGATAAGCAGATTAAACTCGTCAAATTATAGGTTCATGTTGGAGAGAAAAATATAGTAATCGGGTTCAAATTCAGATTATTTTCACTAGCATCTAAGCTTAACCTTATTTATTTGGTCATCACCTTTAGTGTCTATCAATTGGGATATGATTCATGAATTTTGTGATAATCATAGCCCCTTTTTTCTTATTTTCCGATTAACTTTGTTCCTTAACGATGCAATCTAACTGCTACAATGTGGAGATTTTTCACCCTTAAATTTGCGTGCAATATATCTTCTTCTTTTGGTCGACAGAAGGGGAGTTTACAAGCATACTATCATAATTAAGTAGATGTATTCGCGAGCTAGCAATGGCCCCCAAGAGTGGGATCTGTTAAGAAGTGATGAGTTGTAGTTGTATTTTTTTAAAAATGTATGCATTCATAAGGATTTTTGCAGTAAAGAATTAATTTAACTCTCGTTTAAAAAAAATTATCTTTATATGAGTACTAAATTGTGTGTTTTTAGTCTCGCTGGACAAAAATCCTCAATATGCCCCTATATACTATCTTAAGCAAAAAGAAAGAGATTCATTTGTGGCACAAGTTGGGGAAACAATGTCAACTTAATGTGCAAAGCATATATGATGAAGATGAATATGACAACAAATCTTGGCATCAAATCTAGTAAGTTGGTCATGTTCATGAATGTAGATATCTTTTACTCTTATTCTTAAAGAGGTATAAAAAAGAGAGCTGAAGAACATAGTAGTATTTTCTTTTTCACTTCTGCAGACGATCCCCTTGTAACCCAAAAGGAGAAATTGAGAGAGGCAACACCTCCATGCATATCCAAATGCTATAGCAAACGTTTGAAAGATAACATTGTTGCCTTATTTTCCCATTTCTTTTTCTTTTTGGGGTAGAGGGTTTGAGTTTGCCGAAGAATTACTCTGTACATATACAGCCATGTGATAACAAATACAATTCTCTGATATTGATAAATTATAAATTTCAATATTATCATATAAGATCTTAGGTCAAGTAGTAATTAACGATTAGTCGTGATTCTCTGATACTATGATAGGAAGGAAAATAATTTTCTGTATATTTTCCCAAACATGTTACAAGGCAGTCATATATATTACGTGAGTCTCACGATGTGAGAGTACTGTGTAATAGCAAGTCAAGCAAAATAGATTACAATGAGTAAATTCGAAAATACAACCACCAAAATTCAAAATAAGATGAACCCCAAGTATATGTTATATCACATTTATTAGACATGGGCATGTGATAACAGATGCAATTCTCTCATATTAACAAATTATTAGTTGCAAGCCATGTAAGATTTTAGAAATTTAACCTTAATATCAATTGGTTTAGGGTAGAAACCTATTTTTCTTCATAGCATGGTATATGGAAGTACCAGCATTTGCCTATTAACAGGAAGTCATTCGTTGTTCATTTGTTACAACACGTCATCATGTAATCGTGATAACAAATACCTAACTGGGATGTTAACTTGGCAATTGAACAAACAAGTTAATTAGAAAAATACATACAATCTTGTAGATTCATAGATTTTACTAGTCTCTATCTAAAATGTGAATGAGCATATATTAAACTTTGCATTTGCCAATTGGAGTTGCTGCCTCCTGGTGAAGGGGACTGGCAATATGATTCACACGGGATTTCACGTGTCCCATGCTCGAATCTTTAGTATTCTCTTAAATGTGTTTTATATGCAGATATCTCTAGAAAGTGAATATTGGAATAGTTGACATCACCCATGCATCAAGTGGATGCCTGCATACTAAATGTAGTACCCTTTCGGGGCTGAAAAGGGGGGGAAAGAAAAGGAAAATTCACCTCCTCTACCCTACCCTCTAATATGTACCAAGAAGGGAAAAAAGAATATGTTCCAAACTTTGCCCCCTCTTCCCCTCCCCCCTCCCCTCTTTCATGAGAAAGATTTTTATTAGATTTGGAATCTTTGGCATAGACATTAATTAATTATATCATTAGATTATTAGATCATATAATCGTGCCAGAACGAATAGAATATTATATTTTAATCATCTGATAACGTAACACTATGAGAAAGATTCAATGGTGATAAATTGATGATGAAGTGAAAGTATTTATTTTTTATTTGCACAATTGATGGTCCAGATCACTTCATTGTCATTGCATCATTATGATTATCACAATTGGTTACATTAATAATGTTATGAGAGAATCATTTTCCCAACGATTCCATTAGTTAGATCTAAATCCAAATGCAATTTCCTTGGGAAAAAAATTAGTTCTTAGATAAACCACAATGCCGTTGATCTTACTGCTTTGTGAATCTTTGCAATTGTTGCTCCCCACGTATAGACCTCAAAATCAGGAATCAAGATCTTGAACTCAAGAATCTTCAACCAAATGAGATGATCACTAGCAACCTTCAATTTAAAAGGTAGAAGAGAGCAAACTGAATCTAGGACATTGTGTAGTGTCAGCCAAATACACTATAATGCTCAAGTCGGTATCGAAAGAATGAAGTGGATAAGTATTGTATGAGGTAAGGTAGGATATAAAGGAAAGGAGAGGAAGTAAGGTAATTGAAGTATTGGTAGGGAGGACAAGACCGGAGTCGGGAGTTCTTAGTGAGTAGAGAATTCTACAGAGTTTCGATATGAAAGAAAATGAATCCCTTTTGAAAAGCATAGAGTGTAAACACATAGTTCTACATGAATTGGGTTGAGCTCATCTTTTTTTTTTTTTTGCTAACAAGGGGAAACATCCCACACTACCAGCCCACAAAACATAGACTGGATTAATCACCACCCACTGACATCAGATGGGAACACGCCAGCGTCCTCCCGCCTGACCTAACGGTTGTGTGTAGAGCAAAACTCCCGGGGTGTGATGGCCCGACCCAAAGCCCACGCACCAGGTTTAGTCAAGGCAGAGGCTCAACTGGCAGCTGCGGGGATTCGAACCCGGATTGTCCGGTTGGACAAAATCACCACAAACCAATTGAGCTGACCCTTGGGGTCGGTTGAGCTCATCTTAGTTACCGAAATAACTAATAAGTTTGAACCGAAACTAATGATCAGATTATCTTAGTTAACCTAAGTAACTAAGTTTGAACCAAAACCAAATTTTGATCACTACACCACGTAATTATCTATAACTTGCTTTTTGCTTTCAGCAAATGGACACAACTAGATTATAGATGCCTTACCCAAATGCACCATTTTCGCCGCAATGCACAAACGCAATAGTGACGCTACTTATCCACCATCTCTACATCTACATTTCTGAGATTCTCATCTTTCATTATCACATTTCTATACACATCAAGTTACCGTACAATGTCAATTTCTTTCACATTTAATTCTGTGAATCTGCTTTCGGCAATTGTTGGTTATCACTATAGTTTCAAAAAATTCCATGCAAAAGTAAATATTAAACACGTAGTGAACCACACAGTTCCTTATCGACAAGGGGTACATTTTTTTAGCATCTATCCAAATATCTAAAAGAACCTTCACCTTTTTATTCTCCTTTTTTTTTTGCATTAAACAATTTGGATAATCAATCCACCACCTTCTCTTTCTTGTATAAATACTTGCTCATGAGCTCTCCATATCATCACAATCCAAGTCTACTACTTACATCTTCAACATCATTAACATTGCTACATTTCCTACACCACTAGGTTTACAACGAGCATTCTAGTGTCCGAGATCTTGATTGTAGATTTTTTTGCTTCTATTAGCTTAGAGGGAAAAACAAAGGCAATTTCTTCATATCATACGACTTGATTGATGGATCGCGTAGCAAAATTGGCTTCACAAAAGGCAGTGGTGATATTTAGTAAAAGTTCATGTTGCATGTGCCATGCTATCAAGAGGCTGTTTTATGAGCAAGGTGTGAGCCCTATGATTCATGAGCTCGATGAAGACCCTTATGGGAAAGAAATGGAGTGGGGGCTGATGAGACTAGGCTGCAGCCCCGCCGTGCCGGCGGTGTTCATCGGAGGAAAATTCGTTGGCTCGTTAAACACTGTCATGACACTTCAACTCGATGGTACATTGAAGAAGATGCTCAAAGATGCTGGTGCATTATGGCTCTAGCTAGTATATGTGGTCATATGCATTTTGCTATCAATAAAATCAACTCAATTGTGTATACTATAATCTAAGTTTTTGTACTTCTTTTGCTTCATCTTCTTCTTCTTCTTCTTCTTTTTTCCTTCTTGTGGCGGCTTTGATGAGTAATATTGTATGGAGTTGGTCAATAGGGATTACGGTTATATATAATTTATAATAACTTGGGTTTGTTATTACTGTTAACACGAGTTTAAGCTTTTTAAGCCAATTGATTAGGCTCAATAAAGTTTGGGTTGTTTCAAATAATCAAAAGATGGCCTTAATTTGTGCTATCTTTTGTACCAAAAGTAATAATCGAAAAACAACACAATAAAAGAATGATAACCAAAAATTGTAAATGTAGATACTCGAAATCTAATGAATTGCTTTAGCCTTTTGTTATGTCACGTCACGTATTAGTAATATAATCATGCTGCTCTTAAGGTTAAGATTCATTTACCTTAAATCATAAAATTGTTAAACACTACATCCAATATTAATTATGTAAAAAAAAAAATATTTGTTCAATTTTTAACGATTTTAGTTTTTTACTATTGTTACCACGTGCTTAAACTTTTTGGGTCAAGCTCAATATGTTGGCAAGTTAGTAGTTGAACCTTCGCAAAAGATTCTCAATACTGCATGATAAGATCCTGAATTGTAAAATGCTACAATTAGTTTTTGCATCACATTGAAGTGACAGATTTTGCTTTCAACATTATCACAATTAAAATGGGCTGAGTTTGTAAGTGGGATGAATGAATCTCCAGATTCTGAGCACCATAACGTGCTGTGGTACAAACACAAAAATTCTGCAACATTTACGTGGTGTAACTTAAAAGGGATTCAGCATGATGAATCTGTTGCAATGTCATATCAGACAATGCATGAATATATTCTGATGTCTTGAACCAAAGTTACTTTGAACTATATTCTTGTTGAGGTTGTCCATTCAAGTTTGTGACCCTTCAGTGATCTTGGGGGCTCATCTGATTGAATTCCAGTTATTTTGAGAGCATGCTCCAGTTTATGTTCTTGAAGGCTGTAGTCAAGAACCTTAGTGTTAATTAAGTTAACACGATTTAAAATTTTAAACGGTTAGAAAGGGATTTGTTATATTTATTTATTATTGTGTACATTTAACATTCCCTCACACATGTAAGTTAGATAATTTTTTAAGTTTAAGCTGTTAACAGGGTTTATTATATTTATTTATTATGTATGTTTAACACTCTCTCTCACGTGTAAGTCAGATAATTTTTCAAGTTAAACAGTTAAAATGAGTTTATCGTATTTATTTATTGTATTTGACACATCTGACATGCAAACTAGAAAGTTATTTATTGAGTCTTACATGTGAACGTTGTTTTTCAAATGGTGGCAATGAGCTTTGAACTAGGACCATTTAGTATCTAAACTTTGATATCATGTTAAGTTACTACCTTATCTAAAAATTTTAAAAGTTTGTTGTATTTATTTATTTTATTTAACACTTAGAAAGTTAAATGTTGAAAATATAATTATCTCGTATTAACAAACTAATTTATATTAAAATGACAACTCCACTTAATACCAATTAATTTTTAGAATTATTAACATGACGTTAGAGTCGAGCCTTGGTCTAATCTTATAATGTTGGAAAAGTGTATTATTAACATTAAATATGCTCAATAAGGCGAAATAGTGCCAAAAATCTTGATTAACATTCTTGGCCAGGGGCATATTAAACAAGTATAGATAGTTTTTACTTGCACAAAATAAGTTGAGAAAGCATGTAATTAGTGGGTTCAATATCCACGAACTTGGAGGTCTCCAACGAATCAAATTACTGTTTCAAGCATGAGAACAGTTTTTTTTTTTTTCTTTTTAAAATGGTTGGGTCGAGAATTGAACTTAAAATTTTTTGATAATTTGAAATCTAATGCCATATTGAATTAATTACTACTTTATTTCAAAATTTAAATCGTTATTTTTTATTCTTTGCAACAAGATTCCTTACTTTTTCACATTATGCGAAAATGTACTATGGAAATATTAATCAAATAATAATATGGCAGACCGGCAGAAGGTACCTACCCTATAGCAATTAGCCTAACTTTTATAAATGGAAATGTTTAGGGGATATATAAAGATGGTAACATTTCCAAGAATCTAACCACAATTGTTAGAATATTCTACTTGTGTAGAATTACTTATCTAATTGCAAAAGATACTTTAAATATATGTAAATTGATAGTAGTATGAAATATTTTAACCTAGTTTAGGCCCTCCAAAAAGTTTACTAATTGAAAGCATGCTCTACATTGTAATGTACCATTTCAGATTGATTCTATAAAGGGACATATATATATATATTCATCAGTTTATAATGAATTGAATATCTTTATTATTATCAACACAGATTTAAGCATTACGAGTATTTTTTCTTTTTTTTCTTTTTTGTTAGAATTATGAGTTAATTAATTAAGTTCAATATGTTAATAAATTAATAGTCAAATCTGAACATATTATTGCATACGTTTATAGTTGTGCCAATAGTAGAACACTCTGATTGTGTTTGGTATATATGCATGAATAAAATAGGAAAGAAATTGTCATTTCTGTCTCCATTTCCATTCCACTATCTGGTGTTGCCAAAACTAGAGGAATGGTCATTTTTAATTAAGTCACTCTATTAAATATTCTATCTTTTATTCATGTCACAAACCTAAGAAGTGGTCAATTTGATGCAGAACATAACGAACTTCAATTTTTATCAATTCTTTTCCTCAAATAAAATACAACAATTTCATTTTATTTCCATTCCCTGCTCATTCTTGTTGAATCAATTCTATCGTACCAAATGCAACCTCGTTAAATTGTTGAAATTATTCATCCATTTATGTATCATTTAAACATAAACTCAGCAAATGAATTTAAATAGGCCTGTTGGATTTGGATTCTGAGTCGCCTTAGATGGGCAGACCCGACCCATTAGACCCAAGTGTGGGAAGTTGGGTAACTTCCCATCACTGGGTATATAAGCCCAATATACTAATAGAACGACGTACGTTCTATTAGTATCAGATACAAGAAACAGAGAGAACTCTCTTAAGCATATACATCAAAAAGGTTATAGGCTGTGAATTAACAGAGCACAAAACTGTATTGTGCACTTAGATTTACGACACACGCAGTGGAACTAGCACATCCATCGATCAAATCTATTACAGTACATAAAAGGTTAGTTTTCTTTTATGACATTAAACAGTGCATGAAGATACTGAATTTAGTTTTAAAATTCTTCAAGGCCATAACAGAATTAAGTATATTTAAATCTTAAGTTTTTTTCTTCGATGTACTTTGAGCTGCTATATGTATTTTTGGATCCTGTAATTTCTGCCGATCATTTATTCAATAAAACGATGATTTTATTTTTTATTAGATTATTATGGGAATATGTAATGTTTTCCATGCATCTTACTTTATAAGATCAGCCACTTAAAAGATTCAACTTAATTTGATAATTCTACATACTTAAATTGTCTGGAAATGTATTTTTTATGCTAAAATTTTGTATGCCATATATAACTAAAACTATAGAATGATCATTTTGAAGGATCCAGCTTCTTCAATCTTTTCTATAATGGCCCAGATTAGTGGGTAATATCAACTGTTCTTTCCCAGCATTTGTTAAGGCACACTGTTGAAAAACAAAATATGTTCTTCCGCCTTATGCAGTGATTGAACTAACTTAAAGAATTGTGAGAATTGTATCTTCACATAATATTTTAAAATACTTTGATATATAAATATTCCATTAAATTTAATAATTAAAATCATTTGGTCCACTATTGCAAAACATGCATCCTAGATCTATCCCTGATCATAAGTTGTAGGCTCAACTATGAACTGACCAATTGCATGCATTTTAGAGACTGTTTAATTAAATATTGCCATTGCTATGCAAAACTTTAATTAAGCCAAGAATATCATTTCGTTGTCCAAAACTTCCATTCGGGAATAGATGTTACTATATTACTTAGCAAGGATTTTAGCAAAGTCAAGAATAAATAATAGAGTATCGTACATGTACTTTAACAGGATTCATGAAACCCTTTATATGTAACCCCAGCAAAGTTTTGCTAAATGTCGTTGCATTATGATTACACAACATCTCCTTGTTGAAAATGAACTATTAAAAGTTGTTCCAATTTTTAATTTAGTATAAAATATAACTTCTTTAAATTAATAATGTTAGAACCACTAAATTCTATTAATTTAGTAAGATATTAATTTATCGATAAATTAATAATTATTAATTTATCGATATATTTTTAAATCTTTTGGCCTAAAAGTAAATATATTATATTTATGGTATTTTTTTTAAGAAATGACTCATATTTTTTCAGGTCAATTTGAAAAGACAAGTAGAAAAGTCTAATAAGAATCTAATTTAGTATGATTAGAACAAGTTTCTTTAATCTCGTATCAGGATTAGGACTAGAACAAATTTCTCTAATCTCACGTTCAATTTATTATGTAATTTTTAACTAATTATTTGTTGGTATCAGAAGGGATGATTGTGTGTGAAGTGTGATTGAAACAAATAACAATGCAAGAAATATGACACACAGATTTACGTGGTTCGGCCTAAAGCCTACATCCACGGGCATCACGAGAATAACTTTTACTATATAATGAAAGAATACAAAAGATCACTCTTACAACAATGCTTCACGTATCACTCGTGTATGCACTCAATATTTACTACTCTTGATACAAGGCCAATGAGCTTATTATATAGATGTAACAAGTTCCACATACCACATCTAGGACCGTCTAAATGTTGGGCTTACAAGCCCATTGGGCATGATCCACAAATACGGGTCACCATTTCAACAAATCTTCACCTTGGACCGTATTTGAACCAATCATCATATATCTTCTTCGCTGCTTGAATGCCCCTACCGGGGCTCACTACAAATACCAACCAAGTCCAAGCAATGCCTGAACTTGCTAACAGGAATCACCTTGGTCATCATATCTACTGGATTCTCATGTGTATAAATTTTTTGTACCGATACGATACCCTATGATACAACATTCCTGATAAAATGATATCTGACATCAATGTGTTTCGTCCTCTTATGATACATCTGGTTTTTAGTCATATGGATTGCACTCTGACTGTCGCAAAGGACAACATTCCGACCTTGTTACAGTCCAAGATCACGAACTAGACCATGCAACCACATAGCCTCTTTCACCGCTTCTGCAACTGTCATTTACTCTGCCTCAGTAGTAGACAATGCAATTGCAGTTTGCAATGTCGTTTTCCAACTAATAGTACATCCAGAGAGAGTAAACAAGTAACCCCGTCAAAGATCTCCTTTTATCAAGATCACCCGCAAGTCTGAATCAAAATAACCCATAAGACTAGCATGATCTTTAGTCATCCTGCTGAACATCAGACCAACATCTGTAGTGCCTCGGAAATATCTGAGTATCCATTTCACTGCATTCCAATGTTCCTTTCTAAGCGATACCATATACCTGTTAACAACACTTACTACATGTGAAATGTCAGGTTGAGTGCATACCATGGCATACATTAGACTTCCAACAACACTTGAATATGGAATACGAGACATATGCTCCACCTCCTCCTCGATCTTAGGTAATAAATCGGCAGACAATTTGAAATGAGCTGTAAGTAGAGTGCTCACAGGTTTAGCTTCATGCATACCAAAACGCTCAAGCACTTTCTCAACATATCTCTACTGAGACAAGAACAATTTTTCAGCATTTCTGTCCCTGTGAATCTCCATACCAAGAATCTTCTTAGCTGCTCCAAGATTCTTCATTTCAAACTCATCACCAAGATGTTTATTCAATTTATCAATATCATACATGCTTTTAGCAGCAATAAGCATGTCATCAACATATAACAACAAATACACAAACGAACCATCTGGAAGCTTTCTGAAATACACATAGTTATCATAAGCGCTTCTAGTGTATCTCGTACCTGTCATAAAGGTGTTAAACCTTTTATACCACTACCGAGGTGATTGTTTCAACCCGTACAACGATTTCTTCAATTTGCAAACATAGTTCTCCTTTTTTGAAACAATGTACCCCTCTAGCTGACTCATGTAAATGTGTTCTTCAAGATCACCATGTAAAAATACTGTATTCACATCAAGCTGCTCAAGCTCCAAGTCATGAAGATCAACCAAGGCAAGCAATACTCTGATGGAACTATGTTTCACAACTGGAGAGAACACTTCATTGAAGTCAACACATTCCCTTCGAGTATAGCCTTTTGCCATTAAATGAGCCTTGTATCGTGGTCTTTCAACCCCTGGAGTACCTTCCTTCTTATTGAAAACCCATTTGCATCCAATAACACGTTGTCCCTCCGATAATTTAACAAGCTCCCAAGTTTGATTCTTTTGAAAAGACTCAATCTCTTCACTCATGGCACCTATCCACTGAGCTGCATCTGTACTAGATATGGCCTCTCTGTAGGAACTTGACTCATGCGCCTCTATTGTCTCTACAACTAACAATGCATAAGCAACTATATCAGCATATCTATACCTCTGAGGTTCTCTGATCTATCTCATCTGTCTCCCAGTGGCAATATTGTATTGTCGTTCCTCAGGGACATCCTCCTCATGTACCTCACTCTATTGAGTCGACTGAACTGAATTACTACTACTGCATGGAATACTTGGAGCATTAACCTATAGCTCCACCTGCTCTCTATTACCGTGGTCGGAATTAGTTATTATCTTCTCATTTTCTCGGTCTAGTGAAGCAGACTCATGAAATGTAATATCTCTACTGACGAGAAAACCTAGAGTCCTCTTATCTGTGCACCACAACCTGTAGCCTTTCACTCCAGATACATAGCCAATGAATATGCATTTTTTTGCCCTCATCTCAAGCTTGTTATCCTTCATGTGAGCATATGCAGGGCAACCAAACACCCTCAACTGAGAGAAATCAGCAGGTTTACCAGACCATAACTCAATAGGAGTCTTCAATCCAATAGCTATGGATGGAGACCGATTCACCAAGTCGCATGTTGTACTAACTGCTTCAGCCCAAAAGTCTTGACTCAACCCAGCATGAGAGAGCAAGCATCAAGCTTTCTCCAAAAGGGTCATGTTCATACGTTCTACGACTCTACTCTATTGTGGTGTTGTTGTGCATGTACGAAGTCTCATGATGCCTTCTTTATTAAAGAATCCATCAAAATCTTTATTGCAATTTTCCAACATATTCTTAGTCCTAAGACGCTTGATTTGTTTACTAGTTTGCTTTTCGATCAACATTTTCCACTTGACAAATGTTGGAAATGCTCATTTGTTTTAAGAAAATACACCCAAATCATCCTTAAAAATGCATCAATGAATGTGATGAAGTACTTAACACCACCTTTGGAAGGAACTTTGTTAGGACCCCAAAGATCAGAATGGATGTAATCAACTGTACCTTTGGTTGTCTGTTTTGCCTTGCTAAACTGCACTGTGGTCTGCTTTTCGAAGATACAATGCTCACAGAATTCGAGTTTTCCCGTCTTCTGTGTACAAAGCAAATCCCTCTTACTCAGCTCTGTCAGTCCCCTCTCGCTCATATGGCCCAATCTCATATGCCACAACCTTGTAGTCTGATCATCACTTTTGTCGGATGCAACCACTGCAACACCTGTGACTGTACTTCCTTGAAGAACATATAGTTCACCTATCAAGTTCCCTTTCAAGAGCATAACGGAACCCTTCGTCACTTTAAGAACTCCATTCTCACTATAAAATTTGAACCCGTGAGAATCCAAACGGCCAAAAGAAATCAGGATCTTCTTCAGCTCCGGGACATGCCAACACTTCAAAGATCTAACAATGCCATCAAACATCTTGATATTCACAATACAGGTTCTAACCACCTCTAATGTGAGGTCATTGCCTAGAAAGACCTTCCCACTCTTTTCAGAATAAGTAGAAAACCAATCCCTCCTAGGACACATATGAAAGTGGCACTTGTGTCAAGAATCCACTGGTTTTGCCATTGTCCTATACTGACAGACAAAACATCACCTGCACTACTAGAAATCTCTCTCTCAGAATTAACAGTGTCTACCATATTTGCTGAACTCTCAATATTTTTACCCTTTCTCTTTGCACAATTTTTCTTAATATGACCCAGTTCTCCACACTCAAAACAATATATTTTTCTCCCTCTTGATTTTGATCTTGACTTTCATTTTTTCTTACCCAAAGACCCCTTTCTATTTTGTGTTCTCCTCTACTTACCAAGTCCTCCCCATAGACTTCCTCTCTATTGCCCGAGAAATGTTTCTAAAGGTCCTTAGATTTAAGTGAAGCATTCACATTATCCAAACTAATTTTATCTATACCATATAACCGAGTATCTACGAAATTTGAATACAAGGGCGGTAAAGAGCATACCAAAATAAGAGCTTGATATTCATCTTCTATTTTAACATTAATGTCCTTCAATGCCATAATAATTGAATTGAATTCATCAAGGTGTTCTTTGATTGGCGTACCTTCTTTTATTTTGAGATTGTACAATCTCTTCTTCAGGTAGAGGCGATTTGTAAGAGATTTTGATGTATATAGTTTTTTTAGAGCCTCCTAAGCCTCGACTGTCGTAGCCTTCTCAACAATTTGCTACAATACATCATTTGACACATACATGTGTATTGTACTAATGGCTTTATCTTTCAACTCTTCCTTCTCCTCTGATTTCAGCTCCTCCGGGACCTTTTCCTCAATGACTTTTCAAAGTCCTTACATCACCATGAAAGCCTTGAATCTTATCTTCCATAAGCTGAAATTGGTTTTCCCGTCAAACTTCTCAATTTTAAACTTTCCTGATGTTGATGCCATCTTTGTTTACTCCAAAACTCACATTTCGGGCTAGAATTTGACAAAACAGACTGTGAATTCGTACTCAGTACGTCCAAAAACCTTGGGAATACCCTAGTCAACTTTTGCTCAACCCTGGTCAAAGTCAACGCCCAGTCAATAGTGAATAGTGAATAGTATAGATGAATAGTAAACTCTTAACAGTACCAGTGAATAGTGAACAATAAAGTCAATGGTCAACCCCAGCTCACAATAGCTCCACAAAACACCTGATTTGCGCCCTTTGAAGCTATCCAATCAACACTCAAACTTACCAAACTACCATGCACTACACCACACCAAATAAAAACATAATTGATGGACCAATCAGAAATGAAGGTGCACCAAAATTCCGTACACCGTATCACAACAAATCACAGCCACAGATCTGGATCTTCCTTCTTGACCCGAATCTTAACCCGCATCTTGAGATCCGACCGTCCAATTTTTGCCCATAATATATCGTTGGAATCCTCGTCGATAGAACATCTTGATGGTTGTAGATTTTCGATCAGATCTTCATCACTACCCAGATTTTTTGGACAGTAGCAAACATCTACCTTCTTCCTCTCTAACGTGATTCTGACGAGTTTCGGACTGCTCTTGTCAAGCTAGTTGCAATGGTAAGCTCAAATCGTGAATTTGAAACCTCAATCACTATGCACAAGCTCTTCAAGAAATCTGTCAACTTTGAGATCAATTTTCGGTGAACTCCGACATCCAACGGCGACGCCACAGATATGGTTGTGCTCCCCTAGTCGAGAGGATTCCGACGCTATACTTGGAGCAATCTAATGATGCCGTTCTCAGAGATTCAATTTTTAAGTACTATAGTAATCCGAAAATTTTTCAAATTTGGTTCAATGCACAACGAAAGCAAAATCTCGCTCCTCACTGGCTCTGACACCAGTTTGTTGGTCCCAGAGGGGTGATTGTGTTTGAAGTGTGATTCGGAACAAAGAACAATGTGAGAAATATTACACACAAATTTACGTGATTCAGCCTAAAGCCTACGTCCACAGGTAGCAAGAGAATAACTTTCACTATATGATGAAAGAATACAAGATATCACTCTTACAACAATGCCTCATCTATCACTCGTATATGCACTCAATATTTGCTACTCTTGATACAAGGCCAATGAGTTCATTATCTAGATGTAACAAGCACCACCTACCACATCTGGGACCTTCTAAATGTTGGACTTACAAGCTCATTGGACATGATCTACAAATATGGGTCACCGTTTCAACATTATTAATTTATAAAATATTTGGGTGGATAAAATACAAAAAATTATATATATATATATATTATAATTTTATCAAAATTTTTAATTTTTTACACTGGTCTCAAATTGGGATTGGATATTTTTATTATTTAAAAAAAATATTAATTTATTAAATATTAATTTAAAGAGATTTTCATGTACCTTGCTTTACGAAAAATTAGAACATAACTGGCAATTATTAGGGTACACTGGGCGGTTGCTATCCGCGATTATAGAAATGCGAACTATTAATTGTGTCAACGCTTTAGAAACCGTTGGTAACAGTCGTCTATATATATTGCTTGACAATTAATTTACATTTTTGCCCCGCAGTTTGTCCTCAGTCCCAGATATAATTGTACATTAACAAGGGTTGTATACCATCCCATCAAAGGCTGACCTATAGCATCACCATCAAGAGCCTGTTATAGACAGCCTATGATTCATATTCCATCAAGGGTTATGCTTTCCAAGAGTTGATTATGTGGCATGGGTGTCCAAATGTTCTACCAGATATGGCAAAGGGAGAAAGACACCTAACAACTAGAAGTTCCAACTCTATCATGCTACCAAATATAGTAATAGCTAGAAAAATTGTTGACAATGAAAAATAATTAACCTAATGATAAGAAAGAAGTATCTCAACTTATTTCTATATTATCTAAATTAATCTTCACGTTAAATACAATGTATTGCATGTACACAATTTGAATTTAAGATTTATTGAAATTCTCAACAAAAACGTTTAACATTTTTTTGAAAGGATAACGTCTAACCGTTACAAATACTTTGCGTTTGGCTTAAGATCATCCGCCCATCACACTATTTGCACTTAACTCGTATTCTATTATTTTAGCTGATATAATATCACACAATTATTATGAGAAAAAACATTATAATCAAAGTCGTTACTTCATTACTCATCATCATTACCTTGTGTCGAAAAATATAGGGAATGTTTCTAAGAGACTACTAATGTAATAAATCATGACTAGAGAGTCATTTGTAGTACATATGCCTCAATCATGATATGATGGAACATGCTATTTTTATTCTAACAATTTGTTGTATTGAAAGGAACAGTTTAAGGCCTCTTTTACAGCTTAACAATCTTCATAGGTTTACTCTAGCCTTTTGGTGCCTCATGAATCATGTGATGATTCCTTGTAGTTTATGCTTAAAGTGGTTGTTGGTAATCTGACTTGAACATTTTTTAATATGGTCTCAAATCTATGTAAATTGCTTTATAAACGAGACAGATTCAGAATTTTAGTTCAATAAAAATAAAAATACAAAATTAAATACTCATATATTAATAAATTTTTTCAGCGTAAGCTAATTAATTTTTTGAACTAAAATTACTTTAAAAATACACATACTATTTTTTTTTTTTAAATTAGGGTGAATCGATATTGTAACCCCCACGAACTTCTTAATACATCCACCCTTGTTTATAAGCAAATCACTTATGGCAATACATCAGGATTAGGTTGAAAATTGTTGCCGTTCTTTTTATAACCAAACCATCTAGAAGACATTATGGATAAATCAAATAGTACATTCGTTTGATTTTGCACGAAGCTTCCATTATACTATGTATGCTGATTCAAAGTACAATTTTCTTAGCCATCAGAAGTAAAAGATTGCGTTTCGTTGAATGGTACACAAGTCATGATGGATAGTAAATTTTGTTAGGGTAAAAACTCTTTAGCCCCAACTCTTTTGCAAAATTTGCAAAGTCATCCGGACTTTCAGCTTGTTCATATTTTTCATGAAATTGGCTAACATATAAGTACTACATATCTGTTAAGAAGTCAATACAATTGAATGTGTCCCGTCACAGATTGGACTATTACTAGAAAAAGATAAATGAGATGAAACATCTTCAAAGATGTTATTGAGTTAATGCTCGACTTCGGCCTCTTTGTAATTATTAAAAATAGAAAAAGTACTCTTTTGCCCCTTGTATTCAAGTTATATGCCTGATCACTCTTTATGTTTTGATGAAATGTGCTATTAACCCCCTCTAAAAATCAAGTACTTTAACCTCTATTGTACCATTACTACTTAAGTGATTGTGCTCTAGTACATTGCTTTAATCATGATATGATAGAATCGTACGTGGATGGTGATAAGTAGCATGAGGTTTCATCTTAAAATCAATTGTGTTAGATGAAATACTAGTTCAAGATTTTATATATTAATTTTAAAATTCTAATTTATCTATAGAGATAGTTGAATTCTCCAACAAGTGAGTAAACTCCATTAATATCCTATAGTAATTAGTAAAAGGGATATATATCTATAATATAATATTTTATTAGTGGGGGTTTTAAATGTTTTTAGTGATCACCAAAATATATAGTGTATTACAAGAGTAAGGATCTAACAAGAGTAATAATCTTCTTATAATATTATAATATTAAAATAGTATTGAATATTTATGAATTTCATAACTGCATCACAATTTATAACGATTAAATTTAATTATAAAATTATATGACATTATGAGTAAATTTATTCTACTCGGTTACAAATGTTGTTTTCCGAACTTAGTATCTTACTTGTTCCTCAAAACGAATTAGGTGAATTTTGTCAGGCGGCTGAATGTGGAATTTGTCAGACTGATCAACCTCTGAACAATTAGGTATATGCCCACACACTTCATGTACTCATTGAGGGACTTGATTTTCCACATTCATGCTGACAAACTCCATTTGTTTTCTCTTGTTCATATACAAATTTCATATTGATAGTTTGAACCTTTTTCACGAACGTTAAGAGTTTTCAAACCTAACTAGGTGACTAGTTATATGTTTCGGGTAACACAAGTTATCAGCTTGGAAGAAACACTTGATGACTTGATTACATAAGAACAAGAGGAAGGGGTAAATTGTCTCGAGAGTAGGAACAAACTAACGTATTGGTTCACGTATCAAAAAATTTGAGTTCAAGTTTTTTCTTAACTTAATTAGTATATATATTGAAACATATTATTATACCATAAGATTTATTATATTAGAGTATATCTAATATGATACTGCGTAGGTTAAATTCCTTGTTATCAAAAACTCAACAAAGGCTGGGTTAAACCTTCAGGCACTTTACATATCTCTTTACTTGTGTATACATTTCGACTTTTCTTACAAAAACTATGAACTTAGAAGGTTCTGTAGACCCATTTCAATCTCATTTTCCACATGTACGTATTCCACACTTGACCCACAGTCAAGTATTTTTACGTTTCACTCTTTTCTTGTAATGAGCAAAAATATTTAAATAATTGAAAGTTCACTCCCGTTAATATTTCGAAGGAGAATAACATTGAGCTGATTGGACTAACATACTTTGAACCGTATGATATATATCAATACTCTTTTTCTTTAAGTTTAGACTTGAGAGTGAGAATGGAAGCATGCAGAAATATGATTTTAAAAAATTCTACTTTATAAGTGGTTGATTTTCAATTTTAGTCCGTATATTTCAAATAATTGCATTATTACTTTTGAACACTCCTGAATATATTAGTACTCCAAAATCAAATGACGCCATTTGGGTTGTTAGGAAGTTTTACAAGAGAATTGAAAGTATAATATATTTTCTCCTCACAAAATAGTTCAAATTTCTCATAGCAAACTACACTGTTATTCTAGCTAGGAAGATTAATTATAAGATTGCACGTATTCCCACGACTTCCACTCTAATACAAATACTCTTTCTCCCTTTGTTAGCACATTCTACCGGGACTAGATTCCTTCGTAACATTATAAAATTATTAAGAAAATAGATGGAAGTAAAGTTATGATATAATTACTTGATCTTCATACCCAATAATCTAATTATTTTTATTATAACTACATTATCACTTAACCACAACCGATCACCCCATGCCAAAAATTTTGCATGTATCAATGTCTGACCTAGCTCGTTTTCTTCGGAATTCTTTTTTTCTGATGACTCAAAACTATTACCTAGCTCATACTATATGAAAAGTCATAAATCATCCGAGACCACTGAAAATTTCTCATTTTGTAGAATGCTATGCAGGAAAGATGACTTATTATCCTAGCGTGACTAGGCACGTAATAACTATTAAATTACTAACTCGTTAAAATTTAAGCGATTAAAGAGGAATTCATTATATCAACATGTTCTCTCACATATCTACAAGCATAATTCTCTTGGAACCTTGTATGTGGACGTCTAACAATTTTTTTGTTTTTAAATTAATGGCCACGAGACTTAAATTCAAGATTTTTAATAATTTAAATCTTGATATTAAATTACTATCTCATGTAAAAATTTAAATTATTAAACAAAATTATTATATTTATTTATTATTTTCGATAATAACGGATTGACAGAAAGGAACAAGGATGATAGCAACGGATCATTAGCGGATCCATTACGTGAAGTTCTTGGGGGTGAGAGTAGAAGCTTAGGTTGAAATCCCTCTTTGGCTATTAACCTTTTTTAATTCGATTATTGAATATTTTGATTTTTATTAAAAAAAAAATCAGTTTATTTAGATTAACGGTTCAAAATTAAGGAGATAGTCAAAAATAACCTAAGTAAATATGTTAATCAACTAACTCGGAAACCAACCCTGCTTATTCACCTAGGAGGTGAAATAGAACTGAGTTTAAAATCTCCTTTTCTCTAATAACCTTTTTTAATTTGGTTTTTAAATCATTTCGATTTTTACTAAAAGGTTGTATTACATGGACGGCTCAAAATTAAAGAGATGATCGAACATTTGAAAACAACCCAAATAACTATGTCAGTTTACTTGATTGAAAACCAACCCTTTTTATTATATAGGAAAAAGATAATATCATTCAATTGATAAAATTCACCTTGGACATTGATTTTAACTCGAGCGAACATACCAATCAACTTCATTGAAGACCAACCAATTTATTCAATAGAAGGAAAAAGATAATACCATCAAATTGTTAAATTCATCTCGAACATCAATTTTAACCCAAGTGAATATATCAATCAATCTCAGTCAAAAAAGAAAAAGTATATCAATTAACTTGATCGGAGACCAACCTTGTTTGTTTAGTAGAAGAAAAAAGATAATATCATCAAATTGTTAAAATTCACCTTGTACATATTAATTATAATTTTCTACCTTTGGCACTATGATGAAATAGCGGCACACTCTAAACGTTAGATCAGGAACAATAACATCACAACATTTTAAACATAATGTGAATAACATTTTAAGCCATTCCATCATCCCCATCATATAACAGTCTGAAAGCAAGACATAAAAAATGTCAAAAATACCATAAAGTAAAAAACCATCACAAAGCCACACATATTCCTAAAAATATTACATTCTTTCACCATGTGTTGAAAATATTCAATATAATGTGAATAACATTTTTTTTTATGTAAACCCCATTTTCCGATGTGAATTTACAACTATAATTTTTACGAATTTTAAGGGCTTAAAGAAAAGTACCTATTGTAATACTAAATGTAAATTAGTGCTATTCTCCTAGATACTAGGAAGATCATGTCAACTTTATTTCACATAATCACATCTTAAACACCCTTAGATATCCCTAAAACTATCATTTATTTCACTTTAACCCTTAAAATTTCTTTTATAACTTTACTTATGTCTTTATGTTAAACGTTGGAAATCAATTTCACTGTATCATTTCTTTAAATTCAAAAAAAGATGATATTAATATTATTATTTTTTAACCTTCAGAATAATTTAAATAATTTAAAATAAAAATAAGATCTTTTTATGTTTTGTTTCTTTCTGAATTAACTCTAGCAACTTTGAGAATAATGGAAAGTGACTAGTAAACCGCATAAACAACTTAGATAATTCTATCTCCTTTTCCCAGCCATTTTGGGTTCAATTTGAAAAAGAAAAATATTGAATGTATGAGATTATGAGGTTTAAACACCCTTCCTATTATTTTTCAATTTGTCACTTTTGCCTTCTTTCATGAAAATTCTATATCCTTTCCCAGCGAATTGGGTTCAATTTGAAAAAGAAAAATATTGAATGTATAAGATTATGAGGTTTTTAAAATACAAATTTTACGAACGTCTAAGTTCTTTGTCTAACTATATGCATATTTTGATAGTTCACTTTTTTTTGGCCAAATATATTTTGATGGTTCATAACGTGATAAGTAGGCAATTTTTTACTATTATAACTCAAGTTGAGTTACGAAGTTTTTAAATTCACGATGAACGTAAGCGATGTTAGTTCATCTAGAAAAAAATATTGTAAAAGCTGTCAGCTCAATTTGAAAAAAGTAATTATGATTGGATATCAACTTAATCTTGAAAATAATTGTAAAGGATGTCAATTCAATACGAAAATTTGCTTTTTCCTTTTATTACGAGAAAGCAACTTAGACTGACCGAAAAAAAAAAAAAAAAAAAAAAACTTAGACTTAATTTAACCTTTTCTTTTTTTGTTTTTGGCCATAATAATTTTTGACGTTTTCACTTTGCGCCTCAAATTTTCTCTTCTATTCCATTTATGCCCTTATGATACATACTGTATATGTGGATTACAATCCCCAGAAGATTACGTAGACAAGATTCACCTAATTACCACTTAACTTTTACACATTTATTTCCATAATAAGCTTCACATACTATATATATATAGCTATTTATTTTTAATATTATTAACCATATAAATGGTTTCTTTGTCTTTTATTTCTTTCTTCACTTTGTCTTAAACCATCAGTTTCTTTGATTTGTTGATCTGCTTTTGTCTCAAAACAAAAGGCTGTTTGATCTTTGTTCTTAAGCTTATTGAGCTCACTGATGAGTGACTCATGGGCTAAAATAACCTTCAAGAAAAAGCTAATAAACTGCTAAAGATTGGATTTTTATGAGATTGGTTGTTGCGAAAAGATGATAAAAGACTGTTGATGGTGAAGATATATAGTATTGTTATGTATGTATATTGATGTACCGTTGAAATGGGTTTGTTTTGTTTGCTTTGATTTGTGTGGATTTGAGTGAAAAATATCGGATTTTTATGAGATTGGTTGCTTTGAAAAGGTGGAAAAAACTGTGTAGAATTTCCACACAAACACCCACATATATATTGGTGAATTGGCTTTGTTGGGTGTGCTTTGATTTGTGTGGATTTGAGGGATAAAGATTGGATTTTTATGAGATGGGTTGCTGTGAAAGGTGAAAAAGACTGTTGATGGGTGAAGATTTGTAGGTGTGTTGTGTAGATATTATACACGCACTTGTTGGTGAATTGGGATTTTTGGGTTTGGTTTGTTTTGTGTGGATTTGATAATGGGAGGGTGTTTTCCGTGCTTTGGATCATCAAACAAAGATGAGAATGGAGTGAAGCAAGTGGTGAAAAATGATTCTTTCAAGGATGGTTCAGCTGCTCAGTCTCATCATGTGAGCAAAGGCAGTTCAGGTATTCTTTCAAAATTAAATCTTTTTCAATTTTGAGGAGAATTTCTGTTTTTTGTATATTGTTTGTATTAATGTGCTTTTGGTTTGTTGAATTTTCTGTCTTTTATGTGTTGTTCTTTTGTGCTTTGATGATTTTTCTGTTAGCTTGATCTGATGTTTTGTTGGATGATTTGTGTTTTTAGGATATTGGCTTTCTTCGGATTTGTTGACCTTCTTCTTCAAGCAAATGATTAGTTTATTATTTTGCTTCTTATTTTGTTGTTTAGTTTAGTTTTTTAATCGATGCAGTGGTCTTGTAATGTTCTAGGAGATCTGCTCTCCTATCAGGGAGAGTGGTGGAAATGGTTTCTATTATTATTGGTTTACCCTTTCAGGAAATGTTGAAGATAAAATTGAATGTTGAAGGATATTCTGATTAAACGCTCTTAGGTCTTAAATATCAAGCTTTAACCGCATTTCTGGAAGGGATTGTCCTAACTAATGTGAGGGGAAACCGTTTTGTTGGCTAGTGCATAAAACTCCCTCAACTCTATGTTGATGATTAAAGCATGGATGACTCGGTATGGTTTTCCGAGCACTGTAGCAGTAGCAAAATTCTTTAGGGAAATCTAATGCTTGTGCTGAATCTGGCTGTGAAGATGCTAATGAAAAATTCTTTGGTATTAGAAGTTGAAGTTTTACCAATGTCTTAAGAGAAAATAGATTAGTGCAGAAAAAGAACTACTCTGAAAGACCCATAATTATTTCAACTTCGCATTTGTAGCAGAGCACTCAGAGACTTGAAATAGTCCAACAACATGGCATATTATGCTGTGGGTTGAACTATGAAAGTGACCTCTGTTCTGAAGATTTTAATCAATTTTATTATTGATAATGGGCTTATATTGCAAAACACGAGACCTAATACAGTAGTATGTCAGGAAATGGATCATATATTTATGATGTTTTCGTTGATAAGGTTTCTCTCGTCTTGCTGAATTTAAGTTCTAAATCTTGTTTTATCTCACTTTTGAGGCAATTTCTTTATGATATATTTTTTGTCCAATTTGTACAGATAAATCAAAATCTCGTGGTGGTAACGACCCTAAGAAAGATCCAGGAATTCCAAAAGATGGACCAACGGCACATATTGCTGCACAGACATTTACCTTCCGTGAGCTTGCAGCTGCCACAAAGAACTTCAGGCCGGAATGTTTGTTGGGTGAAGGTGGGTTTGGGCGCGTTTACAAAGGTCGATTGGAGAATGGACAGGTTGGTTCTGCTTATTTGTTAATGATTTTGATTGATAAGACAGAATAGCATAAAAATTTCCAGTATGCCATATGTCAGTTTTTAGATAATAGAATAATGACAGACGCTGTTATAGTTAGCATTTTTAACTTCTACCTACTAAGTTGGTTGTCTTGGAATATTTGTGGTTATGCTGTTTTCTTCATCATGGCGAATTATAGTAGTGTAAAAATGGTTGCATTTGCAGGTAGTTGCTGTTAAACAGCTTGACCGGAATGGTCTTCAAGGGAATAGAGAGTTCTTAGTGGAGGTTCTCATGCTTAGCCTTTTGCATCATCCAAATCTTGTCAACTTGATAGGTTATTGTGCAGATGGGGACCAACGTCTCCTTGTCTATGAATTTATGCCATTGGGCTCTCTAGAAGATCATTTACATGGTAAGATCTCCTTCCACATAAATAATACACTCCCACTATTTTGGAAGCTTTCCTGTCACTTTTTTTTTGGTGTCTGATTACTATCAGTTGATTTATCACACTTGTTATATTGCGATCCAAAATATATTGATTTCAATTTAGGGGACTTCTAAAAATTTTAACTAGAAACTATAATTTTTGAAGCATAGCATGATAGAGCAGTGTGGTGAAGCCTAATAAGAGTAAAAATATCCATGGAAAATAAACTGTAGGCTTTATGTAGGCTACCTACTCTTTGATAAAATTCAGCAAAAAGTTACACTACATAAATGGAAGACTGTGATAGGATGCGTCCCTTTGGCGAAGTATGAACACAATGTTGTGCACTTATCTTGAATGCATCTACTACTCTCTCTATATTGGGATATGTATGAGTAGCAAAATTTCTCCTAATATGCATGCATTGTTCTAGAAATTAGATAACCTTTCTGATGGAGCTTAAGCAAAGGGGTCATAATACCTCAGATTATAATATGTCATGATGCAATATATCGCTGGACTGGTCTTACTAAGTCAATTTATTCATGGTCAAAAACATTGATGATGCTAAGTCTTCTTTGTTGCCAACTTTTGCACGTTGCGGTTGAAGATAATTGCAATGGAGATGAGAAATACTCCTAGTAGAGTTGGCTATCAAACACATATGATGGCCTTGATTTAAATCATGTATGGAACCATATGTTTGAATGTAAGTAATAAGTTTAGTTGAGTTCTGGAACCTACTTTATTTGATTTGTTCATCTCTTGTCCTCCTGGGTCGGTTTCAGTTGGTGGAGGTATTATGTTGTATGTTCAAGATGCTTAATCAATCGTGGAATTCGTGCCACAGGATGTATTTATTACATATCCTTTTCTGAGAACTTGGAAGTTCCAGATTTACACATTGAAGCCTCTATATTAAGTCAAACTTCCTTCTCTTGCAGATCATAGACGACATACTTACCATACAATATGCAATTTGAAGAACTATTGACTCTTTATCCCCATTGAAAAATCTTATATTTAGGAGGCTAGGAATCTTCGACGTTGTATTTAACAATAAATGCAAATAGGGAAGATGTTCATAGAATTAGTAGCACCGGCACTCTGCATATTCTGGCCACAGGTAGACAGCTCCATTTTCTTCTCACCCGCCAATTCCTTTAAAACTCCAAACCCCTACCAAAATAGAAGGATAAAGTGAGGAAAAAGAAAGGAAATCCTTTGCTCAGCTTGTTGAATGCTGAGGGGTGGAGGAAAAATGAACTATTATTTAGGATATTAGGGTCATAATTGAGCAACTAGTGGTCCTATACTCCTATCTATCCCCCTCGGGTATGAGCTCCAACATAGTCTGGGATGGATTGGTGGACATCGTGGTTAATGATGGAATTTTCTTCCACTTTATATAATTTTGGACATTATTACCGAACCCAATGCTACATTGCATTTGCATGGGGTTCAGAAATCACACATGTCTCTGGATCATCATAGCGTACTTCCGCATATCCACTCAGAAGGTCTTTTTGTAATGGATGACCCAAAAATTCCACTTTATATAATTTGGTTTGTCTATATGATTAGTTACAAGATAAGATCTCTAATTGGGCCTGAAAGGTAAGATAGCATACCTTTTAGTGGTCCTTTAGCTGTGGCATTGTCTTTCTTCTCATGTCCAAATGCTAATTCTATTGCAGCAAGGCAAACAACTTTTTAACGAATAAATTATTTTTTCGGCTTCTGTTTGATTATTGGTTTAGTGACATATTAGTTGGGTTGATCGTCTCCATGTGTTTAATTTTCCTAAAACTTTGTTCTTCACGCTGTAACAACATTATCAACACATAAAATTCATGAGGGGAACAATAACAATTACCACTACATTTTGATCCCTTTCTAACTACTCTGATGAGGTTGGAAGTCCTGCAAAGTTTTGAGAATAAAATATGTGGACAGTTTCAAAAATTTTTACTTTTGGGTGCATATTTAGGCGATCAATTCGAACAGGTGAGTATGATATTGACTTTGTTCAAGAGTGTTTAGTGTCAATAAGAAGATGCTTGATTTATCTCAAAATGCTATGGGTGGAAACATTCAGGTTACTTCCTATATAATTTTGTTGCACATGATCAGAAACTATTGTTGATATAATCACAGAAGATGAAAGCAATTTCAACCAATTTGTCTGCCTTCACTTTGGACTATCCGGTTGAAGGGAAAAGGAAGAAATGAGAGAGGGAGAGCTTGAGGGTAGAAGAAGAAGAGTACAGCTTGTACCACCTTATCGTGTTACGTTTGGAAATGCATCGATAAGTGAGCACTTAGAAAGTGATAAGCAGATAGGGTGAAATATGCGGGAGGGATTTCTGATATCACTTAGATATATTTCATATATACATGAGCAATGTAGACACCAACAGGAGCAACAGCTGCGTGAACAAAATATTAGGAAGAAACTTGAGGCAAAGCATTTGAGCGGACTTGTCTTTACATTCCTTGGTGACACCAGAGCTGTATAAGCATCTGCCTTTCAGATCATTGACATAAGTTAGACACTCTGCATGCTGATATGTTGGGGGCAATTATTGGGAAATATATTAGTAAAGCGCACAAGATTGATAACAATAATCATTGTCGGAATATTTGATTGCATATCTTGGATGATTGACAGGCTGAATTGCATTGGCATCTTTCTCTCATCAGATGAAAACATTTGCACGTCATAATTGGGTTATTCAAGCTGCTCTAGCTTTCTTCTTTAAAATTGGAATGATACAAGATATTAAAAAGTCATTTTCATGAAAACTTTTGCTGCTGTGTAAATGAAATGATGTATGCCACATAAATTTCAATTTCCTTGTTACATGCTGACTCATAGAATGCTACATGTCTTTGCACCTTATCCACTTTCTTCAAATTTCTAATTTAGATGATAAGTAGCACCCTAGCAGTTGATAGCAAGTTTTTCAGTGATCATCATCAAATAAATGTGAGAAAAATGAGAGCTTTTGGAGCATTTCTAGTCAATGGTCCTTTCTGTTTCTATTTAGGACATGTGTGTTGAACTTACCTGACCACTCCATTGTGTACCTGGATGCAGATCTTCCACCGGATAAAGAACCTTTGGACTGGAACACAAGAATGAAAATTGCAGCTGGTGCAGCTAAAGGATTGGAATATTTGCATGACAAAGCCAATCCTCCTGTTATATACAGAGACTTAAAATCTTCCAACATCCTTCTTGATGAAGGATATCACCCCAAATTATCGGATTTTGGGCTTGCAAAACTGGGCCCTGTTGGTGATAAAACGCACGTCTCCACAAGGGTGATGGGAACATATGGTTATTGTGCTCCTGAATATGCCATGACAGGGCAACTCACTTTGAAGTCTGATGTATATAGTTTTGGAGTTGTCTTCCTTGAAATCATTACAGGACGCAAAGCTATTGACAACACACGGGCACCAGGGGAGCAGAATCTTGTTGCATGGGTATGTTGTTGTATTTGTACATTTTGAACGAACTGGTATCTGCTGTATGAATTCAGCAATATCTGCATACATGCATGTTTCGTATTATAAGATGTTTGATTTTATAGTGTAACTATGTCAATGAAGATTTCGTGCTCCTTGTGTTACGGCATTGGTATTTGCAGGCACGGCCACTATTTAAGGATCGGAGGAAGTTTCCAAAGATGGCTGATCCACTGCTACAAGGCCATTATCCAATGCGAGGATTGTACCAAGCACTGGCAGTGGCAGCCATGTGCTTGCAAGAACATGCTGCAACAAGACCTCTAATTGGTGATGTTGTGACTGCACTCTCATATTTAGCCTCCCAGACTTATGACCCAAATGCACCAAATTCCCAAAGTAACAGAGTACCGTCTACTCCTAGAAGCAGGGAGGATCGGAGGAACATGGTGGATGGCTTGGACGAGCCTGGACGTGGTGGGCATGGTTCCCCTTCCACCCATAAGAACTCCCCTGATTTCAGAAGGAGAGAGACCGGCTGGGATTTCAATAATGGTGCAGATTTGAGAAGGATTGAAACCGGCGGTGGGTCTGGGAGGAAATGGGGCTTGGATGAATCAGAACGTCATGATTCTCAAAGAGACAGCCCTGCAAGTGCTAGAGCAAGAGGAACACCAAGGAACCGTGACCTAGACAGAGAACGTGCAGTTGCAGAGGCAAAAGTCTGGGGTGAGAACTGGAAGGAGAGAAAGAAGGCAAATGCAATGGGCAGTTTTGATGGCACAAATGATTACTTGCGCTGATATCACTTCTGGGAGCAAAACTGTGCATCCAAGCGTTGTCTTGGAGAAGGAGACGTTTGCAGGTGGATGCTATATGGATGGTGTAATGCATTCGCCCTGAAAATAAAGAGTCATGTATCCAGTGATCGGTCGGATACTGTTATTGGGTCAGTCATTCCTGTAGTTACTTTGAACTGAATACTTTGAGTTGATGTGGTGGAAGGATAACATAGTGAGAGTGAGAGAGGATATTGAAGGGGTTTGACAACGTCGTTCCGGCCAGTAACATCAACACCCCCAGTTGCAGAAGATGTTGTATGCAACATGTTAACTTATATGTATTTAGAACTTTGAAAAGTTTTATGATACACAAAAGAGTATATAGGGAGATGTCTGGTTTTTGCTCCATCTGTTGTTTCTTTTTCATTTGTTTGTTAACAAAGTTGCATTATTACATACCATGTTGTCATGATGGATGTCCCGTTGTGTTTTTTAATGTTGAGTGTAAAAAATGAGATAACTGTAATCATTTAGCATAACTAAGATCGTAATTAAAACCTAGTCGGTTTTGAATATTACAACCATTAAATATCCAAAACATAACGTGCACCCATACACAGCCACTTAATACGAACAAAATTAAAAATTAGTTTAAATAAAAAAAACAACCGATGGAGTGTGAAAAAAAAAAGTAAAAATTTGCATAAATAGAAACTATCTTAAAAATTTATAAGAAAATTAAATTTAGATATGCTATTAGTTAATAAACATAAGACTTTGAACTGAAATTTTAAGTACTAATTTATTAGACTAACATTAAAAATTAATTTTGCTGTCCATCTTAATATTATATTCGTATCATGAGTATATATATACGTCCACAGACACGCATACTTGCATATGTATATATGTACATTTAATACTCGAATTTTGAATTATAATTATTTCAGCTTTTAAAACCCAAACCTAACCCATCTGATTATTCATCGACAACAAAACCCTAAAAAGTAACCAATAAATTTCAATGTCAAATTTGAAATTTGTTATAATTTCAAATATCCATTAATTTCAAATTTAAACCCTACTCGCAATAATCCGCAAATAAAATGCAAAATTCGTAGGAAATTAAGAAGCGAGCAGGAAGCTCATCTGACTTTTGACTCTCTCAAGTGCCATGGAGCAGATTTGGCTCCCCACAATTAGTAGCTGAACCGTCTATAAACCCAGGGGTTATATCTTAGGCAACAGGTTTATATATTCTTACAAGTGCATCATTTATCCATTACATCGCATAAGACAATCAACACAACTTGCAACTTCAGTGAACTAAATTTATACAACTGAGCTACTACTCTACATTCTATTTTAAGGTATTTTCTGCCAGTCCTGGACGGGATATTCTAATCACGTATGATCGTTACAGAGCGGACGCAAAAGCAAAAGCCAAAGCCGTGCGACTTGTGATCCTGCCGGTTTGGGCAAAATACCGGCGAATCCTGCAAAAATATAAAAGTTTCTTGATGATTTAACATCATTTCCTCCTCTTCCCCTGCAGAAATGCAATAGCTTCCAGTTAGCCACGAGGAAACCATGTCAGAGAGCAAAAAATCTAAGAACGCTATCACTTAAAAACTCACCGATCCCACGTAGTCATCCATTGATAATTGCTTTCTTTTCTTCATAGTATTTGGTGGACTCTCAGCCGCCTGTCTTGCTGAGGCACGCTTTGATGGTGTCATGTTCTATTGCAGGTAAGTAGAGAAAACGTTAAAAAGTGGTACTCTTTTAGAACGTGACTCAGTGCAAAAGAATTCATTGAGCTCAAAAATAATATAGGAATGCCAAGAGGGAGGAGAACCTTGGCAAGTTTCTTCTCTTTACGCGCCTGCCTCTCTCGCTCATCATATTCTTGGTTTTCCCTTTCAACCAATCTGATTAGTGCATCACATCTCCTTGCAAGTTCTTGAGTGGTACGGGATTTCACAAACCAATCAAACCGAAACAAGGGTGACGTGCGGAATGCTGCCTTCAGCTCATCCCAGTTTCCGTACCCAAGCTTGTGAACCATGCATATCTGTAGATAACCATCGGAAGTTAATTTGCTACGCATCAGAAAATAGATAAAACCAGAGAGAGAGATGACCAAGAAATTGTCAGGAAATCTCACCATGAAGCGATCACATTCTTCATTGTACAGCTTCCCTTTGTTCTGACCATATTGGATTTTCAATTCCAGCCATGGATTCTTGTAACGATCCAACTTCTTCCCAATTGCTTTCATGATCTCATCTCTCCGCGAGATTCTTGCCTCTCCTCTTTCAATATTCTTAATGATTCGATCATAATCTGGAATATTCATATTTACAGAAATAATCAGTATGTCGAATCAAGAAAAAGCCTAAACAAACAATTTACAATCACTACTTACAGATATATATGCTGACATCTATTACTATGACTAGACAGGGAAGCTATCACATTAGTTCTTCAATGGAGAAAATGCTGATGGGGCGGGCCAATAGGCTATAATTCTCAAATTCTTCATCTTTGCAAATATTTTGCTGAGAAAAAGTTCAAATCTAGCACGCCATGGGAAAAGAAGGCAAAGTTGTTTTTTCGAGAAGAAGGCAAAGTAGTTTTTTTCAAGAAGGCAGCAAAATTGTTATAGGGCCAATCAATGTGTATGTATACATCACTGTGTCTGTGTGCAAGTGTACAGGTATATCACACTGACTTGGCCCAGCATCATGATCTAAAGCATTGGACAACCACAGTTACATATGTGCACATCAGCCTCTGGTCACGGTGATTATCTATATTTTTACCAATATATGCCCAAATCTCCATATTTTTCCTTGTTTCTAGGTTCCGATGGGAGATTTTCAGGCAAGTGCATGTCACATGCTCCACTTGGAGAAGTACAACTATCAGACCCAGGACTTTCACATGATAGTAAGTTACTCATGTCCTGCACTTAATCTGTGCTATATCTTTATTGAAACTCTGTTGGTTTCTGATTAAGATGAGCTTACCATTTAGTTCTTTGTATCTTTCTTTGAAGACTTTCGCATATCTTTCAACTTCTGCCTCCGTTTTGCCTTCCATTTCAGCAGCAATACTTTTGATATCATTTCGACCATATTTCTCACAGGCCCTGATGAAAGTGTTGAAGTCTCTTCTGCTCCATGTCGAAAAACCCTACATGTAACAGATTGTCAATTTCAGGCTTTAAGTGAAGAAGAAAATGATACATCTGTAATTCATTATCATTCAGATTAAGCTCACCTCCTCAAGCAATTTTTCTTTTTCTTCTTGCTCTTCAGCTGTCAAGGGCTCTCCAACGTCTAGAAAGAATAGCCAATCAAAAGCATGGTCACAAGAACAACAGAGGAGAAATTGAGCGCCAATAATCAAATGAACAAATATCATACCTTCGGGTTCCTCTACTTCAATTGTATCTTTTAATTGATTCCTTTGATGTATTTGCTGAAGATCACAGCAAAGAAATAAATAAGCAAAGAACAAGTGGATGTTCATAAATTGAAGATTAAGAAAATTCGAGATGGTCCCCACCATGAGATAGCGCACTTCTTTCTCATAGAGCTCACTAAGTCTCTGTGTATTGAAGAACTGGAAATCGTGCCTGAAGAGTCCAGGAGCAAAAATGAGGGACAGTCCCAGTTAAGAAAAATTTACCTCAAGGCAATTGAGAACATAAATTGAAAACTATGTGAAACCTCCCCCTAGCACCATCAACCTCTAATAAATAAATTAAATAAATGAAAGCAGGCAAGAATGATGCTTACAACTGAGGCATGCGAGGAATGCGGGGCTCTCTTGGTCTAGCAGGACCACTTTGGCGGATTGTCTGCTTGAAGTATTCTGATTCTGAGTAACTAAAGACAAAATGCCACAAATAAGATAAGTGGAACAGTCATGCCTGGGCAAAAACTAATGGAACTTGCACTTAGTATAAAAAGTGATTTTCACATCAGAGATATACTTGCGCTTCCGTTCCCTCTTTGGTGGCTCAATCCAATTTTCGCTGACAATTTTCTTGAAATCAGTCTTGTTATCATCCTTTATAAACCCAAAGGGCAAACAAGAAAAAACAATAAATAAGCACACTAAAAATAAATTATCACGAAGTTATATCACAACATGCACATCTGTATATAGAGACCCACCTTCTCATCATCAAAATCATAGAAATCAGCACCTGCGACAAGTCAAATAAATTTATATTAAAATAGGGGGAAAAATTGATGTGACCGAGAAATTAGGAGCATCAACTTACTGTCGTCCATCTTGAATTTAATTGCATCTTCTGTGAATTTCTTCATCTTCGCGTCGAGCTCAGCTGTAGCCTCTTCTCCTTTAGCAATGATTCTATCTATATCTTCATCGGTAATTGTGCTATCTTTGGAACTGAAAACCATCTCGGCACCAAACCTCACCATTTGGAGCAGTTCATCCTTATTAACAGCTGTAAAAATAGAAGGATTAGAAAACCCATATTTTTGACTTCATTGCCCAAATTAATTCAAGTAATTCTAGGGAAAAGTCGTACTCTTTTGCTCTGCTAGTCTTCCCTGTTGAATAACCAAAGCATCAAGTGCAAGCTTCTTGTAAGCCCTTTCAATGACTTTTTCCTCAATAGTGTACTGTACATGAAGTGATTTTTTTTTGGTAAGTCTACAAAATGAACACTATGCAAAAAGCAGCCTCATTCCATTACAGCGCACATATACAAGACAAACCTCGGTGCAGAAGCGGAAAACTTGAACTTCTTTCTTCTGCCCAATTCTATGAGCACGGTCCTGAGCCTGAAGATCTACCTGCGGGTTCCTGAGATTTCAAAAAAGTAATATCAGTACAGATCAGATACCATACTTCATCTCCATGGAGACAAAAAACTGTTAAAATTCCTTACCAGTCACTATCATACAGAATAACAACATCTGCAGTAGCAAGATTGATGCCGAGACCACCAGCTCTAGTTGACAGTAAAAAAACAAATTTCTCACTTCCAGGCTTGTTAAAGGCTTCTATGGAGGCATCACGATCTTCCCCACCAGTGTTTCCATCAATGCGACAATATTGGTATCCACGATACAACAAGTAGTCTTCAAGAATGTCCAAAAGCCTTGTCATCTGGATTACATTGTCAAAGGTAGCTACCATCAATTAAAGCCTAAGGAGAAGATAAAGACTATAGAGGATAATATGCAAATACAGACATATCCCAGAAATCGGTAATTATAGGACCATGACCCATTGAAAACATACATAAGCAATCCTCATAGAGATAGCTAATAGATGTCGGGAGACGAACCTGTGAAAATATTAGAACCCTTGAATCACGCTCCTTTAGTTTATGAAGCAACTTATCTAAAAGAACCATTTTCCCTGCAAGTGGCAAAGTTAGCGTGGTAAGAAAAAGAGAAATAGATTTTCTGCAGTCATTAACGAAATTAACATTTTAATATATCTTGCCAGTAATAGGAAGAAGATAAATTTTATTTGTTAATTGTAGTGGTTGAATTCCTTCATAGCAGCCAAGTTATTGAGGACAAAAGCTTACCAGCATGTTCTATGAGATGCTCGCCTGTAGTATAAGGAGGACCAGGCTCAGCACCTTGGAACAGATATGGGTGATTACAACATTTACGCAGCTGCATTGCTATATTAAGAAGCCGCTTGCGCTCTCCACCAGCATTTATAACTTCAAGATCCTTTTGCAACAGAGCCTTGTAATACTGCTTCTGCATCTGGGACATACCAACTTTAAGTATTGTTTCCTTCTTTGGAGGCAAACCTTTCTCCACATCAGACTTCAATCTTCTTAGAAGGAAAGGACGGAGGACCTTATATTGGAGAAGAGAGCAAAAACATTAGCATATCAAGAAAAACAACCATTAAATGCTCAGGCAGAGGACATTCAAGTGTGCAATGGGAGTTTTAACACATTTATCATGTCTACGGAACAGTTACCCTGATCCATGACATCAGGGTAACACATAAAGCAGTCCGCACTTGAACACATTAAGGATCAAACAAGCCTACCTTGTGAAGCTGCTGAACAACCTCTTGCTGGTCATTTTCACCAGAAATCTGGAACCATTCATCAAAAGTCTCAGCTGAACTAAAGATCTCTGGAAGCAAGAAGTTCAGAAGAGCCCAGAGTTCATGAAGATTATTCTGCACAGTAGATAAAAACGATAAACACCAAATCCAACCCATAATCAAAGATACATAGAGCAGCAGAGAAATGAGACACAAGGAGAGATCAAGGGTTAAAAAGATTATAGACCTTTCTAGGCTCAAGGCCAAGCAGTATGCCAAACAGGGAGGAGTAATTACTCTAGATGAAAGAATTTATTACCACTATTGTACATCAAGACAGGGTCTTGGCGGGGTCTGTAAGAAAAACTCAAGACTAAAATGAGCAATACGAACTAAATCAACTACTTCAAGCTCTCCTTGCATTCATTAACATCACTCTGAACACTAAAAGAAAAGTAAACATAAGCAGAACTTAAACTCAACATAGTTAATCAGGATAGACGAGCAATGACTGTAAAGTTCCAGAACATAAATAAGTTCAGAATAATTTACTTGGTAAATCACTGGTCAGCCAAAAAAAAACAGTAATCACTCACAACTAGTTCCATGGGACATGATACAGAAAGATGAAAGTAAACAATATCATCTTTCTGAAAGTGAACCCACAAGAATTACTGCAAAAAAACTAGTTACCTGAAGTGGAGTTCCTGTGATAAGAAGCCGGTAATTGGTATTGTAGAGTCTCATTGTTTTCGAGAGAAGAGAATTTTCATTCTTAATGCGATGAGCTTCATCAATAATGATATAGCGCCAACTAAACCGACGTAAAGCAGATTTTTCCTTGATTGCCATTTCAAAACTTGTGACACATACATCAAACTTTCCAGGAACAAGTAACTCTTCGCGAATATATTTCTGCAATATTAGGCATCAAGAGAATAAGAAAACTGAAAATTATCAATAATTTATAGACTCAGAAGAAGTAAAAATTTAAAACCGGAGTACTCAGCAGGTCAATGACTTACTCTTTCATCTGGATTCCCAAGAAATTTAACAGCACGCAGAACAGGGCAAAAACGTTTAATCTCATTCATCCAGTTTCCAAGCGTAGATTTTGGAGCAACAACCATGTGAGGACCAGTTATTCCTCTATACTCATGCAGGTAGCCCAGCAAGGAGATGGTTTGCAATGTTTTACCAAGTCCCTGAATAAGAAATATAAAGAGGATTACATACAACAGATTCAATGTTGATAATATGCAAAAGTGATTAGCACAAGCAAAGCGTGAATTAACGAAGCAAAAAACAGAGCACAATCATCTTCTTTAGTACCATTTCATCTGCAAGAATTCCATTTATGCCGTTCTCATACAATCTTATGAGCCAGTTCAAACCAGCAAGCTGGTAGTCCCTCATCTTTCCTTGAATACCTGCAACAAATCGTGCAGAAACTATAGTTATCACCCAAAAGAAATAATATTTCCTTCCTTCTCAAAGTAAATTTTCAATATAAATACAAATAAGTAAATTTTTTATACAAGTACAAAAGACATAAATGATAGAAACATCCACATCCCAATCTTGAAAAAAGTCTCTGATGATTTACACGGCATGTGTATCAGAAACATCTTAAGCCATTTAAAAGATTCTTGAGAAAAAAAAATTCCAATAAATAAGCTATCTCTAATGCTAGGAAATAACATTTAACGTGCATGTAAATCCCAACTATTCAGTCCCAATAATGATACCAACCATTGGTTACAGTGCACTAACTATTAACAAGATTTGAAGCCAATAGAAAATGAGATACATGGCGAGCACACATGCATAAAGAGAGAAAAGATAGAACTCACAAGATGGTTGTGCCACCAATCGAGTATTTCCAGCCCCAGAAAGGCCATCTTCTTCCTCTTTCAGATACTCTTCATCTTCTTCTTCTTCAGTCATCTTTGATGCATGACGTCCCCTGATATACAATTGGGGTGAACAAATTCATTATCAAGTTAGCAAATCACGTTTATATTACAAATTAGGTCTTGATCTAGCTAATAGTCCAGTCATCATCAAACCAATAAACTAATTCATGAAGTGACAAATTTTGTTATGGCGTCACTCAATCACCTTTTCCCCATATTAATGCAACTAACATCAACTGTTCAACATCAAAATGACTTAAGTCATTACAATTGGACTTTGTCATATTTTCTTCTTGTTTCAACTAAAACCCAGTTTTCACATCAAAAGGTTTAACATGAGAATGAAATTAGAAGTACAACACACGTGAAAACGTTATCTAACTTTTGGGCTTGTCGTGTTCTCTCCTGTCAACTATTACTCACAGAATGTAATCAGCCATGACCATGACAGTAACATAACAACTTGATGCTCCAAAAACGTATCAAGATGACCTCACTTTATCAGTTATTAAACCAAAGAAAACATCCATTCAGCAAAATTCAGGAAGCTCATACTGAGGAGTAATTCAAACAAGTATCAAGGCCATTTACAATGTACCTTCATGTCCCAGACGGGTAATCCTTTGATTGGAATTCACGATAAACATAATTAACTTACTTCTCGAAGAGGAACTTAGTTAACTAAAGCAACCTGATGTTGAAAAACAAGGCCGTCCAGAAAGTACACGACATATACCTTTCTTTTGTCTTCTTCTGAGATGGGGACTGGGTGCCTTTAGCAAAATGAGCAAATATTTCTGTCTGCTGCAGTAAATAGTTCAGACGCCCCTTTCCCTTGTTGTTCTGCCATACAAAAAAATGCTATTAATACAAATCCTCCAAAACAACAAGCCCAAACACCATCCAGTATAGCAAAAAGGTTCGCAAATAACTCACCATGTCAGCATCAATAGCAGCATTCTGAGTATCTAAAATTTCTTGTATCTTCTGCTTCTTTAACCTCTGCATTTCATTTAACCTAGTTTTCTCGCGCTTTGCAATTGCATTATTTTCGATCTGCAGTCACCATTAAACATACCAATAACTCATAAAACAAGTATTATGATAACACAATTCTCACTAATTAGCAACTGAAAAGGCTAAAATCTCCACATGAAGCTTACAAATCCTCTCCTTTCAGCAGTCCATTAAATCGAATATTAAAATTTTCCCTTTATTCCTTTTCGTCAATTTTTCAGCATTAACTAATACTATAACTTAATTTGAACCCTTAAAGAACCATCAAAATTTCATGCAAAGTACAAATAAAACTTAAAAAACCATAGCAAGCAGATTATTATTCCAACACATTATGTAGATACACACCAAATCACCATACCGTAGCAAGCACAGTATCATTAGACAGACTAATATACATTCATATCTACGCGCTTATTTACTATCAAAATCATGATCATTACCGAATCACCAAACGCAGCAGCTACAGCATTACACACACTCACACACTTAAAAGCTTATTTACCATCAAAATTCACAATAATTACCAAACCCTAGCAGCCACAGTTTCATTTCACAGCAATACACAGACACACACACACACGCGTATATATACAAACTTATTTACCATCAAGATTCATAGTAATTACCAAACCCTAGTAGCCACAGTATCATCACGAGGCATTACACGAGCAGATATATCATACATTTACAAGCCTATTTACCATTAAAGTTCACAAAAATACCAAATTACAAAACCCTAGCACCACAATTTCCACACAAAACATCAAGGCACACTTCAGATCTACCACATAGAGCACCAATAACACATAAAATATCACAAAGTAACAATACTAAACTCAAAACCGACATGGCAAAAAAAAGGAAATTTTCCAATACCTCGTTGTCATCATCCTCTCCCTCGGCGGCTGCAGCGGCGTCTGCAGCGGCGTCGTCATCTTCGGCTTCGGAGTCATCGGCGGTTCTAGCTACAACCTCGAGCTCCTCGTCATCCTCCTCCTCGTTGACTGGCTGCTGCTGCAACTGCTCTTCCTCCGATGAATTCGACAAGGACTCCTCCTCCGATGACGAAGACTTCGCTCTCGAACCCTTCGCCATGGCCGATTAGCTCTCAATTAATCTTTTTCTTTTTTTTTCCCTTTTTTAGATTTTGATTAGTGTGTCTCGCGTGTGTATATATACATATATACGTGTTTTTATAAATATGTATATAAATTTACTTTTTCTTTTTTTTCTTTCCCGCCATTTACTAGGTGAAATATTGATTTCCCGCCTATGGGCCGCAGGTGGGCATGGGCTGGCTAACCCCCAGTTTGGATTGTACATGGGAAAGGAAAGGAAAGTAAGAAAGGAAAGTAAGGTAGAGGAAAAAAAATAAAGGAAATAAAAGGAAAATAAAGTTTTTGTTTGGATTGCAAAAGAATAATAAGATAAAGGAAATGAAATAAATTTATAAGTTATTATTTGGATTGGAGAAGTAAAGGAAAGGAAAGGATAATTTTATATGAAAAATTATCTTATTATCCTTCTTATAAGATAACCATAGAAATAATTAAGGATAAATTAATTTTTTTATTCATTTTTCTTTCATTTTCTTTCATTTTATCCCAAATTAGAAAGATTGTAAAATTCTTCTCATTAAAGGAAATGGAGGGATTTTGAAATCCCTCTAAATCCTTTAATGAATTTGAAAATGCAATCCAAACAGGGGGAAGGATTCCCTAATCCCTTCCCTTCCTTTACTTTCTTTTAAAAAAAAATAATCCAAATAAGCTGTAAGGGTTAAACCGACGGTCTTATATTTTATTTTCTTCTGGGTCAAGAAACCAACGGTCTTATAACTTGTTATAAAATAATTGTCAGAAGACTAATATAAGTGAAAATAAAAAGAAAATAAGAGATAATTTCTTTCATCGTTTTCTTTCTCTCACCTATTGCATTGCAAACACAAATACATATACACTTACAAATGACAACAAGACAAAACAAAATGATTACAACAAAACATCATCATTATAAGTCATCATCAAATGAGATAAACTTCCAAATTATCCGGGTTAATATCTTCACATTTTCAGCCAAGTAGTTTTGTTTTTTTCCTTAAAAACAACTTAAATAGCTTTCATGAATATCCTTCATCGCTTAAGAATATGCCTCATTAAAACCTTTGTCATAAAAAACCTAATGGAATAAAAACTTGACCAAGGAAAAATAGTACATTATTCATTATATATGTTTCTTGTATTGCCTCATTAAAAACCTTGCCAGTAAAATCTTGTAGGACAAAATCTATGAGTTATATGACTCCCCCTCATGTGAATATATCAATAATGATCACAAAGTTGACACATGACAATTTTGATAGCTAGTTTATTAGGGGCAATGCCTTTTTGTGGACGCTCCAATAATATCTTTACTTTACTGAATTTGATGAGAACTTGTACCACGTCTATCTTGAATTCAAATAGAATCTCAGTGTGACATACTCGTATTTGGTCTGCCTCGTTAAATCTTTACCAAGAAAAACCCAATGGAAAAAAACATTGGTGAAGGAAAAAAAGTACAACGCAAAAATACCTTATCCGACTCAGTGTAACATGAATCATGGGTGACAGATCTCAATCATATACATTCTCAACCAGCCACATGAATTGTCATAATCTCAGTATGATTTCAAGATGCAACATTCATGACCTATTTAATGCATCGCCACGAAATATTTGTCACCACAAGTGAATACATAGATTGTCTGTGATCTTACTTTGTGGGGGTCAGGTAAATAGTCGGTATCTGTAGAGCCAACATATGACGATTCTAATGTTCTTGAATAAGATAAGTTCATACGTGATGTTTCACAATCCACATATGTAGCACGATCCTTCATATTGTAGCTGCACTATACTTGGCTAACAAATTAACCAAAACACAATATACTAGATTGTATTATCAACAAGATATATTAGTGCATTAATTGTACTCAAATATGGTGCTTCGGGACCAATAACTCTTGATGAGTCATTATAGTATTTATCAACATATATAACAAATGCATATGATAATCAGAAGCAAATATGTTATGATATCATTATATTCTTTAAAAAAAATTCTATCACATTCTTCTATAATGTTTTATTCCATATAAAGATCTTTGTAATCAAATAAATTTGTTGAGATTTTCATTCATATGCTTCAAGCATGTATAGTCCTTCTAAGACTTCAATATAAATATTATTATCACGTGAATATATGTTTCAGGCATATAAAGTCCTTCTAAAACTTAAATATCATTATCACATGAATATATGCTTCCGGCATATATAGAGTCTTTATGAGACTTCAATAATATTATCGTGTGATTTATGTAGGTAAACTATTATCATGTTCATAAGACGCATATAAAGTCCTTTTTCAAAATTATCAGGCTAATATCAATATGATTTTCCCAGAGAATATACGCCAAGGTATAATCACACAGCGTACTAACCCATTCCTTGTTTGCCTTTAAACAATTTAAGGGAAAGACAATTATTATGATTAATTCTTTGAAAATTTTCATAGTGATGTGGGATTGATTTCATACAATACTCCCCCTCAATCCATCAACAACGATACAGATTTTATGTAGATGTCAATCAACAATACATATTTCAATGTGTATTTCAACAACTAAACATATGTCATCTAATAAGCATTTCATCAACCATACATATGTCATATCAATGAGTATTTGAGCAATCATACGTATGTCATATGCACTCATTTTATGCCTAGATTGCGTTTCATTTATTATATTGGCCAATCATTTATTTGTCAACATTCTTTAGTGACTTGTAATGGAAGATCCTCAATTTATTTCATAACATGAGTAGCTACTCATGTTATCAAAAGTTGATCATGATCAATTTCTATTGTCGGTTCAATTCATTTTTAGAAGTAATTTAACTGAGTAAGATCTTTTTAGTCTTAATACTTTCAATATTCACATAATTTTCAGGTATCTGATACTCTCGTGAAGTAATATTTATCAGTTATATTTTCAACTCCTTATTTTGACTTCTGCAATATATCAAATAATCAAAAAATGCCAACTCGTATATTTTGCTCATTTAGCTGTGGAACCGATATATCTACCACCCTTTCAGTGTGTAGTAGACATTATTTCTTTATATGTGTCTCAATTGAAACATCAATTCTAATATATATGAGCAATTAAAGCTGGTATATGTAACTTTAGTCACAATCTTTGCATCCATAAATACATTTGATATTTATACAAGGATCAATATGATAAACTTGTCATATAAATATTTATTGTTTCAGCTTTTGTTTTTCTCCCCCTGATACTAAGAATATAATTTTATTAATTAGCAAAATATGTTATTGAAACTGATCCCTTCAATGTCCCAATATAATATTTGATTGGGTTTCATAAATTCTCAGTTTCTTTTATAAACCCATCTTTATGCACTTGTGGGGGAATAATAGAAACATACATTGTGCAAAACATCCTTAGATGGGATTCGAATAATGGGGAGTATATAATTCAAACGATTGGCTTTGTTTGAATAAATGTTGCAGCATATGATATCCATGTCCTCAACAGGACCAGATTTAGTCAGTAATAATATTGGTCTAGCAATTAGCTGCAAGTATTTAATAAAGGTTTCAGTTAGACCATATATGTGTGAGTCACATAATGCTCAACACAAATCCCAATATACACTATCATTAAATGAGTGGGATGCAATTTTTTTCTTCATTATCAAGATGAGTTATCTTGATTGTATTATCCAAAAATTATGCCCATAGTGTCTATGCGGTTACTATTTACACATCACTATTTGTACAATACCCGACACGCCATTATCCAAACAATACTAGGCGACTCTACTATTCAAACAATACTATTCACGAAATTGTTCACACAGGTTACCATTCATCTTCCAATAATGTACTCTTGCATGCTGCATTCGAAGTAGATAATATTCTCACATGTGATTATCATATTGGGGTATCGATTAATACCATAAAATATCAAAATGATCTACATGATAGAATAATAAGCTCACATATATCCCCTTGAATCATTTATCGAAATACATAATTTATGATATCAATTTTAATAGGGGATGACCTTTTAGTCAATTTTCCTTGGGAACAAGCAGTACATGAAAAGTTATTTGGTAACATAATCATTTGATTGTTTAATCGGTGCCCATATGAATTTGCAATAATTCTTCTCATATCATGTCAAAGTATAAAACACTTTGGTTCCAATATCTTATGGTTCATGGGTGTTTATAAGAATTTTTTATAAATTCTTTTCATTACCGTGACACCCATACCGCACAAATGACCATCTCAACGCGTGGAAAAACTAGGATCATTATATATTTTATCAACTGCTCATATATTTGTATGAGAAAACTCATATTCATAGGAATAATAATACATTAATCCAGTAATATATATTATTTTGTTCATTATACCACAATAAAATTATATATGAGAACACAAAATCATATAACTCTAAGTTATAAATTGCAAGTGGATCTTGAGAATAATATGACACTGTTCAATAGCTCCAAACGATTAACGGTCTACAAAAGAAATAAAGATTAAAGTACAAGAGTTTAATCGAAATCTCAAAATTCAACCATCTAAAATACAATTATTCTTACCAAAAGATTCAGATCTATGATATAGATCCTTATTGTTGCAGTTCTAATCAAGCTTTACATTTATATTCAAAATTACAAACTTAACAAAAATGAAGAAAAAAATAAGGATCATAAGTAATATACATATAAAAATTAGAACCACATCCATGCACTCCTCCATTACTAACCTTTGAAATTATTTTTTTTTAGTGTTACGGATGAAGAAGAAGATGGAGTGAAAGAGAGAAAAAAATGAGGAGTGAAGATGAATTGTGCTGAGTCAAAACCCTACTTGCTCGGTCAAATATCCCTTTTCCTTTTTTTCATAAATTTATTGCATCAAGATAGATAAAATATTTATGAAAAATAATGTGTAGAAATATGATATAAATATTGATAGAATATTTAAATCATTAATAGCTGAAAAGATAATGTACACTATATAGTTGGATAATTCTTTGTAAAAGCTTGTTGGGGATTTCATTGTAATAGATTCAATTGAACATAATGGTGGATTACTTTTACGCAATCATTATGAGATGTGTTATTTATTTCTTTAACTATTTCCCCAAATTCTGTGCATCCAAATGAATCAAGTATCCACAATAAATAGTTGTTATTGAAAAATTAAAAAAATAATAAATCCAATTGTAGTTGATCAACAACAGGCCAGAATATCACTTGTAAACATTATTTAAACTAAATCCTTGTTCATGAGGTCATCCTGAGGTGGGGAAAGTCATCTATATGCATTGGGTAATATAATATTCATGCTTAATATTCTTTCAACCAAGCAAACCAAACCTTTCATTGATATGGAAGTTTATGCAACGTGAAGATACTTTGCATAAAATATCACATGAACTTTTGCTAAAAGACCAAACAAAAATGTCATATACCAACCAGATCTGTTCTAGTTCCAAGACAAAGAAAGTCTAACCACGCCAAGGCTGCAAACCAGCACAAAGGAACATTTTCCAATTGAGAACATAAATGTTCCGCCCTATTGGAGATTGCTGAGGTACTACGTTCATAATGCCGTCTTTTAGTTACTATGATTAGATTAGGCATTGGCATCTTTTAAAATCGAAAATAGGGAAAAAACATGGATAATGTAGATACTATAATGTATTTTTAAAGAATTTCAACACTTTACACTTCACAGTCATGTTCCGAGTTCTGGAATAATTGTTTTCCTTTGTGGATTAACTGGAAATGCATTCAGTCTCGTGCTTGTAAAGAAAAACAACTCATAGTATTACTAATTAAAACAATCATAGTTTCTGATCTGTCCACCAAAAAGCCCAAAGTTATAGTCTCACGGGGAATAAATTTTCTCTGTGAAAATCAGTCAATATATTGGACACTTTTTATGTTCCTACAGGATAAGACTGCATTTTCATTGCACATATTGATATTCTACTCCACAAGGAACTTTCTCAGATAAGAGTGAAAAGCTTGAAATAAAAACATTTCAATAAGTCTTGTTCTGTCAAAGAAAATTCATCCAACACTAAGGTATTATGGATGCAATATCAATTATACTCAAACAATACTATCTACATGCTACAGTTAATTACACGTATATGTATACGTGTATATACACACACATATACATATAGAAAATGCACACAAAAAGTGGCATAACGGCAAGAACATAATTTAGTTAGTAGGTTAATCACCAAGATCGTAATGTTCATATAAGGAACATCCAGCATGCTTCATGCAAATTTTAACGGAATAAAATCCATAAATCTTAACTGTGGCTTTGATGACTTCAAATGCCCAACTTTGGCAGCGTGCTCAATTGGAGATTCCTTTCTACGCTTCAGCAAACCAATGCTTATGAAGTTGACAAGGAGTCTCGTCAACAATCTATTTATGGGAAGAAGTTACAGATATTCAGAGCGTCAGTTTCTTAATTCTTCTAACAAGTAACTCATTGGAAGAGACTCGTGCTGATAACGTGTTATAAAATAATTGTCAGAAGACTAATATAAGTGAAAATTGAAAGAAAATGAGAGATAATTCATTTTGTTGTTTTCTTCTTCTCACCCATTGCATTGCAAGACACAAATACATATACACTTAAAAATGACAACAAGACAAAACAAAATAATTACAACAAAACATCATCATTACAAGCCATCATCAAAGGTGATAAACTTCCAAATTATCCGGACAACCATCTTCACATTTTCAGCCAAATAGTTTTGTCTTTTTCTTTAAAAACAACTTAAATAGCCTTAATGAATATCCATAATATCACAACAGTAACTAATAAAGCTATTTGTTTAGATTTTATTAATGTTGGATCGTGAATCGAAATATCTTTTTTTTTTAATCGTGAATTGTAACAATCAATTAATATTTTATAAATAGATTTAAAAGTATATATTTGTCTGAATCTTGAAAATAAATTGACAAAAAGGTTAGCATAACCACATAATTACCAAGAAACAAACTATCAAAGAGACAATAATCATTCCTTCTCTTCATGACTTTTGTTTTTACTTGTGTTTTTCACCTTAACAATTTTATTTTATGATTCAGTAAGCTTTATTATGGTTTAAACAAAAAATGACAATAATATAAAATATTGTGATTTGACCTAGATTAATATAGAAGAAAATCAAAATGAATTGATGTATGTTTTCGATTATATGCTAATTGGTATTGTTTTGCGTATGAATCGAATCAAATTGTAAAATATAAATATTGAATCATACAATTATACAATAAGTTATCATCCATTTTGATGGTGTCGGATTCTTTGCTTTCTTTTCACTCCGCTCTTGCGTGGACAACGAAAAAAATCGCAAGCCTATTTCTTTTTGCTTTTACGAAAGCCTACCAATGGCTTAAATTATCAATGTGTACTTGGCTCATTTACAACTTACATGTTTCCTCTTAGTACAAAAATAGCCTGTATTGAAGTTTATAAGAATAATCGTGTCCTAATATTACGAGATAAATATGAAATATTAGTTATTTAATTTAACGGTGAAGTATTGATAATAATAATAATAATGACTAGTGTGTAATTTATAGTTATTATCATTACTTGTATGGGATCAAATAATTATTGATTTGGATAACTTTTACAATGTTACGAGATTCTAATATTATAAGATAATTCAAATTCGAGAAAGTTGAAGTTCCGCATCACATCTTTATGAACCTGCTTGTATTACACTAGAGGCCTTCTAACACATGCCATCGACAAAATCATAGATCTTGCACTGGGACCGTAACAATGGAAACTTGGCCAAACTTTTTTTTTTTTTTTATATATATATTTAAAGGCATGTTACGTCAATATTACATCACTTACAACAGATGTTACATAATTCAGTAATTGATTTCGAAACTTCTCATACACAAAATGAGAATTATACCAGTAAAACAAATGCTAGTTGTGGCCAAACTTTCTTAGCTTATACGTTGGTCAATACAGTATATATAAGCACATAAGTCAACAGTTTTGTTACAAGGACTCGTAAGCACACTTTATTTCCATTCAACATTCATTTCAATGGTGAATTTCGTCGAAACCATATTAGCAAGAATACACTAGTATTTTTTTTTTTTTTGGGTCAAGAATACACTAGCCATTAGTGAGAAAATGGATAAAAGAATTTAATATATTTCGGTAAGTCTTGTGTTTAATTAACTTGAACTATATCTCCTAAAACCTCTCAACAAGGATTCTGAAATGTTTTAGCAAGACTTGACCAATATCATGTTCTCCATATGTATCAGGAGAATGCTTGTGGGGATTGACTAGGTAATCGTGGTCTGGTTATTGGTTGTCACATAATTATCATTTGTCCCCGATCTCTCAATGCTAAGTTGAAGAGAAATAATAGAAGTGAAATATCACCGAAATTAATTACCGTGTAACTCAACTCTGGCTCTCTTGTATTAAAAAAAATAAATTTTAATCATATCTCTTTTGAATCAGTTTATTAATTATTAAATGTAACATCCTTAACGTGAGTTTAAAAAACTTTTCATAATGAATTTTCTTCATTTCAAAAGAAAAAAAAAAAAAAAAAAAACAACTTATCAATCTAATGGAATTGGTCTTCTATGTCAACATGCAAAAGTCCAAGATCCACGATAAGTGATGCTGCGTGAACTCCAAGAGCCTGCCATTAGGATTGGGTACGAGGTCAAGTTGGCATTTGGAAACTATAAGTGGCGGAGCCACTTTTAAAATTACGGGTTATAATTATCACCCAACTAAAATTTTATAAGAAATTATATATATTTTAGGGTTAAAAAATTAATCCAGATCCACTTAAAAAAATTATATATATATAAGCATTTAATTTAATAATTTTAGTCTCCATTAAAAAAAATCTTAACTCCACCCTTGTCTAAACACATGTATGAGTTTTATTTTAAAGCGTAAAATTAAGTGCCAAAATAAAATAATAGAGTTCGTAAACATTTTTAGACGACCTGTCCACTCCAAGAAGGTTGACGTCACTCTAATGGACTGTCCATGTTCAACATACAAGAACATGGAAGGGAAATATGTCACCAAAAGAAAATTCTCAAAATATTATTGTCACTACTCGGGTATATACATGATATTTCGGATTTGAGTTAATGAGGTTTAATATCTCAGTAGATTAGTAATCAAATTCGAGTTGGGTAACTTTGATCTGAAAAGACTGGATATGCGATATTTTATAATGGGTGAAACTCACATCTATGTGAGATCTCCTCTGTCTATATCGAATGTCCTGTCTTGTTATTTCTAAATATTTGCTTTTTTTTTAATTTTTATAATGGACGCTTCGATCTAATTCAAATTCAAAATTTTTAATTATAAAAATTTATTATCAGATCATTTCACTCAACTTGTGGCTCGAAAGTAAGAGTTACATTTACGCATTCCAACTGTTTTTCCTTATTCGAAAAAAAAAAAAAAGCTGTTTTGCATTAGATGCTCAAAGAACAGTTGACATTCACTCTTTGCAATCTCATTGGCCATATCAAACGGTGCTTTGTCTCTTTGTCACCTCACCTCTACCCCACCTTATCATCTTCCTATTACATGCATGCACATAAATGGACAAAAAAAGTGTGACAACCTGCCTTTTATAGTATTGTTTATTGGAAATGTCCCAAAATGGACTTGTTTGTGTTTTTTAATGCATGTATTTATAAGGGTCAGTGTCCACTTGTGTCATAGTTATTGTAGCATTTTTTTTTTCTCATATTCAATTTGATTGAGAGGCCTTTTGGCCATCCATGCCACATCTTTCTTCTTTTGCTATTAACAAATGGAAGGCTTCTCCAATGAACGCCTCGATTTTGGGAAGATGGGTTATGGGTAATCTTCTTTTTGTTTATATAAAAATTAATGTGTTTGTTTGTTATGCCTTTTGTGTAATTTTAGCTATGTCACTGATGGTATTCATTTTTTTAATGTAAATATGTGTATGTTTTGTGAGTGTAAAATGAGTCTGACCCTTTTATAATTTTGTCCGTAATAAAAGTTTTGTGCATCGAACTGTCTTTTATGTATGTTTTATGGATAAAGATTGGATCTTTTTGACTCTTTGATTGGTGGATACCATATGGTTTTGTTAGTCGTATAAATATTGGTGGTGATCTAATGCATAGCAGCAGTTTGGTGCACCACGCTGTTCTATGTGCATATTTTCTGGATGAAGTTTGGATCTTTTTGACTCTTTGATTGGTGGGTAGCATTTGATTTGGTGAGCCATGCGAATATTGGTGTTGTTTTGATGCATTTGAATATGCATTTTGAGTTGTTTCACTAAGAGTATTGATGATCTTTTTTTATCTCTGTTTAATTTATGGATAAAGTTTGGATCTTATTAAGTGATGATTCATTTGCGGGTGGAATTTACATGATTATTGTTGGTGTTTTATACTGTTTATGTATGCATCTCAGCATGTTGAGCTGATTCATTAGGGATATTAGAAGAGTTAAAACAAAAAATAGGTTTATTGGGGCCCCTCGGGACTACTTCCCTAATCGAATGAGAGGCCTACTGGTTATGTTCTAATGTACCTATTTGTTTACATTATAGACAAAGTTCGAATCTTTAACTGCTTGATTGAGAGGTGGGATTTCGGTTTCATGAGTTGCAGTGTGCTTATGTATGCATCTTTTTAGCTATTCCACTCATCGATATGAGAATCTATTGTCGTATTGGATATAAAGTTGAGATATGTTCAACTGTTTGATTTGTTTGATCGTCTTTCTCTGAGGAAGAGGCGAAATATAATCAATGGAAAGGCTCCAGCTTTTTCTGGAATAAAACAAGGGCTCCCCAACCTTTTCCCCAGCAAGCGCGCATATTATAGAAGCGAAAGCAATGTGCCTTTGTTTCGTTTCTGGGTTTATGAATTGGATTCATTTGTGTTCTTCAATATTTGGTTGGTTTTGGCCTTGATATGTGGCATTCTACTGATTTCCTATTGTGTGTGTATATGTATAGCTGTGCAAATTCAAGTTTTGCCGAGCTGATTGCCGGTGAATTTATTTGTTCATTTGATTAATCATATGATTTTCAGATTTTTATTTTGGAATTTGTTATAGATGCGAACATTACAGGAGAAGATGCAAGATTCGAGCTCCCTGCTGCAACGAGGTCTATGATTGTCGCCATTGTCACAATGAAGCAGCGGTATGTAGTCTCGCCATTAGCATGATAGAGATGCCACAGGCTGCTATGCTGGTCTGGTTGTTTGAATTTTCAGTTCTTTGTAATGTATGATGGATCAACAAAGATCTCAACTCCTTAGGGACTAATGTTCTTTGTTTGATTCGTGTTAATCACCAGAGCATGTTGCGCAACCTCTGCGACAGGCATGAATTGAACCGATATGATGTCAAACAAGTATGCTTATCACAGATCTATTTGTTCATTACTGGTTTAGTCGTATATCGGTAGTTAAGTACGTCTTCCAGTCTTACTAATAAAAGGTAATTTGCCCACTTTAATCTTGAACGAACTTTCAGGTCATTTGTTCAGTTTGTGACACAGAGCAGCCGGTATGTATCTCTGATTTTGGACTAATGTCTTCTCTCTCCATGTTTTATCAGTTTTTGATAAATAACTTTCATATTTTTCTCCGTGTGTTCCAGGTTGCTCGCGTTTGCACAAACTGTGGCGTGAATATGGGAGAATATGTTTGTGAAATTTGCAAATTCTACGATGATGATGTAAGATATTATGCCATATATGTATTAGAATGCAATTAAGACAGACAGTTAAATCTTTCAAAGATTCTATTTTTACTTGCTTCATCTTTTTGTTTCGAGTTTGATTATTGATAATTAGTCTTCAAAGGAAGGTTGAGTTACATTCGTCTTGGCTGCGGCTTAATCTTATCCATAAATTTCAAATTCTTGATCTAATGCTAACAGCAGAACTCACTTATTACAGATTGACAAAGGTCAGTTTCATTGCGATGATTGTGGAATCTGCAGGTTAGTAAGCAAAGTACGTGTTTATCTTTGCAGGTGTTCTTTTCCTTCGATCATGAATTGACAAGAGTTTTTTATGTTTTCCTGATTGAAACTCTCTTTTCAGAGTTGGCGGCCGTGAGAACTTCTTCCACTGCAAGAAATGCGGTATGCAAGAATTCTTGCTAGTTCTAACTTGTTTGCATAAATTTTACGAACAATCTGCAGTTTTCTTTTCGTTCTTCACCTTTATTTGTTAGCTTAACATTCCGCATTTGTCGTGGTTTTAATTTTCTCTGCTATGTTATTCATTTGATTATCTTCTACATGGTGGTTCATGAAGTAAATCAACGGCTCTGAAGGATAACCTGGATTTCAGCATTCTGCAATTCATTACAAAGCAGCAAGATTTTTCTTCTCATTTTTAGTTGATGTTGCTTCGAAGGTTTATTACGCATAACCTTTGTTTAAATACTCCAATAAGGTCTTCAAACTTATACAGTCCGGAGACAATTTGAAAAACTCGTACTGCAGCTAAATGAAATGATAGAAGAGTAATCTGTGAATCCGCTGTAAAGGAGCAACTTTAAGGCGATAACATTAAGAATTCAGGCAGCACTTATTTAAGAGAAAAGAAATTAGGTAATCTACGGGATTCCCTTCTTTGTTTGTCTAATTCAAGGGAGAAGGTCCCATTGAGTTCTTAATAATCATAATCTTTTCATCTAAATGACCAAAATGGATTTCTTTTTCTACTGTTTCAAACAGTCGATTCTCCTTCCAAACATTCCTTCTAATTGCTCTCATGTTAAATTTTATGTTGAATTGTTATTCTGACATGTTTTCCAGTGGAAATGTCACCTTGTTGGGCACAGTCGAAATCCGGGGGTCGTTACTATGTCTTCTACCTTTCAGACTTTTATCTATCTTATACTTTTGTCATTCATTTAGATATCCATACGATGCCTTTTCTCACTTCCTAAATTGTTACAGCGTTACCTTGTAAGCGCCTTTACAACATGTCTTTGTACTGCTGATTTTGGCCTTAAGCATGGATTCCTAGTAGGAACTCTTCTCCCTTTTTGATATATCTCATTTGCAGGCTCTTGCTATTCGATTAGCCTGCGTAACAATCACTTGTGCGTGGAGAACTCTATGCGACACCACTGTCCCATATGCTACGAGGTCTCTTCTAGCTTGCTTTGCTTTTCTCAGTGAATCTGCAGGCAATTACAAATGTTTTGCATATCTTTTGACTTTCCCTATCTCGTATTTGCAGTATCTCTTTGACTCTCTGAAAGACACAACCGTTATGAGCTGTGGACACACAATGCATTGTGAATGTTATCATGAGATGATAAATCGTGACAAGTAAGCTTTGTATCATTCTGCAAGATGATACTTCTTCTCGGCTCATGCAAATATAAAGAAACAGTTGATACAGCTTCTTCTAACACGAATCAAATATGTAAAATAGGTACTGCTGCCCCATTTGCACGAAGTCAGTGATCAACATGTCCAGAATGTGGAAGAGTTTGGATGAGGAGGTCCGTTCTTTATTAGATTCCATGAACTAATAGATGGTTTATGGTCCATTGCACATTTTAGGAAATAAGCAATGAGATCTTGCTTTCGCAAACACTTACATTTTGTACCATGAGCTTGTCTCACAAAGTATACATTTTGGACAAATTGAGATCTTGCTTTCGCCTGAGAAGTTTTTGTCTTTTCAGATTGAAGCAATTATCATGCCTGAAGATTTCAGATGCAAGAAGGTACTTCTTTACCCTTCTCGAATGACTGCTAAAATTCCCATCCCTTGAAAAAAGAGAAGAATGTTTGAATCGTGACAAAATCTATTACTGAACTGCCTAACTTTTTGTTTGACAATTCAAATTTGGATTTGGTTCACGTTGTCAGTGCCTGCCATACGCTTCTACATCAGAAAAAAGCAAATACTGTTTTCGCCAACATATTTACGCATTTTTCATTACTATTAAGCAATTCTTCTGCATCTTGTCACAAGGTTCATTTTTGCAGGTTTGGATTCTTTGTAATGACTGCAACGACACAACTGAGGTTTACTTCCACATGCTCAGGCAGAAATGCAGTCATTGTGATTCATTTAACACGCGAACAATCGCTCCTCCAGTTCTTCCTCAGTAATTTGGCATTTTACACGGACGCACAATAGCTGGATTTTTTGGACCAAAAATGCTAGTGTATGAGTTCATTAACCAGAATAGAGGATACTTCTTTTGCATCTTCAACCTAATCCAATTGTCTTAGAGTATCTTAATTTGTGCTGAAAACACCTTTTTCTGATTATTCTTGCGCTTGCTTGAGTGCAATCATACGAACAGTACTAATACCTCGGATCTTATCAGGACTCCGAAGTTCAAAATGCTTAGGCGAGAGTAGTACTAAGATAGGTCAGATTATTCTCGCTCCAATCTCGTGGAGCTTAATGTACACTACAGATACATAAATTGTAACATATTTAAAGGATTTAGCAATTTTTTGTCCAAATTATCCTTTAATGCATTGCACTCTTTAGTGTCTGGTTTTTTCTCTGTCTACATTGAATAATGATAGAGTATTATGCCTCTAATATTGTAGGACTTGACTTCTTCAACTATTTATGTCATTAATTATAGCCGACTTCACCTAGTAAGATTTGGTTCGGTTTATGCCCTTAAACCATAAGAAATAGATTTAATACAAATTGTAGCCATGTGGGCACTTTGTAAATCAACGATGGCTGAGGCAATGAAACTGGGTTGATATCTAGTATTTATCATCAAGTAATTGATAACAAGGTTTGTGCATTATTTTAACTTACAAAAAAATTCTTAGATTTAAGAAAAGTTTAAGAAAAGAGCTAATAAAATTATTTTACATTTTTCGTTGAAGTCCCATGTTAAACAATTTAATAAACATTAAATTTTATAAAAGTACAAAAAAAAAACTCCGGTTATTATTGAACATAGAAAAAGTGAGAGTCATAATTATATAAATAATTATTCAAATTTATACAGATAAAAAGTGAAAAAAAAAATATTCGTTATCAACCAAAAAAGTATTATTATACACTATTACGTTACGAGAGATCAATGTTTCTAAATTGTCTAAACCATTTTATTTTTTACCCTAAATAAGCAAGTGAGCTACTTGAATTCCAAAACTATACAAAAACATATTTACAAAACAAGGTGCGAGTCCTACACTTTAATTTCATGTCATTTTATTTAGGAGATCGGATCAGAATTTTTGTTCAGTCGAAGCCAAAATCATACAAATTAATACTTATATACAATTTTTTTATTTTTCTAGTGAACTAACTTATTTTTTCAACCTAAACATACATTTAAAATACACATATTTTAAAAAAAAATTTAAAATCCCATACCCATCATAGAATAGCTCTGCGCTTAATTTTATTATAACTTCAGGATGAAACTAGAAATTTAACATTGAGAAACCAAAATATTTTTTTAATGATACAACATAATTTAGATCGATAAATTTTTTTAAAGATAGTACATAAATATTTTTAAAAAAAATTAAAATCCTTTCGTGGGCTGGGCCCCGCCGGGCGTTTTTTTGAAATCTATCATAACATTTTGTTATTATGTTTGCCCATCTAACAAAATCACCATTTCTGCATTCATAGTAAAAGGAGGGTTTTGGAGAGCCAATGAGACTAGATGAGAACAAGTGTAAAACCAAGCAAAGGTGAGGCCTTTTCCATCATTTTCTTGAACTACTAGTATAATCCAAATGTTCAAATTCATATGCAAAACTGTTCCTCATTTGAGGCATTGTAGTAGAACAACTTTACCAACTCATAAGCTGATTTCATTAGCAGTGGAAACTACTCAAAAATCCATATCAGAAAATGCAAATCAAGAATCTTTTACTGTTAATTACCCTATAAATAGATGTGGGTTTGCTCCAAAAAGGACTCTTTTTTGCTGCTAAGTATGCAAATCTATAATCTTCTACTGACGGTTATCTCATAAACACGTGCGGGTTTGCCCCAAAAAGGGCTCTTTTTGCTGCTAAATATGTGCATTTAGCAGCGGAAACTCAACAACTTGTCTCTAAAAAGGAAAATCAAGAATCATTTAATGTTAATTATCTCGTAAATAGATGCGGGTTTGCACCAGAAAGGGCTCTTTCAGCTGCTAAGTATTTGAATTTTGACAAGCCAGATAAGCCTGATGCAGTGATATCTTTCTTGCAAAAACAAGGTTTTACGGAAACCCAAGTCTTCAAAATGGTGAGGAAGTTTCCTCCACTTGTATTGTGTGATCCTGAGAAGACCCTTTTGCCCAAGATTGAATTTTTTCAGTCTCAAGGCTTCTCAAAGGCTAATTTGGATACAGTGTTTGCAGTAGAACCTCAAATTTTTAGTGCAAGTTTGGGCAGAAAAATCATACCATCTTTTAATTTCTATGTGAAACTGCTTGGTTCTGTTAAAGATACAATAGCTGCAATTAGACGAAGGTCGATGATCTTGATACATCTTCTGTCTTTTGTGGCACCTAATATTGAGATTTTGCGAAATGCTGGTGTTCTTGAAGTCAGAATTGCACATATGTTGAAGATGAACCCGCATGTTTTCGTGAGAAGTTCCAGTAGATTCAAAGAGTTGGTTGACAAAGTTGTGCAAATGGGGTTTGATCCTCTGACGTCGACTTTTGCTATGGGGTAAGGGCGATGGGTTCATTGACAAGATTAAATTGGCAAAAGAAAATCGAGGTTTACAAAAGATGGGGTTTCTCTGAGGATGATGTGATGGCGGCTTTCAAGTATTACCCATGGTTTATGACAATATTAGAGGAGAAGATTGTAGGGATAATGGAGTTTTTAGTAAATAAAATGGGTTTGGAGTTGTCGATCTTATTGAAATCACCACCTATACTTTCTCTTAGCTTGAACAGAAGAATCATCCCCAGGTGCTCGGTGCACGAAGTTTTGCGCTCAAGGGGTCTGATCAAGGGCAAACATAGCCTGTATTATATGCTTCACATTTCAGAAAGGATATTTCACAAGAATTTTGTTAACTGCTATGAGAAGGAAGCTCCGGAGCTCTTAAATATATATCAGGAAAAGTTAGAACGTTCAACTTGAATCTTGTATAGGGATGGAAAAGCACTTTTAAGGCTCGGAATCATTTTCACGCGTCATTGTCTTAAATTGGTTACTAGCTTGATCTCCAAACACCAGCCTATTCTGCTCGTCTTTGATATGGCGTGAACTAAAGAAGTGCATCTTCCAGTTTTAGGTGAATATCCTGCTGCCTGTGGGATGATTTGCATGTGAAACAAGGACATTGACAACATTCTTGAAGTGCATCTTCCAATTTCCAGTGAATATCCGGCTACTTCTGGCATGATTTGCAAATGAAACAGGGGCTGAGAACATTTTGATGGTCTAGATTACAATGACGCGTTGCAGGAATCTGCCTACGGTGAAACTGTCACTACAAAAGCTCTTTTGTAGTCGTTATTCTGAATTTTAGCATGCTTCAACTAGGATTGGTGATGGCTTATGATGAACACTTAAATGATCTATACTTTTAACTGATTCTTGATCTTCATCTGCATAGTCTATATTGGATGTTTTCTATTACCTTTCTACTTATTTTGCAAGATGCTGATTTGCAGGGGCGGTTGCAATAAGGGGCTAGTGGGGGCTGGCTTCGTCTTTCTCTTCTTCACTGAATAAAGGAGACTTGCTCTTGTTTCGAGTATTACTACTTTAATTTATAGAGATAAAAAGAGAAAAAAAACCCTCGCCATTATCGACCAAAAAAATGTCTTATTTTATTACGTTATGAGAGATCTATGTTTCTAAATTGTCCAAACCATTTTTCTTTACCTAAGTAAGCAAGTGTGAGTCCTACACTCGAATTTCAGATCATTTTAATTAGGGAGCTGATTCAAATTTTTTGTTTAATCAAAACTAAAATCATGTAATTTAACACTTATATATGACTTTTTATTTTTCAATGGGACGAAATTAATTTTTCATTCTAAATACAAATTAATATAGAACAAAAGTAGAATCCTTAATCATGAACGTAATCCTTTTTTTTTTTTTTTTTTTTCTGTAATGTAAGCAATAAAAGCCTACATAAGTAAAATACTACTAAACAAAAAGAAAATAAATGATAAATAATCACTTATTGTTCTATCAAGAAAGCGATATTGCTCGTTTATTTTCAAAAACTCCTATACACTAAGACCGGGTCTTATCCATTTGTAGATGGAGCTTCAATAGCAATATATTTAAAGTACACATATTTTTTTAGAAAAAAAAAAATTGATGTCACCCATTCATCATAAAATAGCTCCGTGCTTAATTTTATTTAGGATAATTTACCGAAATGGTCCTAGATGTTTGTTTTTTTAACATTTAAGGTTCCTATATTTCATTTTGAACAAAATAATCATTCATCTCTTCATTTTGGTGACAATCGTTAGTCCTTGAAACAAAATCCGTCGAAAAAATAATGTTAGTGAGCACGTGAATGACACGTGGCCGTAAAATTCACAAATCTTTATGGATAAAATTGTCACGCAGTAAAATATAAATATCTTAAAGTTTATGTATTTTGTGACCACGTGCTTACTAACATTATTTTTTGATAGATTTTGTCCAAGAAATAATGATTGTCACTAAAATGAAAGATAAATGACCATATTGTCTAAAATGAAAGATAGATGATTTAAATGTAAAAAAAGACAAAGTTTTATGACCATTTTAGTATATTACCCTTTTATTTATAACTACACGGACATATATCATAGTTGAATTACTCATAATGTTAAGTTTTTTTGCTAACCACTCGTAACATTAAGTTGTTATTAGGGTAAATGACCGAAATGGTTTTTAATCTTTAGACTCTGTGACATTTTAATCTCTTATCTATCAAATGTGATAAATTAGTCTCTTATCTCTAAATCTGCAACGTTGTTACCCATTTTAACAAATTCCGTCAATTTTTTTTTAACGCGAATTGTATGAGCCTGTCATGTGACCAACTCAAGATAGATTTTGGAGGGGTAAGGGATAACTGATCATGTGCCGGTGTATGCAATCTATATTAAAAATAAATGACAAAATTTGTTAAAATGACTAATGGATTTGCAGATTTAAAAATGAGTGACAAATTTGTCACATTTACAATGTGTTTGGATTGAGGGTTTTAGGGGGAAGAGATTGGTTTGTGAGAGATTTGCAAATCTCCCCCTTTATTTGGATTGGAAAGGATTAAAGGTGATTGGTTAATAAATTATTTTAAAAATTGTCTCCAAACCCTATTTTGCAATCACCCCAAATTGGGGTCAAAAGATAGGAAATTATTCTAACTAATGTTTAAAGACTATATTACTCTATGTGTTTGTACAAGGGAAGAATAAAAGAAAAATAAGAGATAAGAGTAAATATGTCAAAATACTTATAAAATTGATCCCTTCCTTTCTTTTATTTCTCAATCACATAATCCTTTATGAATACTTCATTTATAATCTTATTCCATTTGTTTGCATGTGAAAAATATTTTCAGAGGAAAATATTTTTATGAGCTTCTTTTGTTTTCCGTAAAATAACTTATTGGGGAAAAATATTTTCCTAAAAAATATAATATTCCTGAAAAATAGAATACTAGAAAATATTTTATAGTATTTAGATGTAGAATGAAAAATATTTTCCGACATGAAATTTATACATAAAAATATACACATAACATATATCTAACGTGAGGGTGGAGGGGGTGAGTGGGGTAAGGGTGGGGTAAGGGTGGGGTAAGGGTGGGGGGTAGGGGTGGTTGAGTTTCGAAAAATATTTTATACTCCCAAAGAACACAAACATATTTTTACAAACTTTGTACTATCTGTAATATTTGACCGAAAAATATTTTATAGTTGATCGATTTTTCAGTATTACCAAACACCGAAAAATCTCCAAAAAGTAATCCACCATTTTTTATTAGAAATGTTTTCCAGTTCGATTAATTTTTTGGTGTTATCAAACACCGTAAAATTAAAAAAATATTTTTTGGGATAATATTTTATGGCAAACAAACGGAGCCTCAATTCAAACAAAATTTAATCAACTTTTTTCCTCTCCTTTATTATTGAATTATTTTTTTTCCTTTTTTATTTTTTCCGCCCAAATCCAAATAAGGCCTTACTAGATAAGGGATGAAAATATCATAAAGCAAAAGATAAGGACCAATTCGGTCATTTACTCTTGTTATTATGTTCAAGTTTATGGTATGCCCATCTAACAAAATCACCATCGCCGCACGCTCATACTAAAAGGATGGATTTGGAGAGGGACTGAGACTTGCTGAGAGCAAGACTCAGACCAAGCAAAGGTGAGGCCTGGCCTTTTCCATCATTTTCTTGGAACTACTACTTTAATCCAATGTTCAATTTCGTATGCAAAACTGTTCCTCATTTGAGGCATTGCAGTAGAAAAACTTCACCAACTCATAAGCTGAATTCATTAGCAGTAGAAACTACTGAAAAAACCATATCAGGGAAGGCAAATCAAGAATCTTTTACTGTTAATTACCCTATAAATAGATGTGATTTTGCAAAAGGACTCCTTTTGATGCTAAGTATGCAAATCAAGAATCTTCTACTGATGATTATCTCATAAACACATGTAGGTTTGCTCCAAAAAGAGCGATTTTTGCTGCTAAATATGTGCATTCAGCAGTGGAATCTCTAGAACTTGTCTTTGAAAAGGAAAACCAAGAATCATTTGCTGTTAATTATCTCGTAAATAGATGTGGGTTTGCTCCAGAAAAGGCTATTTCAGCTGCTAGGTATGTGAAATTTGACAAGCCTGATAAGCCTGATGCAGTGATATCTTTCTTGGAAAACCAAGGTTTGACAGAAACCCAAGTCTTAAACATAGTAAGGAAGTTTCCCCCACTTGTATTACGTGATCCTGAGAAGATCCTTCTGCCCAAGATTGAATTTTTCGAGTCGAAAGGCTTCTCCAAGGCACATTTGACAGTAATGTTTGCAGTAGAACCTCAACTTTTTACTGCAAGTTTGGGCAGAAAAATTATACCATCTTTTAATTTCTATCTGAATCTGCTTGGTTCTGTTAAAGATACAATAGCTACAATTAGACGAAGGCCGATGATATTGATACGTCTTCGGTCTTTTGTGGCACTTAATATTGAGATTTTGCGAAAGGTTGGTGTTCCTGAAGTCAGAATTGCACATATGTTGAAAATGAACCCGCATGTTTTCCTGAGAAGTTCCAGTAGATTCAAAGAGTTGGTGGACAAAGTTGTGCAAATGGGGTTTGATCCTCTGACGTCGACTTTTGCTATTGGGGTAAGGGCGATGGGTTCATTGACAAGATTAAATTGGCAAAAGAAAATTGAGGTTTATAAAAGATGGGGTTTCTCTGAGGATGATGTGATGGCGGCTTTTAAGTATTACCCATGGTTTATGACGATATCAGAGGAGATGATTGAAGGGATAATGGAGTTTTTAGTGAATAAAATAGGTTGGGAGTCCTCGATCTTAATGAAATCACCACCTATACTTTCTCTTAGCTTGAACAGAATAATCATCCCCAGGTGCTCAGTGTATGAAGTTTTGCATTCAAAGGGTGTGATCCAGGGATCACATAGCTTGCATTATATACTTAAAATTTCGGAAAAGCTGTTTCTCAAGAAATTCGTTAATTGCTATGAGAAGGAAGCTCTGGAGCTCTTAAGTATATATCAGGAAAAGTTGGAATGTTCAACTTGAATCGTGTATAAGGCTGATAAACACTGTGAAGGCTCGGAATCATTTTTTGACATAACATCTGATAAAAGCTTACTTTCTGGAATGAAGGGGCTCAGTTCCTGTTTTGTTCGGTAAGTGAAGCTGTAACTTGATGCGTCGAATGAATTTCTTTTGCCTTATTCTGCACATCTCACGCATGAAAATTTGGATTTGTATAGAACTCTGAACTCTCTCACATAGTTTGTTTTGTCAGATGTGTCAGTTTTGACTATAAATATAAGTTACATGTGATGCTAAGTTCTCTTTGATTCTCAAAGCATATGCAATGTATCTGTGGCGGCGCATGCAATATCTAATAGTCTAATGCCGTAGTCTTCTATATGTCAACTGTGACCTTTATCTATGATACATAGAAGCATCTGTGAAACCAATGTCAACTCCAACGTCCCATTTTAGCCGTGAAGCTGCTCTTCTAGTACTGCTTTGGTTTCATCTTGTTTACCTATTCAACATTGGAATTTTGCACGATGTCAGTTATATTGCTTAGCATCTGCTTGATGATATTGGATCTTGCTTGATTAGACATTGAAGCAACTTGGCATAAGGTGGTCATTCAATTTCTCTTCACCCTTATGAAGGCTTTCTTTCCTGGCCCGAGAAGGTGAAGTATCGAGGCAGACCACACTCGTTGAAAATATGGGATAGAAATCATTTTGTCTTAAATTGGTGTCTGCTAATGAGAAAGCACTAGATACTTCACAGCCATCTGTTACTAGCTTGATGTCACGGGATCAGAGGCTGAGACCGAAACTTGACCGCCGTGCGGCGCTTAACCGAGCTATTAAGGGACTTGGCTAAGCTAAGCCTGAGAGATATGAACTAGAAAACAGAAATATAAGCAAGAGTTTGAGAGAAGAGATGTATATTGCTCTATAACTCAGAGAATAAGTGATGTACAATGAGACATCTCCCCCTCATTTTATAGGGGTACAATTTGAAATAAAGGGTGAGGATCATCTCAGCTTGAAGGGCCAAGATTGCACCTCGAGCTCCGTGTAGCAAAGCTGTTCAGCATTCTCTATACATTTGCTGACAGCTTTGGCTTAAATTCAAAATAAAGGTGCACCTTATATTCTGCAAAAGCTTGCTGCCCAGCATACTCTATACCCTAGCTAACAGCTTACATCATTATTATATCAATTATACAATTTAGTCAGAAATGGGGCGGACTGAATTGGGCGGGACTGCCTGGATACGGGCGGGTCGTTACACCCTCCCCCACCTGATCAGGCATCGACCTCGAAGCTTGTTGTTGCCGAAATTCCTCAATAAGCTTGCGGAATTGCCATAACAATCCTTCGTGTTCCCAACTATTTTCACTATCCGGGGTCCCTTTCCACTTCACAAGATACTCTGTGTCATTTGGTTTGCCCCTTTTGCGGATGATGCGGTCTGCCAGGATAGCTTATGCTTCACGTTTGAAAGAGGTTACCACCGCAGTAGGGGCTCGACTTGATTCCCCACGACTAGGGTCTTCTGGGTCAGCATGATAAGGCTTTAGGAGGCTTACATGAAAAACTAGGTGAATCTTCAGCTTCGGTGGTAATTCTAGCAGGTAAGAGACCTTGCCTACTCGTCGAATTACCGAGAAAGGTCCTTCATATCTGCGCAACAAAGCCTTGTGTACCGATGTGCGGAAGGCACGAAATTGTTGGGGTTGGAGTTTTACCATTACTGAATCGCAATCATTGAACTCCAAGTGCCTTCTTTTCTTGTCTGCCCACTTCTTCATTTTCTTTGCTGCCTTCTCAAGCAGTGCACGGGCCATGTCTCGTTCTTCTTGGAGTTCCTTAGCAAATTTGTATGCAGCAGGTGCTTTGCCCGTGTATCCAGTAGCAACCATATGAAGGGCCAGGGGTTGCCTTCCTGTCGCCAGTTCAAAGGGGCTATGACCGGTGGATTCACTCTGTTGGAGGTTGTAGGAGAATTGAGCAACGTCCATCAACTTGACCCAATCTCGCTGGTTGGCACTGACAAAGTGCCGAAGATATAACTCCAGTAAGGCATTCACCCTTTCCGTTTGTCCATCGGTTTGTGGGTGAAAGCTTGTAGAAAAAGCCAGCTCGGACCCCAGTAACTTAAAAAGTTCAGACCAAATTTTTCCTGTGAAGCGAGGATCTCGATCGCTCACAATAGATTTTGGAACACCCCACCATTTTACAACATACCTCAGAAAGAGCCTAGCAGCATCAACGGCCGTCAGGTCCGGTGGTGCAGGGATGAAAATCCCATACTTGGAAAATCTGTCCACAACGACCAGTATGGTACCACATCCTTCTGATTTTGGCAAGCACGTGATGAAATCCATTGAAATGCTGTCAAAAGGATGTTCAGGGATAGGCAATGGTTGAAGTAGCCCGGCTGGATGCTTGGTCTCGATCTTGTCTTGTTGACATACAAGACAAGTCCGAACATAGGTCTCAATATCGTCTCGCATCCTTGGCCAGTAATAAGAATCTTCCACAAGCGCCATGGTGCAATGCATCCCAGGGTGGCCTGCCCACAAAGAGTCGTGACACTCTTTCAAGATCTTCCGCCTTAGATTGTTCCATTTTGGTACGAACAGTCTGTCTCCTCTGGTCAGCAACAAATCTTCCTTCACCCAAAACCTTCGGGTTTTTCCTTCTTTTGCATATCCCAACAATGCCTTGGCCATGGGGTCATGGTCCAGGCCCTCACGTATTTGACCAGTGAGAGGGCTCACAGGACAGCTAATTGCCGCAAGTTCAGCCTTGCGACTTAAGGCATCGGCCACTCGGTTGTCTCGGCCAGGTTTGTATTCCATGGTGAAATCGAACTCTGCCAAAAATCCTTGCCACCTTGCTTGCTTAGGGGTAAGCTTCTTTTGTGTCTGGAAATAACTGGCAGCAACATTATCTGTTCTTACCACAAAGGGGGCGCCCAACAAATAGTGGCGCCGAGGACGGAGACAGTGCACCACAGTTGTCATTTCCTTCTCATGGGTTGAGTATCGCCGTTCTGCCTCATTGAGTTTTCGACTCTCGAAGGCAATTGGATGTCCTTCCTGCATCAAGACTCCGCCAATAGCAAAATCAGAAGAATCAGTTTGTACCTCATATGGTTTGGTTTGATCAGGCAAGATGAGGACAGGTTCAGCAGTTACAGCAACTTTGAGAGCGTTGAATGCATCCTGACATGTTACATCCCACACCCAAGGTTTGTTTTTCTTCAGTAATTCTGTCAGAGGTGTGGCAAGGGCTGAGTATCCTTCAATGAAACGCCGATAATAATTTGCCAAGCCCAAAAATGACCGCAACTTGGGGACACCATTAGGTGCTTCCCATTCATGAATGGCTTTTACTTTGCAGTTGTCCATCCAAATTTTTCCCTCGCTGATGACATGACCAAGGAATGGCACCTCTTCCTTGGCAAAGCTGCATTTCTCTGGTTTGACGTACAGGTCGTGCTCCCGAAGTTTCTGCAGTACTAACTTCAGGTGCTCCACGTGATCTTGTAGGCAAGAGCTATAGACCACAATGTCATCCAAGTATACTACGACAAATTTGTCGAGAAAGGGCCTGAACACTTTGTTCATCAAAGTACAAAATGTAGCAGGAGCATTGGTTAGGCCAAAAGGCATAACAAGGAATTCAAATGCACTATACCTCATTACACAAGTGGTTTCTGGCTCATCTCCTTCCGCAATTCTGACTTGCCAATATCTCGACCTCAAATCAATCTTGGAGAAGTATCGAGCACCACCAAGTTGGTCGAACAAATCCGCAATCAAAGGTATGGGGTATTTGTTCTTTATTGTTACCTTATTTAGTGCTCGGTAATCTATGCACATCCGTAAGGAGCCATCAGCTTTCTTCTGGAACAAGACTGGGGCACCAAAGGGGGAATTGGAGGGTTGGATCATACCGGCATCCAGCAACTCTTGAAGTTGTTTCCTCAATTCAGCCAATTCTGGAGGTGCCATGCGATAAGGGGCCATGGCAGGGGGCTTTGTACCTTCCACCAAGTCAATCCGGTGGTCGATCTCTCTTTGAGGTGGCAGCTTCTTCGGAAGTTCCGAGGGCATTACATCTTTGAACTCGTTCAGCACTTTCTGAATAGGTGAGGGGAGAGAACTTTGTTCTGGATGTTCTGATTCTTCTTCTCGTAATGCAACAAGATAAGTATCTTCGTTGCGTTTGACTCCCTTCACCAACTGCATGGCCGAAAGGACCTTGACACCAGGTCTGGTCTCTCGAGTCATGGGCACGGTACAAGGAGTAGAATTGCCCATTACCAAGATAGAGTTTCCGCAAGGCATGAGGAAGGCCTTTACTTCGTCCAACCATTCCAATCCAAGGACAACATCATAATCATCCAGAGGAACAACAGTAAAATTAATGGTACCAGACCACTCACCGATTATTGTCTTGACACCAAGGGCAACACCAGTAATGGGGATGGCTTTTGAGTTGGCAGCCTTAATCATTCCTCCTGACTTGTTGATCCGCAAGCCTAGCTTTCTTGCAGTATCAGCACCGATGAAATTGTTGGTAGCGCCCGTGTCTACCAAGGCTTTGAAGGGACGCCCTTTTATCATAGCCACAACATACAGAGATCCCTTTCTTGGGTCCTTAGAGGTCTTGATCTCGGCCTTCACAGCATTGAGAAGTTGAAGAGACCCTAGTTGAGTTTCTTCATCGTCCTGTGATTCATGGTCGTCTTGTTTGAGGAGTGACGCCATCTTGCCCCGATAGGGACAATTATAAACCTTATGATCCTTGCTTGCGCATATGAAACATTCATACTGTCTCGGTGGAACTTGGTTGTTTCCCCGATTCTCCATTAGAGCTTTCCCCTTGTTGAAGTGTGGTTTGGACGATCCCTCCTGATTAGAAGCAGCATCAGTTGGGTTAGAATTGGTACCTTTGTTTTGATTTCCTCCTCCACCTGGTTTCTTATTGTTGGAAGAAGAAGCACTCTTCTTTCCATCATTCCGGTTGGAGAACTCAATTAGACCTTCAGCAATAGCAATGGCAGAAGCAAGATCCTGGACACCGCGACGTTGCACTTCTACTCTTGCCCACGCCTGGAGTCCATCAAGGAAGGTAAAGAGGCCATCCTTGTCGGATATTTCAGGAATTTCAAGCATCACCTCCTGAAACTCCTTAATGTATTCTCGTACATTATTTTGATGTCTGAGCCGGCGAAGCTTACCACGAGCTTCATACTCCACGTTCTCTGGATAAAACTGTTTCTTGATTTCTTTCTTGAAATCATCCCACGACTCCATGGTGCAAAGGCCTCGTTCAATATCTGTGCACCGACGCCTCCACCAAAGGGTGGCCACATCTGATAGATAGAGTGGGGCAGTTCGAATCTTCGCAGCATCATCGACAAGATTTGCTGCTGAGAAATATTGCTCCAAGTTCCACAAGAAATTATCCAGCTCTCTTGCGTTCCTCTGGCCGCTGAAATGCTTGGGCCTCGGGACATCGATCCTTGGGGCAGAAGGGGCAGCTGGAACAGCTCCAGTGCTCACCGCTATCTTGCACAAGGCTAAGTCAGCCTTGACAACTTCGACCTCCGCTTTAACCATGTTAACTTCGGTCTTCATTTCTTCAATCGCAGCGGAAATTTGTGAATGAAAATTATCCAAGGACTTTCGCATTTCATTAGCGAAAGTGTTGAGGGTAGCTAGGGTCTGTCCACGCAGATCCTCCACTTGGTCCTCTACCTCCTGCAAGCGTTCAGGAAGGGCGGTCTTGTCCCTTGTTTCCACTTGTTCCAACCGAGCGATAATATCCTCCATTGCAACAGCATTCTGTAGGACACTTTGTTCATTGTGTCCCATTCGAGATTCCAACAAGGAGAGCTGGTCCATCGAGCCAGCACGAGAAGAGGGTTTGGACTTGTTTGTTTTCGTCGCCCACTTCTCTGTATTTTCCACAGCCTGGGTACTAGGGCCAACAAAATCTCCTTCTGTTCCTCCCATACTTCGAGAATACCACGAGTCAGAATGTAGACAACGTGGTTGAGCCAATCACTAAGTCCTTGGCTCTGATACCACCTGTCACGGGATTAGAGGCAGAGATCGAAACTTGACCGCCGTGCGGCGCTTAACCGAGCTAATAAGGGACTTGGCTAAGCTAAGCCTGAGAGATATGGACTAGAAAACAGAAATATAAGCAAGAGTTTGAGAGAAGAGATGTATATTGCTCTATAACTCAGAGAATAAGTGATGTACAATGAGACATCTCCCCCTCATTTTATAGGGGTACAATTTGAAATAAAGGGTGAGGATCATCTCAGCTTGAAGGGCCAAGATTGCACCTCGAGCTCCGTGTAGCAAAGCTGTTCAGCATTCTCTATACATTTGCTGACAGCTTTGGCTTAAATTCAAAATAAAGGGGCACCTTATATTCTGCAAAAGCTTACTGCCCAGCATACTCTATACCCTAGCTGACAGCTTACATCATTATTATATCAACTATACAATTTAGTCAGAAATGGGGCGGACTGAATTGGGGTGGACTGCCTGGAAATGGGCGGGTCGTTACATTGATCTCCAAACACCAGCCTATTCTGCCCGTCTTTGATATGGCGTGAACTAAAGAAGTGCATCTTCCAGTTTTAGGTGAATATCCTGCTACCTGTTGGATGATTTGCATATGAAACAAGGACACTGACAACGTTCTTGAAGTGCATCTTCTACTTCTGGCATGATTTGCAAATGAAACGGGGACTGACAACATTTTGATGGTCTAGATTACAATGATGCGTCGCAGGAATCTGCCTACGGTACTGTGAAACTGTTACTACAACAGCAAGTTGTTATTCTGAATTTTAGCATGCTTCAACTAGGATCAGTGATGGATTGTGCTGAACACTTAAATGGTCTATACTTTAACTGATTCTTGGTCTTCGTTTGCATAGTCTATATTGGATGTTTTCTATTACATTTCTACTTATTTTGCAAGATGCTGATTTGCAGGGGCGGTTGCAATAAAGGGCTAGTGGGGGCTGGCTTCGTCTTTCTCTTCCTCACCGAAAAAAGGAGACTTGCTCTTGTTTCGAATATTTTGAACAACTAATCTTAGTTCAAAGGACCAATCATGAATCCTGAAATTATGTTGTGTATGTTGGAAAACAAGTTTTATTTTACCACTTTATGCCCGTATAATTTTTATTTTATTTTATAATATTATGATATTATAAGAGGATTCATTTTTTATTAAAAATTGCTTACTAAGCTAAGATAACTTTTTTTTGTTTTCCCGACTATCATATAGACATAATTAAGCAAAACTGGTTTATTTTCCAGTTATTATAATTAACCAAAACTGGTTTATTTTCCAGTTATTAGGTATTCATATTAGAAAATATTCAATTCTAACTATTCCATCCATTTTCAAATCAAATATTCACATTCAAGCATAATCTATTACATCAAAACTGAAATCTGCAAAATCATAAATACTTGAATATTGCTATATATTGCCTTCTATATGGCTCGCCCATTATTCATTTCTAGGATGCAATTGTCACAACATATTAGATGTCTATTAGAAGATTAAATTTAGATAGTTTTACATAGCTATGTGCAATATCTCACCTGTATGATAATACCATACAAAGATAGAAATACACAAAATTCTCATCGTACACAACATCTAAAACAATGTCTGATCGATTTTGAGTCCATTGTTGCAAGAGTGTGTTTATAACTTGGACTAATGTTCTAAGACCTCTTATCTCCCACGACAATAACTTTATCATTTGTTTTATTGGATAACAAGAAACTTATCTCATGCAATATTAAATTCATTATAAGATTATAAATCTTGTAGTGTAATGACATACATCAGTATATATACTAAATTAGTTAAAAACGATAAAGAGTATTAATTTTAAATCTAAATCTTTATTCAAACAAGTCGTTTTCTTAGCATTTTATCTAACCTATGCAAGCAAAATTTAGTGGTTTTTTTTTTTGAATGACGTGAGAATTTAATTGGTAAAACTCAATCATCGGATTATCCGATTGAACCTGATCACTAATTAGTAAAATATAAGTGTAACAGTGCGCCTTTACAAATACACAAAGTCAATTAATAACAAAATTCTAAAATAATAAAAAGTGTTAAATTTACTATCTAACATAATCAATTTTACCACACTATCGGGACCGTACAAAATTTAGTGGCAAAATAAATTTTTACACAGTAGCTTATAATTCGTAAGGCTTTGTTTGGCTGGACACACATCAGTAAGTAAAATTTTCTGCTTCGCCGAAAAATGCAAGTAGCTTCGAAGGCTCGCCGACTCGCTAGGGTTTTAAGGAACCCGTCGCCGATTTGCCTCAACTCGGAACGAGTCAACTCACCTTCTAATGAAGCCTCTCACACCATCTCTCCTCCATGGCGCTCCTATCACTCATCTCTCTCCTCCTCAGGTAATACACACACAACACACACACAGATACACACATGCATATATATATGTATGTATATGTGATAATTTAATTATCATTTTATTTATTTTTTCTTGTATTATGCAATCTCTTAGCTCATTGAATTTCTTTGAAATAATATATATTCACAAACACACACACATACACTCATATTCGTGTATATATATATATATATATATACATATATATATGTATACATATATATATGTATATGTACATTTGAATATGTAATTTGATTAGTTTCTATTTATTTTTTTCTTATATTCTGCACACTCGCCTAGCTAATTACGAAAAGTTTAGTTTAGAGGTCCGGCTAGTATTTTTAAATTTTTTTTAATTATGACTTTTCGAGATAATGTATTTGCAATATTTGGAAACCAAATTCTTTTGATGATTTAATATAACGAAATTTGATTATTTTGGTGAATTAGTCAAATAATATTTGATAAATGCCGTTTTAAACTGCTTCGGATATGATATAAATAATTTCACAGCAACATATATGCTCGCATTAGAATATGTATATATATGTATGCACAGATATGTGTTTACATTTTTATCTATTTTTTATTAAATTTGGCGGAGTATTTTGCTTTGTCGTAGCTTATGGAAAAATGAAGAAAGTGTAGAATTTAAATTTAGCAACAGGAAATGAAAAATGCTACTTTATAGGTTCAGCTGGTGATTTTTTATTTTTTAATTCTCTCACTAAATTTTTAATTTTTTTTTATAAAGTTTGCTTCTTGGCTGCGGTTGATTTGATTTATTCTTGTTATTTAGTGTCCGAGAATTTCGAAAAGTAATATAATTGAATTAGGTCCTTTTCTTTATAGAAAAAAGCAAATGTTGAGGTGACATTGATACTTTTATAGGGATTATTCATGGAACTACAGTTCAAATAGAAGAAAATTTCAGGAAAAGTAGTATGATACAGTCAATGATGCCGAGGGCAGTGTCATACTCTTCGGATGCGGGTGTAGCTGAAAGTGCTGCTTCAGGTAACTTTTCCATTTACTTCAGTTTTTTTGTACAAAATTATTAAAAATATTGAATTTATTGGATTTTGGATAATATAAATAGGAATTATTTTCAATTGTTTACAATGCAGAGGCTGTGAAAGAACTGCATGACAAAATGCAGAAATCTATAGCAGAAAAAAGGAGTGCGCCTCCAAATGCTTGGTTGTGGTCAATGATTGAGAAATGTGCCAACCACGAGGATATCAAACTTCTGTTCGCTATATTACAAAAACTTCGCGCATTTGTGAGTCTTTACTCCTTTGGTGGGTTTGTTGTTAGGTGACTGTGTTTAGCGTCTGTTCATGCTATAGTGATTGGTATCATGTTTGCTCATTGTTTCTTTTGGCTACAGAGACTGTCGAATCTTCGTATACACGAGAATTTTAACTGTGCTCTTTGCCAAGAGATTACCAAGGCATGTGTTCGTGTAGGGGCAATTGACTATGGTATGATATCATGATTGAGTTTTCAAATTAAATCTCTCATGTTGCTTTATAAATACCATTCTGATTACTAAGCAACTTCTTCCATTTTGTTTGTCTGAGAATTTGAAAAATAGAAAAGGCATTTAAAAGGGATGTTTGTCTTGGTATCATACCTTAAATATTTACTTAGTAAGTGACTATGCCACCTTGAACTTTGCCACATCAAATGGTGGTCGTTGAAGGCGTTGAAGGCTTGAAGGGTGAGGAAGTCTTTGAAGCCAATGGTGGACCCTCAAAGTTCAATTTACAAGGCTATTATAGGCTTAGAATTTTGTTAACAGGAAGTCGTAGATGTGAACTTTGTTTCAAGATGTTTCAAGCTAGCTTCTCTTTTTCTTTTGGATTTAGCTACTATGCATCATTCATCAACTTCATTTTCATCTATTTGACCACACCGATAAGTTTGGAGCTTTCAGCAAGATAACGTGTATTTTGGCCTTCTGCCTTTCATCCGTCTTCTTATGATGTGGCTAAGGTGTCATTGTATATTTAATGACTGATTTTATTGGTTCATATGGCCTTCATTTGTGGAGTGGTGTCTACGTGACACTATACTATGTCATGGTGTATAAGTCAGCTATGTGGCTGGACACAGTTAGGACCATAGTAGTAACATTGGCTCTATACGCACAGACTTACTCCAACCACTACTTTGAAAGGAGTTGTTGATTAGCTATTGCTGGCTCCATGTTTTTGGCCCCAAACATGAGAATATTTATCTGATTATTAGCACTTGTGTAGCTGGATTCATGCATAACATTAAATTTCTTCAATGGAGTTATGTACCTCTTCTTTGTTTGGTTTTATCAATACCACAAGTACAATAACATGCAAACAATAAATCTTTACGTTTCAAAAATAATAAATAAAAAGCAAAATATTTTCCTGCTCTGGTGGTTGTGACTGTGCACATGTATCTATATGCTAGTATGGAATATATATGTTATGTGTATCCGCATACTTCGTTAAGCATTTAACCATTTATGGGTATGCAGCTAAAAAAGGGTTGTGGAAGCATAATGTCTATGGATTATCTCCAACTATAGGGTCTGCTCATCATTTGCTGGTAAGCAGTGGCTCTTTCTGTGAGCTTGTTTGAGATCTATTTTTATAGTGACATATTGGTTTTATTCAGAAGAGAATTGTTGTTTGTGCCTGCAGTTGCATGCTAAACAGCATAAGGATGCTAAGCTCATGGCAGATGTAATGAAACTTGTTAAGAAGAACGATTTACCACTTCAACCTGGTACAGCAGATATAGTTTTCAAGTATGTGTTCATTATAACACATATCTTAATTAATCTGAGATGTTCTTAGTAGGAAATTTTCCTTTCTTTCCTGATTTCTGTTTTGGTGGGTTTGCTCCACAGCTACTTAAAGCTTTATGTAATTAAGTGGCACCTCCTTTTGAGGCAGTGTACTTACTAGAGGAAGATATAAAACCGGCTTTGTTTGGACTTTTGTAATCGTTTTCATGCCACTATGCTCATTTATTCTCATTGATGTATTCAATGTTACCTCCCATTTTCGTTTACCATCTGGATACCGATAAATTGCTGAAGCGTGATTTCTGATTTGTTTGCAATTATCATCTTTTGTCAGGCAAATTATTTTCTTATTAAAGCCCTACTAGATTCTAGATCTTGTTTGAGAGTGCCAGAACAGGGTGAAAGGTTCTCTCTCAGGTGAGGGTGAGAAGGGGATGGGGGGGTGGTGTTGGTTGGGGTTGGGAGAGAGAGAGAGATGGGAGGGAGGGAAGAAAAGAGAGCGAGAAAGGGGAAAGGGTGAGGGTGATCTCTGTTTGCTGCTATTTTCTTAATGTGGGACATAAGGATCAATTGATTGTTCTACTGTTCTCAACGTGTTTTTTTTTTCTTATTTGTTCTTCATCTTTTCTTAACTGGATTTGGTGTATTTCAGCATTTGTTATGACACGGACAAGTGGAATTTGATCTCAAAGTACGGAAAAAGATTTGTCAAGGCGGGAGTAAACCTACGACGGACTGCCTTTGATGTGTGGATGAAATTTGCAGCCAAAAGAGGTTCTTGCTTGTGCTTTTACTTATATTACATTCTTGACCTTTATTCGTGGATGTGCCATTGGACAATGGAAGTTTATTCTTTTGAAGCAGAGTGATATGAGGATCTCTTCATTTACTTTAAGTTACATTTTCATCACTAAAAATGACACGTCATTGCGTTGATGCATTTAAATATTTCCTTTTCATTTCTCCTACACTCATTGTGTTGATGCATTTAAATATTTCCTTTTCATTTCTTTTCTGTAGGAGATGTTGATTCTTTATGGAAAATTGAAAAGTTCAGATCAGAATCCATGAAGCAGCACTCTCTTGCAAGTGGGTTTTCCTGTGCTAAGGTAATGCATCTATTCATGTCTTTCACATTGAATGTGTTTCCACCTCTTCTTTGGAAAAGTCTCTACGTGTAACATTTTAAATGTATTCCCAATGTAACCCCTTTCAGAGTTTTCCGCTTTACTTGTAGGAGCAAGCAATTTCTCATAAGATCAATAACATGGTATAGGAAGGCATTTCTGCCAAAAAACATGGTATAGGAAGAGGGCATTATAACCTTTGGAGCTGACTGATACTGAACTACTAATTGATATAGATCATATTTTTGTTTTTGTCACTCTGTCAGGAGAACTTTCATGAGCACATGCCATAACTGAGTACCAGATCCTCTCATACGACGCATATCGTAGTAACAACTAACTGTTTGCTTTAGTTTCCTAAGAAGCCAACTCAGAAAATAAATACCTAAACAAATGATACTAACAGAAGCAATTGATTTGTAAGTCAAAAGAAGCCCTTAGAGGAACTCTTGAACTTGACTTTACAGGTATTTTTGACTTTATGACAAGCCTCGTAAAGATCTATGGATCTATGATGCATTGATCCATAGATGCATTTTGATAAAATTGACTTTTGGTGTCTTTGTCAAGTGCTTGTTTGGGTTAGTTGAGAATTTGCTAGCTTCCAAGTTATATGCATATGACGTTCCACCTTCTACACTTTATGAACTGATGTTGAAAGTATGATTGCACTTTTGTTTTTCTTCCAAATTTGCGTATTTTAAAGCTGCCAAGTGATAGTCTTTTTGTGTAAAATGTATCTGAGCATATATGCCGAGCTTATTGATTTTCTTTACAGGGTTTCCTGCTTGAGCGTAAACCTGAAAATGCTTCTGCGATCATTCAAGTACTCAATCAGGTAGCATATGTTGCGTGACGATTTAAATTTTAGAAGTACATAAATAAATCTAGCTTCCCCTCAACTCTTGATATTTCATGAACCAGTCAAAAAAAGAAACTACCTGATTTGAGAGTCAATAGGACTATTATAGGTTATTATTTCATTAAACAGATGTTATGATGTTGGACTGAAGAGAATTTCTCGAAAACTTTGCATGACATGGTTGCTCTCAAAAGTAACCTCAATCAATGTGCAGGACTGTTTTTGCAATTAGATTAAAGAACACCTCATCCAATTTGGGACAGCACTTGTAGCATATTATTCTTTTTACCTCATAGCAATATTAGAATTTGTAATCATGAAAAGTCGAGAAAACCTGTTTGTTTTCCTGCAGAAATAATGAGCAGTTATAATAATATCAATTTCGCATCATGGATCATTTATTTATCTATGTCATAATTACGATGCCCTTTCACCTTTGATAGCCTTTTGTAAATTTTGGGCGACTAGTGAGACATAATTGGCTGTCTATGAAACTCTGAAGAACACACACTGTATCAGTGCTCAATTATCAATATTGACATGCTTTGTGATAATATCATGTCTACTTCGTATCAAAGAGGGGAGTGTGACTAGTGCTTATCATTCCTTTTGGCTATGTATATATAATCCTACCATTAACATATAAGATATTGTTGTCCATTGATATATAAAATGTTGCATGTCCTTGCCAGAGTTTATCCGAAGCCAAAAGGCCAGGTTTGATGGTTGAACTCGAAAAGCTTGTTAGTGAGTGGCCTTTGGAAGTCATAAAGAACAAAAAAGACGAGAACAAAAAGGTATGGCCAGTGTTGTGATTCCCCTATTCTTATGTTGTTTTGCAGTTGGTTTTCCTTGATATGTGATGGAACTTATCTTTCATGTTCCAGAGTAAGTAAAAATTTTCAACATCGGATATTCGGATGTTCATTAGTCTGAGAACTTTACAGTCTTACCCCTATATTGGCCCTTCTTTTGTTTTATTTTATTTTACTTTTGGCCACGGGTGGGGGTGGGTTGGGGGGCTGGTTTCCCCAACTTAGGTTGCAGTAATCAATAAGTACGAGATAGCATCTCTTTTCCAACTTGTTTGTAAATGAACATGTTGCTTATACCATCGCGATTACTGGTCCAGGCACTGGCTGCAGCTTTGCAAGAGGACATTCCGGCCATGATTGGACATTTGTCAGGAATGGGCATACGAACAAATGTAAATATGGAAGATTTGACGAAAATGGAAGGTGTTTTGGGTTGAACGAAAAGCTTCTGCTTGAGCCGTCTTCTCACATCCAGTTTCTAGATGGAATACATTTTGAGGTTTCTTACTTACCTAGCACATAAGCAGTTATGTGGTGCTCCTTGGCGCATTGCCATCGAACTCGAGCCTTTTCTTTTCGTCGGTCTATTTTCGAGGTATTTTTCTACTGGCACGGGGCGTTGCAGGTGCTATTTTGTTAGATATACATACGTATTAGCCAAATCTGACTTTTTCCCTTCAATAGTTGAATTTTTGTACTTCAGATGCATAATTGTTGACATGAGTTTCCTGCTTTCTGTTCCCTGAATTACAACTTAACGGACTTGGATTCCGTCATAATGTTTTAAGGGATTCAAAGGAAGTGAACTATTCACGCAGTTACAATGAAAATAATCTGAACAATTTGCAACCATTGAATGTTTCTTACAATGTTATTGTTATGAGGGGATTGCATTGACTAACCTCTACTGAGCAATCTAGTGAAGTGATATTAATCAAATGTTGCAAAGAGGAGGGAAAATATATCGACTTTTGAACTCCCTTAGCAAAGGAAACGATAGTACTTTTAGGTGCACTTGTTTAGGAGCTTGAAGATGATGATGACCTTTATATTATCCGATGGCCAAATGAAAAGCATTAAGCGAGAATAGTGTAATAGGTTTAAGAACAGTTGTCTATTGTCTTGGTTCTTGAATCGATTGACTTAAAATATTAAACTCGAGTTATCAGTTTATAAACTCTCATCATCTCGAGTTATTAGTTTATTAATAAACAATTTTCATAGAGTTCACTGACTTAAAATTGTTAGATTGAGTTATTAGTTAAAATTTACATCATTAAAAACAACTCATATGTTATGTCTCACCTGAACGTGGGATATCACTATTTCTTGCAAGTACATTTTCAAGGCCTATAGAGTAAACATATAGAAAACGGAGTGATTCTAAAAATGCATACCCAGAAATGTTCACCCAAATCTCAACCTTCTTCTTTAGTAACATTAGAATTCTAATAATGACAATAGATAAAAGGCCAATTCCGTGTATGAAACTCTTCCAATGTATAGAGTTTGAAAAAAGTTCTCTATTAATCAAACATAGTGACAACATTATCATTGTACCAATGTTTTGTTTCCGTCGCAACAAAGAATAAATACCAAAATTGTTCATCTAATGAACCAATCTTCATCATTTGAAAAGAATCTATAACATTAGTATCTCTCTCTTGATCTTCTCAATGATATCATCACCTCCATTATTTCCCAGCACAACTGTGGCACATAATGTCAACAATTGTTCCTCATCAACAGAGACACTTGCTGTCAAAACTTCTGCTTGATGCTTGTGAAACACCCTGAAAATATTAGTCAGCAGACATGTTTTAGTAGGCAATTGGATCCCAAAAAAGGCCACACCATTGGAGGCAGTAACATTGATGGAAGAATTCATGTTGGTGCAGTGAGACAAGGCTGGTTTTGTTGCTGCAATTGATTTCTTTAGACCCTCCAATCTATCTTTCTCTTCCTCAAGGAATTTGATGTAGTTTATTGCATCAGTCACAATCATCTCTCTAGTAGCCTGCAAAAAGACAAGAGACATTGATCATTGCACATTACTTTCATATTATGCATTTGGTTAATAAAATATACATAACTATGCCAAGACAAGGCTCGACAAAACAAAAAGTATTATAATCAATGGACCTTGAAATAGAACGTTCATGCTTAAAACCATGTTCTATTTGCATGTGTTAAGCATATAGCCAGCTTTCTTTTCTGAATTAGGATCAAAATCTTCCTTTGAGTATGAAAAAATACCGAGTTTGGTTCTATTTGATAGAGTCAACAGAATGAAGTTCCTTGTCTATTGTGTTTCCACTAAAAGGGCCTGTTCAATTTAGCACATACAAGTCCACTTTTAGATGTCGATTGTGTTAGCAAAGAAAATTTATTTGGTCATTTTGGCAAGAATTACAATTATCCGACTTTCATTAACCTCACAAAATAGTTCGAAATACTTCGAACGACACTTTTAACACGTAAAAGTCAAAATCAATTTAGATCCCATAGTTGAAAGTCAATAATTTTTAGTCCCAATGACTTCACTATATTCGTCACCAGTCACCATAACCATTTATTCTTCAATTAGCCCGATTGATAAAATATCTTAAATCCGCATTGAATATACCTCTGGCCCATGAATTACTATCTCAAGGAAATGGGAACATATAATTACCTCAATTTAACTGAATTGCTTATGCTATTTGCTGCATGTTCCAACATGATTGAATATTCTGTTCTTAAAGATATGCATAACTAGACTTGCATATCAAGAAAAAAAAAAAAAAACACCAAAACAACAATTTTTGCAATAAAATGCATATAGAAACAAGACCTTGTTGATCCCTTTAAGACTAGGGACTAGAGATTGAAGATGATAGAACTTCTCAGTCATTTTCTCTCTTCTGTCACGTTCTGTCTGTTTGCTCTCATTCTCAGCACTCACTTCATTCCTTGCTCTCTTTCTTGAACTTGAACCTTTTTCACTCATACCCAGCAGCTCGGTACACGAAACTCCTGCTATGTGTGGAGTCCGGGGAAGTCTCGCGTCCATTTCAGTTGATGGCAAAAAGTCTGATAAAAATGGTTGAACAGTGTCTAGTTTATAGCCTTCCGTTATACCTATAACCAATCTTCCTATTTCCTCTTCTTCTAAGTTTTGCATTTGTGTGTTCTCTCCTTGTTTCTTGATTTCCCACTTGTATATATAAGTATGTATGTGTAAGTGGTTGTTAAAAAGTGACTTTGGTGGGTGATATTCTTGTTATTACTAAGTGGAAAGCTGTTAGAATATTTGCTGTGCAGTTAGTTTTTTTTGACAGAAGGTACTTTATGTAGAGGTCGTATATATGCATATGGGAAAATGCTACAAAAGGAGGGGTCGTTTTGAAACGATCAAGTGTATGAGAGAGTGAATGTAGGTTCTACCTGTACTTGAAGTTCACGTGCATGACAGTCAGATGCATCCGACTGTCGTTTGTTAGCGTTATCCTACACGTGTGTGTATGTTGGTGAACATATATCAACCAATGAATTAATGTTACTTTTTGGTTCACTTGGTTTTGTACTTCTACACATGCACCTATAATTTGCATGTGTATGTATACACGCATTCTGTAAAGTCTGATACCAATTTATTCTGACGAGTTTGGAAATTGTGAGGGTAAAAAGATCTAATATAAGTGCATAAAATCTAATATTGACAAAAAGTTTAAGCTATTGGTTGTTGAGACAAAACACCTATATATTAATAGATCAAAGTTAGTTATCGAATAGAAAGGGGCATTTTTGTAAATTTTAAGGTGATTTTTGTAAGTTTGGAAGTGTTGTTTTTATAATTTTGAATATGTAGATTAATGGCACAAATTTAAAAAAGTAATTGAGTGATTCAACTAAATGATTCGACTGTTGGATCAAGATTGATATACATGTCAATTAGTATAACACTCTTCGTCAACATTGATACATGTGTGCAAGGATATAAGTGGCAATGAATTTTTTTTTTTCCCTCGACACAATAAAAATTAAAATTGTGATTCAAATTTAAAATTTTAATTATAATAAATCGTTATTCGATTATAAGATGGTTTTTGGCAAATGTACCACCAAATGAGAACTGCTCAAAGGAACCCCCATGTGGGGACTGCTTGGGCTACAAGAAAGTATGAGAATTGTACACGTGTAAGCATCATATTGGTTTGGATCACTACAAGATCAGCCATTGTACATACAGATTTTCAGGGCCAGACCTATAGATGGGTCATGGTATAGTACAAACCTGCCAGAAAGATCAAATATTTTCCAGTACCACTATATGCTATGTTATGTCTCTAATCAGTTTGGTTGACAGAGAATAATTTCTGTTTCCTGTAAACCTCAATAGGACATGAAATTAATTTTTCCAAATTTGTTCGAGGATTTTTCAAGTGAATTACGTCTACTCAAAAGGTAAATAGATGTGCGTGTTAGTTTTAGAAATTTGATTTAAATCAATTATTGAATAGTTGCAATTGACTAAGTTCTTGCATCCGTACTTTTGTTATTGGAGCTAGATTAACAAAAAGAGTGAGACGACCCTTTATTATATATAGTGTTCATGGTCTGCGTGAGTCTCTTTTTCATTTCATATATGGACTTTTCTCTCTTCAAACACAAAAAAAACCAAAAAGAGAAAAAAGAAAAGAATTGTTACAGATTCTTAGTTTGCAAACACATGCATGCTAGCAAGAGCCTATAGTAAAATGTAGGGTAAAGTTGGATACAATAGATTTAAAATTGGTTTTATTTTTTTTTCAAATTGTGTGTATAGTATAAATTTTGTTTATCGAATTGCTCTTAAATTTACATATTAAAAAGCTTATTTGTATAGGCTCCATAGAGTAAAAATACAAAAAAAATTGACCAACCATATAAATTTGACGTCCGTACAGAAAATACTAATAAGACATGTACTTTTAAAAATTTAATAGGATCAATGGGATTGGATGAAGTGAGAAATAGGAGACTATTAATGATCTCGACCTCTTTCATACTACAAAAGTGTTGAAGAACTATTCAATTGCATATAATTATTTATTTCACTAATATGTTACCCACCATATTGACCGATGCTCTAGAGATGTATATTACAATTCTCTCATCACTAGTCTGGTTTGATTCTCTCCATCTAATCACACTTTCTTTTAACAAAATTGAAGAATTACATTAATCTTATAATTGGTTGGGGTTGGGGAGTAGTCCACTGGGACTCATGAAATTCAGATACAATATCGAGTCAAGATTAAATTTCATTGTGCAAATCAAACCGAACCAAATCTTATTATGATAATTCATTCACATCAATTCTATTATTACCCAATATTTCTAACAATGATGAAAAATCACAAACCAACCATTGAGTAACAATTTTTGAATCTAATAAACGAGATACACCATGTAAATAAATAATCTTATAGGTCACAAGGTGCCTAATTTAAAACATAACATAGACATAAGAACAAACCTTATGGGAGTTCTTTGAAACTAAATACCACCTGTAACGATCTAGATCGGACTAATATTTCTTGTGGAGGTTCCAAATAGCGAGCAAAGCAAGCAACAGAAAAACCAAAGAACCAACACCCGAAAGAGCTATGGCTGCTGTAGCTTGATGACAGAATTTTCCAAACACATTGCACACCTTGTTCCACTGCACATGTGAGTTTCCTTGATAGCCAAGAAGGCCGATGGCCATGGCGGCGCTACCGCCGGAAAAGAGAAGTGCTAACATTACAATGTCGAAGATGGTAATCACCAGAGCAAGACCTTTCATTTTTCCTCCATTTGACACTGTTAGAAGCAATGAGATGGCTGCATAGACACATGCTATTGAATTTGCCACCACAAAGTACCTAGATGATCAAGAACAAATTGAACAATAATAATTAGCACATTACTATTCTTCAATTAGAGATTTTTATTTTTATTCTTTAACTTTTCTTTCCAAATTTCGTCATCGAATGAATTGATTACGCTTTTAAGCAATGACAGAGCTGTCCATGGACTAATTGGGAAGTACCCTCCACAAATTCTAAAAGTGAAGCCATTAAAGAGTGAATTGAAGTTGCATTTCTTGAAAACGTATTTATTTTTAAAGCATTCTAAGTTGAAAAATCAATTTAACCTCTACTGGAAAAAGTTATTTATATATGAATACTAAATTATTTATTTTTAGTTTCAATACTAAACAATAATCTCAGATCTTTCTCTATCCTTTTTAGATCTAATGAGCTTGTACTAAAGGGATTGGATCAATTTTTGCCACATTCATAAAGGGATAAATCCTTTGCAAAGGAACAATTTTTTCTATTTTCAATTTTGCCTCCCTTTGAGTTTTCTCAAATATTTTCAATTGTTCACTTCTGGTAAATGCTACATCATCTTTTTTTTTTTTAATAAACAAATGAATCTCATTTACATGTAACACTCGCCATATAATATATGATTCAAAACATAAAGTTTGAGTGCTATATATCATTAATAATGGATGAATATATGGTCGTGGTTCCAGTGTATTGCAAGTTATTTTTATTTTTATTTTTATTTTATTGATTGGATGCTTAAGTTATATAATATATACTAAAAAATATCATTAATAAAAATAGATCTCACAAATTTTTTATACTCACAATAAATAATATACCACTAGATTAAATGATGTATTGCAAGTCAACGGCACTGTATATTAATTAATTTCACAGGAGTTGACACCCAGAGGTAGTTGCCAACTAAATTTGTCTATTCGAAGATATGTTGGCAATAAATGCCTAGGGTGAAATCATGGTTGGCAGTTAGCAGCCATGGCGATAAATCTCAATAATGCGTGGAAGATTGTGGACATGGGGTAAAACCAAATTAATGCTGTCAGCTACAAACACAGCCACTCGACATCACGCACTTATTGTACCATTTATATATGATTTTTCTGAGGCAATTTCATTAATTGTGCAGTAAACAGTTCTGCAAAAATTTATATATAGTAACCGCAAGTGTTGGTCTAGCGGTCGAGATCTTGGGGTATATGAGAGAAATTTGATCATGTTTAGAGTTCGAATGAGTTAAAAAGTTATTTTTTTATGGATAGTCTCCGTAAATTTTATACTTAACTAATTTGAGTTATGTTTTTTACAAAAGGTTAATGTGTTTTGAAATTTATCATTTTTTCTGTAAACCTGGATTCCGAATGGAGTTTTCTATGATAAAAGAAATGCATGGTTATATATAGTAATGCCCATGCCATTGCAGCACATGACAAAACTTTTTGTTGCTTTTCCAATCTATATAGCTCGAAGGTGGACCAAATCTTTTCGGATAACATTGATAATTTTTCATTTTTGCATTTTTCCAATGAGCATATATATCAAATTGGAATAGATCTTAAGTCATTCCAAGTTTGCATCTTTTATGAATGTGAAAATTTATAAATAATATTTGTATTGGTACTTGTATCGGATTGTTTAATTTATTGGTACAACATGATATTGGCATTGGTAATTAATATCGGAGTATCTTATCAAGAGTTATTTCTAGAAAATAATGTCGTCATATGTGTTTTATGAATAATATATATACATTTGCACAAATGAGTATGATTTTAAGCTATATAAAATAAGTCAAACAAACACTATAAATGTCTCTGTAACAAACTTATCAAGCAAATCAATTGATAAAAAAATAAGTCATATATAAATTAAGGCCTAACATCCTTTTTTTTTTGGTGAAGAAAAAATTATTTGACTATTCATTTGGGAAAAGTAGACATATATGTAAAATATGTAAAATACAAAGAATTAACTACCATTGCATACACCTATTGCATATATGTAAAATACAAAGAATTAACTACCATTGTATATATATATATATATACACGTGTGTGTTTATAATTCTTGGACACAAGCTACGCATATATTAAATTTTGTTTTTATTGCATCCTGTTTGGTGCATGTGGCTAAGTGTTATGACAAGAACTATACGTTATTAATTAATTATAACTATGTGCATGTGGCTATAATTAACAAGACCTATATATATATATATATATAGGTTTTAGCTACCACCTAACCTTTCTTTTATTAGATTATTTAGCACAAAAGTCAATAAGCTCAATATCATTGGGACGACTACTATTATTGAAAGACGTAGCTACTAAAATTTATTTTGATAGTATTTACCAATTAAACTGCAATTTATCCACTTATTTTCATACTAAGTTATTATTATGTAAAAAAAAAAGCATCCCATCTTTACTTAATGTGATCTTAATTTTGAATATCTTAAGTTTGTTTCCGAGGATAATTTCAACTTAATAAGTGGAATGAAAATGTTACTCGATTTGTAGTTTTCTATCGTGTAAAAATATATTATATAAAGGAGTAAAAATGATAAAATCTCGCAGACACTCCTAGCATTATAGCTTTAGCTCGATATATATATGCATAATCTTGATCTTTAAATTAAAACTCCATAGATTATTATCCATTAAGTATAGTAAGTATTAATTTTATTTTTTTAATGTTTAAAAGGCATTACATTAACGTTTGTTTTATTCGTCATAAAAAGATTAAGAAAAGAAACTTACATACAGATTGTGTGCATGCTTATGGTATGTTCCATGCTAATATTGTAACAAATTGATAGAGGAAACCACCAATGAGAGAAATGTATAAATAATAGTGCGTGAGCGAGAGACTTACAGAAAGGCGGACATGTAATGCCACTTAGCCATCACGGGAATATCTAATGGAGGCAGCGTCGGCACTACTCTCATGGAGATATATTTAGTTTGCTTATCGACTCCAAGAACTATAGCAGCCACAAGGGTGAGTGCAAAGGCCAAAAACCTCAAAACCAAATCTGTACACCTAAATGTTCTCTTATTAGCCACCAACACTTCTATTTCTCCACCATTGCTATGCTTGTTTTCTACCTCCATTGTCACAAAAGAAAATCAAGCTTCTATAGTGTTATTGACAATGTGAGATAATTAAGAAGAGAGACCAAGTGGCTTTTATAGATCACAATGGTTATATGATTGGCACCTATTTAAGTAAAGCCAGACGTATGAAAGAGAAAAGTTGCATTTGGCATTGTTAGGAGGGTGGTGAACAATTGGTTCCAAGACTTGGGTCATGAAATTAATGCAGGAAGGTGAGTATGTTTATGTGTAGTTGCACACATATATTAATTGGGGTTCGGTGCAGATAGTAATGGTTATGGCTACTGATCACAAAATTCACAATTAAAATTTCAGACGTTAAAATATTTGATCTAAATAAAATGGTATGGATGAAGTCTTTTCAATTATATCTTACTTTGATAACATATGGGGTTCATAAAAGGAAATTATAAGAATTTGGATGCATCAAGAAATTTGACCTTATACTTTCACGCTCATGAAAGAAATGTTTTAACTAATTTCATTTAACATCATCTTTACTTCACAAGTCAAGATTAAAGTAACCACCAAACTAGTAGACTTTGCATTAGCTTTCTGCCTTTTAAGTGTTGATGGGACAAATCAAACATCTCTAGTGTGAGAGTAATTGGAAATGTGATGCTTAAAAGTCATTGGCTCTACCCTTGCCTTGTCATACTGTGTGGATTGGCGGATCCAAAATTATCACTTAATAGGATTGAAACACACAATTTAATATTTATATATATAATTTTTTTTTAATGGAGACTAAATTAATTTTTCAGCTAAAAAATACACACGTTTTCAAAAAATACAGCTCAACTCCCTCCTTAATAACTTTGCTTTTGGTGTTAGTGGGTATTATAACTCTCGCTGGCTCATGAATGGTTTCTTCCTCGACTGTATATAATAAATTTATAATTTATAAATTTTAATAATAATACGAATGACCAATTTTGTACCAATAGATTTTTGTTCTAAGAAAGTTATGCAAACCTATGTTACTAGTTTTACTTCCAACCGAGGGGTTAATGGGGATCGTTGTCCTCATTAATCTTAAATTGTGTTATAATTTTTATTAAAAAATAATTCTAAATCCGTATTTGCTTTGAAGTTTGATTATATGAACATAAAGCGTGACACATACAATATATCAGCTACTAGCTAGTGAGGAAGAATAAAATTAAATGTCAACCATGTGAAAAGGAAGATGAAAAAAAGAAGCCCATAGTATTACTTTGGCACAGCAGAGATCTTGCCTGCTGAGTGCTGCTGATCACCAGCTAGCCACAATCAAGTCAAAATTCTGAACTAGTGACATGCTTTCATACTGTAATTATGACTAAAGAAAATCACCACGTAGACTGTATCGTGGTTGGACCAACGCAGCCATGGTAATAACCCTATATATTATTTTCTTTTATTTCTTGGTGAGCTAGCAATAGAACAATTATGGACCACAACTTTTTGCCTTTTCTCACTTCACATTTTGTAACGATTAAATATTGGGCTATTAGGGCATCCTCAATGGAATTCTTAAAGGGTCTCTAAATAGTAATAATTATTATTTTAGAGACTTTATTGATCAAAATTCATCACCAATGAGAGTCTCTAAAACACTATTTGATAATTTTTGGCAAAATTATGACATCATTTAAGCTTTGAATATCCAAAATAGCAACTAGTCTCGATTTTCTACAACAAATTTGTTGAAAAAAATGGAGACTATACAAGAAGACAAAAACGAGTCTCTAAAAAAAACATGTGAGATCTGACGATGTCAGATCAGATCTGAAGAAAAAAAAAAGTTACAAATAATTTAACAAACAACAACAACAAAAATTAACAAACAGAAAAAAAAAAACAATTGTGCAGCGGGGAAAGTGGGAGGGGTGTGGGTAGGGTGCAGAGGTGGGGGTGGGGGGGGGGTGTGCAGCGGGGAAAGTGGGGGGGTGTGGGTGGAGTACAACCGGGAAGGGAAAGGAAGAGGTGGGGTAGGGGCAGTGGCGGAGCCAGGCACCGGTAGTCAGTGTAGGCACCCGGTGTCTAGCTCCACCTATAACAGTAATATAATCCGTAATAAAATGTTAAGATACTTATTTATACATAAAATAATATTTAACTTGTACAAATTATAACAAGTATAAAAATGTAAGCACAAAAACATATACATAGTCTTCAAGACATGACTCTTCTTGTACGATAATGCTATAACATATTAATGAGAGAAAAAGAAAATACTATAGTAATACAAAAAGTACCTTTTATAATTATCCTCGGCGACTCGACATAGTTTGAAATCGTTGAATAATCAGCTCATTATCGACGTTATGAAATACATCTCTCTCTATTGGACTTAATGTGTTGATTTGAGGTCACATCTACAAAATTTCCATTTTCTAACAAGTAGAGTAGATCTACCTAACTTCAGAAGGAGAAAAATAATTAACAAGTCACATAACAAAAAAAAAATCTCATCCAATGTCTAAATTGCTAGTTCACTGCTTCTCCTTGCATATCTACCAAGTATCAACTAAAAAAATACAAAGCACAGAATCACCATATTAATATAGTTTTACAACAACAAAAATTCAACCAACAATAAAGGCTCTATCATTTATATTAAAATTCATTTTCCTCAATTAAGCAGCTCAATCTGCAATTAATTGTTTTGAACCATAGACCAAATTCTTTCCCCTTCCAATAAACCAAATTTCAACCAATTGAAATCAAACCCACAAAATACTTTAAAAAATAAAAAATTATCCCATTCTATACAAACATGAATTAATTGTTGTTACTCCCTGATTACTTATATCGTTATTAATTTTAAGCATCTGCATCACTATTACACTATATATATAATCAAAAACAATAAAAAACTATTTGTTCATTTGCTGAATGAAAAAAGTGTAATTAAAAAAAATTAAAAGATCTTAAATGGAGCTAAGAGAAATAAAAAAAAATACCTTAATGAAGAACAGCAATTATCCAGTGGCCATGATCTGGTTGTTCAAAAAAATATTTGGATGCAGGATGTATGTATGTATGTGAGTAGTGGCCAAAGTTGTGCAGCTTTTGTTTTTTCTTCTTTGTTGCTTCAAGACATAAACTAAGTTAAAGACGAAAGAAATATAAAAAGCAACCAAAGAAAGATAAAGTGTGCAGACAGCAGTTTTAAAAAAGCAACCAAAGAAAGAGAAAGTGCAGACAGCAGTTTAAAAAAAGCAACCAAAGAAAGACAAAGTGTGCAGACAGCAGTTTAAAAAAAAAAAAAGTAAAATTACTAAAATACCCCTGACTTTAAAAATAATTTCAGTGTAGGCATGAGCATACACTCATGCCTACCTCCCTCCGCCACTGGGTAGGGGGGGGGAGCGTGTAGCAAGGAAGGGACGGGAAGAAGAAGGAAGAGAGAGAGAGGGGGACGTGCAGGAAGAAGGAAGAGAGAGAAGAAGGAAGAGAGAGAAAAGAGGGAGGAGGGGGGGGGCGTATTTAGGTTTGTTTTTTTGTTTTTGTAATTAAATTCTTTTATATATTTAAGGGTTTATTTAATTAGAATTTTTTAATTATATAGGTATTTACTCTTGAAAGTAGGTTAACTTTAACAACATGATAAATGTCAAGCGGGTTTTTTAAATAGACTTTTTTAATTAGGGCTTTTAAATTATACTTTTTTTTAAATTAAGGTTTTGTATTTTATTTTAATTTTTAATTTTATTTATTTTATGTTTTTAAATTATACTTTTTTTAGTTTAGATTTTATTCTACTGTTCTGATTTTAATTGAGTTTTTTTTAATAATTGTTCTTTTCAATATAGTTGTAATTTATAGATTTTTTTAATCTAATTGAGCTTTTTTTTTTATAGTTGTTGTTTTTTAAAAATATACTTGTAATTTTTTTTGTAATTAAGATTTATTTTTATAGTTGTTTTTATGAATAATTCTAATTATTTAAATGTTATCTTCGTTGCAATTTATTTATTTGTTGGTGGGAATATGATATTCTTTTGTTGTGGAAATATTTTAGAGAGAATAAAAAAACAAAAACACCCCTAGCAAAAATAATTTTTCTCCGAAATATTTTTCTTCACAATAGGTTGAGCTAGGGCATCCATCCACCATTATCGTCTTCTCACCCAATCTTAAACTTCTCACAATTCCTAGTAAGGTATGAGTTCTTATCATTCACTTATGTCTCTTTCATCTATGCATGTAAATATATATATATATATATAGATCCACCGCCTCTATCTCATCGAGTAGGGAATTATAGGAACACATAGGAAAATAGCTTCCCAAAATATATTTGAATAATGTATTTGTGATTTCACCCAACTGATAACAAGATTATGTGGATTAACAATTTAAGCTTGAACAAGACAAAATTATTCTGTCCCAGACATCAACAACAGGACTGAGAGTGTAAGATATAACTTCAATAGGACTTTTGGGAGATTTTTTATTAATGTTTACTCTTTTTTTTTTTTTTATCAGTAAAAGGCAGCGTGCAACTCCTTATCTCATTGTTTGCTGCTTCCCTGGTGCAACTCGCGTGTTTTGTTAAATTCACGAATCAATTACTTGTGTATTGGCAAAAATATGAAGTATATCGTGCTTGTGGCAGCATGATATATATTTAAGTTTGTAATATTTTTTTCACCATATTTTTGTCTTTTTGAGTTCTGGGCGTTTTCACTTTATTTGAATTAATAAGAGATTACTAAGTTTCTATTTTTCTATATTATGAGTGCAAAATTGACTTGTTCAAATTGGTACTAAGCTTTCTATTGTATGATGAGTAATTTGTTAAATGCCAAATTTTTTAATCTCTTCGATATATTAATATGGTGTACTTCCACTTCTTTTGTTTAATTTATTGTTAACTAGTATATATATAAATATATTTTTTAGTAATAACTATTTGTAACATGATAATAAGTTGATTGAGCAGAAACAAAAAAAAAAATGCCTTTATTTTTTTTTTTTTCAGTTAAGGGTATTTTTGAAAAATTATTTAAGATTTTCAAGAATGTTAAGTACAAACCAAACATAATAATATAATATTCTTAGGAATTTGAGAAAATATTCTTACCAAACAATTTTTATTACATTTCTAGAAATCACATTTTCAAAAATGAAAAATTAATCTGTGAATCAAATGCCTCTTAAGAAAGCTTAATTAATTAGACATTAGGGTATATAATAGGATGTGGCAGGGATGATATCCACATCAATTTTGAGTTATGAAAGAGAAATATTTCTTACAATATTCTCACATGTATGCAAGACTTCTATGTTGTGGCTAAGAAACATTTAGAGTATCCTTTCCTATTATTCTTAGGTGTCATATCTCAAACTTTAAGAGTTTACATCAATTATGGATACTTCAGTACGGATCAATAATGCCATCTCTGCCGCTTTGTTTCCCTGTCCCTGATTTTCATCTCTAAGGCAAGAAAACTGTTCACGAAGAGTTGGGTGGACATATTAGATAACGAATCATGGTGATTAAAATTTTGAATTATTTAAGTTATCTTGTAACAAATATTTTAAAGTTCTTAATTAACTTGAAACATATTTTGGGACACGCCTTTATACTATAAAATTTGTAATATTAGAGTGAATTCGATATAGTATTACTTAAGGTGCACTACAAGAAAAGAGGACGGGCGACAAAATAAATATAGACACATGGAGTTCTTCGCCTTTCCGTTGTTAAGTTGGTACCAAAACTTGCTGACAGATTTAGCGACGGATCACCATAGAAATAAATTGACAACTTTCTCCCCCCACCACTACATCCCCACAAATGAATAGAGTTCACATCTGATTGCGATGGGGATTGCATACAATAGGCCATGTTCATACGTACCAATAGCTGATTCCCAACTTTCAAGTAAACATCGTTATTAATTATTCACTTCGCCTCAACTGCTGATGGTATCAAATAGTAGATGCCGGAAGACTAATACTTAAAATGGAGAAGCATCACCTTGAGTTTTGGGTAAATGAGATGTTCGAACCCTAGTACTATGATATTGAAAACGAGTAATTAACGATACACGGCACAAGGAAAATGCTAATCAAATAGGCTATTTGGTCTGGTGACATGATTTTTGTTTAAATATAAGAGTTTTTGAGATCAATATTATGTATAATATTTTTGTAATGTAAAATTAGCTTAATCAGCCAATAGAATATTAAAAAAAAGTGCTAAAGCACTATTGTTTCATTGCTTGCAATGATCAGGGCCTTTTTCGTCTAATAAATGTCAGGACTAGTTACTTTCCATGATTCCCACAATGGGTTAGTCCTTTCCATAATACCCTCAATGGGGTAGTCTAGTGGTATTTTGTTCAAGGCACCACCGACAGACTTGCTCATTTTATGGATGTGAATCAATTAAGAGGTTATTATTTTTGAGTCTAGTCCTGATAAATTTTGTGTCTGATTAAATTGGATTATATTTCTTTTAGACGGGCCATATGTCTCGAGATTTGAACTCTGATTCGAGGATAAAAGACTTCCGAGACATGTTTTGAGCGAGAAAAAGAAGAGGGGGAGGGGGTACCCTCCCTATTGAGACGGTTAATTAATAGGGTTATTGAGACATGTTCTTTAACCAATTGGTTAAAGAACTCTTACAAGATGCTTTTTTTTTTTTTTTGGCGTAATTCTACAAGATGCTAAGAATTAAACAGTTGTTGTATACTTTACTGCAATAATTCGTTTTACAAATAATTTAGAAGTAGTTTGTACAATCGAAGGTGACAACGAACACCAAAATAAAAATCAATTGAAAGCAAAATTAATGCTTACTTTATTGCAAATTAACAAAAACATGCAGCAAATAGAAGGGCGTAATATCTACCTTAATCCGCCACTAGAGCTTTGATCTAGTGGTAATGTTACTCGCTGCGTATACGAGAGGCTGCGAGTTCGGGTCTTACTGGTTACGTTGTAAGACCGTAAACCTCTCCTGAATAAAAAAAAAGAAAAAAGAAAAAAATATCTACCTTAACCCTCCCTTGATTAGACTTATTAGAGTATTCAAACAATTAGCGATGAAGGACCAAAACAATTCCACTAGTTCTTCTACTCTTTTGACGATAAAAACTTGAAATAGTTATAGATTAGGGATATGTTTACCACCTTTGGCTGGGTTTGGTTAACCGCACCAATTAGACAATTGGCTAATTAAGATCTGTGATATTATAGCGACCTTAGAGTTTTAAAATCTCCTCATTGCGAAAACACATACAAAAAAAGATAAAAAAAGCCTTCGAATAGGCAATATTAATTGATGAAGCAAGGATTAGTACTAAAATAGCACGAGATTAGGTCTGGTAGGAGTTAACCTTCTCAATCAGTGAAACTAATCAATTTACTGGTTCGTTCCTGTCCCACTTCCGCTTTCCTCACTCTCCGGGTTGATTGCGTAGTAAAAAGAAAGAAAGCGTCTAAATAGATATAGAAATCCCTAGACATTCTTTAGTCTTTGCTAGTAAATGACTGATTTTTTTTGAGGTCCAAGTATAGTTCAAACTTATAACCTTTGATTACAAAGTTGCTACCTGACATTTCATTCAATGCTTGGGTGTGACTGATTAAAATTTTCATTCTTTATTTAGCTTCAATTTCAATTTGTTAGCACATATCTATAAGCAAACCTTTGACATAGTCAAGCATAGTGAAACATATTCAACGAGCTAGTTGCCAAAAATGAATACAAACTTGGAAAATAAGAGCCAACTCCCCAAGAAATATGGACATGACATAACATGTTTGATTATTCAACCAACGTTAGAGTTCAAACAAAGTTCATGGACGAAAACACTTTGGTGAGGTGTGTGTAATCGTGGACAAACTTCATGACTACCATGCAGAAAAAATGATAACACGAGAGTTGAATTTTCCATCATCATTGAGTGGACATTTTCCAAAGATCTATGTATTTTGTTAATTGTTTGTATTTTTATTATAAGGTAATCTGGATTTAGATCTTTCTCATATTATATCATTTTATAAAGAAAATTCACTAGTATGAACTACTTAGAATATTTCATTATAATTTTATAATTAGTAGCTATCTCATAATATTATAACGTTAAAAAAAAATCTAAGCAAAGTCTAAAAAGCCAGAAAAGAGTTATGTTGTCATATATGCATGGTTAATTATGTATACACAAAGAATATCCAATCGTTGAATAACAACGATACGCTATTTAATTTAATTAATGAAGCATTTTACACTATAAAAAATGAAATGCACACATTTTCAAAACATATACTCATGATAACTTGCATATATATTAATAAACAACCGTAGTGGTAAATTAATGCTTTTTACCGTTTCCATATATATCACATATTAAATATTCTCTAGTCTTTCCTTAACGTCACTTTCTAGTTGACTAAGATTAGACAATATCTTAGAAAAAAAAAAAAAAAGAGAAGGACAAGCAATCACATTTTCTTTGCAAAAAATCTGTTCAAACACTGACGTGAATGACTGCTTTTTTGAAATTAATTAATAAATGTGAGAAAAAAATCTGTCCACGTTTTAGATTTGTGGCCAATCAAACCCCAAGAACAAAGGCCAACAGAAAAAGCAAGATCAATTCCTCAGAGCTGTCAACTCGAGATACAATCTTGGATACAATAAATATATCAACGTTTTTTTATAAAATTTGACCGCTAATTAATAAATTTTTAAATACAACAAGACTTTCCTCCACATGCATCATTAATGAGAAGATATAGAATTTGAAGAAAAAAAAGGTGACTTTCTAAGTTGGTTGCCTTTCTTCTTGTCAGTTAAACTTATTAATCATGTATAGTCAACTGCTTCAAAATCACAATAACTATCATTGATTAAAGTGTTGAATATAGTCATATTTGGCCACAAGAATTTTAGTAACTTACAAAAAGAAAATTATCTCTTCTAAAAATAAAGTTATTTTCGGAAGTAATTGATCTAAAAGTTTATGAAAAAGTGATTTAATTAGTTTTCAAAACTCATCCTCATGTGCAAGCGAGGTTTTTGAATTGTGTACGTGATGACAGGGTGATAATAGTAGACTTGAACATAGGAATGTCATAACACTCTTTCTCACGTGCAAATAAGGTTTTTGCACTATGAACATGATAAACTAGATCCCGATAATGGCAAAACTTAACACCATGACTTTTTTATAACAAGATTTTAATACCATGTAAGTGTCGATTTGATCTGTAAATTAAGTATAAATGTTTATATTTAATTTGTTTGATATTTCTTATTAAATTTAGGAAAAATTTCACATTTAGTCCCTATTGTTTGTAAAGTGTCTCAGTTTAGTCATTCTTGTTTAAAATGTCTCAATTTAGTCCCTACTATTTCACTAAAAGTTTTAATTTCACCCCTATTGTTTAATATGTCTTAATTTAGTCTCTATTATTTTTTAAAAAGTTTCAATTTCTTCCCTATTATTTTTAAAAAAATTTAATTTCATCCCTATTATTTTCTTAAAGTTTTAAATTCGTCTCTATTATACAAGGACTAAATTAATTTTTTTTTGAGAAACAATAGGGATGAATTTGAAATTTTTTAAAAATAATAGAGACGGAATTGAAACTTTTTGGGAAACAATAAGGACGAAATTAAAAATTTTAAACAATAGGGATGAAATTAAAATTTTTAGAGAAATAATATGAACTAAATTGAGACATTTTAAACAATAAGAACTAAATTGAGACACTTTGCAAATAATAGACACTAAATGTAAGATTTTCCCTTAAATTTACTAACACATGTATAGTCAACTGTTTTCACTATCAAGAATAAATAATCAACGTGAAAAAATTGATTATATTCAAATTTGCAACACGAATCACTTGCGGTGAAGACCAACCAACCAACTCTTCAGCTGAAAAATCTACTATATAAACCCTAATCACAAACTCATAATCAACTCACCAACCAAAAAAGGCAAAAATTTGATCAGCATTTGCATACTTATAAACCCTAGCTATGTCTACATCTGATAAGGTTGTTCCACAGACACAGTCTCCACTTGATGAAGCAACTTCACCACCCCCTCATTCTAACAATATCTTTCGAGTGGCCGATGTAGTTTTAAGGTTGTTATTGTTTGCTTTATCAGTCGTTGCTGTCATGGTTGCAGTGATCAACAGCAATCAAACAGAAACAGTTCCTGTAATGATACCCCCCATGCAGACACCTACCTTCGTGTCTGCTCAAGCTAAATTTAGCTATACACCCGCCATAATGTAAGTCATCTATGCGCTTAATTAGTATATGTCAAATTCCAGAGTTTAAAATATTTCAAACTCTTTGAAATTATATCTTTTGGTTTTTGAATTGAATGAACTACTTGATTATTTAATGAATAATAATAAAAAAATATCTTTCGTAAATATTTCGTACAGAAGATTAAAGCTGATTTTGAAGGAGATGTTGTCACTTGTGCCATGCATTTTTAGCCGCGACAATATTTTTCAAACGAGAGGAGTATAACGTTATAAAGGAGATTTGACCATTGATTATTTAATCCAATGATGATTAATAAATAATAAATAATAAATTGAAAAGTAGTTATTTAAGCCTTTATTATCAAATTCATTGCTGTTAGATCAAACGGCGAGAGCCCAGCCCGGGAGGAATGCATGGTTCCTTTTGCAATCAATAGTTTAGATAACTTTCATAACGTTATCTGAACTTAAAAGTAGTTATTTAATCCTTGTGAGGAGATAAAAAAAAAATCTAGCAAATTATGCTAGATTATAAGTTGCAGATGTAGATTCACACTCTTATAAGATATATCAAACTTTCTAATACTTGTGTTACTACTATTTTTGACAAAAAAGCATTCAAAAGCTACTCTTACCATTCATGCAATGAATAGTTGATGACCATGATGCAGATATATGGTGGTAGTACTCTCGGTGGCTGGCCTTTATAGCATCATCACAACAATCTTATCCTTCTATGCGCTATTGAAATTGAAGCCTGCAGGTTTCTCAACAAAGTTGCTTGTACATTTGGTGGTATTCGATATCGTAAGCTTCCAAGACCCTTATTTTTTCAAGAATCTAGTGGTATTCACCAATCTTTTAACATGTAAAAGATCTTTAGAAGCAGATCTAGGATATTTAATTAGTGGAAGTTAAGTACTGATTTCGAAGATCAAACTTAGTGATGTTGTGGAAAATATTAAGAATTTTAGAGGCATTTCTAAGCATTTGTAAGGGCATCAAAGCTACAAGCCTATAAACCTGCCTTGAAAGCAATGGTGGAGCCATAGTTGTATGAGTGGGGACTGCTAACGCAAACTCAACCCAATTTTTTTCCTTTTTTAAGAAAAGAATTGTATGTATTTTTAAGCTGTTTGAGTAATGCTAGACGTCACTCTTTTTTTATCACCCAATTATCACCTTCTAGTTGGTATACCTAGTTGTCAAGCCAACTAGATAAATTTATTATGTCTATCTCACTTTATTTATGAACTTTATTTCATTTTCTCTCTCTTCTTTTATTAATTTTTCTCTCTCCTTGTTTTTTCCTTCCTTAATTAAATTTTTCTCCGTTTTTAGCTTTGACTTATGATACTATACAATTTTTTCACTTGCCTTATCATGATCATAGACTAGTACAAAAAAGAAGAATAATTCTATGTTGCACATAAAAAAGTAATAAACAGAAACATAGTCAAGTTAGTATGGTTAATATGCTTTTAATCTTAGAGAGAATTGCATACAATGAAAATATGAAAAATATGACTGAGATTGGGAAAAATAAATTAATTAAGTGTAAGGACGGAAGCTTGGAGAGGAGCTAATATTTGTTAAGAAAATATAAGTTCAAGCTCAGGTTTGATGAGGAGGGGATCCAACATATTATTTCAAGAAAAAAATTATTGGCCCATCAATTTAAGTGACATAGTCAGACATGAAGTAAAAGATCGAAACATAGTATTTACATAAATAATGTTTATGGTCACTGCATCAAAAAGAGAAAAAAGGTAGATGACAAAAGTCCCTGCATAATTTTGGAGTAATTTAGCCAATTGTGTGATTTTAAGAGGAAAAAACTACTGTCTTATTGTAGGGTTAGAAAGAAGAAAAAGAGAGAATATAAGAAACGTTAGTTAAGAGCAAAACAATTAATTAAAGAAGAGAGAGAAATTAAATGAAGTTAATAAATGAAGAGAGGTAAAAAAAATATTAAATTTATCTAGTTGGTATGACAACTAAACATGCCAACTAGGAAGTGATAATTGAGTGTTAAAAAAGGGGTGACGTCTAGCACTACTCAAGATATTTTTAGGTAGAAAAATCAATTTAGTACCTTTTGAAGAAAATTATCTATATATGAGTGTTAAATTGTATGATTTTAGTCCCAACTGAACATAAATATTCTTGGATCTGCCCCTACCTGATAGTCATCTAATTGATAAGTAATACCGGGCATTCTCAGCTGAAAAGCTAGCCCGTGAGTTGAGGGTTTTCCTCGCACTTATAAAGTGATCACTAACCCTTCCTTCAACAACTGATGTAAGAAAAACCAAATTGGATTGAGTTAAAGTAGCATTACATCCATGCCATAAAAATTTGATACCAATTCAATTTCTTTCTTCCAGCTGTTCTTTGGGATAGTAACTGCAGCAACAGGAGCAGCTGGTTCAATTGCTTACACAGGTATAAAAGGCAACTCTCATATTGGGTGGCAAAAATTGTGCGGCACATTTGACAAATTCTGCTGGCGAGTAGGAAGTTCCATTGTATTGTGTTTCTTTGCTTCTGCTGTGCTAATGCTGCTAGCTTTGCTCTCTGTATATGACATGTCTAAGAAGATCCGCAAGTAAACTCACCAATCTTAATTAGTCAACATCCTTTTCACCCAATAAGTGTCATATGTACATGTAACTGACCACTTAATCTGTTGATCTAAAAGTTTAAGTTGGTAGAAAATGTTCAATGTGTTATGTTTAACGTAGAAATTATTGGAATTGATGGTTATTTCATTAATGCTGTAGATGCTATCATTATAACATAGTAAATTGCGTAGATTTATCGGATCTTAAACTACAATTACAACTACTACAAGATGCTTCGCTGTTGTTTTGAATTATCATGGCAGATCTAGGCACCTAAGCTCTGAGAGTGCACTTGTGCCATGAGAGAGGTCAAAGTGTGTCATCACATAACGAAAGTGTCCAATATTATAATTTTTTAAAAATAAAAAAAAATCAAAAACAAAAATATTTTTTTTTTCAAGTTGAGGGGTGCATCCAAATAGGACCACCGCCAATGACTAATGATATATACATATCATCCAAATTTATTTCTCGAACTTTGCCTTATAATTAACAAATTATGTGACATGGTGTGACATTTATTATGTAAGAAGAGATAGTGAGGGATATTGCCACGTTAAATGCGATACATAGTAATTGATTGGGGATTTTCGTCGAGGACAAGATATATAAAGATCATGAATGTACTATCATTTGATTTACATATACAATATGCATGCACTACATATATGTAAATTATAGTATTGGTTAGGTAATTGAATGATCATATGATTGATGACGTTTAAGAGATCAAGTAATTGTCCAAATATGATTCAACAAACTACTCAGAGCATTTCATTATAACTTAATTTATTATTAGTTCTTCACGATTAAATCTAACTCTCATCTAATGTTATAATGTTATGAAAAAATTTAAGCAGAACCCAAAAAGCCAGAAAAGAGTTGTTTTGACATATATGCGTAGGTAATTATGTATGGACAAAGAATATCCAATCGTTGAGTAATAGAGATACCCTATTTAATTTCATTAATGAAGAATTTTACACTATAAAAAATGAAATGCACACATTTTCAAAACATATAGTCAAGCTAACTTGCATATTTAATAGACAACCATATAGTGCTAAAATGCTTTTTACCCTTTCTATATCACATATTAAATATTCTATAGTCTTCCTTATCGTCACTTGCTAGTTGAATAAGATTAAACAAGATCTTAGGAAAAAGATAAGTACAAGCAATTACATCTCTTTTAAATCCTGATGTGAACGTCTCTTTCTTGAAATTATTAACTTATATAGGCATGAAAAAAAAATCTGTTCATGTTTTGGGTTCGTGGCCAATCAAACACCAACAACAAAGGCCAACTGACATAGCAAGATCAATTCCAATATATTTTTCACTTTGCAAGAAGCACATAATAAGTCCTCAAGCAGACTTGTCAACTTACAACTTTGCAAGAAGCACATAATAAGTCCTCAAGCAGACTTGTCAACTTACAATCACGCATACAATAAATATATCAATGTTTTATATAAAAGGATGCTTCGAGTCTTATAATATATTATCAATGAGAAGATATCGAATTTGGACAGAAAGAAAAAAAAAAGAAAAAAAAAGGTGACTTTCTGAATTGGTTACCTTTCTTCTTGTTAGTTAAACTTATCAATCACGTATGGTCAACTGCCTCAAAATCACGATAACTATCATTGAGTAAATTAAGTGTTGAAATAGTCATATTTGGCCACAAGAATTTTAGTAACTTATAAAAAGAAAAATATCTCCTCCAAAATTAATTTATTTCTGAAAGTGATGATCACTGATCTAAAAGATGAGAAAGTGACTTAATTAATTGCCAACACTTATCATCACGTGCAAGTGAGGTTTTTGAATCGTGTACGAGATGATGTGGTGATAATAGCGAGTCTTGAACTTAGGAATATCACAACACTTTTTTTCACATGCAAACAAGATTTTTACACTATGGAGGTGGTAAACTAGATCCTAATAGTGGCAAAATTAAACCCCAAGACCTTTTTGAAACAAGATTCTAATACTATGTAGATGACAACTTGATCTGAGAGTTTAAACTATTAAAGTATAAATCTGATGATGAACCCTCGCTGGAAGTTGACCTTCAAGGACTTGCAAAACAAGGTTTTCGGGGTTGTGCCCCTGTGACCCCTTCGGTACTTAAGTTAGCGAGGTCGGGATAAGAAATGAATGTCTAAAATATTAGTTACCTTCCTTAGAATGTGTGAGCGTTCATGGTAAAATATGATGCCACATGGGTTGCCTTATGAGTGGTTATATATAAGAAGCTCCTCGAGCATCCCTGGAGATTAGACATCCTTGGAGATCATGAGTTATACACCAGGTTGTGGCAAGAATATGTCACGTTGGACTCTTGGCCTGCCTAGGGTTTCATACCGTAGTCTCCAATAACTTAAATGTCTTTTATACCCTTATAAGATTTAACAACCCATATCATAAACTATTAGAAAGTCTATGCTTATTGAAGTTCTGAACTTTTTCAGTCTTGTTAAATTTACAAACATATGTATAGTCAACTGCTTTCACTATCAAGAATAATAATCAACATGAAAAAAAAAAAATGATTGTATTCAAATTTGCAACACGAATCACAATCACTTGCGGTGAAGACCAACCAACTCTTCAGCTGAAAAATGTACTATATAAACAAACTCTAATCACACACTCATAATCAACTCACCAACGAAAAAAGGCAGATTTTGATCAGCAATATTTGCATACTTATAAACCCTATGGCTATATCTGATAGGGTTGTTCCAAAGACAGTCTCCACTTGATGAAGCAACTTCACCACCCTCTCATTCTAACAATATCTTTCGGGTGGCAGATGTAGTTTTAAGGTTGTTATTGTTTGCTATATCATTAGTTGCTGTCATGGTTGCAGTGATCAATAGCAATCAAACAGAAACAGTTCCTGTAATGTTGCCCCCAATGCAGACACCTATCTTCGTATCCGCTCAAGCTAAATTTAGCTATACACCAGCCGTAATGTAAGTTATACATGCGCTTAATACATGTTAATTCTTGGCACGTTGTTATATGTCACTCGTTTAACTTATATTTGCCACAAAAAAAAAAAAAAAAACCCTTTACCGCTCCTTATAAAATAGAATTTTAGTTTATGTTAATTCTTCTTAATACAGCCCTGTGCTATTTCAGCTTAACGTAAAAGGTCCAATTTTATAGTTCGACATAATCTCTCCTGTACTTAAAAAAAAAAAAAAAACTGTTTTCTCGTAGGTGAACGAGTAAGTAGAGGAAGATTATGCCCCTTTTAGAATTTGTAATCGACTGATTTTTAATTTTTATTTTTAATAATAGAAGTTACTTACTTACAAATTCCTATTTTTATCTTTAAAGATATATGTTCTTGGCGTAATTTGTCAATGAATTTTGAATGTATTATACTAATCAACACTTTCACCACATGCTTTTGAGAAACCAAGTACTCCTTTTTTGAAGGAGATTTTTCCACTTGTGCCATGCATTTATAGCCACAATATATATATATATTCCAAATGAGGGGAGTACTATAACATTTTGAAGGAAATTCTGATCATTGATTATTTAACTCGTCGGTGATGAAATGATAACGATAAATATAAATTGAAAAGTACTTTATTTAAGCCTTTATCATCATCAAATAGCGCCATAATCTCTTATGGTTTATCGAAAGTACGTATTAGGATCCCTTATATTTTAAAAAGTGCACCATAACTCTCTGAGGTTTGAAAAAGTGGCACACATACCCCTCTGTCTGTTTCCGTCAAGTTTAGTAACGGAAAAAGTTAAATGACGCAAATCTACACTTGTTTTATATATGAGAAATGCTATATACCACTTTAATTTTCACACTTAAATACCACTTTCCATGTATATGCTTAGTTGGCATATTAAAAGAGGAGAGAGAAATTAAAAAATTAGTTATTTTAGCATGCAACTAAGTATCCACATAAGAAGTGATATTTGAGTGTGAAAATTAAAGTGAGATATAACAATACTCTTTATATATATGTGTACATATACACATGCATACACACACACACACATATCTATATACACACACACGCCATGAAAGCTCCATTCACAAATCACAAGCAAATAAATTATAGTTCACAGGTTTCATGCTGCAAAAATAGTATATAAAACAAGTGATAACTGCAACCCAAAAAAAAGAAACAAATATCTATATACATATATATATATGTATATAATGTTATACACAAACATACATCTGTGTAAAAGCATCCTGTAGTGCTCCAAGATGGGGTTTGGGGGCCGGGCGGGGGGGAGTGTCCGTTTTGGAGGGTTGGGGTGCTGGGTGGGCGGGGAACACTATAGAGTACGTGTGCAATTTTTTTTTGTCAATTTGCACACATATCTTTTTGGCAAAATTGTTTAAAAATAATAAAAGTTGCGTGAGTCATGCGTGTAACTCGCTTACCGTTAAAACTAACAATTTTTTTGATGGAGGGGACTATAGTGCTACGTTTCTTAAATTACAGGGGATTATGATGCACTTTTAAAAATATAGAGATGTCCTGTATACTTTCGACAAACTATAGTAAGCTACTATTAATTACTCATCAATTGATGAGTCATCAAGTCTTGTGACTGCAAGATCCAAATCAAACAAATTATGCTATAATTTATTTGTTGGAGATATAAATGAACACTCTATAAGATATATCAAACTTTCTAATACTTGTGTTACCACTATTTTTAACAAAAGCATTCAAAAGCTACTCTTAAATTTACCATTCATCCAATGAATAGTTGATGACTATGATGCAGATATATGGTGGTAGCACTCTCGGTGGCTGGCCTTTATAGCATCATCACAACAATCTTATCCTTCTATGCGCTATTGAAATTGAAGCCTGCAGGTTTCTCAACAAAGTTGCTTGTACATTTGGTGGTATTCGATATCGTAAGCTTCCAAGACCCTTATTTTTCATCAGTTAAGTATTGACCAATATTCTTTGACATGTAAAAGGTCATAAGGAACGGATCTAAAATACTTAATCAATGGAGATTGAGTAATTATTTAGAAGATGAAAACTAGTGAAGTTGTGGAGGTTAAGTATATTAAGAATTTTAAAGGCATCTTTAAACATTTGTAAGGTCGTGAAGGCTATATCCCCACAACTGCACACTAGATCCCCCCCTAAAGGTCATCTATTTGATAAGTAATATTGGACCTTCTCAACTCAAAAGCTAGCTCATGAGTACCGGCTGATCCAGGATTTATGTTTAATGGGAGTTAAATTGATTTTTCAATCTTATAAAATCTGTAAAATACACATTTTTAGAAAAAAATTGAGGTGTATAGAATTTGCAGCCCCTCTCAAGTGAATATAGCTCCGCCCTTGCTCATGAGTTGAGGGTTTCCCTCACACTTATAAGGTGATCACTAACCTTTCAACAATTTGATATAAGAAAACCGGCTTTATTAACTTGTTGAAAATAATAAATAATATAATAAATTTCTTTCTAACTGATTAAACTTTTAGATAAGGTGGTCACTTAATATAGTATCAGAGTCTAGGTACTAAAATGTCCTTGGTTCAAAATTTACCATCACCCATTTATAATATTAAAATTGTTCAAGTGCGAGACTTAAAAGCTAATTCTACCTGCATTTGCAGGGGGTGTGTTGAAGCTAATAAATAATATAATAAACTCGCCTATAAGTTAAGTGTTTAGATGAAGTGGTCATTTAACATAACCAAATTAGATCGAAGTAGCATTACACTCATGCCGAAAATATTGATATCTATTCAATTTCTTTTTCCAGATATTCTTTGGGATAGTAACTGCAGCAACAGGAGCAGCTGGTTCAATTGCTTACACAGGTATAAAAGGCAACTCTCGTATTGGGTGGCAAAAATTGTGCGGCACATTTGACAAATTCTGCTGGCGAGTAGGAAGTTCCATTGTATTGTGTTTCTTTGCTTCTGCTGTGCTAATGCTGCTAGCTTTGCTCTCTGTATATGACATGTCTAAGAAGATCCGCAAGTAAACTCACCAATCTTAATTAGTCAACATCCTTTTCACCCAATAAGTGTTTGTCGTGTGTAACTACAACTTAATCCGTTTATCTAAAAGTTTAAGTTGGTCGAACATGTTCTTTGTGTTATGCTTGTCAACGTAGAATTAGTGAATTGATCCTCGTTATTGCATTAATGTTGTAGATGCTATAATTATAACTTAGTAAACTGCATAGATTTATCGGATCTTAAACTACAATTTCAACTACTACAAGATGCTCCATTGTCATTGCGAATTGCTAATGATATATATCATCCAAATTTATTACTCAAACTTTACCTTCTAATTAACAAATTATCTGAAACTTGGAAGAACATGTAAACATAATCCATTTTTTCAATATAATCAAATGGTGTCACATTTATTAAGGTAAATATAACCCTTTTTTTTATATAATCAAATGGCGTGACATTTATTACATAAGAGGGAATTGTGAAAAATGCCACGTAAAATGTGATATATAACAATTGATGGGTATAGTATTGGTTGGGTGGTTGAATGATCATATGATTGATGACGTTTAAGAGATCAAGTTGTCCAAATATGATAACAATAAGATAATGAACAAAATCAACCATAATAATTCAAGGCTAAAAGCCTGGAAAACAAAACTATCACACAACCTAATCAATATAAAGTTGAATTGAGATAATAAAAGAAATTGCCTGCAACAAAGTGAAGCAAAAATAAAGAGAGAAGAAAGACATAAAATGTGACGAGGTTTGATCAGTATGATAAAAGAGAAGTAATAATGCACTATCATGCAAATTATAGAGATGAATGCATAAGAGTAAAGATAGACGGGCATCAGGTGGTCCATGTCTACAGAGAGGGTAACTGCTGTATGTATTGATTGACTAACTTTAGTCTTTTCCAACCTCTTGGGACTGCCACCTTTGAACAAGCCTTAGAATAATTCTATCTCCTACTAGAGAAAGATAAACGGGTTGAGACATATAGTGTTGGATAGCCTAATATCTTTGGGGTGAGGCAACGATCCTAATGTCCTTCGTACATTTGATTGACTTTAATTTAGTTTCCATTCTTTCTTGCTCCCTAATCGTCAATTTATTGCAAACCCATATCGGCCCAACTTTTACCATATTTTTGTCTCATCGACTTGTTCAATAGTTATCAGAAGACAAACTAAACCTAGTTACAACAAAGTAATGTGATCTACATTATTCAATTAAGGTCAAATTTTACTAGTAGTTTTTAATATTTATTCATATTTTTAATAGATCCCAAACGCTAAAACTTTACATTATGAGTCCCTAATATTTTGTAAAAGTCGTTAAGTCAGTCATTCACTTTATTTTTTCGTCAAATTTGAATGAAAATTATAAAATTATTCTCTTACATCCCATAAAATCTTTTGAATTTTCAGGTTGGTCCCTAATATCTGTATTCTCAATGATATTTGCTAAAGAAGGACATATATATGGTTTTATGGTTATTTTCTGTCATGTTTTAGCAAAGAGATAAAGGATAAAAACTATTTTGATCACTTACGGTATATATTAGGAACTCATAATATAACTTGTTAACGTAAAGACCCATTTAAAAATTTGAGAAAATGCAAGGAGTAACTAGGAATAATAATGGATAGGTTAAAACACGAAATGTTTAATAATTAGGTATGTATTTCAGTTTTCTAAATATTTAATATCAAAACTTATCGGTTATATTATTTGTTGGTTATTTTTATAAAAATCAAACCCTATTGAATACTCTATCGATTTCATTATCAAATATATGGGTAAAAACTATTTTGGTCCATGAGGTTTGGTATAAAGCTCAAATTAGTCCCTGAAGTTTGTAAAAAGACTAAATAGGTCCCTCCCATTATCTATGACTTAATAGTCAAAGATTTGACTAAATAAAAAGACTTAAATGCCCTTACTTTAGTGGTTAGAGATTTGGAGGGAAGGAAAAAAAAAAGATTGGGACCATGCAACTGGCACAACTATTTAAGCACCCAAGCCATTTTTTTTTCTTTTCTCACTTTCAATTCATGCTCTTTCTCACCCAAAAAAACAAAACAAAAAAACAACGACAACAACAAAATTCTTGCTACTTAAAAGAGTTTGGCTCTTAATATTTTTAGAATACACCTTTTTTTCTTTCTTTCTTTGGTAATGTTGATTGTGTTGTGTTTAGTTTGTTTTTCCTTTAATCTTGAGTAAGTTTATGGAATTAATGATATCTGATGTATTTGATCAACTATGTGATCTCCTTCATCATTTTTAGATTATAGAAATATTATGACTAAATAGTCTGTAATTTTTAATATTTATAATAGTGTAAAATTAAATATAAATTAAAGAGAAAGTCAAGTATATCTATAACCACTACCTTGTCTCCGAAAGTTGAATTTAGTATCGGGTAGCCACTAATTGTGACTTTTAAAGTCTTAAATTTTGGATATATGTCCTCCAACTACAAATATTGTCTGACTTTTAACTAACTTGAAAAATGTATTGAGGTGCAATATTAGACAATAGAATGTATAACCTTGTGATAAATTCACTATAATTCGCATGTAACGAATTCCTCGTCATTTGAAAATAAAAAAGAAAAAATAATAATAGACGAGGAATTTGTTACATGTGAATTATTTTTTCACATTTAATATTTGAATTTTTTTCATCTATTATTATTATTATTTTTTTGTTTTCAAATGACGAGAAAAAATGGCTTGGGTGTTTAAATAGTTGTGCTTGTTACATAGTCTCAATTTTTTTTTCTTCCCTCCAAATTTCCAACCATTAAAACAAGGGCATTTAAGTCTTTTTATTTGATCAAATCTTTGACTATTAAGTCATAGATAATTAGAGGGACCTATTTGATCTTTTTATAAATCTCAAAAATTAATTTAACCTTTATACCAAACCTCAGGGACCAAAATGAATTTTGCCCTCAAATCTATTATCAATGAAAATAATTGTCAATTTCGAATGTTAACCCTATCCACTATCATCGTTAACTAACTTAGACACGTGAACAAGCTTAATGGATGAGAACTCTTTCACCATGACTTGGGATTAGGTGAAGTGATTGTTGGATATTTGTTGTCAGATACTCCATTGAATTCCTACGATTTTTACCCAAAAAAGAAATCGTAGAATTGCGTATGATCTTGGACAACGATTCTCTTGAAGATTTTCATACAAAGATACAGATAGTGACACACTGTCTAATCTTCCCACGAAAAAAGAAAAAAAACACACACACACACTGTCTCATTAATATAATAATAGTTGGTGTTGTCATGCCAACGAAACTCCCAAATGATCCAGAAAGTATGCCATGTTGACCCAAAAAAAAAAAAGAAAGTAGCCACGAAAAGAGATAATAACAACAATAATAAAATCGTAAGCTTCCAAGACCCTAGTTTTTCCAGCAGTCTAGGTAGTATTCACCAACCTTTTAAGATGTAAAAAGATCTTTAGAAGCAGATCTAGGATAATTACTGGAAGCTAAATACCGATTTTGAAGATCAAACCTTGTGATGTTGTGGAAAACATTAAGAATTTTGAAGGCATAATTAAGCATTTGTAAGGTCATGAGAGCTACAAGCCTATATAACCCACACTTAAATTTGCCCTAAAATTAAGCAATCTCCGAGCCATAGTTATATGAGTGGCAACTGCAACTCCCACTCAAACCTTTTTTTTTTTGAATTGTATGTATATTTAAGGTATGTTTAGGTTAAAAAAATAGTTTAGCTCCCACTGAAAAAAAAAAAATCTATATATAAATATTAAATTGTGTAATTTTACCTCTAACTGAACATAAATCTTGAATTCGCCCCAACCTGAAAGTCATCTATTTGATCAGTAATATCGGGCCTTCTCAACTCAAAAACTAGGTCATGAATTGAGGGTTTTCCTCGCACTTATAAAGTGATTACTAACTATAATATTTCACATTGATGGGAGATAGTATTTATGTGTGGTTTAGAAGCAGGTGTTGCGGATATAAGGAATAACTTGAGTTAACCATTTTGAACCAGTTGATTAGAGACCCAAGTAATTATTTCTTATGCCTGCAATACTAGTTTGGGCTCGGGGCGTGACACTAACCCCTTCAACAATGGATGTAAGAAGAACCCGACACTATTAACCAAAATTGGATCGAATTGTAGCGTTGCACTCATGCCATAAATATTTGATACCAATTAAATTTCCTTCTTCCAGCTATTCTTTGGGATAGTAACTGCAGCAACTGGAGCAGCTGGTTCAATTGCATGAGATTTTACTTATGCTTACTTGTGACAATTCAAATTAACTAGTTTCATTAGTCAGCTAATAATAAATGCAAAATATAATCATCCCAAATTAGGGATACCTTAATCATTTTGTGCTAGAATTTAAGAGTTTCTGAAAATGAGATAAAGTTTGACAAAAACTTGTAAGATTATATCACAAATTATCATATTGTAAAAGCTAAACACTTCACTTTCAGTGTTTTCTTTTCCTGAACGAATTAAAACAGCAGATATTCATAAAATAAAAGGAGAATATATATAAGTACATAGGACTTCATTCTCAGTTGCAATTTTACATTAAAAAACAAGTTTAATAATTAAGTGGTAATTATTATATATAATAGACTAATTAAGAACTTATTTTGATCAGATTCTTGAAGACCTTCTCCATGTCTTGTCGCGGCTCCAAAGGGTTGGCTTTAGGGATGGAAAGTCTCACTCTTTTGTAGAGACTAGAATATTTGTATCTCTTGAGGTTACCTTTTTTTGTCTGTAATCTCGTTGTTTTGTGATTTGATGTGGAAATGAAATGATTACTTTTGCCGAGCAAAAAAAAAAAAAAAGAACCCAAAGCCAATGCCACCACAAATTTTCCCATCACATCACCTGGGCAAACCCTTTTCCCCATCCCGTATGGCAACAACCTATGTGCTTTAATTTCTTTACCTTCAAATCTCTCAGGCTTGAAGAGGTTGGGTTTCATCCCACACCTAAGGGTCCCTTTGAACGGCCCACGCGTTGGCGAATATAATTGTCTCACATGGCACATCGTACCCCCCTAGTTTACAATCTTGGGATGACTCATGTGGCACTAGCAATGGAAGTGGAGGAAACAATCTCAAAGTCTCCGAAACTATGCTGTTAAGGTAATGCAATTTTGATACATAGATCTTGTTCGTCGATCAATCAATCAAATCCAACTTAAGTGTCCATCTCTTGTCTAGCCTTCTTCAACACCTCAGGATGGTTGATTGAATGTTGTTTCTGAAGTTACGTATCTAGCAATTTTGATGGAGTATTAATTTTTCATTTATGGCTTCTTGATATATAACTACAATTTAGTATATACCACTCACTATGTATCTTCAAAGGTTTTTTTTTCTTTTTTTTTCTTCTATTTAAAGAAAATCTAAATCGTATAAAAGAAATTCAAAAATGTTACTCACAAAAATTAATATCATGATCATTCCACCAAATCAAAAGACCCAGTGATATTGACGTGACATCTAACAACAATTGCAAGTTTCTATTTACGGAAATATATTAAATAAAGGTACAAAGTAATACTACCAACTAATACGGACATATATTAAATAAAGGTACAAAGCTGGCCACTATCTAGAAAGAAATATATTATGGGACCTCTACTAGCTTGTAGATTAATTTATCAATTTCCTTCATTTGATGCATAAAATATAAAGTAATTTCATCAAAGAAATATAACACTTACTAATACGAGCCCTTTGATGGTATCATCGGTATAATTTTCAGGTTGTGATTTTTGCAACGAAAGCATGTGATCGATCATGGTATCATTACTATTGAATTGACGACGCTCGTTTATTAGACCTTGCAAAAAATTGTCCATCTTCTTACTAACATTGGACATGTTCTTCTCGATTCCTTTGTAATCTATCCATCGCAAAAGTGGCAAATAATCTCCAGCATTTGATGCACACGAATAAGGGACGGATTTAAAAATTCTTCTTAGTGAGTAAAATTAAAACATATAATTCTTCACCTATATAAGTATTACATTTTTTTTAGCATGAGTTAATTAATTTTTTTAACTAAAAAATACATATAAAAATTTAAATTTTTCTAAAACAAATACATAAAATTTCTAAAGTTCTTCTTGGCCAATGAGGCTGCATCTCTAAATCCAACACTTGTAAACCCTGTTGCTGACATCTTATAGAGACTTTTCACCATCTGGTAAACTTCTCCTTCTCGGCTCGGAAGAAACATGTTGCGACGAGCAGGGGAGAAGATATCAAGTGAACACACGCGACGAAGATTACGCCATTGATCACCATAGTTTGTTGAAACAAGGGCAGTGTAATTGTAACCCAACTGCCTGTGAAGGGTCAAATGAAGACGATTAGCGAAGTTGGCATCGTTCTTGGTGAAGCATTCCTCGACAGCGGCTGGCCATGGTGATGATACCACCACATCAAGGCGTGAGCCGAAGCGCAGAGACATGACGGGACCATATTCAAGTGAGAGCCTGTGAAGGGCTTTGTATATGGGATTTTCCAGGAGATGAAGGTGGCCTAAGAATAGTTTAGTTTCAGGTGGGCTAGTTTGGATTAAGTGATTGTGCTCTTGGTTTTGTTTTGAACAACTTCTTGTATAGAATTGCTATTAAAGTTGAAAAGAGGGTGAGGTATAATCATTTAGATAGTTTATAGCTATCATGATAATGTAGTATCCAATCTGCACACTGATTAGCTTCCTTATAAACATGAGTTAGTTTATAGCAATTATGCTGATGTAGTATATCCGTTGGCAGTCATCAACCAAAGGGCTCAAAGAGTTGTGGACAGTTTCAGCACCATTAATTAACTAGCAAATCAAAACTGAGTCGGACTCATATATAATAATGTTAAGTAATGTTTTATGCTACCCCTCATTCCTTCACCCTTCTTTATGGTAAGAATTTATGTATTGAATACTAATATTTCATATATACAGTAAAAATTCTTCTATATAAGGAAGAGTGATGGGGTGATATATAGCATTGCTCAACAATAGTTTATATATAATCACTCTACTATCTTTGATATAACGTTATGATAGAATCTAAATTGCTATAATTTACCTCTGAGATATAATTAGGGATATGTTTACCACCTTTGGCTGGGTTTGGTTAACAGCACTAATTAGACAATTGGCTAATTAACACTTGAATCTGTGATACTATAGCCACCTTAGAGTTTTAAAATCTCCTCATTGCGAACAGGCAATATTAATTGATGAAGCAAGGATTAGTACTAAAATAGCACGAGATTAGGTCTGGTAGGAGTTAACCTTCTCAATCAGTGAAACTAATCAATTTACTGGTTCGTTCCTGTCCCACTTCCGCTTTCCTCACTCTCTGGTTGCTTGCGTAGTTAAAAGAAAGAAAGCATCTAAATAAATATGGAAATCCCTAGACATTCTTTTGTCTTTGCTAGTAAATGACTGATTTTTTTATATTTTTTTTGAAGTCAAAGTCATAGTTCAAACTTAGAACCTTTAATTATACAAGTTGCTACCCCAACATTTCATTCAATGTTTGGGTATGACTGATTAAAATTTTCATTCTTCTTTAGCTTCAATTTCAATTTGTTAGCACATATCTATAAGCAAACCTTTGACATATTCATGCATAGTGAAACGTATTCAACGAGCTAGTTGCCAAAAATGAATACAAACTTCGAAAATATATAAGAGCTAACTCCCCAAGAAATATGGACATGATATAACATGTTTGATTATTCAACCAACGTTAGAATTCGAACAAAGTTCATGCATGAAAACACTTGGTGAGGTGTGTGTAATCGTGGACAAATATTGGCTTCATGACAGAGAAGCAGAAAAATGAAAACACCAGAGTTGAATTTTCCATCATCATTGAGTGGACATTTTCCAAGATTAGCGTATGGGATACAAGTCTTGAGTAAAGGGTTTGAAAGATGGAAATGGTGAGAGATTGCGATTTCAAGTCTTATTAATTGCGTTATATGATTTTAGGCATTTTGTGAATTAAAAAAAAAAAAAATTGGAGATTGTTGATTGGGTTTAACAAGGACCAATAAATTTGCTATGAATTTAGATATTCTAATAGCATATCAAATTATAAAGAAGATTCAACACTAACAACTTAGAGTATTTCATCATAATTTTGTTATTAGTTCTTCACTATTAGATTTAGCTCTCTCATAGCGTTATCATAATTTTGTTATTAGTTCTTCACTATTAGATTTAGCTCTCTCATAGCGTTATAACGTTATGAAAAAATTTAAGCAAAACCTAAAAAACCAAAAAAGAGTTGTTTTGTCATATATGCATAGTTAATTATGTATAGACAAAGAATATCCAATCGTTGAATAACAACGATACCCTATTTAATTTAATTAATGAAGCATTTTACACTAAAAAAAATGAAATGCACACATTTTCATATACTCAAGATGACTTGCATATTTAATAAACAACCATGGTGGTAAAATGCTTTTTACCCTTTTTATATCACATATTAAATATTTTGAAGTTTTCCTTCACGTTACTTTTGTTGGGTTATTGGCTTGAATCTAAGTCTAATTAGGAGTTGAAGACAAGTAGGAGTTTATTAAGAGAATAAATAGGTTTTTCAATTCTAGTAGAGTTAAAATTAGTTGTTTATAAATAGAACTTTCTAGCTTATAATTATATATCACAAGAGCCACACCCTATGGGAGGTGTGGTAGGGATGAGCCGAGTGTTAAGAGTGTTTTTCGTACTTTTGCTAGATAAAGTCTTTATACGAGAGTTTAGACTTTTTCTGTTGTCCTTGTACGAGGGTTTAGACTTTTTCCGTTCATAAAGTCACTTGAGAGGGTTTTATAGTTTTTCCTAAAACTATGAGTGTTTGAGTGTGGAGAAAATTTGAATTTTTTTTTCATCAAAAAGATCTTATGCATTATAATAATTTATTATTGATTAGTAAATTTTTTAATTATTTGGATCGTGAACGTACATAGAAAGTCAAACTATGTTAAATTCTTTGTATTAATTTTCGTTGTGCGTAATATGCTTTGTATGTATCCTATTCCCAACAACTTTCTAATTGACTAAGATTAGACAATATCTTAGAAAAAAAAAAAAAAAGTACAACCAACTACATTTCCTTCAAACACTAACGTGAACGGATGCTTTTTTGAAATTAATTAATAGGCGTGAAAAAGAATCTATTCTCGTTTCAGATACGTGGCCAATCAAACACCAAGAACAAAGGCCAACAGATATAGCAAGATCAATTCAGAGATATTTTTCACTTTGCAAAAAGCACATAATAAGTCCTCAAGCAGAGCTGTCAACTCAAGATACAATCATGCATACAATACATATGTCAATATATAGTTTTTTTTTTTTTTAATAACGTAATAATTTAATTAATAAAATTTGATTACTAATTAAAAAAATTTCAAATATAATGATACATTCTTTCCTATACACCAGATTAGTCAATGCTTATATAAAACGATGCTTTGAGATCTTATAATTAATCATTAATTAGAAGATATAGAATTTGAAGGGAAAAAAAGGTGACTTTCTAAGTTGGTTGCCTTTCTTCTTGTCAGTTGAACTTATTAATCATGTATAGTCAACTGCTTCAAAATCACGATAACTATCATTAATTAAAGTGTTGAATAGTCATATTTGGCCACAAGAATTTTAGTAGCCTAGGCTCCGTTTGTTTGCCGTAAATATTTTTCAAATTTTTTAATATTTGATAATATTAAAAAATTAGTTAACTAAAAATTATTTTTTCATTCAACAATTGCGGTTATTTTTGTTTAATTTTCTAATATTTAATAACACTGAAAAATTAGTCAATTTTAAAATATTTTTCGGTCAACAATTACGATTAGTACAAAATTTTGTAAAATATTTTCATGTTCTTTGGGAGAAGAAAATATTTTTCGGAACTTACTGTATATCAAAACACCATAAAATATTTTTCAATATTCTATTTTCTAGAAAAATATTTTCTCCCAACAAGTTATTTTACGACAAACAAATGGAGCCTTACAAAAAGAAAAATATCTCGTCTAAAAATTAAGTTATTTTTGAAATTGATTGATCTAAAATTTTATGAAAAAGTGACTTAATTAGTTTTCAACACTTATTCTCATGTGCAAGCAAGGTTTTTGAATCGTGTAAGTGATGACGAGGTGATAATAGTGAGACTTGAACTTAGGAATGTTACAACACTCCTTCTCACATGCAAATAAGGTTTTTGCACTATGAACGTTGTAAACTAGATTCTAACACTGGCAAAACTTAACTCCATGACTTTTTTGTAACAGGATTGTAATATCATGTAAGTGATCACTTAATCTAAAAATTTTAACTATTAGAGAGTGTATAGTTTGATGTTTTGAACCGTTTCAATCTTGTTATATTTACTAAAACATGTATAGTCAACTGCTTTCACTAACAAGACTAGATAATCAACATGAAAAAATTGATTGTATTCAAATTTGCAACACGAACCATTTGCGGTGAAGACCAATCAACTAGATCTTCAGCTGAAAAATCTACTATATAAACCCTAACCGCACACTCATAATCAACTCACCAACCAAAAAGGCAAATTTTGATCAGCATTTGCATACTCATATACGCTAATGGCTACATCTGATAAGGTTGTTCCACAGACACAGTCTCCACTTGAAGAAGCAACTTCACCACCCCCTCATTCTAACAATATCTTTCGAGTGGCCGATGTAGTTTTAAGGTTGTTATTGTTTGCTTTATCAGTAGTTGCTGTCATGGTTGCAGTGATCAATAGCAATCAAACAGAAACGGTTCCTGTAATGCTGCCCCGCATGCAGACACCTATCTTCGTGCCTGCTCAAGCTAAATTTAGCTACACACCCGCCATAATGTAAGTTATACATTTGCTTAGCATATGTTAATTCTTGGGACGTTGCATTATGTCTCTCGTTTAATTTATACGTAAAAAAAAAAAAAAAAAACTCTTTACCCGTCTTTAAAAAGTAGAATTTTTATTATATACGTGAAAGTTTAGTATATCTTAATTTTTCTTAAAACAGCCCTGTGCTATTTCATCTTAACGTAAAAGGCTATTTTAGAGTTCGAAATAATCTCTTCTGTAATTTTAAATTTTTTTTTTTAAAGAAAGCTGTTTTCTCGTAGGTGAACGAGTAAGTAGAGGGAGAGTATGCCCCTTTCAGAGTTTGTGATCGACTGATTTGTTTTTTTCAAAAAAAAAATTAATAGAAGCTACTTACTTAAAAAGTCTTATTTTTATCTTTAAAAGATATACGTGCTATGCGTAATTTGTCAATGAATTTTGAATATATTATACTAATCAACACTTTCACCACATGCTTTTGAAAAACCAAGTGCTCCTTTTTTGACGGAGATGTTTCCACTTGTGGGCCATGCATTTATAGCCACAATATTTTTTTCCATATGAGGAGAATATTATATATAACGTTATAAGAGATTTTAATAATTAATTATTTAATTTAACAGTTATGAAATAATAATGATAAACATAAATTAAAAAATAATTTATTTAAGCCTTTATCATTATAAAATTTATCGCCATCCAATCAAACAATATAACTTTTATAATGTTACGAGTCAACAAGTCTTGTGAAGAGATAAAAAATCTAGCAAATTGTGCTAGATTATAAGTTGGACGTATAAATGCACACTCTTATAAGATATATCAAACTTTCTAATACTTGTGTTACTACTATTTTTGACAAAAAAGCATTCAAAAGCTACTCCTAAATTTACCATCATCCAATGAATTATTGATGACCATGATGCAGATATATGGTGGTAGCACTCTCGGTGGCTGGCCTTTATAGCATCATCACAACAATCTTATCCTTCTATGCTCTATTGAAATTGAAGGCTGGTGTCTCAACAAAGTTGCTTCTACATTTGGTGATATTCGATATCGTAAGCTTCCAAGACCCTTATTTTTCCAGCAGTCTAGGTAGTAATATTCACCAATCTTTTAACATGTAGGAGCAGATCTAAGATATCTAATTAGTGGAAGCTAATTAAATACCGATTTTGAAGATCAAACCGTGTGATGTTGTGGAAAACATTAAGAATTTTGAAGGCATAAGCATTTGTAGGGTCATGAGAGCTGCAAGCCTATAACCCCACACTTAAACCTGCCCTAAAATTAAGCAGTGTCCTAGCCATAGTTATATGAGTAGCAGCTGCAACTCCCACTCAACCCTTTTTCTTTTTCTTTTTTTGAATTGTGTGTATATTTAAGGTATGTTTAGGTTTAAAAAATAGTTTAGCTCTCACTGAAAAATAAATAAATATATATATATGAGTATTAAATTGTGTAATTTTACCCCTAACTGAATATAAATCTTGGATTTATCCCAGCCTGAAAGTCATCTATATTGATCAGTAATATCGGGCCTTCTCAACTCAAAAGCTAAATCATGAATTGAGGGTTTATCTCGTGCTTATAAAGTGATCACTAACTGTAATATCTCATATTGGTGGGAAATAGTATTTATGTGTGATTTATAAGTGGGTGTTGCAGATAGAAGGAATAACTTGACCAGTTAACCATTTTGGGCCAATTGATTATAGACCCAAATAATTATTTTTTATACTTACAACATCAGTCTCGCCTGCGAGGCTGTGAGTTCAGGCTTGGGGCGTGATACTAACCCCTTCAACAATGGATATAAGAAGAACCCGACACTATTAACCAAAATTGGATCGAAGTAGCATTGCACTCATGCCATAAATATCTGACATTAATTCAATTTCTTTCTTCCAGCTATTCTTTGGGATAGTAACTGCAGCAACAGGAGCAGCTGGTTCAATTGCTTACACAGGTATAAAAGGAAACTCTCATATTGGGTGGCAAAAATTGTGTGGCACATTTGACAAATTCTGCTGGCGAGTAGGAACTTCCAATGTATTGTGTTTCTTTGCTTCTGCTGTGCTAATGCTTCTAGCTTTGCTCTCTGTATATGACATGTCTAAGAAGATCCGCAAGTAAACACACCAATCTTAGTCAACACCATTTTCACCCAATAAGTGTCATATGTAACTACCACTTGATCTCATGATCTAAAAGTTTAAGTCGGTAGAAAATATTCGATTTATGTTATGTTTGTCAATGTAGAAATTAGTGGAATTGATCGTTATTGTGTTAATGTTGTAGATGCTATCGCTATAACGTATTAAACTGCTTAGATTTATTGAATCTTAAACTACAATTGCAACTACGTACTACAAGATGCTCCATTGTCGTTCCGAATCACTAATGATGTATGTCGTCGAAATTTATTGCTCAAACTTTACCTTATAATTAATAAATTATATGACATTTAGTAAAGTAAATATAACCCATTTTTTATATATATAATCAAATGGTGACATTTATTACGTGAGAAGGGATAGTGAGGGATGCCACGTAAAATGTGATATATAGGAATTGATGGAAAATTTTCGTTGAGGACAAGAAATAAAGATCATGAATGTACTATCATTTGATCTACATATACAATATGCATGCACTAGACATGTAAATTATAGTATGATTGGTTAGGTAGTTGAATGATCATCTGATTGATGACGTTTAAGAGATCAAGTAATTGTCCAAATTAATATGATAACAATAAGATAATGAACAAAATCAACCATAATAATTCAAGGTTAAAAGCCACGAAAACACAACTATCACACAACCTAATCAATATAAAGTTGAATTGAGAAAATAAAACAAATTGCCTGCAACAAAGTGAAGCAACAATAAAGAGAGAAGAGAGACATAAAATGTGACGAGGTAATGTGACGAGGTTTGATCAGTATGATAAAAGAGAAGTAATAATCCAGTATCAAATTATAGAGATGAATGCATAAGAGTAAAGGTAATACGGGGTACTAGGTGGTCCAAGTCTATAGAGAAGGTAACCGCTGTATAAAGTAATTGGCTAACTTTAGTCTTTCCCAACCTCTTGGAACTGTCACCTTTGAACAACCCTCGGAACAATTCTATCTCTTACTAAAAAAAGATAAATAGAGTGAGACATCTCCAAAATGAATTCCAATATAATTGACTAGACCTCCTTTAGATATATATATATATATATATATATATATATATATATATATATATTTAAATTCCAAAAGTCTCAATATAGTCTTTCCCTCAACCTCACCAAAAGTTGACCAAATAAAAAAAAGGAGGAGTACTCCAATAGGTGTTATGTGTACTTTCATGGGCTCTGAGTACTAAATATCACATGAAATTAATTGTCTTCTCTTTTAACTACATATATATAGTGAAGGATAGCCTAAAATCTTTGGGCTGAGGTAACGATCCTAATGTCCCTCGTACATTTGATTGACTTTAGTTTCCACTCTTTCTTGCTCCATAATCGTCAATTTCTTGCAAACCTATATCGGCCCAACTTTTACCATGTTTTTGTCATATCGACTTGTTCAATACTTATCAGAAGACAACGTAAACCTAGTGACAACAAAGTAATTTGATCTGCATTATTCAATTAAGGTCAAATTTTACTAGTAGTTTTCAATATTTATTCAGATTTTTAAATAGATCCCAAACTATACAACTTATATTATGAGTCTCTAATATTTTGTAAAAGTTGTTAAGTCGGATATTCACGTTATTTTCCCATCAAATTTTAATGAATTTATAAAATTATTCTTACATCCCATAAAATCTTTTGAATTTTCAGGTTGGTCCATAATGTCTATATTTTCAATGTTATTCGCTAAAGGGCATATATGTGGTTTATGGTTATTTTCTGTCACGTTTTAGCAAAGAGATAAGGATAGAGACTATTTTGATCACTTCTGGTATGGACTTATAATATAATTTGTTAATGTTAAAGACCCATTTAGAAATTTGAGAAAATGTAAGGAGTAATTAGGAATAACAGCGAATCGGTTATACCACAGAAAATGTGATATCCATAACTAAAACCGTTTAGCATAACTTGTTACCAAATTTGTAAAACAAATTTAACAGGAATGAAAATCAAAGCCACTAAGTGTTCAAAAAAGCATGGTTAATCGTACGTCCGTACCCAAAACTGTTTACTTTTTTTAAAAAAAAAAATTGTTTAAAAAGAAAATGAAGCTAAAAAAATGTAAAATTTTTAATTTAAGTTTCAAAAATACCAAAAACTAAAATGAATTAAAACCCATACAGAATAATATGATAAAATTAGAAAAAATTTCACAAATGAAATCTAGGGTTTACGTAAATTAGGAATAGGAATTGGGCTCATCTTACTTCCTTAAATTTAGCCCAAGTTTTATTATTGTAATTATTGATTGCACTAATCTTGTATAAAAAAAATACTGTTGGGTTAATCAAAATAGGTTTGGAAGTGTAATTTTAAGTATTCATCTATTAGACTAATACAAAAAAAATATCTTTAATTTTTAGTCACTTTTAAGCATTATATTATATATTTGTTGGTGCGTGTGTGTATATTTTCACACACACACACACGCATATATATATATGTACATATATATGTATATATGTGTATATATAAATTAATAATTGGGTATGTGATTTATTTTTTAAAATATTTACTATCAATGGATTACTCGTATTTGTCTTTATAAAAATCAAATTCTAGTGAATACTCCATCAATTTCATTATCAATTAATCTATTATCGGTGAGGATACTTGTCACTTTCAAATTGTGACCCTATACGCTATCATATAAAAGTAATAGTGAAATTTATCCTATAACTAACCTAGTCACAAACAAGCTTAATGGATGAGAACTCTTTCACCATGACTTGGGATTAGGTGAAGTGATTGTCAGATATTTGTTGTCAGATAGTCCATTGAACTCCTACGATTTTGACCCAAAAAAGAAATCGTAGAATTGGGTATGATCTTGGACAACGATTCTCTTGAAGATTTTCATACAAAGATACAGATAGTAACACACTGTCTAATCTTCCCTCAAAAAGAAAAAAAAAAAAAAAAAAAAACACACACACACACACACTGTGTCTCATTAATATAAGGATATAATAATAGTTGGTGTTGTCATGCCAACGAAACGCTGACCAAATGATCCAGAAAGTATGCTATGAAAAAAGATAATAAAAACAATAATAAAATCGCATTTACACCCACGATATAGCTAGAAATCAAAGTAAGAGTCTTTTTTTGTTGGATTGCGCACAATATGCCTTTTTTTTTTTTTTTTGCTCAAAGCACAATATGCCTTCGTCATTGAAGCCAATTGGAAATAAAAACACAAAAAAAATATATTTACTCTCTCTCTTTTATGATTGGATTTGTCGTTTTATTTAATCTCTTCTTTTACGATCGAAAACTCTTTTTTATACCTCTCTTAAATTCACACTAAGTATACTAAATCTTTGAACACATGGTCTATGTATTCTCTCCAACTTTGGCATCAACTGCCAAATCACAGATAAATTAAAATATTAATTAACTTGCCAAAAATAAAGGAAAAGATCACACCAAGGATTTTTTTTTTTTCTTTTTTTGGGTTGAAATGTTCACCGATTCATGTATAGAATTTAAAATGTTTTCTTTTGTCTAGCTATCATGTTTTAGAGGGGAAAAATACGTCCCGGTTGTTCGAATGATTCAGACTGCAATATGTGAGAGAAAATGTAAGGCTATAAGCGCGTAAAGCCCGCGTACCTATAATATAATGGTCACTGTTAAGACAACCTATATCTTAGTAGAAAAAAAAAAAAAAAAGAATAGATAATGATTCTCTGACTTTTCTCATGTACGTTTACATTTACGTTTACACAAGCCACGCCACTACTGATTCAACAAATCCGTTTCTTTCTCCGAAAATGTTGCAAGCAAAAGTGTGCAACCTCAAGCGTAGCTTTTAGGTTGTCCTTTAATAAACGGAATCCAAAAATGTTTCAACTTTGCCAAAGTATGCAACTCCAGCGTAGCTTTTAGAGTGTTCTTCATTAAATGGAAACGAGACAAAGAAAAATATAAAAGTGTTTGCGTGTGAATTTATAGTATGAAAAGCTCTTAAAAACGTCATCCTATTTCAATTTAATATGGGTGAGGTCCATATGTGTCCAAGTTCCACCGCAAGACAAATTCGACTAATGATTTTAAGACTTTTTCCTATAGTATGCATCGTGGGGGTTACAATCTGTGCTTTTTCACTATAACATTTTACGAATAAAATCTATTGATATTTATGAAATTTTTTGTAGATAAAATTATGATTTGTCACGACAATTACTTAACATTTTTTAAATTACATTGATAAAATATTTTAAATTTGAATATAACGTGTTTCAAAACGATATGTCGTCTTAAATTGGAACATGGACGTGCACATCACAAAGGCATTAATTAGTAAGCTTGGGACCTGAGAGGGAACATGCATGCATGTCCATTCATGCTGGAAGTTATGATGAACATACCAGACGGCTTAACATGAGAACAGCGACACCAATTTCAACTATTGGCAATACATATTTTTTGAAAACATAATAGGTCCACAAGAATAGTTGCCAGCTCAAGATAATCATGCATACAATCAATGACTGGGTCGTGTTTACATATGGAATGCTTAGAATCTTGTATATAACTAGTTTAAAAGATATACTACACTTTAAATATTTAATTATAAAACTTTGTCTTTTAGTACAAAACTCCCTTATATTTTTATTAAAATGTACAGGATTTCTTTATATTTTAAAAAATGTACATGACTCCCTTGTACTTTTTTAAACATAACACAATTACTTCATTTTCACTTTTCCTTCAACAAAGTTGACGAAAAGAGTAAAATACATAAATACCTCTATTTTTTTTTCTTTTCTCTCTTTTTATCTTTTCCCTTTTACTTATTTATCTATAGATAAATATATATATATATATAATGGGTAAAAATTATTTTGGTCCCTGAGGTTTGGTATAAAGCCCAAACTAGTCTTTGAGGTATGCGAAAAGACCAAATAGGTCCCTCCCGTTATATATGAGTTAACAGTCAAAGGTTTGATCAAAAGAAAAGACTTGAATGCCCATGCTTTAGTGGTTGGAGATTTGGAGGGAAGGAAAAAAAAAGTGCAGTAGGCACAATTATTTATGCACCCAAGCTATTTTTTCTCGTCATTTGAAAACAAAAAAGAAAAAATAACAATAGATGAAAAAAATACAAATATTAAATGTGAAAAAATAATTCACATGTAACGAATTCCTTGTCTATTATTATTTTTTCTTTTTTGCTTTCAAATGACGAGTAATTCATTACATGTGAATTATAGTGAATTTATCACAAGGTTATACATTCTATTGTCTAATATTGCATCTCAATACATTTTTCAAGTTAATTAAAAGTCAGACAATATTTGTAATTGGAGGACATATATCCAAATTTTAAGACTTTAAAAGCCACAATTAGTGGCTACCCGATACTAAATTCAATTTTCGGGGACAAGGTAGTGGTCATAGATATACTTGACTTTCTCTTTAATTTATATTTAATTTTACACTATTATAAATATTAAAAATTACAGACTATTCAGTCATAATATTTCTATAATCTGAAAAGGTGTATTCTAAAAATATTAAGAGCCAAACTCTTCTAAGTAGCAAGAATTTTGTTGTTGTCGTTGCTCTTTTTTTTTTTTTTGTGAGAAAGAGCATGAATTGAAAGTAAGAAAAGAAAAAAAAAAATGGCTTGGGTACTTAAATAGTTGTGCTTATTGCATGGTCCCAATCTTTTTTTTTTTCCTTCTCTCCAAATCTCTAACTACTAAAGCAAGAGCATTTAAATCTTTTCATTTGGTCAAATCTTTGAGTATTAAGTCATAGATAATGAAAGGGACCTATTTGGTCTTTTTACAAACTTCAGGGACTAATTTGGGCTTTATACCAAATCTTAGGAACCAAAATGGTTTTTGCCCTATATATAATATACATTACAAAAAAATGATATATATACATATATACATATATATATATACACACACACATAGCACACTGAAATAATTAACTGAGTCCCAGAAGTAAATCCTTTTGTATATAATATAGCTTGACTTAATAGTAAAAGTTTCTCTTACGAAAACAATTGATACTATTTTGGGATATCTTAAACAAAAAATCTGTGACAATATTCAATTTGAAACAAGAGTATTACTTGATGCTCACGACACTTCAACACATTCTTGAAATGAAGGTGGAGGTGGAGGTGGGGTGACTCACGAGTGTTTGAGGGGAGGGGGGTTTGGTGCTTAAAAAAAAACTGAATTTTGCGACTGGTCGTCGCCATCCCATCACCAATACGGCGACGGCTTGGTGAGGGGAAAGGTTGACACAAATTTTGTGACAAGACAGTGACGGTATAATGTGAGACGAAAAAAGCCGTCACCAAGCCGTCACTATTAGTGACGGCAGAGTTCGTCGTCTCCAAAATTGGAGACAGCATACTTCGCCGTCTTCAAAATTGGAGATAGCATACTTCGCCGTCTCCAAAATTGGAAACGGGAGGCGTTCCCGTCTCCAAACCGTCTCCAAAATTGGAGATGGGAGCGCCTCCCGTCTCCAATCCCTTGCCCAAAATGAAATATATATATATATTACATTAAAATTTTCAATTTCATTTATTTATGTAATACATAGATATATATATATATATATATATATATATATATATATATATATATATATATATATATATATATATATATTACATACTATATATTTTATACTATAATTCAAACAATTCGTCTATTAGCAGAGACGAAATGGAGACGGAAAATAATTAATAATTAAATTTTACTTAATAATTTACAATAAATTTGTAATTAAATTAATAATAATAAATGACTTGTTATCTTAATTAATATAATTCTTCCATAATTTTTTTAGAAAAATAGCTCAATACTTCCTTTTTCAAAAAAAATCTAATAAATTAAATACTTTATTTTAATATAAAATTTAAGTTAATATTAATAATTAATAATTAAAGTATTATTAAAAATTTACCATAAACTTATAATCAAAGTACTGATTAAATAGTAAATAAATTTAAAATAATTAATGACTAATTATTTTAATTAATTTAATTCTTCCATAAATTTTATAAAAAAATATGTTAATACTTCCTTTTTAAAAATAAATTTCCATAAATTTTAAAAAAGAAAAAAAAAATACCTAATTGGGAGATGGACCAAGCTGGTCCGTCTGCAATTTTAGTTTTTTAAGAAAAAAAAAAAATGGAGACGGACAGCTTGGTCCGTCTCCAAAAATGGAGATGGACCAGCTATGTATGTCTCCAATTTGGATTTTTAAAAAATTTGGAGTTTTTAAGAAAAAAAAAAAGAGTTAGATTTTTTTAAAAATTCAACTTCCCCAAACCACCCCCTTTCCTCCCATGGTACCCTACCCCACCCCCTCCCCCACGCACAGCACCCCCACGCCCCACCTTGCAGCACCTCCACCTCCACCCCTACCCCTATCCCATCAGTGCCCCCAAACCCACCCCATCTCCCACGCACAGCACCCTCACCCCCACACCCACCCCCACCCTGTAGCGCCCCCACCCCACCCTGCAACGCCCTCTCATGTAACGGATTGTATGTTGTATTGCACTATTGCTACATCAAAGTTTTGGTTCCCAGACCCATTGGTGAATTCATTTATTGGAAGGTTTGTCTTAGGCATGTGTCTCATAAATTTCTTGCTTTGCTTTTGTGATCTGAGCGAAGCAGCATTTGCTCTTTCTAAAACAGGCCATTTACCGAAGAATATATTCCAACTACTGACGATCGTAACCCTGCTAATGTTGTTGAACAACCTGGTGTAAGTGAACTCTGTGATCATGATAGCTTCAGAAAAAAGATAGAGAGGATAGGAAAAGGAAATGAAGTTGTGAAAAGTTTTCAATTAGAAACCGATGTCTAGTGCTTGAATGGTGCTACAAGAATGAATTTCTAGCTTCTTGTTGGTATAATCTGATGGACTGGTACGATCATGTTGTTAATTTGAAAAATTTAGGTTGATTAGATTTTTGTTGAAGTAAAGGTGCTATGTGGTCCGTCACTGATTTTGATGTTTTCAGATACTACACAAAGAAACATGTAAATTCATCAATATTTTGTTATAATGATAAGCTACTAATGCTCATTTCTTGTTTTTGGTAAGATTTGATATATTTGTCTTTTTTGAACTATATGATGCTGCATTTACTTGCTACTTGACGATTGAGTACTTAATTAATTAGTTACCTAAGAAAATAAGAACATCAGAAAACTAATCAGATTTAATTAGACCTGTTATAATTAATAAATTCCAAATTGGCGACGGCACAGTGAGGGGAACCGTCTCTCGCAAATTTCATGAAGAAGATGATTGTTTAATTTTTTTTCTTTAATTTTTTTTGTGAAAATGGTATTTTAGTAAGTGAATAAACATCTTTTATTGCAAAATTGATAAAAGAACAATCTTAATTGCAAAATAAGTGTGTGTTATACACTTGCCATCAAAACTAATAGTTTTTTTTACGAAATAACTAACCGTGATGTGTTTTAAAAATCACAGGGGGGTCTTATGCACTTTTAAATGCACAGGGGGTCATGTGCACTTTAACAAAATTATAGAGAAGTTCTGTGCACATTTCCCTTTAAACATTAAGTGGACTGATTGGGTACAAACTATTATAAATAAACGTTTCGAATATGAAGTCTATGTCTTTGTTCATAAATGTATATTTTTTTTACTCTTGACTAATTTAAAGCATAAATTAGAGTGTGATGCTATACCAACCCGTCAAGCCCCCTTTCCCCTCGGTTCGCAGAGACAAAATTTAAGACTAATGCTAACAATTAGAGACTATTTTGATCATTTCTGGTATGGACTTATAATATAATTTGTTAATGTTAAAGACCCATTTAGAAATTTGAGAAAAGGTAAGGAGTAATTAGGAATAACAGCGGATCGGTTATACCACAAAAAATGTAATATCCATAACTAAAATCGTTTAGCATAACTTGTTACCAAGTTCATAAAACAAATTTAACAGGATTGAAAATCAATAAAAAAAATCAAAGCCACTAAGTGTTCAAAAAAGCATGGTTAACCGTACCTAAAATCATTCAAAAAAGTATGGTTAACTGTACCCAAAACAAATTACTTTAAAAAAAATTTGTTTAAAAAGAAAAGAACCTAAAAAAATGTAAAATTTTTAATTTAAGTTTCAAAAATACCAAAAACTAAAATGAATTAAAACCTATACACAAAAATATGATAAAATTAGAAAAAAAATCATAAATGAAATTTAGGGTTTACGTAAATTAGGAATAGTATTTGGGCTCATCTTAATTCCTTTTCAATTAAATTTAGCCCAAGTTTTATTATTGTAATTATTAATTGCACTAATCTTGTATAAAATAATACTATTGGGTTAATAGAAATAGGTTTAGAAGTGTAATTTTAAGTATTAATCTATTAGACTAATACAAAAAAATATCTTTAATTTTCAGTCAATTTTAAGCATTATAGTATATATTTATTGGTGCATGTGTGTATATTTTCACACACACATATATATTATATTATTGTGTATGAATTTTAATTCATTTTTATTGGGTATGTGATTCATTTTTTTAAATATTTAATATCAATTGATTACTTGTCGTTTATTTTTATTAAAATCAAATTTTAGTAAATATCCCATTAATTTCATTATCAATTAATCTATTATCTTTGAATTTACTTGTTAATTTCAAATTGTGACCCTATCCGCTATCATATAAAAGCTGACTTATACACAAAACAAGCTTAATGGATGAGAACTCTTTCACCATGACTTGGGATTTGGTGAAGTGATTGTCAGATATTTGTTGTCAGATAATTGAATTCCTACGATTTTGACCCAAAAAAGAAATCGTAGAATTGCGTGTGATCTTGGACAACGATTCTCTTGAAGATTTTCATACAAAAACACATTCTGGTAGTGGGGGTGGGGTGACTGACGGGTGTTTGAGGGAGGGGGGTTTGGTGAAGAAGATGATTGTTTGATTTTTTTTTTTTTTTATAGTGAAAAAAGGTATTTTAGTAAATGAATAAATATATTTTATTACAAAATTGATAAAAAGGATCATTTCAATTGTAAAATAAGTGTGTGTTACACACTTGTAGTTAAAACTAACAGTTTTTTTTTACGAAATGACTAACTGTGATATGTTTTAAAAATCACAGGGGGTCTTGTGTACTTTTAAATGCGCAGGGAGGGTCATGTGCACCTTAACAAAATCATAAGGAGGTTCTGTATACTTTACCCTTTAAACATTAAGTGGACTAATCGGGTAACAAACTATTATATTTTTTTGACTCTTGACTAATTTAAAGCATAAATTAGAGTGTGATGCTATACCAACCCGTCAAACCCCCTTTCCCCTTAGTTCGCAGAGACAAAATTTAAAACTAATGCCAATAATTCATCACGGAAGAAATGACTCACTAAATTGGAATCACTAAATAATACAAATCTAATATAATAGAAACACTAATATATAAGAACTGTTTTTTTTGTATAGTTTCTCCGATCCCATTGCTACCTCAGTTCAAGGTAGGTTAAGCTAATCAATCAACAAGCTTATTCAGACATGTTTATGGACAGTGAACAAATAGCATATAGTGATTCTAAACTCTTTCTTAAGGCATCTTTAATGGAGTCTTCAAATGTAAAACTTTTTTAATTTGGGTGTTTTTAGAGACTCCAGTTTCTAAAAACAATACTATTTATGATAAAAGTACGTGGGATTTACCACTTCTGACTTAAAATATACCAAAATAGAGACTCAGTCTTCATTTTATTCTATAGATTTGTTGAAGAAAATAGAGATTGAGTCTCTATTTTAGTATCTTTTAAGTCAAAAATTGTAGACCTTACGTACTTTTGTTATAAATAGTATTATTTTTAGAGATTGAAATCTTTAAAAACATTCAAATTAAAAAAAAATTATATTTTAAAGACTCTATTAAAAATAACTTTATATGCTTAATTAGATTTAGTTGATCTACTTTTGTTGTTGACTTTTATGTGAATCTAATATATAATTATATCCTAAAAGTAAATTTCTCGTCATAAATATGAAAGGATAAAATATTCTGACAACACCTATTGGAAACCATTTCAGTTTTCAAACTTTGTTGTCAATAGTCAATTGAAAACTAATCAAACACGTTTGGTCAATTGTCCATACGCACGATAATCCTCGAAGATGAACACAAAAGAATATTCAACGTTTCACAAACATTGGCGTGCGGGCAATTCCAAACAACCCTAATCCCAAAAAAAAAAGAGAAGAAAGAACCATTATAAATAGTAATCATATCCTTAACAACACACACATCCACCATTAAAGAGTGAAAAGTCTTTAAGCATCACGTACTGCAATCATCATCATCATCATCCATGTCTGGTGAAGCTGAGAAAGCTGTTCTACACCATGAAACAAGGTCAGGTCCACCATCACCACCAACTAGTAGCTTCTTTGGGGTGGCTGATGTGGTTTTGAGGTTCTTGTTGTTTGCTTCAGCACTTGTTGCTATCTTAGTGATGGTCACCAGTAAGCAAACAGAAACGTTTCCAGTAACAGTGTCACCTCTCGTGCCACCATTTGTTATAACCCGACCAGCTAAATTCAATCATTCACCGGCCTTCATGTAAGTTATATTATAATTCTCATCATTTTATGGTGAAGTTTGTTGTGATTGTAGTTTTATGTACTCGGTACGAATCTAAAATGTTTTGTTAGTTAGATTATATGTTTCATAACAAAAATTAGTGTAGTTAATAGGATCTAATTAAGTGGCCTAACTAAGGATTTTTTTGACTCGTCTCGGGCTATGTGTATTTTGGAACTTTTGATGAAAATATGTCAAATTTTATCGTTAAACATCTGCTCTGATGGTTTAAATGCTACTTCTCTAGTATATCTTTGAAGCTTTAGCAAGGGAGAAAATATTTCTACTCACTACCGACTCTTCATAATAAGAATTTTGTGTATTAAATTATTGTTTTAGAGTCCATATAAATGCTTTTAGGCAATATTTATTTTATTTGTTCTTCATGCTCTTTTTCTTAATTATGAATTGCTTAGATATTTGTCAGACATTGTTATCACTCAATGGACCTAGATAGTTCTTGATTGCCTTTTTCTAATTTCTATTTATTACATATTTTATGTTTTCATTTGTTAGTGGCTGGGGGCTTGGGATTTTAAAATAGGCCAAGATGTGGAATTCTATACTAAAGTTTCTTGAAAAGCAGTATATTTTACTTTTCACTATTATGCATGCTTTTTTTCTTTTTAGAAAGAAGGTTTAATCATTGTTTTACAAATTTCAAACCCTACGTGTGAACCTTCTGTTTTTTTCTTCTGGAAGATTTTTATTCTTGACCAATCTTCTAAGAACATTTGTGATAGAATTTACTAGGAGAAGACAAGAATTGATAGAGTTGCCTCACCGCCTTTTATTTTTTATTTTTTTAATGACAAAGAACTCATCAATTACAGCAGTATATGAATTCACCTCAAAACAAAAGATTCGTGGTTCTGGCGGGCCTTGTGTTTCTTTTTGTTTGTTACCTCTTTTAAATAACAATGACTCATAGTTTTGTCTGGATATTGAATCTCCAAATGCAAGGGGCTGCTCCTTTTTTTTTTTACTTTCCACACTCACTTACTCTTACCTTTATGAGATTCAAATTATTGTCTCTTAATTAATAGAGAGAATAATTTACAATTAAACTATTCTTAAATTTCAAGGGATTGGGGGAGAGGGGGCTGCTGGTCAACTCTAGCTATAAGTCTATGTTAGCTTTTGATGGCATTCGAAAAGTGGCAAATAATATTATACTTGTAAAAATTAAATTTACCTGTCATAGAAAATTCATTGTTGAATGACATATACACTTTCTTCTTCTATTAATAATTAAGTTATTGGAATATTGATTTATAGTGATAATTAATGTTAATATTTTTCAACTATCCAAGCTACATAAACACAACCCACAGGATAATATATATCTTGATTTATATATTTGGGATGACACTACTATTGTTACTTATAATTACATAGAGCATCTCCTCAAGTTCATGTAAAAGTATTAATTCTAACTTTAAATATTTTGATGATAATGCAGATATTTTATAGCAGCACTTTCAGTAGCTGGCCTTTACGGCCTTATTACAACAATCTTATCCTTGTTTGCTCTCTTGAAGCGTAATATGTCAACAATTTTGTTGTCACATCTCGTAATATTAGACGTGGTAAGTATTCTTAAGTACCTAGTTAAGTTTTTAATAATCTAGTTAGTATGAATTGGGAATAGATCTACTTATAATGTTATGATGTTATAAATGAGTTCCTGATATTCTCTAGCATTGCACTTATGGTCCTATTGCAAATTCTTAACTGCAATAGTTTTTTGTAAATAATAAGCAACGGTTTTAACCGTTGGAATTAAACAATGATTTTAAAACTTGTAGGAAAAATGAATCTCATGAACAATTATTTTAAAAAATATATAAAAATATTAACCATTGTAATTAAATAAAACCATTGCAAAAAGATTTTAATTTATACAACAGTTAAATAACTATTGCATTAAAATATTATTGCAATTATTTTTATTTTCAATTAGAGTATTACAAAAGAGGTAAAATGTTATATTATACGGCTTTAGGCCTCCCCTGAATCAAAAAAAAAAAAAAAAAGAGCTAAAATGTTAATAGTGATCGATACTAATTGCTCTACAATGTCCATCAATTATGCAGTTGCTGCTGGGAATTGTAGCTGCTGCAACAGGAGCAGCAGGTGCAGTAGCTTACATAGGATTAAAAGGCAACTCTCATACTGGATGGGCAAAGATATGCAACAGATATGATAAGTTCTGCAGACACATTGGAAGTTCTGTTGCAGTCTCGTTATTTGCTTCGATTGTGCTTGTGTTGCTTGTTTTGCTCAATGTTTATGCCCTATCTAAGAAGATTCCTAAGTAAATTTCCAAGCAAAATATGTGCTAGCTCATGCAGTTTGTGTTGTATGTGGATGGTTTAGTTTCGTTTTGTGTTGTGTAGTTGTCTTTGTTGTGCAATTAGTGTAAATCAATTCGTGTTTGTAATTACATTATTTTGAATTGAATGATTTGTTTTGTACCGAATGGATCGCAACATTTGTCAGACTAATTAGGTTCAATGCTACTAGCTGATCAAGGCATGTCTTCATGATTTCTTGCTTCTTTTTTTGTTTGATGACAAAAAAATTTATGAAAAATCTTTCGAATTCATACCAAGATTGAAAAATCTCGATACATGACTTTATCGGGAAAGGCATGGTCCAAGTTAATTAAATACAATGCCTAAAGAATTGCTTGCTCTTTCTTTTTCTTTTTTTGATGACGAGAACTCCTATAAGAAGTTCTTTGAGTTCACACTAGGGGTGACAAATTTTCGACACATAACTTTACTAAAAGAGACATAGTTCAAGTTAATTAGGTACAAAACTAGTAGTGACCCATAGAAACTAATTTCTTAACTGAATTGAACCTAAGATAGCCCAAATATTCGTGCCTCAAACACTCAAAATGCCTATGATTTAAACGATTTACCATTAAGTTAACTCCTTGAGTTCTCTTTTGTCTTTTTAGAAAAACAATGAGTACAATATATTAATTTATATTACTCCCACAGTTGGTCGAACTACATTAGATCATGACAAAAAAAAAAAAAAAGAACTACATTATATCAGCTCGTTAGTTGGAATCAAATCAAAGTTGTATCCACACATAAACGTCTCAGTTTGGCAGCCTAATTAATAAAGTACCTAGTAGATTACATTTTAGAGGTCAAGTTGTTGAAAAAAGACGTTGTCTTTTCTTGCTTTCATAAATCAACTTGTGCAGCAATTTGGTACGGAGCCGCCCGATTCTCAAGCTGAGTTGTTTCTAGTTCATTCGCTGTTATTAGGAGAATTCTCGTAAATTTCTTTTCTTCTGCTTATTAATATGCTTAAACTCAACGGGTAATCCTGTTTGATCTAGAGTTGTGGTCGTAGCGCTCGACTCCTCACTGAACGAGAAATGAGCACAAAAGATCTATCTCCAGTCTCGTTCGTGTGACAGGTCGAGGCACTACAACACACAAATTAAGTATACAAAATGGTATGATTTAGCTAGACTAAAGTAATCAAATTTTCCAATAAAAATACTTCACAAGTGGACATATTCTTCTATAGCAGTATGTCACAAATCCCCAAAACCCGAGCACTTAATTAATTAGAAGATTTCTATGAAAATTATTATATATATATCAGTCTTTTATGATAAAGATGTAATAAATGCAATCAAGCGGTCAAAACAGAATGTTCACATGAGATATGAAGTTGACAATTAATCAAGAACTGGACAGCTAGATATGAAAATTAAGAAAACAATACAGAACTGGTCCTACCTGGTTTCACACCCTCCGTTATAAATATGGAGAATTCTGCGAAAGTAATAAAACTAAATTCATATGGTCCATCTTGTAGCATATACATGTTACTCTTTAATTTCGTTTGATGGTCTGATGTCTTACGTTAGTGACATACATGATATGATTATAAATTTATAATCATTTATAAATTAAGATTACATGTTCAAATAATAACTCGAATTTGATCGGTATTCAGTCACATAGGGCTATGGCTATATTTTTTTTTTTCATACGAAAAGTGGATATAATATTAGGCCAGAGAATAAAAAGATAGAAATTATAGAGTAGATATGTATTAAATAAGTTTGATAGTTTCAAATGTGGATAGCTACTGTCTTGTTAGGGGACTTTTTTTGGTCCAATCTTGTTAAGGAACTATAGCGACTGCTTTTAATGATATTTCACTGGATAAAATTTATTTTAAAGTAATCATTTGTCATTTTTAAGATAAAGACCTAAAAGAGAGAAAGATATGCAAGCAACTTAAGAAATCACTCATCTTTTGATGGGACAACTACAATGATATTTATAATTAAAAAAAAAAATGGAGGATATTTTGAAGGATCAATTATATTTTATTAAATAATTCAAAGAAATCATTAAAAATTTAGTGCAAAATAATGTTGAATTTGGAGAAAACATCGAGGCAACACTGATTGAAAGAAAAGCAATAGCTTGTCTCGCATCCTTTGATGGTGTTGCTCGCGAAAGACAAGAAGGGGTGATCAACTCCCTCATGGTTTAACACAGTTTTTTTTTCGACTTCTGTCTCCATGTAAACAAAAAAAAAAAAGAGAAGCGATGCATTAGAAAAGAGTTAGTACTGATTCATTCTTGTTTGTATATGCTCTATTGATTTTGATTTTAAACGTTAATGTTAGTACGTAGTTATTCTAAATTTGAAAAATTTATTTTTTCTAGCTACTAATACGTCTTCAAGAATCAACCTTGTGTCGTATATAAAGAAGATGTTGAAGAATAATTGTCTCATGTCCTAAGCTACTAAACTTTTTCATCAAAGAGAATAACATAGATCATACTAGTTTCTTGACAAAAAAAGAAAAAAAAAAAAGATCATACTAGTTTACATCGTTTTTTTTTTTTTTTGGTCACTAGTTTACATCGTTTCATAAATAGTAGAGTAAAAAGTTATGTATTGTTGCAAATAGTAGTCTAGAAAAGAATCTGTATGCAGTCTTTTCGGCCTGCTCGTAAAAGAAGAATCCAAATGATTGGTTGTTATTAGCGGACAGATCCAACATAAATCTTAATATGTAAAGATTAAAAGAATGGTAGTTCTTTGTGCACTATTTTTGGGCCCAAACAAAGTCTGGCCCAGATTGAACACCCAATCACAAGTAGGAAGTTAGAAGGAATCATTTCTTAAAAATGAGGCTCTTTCAATAGTTCAGAAGTTATTGATGCAGTTTTGCCCTCTAACATTTGGTAAGTATGAGTTTAAAATTTTTTAGTTCGTTATTAGGTTCGCATTCTTAATTGACATATAATATGTGTTGAGGTGTACTATTGTATTCAAGAATTTACCAGTTAGAGGTCGAGTTCTACCATACCCAACGATAATCGAGCTCACGTTAACAATAAAACAAAAATGTTGGCAATTTAATAGTGACTATCTTAAATACATACCAAATTTTGTAAAATTTAACTTGGAAATTAATTATTAACATTCAAAAGGGACTTAATACTCAATCCCAAGAAGTGACAATTACACAAAGGAATGCTATACAACTCTTTATTTTTTTTGTCAAAAAAGGAATGCTATACAACTCTTTATTTTTTTTGTCAAAAAAGGAATGCTATACAACTCTTTATTTTTTTTTGTCAAAAAAGGAATGCTATACATCATGGGACAAAATTTCTTATGTAAAAAGTCCATAAAATACATTAACCGGTAAAATTAACAGTCACTCTCTAAAATTAAAAGCAAACATAACAGGTTAGTCATAGATCCAACAATTGATTCACATGGTTAGAACATTATTATAACTTTAGGTATTTAAAATTAATGCCTGAGAATTAAAATAAATAACCTAACAACTAAAAACAACCGATGATTATCGATGAAAGGCTCAAATTAGCTCTATTAAATTTTTTTGGAATGCTTTTGTCTACCACATTTGGAAGGAGCCTAATTGATGAATCTTTATCAATGAAGCACTTATTGAGGAGCAACTTCAGGATGTTATTAGTTTTAATATTAGAACTAAGTTGTATATGATAAAGAAGGATAGAAATACTCTTTTAAATCATGCTATTTGCTGATTATGGATGGTTTACTAAAGTATAATTGGATAAAGCATCTATGTCAATGTTTGTAACTTTCTTGTTTACATTTTTTCTTTAATGAATTCCTTTGCTGATTTAGGAAAAAAAATAAAAAATGTTCAACTGCAAAATGAAATAATAGAACAAACATAATACACCCTATTGTAACTCTAACTTTCGAGTTTGTCTTCAATCTGGCAATCCAACCCTATCTATATGATACTTTTGCAATTTTGGATATTTAAATTTAAATTAATACTTAGATTTTAAAATAGATCATCAAACAACTAAACAACACCGGATTATTGTTGCCCTAATATAGGGGTCAGACCTCTTAAGGGTATCTCCAATGGAGAGTACTATTTATAAAAAATTTATTATTTTTGGTTATTTTTAGAAATTTGAATATCTAAAAATTATTATTAATAATTTAAATATACATAGACCCTTTTATTTTTGTCAACTTTTGAGTTAAAATTGAGTCTCAATTTACTTTTTTGACTCTAAATTTAAAGACCCAAAAAGTGATTAGATCTCTATTTTAGTATAAAAGTTGATAAAAATGATAGGCTCTATGTATATTTAAATCATTAATATATCTAAAAAAAGTAAAAAATAATAATTTTTTTGTGAATAATCCTCCCCAATTAAAGATACCCTAACAATTAAGTTATTAGGTACCGATTGGTATACTGGAATGAGGTTTGGAATGCAATGATATTCGTAATTATTTTTGATTCCCATACTTGGTATAAATGAATGAACTTGGGAATCTCATTTCCAAGGTAATGTCATTCCCACGTATATGAGAATAGTCATTCCATAGTAAACCCATGGGAATGGGTCATTCCCATGTATTTGAGAATGAACTTGACTATCATACCTTCATATTTAATAATAATAATAATAATAAAAATAACAATAATAATAATTAAAAAATATAATAATAATAATTATTATAAAATACTAATTATTATTATAAAAAATAATAATAATAAATAAATATAATATAAATTAATAATAATAATAATAATAATAATAATAATAATTATTATAATTATAAAAAAATATTTTTATAATAATAATAATTATTATAAAAATAAAAATAAAAACAAAAACTAAAAATAAAAAAAATACAAGTAATAATAATAATAATAATAATAAATAATAATAAATAATAATAAATAAAATTAAAATAACAAAATAATAATAGTGATTGAAATAATAATAATAATAAAAGAAAAAACTAAAAATAAAATAAAATAAAAGTAATAATAATAATAATAATCAAAAAAATTAAAATAACAAAATAATAATAGTGATTGAAATAATAATAATAATAATAATAATAATAATAATAATAGTAATAAATAATAAATAAAATAATAAAATTAAAATTAAATATAAAAATATTGATTAAAATAATAATGATAAAAAAATAATTATAATTATAATAATACCAAACATAATAATTATAATAATAAAAGAATAATTTTGTCATATTTTTAATACTATAATAATAAAAAGACAATATTATGATATTATATAAAGCAATCACATTACTACTCTTCATTCCTAGAACATACCAAACATGTTATTCGCATTCCTTAGTTCATTCTATTCCCAGATTCATTCCATTTCTTGGCCAATTCTATTCCTGTCGAAATTCATTCTATTATACTAATCGCTACCTTAAAGACACATGAACCTCACATCATATAAAAAGCTCATGTTTCTTTTAAGAAATACATAAATATTTAATTTTTAAAAAAAAATATATAAAAAATTTTTAACGTTTTTTTAACCTACTAACCCGAACATTAACCTTCTCGCTTCACTCGTTGACCTTTTGAGGTTCCGACACATCAACCTTTACGTGTCATATCCGCAAGAAACAAAGCTAAGCTCAACGCCAGCTGAAGCTAAACCCACGTGTCTGTTACACTATTAGTACATTTTTTGGTTCACTTTCAAGAGAAACATTCTAAGAACACCCCAGAAAACATGAACCCAGAAACATCTATACAAAATTCTCTACCAGATGATATCTTCTTCAAAATAGTCTCATCTCTTCAGGTTCTTGAATTTTCCATATGGTTTTCTTTATATATATTTGAATTTTTTTTTATGGTTAAATGATTTTTTTGGTGATTTTTGATTTTGGGTTTATGTTTTTTTTGGATGATTTAAGGTATCAGATGTTTGTTCGTTAGGCAGTTGTTCAAGGTTTTGGAGGGGCCTATGTGGGTCTAATTCTGTTTGGGAAGCTCTATGTAAACATAGATGGCCTGCTCTTGTTCTTGATCATGATTCTTCAGCTAGTTTCAAGGTTCTATATACTTCATTTCACTGTGTGTTTGTGTGTGTTTATGTGTGTTTATGTGTGTATAGACTTATGCTTTGTGTTATATCATTTGATTTTGACTTTCCTGGGTTTACTTATCAAGTGAGTAAATTGCAAAGAAACACGTGTGTTGCTGAAGTTATATGTTAGACCCGGTTCGTGAGCCATATTCTTATAAGATCTTATCATATTATGAGGCATCTATAGGCCTATAGGCCATTATTAGATTATTACTGTATTACAGTATAACTTCTATAAGACACGATGGACTTCTTTTGTGCTTTAATTCCTTAAAAAATTAAGTTGTTTTATGGGGCAATGAATGGTTGGAGTTTGCATAAAGAAAACTATTCAATCACAGTGATATGATTTTTCTACAGTTTATAGATATGCTGTCCATGGAAAATTTGTATAACTTTTTGAATCAAGATTTATTTATTTTCTAGTTGTTTTATGGTGAACTTGTTTTAGATGAAATGAAAATTGTTACTCTCTGATCGGTTATCCTGAAAAAGTGCATCAATATGTTGCCTACTCTTTTCTGAAAGATCAGCAAATAAAAAGATTTTTCTCCAAAATTTGGAATGTGCTAAGCTTCTGTTCTAGACATGCACATATACATCTATGTCTGTAGATGATTGAGTGCTTTATGCTTAGTTGAGAAATTGAGGTCTTTCTGAAATTACTGTAGGGATGGAGGGAGTTTTATATAATGAAGCATGCTGAGATGGTGAGAAAAGCGGCCGTTTTAGTTAATTTTGTGAAACAAGGTTTATCGTGTGAATCAATTGAGTCCGGACATTATTTAAAAGCGATTGAAGAGATGTATTCAATGCAGTTTGGATTTCTGGATGTCCAAATGTTCTTCCTTAAACCAAAGCTGAATGTGCTGTTTAACTTGGTTGGCTTGCATTACTGCATTATGTACCTTGACGTGCCGGTAAGTTTAATCAACTATATGGCCTTGTTTCCATTTTATAATTCAAACATGATTTTGTCTAATTAATCATATTTGTTTAGGTTCTCATGAATTTTGCATACCCATCAGCAAATGAGAGAGTAATTCTCTTTATTACATAATTGGATGTCTTGTTCATCTAATCCTTTAATAAGAATAAGCTTTTGTTAGAATCAATTAAGGCTGTGTTCGATGGTTGATTCTTGGTGGCTATTGTTTCCTCCATACTGGAAAGAAAGATTCTAAATGTATCAGTGACAAGCCGTGTAAGAATTGCATTGCTATTGTGGAGCTTGCTGTCAGAGCTCTGTTTCAAAGATCCCCCAGAGTACGTCCAAATACAACCGAGGTTGGATGATGGAGCCCCTTAAATGGAACAAGAAACTTATACATCCGATCAGAACGATTATAATAGAAACTTAGATCTTTTTTTGTTCATGTATCTGTCAGGTTAAAAGACGTTCTTTTGCATAGGCATGTAGCTAAGATGACTATACCTTCTTCTATATATCAATTCGCCAACGAAATGCATTCTCTTGCATACTTTTGTTTGAGGAATGAGACAAAATTTCTTTTTTAACGAAGCAAAATTTCTGCACGCACCCGAGGCCTCTTGATCTGTTGCTCTTTGGCAGAATAATAGGGCACGCTAGGTAGTATAGTTTTGATCTACAAGATGTATCATCTCTCCATTCGTGCCTTCCCCCAAAACGAAAACCCCTAAATGACATTCAAATTGTAGCAAGTAGGCCGCGTTCCTTGTTATCTATCGCACTGATTTTATTTCCAGCGAACTGTTTCATTGTATATAATACATGATTTCTGATCCAGAATGCTCCAGAAGTCCTTAATATGTGATGTCATTGCTGATAGGCGGAATGCATAACTGAAGCACTTAGGAACTACAGGATTTCAGAGAGGCAAGTATGCGTCCAATGGTGGAAGCTTGGCAGATGGTTTTTCGGCTTTCGCCTGCGGGACGAGGCGAACACTCGTAGCATCTCTTTGGGAGATCTCGCAACAGCCAAAGAAACAGAAGTTCTTGCGGTCCTGCATCGAGGTGTTATTCACGAGGTGTTACGCGTTCAGATATCTGCTCCTAAACCCACGGGCACGCCATGGTAATGCCGACAAAGCACAAGTCATAGTAAGTCAAAGCTATATCTGTAGTGTGTATATACTTCTCTTCCATTTCCCTTTTATGTTATTTGTACAATGGTAACTTATTACAGTTCATGGTTGATGAAAGACAGGAGGTGTTGGGGGGAGTTCTTAAAAATGGGATTATGGTGGTGCTCGGTGTTCTTGGGGACGTGTAATTTCAGGAATGAGTAACGATGCCAGAAAGGTTGCAAGTTGTACATGCATATTTGTATAGTGTAAATAGTAATATTTGAAATAAGAAAGAAAAACACTGGTAATTATATACTTTTCATTTATATTACAGAATTGTGCATGTGGATAAGCATTCCATTGCCCCACGGACAACTAAACAATGAGAACGAAATTGAAAAAAGGAAAATGTAAAGAATGGGGACTATTTGTGAGATTTACCCTAAAAAGAAATCGGTACAATGTTTTATGAAGTCAAAAGTGGATATATTCGATAGGGTGAATATCACAAATTATGCTCAATATTTACATTTTTTTTTCAATTTCGTCTTTATTGTTTTAAAAATAACACGTTCTTAAAGATTATAAAAAATTTTAATTTAGTCTTTAATGTTTACACATTTTTTAATTTTATCGCCATTGTTTTAAAAATGACGTGTTAAGTTCTTGTAAAAAATTTTAATTTAGTTTTTGTCATGAAATTTTAATTTGGTATAGGCACATGAGATTTTGAGAACTAAATTGAGAAGAAGTGGAAACATTGGGGATTAAATTGAATTTTTTTTGTAAATTTTGGAGACTAAGCACATTTTTTTAACTAATAGCGATGAAATTAAAAACCTGTGTAAACATTAGGGGTTAAGCGTGTTATTTGAGATTGGAAAAAAGTGCCAATAATGGTAACCATTTGTGACCTTATTTGATATATATCTATTAGATGAGTTTGGTCGTCTCAAAAGTGGATAGCTACTGTCTTATTAAGGTACCAAAGATAACAATGGGAAAATTTTACAAAACGTTTGGGACATTTAAAGTCTCAGACTGAAGACATGGGACTTATTTTAACTCACGTGACAGGTTAATGATGACATTTTCTTAACTATCATGTTATACATAAAAGAGAGAGATGCAAGCAACTGAAGAAGGAAAATGGATACTCTCTTAATCGAGAGTTATTTTAACTTTTTAACATTGTATTATAACCATTCAAATTCATGAAGAAGCGACCTCTCTCTCGATGGGACAACTGCAACAATAGTTATATCAAAATATAAGGTAGAATATTTCACGACGAAAAAAAAAAGGTAGGATATTTTGAAGGATTGCTTGTTAGTTTTTTTAATAAGCCAAAGAAACCATTGGAAATTTTGTGCAAAATGATGTAGAATTTGGAGATACATCGAGACAGCATAATCTGAAGGAGAAGCAATGCATTAGAAAGAGAAATTCGTTTTAAAATGAAATCTCACATTTTAATAATAATATCCGGGGATTAATTTATGTTCTACCCATTCTGGTTTAGATATTGATTTTGAGATGGAATTATTTAAATTTCAAATGAACTATTTCTTCCACCATGTTAATGTATCTTCAACAATCAATTTTAGGTTCTACGAGGGGGAAATGTTGGAAAAAAATTATTTTAAATTCTGAGCTATTCTATCTAATATCAATTGATTTAAGATGATTTTTATCTTTCTTATTAAAGATAATAACAGAGGTTTACCAATACGCAACGATTCAAAATATCAGTCTAGTCTTACTAGCTCAATAGGTACACTCGTAAAAGAAGAATCCAAAGATTGGTTGTTATTAGCGGACAAATCCAACATAAATGAAAGTTGTTTGAAATTATGAACACGAAATTGAAAAAAAATATAAATATTAGAGATTATCTGCAAGATGTCCGAGAAAGAAATATGAGAATCCACTCAAATGAATATCAAGTGAAGAGCAAATTTTTGAAAGGATGGAGAATAAATGTGGTCTAATAACTCTATCTACATCAATCGATACGGGTTCAAATTTGAGGGGACAATATATTCTTGACTGTGGGTTGCCGAAAAGAATTTCTTTTTCCCCTTTCACCTCTTCTATAAAAGCAAATTATCTAGAGCACTCAGAGATTAGTGTAAACATTAAAAATTTGAAATAAGAAACCAAAAACTGGAAGTGTTACTCTTATCACTTGTATTACAGAATTGTGAATGCTTGTAATCTATGAATCAAATGATGGCTAATGTGTGCATGCTTTATTTATTTACTCAATATACATATCTTTTTGAGAGCTCTGGCTACACGCATTTAATTTGAATGTCCTGGTGCACTTTCTCTAGTTGACTTTATTTAGTGGGATAAGATTTAGTCTCCTTTTACTTGATCTTGTTCGGTTTGGTGCAGTTTATACCCACTTTCTAGATCTTCATATGGCCGGGATATGCTTTTAGTACCAGCTGTTCATGGCTGAAAGTTCAGAAGATAAAGCTTTAACGGGGATGTGAGGATAGTGCTTTTATCCGGTAAATGGTCTTCGGCACCATTCACAAAAAAAATGTGGGGTTCACTTTTTATTTCATCAGTTCAAAAATTTCCGAGATGTGATTCAAGGAAGAAGCATACATGAAGAAGCAGAAGTCTTCAAGGCCAAGTTTGTTTCTCTTTGAAACATGGTCACTTTGAGATCAATATTCTTCTCTTCTGGATGATTCGGAACTTCCCCCCAGTGCCTTTGGATTTACACTGGGGTCCAGGAACTCAGGACATATAATTTAATTTTATCTGCAAGAGGCATGATTTAAGTTAATCATGCAAAAGTCGTATAAACTGATAAATACCAGAATACATAATTTTAAGGAGGAGACATTTTAGATTAGTCAAATAAAAAATTTAGCGGGATGGAGTTCAAAGAAATTAATTTTTTAACTAATTTAAACTTTTGCCCAACTACCCAACTACCCAACGACCCAACTACCCAACGACCCAACTCATTGTTTAATTGCAACAACAAACGAAGACAGCTCGCCGGTGGGTGGATCATAAATGGCCATCACATCTTAAATGCCCTCTGCGTATATGACCCTGATCAACAACATTGCCCCCATGAGCCACCCCCAATCCAAACATACTGTTAGTGACAGAGTCAGAAATCTTATTTTGGAAGGGCCAAAATTGGGGGTTGGGGGTTTCGACCTCTGCAAATATTATATACGAATAAATATCTTATTATTAAATGCGGATAAATAAGATGAAACATCTCTTTTTTTTTTTTTAATTCAAGATAAGTTTAAAGACCATAAAATACATATATGTAATTTACAAAAATCAAGCTCACAATCTCTCGAATGAGTAATTTATCATTAAACCAAAGCCCTAATGACAAACATCTTGTGTTTCGCCTTCTTTTTTTTTTGACAGTAAGGACGGCGTGTTTGCTGATGATGGCAATATTATCAGCATTAGCACAAACATTGAGTATCACTGAACGACAAACAGATCCCAAATTAAATGTAAGAGGAGTGCTGGCACGTCTCTATCTTTTCATTATTGAAGTTTTTATTTTCTATTTTTATGAAAACTCACATTAAAAATGTTAGAGTTGGTGACTCGAGTTCTTCTTGGCCCAATTCAAAAAGTTTATTGTGCGATTTGTTTGGTGAAAATTTATTTTGGAGAAAAAATTGGGGTATGTGGTAGAGCTTCCGCGGTATGAACCTTTTGAACTAAAGATTTTGTTTATATGAGTCTATATATAATAATGTATTTAGATTTGTCGTGTGTATTTTTGATAACCGACTCTATTACTAATCTCTTATACTAATTTTTAATATAATAAATTTGTTCCTCCTCTACTTGTAGTTTTTCTCGTTAAATTTTTTTTATATTAAATCTATGTATCTCTTATTTTTATTTGGCTTTCTGTTGCTTGTCGCTTTTCATAACAAAAAGTATCAAACTCTAAAATACATAGACAAAAGACATGTTGCATGTGAATCAATCAATATTTTAATCTGCTTTCTAGGTACAAACTCACGGTTGCAAACATTTGCACATGTTTCAATAATTTTATTGCATTATATTTCCGAGGAATCTTATTTGGACCAACGTCGTTTTCGTTGAGCACTTGAGTCATCATTGTCTTGCTACATACGTTAGAAAGATCCATCCCTCTCTTACAAACCAAAAAATAATCGGGTCGAATTTTTAACCGGTCAGTCCGCTTCCATAGAACGATACCGTGACAAGTTAGATCTAAGTTCTACATGATTACTGAGACTTTGGCCAAACCGATCAACCTAATCTCGTCTAACAAAGAAGGCTATAACATTTGTGATACCGTACAGTTGTCCGCGCCAGTTATTCTTTACTTGTACTTATAACACATGTCTTGCCTACGATTTAGACTTGTAAACCAAACCTGTGAGAACTTAAGATTAGAATGCTTTCGTTAGAGTGCCATCTTGCTTTGTTGTTGTTGTTGTTTTTTTTTTTTTTTCCTGTATATCGTTGGCAAACTGTATGAATTCACGGTTCGGTCCGGCTGACTTCAAGAGTTGAGGTATTACAAAGTAAGTTAAAAAATAAAGTATGCTAAACAATCAATTTCACGTGATGAAAATAATTTTCGGTGTGTTTTTAGTCTTTATTGAACAAAAATCTTGACTCTACTCCTACAGTTGATGAATTTTACCGACAAAGAAGCAACGAAAGCGCAACCTGGTTTATACACCTTTCATCACAGATAGGATTCAAGAAAAAACCGGACCCAAAATAGACAAACGCTAAGAGAAAGAGAGAGTTCAAGAAAAGTAAATCTTTTGCCACACATAGGAAACAACTTACAGCTGTAAGCTCAATAATTATTGACTTATTCTTCATACATGCTGTTATGCGAAAATTGCATCGAATTTGGCTACATATTCATATTAAATAATGATGAGAAATTTGAAGATACAACAGATTTGAATGAGAAGAGCTATACCACCAGAAAATTGTTCAACAACGACGGTGGTGACAGAACATAAGTTGACATGGCCTCCTTGGACGTGGTTTAAAGCAAATGGCCATGAGCACAACAGCAATGAGACTCACCACAAGAAATCCCCGGAAATCTAAACCACCACCACCATCATCATTTGTGCAGCAAATCTTCCCCATGAGCTAACACCAGCAGTTCAAAACGTCTAGTTCACTTTGTTTCGAATGCAAGCAGAAGGAAAGGGAGAGAGGATTTTACGACGGATTTGCGAAGATGGTTATTGCTTAATTATGATTATATGGACTTGATCAATATTGATTGCTCTACTTGGATGCTATTTATATGTATCTTCTATATGGTCAACTGAAAAACTAGTTGCCTCACATTCTTGTACTCAAAAGTTTAAATAATTATGGAGTAGGAGAGCTAGGGAGAGATTATTTTAGAAAGGATTTGCGACAAAGGTTATTGGTTAATGATGATGGTTAATGATGACTTTTAAGCTAAACTTCAATTTTTACAAAATTTCATGATCTCGAAAATATTTATTGTTGTCTATTGGTTATATGGATCTTTCTGTTAATGGTTTTTCGAAGGTTGATAGTTGGTGAAGGTAGTTCATGGAGGTGGCTTGCGAAGTGTTGGATGATTTCAGGTGGTTGTAGCCAAAGAGATTAAATTTTTGCCAGCCGCTTCAAATGTATGAGTAAATCTATCTAGCATACTGGTAGATTGTGAACTTTGTAGTAGTCGCGCGATCGAATCCTTCTACACTATTACATTTTGAGCTTATTGCAACACTCAAGAAATGTTACAAAAAGGTTAAAAATCGTGACTTTATACAACGGTTTTTATACTTACATACACACATATATATATGCATGCAAAGCAAAATCTAACAAACATCTAAACAAAATGCAGAAAATGAGTCAAATTATTCGCAATTCTACCTTAATTTAAGAAAATATAGGCATAAACAACAATTTGACCCAAATATGAAAATTCTAGGGTTTTTGAAACCCAAAAAATGGTGAAATAATACCTGAATTGTGAATATTGAAGCTCTTGTTGAAATAAAACCTAGAATTGTTTACACGATTTTGATGAATGTGATAGATAAAGCTCAAACAATCACTAATTTGAATCTACTGATGATCGTATGGATTTGATTTAGTTCGAACGAATGGTTTTGATTTTGGTGTAGTTTGAACGTATGAGGATTTTTTTTTTGGGTCAAGAAAGGTATGAGGATTTCGGTATCAATTGTTATGGTAATCGTTGGAAAGAGGTTGCATCGGAATGTTTGGATGTCTAGCTAAAAGAGATTGGTTAGGCGTCCTTATGTGTAAGACGTGTTGGACATCCAGATGCAAGTATATCTAAGTAAACATAATGTTCCATATCAATGGTAGTGATATTTATATGTGAGTACTGTAAGTTTAGAATTATTTAAAATCAGTTGGTTTGAAGCTCAAGACAATTTTTTTAAGTTTATAATGTTAGAGTAGTTTGTAAATGAATAACTCGGTTAAATCACTATGGACTAGTAAATTTGTGTCTAAAGACAATTATTTTTAAATTTATGACACTAATTTCACTTGTGAATCTGTCGTTAGAAGACCATTTTGCTTTCTTATGTATATATTGCATGCAAACTGGACTTTGGAACCATTTCATCTATCCCCTTCGGTTCATTTGTAATCCCTTCACTGTTGAATGAAGTTTGCCAACAACAATAAGGCAACGTAGTTTATCTCTCGTTATGCACGGGATTCAAAAAAGAATTCGATCCAAAAATATATTTAAAAAAAAAACACAACTCACTGAATAATCAGACATATGTAACATCAACAATCATTGACTTATTGTTTCTTGATACATAAATGTAAAAATTTCATTCAATTTGCTACAAATTGATATCAGATCATGATAAGTAAAAATTTCATTCAATTTGCTACAAATTGATATCAGATCATGATAAGAAACTTGAAGATAAAAGAGATTTGAATGAGAAGAGCTTTACCACTAGAAAAATTGTTCAACAACGGTACACATAGAACACACGACGCCTTGGTGGTGGAAAGCAAATGGCCATGAGCACAACAGCAATGAGAATCACCACAAGAAATCCCTGGAAATCTAAACCACCACCATCATCATTTGTGCAGCAAATCTTCCCCATGAGCTAAGACCAGCAGTTCAAAACGTCGCGTTCACTTTGTTTTGAATGCAAGCAGAAGGAGAGGGAGAGATGATTTTACTGACGGATTTGCGAAGATGGTTATTGCTTAATTATGATTATATGGACTTGATCAATATTGATTGCTCTACTTGGATGCTATTTATATGTATCTTCTACATGGTCAACTGAAAAACTAGTTGCCTCACATTCTTGTACTCAAAAGTTTAAATAATCATGGAGTAGGTGACCGCACGATTAGATTAACTGGTTTTACAAATTAAAAATACTAAAATATTTTAAACTATTTTGTGGGTTGTTACAAGAAATTAGAAGAAACATTGCCTAACACTTTTACAATTATGGTATATGCTCCAATTTTTGCAATCATCGCTTGTCACGCTATGATAAACTTGTTAATAGCCTATCTCAAAATTGAAAATTTTCAAACCTTGATTGGTATCCGAAATAACTAACATATGATAGTTTATAATCAACATTGATCAAAATAATTTTCAAAAGTAATTAAGAGTAATAGGAAAATAACAAATCAAGCTAACAAGAATCAATTGAGGTATACGAAAGAGGACCACACTTACTTTTCCTTCTTTGTTTCTTTTCTATCTTTTCCTCTTTCTCCACTCACGAACATCTTCTCCTTTCACATTATTCACTTACAGGATCATCTATGTCATATAGCATTCACATATGTAAACTTATAGCTAAAACCCCTATTAACACGCACGGCTGCTTCTTCACAAAATAACCCATATATATACACTCTTACATATGAAGTTGACATGCATACATCAACTCACAAACACACATACCACTATTTCCAGCCACAATATCTTTGCTTCTATCCATTTCTTTTCGGTTGTGTGGCTATAAGATGACAAGAAAGATATAAATTTTTTCACTTACCAAAGAGGCCCACTATAAATCTTAGCCACACAAACTCTAATCAGAGCTGGAATAAATCAAAATTGAAATAAAATAACGTCAAAATTTTGAATTTATCGGTAGACACATTGTACTAAAATGGTCGTAATTTTTTTAAAAAATTTTTAATTGATGTATTATCTAAAGTATCAGAAATCAGACTCGTAAAATTTTTTAACATTTATAACTCACTATCTAACTCTTTCCAAATTGATACAGTTTTTAACACATAATTGGCCCAAAAACTAATTCTTAACTTTGCAATATTCCAAACTTCTCTAAATAAATTTTGTATTTCAATTTTTTTGCTTCTGCTTGCATATTTAGATGTTCCAGGATCACTTTAAGACATTCCAAATTACATATTAACTCAATAGCATTAAAATACGATATAACAATTATCGTTAGTTAACCATTCTTTAACAATTTAATAATTTATTTTTAACTCGCATTCAGTAGGGGTATTACATAGGGAGAGATAATTTTAGGAAAGATTTGCGACGAAGGTTATTGATTAATGATGTTTATGACGGACTTTATTAGTATTGATTGCTCTAGTTTGATGCTTTATATATATATATATATCTCCTACACGGTCAACTGAAAAGCTAGTTTCCTAACATTCTTGTATTTAAAACTTCAGATAATCATGTAGTTGCTGACCATGGCTAATGGATTATGAGATACAGTGCAAATATTTACACTTTTTTTTAATTTCATCCATATTATTTTAAAAGTGACGTAATTAGTTTTCAAAAATTACAAAAAGTTTATGTTTAGTCTCTGCCGTGAGATTCAATTGTGATTAGTACATGAAACTTTGGGAGTAAATTAGAAATAAAGTGAAAATATTACAGAACAAATTAAAAATTTTTGCAAACTCTGAAGACTAAGTGTTTCACTTTGAAATAATAAAAATGAAATTAAAAAAATATATAAATAATAGAGACTAAAAATGTTACTTTTAAAACAATATAAATGAAATTAAAAAATATATATATGGACATTGGAGACTATATGTGAGATTTAGCCTATTAGTTACTAGACCAACAGTGACGTATTTTGCCGATGATTGCACGATTAGCAGCATTAGCACAATGTTCAATTATTATCTTTCATTAATTAACAGTTTTAATTGAGTACTTGAGCAGTTGAGCCATCATTGAGTTGCCAGTTCTACTTGTTTTGGCTTTCTTGTATTTTCTAGAGCTCTATTGCTCCTCTTTTGTGGAGTTATTGCTCAAATTATAAATGTGTTATACATATCATATTTATATTTGAAATTTGTATTTAAAATTCTCTAGCTTAATAATTTGAACTCAACCTGAATTTGATCTGCAACTGATCTGAATGAGTTGACTTTAGTTGTTGAGTGAAACTTATCTGCTTAACTTTGATTTTTCATATATTCTTGGGTTGTGTGACCTGAATTTTTCTCTGATCTTGAATTTTCTTTAGATCTGGAATTGTTTGTGGTGTTTAACTTTTCTCAACTCCAAATTCTTTTAAAATTTTCTAGATTGATTTTCAACAACTACTAACTCAATCTATATAAGAAGAAGGTTGCACGTAACCTGCTTAGTTATCCAATCTACCATACAATTAGCTTGACTTCTAATGAGAGCAAGTCTGGAAAAGGAATTAGAAGAAATAATTTGCCTAACACTTTTAGGGTAAAATACACCATACTTCCACCCCCTCCCCCCCCCCCCCCCCCCCCCCCCTCCATGTTTTTGTGAAGTTGCTTCATAAATTATGTGTTTTTAAAAGTTGCATTACAGATCTTGTGTTATGAAAAATGTTTCATATTGCCTCCTGACGTCTATTTTTCTAGTCAATTTTAACTTGAATTGTCCTACACGCACCAATAATGCAAAGATGGTATTTATCATACTGTAAAATAAATAGAGAATGACGAAAATCCCATTCTCACATCAGTTAGCCTTTTAAATTTAATTAACCCCTTTTTTTCTTTTGATTATCTTTTTTTCTTTTTTCTTTTTCATTGTTCTTCTTCGTCACCATTTGGACATATCCCACCATCACCACATCTCTCTACCATAAATTACTTTAAGAGCTCACCATTAATAATCTTTTGAGAAACCTATCACTTATACATTATTTTCGTATAAGAATTTAACCTCAAAATTAAATAGTTTGATTTAATTTAACCTTGTTGTTGGGTTTTAAAGTAAACTTCAATTTTTACAAAATTTCATGATCTCGAAAATATTTATTGTTGTCTATTGGTTATATGGATCTTTCTGTTAATGGTTTTTCAAAGGTTGATAGTTGGTGAAGGTAGTTCATGGAGGTGGCTTGCGAAGTGTTGGATGATTTCAGGTGGTTGTAGCCAAAGAGATTAAATTTTTTCCAGCCGCTTCAAATGTATGAGTGAATCTATCTAGCATACTGGTAGATTGTGAACTTTGTAGGCTTCTAGTCGCGCGATCGAATCCTTCTACACTATTACATTTTGAGCTTATTGCAACACTCAAGAAATGTTACAAAAAGGTTAAAAATCGTGACTTTATACAACAGTTTTTATACTTACACACACACATATATATATATGCATGCAAAGCAAAATCTAACAAACATCTAAACAAAATGCAGAAAATGAGTCAAATTATTCGCAATTCTACATTAATTTAAGAAAATATAGGCATAAACAACAATTTGACCCAAATATGAAAATTCTAGGGTTTTTGAAACCCAAAACATGGTGAAATAATACCTGAATTGTGAATATTGAAGCTCTTGTTGAAATAAAACCTAGAATTGTTCACACGATTTTGATGAATGTGAGAGATAAGGCTCAAACAATCACTAATTTGAATCTACTGATGATCGGATGGATTTGATTTTAGTTCGAACGAATGGTTTTGATTTTGGTGTAGTTTGAACGTATGAGGATTTTTTTTTTTGGGTCAAGAAAGGTATGAGGATTTCGGTATCAATTGTTATGGTAATCGTTGGAAAGAGGTTGCATCGGAATGTTTGGATGTCTGGCTAAAAGAGATTGGTTAGGCCTGATTATATGAGTGTCAGACGTGTTGGACGTCCAGATGCAAATATATCTAAGTAATTATATTGTTTCATATCAATGGTGGTGGTGTTTATATGTGAGTACTGTAAGTTTAGAATCATTTAAAATCAGTTGGTTTGAAGCTCAAGACAATTTTTTTAAGTTTATAATGTTAGAGTAGTTTGTAAATGAATAACTCGGTTAAATCACTATGGACTAGTAAATTTGTGTCTAAAGACAATTATTTTTAAATTTATGACACTAATTTCACTTGTGAATCTGTCGTTAGAAGACCATTTTGCTTTCTTATGTATATATTGCATGCAAACTGGACTTTGGAACCATTTCATCTATCCCCTTCGGTTCATTTGTAATCCCTTCACTGTTGAATGAAGTTTGCCAACAACAAAAGGTAACGTAGTTTATCTCTCGTTATGCATGGGATTCAAAAAAAAAATCGACCCAAAAATATATTTAAAAAAAAAAAAACACAACTCACTGAATAATCAGACATATGTAACATCAACAATCATTGACTTATTGTTTCTTGATACATAAATGTGAAAATTTCATTCAATGTGCTACAAATTGATATCAGATCATGATAAGAAACTTGAAGATAAAAGAGATTTGAATGAGAAGAGCTTTACCACTAGAAAAATTGTTCAACAACGGTACACATAGAACACACGATGTCTTGGTGGTGGAAAGCAAATGGCCATGAGCACAACAGCAATGAGAATCACCACGAGAAATCCCTGGAAATCTAAACCAACATCATCATTTGAGCAACAGATCTTCCCCATGAGAAAGACAGCAGTCCAAAATGTCGTGTTCACTTTGTACTCGAATGCAAGCAGAAGGAGAGGGAGAAATGATTTTACGACAGATTTGCGAGGATGGTTATTGCTTAATTATGATTATATATGGACTTGATTAATATTGATTGCTCTACTTGGATGCTATTTATATGTTTCTCTTCTACATGGTCAACCGAAGAACTAGTTGCATGAGATTCTTGTACTCAAAACTTTAAATAATCATGGAGTTGGTGCCCCCATAGTTACCGCACAATTAGATCAAGTGGTTTTACAAATTAAAAATACTAAAATATTTTAAACTATTTTGTAAGTTAACAAAAGTTGCAGCTCCACGATCTAAAGTATTCATCGGCCCGTTTATAATGGCTTATATATTAAGTTGTTTGTTGTAAACAATTTCATGTTGCCCTGAAATCAGAGGACAAGAAAGTTGAGACTGCAGATATCGGTTTGCACGTTGAGGTTATGCAGTTTTGAAAACTAAAATTAATAAAGATTTTGAGGTTAAGTGGGAATAAAATAATTTTACATACTAAAAGTATAGAGATATTTTAATGAATTGTATAAAATCCATGGAAACTACAACCCCCCACTATCCAAAAAGTGGATTTGCGCATCTGTCCCTACTAGTCAGTGCTTTGCGTTATCATTGGCTCATCATCTAATCATAGGAGCCGATCATGATTATTATTCCCAGTGGACTCAAAATACACAATTAACTCACTTTAATACACATAATTACGAAAATATAGTCTTAACTCACTTTTTAATCCCTTCACTCCTATGATTGCATAATTGTTTAATCATCATTATTATAGAAAACATTCTAGCAGAGTCATGCTTGATTCCAGATTTTGTACAATTTTAAAAATACTTCCAAGGCTGCCAGCAATTGAAGAGAAGAGAATCTACTCGGAAGAACAGGAAAATTCTTGCATTTGATTTGAGGTCCTAGCCTGGGAAATCCCCGAATCCCGAGTTTGGGGCATATGCTTTTTCTTTATCCCCAAGAGAATCCGACAAGAAAGAATTAAAATGTAAGTACATATGAGAAAGATCAGATGTATTGTTAAATAACCATCAACACAAAACGGAAAAGATTTTGAACATGTTCTCAATTCATTTTTCACACACGAAGCTGTTTGTTAATGAGAACAAAATGACTTTCTTCCCACCCGGAAATCCTAGTAAGCCGAGAGAAAAACATTCATATTCAGGCACGGGATAAAGGTAGAGACTGTATAAACACAATGTATAGAGAAAAGTTACACCATATTTAGTAAATGCGAGTATATTCATGATCATCATCCTGTAGGAGTTTGGTTTAAAGAATGACTGCACAAAATCAGACATTCACACATCTATATATATAAAATCGAGAAGGAATGGTCAGTTTTTTAGTCTTAATCCAGCGACTGACTTTGCACAAAATCAGACATTCACACATCTACATATACTGTAATCCAGGAGCAACAATAAAGTTGGCAACTTCAGCTTCAGTTAATTGCTTTTTCCATCTTCATCCAACAATTTCCAGGGAAAACGCAAGTCAGAGATGGCAGTTATTCAGAGACTCCGAGGAAGTGCGCAAAACTTGGGTATTTTGGTTCCCATCCTAGTTCTGCACAAGTTTTCGAGTTATTTAATTTCTTCCCTAAGGGGTCACTAGTTCCTGCAAACACAAGAACGGATAAATCTAGTGAAGTTCTTGAAGAATGTGAGCATTTCAAACGGGATAAATTTTGATTGTCGAAAACACGAAGGATTTGAATTGTCGCCATGTACGAGACAGAACTTATATTTGCTTTCGAGTCTTTCTTAAAATTCTAAGCTATCTGCACACAAAAATGGTTACCAGTAAATCCCTCAAACTTTTGGCTAAACTTCCCGCTCTTGTTGACCAAATCCATTATTTCCTGCCTACAAACAGATGAAGATAAAGCAGAACAATTAAAGAGAAGAGGAGAGCCTAGATGAAACAATCAAGTGGAATCACCATAAAGAAACATGAAGAAGAGTCAAGTTATATAAGCATCGGTTTGTTTGATTAGATGACCTGGATAAAGGATGATTGTCACAACCCAGGAAGATACGGTTCCGAAGTTCCTTCTTCAAGATAGTAACTGAAAGTGAAGCTGCATCCTGTTGGTGTCACAGAGGCAATATGAATACTTTTGTTAGAAGCAACATTCATTCAATATTCATGTAAGATTTACAAGGGAAAAAACACAATAGTCCCTAACTAAGAATATACATTTCACAGCATCAACTTCTGTTACTCGTTGAAGACCAAAAGAAGACGGTACTATAGAAAAAATTATAATCATAAACCCCATTCACCTCATAGTGTATAAGATTGAGGATGTGATCGGGGCGAACATCAACTATCCCTTTGTGCAACCAATAAACATGTGCACCCCTATCTGCTTTGTGTTATTAGTTAAGGAGATTGCATATGTTACACAGATTCCAAGTATCTAATTCAATTGACCAGATATACAGAAGCTCTCTTTCCAAAGGATATGTAAAGTCCAGCCAAACGAACGACACAACCACCAGCCTCCAGCACTACTTTCTCTGCCTTCAGGAGAACATCTGTCCTAGGGCTCTTGCCAATCGGCACTACCAGACCATCCTATATGTCAAAGTAGAAAAATTTAGTCGAAACCCAGTCAACCTTAACAAATACAGCACCCTTTTTAAGAATATTATCATCTACTTCATGCACAAAATGCTGTAGTGTTTGAAATTTAACAGGAAAAATCTCTTCTGCGTTTTAGTCAAAAAGATTAAAAAATGTTACCAGCAGAACGATGATAATGTTAGATGTAAGACCTCATCACATGATCCATTATCAAAGCAATCATATGGCGCAGAGCTTGAAGTGAAAAGGAAACACCCTTCACCATTCCAGTTCGATGCTGCTTCTCTATACATTGTTTTGCGCACAATAGCAAAAACATTTGTTCAGATAGCAGTCAATTATTACTACATTGATAAAACATAGCCAAGATCATTTAAAACAGGAAAAAATAAATCCCTGAATGCATAATGATTCATGAAATAATCAGCTCATAATCTGATTTCAAAAACACCTTAACTGAATCCCCAATGTGTAAACTTTTACATATGACCAATTCTGAAATTTATGTTCAAGCTTCAATTTCCATGACTTAATGGAAATAAACATTCAGAGGGAAACTGTAATTCAGAGAGGCTACCACAGTTTCCCTTCCCTCTCAATTATTCTCTTGGAGTGTACAAGCTCCTTAGTCCTCAAATGATATTTCACAAAAGATAAATTTTGCATGATAATGAGCAAGTAAAAATAGATGCAAGCAGTCAGAAACTAGGACATTTTGCAAATTAAAACATATTTTGAGCCAGAAGGGAATTTAAGACCCTGTATATTTTTCCCTTTACAGCAAAATGTTTATAAACCCTTGTGATCTTTCTTATTGCTGCAACAGTATGGATTATTTCACCAAAATAAATACTCCTTAAAAAAGTCCTAGACAAGAGAGCCATGCACACCAAGTAGTGAATTCCATAATTATTTTGTAAGGTTCAGGTATTTACCAAAAAAAAAAAAAAGAAAAAAAAATCTACTAACTGAAAAGAAAAAAAAAAGGTTCAGTTATTTATGCCTACCTCACATCACCAGGATAGTCTGACGTCTGAGATGGAGGAGCACAAAAGATCACATAAGGAAACTTATGAGCCATTTGGGATCCCTTTAGAGATGGGGATATCCCCCTTTTAATCAATTCATCATGGTGATCAACGGTTGCTGTGTGTCCAAAAATTTGAGACCCGGGATGTTCCTGGAAACAAGAATCATTTACAATGTCTAGTTTCACAAAGCACAAATATTTCAAAGCTTGTACAATATAATATACCACCCATCTTATGGAAATTTTAACTAACCATTTGAAACTCCAAAATCGAAGGGGTCCATAAATTCATTTGCACTATTGTCATATCAAAAAGAAAAGTGTAGTATGGTTCCACTTCTTCAGCTTTCAAGTATAAAAGGTTTTGCCTTGTGAAATTGATACCAACAGAAAGGTCGTCCCAAGTGCATAAGTCTCCAACTCTCCCACAAGCAAGTGTATGGGAAGGTATATGTACACAGCCTCAACTTTAAAAAAATTAAAAAATTAAAAAAAAAAAATTGGTTTTTTGTTTAAAAAAAAAAAATCATTATATTGGATATTTTCATTGTATGAATGCACCTCCCACTGCACAATTACATGCTTGAGCTTGGGTCCCTGGGTCCGTCCCTTATTGTGAGTCATAGATTGGGTGACAAGTTAGTTGTTAGTTTTTTACTACTATTAACACAAGGCTAAGCATTTCATGTCGGTGGATAGGGTGAAAAACTAGTTGCGGTTATGGCTTCACTAATACTATCAATACGAGCTTAAACATTTTTTCAGGTAGCTAATTAGATGACACCCTAATAGTCAATGCCGGGTTCTCTAGCACCATAAAACGACTTTAAGCACTTTGTGGCAGTTGATAGGGTCGTAGCGGGTTCTCTACTATTATCAAGCTTAAACATTTCAGGTCGTTGATCGGGTGACAGACTTGTGCTCTTACCAGGTTCTCTACTAGTATTACCACGGAGTTAAGCAATTTGCGTGTTAGTTGATAGGGTGAAGTATTGATTGTCGTACCAATTCTCTATTGCTATCTACAGAATACACGGTTCAAATATTTTACATCAGTTGAACAAGAAACAACACTATAATTGAACACGAAACAAAAGTATTCAGCGGAGTATAATCATGTATACTGGGAATTCATGGGAACAAAAAAAAAAAAAAAGAGAAGTACCTCCCGCCATTTTTCAGCCACCAAGCGTCCCAGAACGCCCGGTCCAACAATCAGCAAATCATTAGCTCCAACCGTTCTGCTACCTGAACCCTCCTCCAATTCTACACGCAGAACACACATTCAATCACAAATCTTAGCTTTGTACACAACATTGTGTCGAAGATAATAAATAATATACCAAACCGTTCGCGAACAGCTTAAACTTTTTAGATAGGTACCAAACGATCTGAGTTTCAAAACTCATACTCACCCATTTAAAAAAAACGTCTATATTTGTGGGACGGGTTGAAAATAATAAAAATAATACAACAAATTTTTCTATAACATCTTAAGTTGTTAGATGATACAAAATAATTGCACACTTTATCCGACATTAATCCACATAACCAATTCATCAAAAGACCAATAAATAATTTTTAAAAAAAAATTGAGCCAAAAAAATTAAACAATAAAATAGAAAAAGAATTATGTACCAGTGGTGGACGAAGAAGCATTGACTTTGATATAAGTGGCCATATAATAAGCGCTTTTAGAGTGAAACGAGACTGTGATTGATCGTTTGAAATCGCAGGCGAGGTTTGGCTTATGAACACGTGAATTTGCGAAGAGTTGAGGGTTGTTGGTAAAGCAAAATGTAATAAGTGTGGTGGTGGTGCGCATTTTTTTTTATTTTATGATATGATAGATAAGATAAAAAAGGATTGGTTTGTTTGGCTAGACACACATTGGGCTTTTTCATGCCTTTTTATTTTTGGCCAAGGGGTTAATGTTTTAGGGGAGCTAATGGATTTCATTCGTGGGTCCGAGCTCTCCTAATTGCTCTTGGGATAATACTATTAAATTGTTAGGCTAAACAGTAGAATGTCGGCGTTACTTATATTTACGGATTAAAATTCTCTATAATAGTAATATCTAATTCGCTCGATGCATTATAAACTGACTAAAGTGAAGATATTTTCACTTGTGGTTCTCATCTAGTTAGATTATCGAACTTTGTTTTATATAAAACTATATTTTTTCCTTTTAATAAGAGATTTAATGTCATTAATGTTTGCAGATTTGCGAATAAGGCTGCCGACGGTTAATTAAAGTATTAAGACTAATTCTCTTCCTTTTTGTTAAGGGATTTCTTATCCTTCTTGCTGAAAAGTGAACCTACAAAATATGGAATCATGGAATTGTGCTTGGGGACTCCGCTAATACTTAAATTAGGAAGGTCGGGATGAAAGATTTTAAGTATATAAAAGTGAGTTAAGTGTATTAAATAACGGTTATTTCTCTTGGAATTTGTTCAGTTATATTTATACTAGTCTCATAAATGAAAAATAATGCCACGTATATTACTTTAAAGGCGATTTATGGACTTCTCAAATATTTTTGGAGCTCGAGCATTCTACATCTCATGATCTGAGTAAAGAGTCGTAGGATAAATTTTTTTGTTTAATAAATCTTTATGGTCGGGATTCTTTTGTATAATTTCTTATTTACCAAATGACCGTTTTGCTCTTAATAGATTCATTTTCCATATCACCTGTCCTGGTTCCTCTGCATCAAGACATTGATCAAAGGGAAGCATTAAATGCAAGGGACACGCATGATTCTTCTATGGAAGAACTAATATCCCTCATCCATAACTCTGTTGTAATAATTGGTCTAGATAAACGCTTTTTCAAAAAAAAAAGTAAGGTAAATAGCGTATTACTCTCTGTATTTTGTTAAAAATGTACAATACTTTCTGTATTTTAAAAATTAGCTGATTATTCCCTTGTGTTTTTGCTAAAAGTGCACAATACACCACTGTATTTTAAAAATTAACTTATTACCCTATGTGTTTTTTAAAAATTAGCACTTTTGTTAGAAAATATAAAGGGGCAATCAACTATTTTTAAAAAATAAAAGGGCTAATCAACTACTTTTAGCAAAATACATGGGGGGTAATCAGCTAATTTTTAAAATACATGGGGGTATTGTGTACCTTTAACAAAATATAAAGGGGTAATCAACTAATTTTTAAAACACAGAGAGGTATTGTACATTTTTAGCAAAACACAGAGAGGTATTGTACATTTTTAGCAAAACACAGGGGGTAATACGCTATTTACCCAAAAAAGTATTAGGGGAGGTGGATTTGTACTCTCCTTTTTCTTTTCTTTTTTTTCTTTTTTTTTTCCTTTCATGTTTTGAAACCAAATTATGATTTCAAAGATTTGTATTGTTAGAAAGCTAAATTTCGAGATTTTGCAATTTTGAAGAGTGAGTTTTGATTGCAGATTGTGATAACGGAGACAAACTTTGGTTGTCAGTTGGCTAAATTTCTGAGGTTGTTAGAACTAAGTATAGTTTTTCTAAACTAACACTTTGGGGGTGTTTGGCTAAGCTTATTCTTCAGCTTTTGAGGTTGTAGGTTTTTCTTGCTCTTTTATGAACAAAATGGTGATTTATACTCATTCATGAAATCAATATTCTTCGCGTACACAGTAATAAATAATAACAATAATACTTGGTTTAATTATAACTGAGTGCATGACGAGGTAATTTAAAGGGCAATCACTAATAGTCCTTGATAATTATTTAGGTATTATCTTAAAAATTATATTATGAGTTATTAATGTTCTAAAAAAATCGTCAAGTTGATCACTCTTTTTATCTTCTGGTCAAGTTTGGATGAAAAATCATGAAATTATTTTTGTACCCCTGTGAAATCATCTCAAAGTTGGTCCTTAATGTTTAAATGTACTTTCAAGTTAGTCTTTTTGGCATGTGAATGGCCACATCACATAGCCATTTTCCTTGGCATTTTTTAACAAAAATATTATGTTAAATACATTTTCAACATTTGTTTTAAATATTGGGTACTCATAATATGACTTTTATAATATTATGAATCATTTTGGGAATTTAATTAGACATTGGGGACTAGTACTTATTTTGATTTGCATATAGCTTTATATTCTTACTGTTCTATGATAATGTTAATCTTTTGATTACATATTTAATTTTTTTATAAGAGTAAACATTGGGGACTAGTACTTATCTTAATTTATATATAGCTTTATATTCTTACTGTTCTAGGATAATGTTAATCTTTTGATTAAATATTTAAATTTTTATAAGAATATTTTGCAATGATTTAAAACTATAGTATTTTAAGTTGATCATTTCCATCCATGTGCATTAATCTTCAAATGTCATGTGAAGAGAACATTTGGACTCATTATAAAAATGCTTATTAGAAGAAAGTGGAAATTCATACATGTATATGCATTTCAATTGCACAATTTGAGAATAACGTTTCGTCAGTATTGTGTGTATGAGTAAAACTACATGAGAAAAATACCAAAATGAGTTCCAATAATGTCAAAGAATATGAAAAAGTTTTGTTGAAACGAAAAGATAATGAATGAGAAAAACATTTACCAACTTAACACTAGCACATAAGCAGAAAAATTTACATCAAAATCGTCACTCTAAATTTTTTCCTATAAGAAATTAAAATATTTAGTAGCTCATTCATATTATCTTCATATTACTTTGAATCAACATTGAAAGGTATGTAAAAATTACTCATAGCTGAAGAAGTTAATTTTGTTGTGCAGTTGCTTAGACCCTGTGTAACAACTAAACCAACAAAGCAACAGGTGACTCAACTGCTACATCATAGCAACCTCACGAAAGATTCATCCTGAATATGTGAGAAACGGTTAGGTCAAGGTAGGTTAAAAGAAGTCTATTCTTAAGGGAAGGAGCTTACTTATAAAAAATATATATAAAAAAAAGTTTGCACTTAATCCTTAATATTTCATTCCAATATTCTGATCTAATACTATTATTATTATCATTATCACCCCTCGGAGTCTAAAAAGATGTGTATCTTGCTATTGGTATCAATCGGTCCTCTTAATTGCAGACTTTTCGGGACATATTCCTTTCTACTATAGCATAGAGATAACACTTCCTTTAAACAGTCAATTTCCCATATGTAAAGAATTCAGGGTCAAGAAGTTACTTACCGCTCCGTGGGGGCAACTTGTCCTATTCATAATACTATTTCTCCTTGCTCGAGCCCATAGAAGTAATCGTCTTCAATGGGATGGCTAAATGGACATCTTCTGAAATTCTCCCGAACAGCCTTCTTCTTCACTTGCTAAGAGCGCATATCTCTTGAAGGCGAATCTTGATTGATTGCCACTAGGAACAGTTTCGGAATCATGAGATAAACCAATTAGTCAAGCAACAATTATAGAGAAAAGGCCTTAGAATAGGCAACCAGTCATTTGTTAGTTTTTAGTAGTTTAAATTTCCTTGAAAAGGTTCTACCTCAATAGTTTGTAAATATTTACATTTCAATGAATTCTCTCTTGCCTTGAGTTTTGTCTCTAAATTTTCTGTTACAATTCACATCTTACATTGGTGCTTTCATTGTTTCCTTTTTTATGGCTGACGGCACACATCTGAAGACATTGGATTAGCTAAGCTATGAAGAAGGTCCAAGAGGCGGTGGTAGCTCATGACTGCAAACTCGACGATCACCACCAATCTTTATCCGCTACAACAACCAAATTAACTTCATTAAATGGCCAATTAGATCACTTCATTAGATGGCCAATTGGATTAGGCTTTACAGCTTTTCACCTTGTTCAGTTGAGTTTCGGCTCTGCAAAGCATATGGCCGTCAACGGCGACATTCTGTCATCGTTGTCCATCATTGTTGTCCCCAACGATCATGTCCAAAGGTCCAGCTCCGATTATGGGGCTTTTTGCATCATGATGGTAAGCCCTCTGCCCCCATCCCCTCAACCATTTCCAGCTCTTCAAGCCCATCAAATGCGCTTAGGTTTTCCAAGATTTGATGGTGATGATCCTTTCGGTTGGATATCTAAAGCTGAAAGATTTTTTGATTATCACTGTATTCCATTGGACCAACAGCTCCTTATTGCTTCCTTCCATATTGATGGTCACACATTAACCGTGGTTCTAACGGATGACTAAGAATCAACAAGATCAATTTGCTTATGCTTTAGACACTACAAAAAATGTGTATCACAGGCTGCACTTTAAGGACGACGGTTGCCCGAACTGCTACTAAATGTTGTTTGTCTTTTACTATATAAGCAACGGTTGGTCCAACCACTTGCCATGTGCTGCCCGTTATTTGCTGATTCGTTCTGTTGCTATTTGTTTGCTTTGCTTATTCCTTATTTAAAATAAAATAAAATAAAAAGATCTGAGCCATGTGAAGCAGAAGCACAAGCAATAGTTAGCTTATTTCTTATTCACTACTTTGCTGATTCATAAGCGATGGTAATATTCTTATTTTCTGATTGCTTTGCTTATTCACTGCTTGAGGAATTACCTCAAACACCTGGTGTGCATTCTCTGTTTCAGAAATTGAATCAATCCAGCTGAATTCTCTATTTCAGAAATTGAATTACTCTTCCTCAAGACATTCAAACTCAATTATATTTGAGGAATTACCTCAAACACCTGGTATGCATTCTCTTTCCAAACCATTAAATGTCTAAAATATTTAAGTACCAAATCAGATGCTTCATATATAATACATTAATTTTACTTGAATCAACAAAGGGAGAGCACTAAATTAAAGAGAAATTAGTTGATCCCATAAGAGCTGATGAGAAGTTTGGCTGATCAATTGCTTTCTTTATCATGCCATAGTTGTGGATGATCACTTTGTACATAAACCCAGATAAATTGCTTTCCTTTCTCCAAATTTACTAAGCCATTCCCAACAATCAAATTGTGGCAAGCAACACGAAAATAAAATTAGGATCAAAGACTAGTGGATTAAAAACAGGAGTTGCCATATTTTTTTATAATCCCTCTATTCCAAACGCTGATTCAATACCTCTTCTAGTAATCATAATTTTTCTGGTTATGAAAAGTTCACCGATTGCTGTACAGACCATGGCTTCTATGTATACTACAAGTATACAAATGAAACATATTCTAGTACTCTTGCCAAGCATACCCTTTGATCCATATTTGGATCCTAAGGACTTGAATCGTTTATTGGCTAGCGAATTTGATCTGGAGTGGCATGTTTCTGATGATTGTTAGGGTATGGTTAACTAAATGACCTTAACTACTAGTGTCACGCCTCGACCCGTCCCCCCAAAAGGCCAAGCCCGGACCCGACACACGGACGGAGTCTCCTCTGTACCGTGGACGTTCCGAAAACCCTAAAATCAACATAATACTTGCGAAAGCCATAAAAACAATTAAAACAAGCCAACTTCCTTTAAAAAACGTACATCTTCTTATTAACCAACTTCCCAAACCAAAATGCCATACATACTATACAAGTATTTATGCCACTAAACATTTAACCATTAGTATGCAATTCTTTACTAGTTATAAGAGTATAACTTTACAATCTTTAAACCTTTACAATAAAAACCATTAAGGTCTCAAAATAGAACTACATACAAGGCTATAAGCCTCAAAATAAAGCGACAACCAAGCATTAAACACATCAAGCATGGCTCGCACAAAAGTCTGGCAACCAACCACCAGCAAAGCAAAGAAGTGCTATCACGGAAACACCTCCACCTGCTCCTCCTCCTCTATTACCTCAATAGGGTCTGCTTCAACTACTCCTGTAAAAATATAGTATAGAAAGGAATGAGCAAAAGCTATTGCTCAGCGAGGGCAATTGGTCTCAAGGACGGAGATGAGAGGAGTATGCAATGCAATTAGTCAAGCAATTCATACAAATATCATATCAAGATACAACAAAGCCATCAATAAAGCAAGGCAAGCATTAAAACTATAAATACTCATTCAAAGGATACGGTACTGTTTTCACGAGCAACTTTCAATCACGAATTCGATGACGACGCGCCGGCCCAAACCACCTTATAACACCAGTTTGGAATACCCCGGAAGTATCCATCAATCTATGACCCAAATCTCCCTGGGAAGCAACCCAAGCGAGAAGAGGGAATAGGACACGAAGCTAGAGCAACCAACACTGGCAACCCGAGGCTACCCAGAGAGGCCCATCACACCGCCCTAACTCTATGAATGCAATACAATATACAATGCAACAATCGAGCAATAAAGCCACACGTGAGAGAATAACAAAGTAGGTTACTCTCGCACGCAATAGCAACAATTGATAAACATTTCAACCAAATCAACTCTAACAAGCATATCAAGCTATTTTAAACATTCTATAGGCATAATATCAAGAAAACAAGCAAAATCACAAATCGACCCCAACTATCAAAATGCCACTATTTCCAAACGAGCCATGAGTTTTGGAAACCGACTTCACCAATCCTCCTAGGTTACCATAAAGCACGTCTAAAGATCCCGAAACCCTACTTTACCCTAGAATTCACGCAAAGCTCCGATTTCCCCCTTTGCTCGTTTGAACTACAACTATACTAACCAAACACCCAACCAACGCCATAATCGCACCAAAAGTGCTTCCATGGCCTCTCGAAACAATGCCAACACGTAAAACGAGAAAACGCCAAACTCGACCTAAACGACCCCGACTTTCACCAAGGCATATTTCTCATTTTTTCTATTACGCAACCTAAACAAACCATGCATTTAGGCATTCTAGCATACCTAGCACATTTCCACATCAACAGAAAGCATAACAGTGCAACTTTATCGTTTCAAGGGTTTACTATTCATAAATTACTATTCAATTGACATTTAAATTACAATCTCAACATTCAACCGCAGAAAATGTTAAAAAGCTATAAATACATGTTCTACAATTGTCAAGGAACATTCTAGAAGCTTCAAAACGATTAAAACAACAATCTACGGATAAAATCTAAAAATCAAAAAGTTGACATACATGACATTTAAATGCGCAAATAACGTGCTTCCCTCACCTTAGGCACTCCTAGTCGCTAGGAAAACAACGCTGGTTGCCTCGGAAACCACCCCGCATGAGCTCACGCGAAGATTTGAATTTTTGAAGATTTGAAATGTTTTTTTTTTCTCTTCAAACTCTCGGCCTGCTCTCCTGATTTCAGCTTTTATTTATTTTTTATTTTTGCTTTGTTTTAAGCTTATAAGGTGATAACTTGGTCAAAAGGTCAAAGCACTTGGTCAAATAACTTAAAATTGGTCAATTAGACTTATTTTCATGCATTTTTAAGCTAATAATAAACATCACCAACTTAATTCTAGCTAACAACAAATAAAATATAAAATTTAAGGCATCTAAGTACTAGTTTTACTATTTGCTGAGGACTAGAAAACACTCTATAGCTATCGCTCCCGAAATGCAATGCACTTTGTGACAACAAAGAAGTAACAATTAAATCTCAAAGAATTTAAGAAATATAATTTCCAGAAAGATAATCAAGAAAATTCCACATTCCGTACTCGGGTATTACACCCTCTCCCCCTTAAAACAATTGTGCCCACGCAATTCTTACCTGGTCAACAAACAACTCCGGATACTGATTCCGAACTTGGTCCTCTCTTTCCCAAGTCGCTTCCTTAAACCCATGATGATTCCACAGAACCTTTACTAATGGAATACTCTTCCTGCGAAGCTCCTGAATTTTTCGATCCACAATTCGAATCGGTTTCTCTTCATAAGACAACTTTTCTTCAATCTGCAAAGGCTCTGGTTCAAGTACATGTGAAGGATCTAGATGGTACTTCTTTAACATTGACACGTGGAAAACATTGTGTAGTCTCGACAAACTCGGAGGTAAAGCTAACCGATAAGCCAAAGGACTTACCTTTTCGGTGATCTCATACGGACCCACATACTTGGGACTAAGTTTCCCGCTCTTACCGTGCCGAATCGATCCCTTTCGAGGAGAAATCTTAAGGAACACCCAATCTCCTAAATCAAACTCAAGATCCCGACGGTGCTTGTCCGCATAACTCTTCTGACGACTCTGAGCTGTAAGCATACGCTGGCGAATAAGGTGAACATTATCTACCATCTTAATAATCTCAGGTAACACAGTCGGATCAACTGTTCTCATCTCTCCAACCTCTTCCCAATACAATGGGGATCTGCATTTAAGATCATACAACGCCTCGTAGGGAGCCATACCTATAGTAGATTGATAACTATTACTGTAGGCGAACTCCGCTAAAGGCAGAAACTTCTCCCAATTCTTTCCAAAGTCTAACACACATGCCCGTAGCATGTCTTCCAAGATCCTGATAGTTCTCTCAGACTGGCCATCAGTTTGTGGATGATATGCAGTACTGAAGCTCAACTTAGTTCCCATGGCCTCTTGCAACTTCTGCCAAAAACAAGATCTGAATCTGGGATCTCTATCTGACACTATACTCTGTGGCACACCATGCAGTCTCACAATATTAGCAACATAAAGCTCAGCTAGTTTATCAAGGCTATCCTGTTTGTTCATGGGAATAAAATGTGTAACTTTAGTCAAGCGGTCCACAACAACCCAAACAGAATCACATCATCTCGGAGATCTAGGAAGATCAGTCACAAGGTCCATTGTTATATGCACCCACTTCCATTGCGGAATCGACAACGGCTGCAGAAGCCCGGCTGGCCTCTGATGCTCAACTTTAACCCTCTGACAAGTCAAACATCTGGATACATACCCAGTAATCTCCCTCTTCATATTGTTCCACCAGAAGTATTGTTTCAAATCTCTATACATGTTAGTACAGCCCAGGTGAATCGTATACCTCGAATTATGTGCCTCGGACAGAATCTCATTCTTCAAAGTCGGATCACCAGGAACACACACCCTGTCCCTGAATCTGAAGATACCATTTGCATGTAATTTAAACTCTGACTCTCCCCCTTTAGCTTTTTCTTGGATTTTCAAGATGTGAGGATCAGTCTTCTGAGCCTCTCTGATTTGTGCTAGCAACCCTGACTGAATCTGTAAGCTAGCAAATCGAATCCCTACCTCAGTAGCTTCTGGCTTCCATGAATAAATTTCTTCTAAAGTCTCCCAATCCTTGATAATTAAGCTTGCAACAGTAGCCTTTTGGCTCAAAGTATCAGCAACAACATTTGTCTTACCTGGCACGTAGTTTATAGAACAGTTGTAACCACTCAATAGCTCTAGCCATCTCCGCTGCCTCATATTCAGATCCTTCTGTGAAAACAAATACTTGAGACTCTTGTGGTCAGTAAAAATTTCAAATCTGCTACCCCACAAGTAATGACGCCACTTCTTCAAAGCAAACACAACTGCAGCTAACTCAAGATCATGTGTAGGGTAATTGACTTCATATGGTTTCAACTTCCTAGAAGCATAGGCAATCACCTTACCATTCTGCATTAAAACACAGCCCAATCCTTCCTTAGATGCATCACTGTAAACAACAAAGTTCTCTGTTCCCTCAGGTAAAGCTAGTATAGGAGCTGTAGTTAGTCTCTTCTTCAATTCTTGGAAACTGGATTCACATTTGACATCCCAGTTGTAAGTAACTTTCTTTCGAGTCAACTGGCTTAAAGGTCCAGAAATTTTGGAAAAGTCTTTAACAAACCTCCGATAGTAACCTGCCAACCCAAGAAAACTCCGAATCTCTGACACCGTTTCAGGTCTCTTCCAAGATGAAACAACTTCAATCTTAGCTGGGTCCACTGAAATTCCTTGATATGAAATGATATGGCCTAAAAATGATATCTGATTCAACCAAAATTCATACTTGCTGAATTTAGCAAAAAGTTTGTTTTCTTGCAAAGTCTGTAGCACAATCTTCAAGTGTTGTTCATGTTCGGCCTCATTCTTCGAGTACACTAAAATGTCGTCAATAAAGATTACGACAAATTGATCAAGATAAGGTCAAAAAACCCTTTGCATCAAGTCCATGAATGCGGCTGGTGCATTCGTCAAACCAAACGGCAACACAACAAATTCATAGTGGCCATATCTAGTCCTGAATGCCGTCTTTGGTATATCGTCACTCCGAATCCTAAGTTGATAGTAACCCTGCCTCAAATCAAATTTGGAGTAAACACTCACACCCTGCAACTGGTCAAACAATTCTTCAATCAACGGCAAGGGGTATTTGTTCTTAATCGTGACTTGATTAAGTCCCCTGTAATCAATACATAACCGTAGCGTGCCGTCTTTCTTTCTCACAAACAACACAGGTGCACCCCACGGCGAAGAACTAGGTTGTATAAACCCTTTCTCAAGCAAGTTCTGAAGCTGAATTTTTAATTCTTGAAGTTCAGCCGATGCTATTCTATAAGGACTTCTAGAAATTGGCGCAGTTCCTGGTACAAGATCAATCACAAACTCAATCTCCCTATCCGGTGGTAAACCCGGTAATTCCTCAGGAAATACACCAGGGAAGTCTTTAACAATCGGAACCTCATTCAAATTCAACTTATCAGTAGGCTGATTGATCAAATAAGCTAAGTAAGCTTCACAACATTTATTCAACAACTTAGAAGTCTTGATCGATGATAAAAGAGGAATTCGGGCAGCTCTGCAGTTCCCAACAATCTCCAGTACCGGTAGGTCAGGAACCTGAAGATAAACAATCTTTGTTCTACAATCCAACTGAACATAATACTTCCCCAACCAATCCATTCCCAAAATGATTTCAAAGTCATGGAATGGCATTATAATTAAATCAGCAGGAAATTTACGGTTCTCAATACATATATCACAAGATTTGTAAATAGACTCAGTAACAAATTTTGCACCCAAAGGCATACTAACTTCAACTTCATGCGGCAGTTTATCAATGCAAACATTCACAGATCGTGCACATGCAGGAGTTATAAACGAATGTATAGCTCCGGGATCAATCAAAACTTTAACTGGCTGAGTATTGAGAAGAAAGGTACCTTCCACTATAGCTGTAGTATCGGGTAGCTCTTCTGCATCCAGTGCAAAGACTCTAGCCTGAACCCTCTGTGCTGGACCTGCACCTGCAGCCCTATTCTGAACACCCTGGCCTCCAGTACGGCCCTGAACATTCCTATACTTAGGGCAATCTCTCACCCTATGGTCATCACTCCCACAACCAGTGCATTTACCACTCTTTCTCCAACAATTAGCCTCAATATGCCCCGATCAATTACAAAAGTTACACTGCTGATTTTGCCTTACAACAATGTTTCCTGTAGGTACGGGGGCTCTGGTAGTAGTAGGAACTGTACCTCCCTGCTGGGGTCTAGTCACAGCTGGCCTAGCCTGAATCTGATGCTGTGGCTGATACGGACGTTGCTGAGGAACCTGTGCAGAAGTCTGATACTGCCTCGGCTGACTCTGGCTGCTCTGGCCCAAAATTTTTTTTCTTACTCGGCTGACTGCTCTTAGCTATCATCTCAACCTTCCGTTTCTCAAACTTCGAGGCTGCTTGGAATGCCTCGGGAAAAGTAGTATAGGTCTGCCCAGTCAAATGCAACTGAATATCCATTCTCAGCCCACGAACAAACCTATGAATCATCATCCTAGCTGGCCGTACCAGCTCGGGCATATACCTCGACAGGCTGACAAACCTAGCCTCTTACTGTGCAACAGTCATGTTTCCCTGCTTCAGGGCCACAAACTCATCTTCCCGCCTTTCCATAGCCATCTCGGGAATATACTTGTCCCGAAACTCATTACAAAATCATCCCATAAATGTGGAACATCCTCACAATCCCACCTCAATCTAACAGTATTCCACCACTGCTCTGCGTCGCCCTCAAACAGGAATGATGCATAATCTATTCTTGCCTCATCAGTGTACCTCAAAGTGGTGAAAATCTTCTCAACGCGGTTAATCCATCTCTCGGCTGCCTCATCATCCGGCTCGCCAAAGAACTTTCCCGGCTCGTGCCTCAAGAATTTCTCCAACTGGTTATTCTCAACCCTATACCCCTGTCCACCAGGATTAGCTTGATTTCCCTGGGGATTATTATTCATGTCCTGCCTCTGCTCATGCAGTACCTGTGTAATCCGGTCAACTGCTATAGTCATAGTAGCAATAAACTGCTCAGGCAACGGTTGCTGACCCTGTTCTGCTGCCTCTTCATCTGCCCCTAGACCTTGAGTACCACGACGTGGCGGCATAGTAGCAATTCACAATAGCTTGTAATATTTAAAAGCAGTTTATAGACAGAAATATAGCACATAAGATTAGATAACACTCAAGTCAATAACAATCAAACATTCTAACACGCAATTCACATAACACAAGATTGACATGCCAAACTAATTCACTTTAAACACATAAGAACTCTAAGTTCACAAAGTCATGCTATAACATTTTCTTTCCACTTAACAATCATACAATAACACTCAGCATTTTGGACCTTTACCCCACAGACCGAGAAACATATCCCGGCTCATGCAAGACTATCATGCTCTGATACCACCTAAAGATGTCACGCCCTGACCCGTCCCCGCAAAAGGCCAAGCCCGAACCTGACACACGGACGGAGTCTCCTCTGTACCGTGGACGTTCCGAAAACCCTAAAATCAACATAATACTTGCGAAAGCCATAAAAACAATTAAAACAAGCCAACTTCCTTTAAAAACGTACATCTTCTTATTAACCAACTTCCCAAACCAAAATGTCATGCATACTACACAAGTATTTATGCCACTAAACATTTAACCATTAGTATGCAATTCTTTACTAGTCATAAGAGTATAACTTTACAATCTTTAAACCTTTACAATAAAAACCATTAAGGTCTCAAAATAGAACTACATACAAGGCTATAAGCCTCAAAATAAAGCGACAACCAAGCATTAAACACATCAAGCATGGCTCGCACAAAAGTCTGGCAACCAACCACCAGCAAAGCAAAGAAGTGCTATCACGTAAACACCTCCACCTGCTCCTCTTCCTCTATTACCTCAATAGGGTCTGCTTCAACTACTCCTGTAAAAATATAGTATAGAAAGGAATGAGGAAAAACTATTGCTCAGCGAGGGCAATTGGTCTCAAGGACGGAGATGAGAGGAGCATGCAATGCAATTAGTCAAGCAATTCATACAAATATCATATCAAGATACAACAAAGCCATCAATAAAGCAAGGCAAACATTAAAACTATAAATACTCATTCAAAGGATACGGTACTCTTTTCACGAGCAACTTTCAATCACGAATTCAATGACGACGCGCCGGCCCAAACCACCTTATAACACCAGTTTGGAATACCCCGGAAGTATCCATCAATCTACGACCCAAATCTCCCTAGAAGGTAACCCAAGCGAGAAGAGGGAATAGGACACAGAGCTAGAGCAACCAACACTGGCAACCCGAGGCTACCCAGAGAGGCCCATCACACCGCCCTGACTCTATGAATGCAATACAATATACAATGCAACAATCGAGTAATAAAGCCACACGTGATAGAATAACAAAGTAGGTTACTCTCGCACGCAATAGCAACAATTGATAAACATTTCAACCAAATCAACTCTAACAAGCATATCAAGCTATTTTAAACATTCTATAGGCATAATATCAAGAAACCAAGCAAAATCACAAATCGACCCCAACTATCAAAACGCCACTATTTCCAAACGAGCCACGAGTTTTGGAAACCGACTTCACCAATCCTCCTAGGTTACCATAAGTCACGTCTAAAGACCCCGAAACCCTACTTTACCTTAGAATTCACACAAAGCCCCGATTTCTCCCTTTGCTCGTTTGAACTACAACTATACTAACCAAACACCCAACCAACGCCATAATCGCACCAAAAGTGCTTCCATGACCTCCCGAAACAATGCCAACATGCAAAACGAGAAAATGCCAAACTCGACCTAAACGACCCCGACTTTCACCAAGGCATATTTCTCGTTTTTTTCATTACGCAACCTAAACAAACCATGCATTTAGGCATTCTAGCATACCTAGCACATTTCCACATCAACAGAAAGCATAACAGCGCAACTTTATCATTTCAAGGGTTTACTATTCACAAATTACTATTCAATTGACATTTAAATTACAATCTCAACATTCAACCACAGAAAATGTTAAAAAGCTATAAATACATGTTCTACAATTGTCAAGGAACATTCTAGAAGCTTCAAAACGATTAAAACAACAATCTACGAATAAAATCTAAAAATCAAAAAGTTGACATACATAACATTTAAATGCACAAATAACGTGCTTCCCTCACCTTAGGCACTCCTAGTCGCTAGGAAAACAATGCTGGTTGCCTCGGAAACCACCCCGCACGAGCTCACGCGAAGATTTGAATTTTTGAATATTTGAAATGTTTTTTTTTTCTCTTCAAACTCTCGGCCTGCTCTCTTGATTTCAGCTTTAATTTTTTTTTTTTTTTTGCTTTGTTTTAAGCTTATAAGGTGATAACTTGGTCAAAAGGTCAAAGCACTTGGTCAAATAACTTAAAATTGGTCAATTAGACTTATTTTCATGCATTTTTAAGCTAATAATAAACATCACCAACTTAATTCTATCTAACAACATATAAAATATAAAATTTAAGGCATCTAAGTACTAGTTTCACTATTTGCTGAGGACTAGAAAACACTCTCTAGCTATCGCTCCCGAAATGCAATGCACTTTATGACAACAAAGAAGTAACAATTAAATCTCAAAGAATTTAAGAAATATAATTTCCAGAAAGATAATCAAGAAAATTCCACATTCCGGGCTCGGGTATTACAACTGGTTTACTTTTAAGTGAAAACTTTGATAAGTTTATAACTTTATATACTTGTAGAAGATTTTTGTCCATTTTCAATATCAAGGTTTAAACTCATCTTTTAAAGTGATCGTTCTGTTTTACTTTTAAGTGAAAACTTTGATAATTTTATATACTTGCACAACCTGGTATACGCATATACATGAAAAATTCTCATCCAGTCTTTTATGTAATAGTATATGCATAGTTTCATTGCTATGAATTTTAACGTATAAATGCAAAAAGCTTCACAAATCTCGTGTCTTATGCAGGTTTCAGAAGCTTACAACTGCTTGCAATCTGGTAATTAATTATCATCCTTGTATATTTACAAAATGTCTAAAGCTTCACAAATCTCGTGTGTTCTATTCATGACTTGATTTTGTTCTACTGATTGGATGAACTTCTATTAAATGTTTTCTTCTACATATCATATACAAATCTCATGTGTTCTATCAATGCCTTGTATCATTTTTGGCTGAAGAAAACTGTTGTTGAATTGATCGATGACTCATTTGGTTTGTTGAATTGAATACTATTTTAAGGTTTCAAAGTATATGTCATACAATCATGTTAACCAGACAATTACAATAATGCCACAACTAGTCCATCTTTTTCTGCAACTGAATAATATTATGTTAAATTCAAGAAAACACTATTATATAATTCATGTGATTTTAACTACTCTAGCTTTTTGTTAGTAACTCTCTCTCTTTACCTCTCAAAAAAGTTAGTAACTTTCTCTCTTTCTCTTTCCCTTTTGTTCTAGACCTTATAAGTTTGTCAGGTTTGTTTTTATTGGTTTTGTTGTTATATATATAACAATGGATAAAAGTTGGATGACAAAGCCACGATATAGCAATCAATACCTTCTTGGTTTGGAGAGATTTCTCGATTTTGCATGTAGTCATACAGATACACCTAGTGGGAATATTTTGTGCCCTTGTGTTGAGTGCGCCAATCGTCTATGGCAAAATCGTGACGATGTGAGGGATCATGTAGTCTACAAAGGGATGACAAAAGGGTATACTTTGTGGGTTTTCCATGGGGAGGATTTTCCAAATGATGATGATGATATAAACCCACCACACGATAGTCCACTTGAATGGGATTGCCATATGCACGACTTAGTGAGGGATGCATTTGAGATTCACGACATATCAAATGCAATGAATGAAAATGTAGAGGGTGAAAAAAGTAATGAGGTTGAGGGTGACGGTGATCCTAATGTTGAGCCTCACATTCAAACTGAAGATGGTTCTCATGAAGAATCTATGAGATTTTTTAAATTCTTCCAAGAAAGTAATCAGGAACTTTATCATGGATCCACATCAACAATATTGTCATTTACAGTCCAACTCATGCACTTAAAATCCTACTACAAATGGAGTGAAAAATCAGTTGGCATGCTTCTTAAATTCTTGAAACAACAATTTCCAGAATCGAATATTCCAAAAACTTTATATGAAGCAAAGAAGATAACAAATGCTTTGGGTTTAGGGTATGAAAACATTGACGTATGCCTGAATAATTGTATATTGTGTAGGGGTGAGAGAGCAGCGCAACAATCCTGTCATATTTGTAATTATTTTCGTTGGCCACAAGGTCATGATGTTAGTGAAAGAAGACACATAAAGAAAAAGTCTGCTTGTAAAGTTATGAGATACTTTCCATTAATCCCGAGGTTACAAAGATTGTATATGTCACCAAATACATCTTTTTCGATGATATGGCATGACAAAGGTTGCAAGAAGGACGGACTTTTAAGGCATCCTGCTGATTCGTATGCTTGGAAGACCTTTGATCAAAGATATCCTGATTTTGCTAGTGATCCTCGGAATGTTAAACTTGCATTAGCTAGCGATGGTTTTAATCCATTCAGATTGATGAACAATACATATAGCATATGGCCTGTAGTTATGATGGTGTACAATTTACTGTTGTGGATGTGTATGAAACAATATTCATTAATTCTGTCAATGATCATCCTTAGAAAAGAGGCCCTAGGAGACAAAATAGATATTTTTATTCAACCACTTATAGATGAGTTACTACAATTGTGAAAAGGCGTCCGAACATATGATGCAAGAAGTAAACAATATTTTACGATGCGAGCCAACTTAATGTGGACTATAAATGATTTTCTCAGCATATGCTTACTTATCAGGTTGGAGCACTAGAGAAAATAAAGCATGTCCATGTTGTGCAAATATGACAGAATCGAGGTGGTTACATAATGGACACAAGTATTGTTATTTAAGGCATCGTCGATGGTTGAGTGAGTCACACAAGTTTCGAGCACAAAAAGATAAATTTGATGGGTCTGAGGAATGGAGGATAGCATCGAAGACATTATCAGGTTTAGATGCGTTAAGGCAGTTGCAAGGAATTGGTTAAATTGATGACTCTGTAGTGAATACGAGGAATGAGGCAAGCACCTCTAAAAGGAAGAGAACGAGAGTTACAATTCTCGTAGATGACTCTTCTGATGAGCCAGAAATTGAGGGAGGTGATGAGGCTGTTAGTGAGTCAATGTCATGGAAAAAAAAGAGCATTTTCTTTAAATTTCCTTATTGGGAGTTCAATATAATACGTCATAATCTTGACGTCATGCATATCGAGAAAAATATATGTGAAAATGTGCTTGGAACATTGTTGAACATTAAAGGAAAAAGTAAATATGATCCAAAGGCACACTATGACTTGAAATATATGGAAATACAACACAAACTTCATCATATGGAACTACCCAATGAAAATCTGGTTCTTCGTGAGGTACGTGGGCTCGAACATCCTGGTTGAGTTAGAGGGGTAGGGATGGGACCTACCCCTTCGACATTCTTTGGTCGTAAGGAGCAAGGTACATCAGATGTACGTCGTTTAGAAGCTGAGTTAGCTGTTGAGCGCGCTAAACGAGATGCCTTATTAGCTGCAAAGCGCGCTGAGAGAGTTTCCTTATTAGCAGCTGAGAGGGTCGAGCGAGACACCCTAATAGCTGTCGAGCGGGATGAACGGGCCAAGTTAGCGGCTAAAGTGAATCAACTACAGAAAATGTTAGACTCGCTTGTTGCACAGGTATGAGAAAGAAGACATGACACCTCTTTGTGCCCTTTATTACTTTCTTTAAATCTGAACTGTTTGAGTTAGCATTTGCTTTAAATTTCTTTGTTTTTGCTAATTCTCTTCTCTGATTTAGGTTGGCATAGAATATGGCAATGGAAATGAAGACACTTGAAGACATTGAAAAGATGCTGTAATTTTGCAAGACTTGCTATAATTTTTGACAGAGACCTTGTTTTGCTATACTCCAAACTTACTGTAAAACAAGTTGTTGATGATTTAGAGTAAATTGTATTTTGGTTTATTTTTGCTAGACATGTTGTAATTCTGTGTTTGAACTATTAATTGCTATGGGCAGCTAGTGTTAATAGACTGAAGCCATGATGTTGCTATAATTTCTTTTTCTTCCAGTTTTTAGTGAGCAAACTCCTAGCAAATGAATCTAATTGTTTGTAAAGCTCTTAAATTCTTTACGAAGGGCTATTATAAATAAAATACCATAATATGCAACAAAAAGGCCAAAAAAAAATGAAAAAGGATTATAGGTGGTGGTTCCATCAACTGTCACCTTAGAGAAAGCAAAAAAAAAACAAACAAACACAATAGGCGACGGCGGAAGAATAGACTCTCCACCGTCATCTATTAAAAGTTTGTAGAACATACGAGGTGGTTTCTTTAACTGTCGCCTATTGTTTTTAACAATAGGCGACAGTTTTGTACACTGTTGCGGATTTTTATCCGAGACACTCAATAGCGCGACAGTCTTGCGATAGTTGGGTTTTGTGTTGCCTTTAAATACGCGACAGTTGCAAAACTGCCGCGTATAATAAAAAAACTGTAGTTAATTTGCTTATTTTTTATAGTGAGAGATTCGATTTGGCCCTTCAGAGTTCGATGATCCTCAAGGAGCTCTCGCTAAGTTGTTGCAAACCATTATAATTGACAATTACCAAGCTCAATTTGAGGCTTTGGCTAATCGTACTCTCGGCCTCTCTTCCTCCTTCCTTATTAGTTATTTTGTTGCAAGCAATAGGTCTGGCTAAAATCCAAGAAACCAAACTAATTGATATGCCACTAAACCGGACTGTATTTGTGGACACTTTGGTCCCTATCACAATGCATTTTTTGCATCAAAATGAAGTAATAGAATGCAAAAACTATAATAAGATTACATATATATATAAACGTGAAGAAAAAAACATTTTAGAAATAATTATATCCATATAATGCAAATTTATTAGCGCACATCTCTCCATAAAATAGTAATATATCAACACTAAGATGAAAAAAGATCTAACTAGATCCTACTTTAACTCATTATAGGTTGCTTCTCTACCTTACAACTTACATCTAATTGCATCCGTCAAAGCATTGTAGTTCTTTATAATATTTATAAGCTATAATTGTCAAGGGCCATTGTAACAACCTCTATTGGATAGCAGTGTATAGATAACTTAGCACTTGTTTACATGTATATCTGTAGTAATTGATATGTAAATCTCTTAGAGTCCTATCATGTGTAAGTCATCTTGTTATAAAAATAATGAACACGCCCTTAATTGTGTGGGCAATTCCATGTTTTGTGTGAATCCTTGTTTAGAGTCATATCTTGAATTTGATCCAATATTGATAAAAAAAAAATTAAAATAGCAAGCAAGGCTTTTCCCAAATTAAGCTTGATACTTTACTTAATTTACTAATTAATATAATGATTTGTTGCACAAGTTTCACTTGTATATAAACCAATTACTTCTTCTTCTAAATTAGGCAACAACAATCACTTAACTTGGCCATTCAAGGGCTAAGCAAGATGAAAAAAAAATTTCCTTATTTATTTCTTTTCTTTTCTTTTTATTCTTTCTTTGCCCTTTTTTTCTTTTCATTTCTTCTTCTTCTTCATTTTCCTTCCTTTGCCCTTCTTCTCCTTTTTTTTCCTTGCTAGCCCTAGCATCCTTCAATGTTTTTCATCATTGGCAACAAGTTCCCGGCATTGGCATTTTTGCTGTCTTTTTGATTTCAGCTATACATACATATAACTATAAATACTATTACTGAAGTTTTGATCTTTTTCATAAGAGTAAATGACTTAACATCCTCCTGTATTTTTTTTCAAAAGTGTACAATACCCTCATTTATTTTAAAACGTTGTTGATTAACCTTCTGTATTTTATAAAGGTAGCTAAATACCCCTCTATGTTTTAGAACGGAGCTAATTATCGCCCTGTATTTTATAAAAATAGTTGCATACCCCCCTGTGTTTTAGAAATAAGTTGATTACCCTATATGTTTTAAAAACACAGGAGACTATTCAGCTACGTTTTTAAAACACATGGGGGTAATCAGCTTATTTCTAAAACACAAAAGGGTATTCAGCTACTTTTATAAAACACAGAAAGGTAATCAGTTAAATTTTAAAACACAGAGAGATATTATACACTTTTGACAAAATACATGGGCTATTAAGTTGTTTACTCTTTTCATAATAATCATGTATTTATCTAAAAATTAACGGATGTTGAATTTGCACTATTATTTATCTAAAAATTAACGGATGTTGAATTTGCACTGCATGTAGAATTTGCACTTAGGTTTTGTAAAAGGAACCTTTTGGTCCCTCAGGTTTATGGAATTGTTAGTCGCCGTCAGTTGGCAATGGCTTCACATTGATTTCTTCTACGAGATAAAACCTTTTGGTCCCTCAGATTTTGAAAAAAGAACATTTTGGTCCCTCAACTTTTAAAAAGTGACCATTTGGTCCATTTTAATGTTAACTTTTTGTGATTTTTCTATTTTATCCTTGGACCAATTTTTTCTCTCTTGCATGGCATTAGAAACACGTTTGGGATATCACCAAAAATTAGAACAAATCACCAAAAATAACCAAAAAATTCACAAAATATACATGTTCAAACCAAAAAAAATAAAAAATAAATACAATTTCTACAAAATGTCTTCAACATCATCATCCACCACAGTTAAAGAATAATAAATAGAACAATTATCAAGTTCAAAAATATGAGATGTTATTATGGGTCAAAAGTAACTGTTCGCAAAAATAAATTATAATTTTTGAACTTGATAACTGTTCGCTAACAATTACTTTTGACCCACAATAACATCTTTTATTTTTTAACTTGAGAACCCAAAATGGTTATGCAAGAGATATCCCAAACGTGTCTTTAATCTCATTTTGTGAATTTTTTGGTAATTTTTGGTGATATTCCAAACATGTCTTTAATACTATGCATGAGAGAGAAAATGATACAAGGGTAAAATAGCAAAATCACAAAAAGTTAATATTAAAATGAATCAAATTATTACTTTTTAAAAATTGAGGGACCAAAAGGTTCCTTTCTTAAAACCTAAGGGACCAAAAAAAATTTGTCTCGTAGAAGAAATCAATGTGAAGACATTGCCAACTGACGACGACTAACAATTCCATAATGCTACTAGGATAAGATTGAGCTCCGGGTCAATCAGGTAGAAGTCTAGGGTATTTTTCTTTTTCTTAATAGAAGGGTAGATTTATTGCTAGATTGAAATGACAGAGACAAAATGGACATATGAACTATTTGAAATTCCTTTTCCGTAACGTTGCAAGAAAGATTACAGTTCCACTTCCGTTAGACCATATCACTAAGGGCAAAAGAAAGGTTCTTAATTTTCAGAAAATTTCCTACTACTACCCCTTAATTATGCATCTTTCCTCCAATTGAAATTCAACACCATATTCCAACGTGCTCATTGCTCTTTACGAGTACATGTTAACCAACTGCTTATTATTTACAAAATTCTGTTGCAATAAAGGATTTGCGATAGTAATTATATGCAACTATTAATGATTTTTAATTTTTTTTTATAATTGTTTTAAATGTTACACCAGATCGATCGAAAATGTGATAGTGTGAATTTTGCTGTGATACGTGTACATGTTAACTAGAAGCCAGCTTTCAAAGATTACATTTGGATGATCGTGAGCACCGTTTATCTCAGGCTTAATTCTGATTATCTTAAGCTTTTTGTCAATGGCTTCTTTGCTTCTTTGAAGGCATATATGTTTACCCTTTACTACAATTCGCAGCCTCCATTAACGAAGCTTGAAAATGCACATTCCCAGACCTCCAAGTGGTCCTGTCAGCCCTTGTTGGGGTGACCGATCAGATGGTTCTATGCCAGTTCGTTTCTGGTTTTTTCGCGGCTTTGTTTATAACTTGTGCAACGCCATCTCTTCCTGGTTAGAATTTTGGAATCTCTAGTTGTTATTTTCATCCCTTCCTGCGTTTAAGTCTCGTCACTATCTGAAAATATGTCAACAAGGAGCGGATCTACATTGGTTTGAGCATATGCAAGCGCACATCCTCAATTTGAAAAAATGCATTTTTTTCCTTTTTTTTGATTTTTTATAAAAAAATTATTATATTGGATTTTTTCGGTATATGAGTGTACATCTTGATCTCTTTCACTATACGAGCATACACCTTGAGCTTAAATGTTTGGTTAAATTGCACTCGTTGCACATTACACCCCTTTGATGTATTGAAGTTGCAGTTTATCCCTTGTGTTCTAATTAATTTGCTAATAACCCCTTGTTCTCTTAAGGTAATTTGGTCGTTTTCAACTTTCCATTAACTGCATCAATCTAAAATGAGGTTAAGGAACTAAACACACGGAACATTTTAAGGCTTAGGTTGACAGAAGGGACAAGGTGCAATTTCGGTATATCACAAGCGCTGTCGTAAAATTTACCTAAAAAAAATAATAAAAAAAAAGAGAAGAAAAGAAAAGCTAAAGGCAAGGACAAATGAATGAATTTCCATAAAATTGCCATAAAATATTTGATATTTAACTGCATTTTTCAATCCCCCACCACATGCATGTGCTTAAATGAAACATAGACCCCGTGGAAAATAAAATAAAATACTTAAACCACGGATAACAAAAATAAAATACTTTACAAAAGTTTAAATTTTTCGACAGGCATATACAATTGATATAATATCAGACCCTGATGTTAAAAGAGTTCTTGAATTCAAATCTTGTCCCACCTCATTTATTGTGTACAAGCACATATATTACAGCAAGTAATTGTATCTATCATTTATGGCAACTTCTACTTCTTGTGCTGTTGTAGGGTGTTAGAATACTGGTTTGGCGGCCTTCGTCGTTCATTGGGCCCTAGAGAGTCGTCTCCTCTTTAACCACCGGACTCTGTGGGCGAACCTGGACCTCCTTCTCAGCCATGGCCACCACGTCCTCGATCCTTTGAGCAACCTGGACCTCCTGTTGATTCACTAAGACCACCTCCCGTTTAATTTGTACGGTGTAATGAACCCTTTACTATATTCAAAAAAAGATACATTTGTTTGGATTGTAAAATATCTTTGTAATTGTTTTAATCAGGGCCACCTCTTGTATTATCTGCATCGAGAGATAATATTTGTTTGAATTGTTAAATATCCTTGTAAGTGGTTTCACATGGTCGAACTTTAACTGTTAATTGTTGAGCATCAAAGCAATCATGTTCCAGTTTCGCTTATTTTGATCCGTTGTCAAGTTCTTGATCAATCGTAGATGGTGTATTTCATCAGTTCTCTGTGCTCGTTCATTATTGTGTTGTCATCGTCCTGTATAGGTGGGAAATATAAAATCAATAAAATTATACTCGAATAGTTATTTTTTTTGGTAGAAGGATGGGGATTTCTTTCCGAGTTTTTATTAATTGCTCAGAAAAAAAAATTTATAGGTGGAGGGTACATAAACCGTACTTCCACTAGTGGATGAGGGACTTACTTGTCCCATCGGTCAAACTACTCTAAAAGAGATACAAACCATCTCCTATTATTTTTAAATTTATCTTTAGGGATATGATCTAATAGTAGTGGGGTGAAATCATTCATGCATGGTCGTGAGTTTGATATTTTCTATTGTTCTGAAATTTTATCATTAATTGACTTAGTACATGTATAAATATGTACCATTATACCCAAAAATTTATTAATTAGTAATCGTTTTATCGAATAATTCAATAATCGAATTTAATCAATTAAATTATCACATTATCATTTAAAAAAAAAAATTTAAATCCACCCTGTCAACACTCTTGGTGGATAAGGTGACTCCATCGCCTACTTGGAGCCTTGGTATTAGTAAATCTTGTCAGATGTTATCTGGACAATCTGAGTAGATATTCATTCAATCGTTCGACAATTTATTTTAAAATTTGTGTGTTTAATATAAATTATTTTACGAAATTTTTTAAAATTACCTTACCCAATGATTCCATTGATGGACAAAAGACAAACTCCGATTTTAATTCAATATTTGGCATACCATGAACTATGTTTCCTTTTATGGTATCTGAAGAATGAGTTCCGATAATCCATTGATATCATATTTATTTTAGAAAAATACTTACATCCTGTTAATTGTATCAAAATAATTCACACATTACCGGACTCTACATGCATGTAGAATCCATCAGTTACGATTGAGCCGCATATAAGTCCATACCTTATGTTTGAAGATGAATCAATTACTCGACTTCCATGAACTGCCAAGTTTAGGCCAGAGTGATCATTTGACACGTATCATCGGTATTTCATATGCTATCGCATCGCTTTATGTGAGTGAAGTCTGTTCATAATTATATTAAAATATTATTAGTGAGATTTAAAAATTATAAATTATTGATATAATTTTTTTAAAAATAATAAAAATAATTTTTAATTTTTAAATTATATTTATGATGTTACAACGTTATAAGTTAATTTTCACTCCCGCCCTGCTACTATAGATGATAGACCCCTTTTTGAATTTAGTGTTTTTAAAGTAACTCTCTACGTGGAACACATCATTGAATGGAGATGGATTATGTGGAGCTGCATCAGAAACAGGTCACAATCACGTGTGATCATGTCATCATCTTTTCGACCAAAAAAAAAAAAATGTCATCATCTTAATAATTTTGTTGTTAAATGGCTATTGCAACCTTCGATGAGGTGTTTAACTGTGACTGGTTTGCATTCAATTATGTGGGTTGAGCTTTACTAGGTAAGGTAAAATTACACGTAATGGTGACACGTGTTATTTTAATCTTAATTTTATAATAGATGGTGAAATGAAAGCAAAAATTGAGCCAAGTTGCAAAATTGCAAGCCTCAACTTCAATTTGATTTTTCACCAAAAAAAAAAAAAAAAAAAAACTTCAATTTGATTAGCACTCATTGAGTGACACTTGGTGGAAGTTAAATTCTTAGTCAAGATTCTAATCTTGTTAATATACAGTTTGTTTGATGATCAATGCTATCCTTTCACTTATTTTAAATATTTTTTTATGACAAAAAAAATTCTCTTAAAAAGTCCTTTAACAAACACTAAAAGTGTTAAATTCTGGAATCTCATGACCGTATGTACATAATAGTTAAGATCGTATTAGTTAAACATAAAACTTGTCAAAATTAGTTTAAAAAATTATTTTTTTGATTAATTTAAACGGATAAATCTCAATCTCATGCATTAATATCTTAGCAGAAAACAAAGTTATCCGCAAAACGCAAACCATATCAAGTATTCTTATCCACATTTATGTGATGGCTCGAAAGAGTCTCAGACAGTCCATTGAATGTTGTGCCTACACTGGAGGGTGCGCAGTCTTCCATGAAAATGAGACGGCAGAAAATATTCCCCCAGTAGTTATCTGCCAGGTGTCATGACAATCGAAAACTTACATAGTACGAAGTGTTTTTTTTTTATATAAAAAATTTATGGATAACGAAAAGGAAAGAGTAAATTATTAGTAGAGTGACAGTTAAATTGGTTGGCCACTTGGCTTGAAGTGATGAATCATCATCCACACAATAATTCAAATAAAAAATATCCTCACTGTGTTCAAGGTTTTCTAGACCACGCAATCTGCGTGTAAAATGGTTACCTCAGTTCGTAAAATTTACGCGTTAGAAATAATAGACAATTCAAGGATGTTTTAAAGCCTAATTTTCAAAATTATTTGACTACAGACACTGTTTAAGTAAGAATAATATAATACTATTAAAAGCAAAATTCACGATCATAAATTAATAATTTATAATAGTTGAATATCATTTATAATATCAAAACATTGTAAGAAAATTTATTCTCTTATTTTATGGGTATGAATAAAATTTTGGAGAAACATAAAAATTTAAATTTAGATTCTCACGTGAAATTCACATTTTATTTACATCAATGATGTTGGATCAAATTATCAACCCATCTGAGTAATACACTATTTTTTTTTTCTTCTCCAAACTGATTAAGATGTTATTCTTTTTGAAATCCATTCGGGTAGATTTGTGGCTAACTAATTTAAAATACTGAATTATGTATTATAAGACTTAGGCCTTGATGTGCGAGTTGTAGTTTTCTTAAAGTTGTTTCTTATTATGAAAAAGAAAAAGAATGAAAATAGTCAAACTTTCATGAAAAGTCATGGATCAAATAAATAATTATATAAATTTTCATCACAATTCTACTCCTCAGTTGATGAGCTTTTGCCTAGTTTTTTAAAACAAATTGCAGGTTAGATGCCACATATATTTCATTTATAGTTCTATTTTTTCCTTGAAAGAGGCATAAATATGCTTATCCTTCAAGTGAAAATTGAAAAATAAGTACCTTATCTTATTAGGGTAAATTTCACACTTAGTTCCTATTGTTTAAATAATTTTTTAATATAGTCTTTAATGTTTTAAAAAATTTACAGAGGTCCCTAATATTTACAAAAGTTATTCAAACATGGTCCTATTGTTCAAACTTAATCAATTTGGTCTTTATTATTTTTCAAAAAAAAAAAATCAATTTAGTCCCTATTGTTTCTTAAAAATATTTAATTCAATCCATACATGTTATCCCTATTTTGGGGGCTAAATAAAATTTTATGGGAAATAATAGAGACTAAATTAGTTAGTTTTAAATAATAAGAGTCATTTTGAATCACTTTGTAAACATTAGGACCTCTATAAATTTTTTAAAATATTAAGGATCAACATGAAGAAAATAGAAAACAATGAGGACTAAGTGTGAAAATACCCTATCTTATTACATAGTTGTAAGCAACTACTCCTCTTAACCAAAAAAAAAAAAAAAGGAACACAAGAAAATTCAATTTATCATTTGTCAAAGATGATAAATAAACTACAACAGATTCAATGTATTATACAATGCACATTCTTCATCACGATTGATCTTGTCTACTTTTGGCACAATAAGTCGTTTGGTGAATGTGATATGTTTATTTCATTCCAATAATTTATCAATTATTCAAAGCCATTTCTCAAACGATAAGAAAGTAAACATTAATTAATTTTACCTGTAGTTTTATTTGTCAATAGCAAATACTAATTTATAATAATAAATTAACAAAAGTCTCCAAAACTAGTACCATTTGTTTCTCCATAACCGTGACATGTGCCACATCCTTTAACACTTTTTCTTTTTTTTCATTCTTCAAATGGGTCCCACGTTTACCACTATATCCACCTATATATAACCATATCAAAAAGTTGTAATTATTCATCCATTTTCTTCAAATTTTCTCACAAATCTCAACAAACCCAAGAAAACCCATTTTTCTACAGCGTCAATTCTCTCCATTCAACACCCTTTATCTCAATCTTTTCAAAGCTCCCAAAAAAATCCCATTTTTAAGCATCAATTTTATGTCCAAAATTGTTCAAAGATCCAATTTTTACTGCAAGATTCTTCCTTTTTCTTGCTAAAAGTCCAATTTTTCCTTCAAAAATTGCACCTTTTTGCTATTAAAACATAATTTTTCTTTGTAAAATTATCCAAAATAAGCTACTTTTTTAGCTTCTATTTTGATAATTTTTTTGCAAATATTTTATGGAGGCTTCAATGATGATGGGAAGCTCTAAGATGAATTTGAGCAGGACTGATTTGGGGTGTAAACAAGTTTGTTTTTTCAGTCTTAGCAAGAATTTTTGGAAGAATTCAAAGATATCCATTAATGAAAGCATCACTTTCCCTTCAAAATCTGCTTTTTGTGTGTGTCTTAAAGCCTCTGATAATACCAAAGTTGAAGCTGTTATGTCTTCTGAGAATGCTTTTACTAGTAGAAGATCCAAGAAGGTAACTTTTTTCTCTCTTTTTTTTTTTTTTCCTTTTTTTGTTTTGTTGTTGTTTGCATATATATGTTCTAGTGAGATCATTCTTTACTCATGTTGGGTAAGGCACAAATTTTATTGAAGTTGCATGTAAGATGTTGTAATAATCTAATAAAGATAATTACTTTACGCGGTTTATAAGAACATGACTCACTAGCTTTTTATTAAGTTATCACTATCACGTGTAATTTCAACAAAATACATAATTTACTACCCCCGCCCTTTTTTTTTTCAATTCTTTGTTTATTAAGAGAAGAAAAATGAATTTTTTTTTTTTGTGGGGGCAGATTAATTAAGTAATGAGATCTTGCTTGCTGAATTCAACTTTACTGGTATTCTATAGTTGACGTAATTTACTAATTTTTAATTGTTTGATAAAATTTTATGGACAAAAGAGGCAAGTCTTGGGGCTTTTGATATTTTGTCTTTTTAATGTACAAAAATCGGAGGGTGTGATCCTTTTTCGAGCAGGGTTGAAGCTAGGGGGATCCGCGGGGCCCGATCCCCAAGGTTTTTTTTTTCTTTTAAAAAATAATAGTATCGTCCCCATTTTTTTTTCTTGTTATCAATCTTTGTCACCAATATTAAATTTCTAGCTCTCACCTGTTTTCGAGTGACATTCTCTGGAAAACATTTGAAGAAAGACATATATTGCCTCTCATGTAGTGAAGTTTAAGCTCACAATAACTATCAAGAAGAAAGCTTATATGCTATTGAGGGTAAGTTTGCAGGGACTAGATCTCAATGAAATTATTGGAAAGCATTTAGGGAACACTTATATGGTTTTCTCGAATTTTATGCCGTTAATGTAGCATTGAGCACCAAAATTTTGTGCTTAAGAGCGATGTAGATTTTCCATATGTGTTGTCGCTTGTTATGTATGCACTTCATGGAACCTATGGTTGGCAATGCTAGCTTCGATAATCACTTTATCTTCTTATGGTCGAAATTGAGTCTGCATTAAGGTTTTCTTTGGAAAGATGAAAAATATATCATTAAGGAGACAAACTACCAGCACTAGGTGCAGGGGCGATTGGTCTTGCTTCTTTGGTTTGTCCGGTCTTGTCGTTGTTATCAAATTTGGGCTTGCAAGTTGTTTAAAAAAGCTAAAAGACACATGCCTTGCTGTCTTATTTTGGCTGAAGATAAGGAATGGTTTTGTTGTAAATTACTAATTGATGTTTTACTAATTGTACAGGTGGATAGCGTGAGATTATATGTTGGGTTGCCTTTGGATGCAGTTTCAGATGCTAATACAATAAACCATGCACGAGCAATTGCTGCAGGACTAAAAGCCTTGAAGTTATTGGGGGTGGATGGTGTGGAACTCCCAATCTGGTGGGGAGTAGTTGAGAAAGAAACCATGGGAAAGTATGAGTGGACAGGCTATCTTACTCTTGCGGAAATCGTCAGAAAATTGGATCTCAAGCTTCATGTCTCGCTCTGCTTCCATGCATCGAAAAAACCCAAAATTCCACTCCCTGAATGGGTTTCTCATATTGGTGAATCTGACCCTGGTATTTTCTTCACTGACCGGTCAGGTCAGCGTTTCAAAGATTGCTTATCATTGTCTGTTGATGATCTTCCTGTTCTTGATGGCAAGACTCCAGTCCAAGTGTACAAAGAGTTCTGTGAAAGTTTCAAGGCTGCATTCTTGCCTTTCATGGGTTCAACTATCACAGTAAGTTGTTTCGGAACTCAACTGAGTTATACATTACGGTAATTTAAAATGGTTCTATTCCTCGTAGGCTCAAATAATATTGTTTATGTATTCAGGGCATCTCAATTGGTCTAGGACCAGATGGTGAGCTTCGATATCCTTCTCACCATCATTCAGCCAAAAGCAATAATCATCTTGGAGCTGGAGAATTCCAGTGTTATGATAAAAACATGCTTGACCATCTTAAGCAGCACGCAGAAGCATTTGGAAACCCTCTTTGGGGACTTTCTGGTCCTCATGATGCCCCCGGCTACAATGAGACACTGATGACAAATAACTTCTTTCAAGATCATGGAGGATCATGGGAGACTCCATATGGAGATTTCTTTCTTTCTTGGTACTCAAGCCAGCTCACATCTCACTGCAATCGTGTCCTCTCGCTTGCCTCCTCAACATTCAGCAACATACCAGTTGCAGTTGCTGGCAAAGTCCCCCTAATGCACTCATGGTACAAGACGCGCGCTCACCCTGCTGAGCTGACTGCTGGGTTCTACAACACAGTTAACAGAGATGGTTATGAAGCCATTGCTGAAATGTTCTCAAGGAATTCATGCAAAATAATCCTTCCTGGAATGGACCTATCTGACGAGCACCAAGAAAACGAATTCCTCTCAAGTCCGGAGTTACTACTCGAGCAAATTACATCATCTTGCAGAAGGCATGGAGTAGAAGTGTCTGGCCAAAACTCCTTGGTTTCTGGTGCTCCTAGGGGTTTCGAGCAGATCAAGAAGAACTTAACGGGTGAAAATGCAGTAGTGGACTTGTTTACATATCAAAGGATGGGAGCTGATTTCTTCTCTCCTGACCACTTCCCTTCATTCACTGGATTTGTTAGGAACTTGAGGCAACCAGAACCACATTCGGACGATCTGCCATTGGAGAGGGAAACTGCCGAAGCTCTCCCGGGCGCCGATATTCGCATGCAAACTGCTTAGGGAAAGAGCTATATAAATGTAAATAGAATAGTATAGTCTATCTAGTTTCATCTTGCAAGAGACTGTTATCACTCTTAGTACTAATGCAGAAGTTACTAGATAGTAGAGTACAGTAATGTTCTGGGCATAGCTCACTATCTGGTATGTAGTGTTTTATTATCCTATTACAGGTTTGTTTCCTGCCTTCTGAATGTATTAGTTTATTTGTGTTGAAAATTGGGGTTGATTGGTTTATGTATTAGTATTTTAATGATTGGTTTATGAAGAAATCATATTTCGCTATAAATTTTCTTCAATTTGATCAAGCAAGTACCATCTTTGAAGGTCGTGTTTGACATAATGCTCAGGTTTTCACTTGTGAATACTTGATCTCGAATCAAGTTTTGGAAACCACCTCACCGGTAACAAAGGCAGGCCTCCGTGCATCTACCTACCTCAGAAAACTACTATTTGAGAGAGTTTTGTGCATTAAATACGACCTCATAAGCAAAGTATTGAGATGATTTTGGGATGAAAGTTAGAGATAGCAGTAGTAAATAAGCTTCAAATACTATAAACTGCTTTATGTAAAAAGAAATCAATAATAAAAAGTATAAAACTAAATCAAACTAAACTTAGATTCTCAATCCTATATGGATAAACATGCATGAACCAATTGGTTTTACACCTTCAACTTTAAATCATTCACAAGCAATCTTAGTGTCAAAGCTGCTAAGGCAGATGGCGAACGACTGGAAAGCTGATAATGGGTAGCGATAGTCCATCGTAAAGACATCCTTCCCAACTTTGCCGAACTGAAGGATGACTTTCTCATACTCCGGACCGGTCTCGCCGTTCTCAGGATAAGCTACCAACTGAAAGTTTTTCACTGAAGCAACTGTAACCCGACCATGAAAGTTCAGACACCAGCACTGGAGCTGTTGATGCCATCTCGGAACTTTGTTTCTCAAAACTAGTGATCGTGATCTGTTTGTTTGACCATCCAAAGGTCCGGATTTTGATTTTGATTTTGATTTTGATATGGGAAAGGGGATTGTTGGAACGGAATCAATATCATTAATAGTGAGATCCGTCCGGGTTGGCGCCACGCCTCCAGGTTTAATGGCAGAAGCTGGGATTGCATCCACTGCACAATGCATTCTTCTTGGACCCCTGCTTACAAGATAAGAATATGAGTCTAAATTTCTAATCTCATTTGATTTAAGAAACATATATATGTTTTTATTGTGAAAGGCAATAAGTAATTATGCAACCGCGAGCAGATCTCGTCCTACAAGTACTGTAACAATCATTCTTCTAACCTGGTTCCCAGCACATTCAGCTCATACGAGACGTGCACTACTGGATAGTTGCCGCGAGGGAATGGAGAGACTTGTTTTGATCCCACCAGCCGAAAGGATCGACTCTTCTCCATTTTCACACCAGAATGAGGAGGAGGCAGAGCATCATATACGGTGAACTTTGTCCCCAGAAAATTTGATCTAGTGAATGAAAAAGGATAAGAACCTAGGAAAAACATAACTGGTCAATACGTCAAATGTTTTTAAGCTATAAACGCACCTCAACTTTCCAATGTAACTGCCACTTCCCTTGGACATATCATCGGCGTCTAGAGAGATGATGTAATCTGTGCAGGTTGCTCGCCTACATTTCCGTGCAGCGAGAAGAAATTTTCCATCATCAGCGAGCGCTGCCATACAGATCAAATGAGAGCGAAAGGGTAAATGCTTGTAGCAAAAATGGTGTATCAAAACGGAAGAATGCCAGACCACCGGGGAAACCTTTCGCTTCCGAGATTAAGAGCGGTAAAAATGGGAAAAATGTTACTTCAAACACCTGATTAGAATTGCAGTTGGAAAAAAAAAAAAAAAAAAAAGATGCTCACCTTGACTTAAGCTGAGGTATAGGTAAAATGTTTGCGTAGATCGGTTCCGCTTTATAAAGCATTGAAGAAGAGAGTCCCTAGAGCCAGGCTGCAAACCAGATCAAAACTTCTAAGAACACAGACAAGTTCAGTAGGAACAAGAAAGGATTTAGTAACTAATCATGACAACAACACGATCGTTTAACCTAACAGTATATTCAAAACGTTGGTTTCAACATTCAACTATAAAATTTGCCGTCCTTGGATCAAAACTTGAAAGAATTGTAGTAAAAATGGAAGTATTATCAGATTGCTAAACCACAACCCAAACAATGAAGCAATACATTAAAGAAATTTCAACACAAGATGAAAAGGACAGATGAACTAATCAAGGTCAAACTAAGCACAACGCCATAATCAACAACCAACTTAATTAACAAGTAGCTACATAATAGTGCTAATTACTTAAACAACGAAACCAAACCAACCCTTCCCTTCTTGCGTTCCCACTATGTTTAGGTTGACTGAATGAATTTGTCGATACCATATTCATATAGTTCTTTTGAGACCTATTTTCATCCAACAGCATAATAAAAAGGCCAGATCGTTGCACAAGACTCCAACAAATAGTCGTGAAATAAACCAAGCTAAATGAATCAAAAACAACATAATAATCATTTACAAACCCAATAAATACGGAACAAATAAGCTAAGCTAAGGCCCCTTCTTAGTATGTAGGGTCGAATATACGAGCAATTCACCTAGTACTAACAACGTAATACAAAATCGAAAAATAAGTACGTAAATAATTAGTTCAAAAACATAATAACCAATCAAAACCCTGATAAGTTCAAACATAACAGCACAATAACTAATAAAACATCCCAATAAACCCAAAGGAAACGAAATTGAAAAATAGAAATTTTACATTTAAGAGGAAAAAGTAAATAGGACATTTTTAATTGATATAGAAAATTTAATTTTTTAAAAAACTTGAATAAAACCAAACAAAACGAAGTATATTCCAATTCTAAGAGCTCGGATCGAATTGGTATCCCAAAATACATGGTATCAACAACATAATAATAACAACTAATCAAAAACCTTTAAAAATCGTAAAATTAACAACAACGCGATAACTCATAAAAGTTCCAGTAAATACAAAATCAAGTTAAAAAATCCAAAGAGCACATAATAGGGGAACAATTACACGAAATTCATGTTATGTGTAAGACTAACAAAATGCACTACTTTAAATATAGATTTGATTGTTTAAAACAAACTATTTTTCCGACCAAAATATAATTTGAACCCGTGAAATTCAGGTCAAGCCAAGACAACTATTACTCTCCTCAAAAAGCATGTTTTTACGAGTTGAATATAATTAAACACATGAACTTCAGAGCACAACACTGACACATATACCGTTACGAGTCAGACTTGTGTTCGGCAGCCCATTAGTCTGGCTGTGACACATGGGTTGTGGGTCTCACACTCTGCACACAATCATCATTCTACTAAATAACATGTCTTTTTTTTTTTATTCAATAGATATTTAAAATCGTAGAACGTAATTAGCGAGTATATTTTCACCAGTCAGAGTATGACTCAATATAACAGGTAGGTATATAAAATTCTCGCTATTTGCGTTCGGAAAAAAGTCGAACCTACCTGTTTAACTGAAATGGGGAAAGTAATACTCCCAGAAACTTCAGGAGTCTTCACCACCTCCTTCACAGCCTCCCTCCAACTCCTACACACACCACCACACGCCACCACGCTCTTCCTCATCGGCCACTTCCTTTCAGTCTCTTCTACTCTCATAAATATCTCTCTCAACAACTCCGACGGAATATTCGCCCAATAACTCTCCGTAACTCCACCACCACCACCACCGCCGTCGTCCTCCGCCGCCACGGCAGAGCTGTCACCCACCACCCTCCTCGACCGCGATCTCAAACTGTAGCTTAGCTTCATCATTCTAACCTTATATCACTCGATAAACTCTACTGCCTCTTTATACGTATGCTGTATATATATACATGTATGTGTAACCGTGTGTATATATATATATGTGTGTGTGTGTGTGTGTGTGTGTGTGTGTGTGTGTGTGTATCTACTAGGAGAATAAGGATGGTGATGAGAAAATCATGGAGAGATTTGAAAGGGTAAAAGGGGTCTGGATAATACTGGAGATTGCAGATGAAGATATATATATATGTATGTTGATGTATATATGAATGAATATGTATATATGTACGTATATGCTTAGTACACTGTATCCAAAGTGGATAAGGAGGATAAATCATTGAGAAAAGGGCCCACACTGGGTGTACGAAGTAAATATCTGATGGATTCCGTTTGCTTTTTGCATTTTTTCGCGAGCCAGTGGGCAAATCTATTAGGCTCACGATAGATATGACACACTTAACACGTCATCGTTCGTCTTTTCGTTATATTTAAAAAGTTAATTTCTGTTAATAAATAGATAAATATTTTACGGGAATTAATAAAAAAAATTAATAGTAACGATTTTAAAATATATAGGATAAAAGGTGTTAAAAGGATCAACTTTACAAAATTGGTAAAAATAAGAGACTTTTTTTTGTCAAGAAAATAAGAGACTAACAATGTAATAATTGTATAAATCATGTGATTGGTTGGCAAAAGGTAGACATAGAAATGAATTGCCTAATAATTGACTTTTGTGTATCTTTTCATTTGATGTACCTTCTTGATCAGGATTTTAATCCCACTGAGGTAAGTTAAGTTTGTACTGGGTCATTTTTTAATGATAGTTTTGATTTTAATCCAAAAAGAAAAAAGAGAAAATAGCTTATTTGACGCAGAACGGAAGCGAAACACTAGATTCGTTCTAGCAAAACGTCCTTGATACAAGGAAAACTTTAAATATTACAACTCTAGAATGCTAGAGAGGAAATATACAATACTAGTTTTGTATTGATTGAAGTGTGTTTAATGAGCTTGGAGAGCTATCTATTTATAGGAGCTCTTAGGCCTTAAAATTTGCTAAACTTCCTATGTGGGATAAAACAAACTAAATGATACTATTCATAACAAAACAATACTATTCATAACATAAGAAAAAAATATGAAGGTTTATTTGTTCTTCTTCTTGGGTTTGATTTTGTCAATCTTTTTCATCAACTCCTTTGAATCATGTTCCGCATCAATCTCCTCCACTTGAGAAAAACTCGCCCTCGAGTTAATTTCCGGATATAAAGAACCTTCCTGTGGATAGTAATCATATAAATCAGCAACATTGAAGGTTGATGAAATTCCCCAATCATCCGGAAGATCAACCACATAAGCATTGTCATTGATCTTCTTTAAAATTTGGTAGGGACCATACTTCTTCGGATTCAGCTTGTTGTAGGTACCCACTGGAATTCTTTCTTTCCTCAAGTAGACCATGACCATATCCCCTTTTTTAAATACCTTCACCCTTTTATGCTTATCAGCTGCAGCCTTGTATTTGGCATTTGAGGCTTCCAATTTCTGTTTCACCTCTTCTTGAATAGACTGCACTTGTTCCGCCATTTTATTTGCTGCAATGCTCTTATCAGAGAATTTCGGCAGTTTAACCAAATCTAGAGCATGCTTTGGTACCTTCTTGTAGACAATGAAAAATGGTGATACTCCAGTTGAGCTGTGGATTGCACTATTATAGGCAAACTCAGCTTGTGCAAGTGCAAAATCCCATTGTCTCGGCTTATCTTGGCAAATACAACGAATCAAATTTCCCAAGGTTCTGTTGGTTGCCTCAGTTTGACCATCAGTTTGAGGATGAGCTGTGCTGCTGAACTTCAAACTTACATCGAAGTGCTTCCATAATGTGAGCCAGAAGTGAGATAGAAATTTAGAATCTTTATCAGAAGTGATGGATTTTGGGACTCCATGGAGTCGCACAATCTGTTGGGAGAGTAGTCTTGCAATATGGACTGCATCTGAAGTCTTCCTGGAAGGGATGAAATGCGCCATGTTTGAAAATCTATCTACGACCACAAATACAGAGTCTACTTCTCTTTGGGTTCTTGGCAATCCCAAGACGAAATCCATAGACAAATCTTCCCAAATATCTTCTGGTATAGGCAACGGCATATAGAGTCTCGTGTTTTGTGTCTGGCCCTTTGCAGTTTGACAAATTGGACATTGTCTCACGAACTTGCCCACATCTCTTTTGATTTGGGGCCAGAAATACATCTCCTCCACACTTGCAATAGTCTTATCTCGTCCAAGATGTCCACTGAGTCCTCCTCCATGCAAGTCTCGAATGATTTTCTCCCTTAAGGATGTCCTCGGGATGCAAAGTCTGTTACCTTTGAATAGGTAATCAGCATGGACGTGGAAGTCTCCAGTTGGTTGCTTTGACAAGTGTTTATGCCAAACTTCATTAAAATCTTCATCCTCTGGGTAGAGATCCTTCAGACATTCAAACCCTACAACTTCGCCACTTAAAGTAACCAACAAAGTTGCCCTTCTACTCAAGGCATCGGCAACACGGTTGGAAGCTCCTGATTTATGTTTAATAACATAAGGAAATTGCTCCATATACGAAGCCCACCTTGCATGCATCTTGTTCAAATGTTTTTGACTCTTGAAATGCTTCAAGGCTTCATGATCAGAATATATTACAAATTCACGTGGAATTAAGTAATACTCCCAATGTCGTAAAGCTTGAAGCACAACATATAACTCCTGCTCATAGGTTGACCATTTTTGACGTGCCTCGCTAAGCTTTTCACTGTAGAATGCAACAGGTCTGCCTTCTTGAGATAATACTGCCACAATGCCAATTCCACTTGCATCACATTCCACTTCAAAAACTTTATCGAAATTCGGCAACACCAAGACAGGTGCAGTTGTCAACTTTTCTTTGATTTGTGCAAAACTTTTGTCAGCTGCCTCACTCCACTGGAATTTCCCTTTCTTTAAGCAATCAGTGATAGGAGCAACGATACTGCTAAAATTCTTGATGAACCTCCTGTAAAATGTGGCTAAGCCATGAAAGCTTCTGACTTCAGTGACTGTCTTTGGAGTCGGCCAGTCTCTGATTGCTCGAACTTTCTCATCATCAACATGGATTCCTTCAGCACTTACAATGAAGCCCAAGAAAACCAAGCGATTTGTCATAAAGCTGCATTTTTTTAAGTTGACAAATAGCTTGTTGTCTTGAAGGACTTTCATAATCTGACGCAGGTGGTCCACATGCTCTTCTTTGTTGTGGCTATAGATCAAAATGTCGTCGAAATAAACCACAACAAACCTTCCGATAAATGGTTTGAGGACTTGTATCATAAGGCACATGAATGTACTTGGTGCGTTGGATAGTCCAAATGGCATGACTAACCATTCGTATAAGCCTTCCCGTGTTTTGAAAGCAGTTTTCCATTCATCTCCCGGCCTTATACAGATTTGGTGATAGCCACAGCGCAAGTCAATCTTCGAGAAGATTGTTGACTCTTGTAATTGATCCAACATATCCTCCAATTGAGGTATAGGGAAACGATACCTGACTGTGATTTTGTTGATGGCTCGACTATCCACACACATTCTCCAGCTTCCATCCTTCTTGGGTGTCAACAAAGCTGGTACTGCACACGGACTCATACTTTCTCTAATATGCCCCTTGCGCATTAATTCTTCTACCTTCTCTTTTAGTATTTCATTCTCCTTTGGGCTCATCCGGTAGTGAGGTAGATTTGGCAAACTTGCTCTAGGGACTAAGTCAATGTGATGCTGGATATCCCTCATTGGTGGAAGTCCATCAGGTAATTCATCTGGAATAATTTCTTTAAATTCTTCCAATTTGTGTTCTCCCTCCTCTGCAACTCCTTCTTCATGTCATTCCTCTCCTTTAACTACAAGAGCAAAAGTTTCTCCGGTCTCATTTGATTCTTTGAAGAATTCATTTGCAGAATCCGCCATAATAAGGAAAGACTTCCCCTCCACTTTAGAAGTTTTGGGTCTATCTTTGTTGGTTGGGAGGATTGCTATTTTCTTTCCATTCCACAAGAAAAAGTAGACATTTGTTCTTCCTCGATGAGTTGCATCAACGTCATATTGCCATGGTCGCCCAAGTAGAATATGACAGGCATCCATGTCAATTACGTCACATATGATTTCATCCTGGTAAGATTTTCCAATAGAAATAGGAACTTTGCACACCTCTGTGACCTTTATTGAAGGTCCTTTCTTGACCCACCCAATCTCGTACGGTGTTGGATGAGGTTCTGTGGGCAGCTTCAAGTGATTCACCAAAGCCCTTGAAACAATATTCTCCCAACTCCCGTTGTCAATAATAAGGTTGCATACCTTTTCTTGAATACTGCATTTTGAATGAAAGACGCGTTTGCGCTGAGATGAGTCTTCTTGTTTCGGGGTGTACAATAATCGTTGAATGACACACGTCACTTGTTCTCCATCTTCGTCTGCAATTTCAGCATCCTCCAAGTCATCATCATTATTGTACTCAACTTCTTCATCAAGCTCATTATCATAGTCTGCTAGATTGACAGACTTGCGAGCTCGGCATTCATTGGAACGATGACCAGGTTCTCCACATTTGAAACATTTTCCAATGGTTGGCCTAGCATATGGATTATTGGGTCGGGTGGTATTCGACGCCTGTCTGATTGATTTGGCCACCCCTTGATTGCTAGTGCTAGTATTGTCAGTAAAAGGACGAGTTGCTTCTTCTGCAACTTGTTTGCCTCTGTCAGGATTCGAACGGACTGGTGCAAAAGGAGTTTGTCGAGTGGAAGGACGAGCCAAAAGCATTTCTGCCTTTAATGCCATGTTGTAACCTTCATCAACGGTCCATATTGGAGCTAATGTCATCTTATCCCGGATTGAAAATTTCAAGCCGTTGAGGTATCGTGATGTTTGCTATTCCTCCGACTCTGATATATTGCACCTAGCAGTAAGGCGCAGAAATTCATCAGTGTATTCTCTCACTGATCGATGACCCTAGCTGCAGTTTTGGTATTGTTGGAACAAGTATTGTTCATAATCTGGAGGAAGGAATCTTCCTTTCAGTTGTTGTTTCATCTTTCTCCAAGTCCGAACGGGTGCCTTTCCTTGTCGCCTTCTATTGTTTTGCAAAGTGTCCCACCAAGCAGCTGCACCGCCCTTTAATTTGTAGGCGACTAATTTTACTTGTTTGTTCTCCAGTACATCCATCATGTCAAAGAATTTTTCAACTTCATAGCACCAATCAAGAAATGCTTCAATATTAAGATCGCCGTTGAAGTTGGGAATGTCGGCTTTAGGACGATATTCGTCAAAGCCTTGTCCTCTCCTGGGTGCATGTTGATGCCTTTGATTTATTTCTTCGTCACTGTCAGATTCCTCCTCATATGTTGGTGGTCTACGATGTCGAGCAAAACCACGTTGATGAGGATGTTGTGGTTGATTTCTAGCTCGTGGTTGTGCTTGGTTGATTCATTGGTAGTTTAGGAGCTCTTCATCAAATTCATCTTCATAGGTTGGTTGCCTATGACGAATTGCAAGGTCGCGTTGATTGATAGGTTGGCCACGAGCATCTTCTCTGGCACGGTTGATCCCACCATCGTCACGAGCCCTGTGGTGTTTAGGCTTAAGTTGGAAAGGATGTCGCGAATCTCTCGGAGTTCACGGGTCATCTTTTCTTCTTGAGCTTGTATCGCCGCCCAAAGGGCCTCCATCCCTCGATCACCGTCAATAGGATGGCCGCCTTCGCCTCTGCTATGGCTACTACCAGCAATGTTGATGTCGACGTTGCCACTATCTCCACCACCATTGTTGTTCTTGGACGCCATCTTCTCCGGCTTATAGGTTTGTAATTTAATCGGTCGAGTTTTCTGATGCACAGGATCCACTATACGTGGCAAGTGCAGAGCATACGACTCAATCGACCAATCAAGCTTTCTGATGCACAGGGTCCACTATTAGTGGCAAGTGCAGAGCATACGGCTCAATTACAACTACAACCCTCTAAACTAGGACTCTTGAACTTGGCTCTGGTGCCAACTGACGCAGAACGGAAGCGAAACACTAGATTCGTTCTAGCAAAACGTCATTGATACAAGGAAAACTTTAAATATTACAACTCTAAAATGCTAGAGAGGAAGTATACAATACTAGCTTTGTATTGATTGAGGTATGTTTAATGAGCTTGGGGAGCTATCTACTTATAGGAGTTCTTAAGCCTTAAAATTTGCTAAACTTCCTATGTGGGATAAAACAAACTAAAGGATACTATTCATAACAAAACAATACTATGCATAACATAAAAAAAAAAAATGAAGGTTTATTTGTTCTTCTTCTTGGGTTTGATTTTGTCAATCTTTTTCATCAATTCCTTTGAATCATGTTTCGCATCATCATTAGATTCTAAACGTTTGTAGATTTTGACATTTTGATTCTAAACGTTTCAAATCAGACATTTTAGTCTCAAACATTTAACTTATAGGAAATCGTTAGTCCAATTTCTAATTTTTATTAGATTTTGATCGTTAAAGTCGCGTGACTGCACAATACGAGTAAAAAAAAACCTTTGAAGCTAAATTACAAAAATTTATGTTAGATTTTGATCGTTAAAGAGTATGACGCTAAATTACAAAAATAACCTTCAAATTTTTTTTTTTTTACTCGCAGTGTGCAGTCACGTGACTTTAACGATCAAAATCTAACATAAATTGAAAATTGGACTAACGGTGTCCCATTAGTTAAATGTTTGAAACTAAAGTGTTCGATTTAAAATGTTTAAAATCAAAATATCAAAATCCATAAATATTTAAGACCAAATGAATTATTTTCTCAAAAAAAAAAAAAAACAATGTAATAATTGTCTCTTCGGAGACATCTGATACAATTGGAACAATACAGAGAAGATTCACATGGCACCTACGCAAGGATGACACGCACAAATTGAGAAAAAACAATGTAATAATTTTTTTATGTTTACAAATGATTCAGGTGGTAATAGAATAGGGAAAAAGACTAGCCATTCAAAAATAAAAGAAAAACGAATTAGTTTTTTTTTTTTTTTTTTTGTCAACAAATTAGTAAGATTGTAGCACAACTTTTTTAAAATTTCTTAATGTGATTGCACGAGTTGAGACAAATCGCCAGAATGAAGCCTAATCTCAGAGGTTAGGAATGGAGCAAGCCAATCACATTAATCAATAGAAGCACTCAAATATAAAAAAGAGTGAATAGTCTCAAACTTTTTTATGGTGAAGTAAAATTAGTTATGATTCTTTTATATTTCAAAAACTATAGTAGGACTCTCTTGTGGTCTACCCGTTAATGCACACCATCCCCCTCTATTAAATTTTTCATCATTTTTTACGGAAAGTGTGACAAACGCGTGTAAAGTGCAATTTTTAATATTTTTAACGTATCTAATAATAAAATAATGATTGTCATTTTGACTGCATTTGATTAAATTCAATTGTTTCAAATTCAACGATGAAAGCTGTTTGTATTTTTTTATTTTTTCAATTATTACTATTATTTATTGTCAAGTATGTTAAAAATCAATAAAAATCGCATTTTATTCGCGTGTGGTACACATTTCGTCAGTTTTGACAGAAAATTTGACGGAGGGGGCAGTGTGCATCAACAGGTGGACTACAAGGGGGTCCAACTATAATTTTTGGAGTATAGGGGGGTCGTAGCTAGTTTCGCTTGACCACAGGGGATCCGGGACTATTCACCCTATAAAAAAAATCGCAACCCGTGTCATTTAACTTCGGTTTTTTTTTTTTTTAATGATATTGCTCTGGGTTTACATACAACTCTATTGATCTTAGTAAAAGATGGTTTGAATAGTATGTATTTTTCGTTGGGGATTTTCTGAAACAAAATCATCGTATATTCCTTTGATTCTATATCAAGATATTCAGTCAATACAAGCTCATGACGACAATTATGCACTACCTGTATCCTCGTTTTCGAAGGCAACCCTCTCTTTCAAGAAGATTCACAGCATGTCAAACCCTGGTAAAACTCTTCACTTTGTATCGAATTAAACAACATATTCCACTGCTTGTTCAACTAAAACATAAAAACTTGACTAAATTAGTCCTAGTGCACTTATGCACATTTTTTTTTTCTTAATGAGATCAATAAAACATTACCTTATCAATTATCATCCCATCCCATCCTTGAATATATTATGATTCTTCACTGAATTTTTTGTTGTACCCTCTTTCGTTTGTTTAAATGAACATATCTTATGTTAATCATGTTAATTGCATATATATTGTTGACCATAAAGGAATAATACCTTACTTTGTCAAGCTTGATTAATTATCTATTATTGATCCCAATAAAAAAAAATCAAGCACATTGAAAAATCTAATGGAATTACCACATTGGTAAACCTTTACAAAATATCATATCTCGACCCTTTCAAGTTGACATTGAAGTGGTCCATTACATTCATGTTCAATTTTTCTTGGTCCTCTATGGCGAACTTAGCATTTCATCCGCATTAAATGCAAGAAATAAGCCTCTTTAATAAATAGGTAATAATGTATCTTAGACAAATGAAGGAGAAGCCTCGTATAGTTCCGCTTTGTCATATGATTTGCTTGACAACCGTCACGTGTTAGAGACAGTGCGTAATATTTGATTATTTTTTTTAAATTGAGAGGTCGTGTCAAAAAATCTGTAAACGATAAATGATTTGAAATTCAAAATTTTTCATCGTCAATTTAGTAGTCAAGATTTCTCTTATTTAGATACTACAATTTATTTACGACTTAATAACTTAATAACACGTATTCTCCTCTTGTTAATCAATTAACTTTCTTCCTCATCATATCCCATACATAGTAAAAGGACACATAATCATGGAAGTTAATTAAGATTCCACATGCCCCATTATTTCACATATAAAACTACAATAACGTGCATTATGATATCCACCTAATTTGAACCATAATTTTGATTGGTTGACTAGCTCTATTTCATATGCTTCAAGTTTGCTTTGAATGGGGCCATCTTATTCAACAAGGAAAATTAAAGAATAGGAACACTTAAATCGTGGATCAACTAACCATGTTTTTTTAACCAATAGTGCCTCAATAATTTATTCAATTATACTTTCTTTACTCATACAGGTAGTAGTGACATTTTAACCATCATACATGAAAGTGCCAGAATCAAATTCTTTTCCAATTGCTATGCTGCAAAATATGATATGATACATCAAACTGATGGCAATAAAGACAACAAATATATTTAATATTCTAGCCTTCTAGGCATATTCGTACTATGACGGGTGGGTGGGGCTGGTGGCCTTGAAAATGCAATTACGAAATTTTTTCAGATTGACAGTCGAACAGTGTAATTGTGAAAGAGGTGCGAGTTTATATATGTTTAGTGGTGGACTCATGCATTTATATTTAAAATGTGTATTTATATAGTGAAAGAGTTTAGTATGTATATAAAATATTTAATATAATAATTTTTTTAAAAAAAAATACCCAAAAACAAAGATTTTTTTTTTCAAAAGTTAAGATGTGCACACATCCTCACTAACAAGTAGATCCGCTGCTGTATCTGTTTGAAACTCAACTTATACTAGTGTTGCATAGGTCGTACTGTTGAACTAAAGACCGATCCTATTATTACTCGTGTATTTATTTTCCATAACGAGTACTCGTATTGACTAAAAAGATCATACAAGTAGGGATGATTTGAAGGTTCCTAAGCACGACAAGAATATTACAAATATAATACTAAACAGTTAATTTAATAGTAGTGTATTTGGAGGTATGAGTCAAAAAATTATTCATGTCTTGAATTTGAATTAGTTAAAAAGTAAACTTTTTAAGGCCAATTTTAACTTAAACCATGACCTCTTATAGGCTAATAAATCGTGTGTCATGCAACTTAGGCAGTGATTGGTATGTGGGAATGAGTTGGGAATAGAATGGGATTCCCAATTCTATTTTAATTCTCATGTTTGGTATGAGAAAATGAACTTGAGAATCCCATTCCCACATACATGGGAATAGACTTTCCTGACCAAATACATGAGAATGGTTCATTCTCATGTGTTTGAGAATAGATTTGACTACTATAGCCTAATATATAACATAACTTTTATAAATAATTACAATACTAATAATAATAATAATAATAACAAAAAAATATAATTATTATTATTATGAAAATAAAAATAAAAATAAAAATAAAATAATAATAAAAACAAAAAATAGTGATTAAATAATAATAATAATAATTAAAAAAGTATAATAATAATATTATTAAAATAATAATAATTATTATAATAAAAATAAAAATGATAATAAAAAAAATAATAATTAAAAATAAAAATATATAATATAATAATATTGATTAAAATAAAAAAATAATAATAATAATAAAGTAAAATAATATTGACAAAAATAAAAACAAAATTAAAAATAATAATAATACCAATAAATAATGATAATAATAATAATATATTATTATTATTATTATTTATTGTTGTTGTTGTTATTATTATTATTATTATTATTTATTATCTATTATTTTAATTTTATTATTATTATTATTATTATTTATTGTTTTTATTATTGTTATTATTATTATTATTATTTTTATTTATATTATTTACTTTTTTTTATATATTCTTATTTTTAATATTATAATAATAAAAGGGCAATCATGTCATATTATACAAATCATTCATATTACTACCTTTCATTTCTAGAGCATACCAAACATATCATTTTCTTTCCCAAGTTCATTCCATTCCCAATTTCATTCCATTTCTTGGCTCATTCCATTTTTACCTAAATCCATTCCAATGTACCAATCGCTACCTTAAAAAATATTATACAAAAAACTGATTACTATTTACACGTGAAAGACAACGAATATATTATACTCTAGGCACATTCACCTGAAACTGGTGAGTGGGGCTGGTCGTCCAGAGGCTGCAATTACACATGCATTTATTTTTCATGAACAAGTAGTCATATTGACCGTTTCCAATGGGTAACCTAATGACAAATAAAAAGAAATAACACTTGATAAATTTGAGTTTGAAATTTTTTGACTACTTATTAAATTTATAATTTTGACTGATTTAAAGTATATATTGGGATACACTATTACATTCGTGGATTTATCAGTTAGTTGTCAGGTTCTGTCAGTCTTAACCAATAATCGAATTATGCCAGTTGAATTCTCACGTGAATAAAAAAATAAAAAATAATCATATTGATCGATGACCAAAACAATATACAAGTAGACAAACATACATTGAAGCCTTCTAAGCACGACAAGGATATTGAAAATGTCATACTAACTACACAAGGGTAGTAGAAATATTAAGGTTCAACTACACTTGCAACTTGCCTTGACCTATCTTGTTTAAGGTTCAACTACACTTGCAACTTGCCTTGACCTATCTTGATTAAGACCAATATAATATATATAATCAAATGTATTTTCTAAATAGAGTAGGGACGAAGTTTCATGTTTATTTTTCTTCAAGTTTGTACACATTTTCGTATGATTTGGTAGGAGGGTTGGTCTTCAGTCAAATTAAGATCAACCCAATCTTATTTGTTAAATTATATATTTTAAATTTAAATTATCGATTTATATACTCAAAATTATAAAAATATTGCAACCAAAATAAACCATTTCCCAGGCAAGTGACAATTATTTGTTGAGCTGGCTAGGAAAGGGTTGGTGATTTAGAAAGTTGGGTTCACACAATCAATTCTGAAATTTCTTAAATCTGCTCGTGATTCAATAATACTAAATTGACAATTTAGTTATGCTAAAATTGAAATAAGCAAAGTAGAAAAACTTTGAAATAAAATTTGAAAAGTTTACTATTATTAAATTTTTTTATAACATTATAATGTTATTATATGATTTAAATTCAATGTAAAAAAAAGAGAACCTTTTTGAGTCTAATGTGCCCGTGGGCTGCTTGGTATAGGGACGACGCAAATCAACAGGCGGAAGTTGAAGTATAAACAAGAATAAAGGTATTCTTCGGGTGCTTGTTCTGTACTTTCTATGTGGACTTACCAAAACAAGTGGCATATAGATAACTAGAGGGTTTGGTGCAAAAGCAAGATGTGGCACCCGAAAAGCGCGTGAATTTTATTAATTATGATACGTATCATTATAATGTGTAATAACATTAATAAATAAATAATTGGTATTTTAATCGTTTAATAGGAAAAATCTGATCCATAACTATAATATATATGGTTCCGATAAAAAAAAAAATTATAATATATATGGTCAAAAGAAAATGAGAATCAATTTTGAAACCTTTGATTCTAGTAAGAATTTGGTAGAAGATATAGGAAACGAGGTGTCAAAACTTTAGAAAATGAATTTTTTTTTGGCGACGTTTAACATCTTTGGTCTAATTCATTGGAGACTTCAAAAGAAGAATCCTTTTATAGATTTACACAATAATGCAAGTGGGTGTAAGTGTAACAATACTTTTGTATGCCAAAAATTCTGAGATCACTTTTCAACAAGTGTATTATTCTTTCAGTTCGATGTAATATTTAATTTAGGCACCCATTTAAATAAATAAAACAAAAGGAAATAAATGATATTATCTACTTTTACTATCCTCTTTGGTCATAGAATAATAGGGAAACTCTCCTCTAATATAGCCGTGACTATACACGCGTTAAATACAAATATGAAATTTACAACACGTTTTATAGAATAATATTATTTTTTGTTGACCCATATGGGCATTCCCAACAACATATTCATGCACACACGCGTGTGTCCCCCTTGGGGAAAAAAAAAAGGTTTCTTTATCATTATCGATATGATTACATCATGAGACAACTGGCGACCTAGGCATCAAGTTGGTTGGAACATCGTTGAACACTACGATCATAACTTAACATGTCAACTTTTAAGTAATAAATTGGTTTAATTAATTTATACTTACTTTAAGATAATTATTTTTGATTTATAATATGAACACTTTTATATATATATATATATATATATTTTTTTTTACGTAACACTTTTACTGATTTGAGATCTTGAATTTGCAGCGTGATATATGAACCACGGAAGGACAATCTCACAACAAAACTCAGCACACGTGGTTTTGGATTAAAAAGATTTTATAGTAATGAACTGTTTAAATTATTTTATAATAAATTTATATACATTTTATTACTATTAAATTTTTTTTATAATATAAATTTTTTTTATAATATTATAATATTATAAAGAGATCTAAGTCTTTTTCGACGCTCAAGCATAAGTTTAGAAGTTGAGTATACGTTTGAATAGGAGCAACAAGTCAGTCAAACTAACCCCCTTTCACGTTCAATACACAGAATATAATTGATGCTCCTCGTAGCTAGCTAGATTAGGCTAATTGGCTGCAACTATTCGAAGACAATTGTTGCAGTAGCTGCCAAAAACTGAGGTCACTTTCTGCAACTTGTATTCAGTCTTCAATAGAAGATAGAAAACCCATAAACAAGGGGATATGAATGATGAAGATATTAATTGCATGTCTATTTCATATGGTTTGATCTGGTTTATAACATTGAGTTATCCTTGCAAAATGATTATTATACAATGGACACGGGATTATGGTATAGTCAGTTGGTGGGTTCCTTCTCTTAATTTGTGAGTAGCCAAGAATTTAATTACAGGGGTGGATGGGGGTGGGGGGTGGGAGGTGGGGGCAGAGGGTTAAAAGAAAATTATTATACAAGGACACGTAAAATATTATATTACATCAAGCAATGACCTATATAATCAGAGATTCTTAGTTTGAATTACGATTTCATCCTCCATTATACTTAAAAATTATATCATATTAGGCAAAAATAAGTGATTCTATTAATTCAACTCAAAGAGGACAATCTGAGCTTGATGAGAATCTATTCAGAACCAAACACTTGCTTTGAATTGGTCACGTCCTATGTCCGTAATTTCAATTCTACAAATGAGATTAAACTTAAAAAATAACTATTTTGAATCTTGAATTCACGTATTCAAAATAATTAACAATGTTATTATTTAATCTACAATCTTCACTTACAACGACTCACTAATTACCGTATTTTTTTTTATCAATGTTCCACATTACAATATGCGCCAAAAGTTCACTTTGGAAGGATAGTTACTTGGGAATTTGTCTTCATCAACAGAACCAGCTTCTCTTCATGCAAAGTGGCAAACATATACAAAATTTTAGATAGTAAGTACAGAGTTTAAAGCCCATCATGTTTATAAGAAAACCAGACATAAAAAGGCCATTGTGTCCAAAACAAACCTGACCCAAATAATTTTTCAATGACAAACAAGTATTAGTTATTGGAGGCCCCAATGGTCCATGCAAGTGATAGGTGTCCAACCCAAATGGTAAAAGAATAAAGACCAACTATCTTAATGAAACCTAGAAGAATCAAGAAAGAAATATTACCCAAATAAGAGCTCTCAAATTGAAATGCTTATTGCTCCTAGGGGGTATGGTCTAGTGGTACTTGGGTAAAATTATTCTTGTGATGTCGTGAGTTTAACACTTACTATTATTTTAGAGTTCCGTCATTGTCTGATTTGGTACATGTGTAGGGACACACTGTTACACCAAGAGTTTATCAAGTTAGTAGTCAAGCTCCGCCAACTGGGTTCCAACGTCATCCAAAAAAAAATGAATTTGAAATGCTTACTTCAAAACTGAGGTATCAATACTTTATGAGTAGGAGTTGTTTTCGGTTCGATAGTCAAATCATTCGGTTAATTATTTATTTGTCATTATATAGTTATTTTTATAATTTTAAATATTTAGATCAATTATTTAAATTCAAAAAAATAATAACAATCTATATAAATAGTTTAACAGCCTGAACACTAATCCTTGTAAAAAATGAACATACTAGTTTGACATGCTACTGCTCTCAAATGGGTATAAGATGACAGCAATTTCTATAAAGTGAAATGAAAGATTTCATCAGCAAAGAACACTTCCATTAGGTTTACAATATATATACAGGCCAAGAACAAAGGACGAATCACATGGTTTATAATTTTGAGATGAATTCAGTGTGTTATGATATAATTAGTTGCTAGATTACTTATCTTAATTTGTGAGTAGCCAAAAATCGAATCACAAGGGAGGGGAAGGTGGGGACAGAGGGCTAAAAGAAAATTATTATACAAGGACAAGTAAAATATCATATTACGTCAAGCAGTGATCTGTTGTAATCAAAGTTTTTTAGTTCGGACCATGATTTCATCCTCCATTATACTTGAAAAATATATCATATTAGGCAAAAGCAAATGATTCTATTAATTCAACTCAAAGAGGATAATCTGAGCTTGATGAGAATCTATTCAGAACCAAACACTTGCTTTGAATTGGTCACGTCCTAAGCCCGAAATTTCAGTCCTGCAATTGAGATTGAACTTAAAAAATAACTATTTTGAATCTTGAATTCAAGTATCCAAAATAATTAACAAAGTTATTACTTAAATCTACAATCTTCACTTACAATGACTCACTAATTACCGTATTTCTTATCAATGTGGAACATTACGATATGTGCCAAAAGTTCACTTTGGAAGGATTGTTACTAGGGAATTTATCTTCATCAACAAAACCAGCTTCTCTTCTTGCAAAGTGCCAAACAGATGCAAAATTTTAGATAGTAATTACAGAGTTTAAAGCCCATTCTGTATATAAGAAAACCTATTGTGTCCAAAACAAACCTGACCCAAATAAATGTTTAGTTATTGGAGTCCCCAATGGTCCATGCAAGTGATGGGTGTCCAACCCAAATGGTAAAAGAATAGAGACCAACTATCTTAATGAAACCATGCCAGAAAAATCAAGAAAGAAATGTCACCCAAAGAAGAGCTCTCAAATTGAAATGCTTGCTTCAAAACCGAGGTATCAATGCTTTGTGAGTAGGAGTTGTTTTTAGTTTGATAGTCGAATTATTTGGTTAAATTTTTTATTTGTCATTGTATAGTTATTTTTGTAATTTTAGATATTTAGATCAATGATTTAAATTCAAAAAAATAATAATAATCTATGTAAATGATTTAACAATTAGACTGAAGACTAGTCATCTTGCAAATGATGAACATCATGGCATAGCTACTGCTTTGGCATGCTACTACAAGCCAGGAGCAAATGACGAATCACGTAGTTTATAACTATGAGATAAATCCAATATTTTAGCGTGCACAACTCTCTACAAAAATTTATAATTTTAGGATGAATTTAATGTGATTCAGCCTAAAGAAATTATCGTCATCAAGAGAGAGAAAAAAAAAAAAAGGAAGTATCACAAACTAATAGGGAAATGAAAGCAAAATTCATCCAGATCCTCTCACAGGTTCAATCTTTTTTTAACAGCTTCTCCAAAGATCTTTATCATTAATGCAACCTTCATTTGGCTCATTCATAGAATTGTATTTAAAGGAGCTTGATCGGATGAATATATTATTCTTTTTGTAATATAATCTATATCTTATACCCTCTATGTAATGGAAAATGATTCAAAACAAACAAATCATTTGAACAATTGGTTCTTGTGTTTCTATGGTACGTAAGTCCCATATAGTGTGTGAGCTCCACATACTGTATGAGTGCACGCACCCTTATAAGTTGATATTTTGGTAGCCTTTTTTGTGTATTGTAATAGAATTGTCATGTTAAGATTGGAGTGAAATGAATAAAAAATGATGGACGTGTGCTAGATTCTATATCTTTTGCACCATGCATCAAATTTGTGTTTCTATAAAAGTTGAAAAGATTGATAAGTACTTAGTACAAGAGATTGTAATATTCCACACACTTTCACCAAAAGAGGGGAACATATGCTTTTGCTATCAGAAAACCAACGGTAAAAGAATTTCTAAGACAACATCACTACAAGGCCAATACTAAACAAACATTATGATAAATAACTCATTCTCCATTACTTTATGTATGCATCTCAACTTTGTGTCAGATCTATCATGGATGGTATGTTCTCCCGATAGAATTTTGTGTCCAAAAATTTGATATTTTTTAGTATAAATTAAAAAAATATATCAAAAAGAATTTTGCATAAAAAGAAAGGGCACTTGATATATTAGATTTCTCAATTTCACGAGAATCTCAAATTGAAATACACTTTAATTTGACCTATAGGCTCACAGTAATAGACTCAATGAGCTAAGTTCTTAATGTTATCCCAATTAAGAAAAATGCACTTAATGGGATGGATATAATCTTTTCTTTTTCTTTTTGTCATAAAACTTGATTTTTATTAAACACTATTATATGCAACATATTTAGCCAAAAAAAAAAAATTATATACAACATATGCATAATTCTTATTCCGTAATTGAATGGGTTGCTTTTAGGATTTTGTCAATGCAACAAACAATCCAATCATGCAAGATGTACTTATTAATTTTACTTTTTTTTTTTTGATAAAGGGAGGCTAAAACCAGCTAGAAGACCATCTTAGAGGGCGAAACGCCTCTTTTGTCTTTCTCAAGGAGGAGAATCAACTGTTTCGGAGGTTGCTCCAAAGTAAATGATCCAATTGGATGAGAGATACTAGAGTTGGCTAACCAATTTACACAAAAATTAACTTCACGATAAACGTGCACCACTTGATATCCATTATGTCTTCGAAGAATCCGGTTGCAGTCTTCAATGATGGGTTTAAAGGGGCTATTAGCAAGAGTTCTCTCCTTCAACAAATTACAAACAAATTGAGAATTCGTCTCAATCACGAGCTATTCAAAACCCAGGGATTTAGCATGGCGCAAGCCATCCCTAAAAGCAACTAACTCAGCCTTATTAGTTGTTGTTGACCCCAAGTTGTTGTACTCAAATATCCAATCTCCTTATTAACCACATAATCGACAACTTTATTTTCTGATTTTGTGACAAAATATAATTGGAAAAGTTTGCAAATAATTGCTTGAAAAATCGAAAGCTAAAATGGTTGCCATAACATAGTCCATAACAAAAGCCCATTATACTTAATAGAATTGTCACATCACATTCAAATGGGAGTGAATCAAATTGAAAAGGATCGACGTGCATAATAAAGTCGGTATCTTTTGCACCACGCATCACATTTACGTTCGCCAAAAGTGGGGAACATATGTTCTCATGATCACCATACCGACTAGGCAATAAACATTTCCACAAAGAAACATCACTACATGCTAATGCTTACATCCATGATGATAAAACAGCTTTGTCGTTAGAATGAGTTGAGGCATTCCATTACTTTATGGATGCATCTCAACCTTGTGTCAATCTCCCCCCAAGGGGTAGATCAGTTTGCAATGCAAGACTTGAATAATTTGTGAAGTGTGAATTTGAAATTCGTTACATTCAGGGTTATCTATATTGTAATTAATCAAAATTAAATTTTTGATTGAACTGATGTATATATTGAGAGGCACCACTACAACCGTGAATTTATTAGTTAGTGGTTAGATTTCACGAAAAAATCGATGATCGGATTCCGCCAGCTCGGATACCACGTCAACAAAAAAAAAAAAAAAAACTTTGTGTCAATCTATACTAAGAAAGAATCATCATGGTGCCCATCAAGACAAGGGAGAAGCTAGAATTATAATTTAGTGGAGTTAAAAGGTATAATTTAATATTTATATATAAATAATTTTATTAATGGAGGTTAAATTTATTTTTCAGACTAAAACTATGTTAAAATTGCCCACATTTTTAACAAACATTCAAAATGATCCCCTACTCTTTTCTTAATAGATTTGTCCATGCCCAAGGGTTGAGTGGAGTGGTCGGTATTAACTTGTTGCGGTCATAGGTACTATTTTCAACTCTATGTCCTCATATTATAAATATTGTATAGCTCTTGATTGACATGGAACATGCGTTGAAGCGCATGGCTATATCACGGTAGCATTAGGATAAATCTCTTGTGACCCTATTTAAGGTGAGTTATCATTAAAAAGAAAGTAAAAACCGTCATGGTGGGTGTTTGAACTTGAGCAAAAAATTTACTTATTTGTCGGGTTCAAATCAGTCAGTCATCTTTCAGTATGCCTTGTATCTGATTAATTATTACAAAACTTCTTTAAACGAGATTATTAGTCCCAAAATATGATACTCTAATGTAAATTTGAAATACTTCCTAAAATTATATATTCCCGTTATTCTTTTTTTTTTTAAAACAAAAAAAAATCATGAGGTCATCAATTGAACACAAAGGCCCATCAATGCACGTATCAATACGTGGCATTTTATCCCATCAAATATAGACATTTGATAATTTACTTTATCTACAAAAATGTGGCCGGTGGACCATTTGCAGAATAATATAAAAGTTCTTCTCCTAATCTTTGTGAGGCATATTAATTAAACCTGGTCGGTGTTAAGCAGATCAGCAATCATGGCTATGCTTGCTACAAGATGGCTAAAGTGTGGCCATATTGTTATGCAGTTTATAGTCCAAACCAACAAACATTTCGTACCACACTCTCACTGAGATATGTACCAAAGCAATGAGACCTTATGGTGCTAATGATCATGGCCGAAGAACATCCCCACCATTAGTATACTGTGTGTCTCTGTGTTTTCAGTAAGGGGTGCTCTTTTGGCCCCATGGGTCTCATTTCATTAGCTTTTTGGTGCTGCAAAAGTTGAATTTAAGTTGAGACTCGAAAAGTCATATGTACAAACTTTAAGAACTTTCGTATTTATGTTAGGTTGTCAAATTTGGGAAATATAATTGAAGAAGGTATCGTTCAAGTTAGTCAGTTACAACTAACTATCAAAAATGATCCCGAAAAAATTAAGAAGAGTTTCAATTTTTTTAAATGAACAATTTGTACAATCCTTTCGGGTGAATAATAGTTGGATATTGTACTGATCAACATGGTTCATGCTGGCTTACACAAAAAAAATTTATATGTGTTGTACTGTTGTCATGAATAAAATAGATTTTAAAATTTTTTCAAGGAAAAAGAACCCATTATATGGGAAATACTTCAGGAAGTTAGAAAAAAAAAAAAAAAAAGACTTATTATTTTTGGGATATCCTACAAAATTGCTCAAGATTTTAACTTTTGAGTTGATTCTAACTTAGGGAGTAAATCTCTCGTCCATGCCTTAAATACTGTATCACTAGATTAATCTCTTTGGATTCATGTGTAAAGACTTGTACGTTTCAAAATAATAAATGTTTGTAATAAATATTTTATTTTCTTAGAAAATTCAATGACCATTAGGTATCTTACAAATTTGGCTTTTCATAATTTATATTTATGTCTTTTCAGCTTTTGGCTCCTGGGGCAGCTAATTTTATAAAAGTAATAAATTAAAATTGGGCACTTTTGGCTATGAAATGGTCTTTATATATACAATAATTCATTAAAATGGAAACTGAAAGGCATCAATTTATTCACAATATACAATATGAAAGCAACATGTACATGAGAAATGTATATATACACAGGAAATAGTCCAATGCTTGACCATACATTACATGTTTTAGAGAGAGAGAGAGAGAGAGAGATTTAATTCAAGAAATGATATATTCTTCTTCTTTTCTTTTTCGTTTGCCTTGGTTAATTTTTTGATACCGGCATTATATTATTATTATTATTCAACAAAGATATAAATTCTACATTACATATTTTAAATATTACTTATAATAATTATTCTCGCAATCTTTCACACGAGACTAAAGTCCAGTTGGTCGGCATTATATTACTAACTATCTACAATAATGCTGAGGACTCCAGCTATGAAGGTACCTTCAATAAAGAAACAGTAATGTCGATATCGATGTTGATCTTCGAACCTTGCACTAAAGTATAGATATAATTATTGAAAAAAAAAAGTATATATACAATTTCTGTGACACGAAACGAAGCTTTACTTTAGGACAACAAACTCAGGTTCCAACTTCAAGGGTTTTGTTTAGCTCTAAAGGGTGTGAGAAAGAAATTTATTTACATTTAAAATTTGAAATAATTAAAATATTATTTTTTAGGTCGGTATTGGTAAGTCTTATATTTAATTTATTTGTATCATATCTCTTTTGAAATGAATCATGTTTTAAGATTAAGACTATGGTGCTTTCTAAAGTATTCACGTCATTAATTTTTTATTTTTTTTAAACCCCTTATTCTAATTATATTTGAACCTTGGTCTTTTAATTGTTATAGGGAGTAGCTCATCACTAAGTTACTCTTGAATCTCTAAGTCATGAAAAAAATTATGGTTCCGTGTTTTCTAAACTAGGGTGACTCTAAAGAACGATGATCCCTTCGTAATATCATAACGTTATAAGCAATATCCAATGATTCCAAACTGTTTATATTATATCATTATAACTGTATTAATAATTCACAATTATTAATTCTAACTATATCAACGATTTACAATTATTTCTCTCACTTATAATATCATAACGTTATAAACATATATATTTCCCCAAAAGCCATGTTAAAAAACCTGTCAAGTAACATCGTTGTTGGGGCAACTGGCTCAAGAGTCAGATCTAAGCTCCTGCAACAACAACAACTGGACAGATCAAGAACACAAAAATCGTTTTCCGCCAGTGTTTTCATGTACAAGTTTAGAAATAATTGAGAAAAAGACAAGTAGATTTTAGTGGTCCTGCTAAGCTTAACCATTTGCATATCTATTATCATGTGAAGGGAAAAGAAACTCTGCTTATATACGCAGTTGGAATGCATTGTAACACATTAGATAAGAGTTGAGATATGATGTACCTGTTCTGGAAAGATCCTTCATAAGAGTTTCTTTTGGAATTTGTCTTCCTACAAAAAAACATTAACAATTTTATAACGAAGATTCACTCTAAGTAGGATTATATTAAGATGCACTTGAATTGCTGGTTGCGTCTAGTATTGTTCATTTTTAACATAATTTGTTGAACAAGAAAATTTGTTGATTGAATTGTAAAGTTTGACAAGTTTCGGACTAAATTAAAAAGTTTTGTAAATTTTGGGATTGAATTAAACTTTTAAAAGGACTAATTTAACCATTATATTTTCTTTTCCAATTGTACAATCGTTTTGCTAACGAAAAAGACTAATTTTGCAAAATATTAGAGATTAATTTGCACAATTTGGGACAATGGGACCAATTTCAAAAAATGTGTCAACATTGGAGAACCCTTGTTTAAACATACAACCCAACTTTAAGAAAAAAGAAAAGTAAATAGAGACATATAAATAAGTATATTATAAATGTGGTGCATTAAAAAGATTATTCAACTGCCCTCAAGGGTATAGTCCACCGGTAGTGGGATAAAATCGTTTATGTGAGATTACGGGTTCGACTTTCTCTATTTCTTTGGAGTATATTATAAATGTGGTGCATTAAAAAGATGATTCAACTGCCCTCAGGGGTATAGTCCACCGGTAGTGAAGTAAAATCATTTATGTGAGATTACGGGTTCGACTCTCTCTACTTCTTTGAAGTTCTGCTTTTAACTGACATGATGCATGTATGGGGACATAGCGCTGTACCCAGGGGTTTACAAGTTGGTGGGACTTCATCGGACAATCCGTTAGTTAAATTCTGCCAGTTGAGTATCTACATCATCTAGAAAAAAAAAAAAAGATTATTCAACCTAAATACCGCAAGAGCAAGAAATACTAAACTAACAAATTTTCATGTATAGATAGTAAGTAAAAAATAAGTAGATTCTTTTTAAAATTCATAGTTTCCAACTTTCCATCTCATATTGCTAGAAGAATGAGCAATAAATTAGAAATACTCCACTTTGTAAAGTTTTTTGCACGCATTCTTTCAAAAGTACAACAGTTTTCGTATTAAATTTAAATGGTATTAAATTTAAATGATTGTCTTGAATATGGAAATTTCAATCTTCTCTAATTTATGCAAAAGCAAATCTTTTCGTATTAAATGATTGTCTTGAATATGGAAATTTCAATCTTCTCTAATCTGTGCAAAAGCAAATCTTTTATAAGAATACTATTTACCATATAGAAAGAAAGTATCCTAAGTTAACCCCAACTCCATCGACCGAAAAAAAAAAAAACCCAACTACAGTTTGCGACTTCTTGTAAGGTGCCACGCGATAGATCATCTACCTCATGTTTTAGCTCTTCTAGTCGAGAAGGATAAAAGGAATAAGACATTTCCCGTATAATTACTATGTAATTTGGTTTAGTCTCCTTATAAAAGGGAAAAAAAATATCTAAGGGGTTGATCTCATAGTATAGCGCTGGAAACATGAATGAAAAATTTGTTTATATCTTGATTTCAAATGAGAGAAAAAAAAAATTAATCTTTTAAACTTAATTTGAGTCTTTTATCCAACTAACATGAACAATATTTTTTCCAAACAAGTTTAGTCCCATGTCAATTTAGAAGAAAAAAGGAAAGAATCCTAAGTTTGACTTGATGATCAAAAGTATCACTCATCATTTTGTTATGGCTGCTAAATAGAAATACACTATCTTTTTGTCAAAAAATACACTATTTTTGTCAATTATGGTGGTAAAATTATTTTTGTGAAGTCATAAATTTATACTTTTTATTAGTTTAAAATTTTATTTTTGACTAACTTGATATATGTATAAAAATATACTGTTATATTAAAAAATTTACTAATTAATAATCAGTATCTACTGAATAATTCAATAATTAAATTCTACCAACTAAAATCTCATGTGATCCAAAAATACTCTATTTTTAGATCCAAAAAAAAAGTGCATAACCATAATGGCCAACCAAAAAGACACGAGGGAATAAAACCTTCCATTAGATACCCCCAACACAAGTACACGCACGCCCGCGATTCATGCGAAAGAACACAATCATAGTACGTGGTGGGTCCCACTCCATTGTACTATTTTCAATCGAACGGTTAATATCCTGCCAACATGACTCTAATTAATACCTTAACGACCCAATCAACGGTCACGATCAATCCATAAGCTTTCAAAACGGCCTTTCCGCCAACTCTATATATATATCACACACACACACATTCCCTCCCACTGGCCCCTCGCTTTCCCGTTTCATGTATCTCTCTTTCTCTCTCTAAAAAATCTCATATTTTTAAATAAAAATGTGAATTGCGTTTGTTGAAGAATTACACAAATCTTTGAATTTTGCTGTTCATTTGATCAATTCGAGTGATCATATATGGCTTCTGAATTTGCAGAAGCATCTAGATAGTTTAAGTATATATATATATGTGTGTGTGTGTGTGTGTGTGTTTGTGTGTGTGTATGTGTTTGTGTGTGTAGAATTTATCTGCAACTTTTGCTTATTTTGTAGCAGAATTTAGCTTTAGCTGTTCCTTTGATCAATTCAAGTGATCATATAAAGCTTCTGAATCTGCACAAGCATCTAGAAAGTGTATGCATGTATATATGTGTGTGTGTGTGTGTGTGTGTGTGTGTGTGTGTGTGGAATTTATCTGCAACTTTTGTTTTTTTTTTTTTGTAGCAAAATGTAGCTTGATTTTTTTTTTTTTCAAGTTTGATGATTTTTATTTGTAATGGAGCTTAAAGTAAAGCTAATGAAGCTTAAATTTATGTGTGTGTCTCTGTGTGTGGAATTTATCTGCAACTTTTGCTTACTTTGTGGCAGAATTTTGCTTTGTTTTTTTTTTTGCAAGGTTGTTGATATTTTATCTTTATTGGAACTTAAAGTAAGCTAATGAAGCTTGAATTTTTTAGTTTATTTTATTTCTTTTACGTTAAAATTGAGATCTAAAATAAAGTTGATCATTTCCAGCCCAAGTTGATTTGCTATTTTGTGGCCAAATGTATTTGCTAACTTTAGTTTTAGTTATTCTCGATGTGCTTCTGTATATGCATATATGAATGAAAGTATGTATGCATATATAGATATGTATGTATGTATGTATGCAAATATGTATAGGCGTGTCTATCATATTTCAAAAAAGAAGTTCTGAGCTTTTTGTCTGATTGATATGCGAGTGCATATGATATCACGTGTGCGTATGTGGTGTTTGTGTACATGTGAATATATGTGTTTTGTTGTGTGTGTGTGTGCGCGCGCGTCCTCATATATTTGTGCGCATGTGTATCTCTCTGTATTTAGTGTATGTGTGTGCAATTGATTTTTTTTTTTTGTGAGTGTGCAATTGATTTGAAGAGCTGACTTTTTGCTTGTGAATGCAGGTTTTAAACATTGCAATTCAAAGCGTCTAAAGCACCGGATGTAAAATTGGGATTTGAATCAGTAGCGTGAGGGGGGGGATCAAGAACTAAGGAACTGAATTGCTGTAGAATTTTGGAATATTTGGTGAATTGAGTTTCCAAAAATGGGGTTAGAGTTGGGAGCTCTGCTGGCAAAGGCGAGCACATTGTTATCAACATCTGATCACACTTCAGTGGTGTCAATGAACTTGTTTGTGGCGCTTCTCTGTGCTTGTATTGTGATTGGCCATCTATTGGAGGAAAATCGGTGGATGAATGAGTCCATTACAGCCCTTGGGATTGTGAGTTTATTCACAGAATTCGCGTGTCTGTCCATTTGTATAATTTGTTGTTATTAATGGAGACTGAAATTGATCTAGTCTATTTTGATTTATTTCCTTGCGTGATTTCGGATGACAGGGATTGTGCACTGGAGTGGTTATTCTACTAATAAGTGGAGGAAAAAACTCACATTTATTGGTCTTCAGTGAAGATCTTTTCTTCATATATCTACTTCCACCGATCATATTTAATGCAGGGTATGTTGTGAACTTTTTAGCTTTTGGTTTCTCTGTGAGGAAATGGAAGCTGATTCATTTGTATTTTTCTAGTTCTCGAGTTATCTGCATGCTAATGTCAAGTTGTCTAGGCAGTATTACTGGTTCCTTTCCTCCTTAGAGTCTGTTAGTTTGGTGCATTTTTGCCAAAATTCATTGTTGATTGGGTGTTGTTCCGTTTACTTCATCCTGCTCCACCCGTGTTTTTTTCGCCTTGTTATTGGTGGTGGGGGGCAATGGTAAATACTGGGTAAGCAGATAATATAGAACTAATCTAGGGCCATGTGTTATTTAACAATGCTATGACACTTCTGGAGTCTGGACTACGATAGATGCATAATATGCATCTATAATTGTCTAAAGCTTGTTGCAATGTGTATTATGAATTTTATGAGCTATTATTAAACTTTGTTCTGTATCGCAAACTTGATGAAACTTTCAGGCTTGCAAATGCATTATCTTTTTACTTAATTCACTGCTATCTATATGTTTATAGCTGGAAAACATCTAGTTTGCTACCTTTTGCATGCTTATGAATTTTAAGTAACAAAGAGTTAGACTTTCGATGCCTAATTGTTCATCATTAACTCATGATATTAACGATTATGTGGTGTGTTGAAATTGTTGCATCTTTTATTCAAATGTGAATGGAATTCATGCACTGCAACTTTCTGTCAATCTAAAGATTGTTTACAATATGTAGATAAAAGCTGATATGCTTTTCCACGCATAGGTTAAAATCAGCTTCGTACATTCTTCTTCTTTTGTGTTGGAAAATCTTAATGGAAAAATTGAAAACTATGAATGGTCAATAGAGAGAATCAACAACATTGGCCAATATACTATTTCAAAATTTTCCATTGTTGTAGTTGATTGGAATAGTTTAAACAATAATATCTGACGTTTTTTGTTGTTCTGCACAACTCTTTTTCAGGTTTCAGGTAAAAAAGAAACAATTCTTTCGAAATTTCATGACTATAATTCTGTTTGGAGCTGTTGGTACTATGATATCTTTCATCATCATATCATTAGGTATGTACCACTATCTTTATCATACACTGGATATTTTGCATGAATGTGGAAACCAGTGTAAACAATTTCATCGTTAGCATTTGAATACTTGTACATTTACTACATAGAAAAAAATTTCTGAAGGGCGAAATTAGGTCAAAGTACAAGGAGAAATAAAATTTGCAGAATTTTTAGTGTTTGTCGTACTAGTTTTTAGAGCACTATGTTTTCCTTTTTCATCCATTCGATTGTATATTATTATGTGCTATCATTGACAATGTGTGCCTTCTGAACCAGGTGCTATTAGCTTTTTCCAGAAAATGAACCTTGGCTCTCTTGAAATTGGAGATTATCTTGGTACCAACTGTTTCCTCCTATCTTTTTGTAATATTTTTCAAACAATTTGTCTTGTTTTACCTAAAATTCCTCAATTTTTTCCAGCAATTGGAGCAATATTTGCTGCGACAGATTCTGTTTGCACTCTACAGGCAAGTGTAGCCTTTTGATATTGCAGACTTGTTTGATATGGAAACGGCTCGGCATTATGTGATGCATTCTACCGAATGCAGGTTCTTAGTCAGAAGGAGAGGCCTTTATTGTACAGTCTGGTCTTTGGGGAAGGTGTTGTAAATGACGCCACATCAGTGGTGCTCTTCAATGCAGTCCAGAGCTTTGACCTATCTCATATTGACACAGACATAGCCTTGCAGTTCATAGGAAACTTTTTATACTTGTTTATCGCAAGCACTGTTCTGGGAGTTGTTGTGAGTGACTCTCTCTCATCCTCACTCAGTGTCTCTCTTGAGCAAATGAGCGCTCTTTGGTAACACATTCTTTTGTGTTCTACTCCAGGCGGGATTGCTTAGCGCATACTTAATTAAAAAGCTGTACTTTGGAAGGTATGTATATGGTCACTGGAAAGTGAAGAATTTTCCTTTTCTCTCCTTTTATAACCATGGAACTCCTGATTTTCATCATACGACACAAGGTCTGTCAATAAGAAGGTGCCTTGTCCCCGGATACATTAACCATTTCTACTTAACTGAAGTGTTGCTAGCTGTCCTTTGCCTGTTTATTTTATCCATGAGTTGTTAATGTCATCGAGATATCATTTGATGAGGAGAGTGGTTATTTCTTTGCTTGGCAGCATGTTGTAACGAACTTTATATTGACACCAGGCACTCTACTGATCGTGAGGTTGCTATCATGATGCTCATGGCTTATCTGTCATATATGCTGGCTGAAGTAAGTTTTCCTTTTAGGAAAGAGCAATTCTTAGCATTCTTTGTCGATGCTGCAATAGAACCTCCTTCCCTTTCAATTTTTGGAGTTTCATGTTGTGTTGATGAGCGGGTATGTGGATGCAGCTATTCAATTTAAGTGCCATCCTTACCGTGTTTTTCTGTGGGATTGTGATGTCACACTACACCTGGCATAATGTTACCGAAAAATCAAGAGTCACCACCAAGTACGTCATCCTTCGGTGATCTAAGTTCATTCTTTCTATGATGCTACCGAATATTTACCATCTCTAATGTACTTCTCCAACCATTTTTCAGGCATGCTTTCGCGACATTATCCTTTGTCTGTGAGATATTCATATTTCTTTATGTTGGTATGGATGCTTTAGACATTGAAAAGTGGAAAGTTATTAGTGACAGGTATGCTTTATTATGTCAGAACAAATCAGCCACTATGACTTCATTTCGGTGTTACCATTCATTTTAAGCAATATATGACACAAATAATTTCCTTCGGTTGAAATTTTCTAAACTTTTTATCATGATTTTTGTTCTTCAGCCCTGGAACATCGGTTGGGGTCAGTGCCATTCTGTTGGGATTGGTTTTGGTGGGAAGAGCGGCCTTTGTTTTCCCCTTGTCATTTTTATCCAACATGACAAAGAAGTCTCCATACGAGAAAATCAACATCAGGCAGCAAGTATGAGCTCAGAAATAATGGTTTCAAGTTTATTTGACATTCAATTAATTATTTTCCTTAGTAATTCAGTGAAATTTAATTATGCAGGTTATAATTTGGTGGTCAGGTCTCATGCGAGGTGCAGTTTCCATGGCTCTTGCTTATAACAAGGTACTTTGACTGTCTGTTTCACCGAAAAAATTACGGTTTCACTATATCGCACCCAAAAGGAATGATAGCTCTTACATAACTGTTTCCCTGAAGCGAAAGGATATTGACAAGAATGCTACGCGTAATTTCATCATGTGAGAATACCATGATTGAGTTGTTGATTTCTTTTTTTGTGAATGCAGTTTACAAAGTCCGGGCATACTCAGTTACATGGAAACTCCATAATGATTACGAGTACCATTACAGTTGTTCTCTTCAGCACAGTGGTAAGTCATCTTAAGCTTTTCTTCTCAATAGAGATTATATGGATTTTGGGTTCAGCCAGTGGATAGGCATGGTGAGTTAGGCCTATACCTGCAAAACGAATTAAAGCAGTCAAAGCTCATTTCAGATGGCCAAATTCTTAAATAGATCTAGCTTAAATATGTCTCTAACCTGTCACTTGTACAGCTCGGCTTTACGAAATTATGTATATACATATATATGTATATATGTACCAAATAGAAACCAATCTGCTCAAGTCTTGATTAACTTAATTAAAATTTCTGTATATTGTCTCCGTAACAAAGAAGCCGAGCTTGAACTTATTGAAAAACTAACTAAGACATCAAACTGAACTTGAACATGGTGTGATCATGGAAATTCGTTAATTCTGCTACCTTACAGTGCGATAAGCTGAACTGATAACTGTTGATCATGGAATTCATTAATTCTGCTGCCGTACCCTGGCTAGCGACAGTCAGCTCAGCAGTAGACTAGATTTCTTTTGGTTATGAATCAATCCCCTTAAATGTTCTCGATCACTTATTACATCTTCAGAGATTCTATGTCAAATTGTTAGTAAATTTTCTCGATATAATTCTGAACATAAAAGGTTCGTTTAGTATTTGTCTATTTGAATTTTCATCGATTATTGAAGTTTCTCGTCTGTATTGTAGGTGTTTGGATTGATGACCAAACCTCTGATAAGGCTCTTGCTTCCCCCATCAAATCAATTGAGCAGAATGATCTCTGATGAACCGCTTTCTCCAAAATCCTTCACGGTACCATTTCTCAGCAACGGACAGGACTCGCCCCATCCGAACACCCTACAAATGCTCTTGGCAACTCCTACACATCAAGTTCACTATTACTGGAGAAAATTCGACGATGCTTTCATGCGTCCTGTTTTTGGTGGACGAGGTTTTGCACCCTTTGCTCCTGGTTCACCAGTTGAACAAAGTATTCATCAGATAGAATGAAAAAGTAAAACCTGTGCATACTAATTTTCGTTTGCTTGACGAGTCGTGCGCCAGTTTTGTGGTTTGAGAGATTCTGTGGAATGTTAATATTGCTGTCTTTCAGTGTGGAGTAGTGCATGGTCTAATCCATTATAGGTTGCTGATTGAATCATTGGTTGTGTTCATCATTCTTTCAGTTCGCTTCGGTTAATGTTATGAGGGGATCTAAATTCCCGTTTGACACGGTGGTTTTCTCCCTGACGGAATTTTTGGAAACACCAAATCGGTGTGTGTTTTTTTGTAAGTCACTGCAACAGTGTCTTTATACATATTTGTAAATTCGTTTGCTCTTCTAATTTATAAGAGAATTTGGAATGCGATTTTGATCAGCAGTGGCTTGTTATACTCCATATGGAAAATTGACATGCAACAATGCAATTACACATGCTTCACGAATCATTTATCCAGTTTGGCATTTTTTTTCAATCCGAACAAAAAATCATAAAAATGAAATCATTTTCTTTCACTTATTATTTTTGTCCAATACAAACTAGGATTCCCTTTTCATTCATTTTCTTGCAATCCAAAAATAATGTAAGAGAAACTAAAAGAGAGGGATTAAACATAATAATAATTTATAATTAACGAAATAAAATTATCTTTCTCCTTTTCTATTTTTTTATTCTATTTATTCTTTCATGTTCCTTTTCTACTTTCTTTTGTTTTCTTTTTTCCTTCTTTCTTCCCCATTATCTACTCCTTGGCCGGTCGCGCCACCATCGCCTGGCCTACGCTATGACCACCGACCACTTTCAAACACGTTAAAATAAACTTTGTAATGCAATTTTGTGATGCACTAGCCGTAAGAAATGACTAGGTAAATCAAGGCTCAATGAATAGTGCGAGACCAAATGTACAAGGTCAAATGCCTGAGCTTTATGTATTGTAAAATGCTAATGGGTGGTTAAAAAGGTCAGGAATAAATTTATTCATTACGTTATGAGCGAAAGTTTAATTTCCATTTTCCCTTATAACTTTACCATGTAAGGCAAGAATAATGCTACGACAAATCTTCAGCTTGTTTACCTAAAGTCATGATTTTTTTGTCTAAAACAACTTTCATTCTAGTAGGTATTTTTTTTTTTTTTTTATCATTCCACTCATTATGTTATGAGCGAGCGCCCGGTGTTCATCTTCACTTATCACTTTAATCTAAAATACACATGTATTTTTCAAAAAACTTTAGAGCTCCAATTTACAATCCCACGAACTCATATGTACATAAGTAGAAGAGAAAATTGCAAATCTCCCCCAACAAATCGCTCCCTATCCCCAAAAACAAACGCCCAAAAGTTTCGATATAAGCAAAGTAAGATAAGAAAATTGCAAATTCACCCCAATAAAGTTACAAATCCCTCCTCAAACACCCCAAATTATTTTTTTCCTTTTTTGATTTAAAAGGGAGGTTTAACGCAAGAGTTTTTGTTATTTAAGGGAGGACTCGTATAACACATATTTAGAACGTAAAGAGTGAGATTTAATCTGATAAACTTTTATACTTACAATAAGTAATATATTATTAGATCAAAATCTTTATTTTGTTTTCTTTTTTTCTTTTGAAAACAAAAAGCCCTGGTAGTTTAATTCGAAAATCTTTCACTTATTAAATATCGATCTCAAAATTTCTTGACCATACAAGAAGAACCATACCAATAGAGCAAACACCCGAAAAAAAAAAAATGGATACAACCAAAGTCTAGTGAAGGCAACTTTAGGCCACCAACAAACAAACAAACAACTCAAAAACCAAAACCAAAACGAAACCTCCTCTTATATATCTCCATCGTCTCTCACATCACTCTACACACACACACCCCACTCTCTTCGTGCTCTCCGCCACGCTCTCTCGCTCTCTCTCTGCATTTTTCAGATCCCATCAATGGCCTCAGCTGCTGGTTACTCTCTCACCATCTCTTCTCTCTCCTTCAAACAAAACCATGTAAGCAAATATCAAATCTTTTTGTCTCTTTTTTCACTCTTCTTCATCACTTGATTTTACATATACAAACGCGCACACACACATACATATTTTTCTTGATTTTCTTTCTTGGATGTTGAAGCTTGTTAAGTGATCTTTATGCATGCAAATAGAAACACGTGCTCTGTATGTTGATAATTGGTATATGTATGTTCTATTGGATCTTTGAGCTATTTGATATTTTGTGCTTATTTTGTGTCTATTTTTTGTTTATTTTTTTCTTTTTTAGTACATGGGTATTGATCCAGCTCTCAAGTGTTGATTTATTTATCAAAAGATTGATTTTTTTTCTACTTATTTTTGTGTTCACTTTTGATTTTTTAGTATATGGGGATTTATGATCCAGCTCTCAAGTGTTTATTTTTGGATTAAAGATTGTATTTTTTTTTCTCTTTTAATTTTCTTTGGGTTAAATTTTTGAGGTTTTTACTCTTTTGGTATCTTTTTTTGTTGAATGTTGAAGTTTGACTATTGCATGCAAAATAGAAACTTGTTGCTCGTAGTCTTATTAGTATTATGTGTATGTGTTAATGGATCTTTGAGCTATTGATATTTTCTACTTAATTCTTGTTTATTGTTTTGTTGGTTTTTGATGTTTTAGTACATTGGTTTTGATTATCTAGCTTTCAAATGTTGATATTTTTATCAAAGATTGATTTTTTTCTACTTATTTTGTGTTGATTTTTGATATTTTAGTACATGGGTTTTGATGATTGTTGTTTTCAAGTGTTAATTTTCGATCAAAGATTAATTTTTTCGACAAAACTAGCTAAAGGGTGTTTCGTGATTGAACTTTTTTAAGTGTTTTCGTTTAGTAAAAAGAAAAAAAGATACATCTTTCGAGTTTTTCCCTATCTCTCATCTTGAAGGCTGGTCGTTTAATGGATATCTTTCTAAAGGACGTTACTTTATTGGGAAAAGAAAGATGTATTTTTTAATTTTCTTAAAGGGTGTTTAAGATTCCGCATCGAAGCTTTTATTCACCAGAAAAAAGTCATTTTCTTGGGTGTGTTTTTTGAGATTTTGTGGCTTTTATTATTGTTTGCCAAGCATTTTCTCAATAGCAAAGATCAAAGTGGCATTGGAATTTAATTAATTTTGCAGATTACTCTTTTCGTTTTCCTATCAAGATATTAATTCACTTAGTTTCATGTTTGTTATTCTTCTTCATCTCACTGTCTTAATCTATAACGACAATGAGAAGGAAAAGTTCTGCCAATATTTTTTAGACCAATGTGGTATAAATATTTTAACTGTTCATTTCATATTTTGTTGTAATGCTGATGGGAAATGTTTTTCTTGAAGTAAAATGAGATCGAGTGCATTTGCATTAGTTCGTCTATAATGCATGAATTTGTTGACAATTATTTATATTGTTATATCCGCTTGTTTGTCTGTTTTGTTGACATCTCCACTTGGTGGGTTAAGGCTTAGTTTGGTTATTTGTTCTGTTGATTGGTTTGGCTGAGCCTCAATATTGAATTTGAGCAGGCACTTAACAGATTCTCGAGTTTGAATACTGTTTCGCTTTCAATCAACAGCAGAAGCTTCCCATCTCTTAAATTGCAGGCCCCTCTTCGCTTTCATGTTGCCTGCCAGGTGCGTACCAAGTATTCAGCTTTATAGTTTAGGTTCAATGTGATTTATGATTGATAAAGATGTGAAGCTCCCTTTCATCATTTATATTAGACAAACCGTGATGTACTAACACAGTAGGATAATGCTTTTGGACAGGCCAAACCAGAGACCGTGGAGAAAGTGTGTGAAATCGTGAGGAAGCAACTTGCTCTTTCTGAAGATTCTACAGTGACCGGAGAGTCAAAGTTTGCTGCTCTTGGTGCTGATTCTCTTGACACGGTATCGATCTTGACCCTCTGAATGGTGCTTATTGTGTATCTATAGCTCTGTTTATTCTGTATGCAGCTCGAACTTATCTGCATACAGGTCCTGGCCATAACAATTTATTACAGAAGGTCAATCATCATCTTCTAACATCAATCTTTGTCTCTTGTTTCCAACCAATTAGATTTGTGACTTCATTTTGATGTGTTTTTCTCTGGGATAAATGTATTTCGATTGTGTTTGAAATGATGATTTCTGATGGCTAGTCTCAGTGCAAAACAAGTCATTGGCATTTCGCCCTTTCCTTCTTGCAAAGGCTTTCTGCTACTTTGCTTCACTAAAACCCGTTTTGGAAACAGAAAAGGTCAATAGTTCAAGACAATTATCTAAATTTATTGAAGAAAGAACATGTAATTAATTTTCATTTCTTTGAACTGCACACACAATTCGCTGCAATGCCTTCTGTTGCAGCATCTTGGGCTTGCAATGGCAGAAAACATCTCATAGCAACTTTGATAGAATTCATTTATATTTGACATGTACCGCCTAGCAAATCGTTCTTGACCTAGCTTTTATTAATTGAATATTGCTATTTTGAAATTTAAAAATACTATAGATCTCGTATTGCTTGAAACTGCACATAGATCAATCCAATTCTTGAAAATGTAGTTAGAGTGTAGGAATTCAATCAAGGTCAACTATAGCTTTGAGAATGTAGTGATGGTGTTGCAATCCACCTCTCAGACCTTTCAGAGGAAAAAAACGAAGAAGAAGATAAGAAAACAGAGAGGTGGAATAGGAGAAAAAACAAACACTAAAATCTAAACTAAAAACGAACTACCACTGGATGTTGTTAGTACGTGTATGTGTGTAGTTACTTATCTCACAGAGTCGTTTCCACTGTTATCCTTTTGTCGTCGGAACCTGATAGATAAAATGCCTCTTCTCGTGCAGGTTGAGATTGTCATGGGACTCGAGGAGGAGTTTGGAATCAGCGTGGAGGAAGAAAGTGCTCAGAGCATTACCACAGTGCAAGAGGCTGCAGATATGATTGAGAAGCTCATTGACAAGAAGGCATAATAAGAATCTGACCGGCAAATTAGAAAAGCGAAATTTCCAGTAAAAGTCCTTTTTAGTAGCGTATTCACCAAACCTTACTATTTTTCTGTACCGCGTCTCGGGTTGTTTGTTACATTTTCCAGTATGAACTTTGTGTAGGATTATCTTTGTGCTTGCCTTTCTTCAAGAGAAAAACTTACAGGCCTCGTTTTTTTTTCTTTCATATTATCAAACTTTAACTATTGATAGATAAGTTATATCTCTTTCGGTCATAACGTTTGATGGAGAGACCTCTTGAGTATCTCTTGATTCTGTGTTGAATTCTCTATTCATCGTGCTGTTAGATGGGTTTCTGACGAGAATATAATTTGGTGTTCTTGGTAAAATTTATCATTTAAGTGAATATTGTAAGTTTACAAATAGTCAAAATGGTAACTAAGGATACGAATATCGAATTTCTTTCTCTAGTACGAAAGGATTGGAAAAGATGGACCGATCATATTAGATTAGTTTTAATATTATAAATTTCTTGATACAGTCACATATCTTACTATTTGTATTAAACAGGTGATGAAGGATACTAATATTGATGAGTTTTTTAGGTGGTGAAGGATACTAATATAGAATAATTTCTTTCCTCGAGAAGAACGCACTTATAATCTTTCGATAATTGTTAATTAAGAGATACATTTTTTCAATTTCATCGTATTGAAATTACAACTTAGATTTCTAATTTTAATGATACTATTTTTTACTTGAATAATTGACTCACTTTTTATATTCCTTTCGTCAAGAAGAGCTAGAGCTAGAGCTATTCTCTTATGATTCCATCTCCAACTTTCAAAGACTTAATTCCTAATTTTTTTTTTTTTAATCCTGTTTCTCAATTGTTATCTTCCTCAATTATACTAAAATAAAAACGAAAAAAACAAAATAAGGAAAAAGAAAAAAGAAAGGAAAATTGCGTAAATGATCTTTATTATTTTTAAAAAAAATTAAATTTATTTATATTATTTAAAGTCAGTTAATTTAGTATTTATTATTTTTTAAAAATTTCAAATTTGTCTTTATTGTTTTAAAAAAAATTAATTTAATTCTTGCTTAAATTGACTAAATTAAATTTTTTTAGAAAATAATATAAACTAAATTGAATAATTTTAAATAATAAAAACGAATTAAAAAAATTTATTAAAAACATTAAAAATTAAATTAACTAATTTTGAATAATAAAAATAAATTTAAAATTTTTAAAAAATAATAAAGGCTATTTGTGCAATTTTTTTATTTATTTAAAAAAAGCTAAAAAAAATTGAGAACTAGATCAGGACCAAGCCCAGAGAGACCTGAAGGCCCAAACTCTAGAAATCTCCAATCCCAAAAACTCCACCCCCACGAGCAAAACACCTCTACGCGCTACATCGTTGCTTACCACACCTCTTATCTCACTGCACACAAATCCCAATACCCCAAACGCGCGTGAAACAAACTTTGCAACGTGGTAGGCGCAATGCAGCTGAAAAAATTCCTTAAAAACCAAACCAACCCCACAAAGCCAGCCACTAGATTGCTCTACTACATTTTCACATTCAGTGTGTGTGTTTTTTTCTCTAAGGGGTGTTCTGAGGTAACACGTTACAACAACCTTAGCACTCTATTGGATCTTGATATACATTTGTTAAGAATCTTGTGTAAATGGTAATCGATTTTGTTATATACGAGAGTTTCGTGCACTGAATATAAAATTTGAACTAACAACAATGTTAACACTCTATCTAATATTTCTCTTTACACATGTTTTTTAAATCTTAATACATATTTGTTAAAAATCTTATTTGGATGGTAATCGATTTTGTTATTTACAAGAGTCTCGTGCACTAACTACAAACCCGAGTTACATGTTAGTTTGGCTAATATGTAACAACAGCCTTAACACTCTATTCATATTTCTCTTTACACTTGTTTTTGTATCTTAATTTATGTGTTTGATATAAATTAAATCTTGTATGCATGGTAATCGATTTTACTATTTACGGGAGTCTCGTGCATTGAGCTACTGTGTTAGTTTGACAATTAATGCTAGGGACCTTGTTAACCATGTTGGTGCTTAATGTCCACGCTAATTTGGATTAATATTCTGATTCTTAGTACACTCACTCAAGTTTCATATGATTATATTTTTTTGCTTCTTTATTTTTCTCGAAAAGGATCGTTAGCTTTTTTTTTTATTCTTGTCCTCCCTTTTTGGGATCAAAATGATAACGATCGCCTTGCTTACTTAGCAAAATAAACATAAAAAATTAAAAATTAAAGAACGATGAGGGTATTTTTTGTTGGAGATTAATGCCCTATATATTCTTGTTTACATAACAATTATATGCTGTTCTCATCCCTGTTTTTGAATTTATATATTGAATACTAGATTTTGTTATTTATGAGTTCTGATATCAAAAGGTTTTGTTGCTTAACTTATAGATCACATAAAACAATGGTGAAGGCTATAGCAGTTCTCAGCAGCAGTGAGGGTGTGAAAGGCACCGTCCAGTTTACCCAAGAAGGAGATGGTAATGTAACATCTATTGCTTTTAACACTAATGCATAAAAATGGGTGTTTTCGGATAGTGTCGAACCTACTTTTGGTCTATTGTCTTTAACATTATATAGCATTTTTGCAAGAAGTTGTTTTCACGTGTTGAATCCGCGATCACCATCCTTACTTTGCTTAACTCTACGTATAACCAAAAAAAAAGCCTGATTTGGATTGTTGGAGATATCAAATTAATTAATTTTACACTTTCTAAAAACTCAATTTGCTTTTAGATGAGGTAGTAGATTAATACGGAGAAGGGTCGAGTTTATTGTCTGAAGCCTTACTTTGCAGTTTTAGCTGTTTTCACAACTAGAACCCCTGGCCCCTTTACTTTGCTTCACAATCCAGAAGAATGCCTGGTTCGGGAAAGGGTTGAATCTATTGTCGGCAGACAGATTTCTCATGTTCTGTTGTTTTCACAACTCGAATCTGTGACCCAAACTACTCTTACCTTGCTCGACGCTATGCATAAGAGTGCATAAATTTGAATTGTTTGTTTGCTTTGTTGTTTCAAATAGCTTTTGAGTTAATTTTGTTTGTTAACATCTCAGGTCCAACTACAGTCACTGCAAATGTTTCTGGCCTAAAACCTGGACTTCATGGCTTCCATGTCCATGCACTTGGTGACACAACCAATGGGTGCATGTCAACTGGTAATTTTGTGTCCTGAGGCATTTAGGCGGCTGGATAGTGAGATCTGGATTTTCATTTGTGTATGAATTTTGTTTTCTGTAACATGCAGGGCCACATTTTAATCCTGCTGGCAAAGAGCATGGAGCTCCTGAAGACGAGAATCGTCATGCTGGTGATCTTGGTAACATCACCGCTGGACAAGATGGTAAAGAATCTTCCCTTTTACAACTTCACGTTATACACATATAATCATCAGGATATTACCGACAACTATCTAAGTTCCAATGTGAAACTCTTATATGGTTTGTAGAATTGTGGTTCTAGCTGGACAAGTAATTTCAACCATTTGTTTTTCCCCTCTATTTATAGGACACGAAGAGGCCGAGATCACTTCTAGTTCCACTAAGCCTACTAGTCTCTAAGCTAGGGAAGACTCTCCCGGTCCCTGATAACAATGAAAATTGCTTTTTCCATCAATGATACTTTAGTTATACGGTGCACGCTCTGAATTTAAGTTCAAATGTTTGCTCGCTTTCTCTCTGTTATCCACTGAATTTCAGATACAATGAGCTGACAGGATCAGTTTTGTTATTGTGACTGTCAATCTTTGCTATATATTATTGTCTGGAGATTTGCATACCAATTTCAACTAACCATTGTTATTGAGTCTTGTACGCTGAATCTTGCTATCAATTATGTGAATTATGGTTACCGCACCAATGCCGGCTTTCTACCTTCTAATGACCATTGTTCTAAAATGTTTCAGGTACTGCTTCTTTCTCCGTTGTTGACAAGCAGGTGACTTGCTTATACCTTCATTTCAACTCAAACATATTGCATCCTTCATCTCTGCACATTCTCTTATATGTTGGTCTTATCTGCAGATTCCACTTTCTGGACCACATTCCATCATTGGACGAGCAGTTGTCGTCCATGCTGATCCTGATGATCTAGGAAAGGGTGAGTGCATTTATGTAATAAGTGCTTTTATTTTGCAGTAGCCTTTGGTCGAAAATTTCCTTTTCCTGTTCTTGTTCATTATTTGTTATTTATTTATGAAGAATAGATGTATAAAAGATTTTCCCGGAAGTTATATGAGCATTATCTGGTGGTCCATTTCTTTCGTGCAGCCTAACCTTGTAACTTTATCTAATTGAAGAACTACTTTGGTTTTTTCAGGAGGCCATGAACTCAGCAAAAGCACAGGAAATGCTGGTGGAAGAGTTGCTTGTGGTAAGCATTAGGAATATTTTCTTCTCTTTTTTTTTTTTCTCTTTCTTTTGAGTTGAAGTATGAAGATTATCTACACACTTTCTATTGGTCTTGTTCTTTCTAATGACATGGTTTTCATGGAAAAAAACATATCAATTTTTTCTTATCGTGCATTTGAAATATTGCGAATAGACTAGTGGTTCCAAAGCTTAGATTCATCAGTTGGACTAACAAGGAAATTGTTGGAAGTTGGGACAAGGTTGCTTGTTCAACGCGTGGAATAAATTGTACTAAATTCGACTTTTAATCTGGCCTGATCCTAGCCAGGATCTGTTCTTGCTCCAGAGATAGCTTTGCTTGTTTGATTGTCAAGATCGTGCAGAACAATAGGACAACGACATTTACATCATCTGGAGGCCTTGTTTTCATTTTCCATCAACACTAAAAATAAAATTTCCTTTCTCCTGTTCTGCAGGTATAATCGGTTTGCAGGGTTAATTAGAGCCTCAGATGACGCTATCTGCGCTGCGTCGTGCCTCAACCAGAAGTTATGATGTGAAAGTTTACTTAATAGGATAGAGGGTTTTCGAATAAAGGATGGTTTCATCCTATCATGTCTTCGAGTCTTCTTTCTTTCTACTGACTGAATGTATCATTTTGGAGAGCTTCTGCTTGTTAATTATGGTATCTGTGTTTTACCTTTGGCTTATTGATTTCAGTCATTCAACCTCGTCTTAAACGTAAAACTCACATTAAGTAAAATTATATTAGATCCACTTCAATTTTATAAATCCTGTGATGTTGTGGTGTCCCGCCAATTCATCCACTAGTACAGTTAACGGCGATAAGGGGTCGGAGTGCCATAGTCTTTATCACTATTGCTGCGTATCCTGCACCATGCTCAAACAAGTTCAGCAATTTGTTGCAATTACTTCTCGTTCCATCATAGTGCTTCACCAATGCAAATTGCCTTGCATTCTTCTTTCAAAGAGCCTTTATCCCATTAAGCCATCATTTCGATACACACTCTTGCTAAGTCCTATTTGGCGGAGGATTACCTCTCTTGACTAAAAGAATTATTATTCATGAATAAATTGAGAAAGTTAACAGAAAGATTTGATTTTGACTTCGTAGATCCGGTGTTGACTTGAAACTTCATCTAGAAAAGCAATTATCGAATAAACTAAACTTTTGGCATTTTGAATGGCTAAACGTGTTAGGTGTAGTCAATTATCGAATAATCGACTCAGTTATGATTCTAAAAAATTTAGTATTTTTTATATCGAGACAGTCTCCAAGTGAAATTGGTTGACTTATCTGAATGTAATACAAAGATTTTCCAACAAAAGAAAAAGGAATAGTTGAGGAAATGATCAATTAATGCAAATAAATAAAAGGTCAAAAAGGCAGAATAATTATCTATTCAATATGAGATTAAGCTAAGTCGAGTTGAACTCTTCATTTTTTTTTTTTTTTTAAGTTTTAATATCTCACCCATTTTCTCTTCTCTCTCTCTTTTTTTAAATCCTTCCAATTTTCTCAAATTAAATGCTATTTATAAACAGTTAATTGATATTACATGGATTAAGTTGCTAATTATTTCACATATTTCGAAATACAAGATCAAATTTTATAGATTCTTTGTTTTAAAGATTTGGCTTGTACGAATGTTTTATTTTCTTCTCTCAAATAGTATTTTATCTGTAAAAAAAAATAATAATAAAATTAATATTTTGGTCCCATATATTTTATTTGCATAAGAAAATTAATATTTTGGCCTCTTATATTCTATGTTGTATATTTTTATCCGCAACTTTGTTAACTAGGTGGTTCACTAGTCATTTTTCTTAATTCTTATCCAAAAAAATTTAACAAATAAAACACCCTCTATTATGTGATGTTGTTGTCCACATGCTTTTTTTCTTAGCTTTTAGAATGAAAAAAAGAGAAAATTATATTAACGTAGTAATAAACTTAGAAGTTTGGAAATCAAAATATTATTTTTTTTGTAATCTTTAAAAACAATTATAAAAAAGGAAGACTTGGTACAATAATAAAATAGTCATTATACTATTAAGTGTTTATAAGTTTTGAGTCGAAAAAAATAATATAAAATTACATATAACAGACATAAACCGATCCGGTCCCTTTTTTTTTTTTTTCTACGAGAGTTTCGTAAATATTCTTAAATTCCTATTAGCTTTATACCAGTGGTGCACAAATGGGTTTATTAACTTGTTTAATGTCCACGTCATGCATCTACATTTGGTCCACATTACTTCAAAAATCAAAGCCTTGGCGCGATTAGGCCGCATTACATGCGCTCGTAAACTGTTCGATGAAATGCCTCAACGAGACTGCATCGCTTGGAATGCTATGCTTAGTAGCTATTCCCAACATGGTCTTCACCAAGAAGCTCTCTCTTTGTTCCTTCACATGAGAAGAACTAGCAATATTAAGCCCGACCACTTCACTTTTACCTCAACGCTTAGCGCGATCGCGGGCTTAAAAGAGTTGTCAAATGGTCGAAAAGTCCATGCCTTGATTGTTGTCTCGGGTTGTGATTCCTCGTTGCCAGTGAGTAATGCACTTATTGATATGTATGGCAAGTGTTTAAGGCCTAACGACGCGAAAAGAGTGTTTGAAGAGATGGGGTATGTTAAGAATGAAGTGTCATGGTGCTCGATATTGTTTGCTTATGTAAACGCTAATGAATTTGACGTCGCGGGTGGTTTTTTTAACGCTATGCCGAAAAGGGTTGTTGTTGGTTGGAATACTTTGATTGCTGGTTATGCGCGAAATGGTGAAGTGGAACTGTGTTTGGAGTTGTTCAAGAAGATGTTGATGGATTCGTGCGGGCCAGATGAGTGGACATTGAGTGCAATCATGAGTGCTTGTGCTGAGTTGAGCGAATTTCATTATGGTTGTATGGTACATGGTTTTGTTGTTAAAAGTGGCTGGAGTACGGCAGAGGAAGTGAGCAATTCGATTCTTAGTTGTTATGCGAGGTTTAATTGTCAGGAGGAGGTGTTGAAAGTGGTTGAATGTATAGGAATGTTAAGCCAAGTATCTTGGAATGCGGTTATTGATGCTCATATGAAGGTAGGTAATGTTCGGGAAGCAATTCTTGTGTTTCAGCAGATGCCTGAAAAGAATGTTGTTTCGTGGACATCTATGATTAGTGGATTTGCAAGAAACGGATTTGGAGAAGAGGCTATAGGCTTCTTTGTCGACATGATGAGAATTGGTCTGAAGCCAGATAATTTTACATTCGGAGCTGTTTTACATGCCTGTTCTAGCTTGGCTACCTTATGCCATGGTACAATGATCCATGGCTGTGCAATCAAGTGTGGCTTCCATGCCTATGCTTATGTTGGCAATGGCTTAGTCAATATGTATGCGAAATGTGGAGATGTAGGTAGTTCATATGTAGCATTTTGTGACATTCTTGAGAAAGATTTGATCTCTTGGAATACAATGGTATTTGCATTTGGGTTACACGGTTGGGCCACGGAAGCTCTGCAGCTTCCTGATAAGATGGTAGCTACTTCTGTAAAACCAGATAAAGTAACTTTCATAGGCCTGTTGATGACTTGCAGCCATTCAGGTCTTATAGAAAAAGGCAAGACTCTCTTTGAGAGAATGAGTTCTATTTACAGCCTTTCACCGGAAACTGATCATGTGACTTGTATGATTGATATGTTAGGCCGCGGTGGTCATTTGGAAGAAGCAAAGCAGCTCGCAAACAACTACTTGCAGACACATGGTATAATGATCAGCTCGTATGAAGTTCTATTCGGAGCATGTTCCCTTCATGGTAACATGGAAATAGGAGCGGAGTCTGGGGATCGATTGCAATCTGTGAAGCCGTGGAATGAGATGAGTTATGTTTTGCTGTCGAACTTATATTGTGCAAGCGGGCAGTGGAAGGAGGCAGAGATAGTGAGGAAGAAAATGGCAGATCAAGGATTGAGTAAGACGCCGGGTATTAGTTGGATTGAGTTGGCAAATGGGATTACAGCTTTTGTGGCTGGGGAACGATCGAATCCAAATAGGGTAGAGTTGTGTAAGATATTGAACATTCTTGAATCTGAAATGAGATATCCATTTTCTATTGTTTTCTGGGATCGCATCACTTAGATAAGTAAATACATCCAGGAAATGAGTCAATCTTTGTGATGATGCACCAAGCATAAGAAGCCTATACCAACTTAGTCAAATCAAGCCAAACTAAGCATTTATCTGGTCAGCAATGGAACTGATGATGCCGTGTATTCCTGTTGAGAGTTATTTCTTCTTTTAGTTCCATGCACACAAGATCTCGTTTGAGTGAAAAACCGCATAATTGATCCAGTGGTTGCTGATATTCGAATGGCTCAAAGAGCTTCTAAGAAAAAAGTGGAAGAGGAGGAAGTGAAAGTTGTTGGCTTTAAGGTACCAATCAAGACTCTAGGAGGGAAGCTGGACATGGACGGTTGGATCTCATCTCGGAATATTATTTGATATGAGAGATCTAAATGTCGAAGGTAAATCGTATAATAATTGATAGCTGAAGGGTCTCATCCATACTGACCAAAAATGAAAAAGGAATCAATTCCCTATAGCTATGTATAAAAGAATTAGAAAAGTAACAGAATAATTGAAAGAAATTGATCATGTTATAATTGTATCTCATGGTTAGTTTGGGTGCACAAAAAAATAAATAAATAAATCATATTTTAGTATTCTTAGGAATAAGTTTTCTAAAAACTTGTAAAATGCAAAAAACTAATTGTTTTCGGTTACTTAGTGATTGGAACTTGAAAATATATATTCAAAACACAAAATATTTCATTCTTTGTCCAGTGAGTTCGTAGAAAATTGTTTTCTAATATCTTAGTTCCATATCAAATTTTGAATTAAGGACATTTAAGATTGTAATTTTTATAGTACAAGTTTTGATTCCAAATAATACTTTTTGGTTTTTCCAAACAACTTCTTGGATTGTTTATATTTTCTTCTTGATATTTTTTAAAATAAATAAATGACTAGTCTTGATAATCAGCTAGTGACTAGTGTCTTATTCAGATTGAAATTTGAATTTGGATTTACAATACCCATCAAATTTGAATTCAATTAGTGCTTTATAAGATTTGGTCGTTCCAAGATTAGTTTAGGTAATTTTGCAAAGGATGAGTAACGACATTAGGATCAAAGTTAGAATTGATGGTAAATATGTTAGATTTAATCTTAACTTAAACATTTGTAATTTTGGAACTTAGATGAAAATCAATTTTGTTAGGGTCTTGTTATAGTCATCGTAGGTTTGGTACTTTTTGTAACAAGTTTTGTTGAGCTTAATAGATATATTTGCCAAATTAATAGGTAGCTCTATTTTTAATTAGATTCGGAATCAATATTAAGGTCTTGTCCTACATGATAACGAAACCGGCTACCTAAAAGATACCCCATCGGTTGGACAAGACCTTAATATTGATTTGAAATCGACAGGTATCCAACCGTTTAAATAGGATAATCGTAATCGTAATGGTTTAAATCCGAAATAGACGGATATCTGATTGATTATAAGTCAAATACGAAATCGATTGAAAATCTGTCAGAGTTTTATTTTTACAAAAGGTAATCAACGAGTAAAGTTGTCATCAAGCAGATTCGGTCGCGTCCAACCTAGCTCGCATAAGCCGTGATTAATGGAACCGAGCCCACTTGACCCAAGTTTATAGTGTGTTTGGCTAGGCCCATTTCTCAAAACGCATGACCCAGCTCGATCCACTATCTCACTTACCTTGGGTCACGAGCTGGGTTGGGACCAGCTAGGCCAACCCACCCAAAATGTTAACAACCCCACCCCCCACAAAACCAAAAGAACATATTTTTACTTTTTTCAATTTTTTAAACTTCTTTTTTCAAAATTTTAATATATAATTTTTTTATCTTTAAAATTCAATTTTTTTAAAGTTTTTTAAAAAAAAAAATTTAATTAAGTTCTACAATTTCTAAATTTCATTTATTTACACTTAAATCAATTTTATTATTTACATAGAAGTTTTTATTTTTTAAGGTTGAATATGAATTTTTGAATAAAAAGATAAAGACAATACAAATATTTGAATAATAACTCAAATTATGTTCATTCAACTTGATAATCGCAACGTAAATTATAATAAAATTGAAAATATTTTAATAATACCTCGTAATTTTATTCAGTAATTTGGTATTCACAATTCAAGTTAAGTTGAAAATATAAAATGCACATAAAAAATAAAATTTTGTTCTTCTTAAAGAAATCGAATTTCCAAAAACTTTGATCTTCCATTGTCATTTTTCAACATTGAGGAGCATTAGTTGAATGTTCTGGTGGAGCATGTCTTTTTAAATGAAGACAACATCGAGTCGTCAATAAGATGCTGCATCCTAAATTCTACGACAACAAAATCTTTGCAGCGGGTGCCAAGTTACACTTTAACACAATATTCTGCGACAAAGCCAAAATTACTTTTCGACATCATTGTAGATACCGAAATCATTAGTAGATCACGGGGTATGATTAATCGCATTATTGTACAATCAATAATAAGTTATAAAAATAAAGCAACGACAGTAAAATTAAATTTTTCATTGATCACACGAATAGCTACTCAAGGTTCATATGCGAAAAATTGAGATTGTTGTAAAGAATTTGAAATACTTATAAAAGAACATAAGGAATTGATTTTGAGACAAAAATTAATTAACGAGAAAATAAAATTTGACTAATGACAAATTATAACTCTAGTACAACTCAAAGTACTTTCTTTATGTCGCCTAAGCTACTATTCTTTATGTTTGTTGATTCGGGTTTAGCCAATTAAGCACGAAGAGATTAGGCCACAAGCTCTAATTTTATAGGTTAAAGTAATTGAGGGGTATTGAAACATAACCTATCTCTAAGGCATAAGTTATCATTCTTTTTTGGTGAACGCATAGGTTATCGTTCACTTGACCTAAATTAACTAACTCCATTATCCCTAACTTCTAATTGAAATTAATAGGCATGGATTATAACAATAGATTAATTATCGCAATTAAATCCAATTACTAGTTAAGATTTTTATTCCTAATTCATACCCCTAGAATCTACAAGATTCAATGGCAAAAAAATGAAATTTCTTGAATCACGAAACTATAACTATAAGTATATGAATGATAAATCAAGAAAACCAATGCATATAAATCAATGAATTAAAATCCGAATCCTAACATAAGATCAAGTAACTAGTTAGCTACAACCCCAAATCATGCGTGTTTAATGTACATACATAGCAAAGAAAATCTAAAACAAAGTAAAAATATGGAGTTCAAGAGAGCTCATTGATAGATTGTGAAAGAATGATGATTGGAGAGTCTTGAATCTTCTCTTGCTTTGATCTTGTGTTATTATTGCCTTTGGAAGAATTTGATTGCTTCTTGAAGTGCTAGGGTTTCAAAATTAGGTAAAAGTCCTCCCTTGGGTGTTGCAAAGAGCTATTTAGAAGCCAAAAAAAAGTCAAAGTCAACTTTTGACCGACCTATAGTTGTAGTGTCACACCTGATCCGTAAGGAAATATGCCCGATCAATTAGGTCAAAAAAATTCAAAAGTTGCTCTCTACTCGATCGATCAAGAATCTGTCCGTTATCTTTTTCTATACAACCCGATCAATCAAAAATTTATCCGATCGATAAAGAATCTCTTTTTCTCCATTTCCATTGCAGTCATGTGTCTCGATCGATCGACAAATGTTCCGATGGATCGAACTTGAACCTTTATTGACCCATGCTTCATTTTCCACTTATTTGTGCATCAGAATTGCTTGCTTTTTACCATGACCACCTTGCATCGAAATTGAAGAACACAACTTAATTTGACATTAATTTAATCACATATATAAATACAAAGAGGGATTTAGGATGAAAAATATTGATTCATCAATGATTTAAAGCATTAGGTACTCACTATACTGTATTTTTTACTAGGTCAATACACAGAATCAATATCAAAGTCAAATTCATCAAGATGGAGAGTTAGTTGCTGAATAAAAATATGTGAGGACGAAGAAGTAACTTTTATTTTCTTGAAGAGTTGAGAAAAATTTGGATCAAACTTTTTACTGTTTACAGAACGAGACGAAGATGAAGTCTCATTAAAATATTCATTCTTTTGGGTTAATTCTTTTAATGGTAAATATTATGTTACATATAATTAAATAAAAATGTTAAAAATTGAAGAAACGTCATCCATTAACGTCATATGTATCATTAGTTTTCATATTCGTATAATATTGCTATAGAATAGTTTCAACAACAGAAGTTTGCAATCTATGATTCATAATTGTAGCGAAGGAATAAACTATAGACACACTTTCCAAATCGCAGTAAGAAAACAAACTAGGTGTTGCAATTTTTATTTTTATTTTTATAACAATTTGTGGGTTAACCCGCCTATGTCAGGGGTTACTCTCTAGCATGGCCGGTCCTAAGTTTGGATAAAGGAAGAGGGTTGCGTTAGGTTACCGATAATCAGCGTAAACTTTGTTGGATGTTTCATATAGATTCACGACAACATGATATCACTGTTGGACGTAGACTCTCATACGAGACTTTGCTTGTATGGAGCTTAGAGAAGAGTTAGTTCTCAATAGAAATGAATAGCATCGTTTAATCCATATAGCTGATCCCACATAATGAGACAAGACTCAGTTTGGTTTGGTTTAATTTGTGGATTTTATCTAGGCTGGGCTAGGTTATAAATTTCATGACCTAACTCGACTCACCTGTATGTATTTGGTTAGATCAATTCAAACCCAGTTTCAATCGAGCTAGGCTCCATCTGGATTTTTTCAAGCTGGGCCTGTGCTGGCTTAACCAGAATGCCTGCTCTACCTAGATACCTGATAAGTTTTGGAATTATACGCAAAAAAACCCGAAACTTGAAATCCTATATTAATTTATTAATAAGTTGACAAATATTACAATAATTATGTAATTTAGTTTAAATTTATCACCTTATTGTGTATGAATTTTGAAACACTTTATTTTTGGGCTCTTTTTTTTACTTTAAATGATTTTTTTTTAAAATTTTTTCAAAGTAAATAGTTATGGATACAAGTATCCGTAATTTTTTGGATACTTGAGTTTATGATTATGGTTATTGATTTTTAAACTAGTTGGGTATCTACTTATATTTTTGTTATAAATTATGCTAAACGGTTACAATTTTCCGATTCTGCCATTCACAAGGGATTCTCCCGAAAGAAGAATCCTAACAAACAAAGTTTAAGTTTGAATCACAAATTCGATCTCCATTATACCAAAAAAGAAAAATTGAATCAAAACAAGCTATAATTCTTGATATTGGAATTACAAGTCCAAAACTGACCTTCAAGTTCGAACACAATTACAAACAAATCTCCCAAATTCCATATAGACCACTGCATTTAATCAGGGGCAAAACTGGAAAATCATGTTAAAGTTTTGCCCCTGCTCCTGACCAGAATTACAAACTAGTTCATACATTGGACTCCTCTTGGACTCTGAAAGTAATTAAACCAAACTTCAAGACTTCTTCTTCCTCCTTCTCCACTCCTCAGATATAAAATACAATGACACACACACACACACACACTCACACACACACACACCTTTTTGCCCTTTCTCTGCATTCCTGTTTCTGCACAGAAAAGTCAAATTTGCTGGGTCAACGAAGTAGTAAGTTTTTTTTTATTTTTAATAATTATTTGGCTTACCATGCAAATTAAGTGATATTTTATAATAATATTTAGCGTTTTTTATTTTTTATTTTAGGGTTTTGCAGATTACCCAGAAAAGTTTGCTTCTTTTTGGGTAAAGAAATCATCTTTAGGGTAGTTTGAAGAAATTCCAAGTGTTTAATTATTTCAGGTAAAAAAGTGTTAATTTGTATTTTTATTTTTATTTTTTTTCATTTGGTACTTCTTTCAGTCAAAAGTTTGGACTGACCACATTGTGGTTATGGTGCTTTAATGATGAATTTTTGGCATTTGGGTTAAATAAGTGTTGAGTTTAGCTTGTTCTGTGTTAAAAAATGCTTACTTTTTGCTTCATTGATTGAACTATTTTTTGTTGCTTAACTAATTTTGATTATGCGTGGTAATGCAAAATTGGGTCATGTGTAATGTCTATGTTGAAGACTTTAAGTTAGGTTTGTGATTAATTTGATTAAGACCTGACCTTTTCCGAGTTGTCAATGATCTTGGCCTGCATTGTCACGCACCAGCCCACACCCCGTCTAATGTCATAGGGTTAAAGAATATATGAGAATGCCTCCTCAAATATACTGGTCCAAAATGGATAACCCAAATTAATATTTAGACCCGCTACACTAATTTATAAACTATTCTCACTTTATGTCTCATATTAAGGGGGACTTCAGCTTCACGTGCATCAAGGTAGTGCTTCGTAAAATGATGGTAACGATTATGGTATTTTGCTTTTCTAAAGTATTGGTGGCCTTTTCTGTTTTGTATTGCTTTCTAATTTTTGTTGGCCAATGGGAATTTTAATAAATAAAGCTTCAATTGGTACGTTTTTTATTACAAGAGAAGAATGTGATAGGTTGGGGATTTTGTTTTGCGTGGCGGCAATCTATAGGTGATAGGAAAGTGACAAGTAGTGGGACAAGTGCAAACGCGAAAGATTGGGAGAATCTCGTTCCAGACAAAGTGTGGCGCCTAAAGTGTCGTTAGAGCATTTATGTAACATGTCATTGTAGCGGTTGTTAAAGCATGCCAAATATCAAACATATCAATGAAGCTAACAAAATAGAGATATATGTTTTGGATTACTAACACAGTAACCCTCATAATATAAAAAATAAGTTACCTATTTGCATCATTATAAAAATTGTGCAATTCGTGCTTCCTATTTCATGATGCAGTTTGATTCACGAGCAAAACGACTGGAATCCTCATGTGAATCGAAAATTGTGAACTATGTGTTTCAAAATATAATTCAATGACTCGGTATGGTTCACTTCTGTTAAAGTGTATTTAGAATTTTTATATAATTCCTTATGTTTTGGCACTATTGCTGCTACTGCTTCATTTTCTTTCAAAATATTCCCTTATGGTGAAGAGACTCTCAATAGGGCAAGCACCCAATACCTTGTTGAGTCCAAAGATAGAGTCTTGGGTATCTGACATATCAGTATGAAGATTGTTCTTTGATCCCACAAGAAAACGGTCTTTAGTACCAGAGCTGCCATCCAAGCGTGACTACCTTCGTTTAAAAGAATATTTTTGGTGTAGAAAGTCTCAAATTCAGGATCTTTCGCTGCGCGAATTTCCATGTCCCAAAACATCTTCTTATTCTATGCAGCTTTGTTCATGCCCTCATCTCTCGGTCCTTTGCCAAGTTTAGGTTTGATTTAAGGAATTACTATAGGCTAGTTTCCAAGTTTCTTTGCTTTAGATTAGTTTACAGGTTTCCTTATTATTTTAGTTTTTTTTTTTATTATATTATGTTCCTTATTAGTCTATTTACCATTCTTCGTTACCAAGTCTTGAAGTCTATAAATGGGCTATCATATTGTATTTCACGACATCAAGGCTTCAAGATGTAGACATTCTTTCTCCCCCTCTTCTAGAGCCACCGTTTGGTGATGGCTTCTATGTGTATATATATTTCCTCTCCATATTTGTCTTTTCTTTTTCTCTTTATATGGTACTAGAGCCGCCTTTCTTATTGGCTTCCAATCAATGTATTAACCCCTATTGCTTCTATCTTATCCTCATTTTACGTTGCCATTGTCTGGAATAATTGTATCTCTTACAGAAATGCTCTAATGACACTTTAGGTGACATGTGTAAGCCACGTGGCGCAGGGTATTGTATGTCTGTGCGGGCTGTTCTAGTTTCTCACACCATCTTCACTTTGGGGTGGCTTGGTCTGGGCCACTGAGTAGTTCTATAGTGAAAATAGGCTACTTATGAGACTACTTTTGCCCTCTTCTGGAATTAAATCTCTCTTTTGTATACAGATTTCTTATTAATTAGTTCTCAATTTTTGGTTATGTCTGTCACATTTGCACTTCTTATAAGTGTGAATTAATTATCAGGCCGCTGTAGTTAATTTTGTTTTCTGTTGACTATGTAGGGTTGGCCTTGTGCAGCCCCTGTATGACCTAAATGAGTGCCTGAATTTTTTCTTAGTTACCATCTGGAGTCTCAAGCATGTACAAATGTGTGCCTTATATAACTAATTTTTTATATCTGTTATTAAATCTCCCTTCACCCACAAAAAAAAAAAAAAAATCAAAAAACAAAAAAACCCACCACCAAAAAGAAAAAAAAAGGAAAGGAAATAAGGTCAAAAAAGAAGAGCAGAAAAATAAGTATCTTCTGTTTGTTGTTGGGGTGAGACTTCGTAGTTGTCTGCTGCTAAGTAATGCAATTATATGATTTGATCTCCAACATTCAAGGTGATGGGTGGTTGACTCGTAATATGATGTTTGGTACCTAGGCTGTGTTTGGTTTAAAAATGTAAGGAGATTGAAGGGGAAATGGGAGATATATACCTTCACATAGGGAAGGGGAAGGTGCATCTTTTTCCCCTTACATTGTTTGGTCTGAGAGGCCATGGGAAAGAGTTTTATACTTCCTTACTGGTTGGAGTGAAAAGTGAGAGGGACGGAAAATACTTTACACATATTCCTTTAGCAAGTGGTATAAACATTTAATGCAAGGATAAACTTGTCTTTTTGGGTCTATATCTCCTTCAACCCCTCTAATGTTGAAGCATTGCTGATATGAAGGTTAGTCACCCCGCCGCTTTTCTCTTTCACTAACAAATTTTTACCAAATGCGTGAAAATAGAGCATAATCATTCACTTTACTTCCACTCCATTCAGCCCTGCGTATGCTTCCAACCAAACAAAAGTATTAGTGTTCAAAGATTCTGCCTCAAATTTGGGCCTCTACACTTATGGATGCAATGAACATTTACCATGTTTGTGTTTCTTTTTAAAACTGAGTAGTAGGTGGAAGTATAGCTGTCTGTTAAATTTTTCCTCTTTCCTTTATTGGAGACTAATATAAAGAAAATTTTCTGCTCTCCTTTTCCTTCCCCTTTTCCCTTTTTGATTGTATGTTTGCTAATCGAATTGTGCATTAATGTCATTTTCGGGCAGGCTTGCACATCATATTTTGAATGCCAGGGCAAGAAGTTTGCCAGGCCATGGTAGCCTTTATCAATAATTCATTTTACATATTGGTCAAGCATGAGCTGTAGATAATAGCTGTCTTCTTTGATATATCTGCTGGGTCCAATTCAAATTTTCGTGGATTTCTTTGATGGATTGCAATAAAGAAGAGGCCATCAGGGCTAAAGTTCTGGCTGAAAAGAAGATGGAAAATAGGGATTTTGCTAGTGCTAAAAAATTGGCCACAAAAGCCCAGCAGCTTTATCCTGATATGGAGAACATTTCACAGATGATGTTGGTCTGTGATGTGCTTTGCTCCTCAGAGAAGAAGGTTTATGGCAATGAGAAGGACTGGTATGCTATCCTTAATATCGAGCTAACTGCCGATGATGCATCAATCAGGAAACAATACCGCAAGTTTGCTCTCTCACTTCATCCTGATAAGAACAAATTTTTTGGCGCATCAGATGCTTTTAAGCTGATTACTGAGGCTCAGACGGTGCTTTTAGATCGAGAAAAAAGAATGTTGTATGATAGTAAAGTAAAAGCTGGAGGAAGATCTCAGTGGACAAAACAGCAGGCGAGTATGCAATCAAATATAAAGAGACGGCCTCACTATCAAACCAATTTTGGAAGTAATGTTGCTTCACAATTCCCTAATCAGCAACACCAGCAGCAACATCAGCAGCAACATCATCAATTCGTCAATAACAGATCAACTTTCTGGACTGTCTGCCCATTTTGTTCCGTTAGATACCAGTATTACAAGGATGTTATTAACAAGATGTTGATCTGCCAAAACTGCAAAAAGTATTATACAGCTTATGAAATGAATAATCCTGGTTCGACATCGGCAACCAACCGGAGTCAGCCTGGATTTTCCCATCAGAAAGAAGCCACAGGCCAGGATAATTTTAATGTGGGCTCACAAGGTACTGAGAAACCCAACTCAAAGATGGCAACTGAAAAGAATGTTGGTCATGAGAAACATTCAGATTTGAAGACTGGATTCACTTTTGTGGGTGGTGAGGGCTTCAAGCCCAATGAAGAAGCTGGGAATGTTGAATCCCGATCTAAAGAACCGGGCCGGTCTGGTCGGTCGAAAAGCAGGAGTGGGAAGAAGAGGAAGAGAGTAGTAGAATCTAGTGAAAGTTGTGACAGCGGAAGTAGCTCAGACTCTGACGAAGATATAATTCTTGAAGATGGTGATAATGCGGTTCCAGAAAGTTCTGGACGTAACAGTGAGTTACATCCACGAAGATCAAGTCGGCCAAGAAAACAGGTTTCCTATGCCGAAAATCTAGAGGAAGATAATTTGCTGAGCTCCCTGAAGAGGTCAAGATTTAATGCATCTTCCAATGGCACTGCAGAAGAGGCTGATGTGCGTGGTATCAAGAAAGAAGCTGGTTGTTTTATGGATGCTGAAGAGAATGAGATAAAGGTGAGAGGACAACATGGTGCTCCGGGTGAGGAGAATGCACCGAATGGAGAGAAGGATGCAGAAAAGGCATATGTAAAAGTGGAGGTCCATGAGGATGATAAGAATACTTCGTCTCTTCCATCAGAGTTGCGCTTTAGTTCAACGGAACCAGATGTTTATGAATATCCTGATCCAGAGTTCAGTGACTTTGACAAGGATAGAAAAAAAGAGAACTTTGCAAAGGGGCAAATATGGGCTGTTTATGATAGTATGGGTGCCATGCCGAGATTTTACTCTCTGATCAGTAAAATTTTTGCTCCTGGATTTAAGTTGCAGATTACCTGGTTAGAACCAGAACCAGATGATGAAGAGGAAATCAAATGGGTGGAAGCGGGTTTGCCAGCTTCATGTGGTAAGTTCAGGACTGGAAATAGAGAACACACGGAAGATCATCCCATGTTTTCTCATCTAGTTTACTGGGAAAAGGGCAGCAGGCGTGGCACTTATAAGATTCATCCAAGAAAAGGGGAAACTTGGGCCCTTTTCAAGGACTGGGATTTAAATTGGCATTCTGATCCTGAGGCCAAGAAGAAGTACGCATACGAGTTTGTTGAAGTCCTGTCAGACTATGTTGATGGTGTTGGTGTATATGTTGCATTCTTGGCCAAGGTGAAAGGCTTTGCATGTCTTTTCTGTCGGAGGACAAAGGATGGAACGAACTCAGTTGTGATACCTTCAAGAGAAATATTCAGATTCTCCCATAGGGTTCCTTCCTTTCGGCTGACTGGGAAGGAAAGAGAAGATGTTCCTGAGGGATCATTTGAACTTGATCCTGCTTCCTTGCCTATCAATAGTGATGGAACTGCTATTTCAGAAGAAGATTTAGATGTTGTGACTGGAGAAATGCGGACTTCTCATTCATTGTCGGCAGAACAAAAGCCAATGTCTGTGGGGAGTGCATCTCGTGTGGATATGATCCAGCCAATGACAAAGTCGGTAGGAAATTCAATTCCAGGCAGAGCTGACAAGAAGAGCCATCTAAATTTCAATCAGACTGGTTCTGACAATTTGATGGAAGACTGTGTTGACTCACCAGCTTCTTCTGATGAATTTTATGAAGTTCCTGAACCAGAATTCTACAACTTTGAATTGGATAAGACCCCAGACAAGTTCCAGATTGGTCAAATATGGGCCATATATAGCGATGAAGACGCTTTACCGAAGTATTATGGCATGATTAGAAGAATTGATCAATCCCCCGTGTTTCGACTGCAAGTAACATGGCTGGAAGCCTTCTCACTACCTAAAGATATTGTTAATTGGCTCAACAAAGATATGCTAATTAGTTGTGGGAGATTTAGGCTTACAAAGGGCAAAACTCAGTCATTCGTAGACACTAGCCCCTTTTCTCATCTATTAAGAGCAGAGCATATGGATACAAAGGGTGTTTATGCTCTCTTTCCGAGAAAAGGTGAAGTCTGGGCATTATATAGGAACTGGAATGCTGGGATGAAAATATCTGATTTGCGTAATTGGAAATATGACATCGTTGAAGTCATGGAAGAGAGCGATTTATGCATTACAGTATTGGTCCTAGAGTTAGTTGATGGTTTCAAATCTGTTTTCAAGCCTCGAATGCAAAGACAATCAACCATCAGTGTACAGGTATCTCGGACCGAGCTGCTTAGATTCTCCCATCAGATTCCTGCCTTTCGGCTGACAGAAGAAAAAGGCGGTAGCCTGCGAGGTTTCTGGGAGCTTGATACAGCAGCACTGCCATACGGTTTCTGGCGTCAACGATAGTCTTGTGTTTCTCCCTTTTAATTTGCTAATGCCTGTACTTGTGTAAACAGCCATTTTCAGGGGCTCTTATTGCCTAATTTAGTTGAAACAAGGATCTTAGCTGACAATTGTTGCTAAAGAAGTGTATATCTAATGTAGATTATTGCGTCTTACTTTTCTGGTCTATTATGTGTGCATATGCATGGTTTTGCTGACAATCCTGATCAACTTTTTTGCAAATGCTGGATGTGTCAGCATAAGGAAAATTGTTGGGTTCGGCAGATCACAAACATAGGGTCTGGCAAGCCGGACCCAGTAGACGTGTTGGCTATACAAATTTGACAATTTTATTTATTTTTGTTGAAAACCATATCCCTTCTAAGTTCTATGCGCGTGAGGTTTTGTTTGAGTGGGTCTCCATCCAAGTTTTTTAAGTTATTTTTTTATCCTTTTTATGATGTACAATTTTCATATAGTAAGTACTTTCATTGGCTTCATGCTCATTTATCATATCAATCTGTTTTTAATCTCTCATTTATTGCCTTCTTGAGTATTTGATCTAGTGGCATGATTCTTTCTTTAGGTGCAAGTGCTTTCAAGTTCGCTTCTTGTAATGTTCAGCTTTTTTTGGTAATTCTTATTATGTTTTTTGAGTGGAGACTTGTAACATGCTTCTATCTATTATTATTAACATGCTTCTATCTATTATTGTTGCCATAATTATTTTTTTTTTTTTAACGATGGAGGTTACAACCGTAGTTAGAACTTTTTTTAGTGACTCCTATTATTTTTTAGTAAAGACTTGTAACATGCTTTTATCTATTATTATTTATTTGTGTGATAATTGAGGTTAAAGTCATGATTCGAATATGAAATATCTAATTACAGTAGGTTGTTATCCGATCATTCCATTTAACTCTTGAATCTATTAGTTATTATTATTATTTTTTTTCACATTCTTCATTTTTATATTTAGGTTGTATAAAACATCACATCTTTACTAAACATAGATGAAAAAATCAGCTATACTTCATTGGTTAAAATTGAATCAATTGAAATTATTAAATAAAGATGAAAAATTCATGGTCTTTTATTCATCGATTTTATTATAGATCGAATACTAATTATCCAAATGTTTACGTTGGATAGAATGTTTTTTTAGCAGTTTTGGCTCTTATATGTCTTTAATTGGGATTTGTTGTTCCTTCGTGATTGTGTAAGAATCACTTCAAGCAGTGATAAAAAAAAAAAAAAAATACAATTAAAATCTAATGCTTAACATGAAAAAAACTAATGCCCAATTCGTAAGATCACGCTCCTTGGGGATGATTTAGTTCGATTCTGTTCCCTTTTCTTTCTACGCTACATTTATAATAATAATTATCAATTAATTATAAATTTTTATTAAGTTTCCACAAGACCATCGGAGATTTATCTGGTCATTAATTTCAGAATTCTGTCAAATTAGTCAGGTATAATTCGACTGATAACTTCGAAAAAGATAAAGAAAAAAAAGAAAAGTAAAGTATGAAGACAGCATATGGGGCCCATTTATGTAAAAAACTGGATCAATTTTCCCTCCAAAATCCAAACCGCAATATTTCCCTCCCAATTTGCCCTCCAACTCCTCAAAACCCTAACATTAGGTAAACCTTCCTTTCACTCTTCAGTTCATCCAATGTTAATTATCATCATTTTTTTTTATTATGTAAAAATTCAGCTTTTTTTTGCAGATTTTAGAAGTGAATTTTATTTACTATCACAATTATTGTTACTATTATTAGTTGGCAGATGAATTGAAATGGCTCCAATTGAAGATAATACTATCTCACACGCTGACGTAACGGATGCAGAAACCGAAATGGTAAATGGTAATATTTATTTTCCCCAAATTTATTGTTGGTTTAGTATTTATTTATTTTGCTATTTTTTTGGGTTTAATTGGTGTATGCAGTAAAGATTCAATTTTCTCCAAATTTATATTTATTTTATTGTTGTTTATGGGGAGAGTTTTGTGCATTAGGTCTAAGTTGTATCTTTTCATAGAAGACTATAGTGTATGCAGTAAGGATTCGATCTTTTAGCTGAGTGAAATTTTATGCTTTTTTTTTTATGTCGGACAATTTTCAGCAATGTTATTAAGCCATGAGGTAAATGAGAAAAAGGTTGTCAATTCTTGTGAAGTGGTTTCCGTGTAAAGGTTTATTTGTGGATATAATCAAGTTTCGATTTTTAAGGTGAGTTACGTATGGCAGGCGGATGAGTGTTGCATCGGGTGATTTTAAGATATGCGGTTTAAGTAAATTTTACTTTGTAATTTGTTATTTATCTTAGTTGATTGCGCATTGAGCAAAAATCTCTGAATTAGACAAGAAAACATGTATTTGTTTGAGATTAGGGTTCTATGTTATTTTGAAGTACAAACTTTGAAGAGTGTGAGAAATTTTGTTATATTGAAAAGAGAGTACGTGAAAACTTCTTGTATATCCCCCACCTCCAGCCCAGCCCCTCTACACCACCACCAACCCACCCCCCCCCCCACCCCATCCCCTGTTTCATGTTATGTCGGAAATGCTTATATGGAATTGTACTTGGTGTTGTAAACCAGGTAGGGAATTTGAAAATGAGAATTGTGATGAGGATGAGATGGAATATATGCAAGACACTGTACCAGTTGATGATATGGTTGGATTTGAAGAAGCATACGAAACTCAAGTGGTGGATCCTCATGATGAGATCCCAGTTATGGATCTTGGAGGGGAAACCCAAGTGGTGAATCTTTGGGGTGAGATGCAAGTAGGGGAGGAGCTTTATGGTGTGGAAAACATATGCACCCAGGTGTTAGATGAGAACAATTTTGAAGTTGCCGTTGATAGTGATTGTGATACTCAAGAGCTATCTGATGATGATTCTGGGAAAAGAGGTGATAACTGTTCAATTAGCCCAGAGAACTTGCTGAAAACTGGTTTTTGCAAACGAGATGATGGAATATCCAAAGAACAGTTAGATGCTTCAAGTGTCAAGCATCAGTCAGGTTTGTTCATTTCAATGGGGTCACAAAAATATGTTAAATATGCTTAAAATGGTTGTCTGTCAACACTAAATACTAATAATTTCCTTGGATCATTACTGACCGGCTAAAGGATATTTGCACTGTGAATAAGCGTCGAACACCTTTGTCAAGTAGTAACTAATATATGGTTGTTCAATAATCATAAATTATTTTTGTTTTCTCTTTGTATATTAAATAGGCATGATTAAGGAGCATTTTTATGTGCTCTCTTCATGCTGTATACCTTCCATTTACATCTCATCTTTTGCCAGGTTAAGGGCTTCTGTGACGATTTGAGTTGCTCAAAGGATGAAATAAGCCGGATTGGAAAATAAACACGCCTTGGATTATGCTTAACCTCTGCTTTCTTCTCCTCATCGGTTGAAATAATTTAAGTTCATTCTTTTCTAACTGAATCTAAGTGGCCATTCTGATCCTGTGTCATGAAGTATTTGGCTTAACAATGCTTGCTTGTTGAATTGGAATAAGAAGCTGGCGAATTTGTAGAACTAATGATAGATGTTATTTCCGTAATAAAGTTGCCTCACATGTACTGAGTATCATAACTGGCACCATCTCTTGTTCTAGATGTAATTTAGATGGGCAAATCATATAAGATGAGCTTTTTAAGTTGGGGAATGTTTGGTTGACGTGATCTTGCATGCCTTCTGGCTTTTTCTTGTATGCTTAACTTTGATAAAATTGGTAGCCTTCCTTTTCGTAGGCAGGAATCTGCTGAATGCATCAAAAGTTCTAATTATTAGCTTCTATTTCCAGGATCTGTGCATAGTGGGTTTACTTCAATTCGTGCTGCGTCAGTACGGGCCTCTGGTTTGGCGGCTTACAAGATGGCTCTTAAAAGAGCCAATGGCCAGTCATATTCTCCTAAGGGCGACTGTTCTTCACTGAAACAGCATGCAGCTGATCATAATATGATATCTGATGTTAGATATTTGCCTAATTCTGGTAAAGAAATTAATCGGGAATTTGGTCAGGATGGATATAATGAAGAAATGCAGGAATTAATGAATGAAAGTAGGTTCAATAGTTGTAGTTCAATTGTTAGACGACTTTTTACAGAGGACGAATTAAAACAGCCAGATGGTGGCTTGAATGCTTCTGATGATGCAGCAATCTTGCCTCCATCTTTTGCTTTTGAAGATGGGGTGGCTGGTTTAAGCTATATAAGTTCTCAAGAACCTGGGGAGGCATCACAAGCAAATGCACTTGACTTTGTGGACAGGTTTCTTAAGGTCAATGCCATCGAATGTGATCAAGAGTTTGACATCAGAAGGTCTACTGGAGGGAAGTCAAAGGTTTTCTCAACTGCCAAAGGGACTCAAAGTTTGGCCAGGACAGCCATGGTTAGAAATAACGAAAAAAATGGGATATTTGATTGGGACGATAATCATGAAGATGAAGGTGGCGGAGATTTTTTTCGAAAGACAAAGGATTTGTTTTTTGGTAATGTAGGCCAGACAGGGAAATATTTCACCCATCTTGGGAAGGCAAGGTGTCTTGGCACTAGAGGTAGCAAGGCTGTTCAGAATTGCAGGGATGAGGAAGAAGAGCATCTAGAGACCAAGAAGAAATTGGAAGATTCTGTTTGCTCTGATTCAAGGATTGTTTTGCGTAAGACAAGAGGAAGTAGCAAGTCTTCAAGCCTGACAGAAAAATTTGAAAAGGAGTTTGATGAACAGTTGAATTCTTTTTCTGGTGATGGGATGGTAGACACTGTGACTGGGATGAATGAGCCTGAAATGGTGCGTATCGGTCCTGATACCCAGATGGCTGCTGAAGCAATGGAAACTTTATGCTTTGGGGTAGTTGTACCAGATAAGGGTTGTAGTAACGCTGGTGAAGGTGCCCAAAACATGCAAAAGGGTTGTCGGAAAGCTGAAGCTAAAAGTAGGGTGCACAACAAGCAAAGCTTTTTACCAAAGGAAGCATGTTTTCCAAAAGCTGGAGTTGTCACAAGGCAATCCATGAAGAAGAATTGTACTGAAGTGAGCAAGGAAGTTTCTCTTTCATCAGCACAATCCAAGAATGCCAGAAAGCAACGTGATCAGGAAGCAGTGAAAACACAATCGAAGAGAGCCAAGTTTGATGCTGAAAAATGCTTTGCGAAGAATGATAGTGGGAATATGAACAGTGTTTGCTCTAAGATTGGTAAGCAAAGAAGAGAGAGAAGAAGTTTGAATAAAAGTGTTTATGATGAGATTGATAAATGTCATGATACTGCATTAACTGCTCAAGTGCATGTAGAGAAACATGGTTTGCAGGAGCAGCTTGCTTTTACACCTGTAGCACATCGCACTAGGCGGTGTAGGGAAGTGAATCAAATAACATCTGCTGGAAAGGAGTTAAACGATTCCAGAGACAAGATGAATGATCCTGTAAGGGTTGTTGCTCGTAGGAAAAAAAGCAAGCTTGACGCTATTGCTTCTGAGACTTCTCTTACCAAAGATAAGGCTGATCATGCTGTTGAACTCAGAATTGCAAAATCAGTTTCCAGTGAGCTCTCTGATTCCAAATGTTGTAGTATATCTGGTGCTTTAAAAATTGATGCACCAGACTACTGCAAAGGCCAAAGAACTTGTATCAAGTTGCCATTCAACACACAAGAGACCAACACTCGCTATAACACGCGGTCAAATAGACGTAGGATTGACACCAATAGTACCCCCATGGACATAAACAATGTGGCTAATGCCTACACAATTAAATGGCCTGATAAGAAGAGTGATGGAAAGGTCAAGATTTTTGCTGAAGGCGCAGAAGCAACTGGTGGAGCAGAAACGCCACCAAGTGATAAATGTAAATCATCGGCATCAGCATGTACAACCCCTATTAATTGTAGATCACCAGCAGATGCCGCATCACCTATTTGCATTGGTGATGAATATCGCAAACAGTCTTGGAGGAAGAGCCTCTCCAGGTCACCTCTTATGAAAGAAGTGTGTAGCTTAATTAAGACTGGAGGGCAACTTACTCGTGCAGTGTCCCACTCAAGGAGGAGGAGAGATGTGGCAGATGTTTGTGTCTTGTTCAGCCACCATCTTGATGCAGATGTAATCAAACAGCAGAAGAAGGTAACATAGTAACAACTTTTTCTTATTTATCAATGCAAAGTGTACTTCAGTCAGCAGGTTACATTGATATTCTCTTGTTACAGATTTTGATGCGGTTAGGGGCTTCTGAAGCATCCTCTATGTCTGATGCCACACACTTCATAGCAGATGAATTTGTCCGCACAAGGAATATGTTAGAAGCTATCGCTTTTGGCAAGCGTGTGGTTACACATCTATGGCTTGAAAGCTGTGGACAAGCTTGCTGTCTCATTGATGAAAAAAAATTCATACTGAGAGATGCAAGAAAGGAAAAGCAATTTGGCTTTAGTATGCCTGTCTCATTAGCACGGGCATGCCAAAATCCACTTTTACAAGTAATGAACCACATTTTTGTTTAAATCATTTACTGTAGTTATTTGGTTTTATCTCTAATATTATTACTGTACAGGGACAAAGAGTTTTGATCACCCCAAATACGAAGCCTGGTAAAGAAATATTAGCAAGCTTGGTTAAGGCAGTTCGTGGCACGGTGTGTGCTTCTTCCTGGCATCCCCTTCAGTTTTCCTGTTAAAGTATATTATATCACTCAAGAGCACATAGTATAATTTGGTTTTCTAGAGCACATAGTATAATTTGGTTCACTTTCTCTATCCATTCTTTTGTTTTACCCTTTATCTTTGTTGCTACTGCTGATTCTTAAGCAGCATTTAACATGGCATGAGATGCTGGAATTAACCTTCTTAAGTAGTATCTCCTCTCTCCCCTCCTCTATCCCCTCCCCCCTCAAACGAAGAGGAAAAAAAGAAAAATAAGGAAGGAAGAGGAATATATCAGAGTTCCTGTGAATAATGGTGCTCTTTTGAATTTTTCAAGCATTTGCTGATGGTCATATGAAAATTGGAAGCTCAGCTAGTGTCTGAGCTACATGTTGCAGCATATCAACTTGACATGTCACCTGAGGGGCTTCTTAGGAGGCTGTGGTTTGTTGGCTCTAGAGGGAGATGCTAGCTATTTTCATGCCATGGGTCAAGGCCGCAGGCATCCTTGATCTTGAGGGCTGTGTTATTGAGCCATTAATTGTAAATCTTCTGTGGAACTTTTTCCTGATTTCAATTTTCATTCAGCTATATGCACTTAAACCGTGCCTGCTATATATTGTTTTTAGCTTATTATGAACACGATTTGCTTGTATTTGTTGTGACGGTTCTGTTCTAGTTGATGCTGCCACTGCACTATTTTGCTTTGTTAATACATGGATGGGCATTGCTCCATTAGCAGAGCTGAATGTGCCGAGGAGTTTTAAGCTCCTTACCTGAAAATTCGTGTGCGGCCATTTGTAGATTATTTATCATTGACAACTGTCGTATCTGCTTATCTTTTCCTCTTGAGAATTTAAAATAGGTGGAGTGTTGCACTTGTTATTCTGGTTCATGAACAACTTTGCACTTTCACATATTTCAAAACCTGTTTAAATTCTTCTCAGGCAGTAGAGAGACTGGGAAGATCTGCATTGAGGGACCAAAAACTTCCTGATAATCTCTTGATTTTATCATGTGAAGAAGATTACGCGATTTGCATGCCATTCATTGAGAAAGGTTAATGATTTTACTCCGTTAGAACAATCATTTATAGGAAAAACTCTACCTGATAATACTCTCATGCATCACGTCATGTCTGCAGGAGTAGCAGTTTACAGTTCAGAACTTCTACTGAACGGGATAGTTACTCAAAACTTGGAATATGAAAGGTTTGTGTTCCTCTGTTGCATCACCATGAACTTCTTATGATTGATCTGATAAGAGTTGCTTTGTGCATATATATTTGGAAATGCATTTATGCTTCCTTTTAAAAAAAAAACTAATTTGTCTGTCTCAAATGGCAGGCATCGCCTCTTTGTAGATTGTGTAAAGAGAACTCGTTCTACAATATGGGTGAAAAAGAACAACAATCAGTATTTTCCTGTTACGCGATGTAAATAACAATTTTGTATACGTTTTCCCCGCTCTTCAATCCATGCTTTGGCATCAAAAATCTATTGTAAAGTAGGAATTTCCTTTCTTTCTCTACAACTTGTAATTTGTAATTGGTAGTTATGAATCTTGTACAGTGGTCTTACCTACATATTTGCATTTCCTAATTCTTGATCTTTTTCGAACAATAATGTATGCTTGACAAGGTTTTTCTGCTAATAAAATGCTGCCTTTCGATCAATTGTCTTGGGACATGTTATTGAATGTGATGCCTTGCACCACTTGTCAGAAGATTGAGTGCTCTTCAATGTTTATCCATGAGTTATTCATCCATCATCAATGCAAGATACAAGCTTGGGAACCAAAACTCCAAAAACTGCTTACCTTCATTACATCTTTATTTTTTTGGATGATGTGGTAATCTAATTAGTTGAGTCTGACTATTAGATTATTCGGTATAATTCAATCATTAATTGGTAAACTTTTAGGTGTAGCGGTGCACTCCTATGCATGAACTAGGTCAATTAAGATCAGAACAGTGAAGAATATTGAACTCGTGACTTTTCAAGAGTGATTTCACTCATACTATTGCTGAAGTACATTAATGTTGTCGATTAAAAAATCTTGCAAAAATTAGTAGACATGCTTAATTTAGAATTACTTAAATGTAATTCGGCCAAATTTGATTTTGCACCTTTAAGATTTTGTCTTAACAAGTTGTCTAAAATAATAAGAAAAAAAGCGACACAATTAATCCTACATTCTCACCTATCCTAAATCTTCCCATTTCCAAGAAGATTTTAAGCTCGTTTAGTGTCAAGGTGATTTTGTTTCTATTCCGATATATATGAGTTCTTGCAGCATTTTCACGAATAATTAAAATTTATATTGGTAAAAAATTTTCACACAATATTATGAATATTTTACCATTTTGAATTTTGATAGTATCAACAAGTCAGACCTAATAAAATATTCCCAAGTTTATAGGGTCATATTTAGACGATTAATCTTTAAGTGGCCTTGACCAAAACAAAAAAAAGAAAAAAAAATCTTTAAAGTGGCCAAATAAGTAATTAGCAACTTTTCATGGGTCAAATTCGAATTTCCAATATTAATAAACTATATAATCTATCGGCCTAATTCTTTTTTTCTACTGTATCAAACGCCAGCGTAGTAATTCATCAGTGACCACCTTTACCAAACAAAGGTAATTTTCTTTTATCTCCAACCTTTAATTCACATATTATTTTTTGTTTATTTTTCAATAAAGTCTTAATCTTTAGTGTTTATCTTGTAGTATTATGTTCATAACTAGCATAAAATTTAGCTCAGAAATTCAATATTTATCAATCTTAATAGGTTTAATGAAAATTCTATTGTTGTTAGGCTATTAAGTAGTTAGATTTTATGCTGAAATGGAAAATGATGGTTTTTGAATAAGTTTTTTCTTTTTTTGGTTGCAAGGCTATTAAATAGTTTGCTTTTAGCATTTTCCTATCTGGGTTTGTGAACTTATTGAGCTTTTTTCGCATTCAATTTTTTTTTTAATTTCTTTTTAGTATGGTGAAATGGGAAATGATGGGTTCTTATATTCTTGTTTGCTCTCTCTATTTGTTGGGTTTTAATTTTGAATTTAAATAAGGGGTTTTATGCTAGTTTAATGATGATTTATTGGTGTAAAAGCGTTCCGAATTCGATATGGAGATAAGAAACGTGATGCCGTACCTAGTGCACAAGGCACCGGCTATTACGGGTTTTAAGGAAGGGAGGTGTATGCAATGTTACTCCTGTTGCTCAGAGGCTTCTAAGACTTGAACTCGAGAACACATGAGAAGTTTACCTATGCGCCAAGCACAACAGGGAAAGAAATCATGCTAAAATAGAAAAGCATGAAAACAGAAATGAGTGTCTCTATCAAATCACTATGCAATCTTGCTTGGAAATATTTTTTGAGAACCATAAAATTTGTGGTTAGGAAACATGGAGTCAGAGGTAGGTTAGATATAATTTAGTTTGTAATCGAATTGAATAAATTGATTATGATAACTATGCAATTCAAGTGCAACATCTAATGAATCAGCCTTTTATAGATGCTTGAAATATTTAGAGTTTGGACATTAGAAAACGAGTTTAATTATGCTAACTATGCAATTAAAGAAAAAAAGTTGTAGTCGAAGATTTTAATTACGTGTATGTGACTTTTGTGGCTTAAAAGCGAGAGCTGGTTTGAAGATTTAATTTATCGCATGCATCACCACGTGTTCTATGTAGGTAGAAAGTAAAGAAAAATTGTGCCCAAAAAGGGAATAACGAAAACATGCATGAAATTGTCGGGAAAGAAGAAAGTAGATGCTAGAATGTGGCGTTTTCTTTTCTCCTTCACTGTTCATCTAAATGTTCCAAGGCAAAACTCACAACTTAGATTACTCTCTCTCTGTCTCTGTCTCTGTCTCCAAACCATCCCTTGAAATTTTATTAAACTAATGTCCTAAGCTGGATTCTTGATCTGTTGTACGATTGTTGATGCAGAAGTTGAAACACTGAAATAGGGCACATGAAGTTTCTGGGTTGGTACCTGAAGATAGCAATAGGTGCAGCCATGATTGGTGGTTCTATGGAATTGTTCATGATCAAAACTGGCTTCTGTGTGAGAACCCTCCTTCTTACGTCTCTTTGTCCCCATTAGATAAGTGTTTGTCAATTCTGTCCTCCCTCTTCCTGCTCATCAGCTGGTTTAGTAGGTTTGGATTTTAAGTGCCAAACCTACTTCTCTATAATTATCGAGTTTCAGAAGTTTTTCTTCTTGATATGTAAAACTGGGGAAATTTTGGATGACTATATGGATGATAGTACTTGTATAAATGAAATATGCACATACGAATTGGTGCTTTTGTTGATTCTAATATGACTTTGGTTTCAATGAAAGCTGTTAAAGATGGCTTTGCTGTCGGGATTCGGGTCACAAGGTGTAGACTTTTGATTCTTGGTCTTTCCCTTGCCTAGTGGTTTATCTTAAAAGAAAATATTTCAGTTCATAACGGGATATCCATCTAACCAGAAGATGAATTGTCTAATATGAATAAGATGAAACGGGAGCTTGTGATATGCAACTGTCTGGAATTACTTTTGTTCAGATTTCATATGATTAATTTGATTGCTTGCTTACTCCACAAAATTCTATCTTCAATTGGTTGGCATCAGTATCTTCAACTGATCAAAGGCATCAATGGTGCAAGTCTTCTAGCTCAATGTCTCCTGCAAACCATTTCTCAGACCACGTCGCTTTCTAATTCGTTGAACTCTTAAAAATATACTGCTTGAAAGTGTTGTACCTGTTTTTTTTGGTTGTTGAAAGTGTTGTACCTTGCTTCTCCTTGTTTAGTATATTTTATGTAAAACAATCATTTAATTCTGGTCCAGATTCTTATGTGTTGTGCCTCGTGGTGTGATTTAAGCAGATGATAAGGTGACTGTTCTAGAGGCAGAAAAGAGAGCTTGGGAGACTTCCTCTGAAGCCCAAGCTATAAGAGAAGCTCTTAATCCTTGGAGAGCGCGTGATCCTGAAACAAGGAAAAGTTCTTAACCTGTTGGAGGTTGGCCTCTCTCTCTCTCTCTCATTTCCAACTACCGTAGTTTGTGGCAGCCTTTTCTGGACAAGTTTTTCTGCATCTTTGGTTCTGAGTCGGATGTTAAAGATGTATGACCTTCAGAACTTTTCTCACATCTAGGAACTTTTTTTTTGGTCAAGGCATCTAGGAACTTAATGCCTTTCTTGTTTTTCTCTATCAACAAACCAACTTTTGATGCTTTTAACTGGGCACATTCCATTGACATTTCGTGTAATGTCACCAGATATCCAAATCTTCTATAAATGTGCATCTCCACAAGACTTGCTATTAAACCAGAAGCTTTATTTGTCTTACAAGAAAGTTGCGATCTCATCGTTTTTACTAACCGGGCTACATGTTATGGTAGGACTAACCGTACTTTGTTCTATCATTCCCAGGATGTCAGCGATTTCATCGTTTTACTAACCAGGCTACGCTTTATGGTAGGACTAACAATTCTTTTACCTATTGTTCCCAGGATATTAGTGTTTCATGTGAAGAAGATTATCAGATTACACAGGTGGTTCGACCGTGCAAATACTGCTATTTCAGAGTTTGTCCTTGATCATGCAAGATGTTAGATGCGGAACTATTTAAACTCATTTATATTCTTTGCTGTAATTTCATTCAATTAAGTGCATAAAAAGCACCAAACTAATAGCGTTGTTCCAGCACTCTCTTCCTTTTGTAGCCAACATATTCATCTGCACTCTTTTCCCGGCCATTGTAGCGCCTGTGTTGCGGAGGGCATAACGGGCATGATGACTTAGCCTCATCCCTCCTTCCTCCAGTTACTTTCTTGAATAAGCACTCGTTCGTCATTTTCTTTTATTTCGACAATATATTTCTTGCTTATTATGACAGACAAGTCATCTTATCTTTTATTTCGACAATATATTTCTTGCTTATTATGACAGACAAGTCATCTTTATCTTCAAGCTTGGAAGAGTTCATCATCAAGGGGTAGTTATAACGTTATATGAGAATTTAAATCTATGGATTAGACATCTGTTTCCTAATGGATGTCACTAAATTTTACGAGCACATAGTATGGTCAGTATGGTTATAATATTATGAGAGAATTTAACTTCGACAAGTGAAAATAGATGCAACTGTTTCCCTACATGTGCAACTAATTTTACGAGTTTGTCTGTTAAAGAATCAATGTTCAATTCCACCCAACCCTACACACATTCATATATTTTTTCATGTTATAACATTATAAAAGAATTCAAATTCAACAAATTGAATTAGACACGACTGTGTCCGCATAGATGTTACTAATTTTACACGAAAATAACCCCTAGAGAAATAATGTCCAATTCCACCCCAATCTTCCTTCCCGCACGCTCAAATCTCCTTAAAACTTTATGTTACCCCTTTCTAGTTGCAAAATTAACTGTGTCCAACATCGAAGGGCATATGAACGTTCGTGCTGCCTGCATGTGCGGAACATGTTGAAGACAATATTATTCACTTGACACGCTACCATTTGCTAATTCTACCGTCTCCTTTGCCTAATCAAAAACTATAATTCTACAATTCTAGAGCGATTTTCACTAAAATGGTAACACGTATCACTGCAATAGGTATTCTTTGGTTCATAAAAGTGTCACCATCACCTTTTCATAGCAACTCTATTCTACAATATAAGCATACAGAATACTCTTTGAACCTAGACTCTCACCAATTTGGTGACATCTTCATTGGTTCACAAACACAAAAGCATCTGTTTCTGAAACATAATTTCAGTTGATTCATGATACAATTTCATATCATGCATGAGTACATAAAATTATACCATCCAAATCTATCGACTACTCTAACGAGTTGTTCATAACTCTAGCTACCTGTCGTAGCATTCGCAGAAGGCACGGTACTCCCAGCAGGATTGGCCTGGTATGTTGCATGTGGTATGGCAGATGGGGCACCACTAGCACCACTGGGAAGCACTCCCATTGGGGCCGGAGCAGAGACGGTCACTGTTGGAGGGTTTGGCAGGCCATTGGGTAGCATAGGCATGGAAGGAGTAGCTGCAGGATGCCCTGGGGGTTGTGTCACCATCGGAGCTGCTCCGTAACCTGACAAAAACAGCACAAAAGCCATTTGCTAATTTCATCTTTCATATCTTCTTCCTGGAGGAGCAAGAAGGGGTAAAGGGAAGAAATAGCAACAGCATATAAGACGTGTCCCAGGCAAACAAACTGCAAAGCATTTGAAGATTCAACAAGCATCTCAAAGAGCCAAATCCACGATCAAACTGGTTCAAGTCAAATTAAGGCCTTAAATTCATTTAATGCCGGTTTATTCTCTAATGCGGACAGCCTGGGACAGGCCGACGCCAAAACAATCTGAAGTCATCAACCAAAAGAAGTAAAATAAATTGATATATAGTATACATACCTGAAGCACCAGGGACAGGCATCGGAAGAATGGGAGACCTCATACCAGTCATCAATTGAAGGGGCACTGCTCCAGGAACAGGCAAAACTGGGGGCGGTATTAATGGTAGACGGGGTCGTTGTCCAGGGAAAGCAGCAAGATGTTGATTATAAACTGCACCAATTTGCTGGTAAACTGCTGCCTGCCCAAGATGTTCCTTGATCTTCTGATCAATCAATGTCTGCGTTTGCTGCTCCTCAAACTTCTGATAGTAAGAACGTACATTTGCCTGAATAATGTATATTACAAGATTAGCACCATTAACAATAGCGCAAGGCCAATCGCTTACTGAAATTGCTTCTGAGTTGTACCTTGTGTTTGTAGCCAGCATTGTGCTGCTTTCTAACAGAAGGCTGAAAAGAAGTAAAACACGAAAGTTAGCGAGTCCCAATGTTAGAAATCAAATCATAGGAAGGGAGACCATAAATTGTCCTGAACTAAAATATTGACATTCTCGAGCAACTAACTCAAGAGAACTTGATGACGTTGAATATAAAAGATACAAGTATGGAAGACCTAAAATCACATAGAATCACTCAAGCATTGTGCTAAGAAGAAGAATATGACGGAATGTGGAACACAAAATACTTGCATGAAAGGCATGATACCACATCCGAAGACTCTATCATCACAACCTATACGTGTAAAACAACCTCCACGCTTCCCAACCCCCCATTGGAGAAACCAATTCCAAAATCCAAAAGAAGAAAAAAAGAAAAAAACACGAAACGGTGAAAATGACTACAGCAACTTTAGGTTAACCAAATTTTTAACATTATACAGTATGAGGTGCTACCAGTTTGCCAATAAAAGCTACCAGACATCGAAACAAATAAAATAAAAATCACATTATCATTTTGTTCGGATTAAATTAACTAATTAAAACAGGAAACAGATGATATTGCTTAATAGTTCCTATTATTATTATCACTTATCTCATACCTAATATTCCATATAATTAAAACCGGTTACCACTTATCTCCTTGGGGGCTTTCGGTTAAAATTATCTTTTGTTAAAACAGCTGATATGCTGTTATTGAGCTAACAAATTCTTACAGGCCAAAGAAATAGCAAATTTGATAAGTACTTTTCTCGAAGTTTAAGCTAATGTCACAGCCAAATTTATCTCACTTAAGTTTGTAACCTTTAGAGCTTATAGGTTGTACTCCGTCCACAAGTCTCCCGCAAATGTCAGTCACAGGAAAAGTTGATTCCGAGTCCGTGTATTCAACGAGTGAGTACTTGATATGGTGCAATGCACAAACTTATAAGCTCAAATTTTTTTTTTTCAGCTTAAGCAAAATGCACCATTAAACCCCTTAATTCACATTAAAAGATTAATCTTTTCCAATTTTAATTACAATTAGCAACTAAAAGAACACCATTGATAAACCGAAAATTTTCGCCATTCTCCAAAAAAAAAAAAAAAAAAATTATTTCACAAAAACCCACACACACACACACACACACACACACACACATTACAATTACTTTAATTTAAATGAGAATAAAAGTAAAAAAACTTGACTTAATAATAAAAATAACAAAAATAATAATAACAATAAAAAAACTTACAGAATCATGCGTCAAGTATGTGTCGCAGTAGTCACAATAATACCTGCAATGCACGAAAAAACAACTCATTATCTTCTATAAGGTAATAATATATATATACATATATATATATATATACATATATTAATTTGTGTATAAACTTATATAAATTTGCGTACCGAGGCATAATGTTAATGAATAGTAATAATAAAAATAATAATAGCTTGTGTGTATATATATGTAGAAAATTCGATAATTAATTCACTGGAAAATAGATGACGAATTTTAAAAATGTTCGAGAAGGGCAAAATGGGACATAAATTTTCAAAGAGAGTTGTGGGGAAGGTTCTAGTAAGTTGAAGTATGCATTTGGGCCTAAACATGGGCTGTTGTGAATCAGTAATTGGACTTCTCAAAATGATGAGGCCCGAGCCTTTTTTTTCCGAGTTGCTGGTCAAGGCCCAAACTTTTATTGTTGGCTCTTCTTATCACTTGAGAGATTACGGTTTCATGTTCTATTTCACTCTACGATGAGAGTTCTTTTCACCTTTTCCTCATAGTACTACTTTGCTATCGATAATTCAAAAGTATTTAGCCTTGCAAAGTGGTCCTTGTTGATTCACACGGGGACGATTGTTTTCTTATAGTTTCCGTACGTTAGTGACCTTGTCCGTTGAGTTCAGTTGACGGACTACTTTTTATCAGGGGAGGAATCATTTTTAAACAAAAGATGTACAAGACTAAGCCGAAGCAGGACAACTTGTGACCATTTTAAGGAATTTTTCACACTGTTTATCTTTTTCTAATGATAAGAAGAGTGCAGTTGAAATAAGTCCATTGTAGAGCTTTAAGTTGTTAGTCTGGTATCACTTCTAATTTATTTATTTGCATGTCTTTGCTTGATCCCAGTTTTCATTCCCCTTGTGATAAATGGTTATGAATATGTATTATTGAAGAATTCTTGCATCAAATGAATATTAAATTTGAAGTGAAAAATGTGTGAAAATGGTACAAATCTTTGACTTATAAGGAGTTTATTTCGAAAGTAGAGTAGCTTCTTTGAAATAGATATCATTCTTACATTTACATTTTCAACATAGACTAATAGTTTTGACAAAAAAAAAAAAAAGACTAATAGTGAATGCCAAGTGATTCATTATTCATTGTAATTTGTGTACTAATTTCATCTAAAATATGTGATCTTTAATTTGATTACTAATCTTTTTCTTTGCAAAGCTCTTAAATTATTCAAATAACCAATGACATTCTTAACCCTATAAACAAGTAGTTAAAAAAAAATCTAATACAACTAATTTAAAAATATCGAAATAAAGAGCCATTCACCTTCACGCTACAGTAGAAAATCTTAATATTTGTTGCCCTTAACCTCTACTCAAATTAAATTTTAAATTCATCCTTGATCATTAAATTAATTCATATAATTAATTTTATTTAGTGAGATAATACTTAGTTCCATTCACAATCCTTAGGAAGTTTACGGTTTAATTTTATATTCTCTGTCGTCGCACGTTAGCAGTTAGCAAAAACTGCACAAGCAATTTGGGATCTTAACCTCGTCCGAGGTATAAAATTTTGATAATTAGCCAGCGTTGGTGGCATCAAAGCCTCTAACTATTGGTCTATTATCCTAATTAATTAAGCATTAATTAACGTTAATAATATTATTAATAGTGTACCCGAAACAAGCTTGCAGCAACCATGTGGGCTAATAATAATTTTGTATGGCTTATGAATTAAATGCATTAAAAGACCTATGTAATTAATTAAAACAACCGACGTAATAAATGATATTTCATTAGTAGTGAAAAAAGGGTAGAGGGGTGGCTCATTTTTTTTGGACCAAGTGACCTACTCATTTAATTTGTATTATATAGTTGACTTTGACATTCGTGCTCTCAAACTTCATTATTTTATTTTTTATTACGATAAATTCTCATTAAATAGGATAAAACTCTCGTGGTATAGTGATAAACGACCATGTGGGCAAAGAATCAAGTCTCATAGTGAGAGGTTGCGTCCAATGTATTTAGTTTGTGAAGAAAACTTATTATCATGGTTCAAGAAAAGAGAAAAATATGTTTTATGTATGCAAAAAAAGGAAGTGCGAAAATAGCATCCAAGTCTTCGATTGGACATTAAAACTAATTATCGTGGATAAGACATATATGTAGTTAATGTTCATTAAAACTTCGATTACATAAAACATTTCAATTTGTCTACTACAAAGGCAATATGGAAATCCTAGGTTCAAAAATCATGGATATCATTTACCAAGATTTTTTTTTTATTATTATTTTTTAATTCAAATAGAGACCTAAGTTAACTGCACGCTTTGAAAATCAATTTCAAAAATTTCTTGTACATACCAGCAAAAATCATACTACTAGAACAAATGCCTCCGGTGGTACTATTTACAAGATAACATTTTGAATCCCAAAGTTCATTATGTGCCTTTGGTTTTTCACATTTGAAATAATGAATTTCGTTACCCCAATCAACATTTTTCATCCAAATAATAACTATTAAACGTACGTATGTGGCTATATTCTGATTTTTTTTTAATAAATAATAACAGTTTACTTTTAATGCAGAATAATATTTTATTACTCAACATAAGTTATCGAGATGCAATTAACTCGATCGAAATCCAGATTGGAAAAGATTATATCTCCCATTCTATGAGATTTGCAAGGGACGTGCACAGTTATGCGATTCATGTGTTGTCTTTTTTTCTTCTTCTTCTTTTTTTTTTTGTTTAATTTTGTCGAGGTTGACTCTTTAAAGTGCATTAATTTTATACAATTTCTTAACAGTTTAGACCTTAATAAACCTGATCGAATAAATAAATAATTATCAGAAAAAGCCTCTGGTTGAACAAAAGCAGAAGAATATTAAGGTAAAGTCAAACTCGTCAAACAGCAACTTACTATATATGGCATTTGAATTCAACAACAAAGATTTAACTAGGTACTATCTGGACATCTGATCAGGTAGTATGATTCTTAGTGGTATGATTTTTATTATAAGTGTGAAAGTTTTCGAGATCAATTCTTATATATAGTTAACATCTAAGTGATGTAATATTAGCTTGTAAGCCTCCCTTAAATAAATAAATAAATAAATAAGATTTAACTAGGTCATGCTTCCTACGTTAAAAAACATTGCTTTATTCCATCAAATGAAATCAAATTGAACCTTATCTTGCTAGGTTTAGTCATTCTTATGGTTCTAATGATGCTACTCATTTATGTCAAGAGTTGTTGCTCTTTAGTTCCTTATGTGTGAGATATCTTATGGTTTTAATGATGTTACTCATTCATGTCAAGAGTTGTCTGCTCTTTAATTCCTTACGTGCGAGATATAAATGTCTCTATTTAACTTATCTTAAATCTTGCTCTACCCCCTCTTACAGTGTACTAACACTCTATATCACATCTTCTAAGTTCTAAGATATCCTTTCAAGGGTTTCCTAATATATTTAAATCATCTCAAATGATTCTCTCTTATCTTTTTCTCTTCCGAAATCAAAAAAAGGGACAGATGAAGCTAGGAAAGAATTTTGCCTATTGACATTTTTGTTCCTTGGATCATTTTTTATATTTAGTTTTTTTGTAAGTTTGATCATTTGACTCTGAAATTACAAACTTTATACCAGAATGAATTAAACCAAAAATTCATTGCCTAAAACAGAAAAAGCTTTAGCTGACCTTCAAATTTCAACACACATGATTCAATGAACGTCTTTCTAATAATTTGTCAGCCAATTTTTATATAGTTTGACTTTCCTCTGGCATCAAATCATTAAAAGAAAGTAACATGCAAGAGCATATTTAATTAAAAAAATTAATTAATAACTAAAATTCCAACATTAATGGTGATTGATGCCATGCCATGCCTATAAAAGCTTCATGAAGCACCCTTAATTTTTCATCCACTTCAAAAAAAAAAAAAAAAAAAGATCTCCAAATTGTTAGGTCATATTTTACTATTAAGTGAGAAGAAAAAAAAAAGGATGAGGGCTAGTCTTGTTGTTGCATTGCTTTGTCTTGTAGCTCTTGGAGCTATGGAAATTTGCAATGCTGGTGAGCTTAAGATGAAATATTATCATAAGAGTTGTCGTTCAGCTGAGACTATTGTTAGGGACATTACGAGGATGAGGGTAGCAGAAAACCCCAGCTTGGCAGCTAAGCTATTGAGGCTTCATTACCATGACTGCTTCGTCAGGGTATGTTTCACGTGATATCCCGTTCAACATTGATTTTAAAAAGTCTCTATGTTTGGTTTAGAAAGATTTTAGTTATTTATAATTTTGATTCAATTGGTTAGGCTTATTTTACATACAGATTAATTAGTAGTTAGATTTGCATCATTACACTACATGGCATTCGTTTCTATATTATATAGAATTCATACTCCCGTTCAATATTAGTTTTATAAAATCTTTGTACCAAGGTTTAGAAAGAATTTAATTCTCCATAATTTTGATTCAATCGGTTAGGCTCATTTTACATGCAGATTAATAGTTAGATTAATTTATGAACTGTTAACACGAGTTTAATCATTTTAATTCAAATCGATTAGTCTTGCATGCGTACTGATAGATTAGTAGTTGGATTTTCATAACACGCAATGACAATGGATATGTAACATATTGCAGGGTTGTGACGCATCAGTTCTGCTGGATTCAACCAAGGATAATACAGCAGAGAAAGATGCTCCACCAAACCGGTCTCTGGGTGGATATGAAGTTATTGATGAGATAAAGGCGAAGCTAGAAGAGAAGTGCCCTGATGTTGTCTCATGTGCTGACATTGTTGCCTTGGCAACTCGAGATGCTGTCTCGTATCAGGTAAAATATTATTTAATAGTGCACTTGAACTCACACGGAGTTTCTTACAAACCTTCGTGGGTCTCACTCTTTCACTTTAACAAATAGATCTAGGAATGATAATAGGTCAAATGTTTACTAAAATTTATAAAATCAAATCCAAATTTGTTTAAATTATATTATACCAAACCCTTGATGAAAACCCGTCGAGTTTAGATTTTGCTTACCAAATTCAAACCCGTTAAATATTTAAAAACCCGTAAGTACCCTACCCGACTTGTTAATGAATAAAAATAATAATTTTTTAAAAGAAAAACTTAAAAGGTTTTTAAAATAAATGAAAAGAAGTCAGAAAATAATGACAAATTGCAATAGATTAAAAAAATTAAATAAATTTCCTATCTATAAACAAACTTAAACTTAATAAAAACATTCAACAAAATCTTTATATTGGGAAGTTATCATCATTGCATAATAATATGAAATAACTTGAAGAAAAAAAAAAAAAACATAACGTACTTGTCACAATTGTAAATTATCATTCGCTTTTGAATTATTTAACAATTGATCGGTTGTATTATTTGAATTAGATAAAAAAAAAAAAAAAAAAAAGGTGAACATAAACTATGAGGGTTAACAACTGATAATAAAAGTTGAGTTATAATCCACAACTATTATTCTTTGACCAATATTAAAAAATTATATTTTCTTAAATAATATATTATTTATATATATATGTAAATATATAAATATTTTTATTAATTTATTTTTACTAAATTACTAATTGGGTTCTCGAATTTTGAATTTTTTTAAATTACTATTATCAAACCCTATCGGACTACCCGTCAGTAACTATTTGTAAAAATCAAATCCTAACGGATATTCCATTGGTTTCGTAAATAAGTTTATAATCGAGTCGAAAACCCGTCGGATTTGGATTTAAACCCTACCCATTGTCATCCTTAAATGGATCCAAGTACTGGATTGGGACCCACGAAAATGTCAAATTAAGCTCATAAGTTTAAAAATGCAAAATTACCTAACATATGCTCAATGACATATGGCACTCTTCGACCGGGTCGAAAAATTTTGGTTAGAACAGTCAAAGTATGCGGTACATACTAATGGAGCTCACATCATATGGATTTCACTAATTGGTGAGGAGTTTCCTTCTTCAATCATTGGAACCAATCAAAACGAGAATTTTTTTTTTTAAACTGACAATCGTTCAAAACGATTGTTATATGTATAGAGAAAATATATTCTAGGATAAGAGCAACACAATCATTTAATATATTTAATATGATTATTGATGGGGTACATTTGCCGATAAGAAAATTGACCTATCAAAACAAACTGATATTACTCCAAGGTTTTGAAGATCTCAAATTTTAAAAAAGTAGGCCTAAATTGTCCAAGATTGTACAAGTTTTGGAAGATACAACCCTTTGGGGTTGTTTGTTATTGAGCAAGTTCCTCCGTACCTCCACCCTTTTCTGAAATGTGATAAAAAAAGTGCTACATCCTCTAGTTAGGGTGATTCATGGTTTAGCCGAGCTTCGCTATCATTGTACAAATTTTAGAAGATGTAACCCTTGGGGTTGTGTGTGATTTAGCAAATTCCTCATGGCCTTCATCCGTTTCTAGAAAGTGATAAAAGGGGTATTATATTCCTTAAAGTTAGTCGATCTCAACTATTTTTTCACCTATTGATGATGTTTATCGACTAAACTTCTTTTCAAACCGTAAAAAATAAAATAAAATAAATAAACGACAATTATTTGTTATGGTTTTATGTGCATGTATGTGTAAACTTATAAGCCTCTATTTGTAAAATTACATTGAATAAATGAATTCATATAATTTTTTAACAAAAATGCAGTTCCCAAGCCCCTTGTGGCCGGTCTTCACAGGAAGAAAAGACGGAAGAGTTTCGCTAGCCTCGGAAGCATCAGCCAATCTACCATCAGCAAATGCCAACTTCAGCACTCTATTAGAACAGTTCAAGAGTAATGATTTAAACATTATAGACCTTGTGACTTTGTCAGGTAACAATTCTCACCTCTTGAATGATAAAGAAAAGATGGGCCTTAATTAATTGATATTCAATCGGATTATTTAATCGGTGGAATAATCCGTGATCTTATATGATAGTTTTAAAATTTATTGTTAGTTATGTGGAATACTTTCTCTCAAACGTGATCAAAATTGAAGAAACAAATATAAATACAAGAACTAACGTGGAAAAATAAATATCAATAAGAAGAACTGTGTATATGAACTAATAGAGTCGTCAGAAAGAGGGCCACGTCTATGGTAAACCATTATTTTGCCACATTGATAAAACATTAATTCCAAATCCTACATTACTTCACTTAACTCCAATTAATTTTAAAATAAAAATTCACGATTCGTAACACTTATCTTTCCTTTTGTGGTTTTGTCCCTCAGTGGACTATTAATATGTTAACTTTTGATTATAACTTCATACGCGGAAAGCTTTTTGTATTATATTAAGAAGTAGTGTGACAAGTTCTTGAGACAGCTTAAATCCTCTTCTTACTTGAACTTAAATTTTTTAGTAAGTGTAGGAAGAAATAATGTGACAACAATTAACTCAGTGGTGTCCAGCCTGGGATTTGAATTCAGAAGTCTTAGTTTGATATTCTATCTGCTTTGCTGAGTCTGCTAATTTTATCCATTTAGAGTACTTGAATTTATATTTGATCCATCTTGTCCTATATATTGTTTGACTGATAACAGAAACATTTTTTATGTCACACCTTAAGTCTATAATTCAGAATCACAACCGAGATTAGCTATATCGTCATAAACTTAAAAATAATTATTGTAGACCCCAAATTCATTAGTCTAAAATAATTAACTCGAGTTATTACGTAATCATATTAATATTAATAAACTTGAGATTCTATTCGAAAATCAATTAGTGTAAGATAGGGTAACCCAATATTTAATACACGGATCTTGAAAATACTGAATTATCCATATAAAACATATTGAAGACTCCATCAAATCATAATACTACTCACTAATAATAAATCATATTCATATTTCGTCTTCCACCAACATGTTACATTACATTATATATTTTTCTTTGCAGGGGCACATACTATTGGATTTACACGTTGTGCTTTGGTTACAAGAAGACTATACAATTTCACAGGAAAGAGTGATGCTGATCCTTCTCTTAATCCAGAGTATGCTAAAACCTTGAGAGAGATATGCCCTAATAATCCTCCAAATCCTAGTACCCCTCTTGAGATGGACCCCAAAAGCCCACTCTCCTTTGACAGCCATTACTATGTGGCTTTGAACCAAAACAAGGGTATATTCCGATCGGATGCAGCTCTTCTCACTGACTCACGCTCAGCTTATCTAGCAGAGATGCTCGAGAACCGTCATGTTTTCTTTGCAAGCTTTGCAATATCTATGAAGAAAATGGGTGCCATTGGAGTACTTAGAGAGGGTGAAGGAGAGGTTAGGAAGAATTGTAGAGTTGTTAACAACTAAATAACTATTGTTCTTTAGATTTGAGGATCTCTCAAAGAATTAATCAAGTTGAATATGTATTTTCTTTTTTCTCTTTTTCTTGTTTTGGTGAATGCAACTTCTTTTTTTTTTTTTTGAGTCGTTTGCTTAAGATTGGTTGTTTCTTTTTCTTTTTAAAATTTTTGTTGTAACTCAATTACTTTGTACTCTTGTTGGGATGCTAAGCATTCGATGTAATGAAAAATAGTTCAATTGCAACAAAATCTTTTATTCCTTTATGAAAGCTTTATGAGAGAATGGAATTTCATGACGATGCTCACAATTCAATAAATCGCAAAGGATGTCCAATTCCATGGCTATGGGAACATCATTATTTAATGGATTTGTAACGTTATGAAAAAGATTTAATATGATGAATTGTCTAAATCAATTTATCATAAGTGCATAAACAGTTCACTGCTATAAATCTCCCTTATAACATTATCATTAACAATATTAATTGTTTAAACTAATTGCAAATCTTAAACCAGATGAAAATAGAAGTACAAAAATACATTGCAAATGATATAATTAATTTTCACAAAATTCAGAATAAAAGGGAAACATAAAAACTATAACCATTTTCTTCTTATTAAATTATTAATCCGTCACTTTCCTGTCCTTAACTTCTAGAAGCGAGCTAACCAAGTACTTTTTTTTTTTTTTGGTCAAACCAAGTACTTCAAAGAGTGTTGTTTTGTTAACTAAATGATGACTCATTGAAATGCAGCTTAACCAAGTCCTAATTATCCTTTAATCCAATTTTTTGGTGAGTAAAAATAATATGAGTTAACACCTTTTTTATTTTATTTTTTATAACAAGGTGGCAACGTAGACCTAAGTGGTCATAACCTTATGTAGGTCTATACTGGATCAATTCCCGTGGTATAACGATACGACTCAATACATGGTTCAAGTCGATCAATGATCAGACAATATTTATGATGAGAAAGTATACGTTCAAAATACGACATTTAATCACAACTATTAAATTATCAAGCTTTTAAATGAGGTAATAATTTAGTATGGTACAAAACCGACATTACCAACTAGTCTTAAGTTTAAGTCTTTCGCTACCAATTTAAAATATTAAAACTATCTACTTGCAAGGCTAAAAAACAAATCAATACATTTACATGTATGAAAACGTATTAAAAATAATAAATAAATATAACACACTTCTCTTTAATAATTTAAATTTTTAAATAAAATAATAATTTAATAATAACGAATCGCTACTCAACTACAACTTGGTTGCATAACCCTTGGGGACAATAGGAGTTAACACGTTGTAAATTAAAACAAATCGAGATGGGCACCTAACCTACCTTCTCGGATAAACTAATATTGGGGCCTCAATGCATGCACGATCTATAATTTTTTTTTTTTTTGTCGTAGCATGATGTATAGTCCACACGCTCATTTTGGTAAAACATGTTTGACAATTGATCACACTTATTAATAGATAATATATTACATCTCAATTGATATCTTTTAAAGATTAACTAATGTTAAAATGGTCAAAGTCTAAGATGCTTGGGGGTTTGGTAAAGCCAATACTTTCAACACCGCGTAGTATGACGCCACATTCACCCATTATTCTACAGTTGAAAAAGAATAAAGCTATGCGATTATGCCCTATTGTACAGGATTTAAATTCTTCAATAACATAATTGATTTTTATAATAACGTTATAAAATTATTAAGAAATCCTAGTCCTACTGTACCAAGGGTCACGGGTGGTGATTCCATCAAATATTATATCTAAGAACATCTTTTACTTCATTTTTAAGTAAGACTTAGTGTGCATGTCCTTCCAAATTCCTTTTAAGTTATTGTACATTGACAAATTATGAATTCTAAGATCAATGTATAAAATCTTGAGTTAATTCATTTTATATCAATTGATTTTAGTAAGTAGATATCTGAATTCGGTCTTGATCCAAATTTATTCATTTTATATCAATTGATTTTAGTAAGTAGATATCTGAACTCGGTATTGATCCAAACTTATTTATCCATATACGACTCATTCTTGTTTCATACATTAATGTTTCTCACTCGTTGTACTCTGTGTTTCCTCAAGTATGTCAAGCTCTAGTATATATGTAACTATTTTAAATTGAAAATGGTTTCTTCTATCATATCAATGCGTCTTCAACTGGATCATTCCAATTATCAATTGAGCCATTTCTAGTAACAACCCAAGACCACATGTAAAGAGAGTATTAGGAAATAAAATTGTCCTTTTTAAAAAAAATCATAAATTTCTATACCACCATATAAGAACGTAATGTTACTTAATTATAATCACTATAGGAATATTGGATCAAGTCGCATTTCCACCATATCTTTTTCGCTTACGTTTATGTTAGAATCGCAAACTAATAAACAAAAGCAATAAACTAGTTCATCTACTTCTTTAAGGATAAAAATGAGCAAGAAGAAACCAGTATGAGTACCATGTATAATCAAATTACTAATTTTCTTGTTTCGTATAATGCATGAAGGCCGAAACTGTAATTCGAATTTAAAATCTTTTATTATAACAAATCGTTATTCGATCATTCAACTCAACTCTTAGGGTGTGCAGTCGAATTACTTTGGAGGAATAAACAAATATATAGCCTTTGACATCACCCAAAAGCGAAGGCTAAGATCAAGTGAAGATATATGATTTTAATATTCTTCTTCTAGCTATCGATTGTCTGGCATACATATTCATCTATTTTTGGCTATAAAAGGAAACCCTCCATGCAGTTTCACTTGTGTGCTTTCTAGTTGAGTTGCTATATATAGTTGATAGTTGTGATAGTTGTAATATAGCCTTGCTATTTCTTTACTTTCTTTCAAAGAAAATGAAAGCTCAAGTAAGCATTCTGCTCTTGATTTTCTTTGCTTTGCATGGAGTGAGTAAGGCTTTTGGTGCGGGTGTGTTGAGTAAGAACTTCTATAGCACTACTTGTCCACGAGTTGAGGCAATTGTGAGGAACATCACTTGGAGCAAAGTCCAAAATGATCGTACCTTGGGTGCCAAAATCCTTAGGGTGCACTACCATGATTGTTTTGTTAGGGTATTCCCATAATCCTACAAACCTTTAATTTCTTGTTAGTTTGTTTGTTTGTTCTTCTTTCTTATACCGAGAAAGAGTAGTTAGGTGCATGAAATTCTAACTATGAACAGGGATGGAAGGGCGGAACGCACTTTGAATTTATTATACGCATTAATTTTATTTTACATTTTCGCAAGAGACAACTGTTTTCACGTCTCAAGTTCGTGATATCTATTTATGCAAATTTATCCTGCAATTTTGCATGAGACTATGTTCTCACTTTTCAAGCCTGTGACCTTTACTATATATACACACAGTTTTACCTTTCATTTTTGCTTGGGACTACTGTTAATTTCCATGTCTCAAACCCGTGATCTTAAAGATGACGCAGTGACAACTTTACCGTTGTATCAAAACTCTCATTTATCTTCAATATAACTTACCAACAAAATTTTGAATCTTAACTTGTATCAGCTAAAACTACTCCACTTTTATTTAAGCCACTTTGGACATAACTGAAAAATAGGCTTGTATACGTGGTAAATATTTAATTGCATGCATGGCCGCCAGCACTTTCATTTTCTTTCTCTTTTATTGTGACCATATTCATATAGCATTAAATCAATCACTAATTCAATTTGAGTACTTCTAGAGTCCAAACCTCCATTTCTCCTACCCTAGCACCTCATGGCATTTTCGGGGCATTCGAAGATTCTAGCAAGGGAATGAATAATTTTTTCTTTCCTATTTTTCACAGGGGTGCGATGGATCTCTATTGTTGGACAGGGTTGGAAGTGATCCATCAGAAAAGGAGGCAAGGCCTAACCTCTCACTCGGAGGTTTTGATGTAATTGATGAAATCAAGTCCGAGGTCGAGAAAGCATGTCCAGGGATTGTTTCCTGTGCAGACGTTCTAGCCTTGGCTGCTCGTGATGCTGTTTCCTTCCCTGTAAGTGCCAATTATATATATAAGCTGATGGGTAACGTTTTATGTCACTCGAGCGACACTTCACTCCTTTCTATGAAAGATGTCATGTATTAAATATTAAATTTTACGTTGTCGAATGGTAAGAGTTATTATCATATAAAAAGTAAGGTAAAATATCACTTGGGTGATATATGATAATACTCGAATATACTTACCCAAACTAGCATTAATTCTGAATCTTTTGTTTACTAGCTACAACATTTTAGCTCTTCAATTGAAAAATGAAAAAACTGTTGCAATAGATGTCTTACTTCAACGATTTTTTACCGGTGTCAATTAAAACTTTTTGTAACGGTTTATTTAATTGCAACACCTAAATTTTTTTCACTTTTTATTAATAATTAATTGTTCACAAGATTATCTTTTCGCAACGGTTTTAAAATTATAGTTTAATAATTACTCATGAGATTATCCTTTCCCAATAGTTGTGAAATTATTTATTAAAAAAATAGAGAATTTACAACGGGACCAATTGTTGCATAAAGTCATTTGCAATGCCTTTTAACCTTTTCACAACTGTTTTAAGTACTGCAACAAATCAAAAATATTGTAATGACTAATTTTTTGCTTTTTGGTTATACAACCTTTTTGTTTTTTACCTCCCACCCCCATCTGTCCCACACCCTCATGAAATTCAAATTCTAGTATCCTAACTGTCAGGAGAAGTAACCCACCATTAGACTACTCTTGACGTATAGCTCATCATGTTAATTTTGAATGTGATGTATAAATTTTTTGCAGTTCAGGAGAAATATGTGGGACGTGCTAACTGGAAGAAAAGATGGTAGAACTTCACTTGCATCGGATGTTAATGGAAATCTACCTTCACCCTTCTCAGATTTTACAACCCTTCAGCAACTCTTTGCCAGGAAAAATCTCAATGTCAATGATCTCGTGGCATTATCAGGTACAAATGCTACAAAATTTTTTGATATATACATTATCCGTTATACTTAACGGGATAAGATTTGATTTATTCCATTTTTTGACCTAATGGGATCACATTATTGAACGAGATGCACATATATCTTCTAATATAGTCACCTAATTACACATCCTTAATATGAGATAACCTGCGGTTCCATTTTAAAATAATTGGTATTAGGTGGAATAGTTTAGAATCGTATATACTGGTATTCACTGTCCTAATTTATCCATACGGGATAATTAGATTCTCCAACACCCTTTCACATGTGACTCTTGATTAATTGATTGTTGTGGTCAAAGAAGCAACAAGAAGTAATGAATTTGGAAGAACTGCATACATAAGTCAATTGTCGAAGGCAAAATTAATGAATGATATGGTACAAGAGCAATGAATTTGAAAATTGCATACCGACGTTAAATGCTTGAAACACGAATGGGTCACACGTAAATGGATAACATAGGATCAAGATCTATCTCTGATGTCATGATAAATAACATGAAGTTTCATCCTAAAAATTAATTGTTGTTGGGTGGAATAACCCAAAATTATATATACTTGTCTTTAAATATCCTAATTTATCCATATGGGGATTCTCCAACAAAATATTTGTCTTAATTAACCTGATGAAATAATTGCCGACTGATTCTCAATCTCACCAGTGAGATAAGACTTGATTTGTATCGATATTGTACACTAACAGAATAATTATTACTGAACCAGGTGCACATACAATTGGTGTAGCTCACTGTGGAGCCTTTTCAAGGAGGCTTTTCAATTTTACAGGCAATGGTGACACAGATCCATCTCTTGATCCAAAATATGCTGAACAATTGAAGCAGCTATGCCCTTTACCAACAAATCCAGACACAACAGTTGAGATGGATCCTCAAAGCTCTTTATCTTTTGATAGCCATTACTTTAACATCCTCCCCAAGAAACAAGGCCTGTTTCAATCAGATGCAGCACTTCTCACAAATAATGCATCTGCTAGAATTGCGAAACAGTTGCAAGTGCCAAGGGTGTTGTTCTCAGAGTTTGGTAAATCAATGATAAACATGGCTAATATAGAAGTTCTGACAGGAACTGATGGAGAGATGAGGAAGAATTGCCGTGTCGTCAATTCTTAAATTGATAAAATAGTAGTTTGATACACGAAAATCTTGCTTGAGCTTCAAGAAAGGGTCGGACTTACCTTTAAACAGCGTTTGTTGTTGTCCTAGTAGTATTTGGAATATCAAAAGCTAAAAAGTGTGTGTGGCTATTGATATTCTGTTTGAATAATGTTGTTGTCAGGTATGACAATTATTGAATGTTAATGTTTCTACTGTGTAATTGTGGCATTAAAATAAAATAAATTTTCGATTTCTATCCTTATTTTGTAAGTTATATATAATGGTTTTTTTGGTTGGACATAAAAAGGCCAGAAATATACTTATAAAAAAAGCGTATATTTTATCAATTATGACATGTATTTCTATTTTAAAAGCAAATAATTAGTTGTTCAAAACTACCACCCATTTGTAAAAAATTTCTAAAGAGTTCACTTCCAACCACAATACATCGTATTCTCCTAATATTAGGAGAGAGATTTAGACCATAAATTGTTTGACCCAACAATGATGGACAAAAATAAATAAAAAGTAATTTATAGAAGTCCTTATATTCATTACTTTTACATCCTCTAGTTCACGTGATTAGCAAGTATTGCAACTAGAGGATGTAAAAGTAATGAAAATAAGGATTTCTATAAATTACTTTTTATTTATTTTTGTCCATCATTGTTGGGTCAAACAATTTATTCACATCGTCTCAATACGTTTTTCACAGACTTGATTAAACACCCGCCAATACATAGATAGGCACATTTTTTTTTAATGACAAGGAACACCTTTGGAAAGTTTTTCAAGCTCATACTAAGGTCTAAACTCTAGAACACGTAAGGCAAAATCCATATTCATCCAACGAAATATGCAGTGCAAATGGTAAATGGAAGAGGAAAAAAGAAAACATAATTCTGGCATCCACAGGCAGACACACACACAGTAACATAGTGGTTCAAAATATTAAGTCAAGTGCGACCAAGGCTTTGGTCTGGTGATAAAATTACTTACTTATTTACGAGAGATTATGAAATTAATTATCACTAATTACATATTTGTTGTACAACTATAAACCTCTCTTGAATTCCAAAAAAATATATATATATTAAGTCAAACACCCTTGAGGGTTAATTAGAGTTGTTAGATAATGACTCATGACCAAATATTTTAAATTTGCTAATAGAGAGGATTTTGTCTACTAATGTTCCTGAAGTGTCTCCACCTCACAAAATTCGCCACAATTCCCATCAAGTACAGAGAAGCAACTCACCTTAGGAACACCATACAAGATTCGTCCTTACATAAAGGATAACAAAAAATTACTAATCTCGAGTTCAAATTAGCGGTACTTTTACCCCGTCACCACACAAGTGCAACATAGGTAAATCCATCAAGAAAAAAATATGAGAACATGCAACAGGTAGATGTTAAGAGTCATTTCCATGCAAAATCTCAGATACGCAGCCATTGATGTTGGCTTCACTTACAATCTTGTTGGATTTGAACCACAGATCAAAAAGACTTTTTCAACATATATGCCAAGTCTGATCAACATAACATGATTATCGGGAATGCTAGTCAGATCACAGACTGGTCCTTCATAGACTTAGATGAGCACCCAACTATATGAAGAGGCTCATATTGATCTAGGCATAGTCCTGGCAATATAAAGGATATGTAATCTGCACATCAAGATAGTGATTTTGATGTATATTTTGAACAAAAGGAGGTTCCTGCACAATTTGAGCAAATCGCACGAGGCGAAATCCATATCTGTCCAATGAAATATATAATGCAAATGGTTAACATATATTCTCTTGCAATTTTCAGGCTAAAGAGTAAAAGCATAATTGCTAAAAACACCATAATTCTGGCATCTGCGGGTAGGCACAAACAGTGGTACATAATGGTTCCGATTATTGAGAGGTTGTCATCAGACCCTGCAACTCTTACTCATTTGTTAGCGCACAATATAAATTGAAAATAAACAGGTGAAATTTCACGCTATGGTCTAAACATAAATCATATAATGCAATCCAGAAACTAGGCCAGTTATAAATTTCAAAACGTCAAGCGAAGGTACAATTCTGATAAATACAAATGCCTTACATAGAAGGCTTGTTTCGAAGAAACTATAAGGTGTACACTTCATAACAAAAAGGGAGTGGCAGGTAAGCTAAAATTAAAATCACTAGACATAAAGAAGCCAAATATTGTTGCGCTCGAGTAAAAGAGGATCTTGAATCTCCAAATCTCTAAAATGGGAGTAACAGCAGATGATGTGAAAGCGATATTGTATCTTAAGCAATGACAGGACTACTATAACAAACTACACAATTAGCACTCATAAACAACAGAACGATTCCAGCAGAAAGAACAAAAATCTAGAAACGAGATACTGATTTAACTCGTATTATTTGACAATAGTCTTCCACTACCAAGTTCACCCGATACATTAATCAGAACATATATAGTTTTACTACCATGACATTCGAGCTGTGATCGCTCACTTAATCTTTGCCTCGGTGAACAGGACATGTTTATTCACACGGGGATCATACTTTCTAAACTCCAGCTTCACTTGACTACTCTGCAATCTTTTGTTTTTCTTCTTCACATAAAAGAATCCAGTACCAGCTGCCGAAACAAGCCTGATGAACATTGACCCACCTTTCTTCTTCTTACCCATCTTACTCTGTACCATGAACAACGAAGAAAAGCAAATTACAAAAAGTTAAAAAGAGAAAAGATTTTCGACACCGGTAAAAAAGAGAATATAACACATGACGGGAAAATAGTAAAATTCGTTTCTACTTTAGTCAAGAATGATCAGATAAAAGTACTCCTGAATTCCACATCAGTGTAACACAAACACAGAGAAAGAGGAAGGGGGAGGGCATTTCTCTTATGTTTAGACATTCAAGTGTTTCTATAAAATTCAAATTTTTCTTAACCAATGACTAGATTTCTTGTAATTTAAGTATTTGCCTGATCACAAACTTCAGTACACCCAAAAGAGGCATGTACATCTTGTCCTATTTTGAATAGGGAATACCCTGTAATACTAAAGAATTACGAGCTATTCTGATTCGAGAGAAGAGTTTTCCGTGGAGAGCCTTCACAAATCTCATCTCAAAATCATTTCACTTGATGATATTCACAATGTCCTAATACTGTAGTTTCCAGATTCTTATACTGGTTTAGGAACTCATTATTTCATTGTACCCAGATCAACAACGCAAGAACTGATAGAGCAAATTTCTTAATCCAGCTACCACAATTACGAATACCATTAACTAATGCTATCTCTACCAACATATCAATCGAGTTTTCAACTAATCACACACAACAAACAAAATTATATATACAGTCTGAATTTATACCACAATGTTCAAAGGCATATATGCTTATGAATATCTTCACTAATAAAGAGTAATTCAAATATCAAAAGCAAACCCAAATCTTTAACCACAGAATACTATAGCATTGATGAACCAAATGATTTACATTTATGAGACAGATGATGCTCTAATTTTAAATCAAACAATGAAAACAATTTCTTAACAACTTACTGATTAGAGATAAACAACGCCAAACAAGACTCAACCTTATCAAACTAGTTGAAGTCGGATATGCAAATCTGATGACACATTATCCCACTTGGTGATAAACAAAATTAAACTTGTGGGGTTTGGCCGTACAAATCTGACAACTTATTCCACTAGTTGGGTCGAGTATGTGGATTTGACACGTGCCACCTCATTGGATTGTTTTATTCACTAAAGATGACACACATAGTTGGGTCGATTATATGAATCTAATGACACCCTGAGTGAGGTAGATAGAGCCGGCTATACAAACCTGACTTAAGTAAAGGTAGTTTTACCCACGCGATAGGTTAGCTATATCGATCTAATGAGTATACTAGTTTTGTTTACTCATTTGAAATGAAACACATAGTTGAAAAGTAGCTTCAATCACTCCAAATTCACAGGTGAATATTGCAGATAAATTTTCAAGAAAATTAAAAAAAAAAATAAATGAACTTTGCAAAACTTACATCACAAAATCTGCACTTCTCAAGTCTTTTTAGGGTTCAAGGGAGCTTCTAAAACCCAAGAATCGTATAATACTAAACCTTTATATAGCTGCTGTTGCTGCTGCACTGAAAAGACTTAAATGCCCCTAATAAGTTAGCTTTTTTTCAATGGCTGTGATTTTACATTTTTGTCACTTATGTGTATCTTAACATTACCCCATCAGCATCTGTTTCATCTTCTTCTTCACTGAATATCTAGTTTAGCCTTAATCCTCTCCCCAAAGGAGTCCTCAAAAGGTAAAAAAAAAAAATTGAATTTGTTATTTTTATAAAGAAAAAAAAAGGCAAATTTTAAATATTTCATGTAAAAAAAAACAATTTTTTTCTTTTATTTTAGCTGGATTTTGTTTTTTAATTGCTTAATTACTTTAAAATTTAGGGATTCCAGGGATTCTATTTTGTCTAAGCACAAAAAATGGACTGAAAATGCTAATTCTGATCTGGGTTTAGCAAATTTTCTGTATCTTTTCAATTGTGTGCTTACAAGTTTCTTTGTTTTTTTTTTTGGTTTTTTTAATGATCTGGGTATCTTTTATTCTCTGTAATTTTTTTATATTTGTACTAATGTTTTGAACTTTTGTGTTAATTGTATTCTAGGTTTGTTTAATATTCCAAAAAAAAATGGATTGAAAATTGTTAAAAATAAAAAAATGGTAAAACTTTATGATTTATTGCCAGCTAAATGGAGTGTGTGTGTGTGTGTGTGCTGAGGCTTTTCCAAAGTTTTACTTTGTGTGTGTGTGTGTTTTCCCCAAACCTTTTAATCAGTTCTAATCTGGGTCTATTTTAATTTCCAAACAAATTAAATGAAATATGTAAAATATAATGTACTTTGATTTATTGCCAACTCTGTATTTTTTTTCTGTCTTTTTTTGGTTTTTCTTTCAAGGTTTTAAACTTTTTGTATCAGTTCTGACGTGGGTGTATTTTATTGCTGAAAAATTATCAAATGGAGAAATGTAGATTAAAATTTAATTTAATTTATTGGTCAACTCTGGTTGTGTTTACTGATTTTTTTTTTCCCATTTTGTGTGGTTGTTTTATGGGTCAGAAAGAAGCGAGTAGAGAATGGCGAGCACGGTGGATGCAGCAGGAGATCCGATTCCAACATCAGCAGTGCTGATGGCAGCATCAAAGCACATAGCCACCAAATGCCGCGACGAAAATGTTGCGTTTCTCAAGTGTAAGAAGAATGACCCCAACCCGGAGAAATGCCTCGACAAAGGCCACCAAGTCACCCGCTGTGTCCTTAGCCTGTAAGCCAGTTCATCTTTCTACAAACTACTTAAGATATACATGTGTCACACTAGTTAATTGGTGTTGGCATTTTATTTTATAGTTAGTTGTTGTAGTTTAAATTTCTACATGCGCGATGTTTTCGGGCTTTCTAAATGCGATTAAGCAGGAGGTTGTTGACTTTATGTCTATTTGAAGTATTCATGTGCATAAGTTGGCATTTGTTCATTGTTGTTGCTTGTTTGGTTAGTAGTTAGTTATCGTGGCACGCAATGTTACCATCAGAGAAAGGACGAGTTAAACTGTGAAGGCTGCAGCTGACAAGTGACAACTAAATTTCTGAGCTTTATAGTTGTGGTTTGGCGTGAATTAGTTGGATTTTTGTTTTGTTAATTATGATGGAGTTTCTCAAAATTGAAGTGATCGATATCTTGAATTTATTTGTCTTTTGTGGTATTATATGTTTAGAGCCCGTTTTGCAGTTAGAATGGCAGACACAAGCAAAAGAGAATGAGAAAATAGGGCCACTGCATCCTTCTGGTATGAACAAGGAAGGTAATATGAGAGGCCTTAGCGGAATGAATTGGGAATGAATGAAAAAGCCTGGAAGGCTGTTGGGTATCTCCTATGTGTCTGTTGAAGAAAGGATAAAAAAGCTTCTCTTGGATATTCGAAATGGTTGGCAAGAGGAGCATTACGAAGAAAACAAAAACCCAGAAACCAAATTACAACGTAAATTAAAGAGGCTAGAGTTTAGGGTCAACTATGATTAGGAGTAGAGATAAGAGAGGATATATGAAGTTTCAACGAGGAAAATTACATTTGCATCAACAAGATAACTGCGATTTTGTTAAGGATACTTGTTTATGGTGGTTGGAGCAACAGTTTTATTAGCTAGTGGTCGTTTGGTAGGATTTTAGAATAGGGCTGATTTAGCACACATTTTGTACATGGGTTGCACCCTCACTTGCGCTTTGTTAATAAATTCTATTTACATATAAAAAGAATATGAATAGGTATATTAATCATGTTAAAAGAGAATGAAAAAAAATAAGATGAGAAGATGAGTAGGAGGAAGTTATTATCAAAGGTAGTCACAAATGGAGGCTGGTAATAGATGAGTAGTTAGAAGGAAGAGATCGAACAAGGATGAACTCTTTATTGTTAAGCAACATTAGTAATGGTATCATAGGGCGTGCTTGATTCACTGTCACAAGTTGGATGACTACAACAAGATTAGTAATTTTATGTTTTACAAACTGCTAATACCATCAACTCATATTGTAGAGACTTATTTGAGAAGAATACTAATTTTTTTATGAAGCGTAATCAGAAATTTCCCCCTAGTACACCACAAATCGGCAAAGCATGAGATTCAACTGCCAATCATTAGCTCTTTGAAAAGGGGTGTCTATACTCACTCTTGATCCTCTCTGCACCTGAGTTTCCTGGTTGGAGTTTTCTATCACCGTTCTTAGTTCATAATATCAACCCCCGAGAGGAGCAAAGTCATACCCTACAAAAAAGATCCATAATATCTTTAGGAGCTTCCAATCATGAATCTTCTTCTGTTTGTAGCTTTGGATATTGCAAGGAAAAAATAATGGATCTTTTTTCCTTTTGGATAAGTATCGCAGAAGGAAAATAGCTGCATCTGTTTTGGTGATTAGAAAAATATTGTATTCTCATTGCTCTTGCCACTTAAAAATTTCCCATCTTGTTGGGAAGGACGTTTCCAGACTTTCAGTAAAAAAATATGCACCAACTATGCTCGTTGAAATATCTATTATATTCATGCATACAATGATTATTTACATTTTACTGGTAAATTGACAAATGAGTGTTCACTCTGAAACAATAAGCTAAAGTTTCTCTGTAGGCACAAAGACATTTTTTAAATAGCGTGGTCCTTTTTTCTTATTGAAGTTTTTGCTTTTACTCTCTTTCTGTGCACCCTCTCCTAGTTGAATGCAAGAAGATACCACAGTCAGCGGGTTTTGTACATGTTGACTCCTATGTAGCTTTGTGTCGTTTAGCTTTCTATTCGTATGCGGGTTTTCTGTGGGAAACCCTGGTCGAGCGTCTGCATCCCATTGTCCGCAACCAATGAAGTCAATGATTATCTTTCCATGGCATCATGATTATTGCCAATGATATTTCTGCCATATCCTCGATGAATAACTAGCTCTTTAGCAGTTTGGTATCTCTCGAAGTTTCCAATGAATTGACCCAGAAAGAAAAAGAAAAAAGAAGTCGTTCTCAACGAGCTGCATAGAACGACCAGTACTACAACAATGTTTGTGCTGTTTTCTTGATGTCATTTTAACTTCCAAGAAATCGAGCTTTTCTTATTGCAACTTCCAGCTCCATAGACTCTTTGCTTATCTTGTTTACTTCACATGTAGGTCAGCCTATTTCAATTGAGTAAACTTTTTACTGTTTTATCAGATAAGTTCGCACGTCTAATTTGTCAAAAATTAATAAAATGTTATTTTTCAATTCTGCATTGTAGGCTGAAACACCTACATCAAAGGTGCACGAAGGAGATGGATGCTTACGCGGGGTGTATGTACTATAATACGAATGAGTTCGAACTGTGTCGCAAAGAGCAGAAAGAGTTTGAGAAGGCATGTCCCTTTGATTGAGTTGAAGATGATGATGATACCCTCTATTTGTTGAACACAATAATGTCAAAGAATGTGAACAAAGATGTCAAAAGCCCTTTCAATTCGCGTCCGTGGACTTGGTTGGCAATCATCTGTGTTTTTCGAAATTTTTTACAGAATCAAGACTTCTTGTTACCCTCTTTGCTCTTGAGAGGTTTCAAGTTTTCTATTAAATGATATGAAGTCATTCAAGTCAAGATAATGTTATATGTCACGCCTTTAAAATTGGCTAACAATGCTAATCCTAGACACGTGACACCACGTGCCTAGAGCATCTCTCACACGGCCTAAGCCCCGGCACGGGACACTACAGCTGCCTGACAATTACTACTGTTTTCTTGATCTTATGGCATTTCTATTTGCAGTTGCCAATTACCTAAAACAATTACTACAGAAAAAAACTGTTTGAAATAGTTTATCACAAAAACAAAGGAAGGTTAACAAAAACAAAGTTGACTCGCAAAACTCCACCAAGGATAAGCAACAACAATAATGAAAGTCTAAAAGGCATATCACAAATATATAACTAGATTAAATTAGAAATGACAATGGTTTAAATAACCGTAAAAAATAATAAAATAGTAATTAAAATCGTTTAACAAATTAATAATTATAACCGTAATTAAAATTTAACGATTTTTAAAACTAGTAATCATAACCATAACCGTTAAAGATTTAAAAAATCGTGAAATAATTAGTTTAAATAAAAAAAAAAACCTAAAAAAATGTAAGAAAAATTAGTTTAAATGTAAAAAAAAACTAAAAATAAAAGAATCCAAGCCAATGATAAAACTTAAAATAAATTACATAATAATTTTATAAACAAAAATCAAAATCAAAAAGTCTCTTCTTTCATTTCGGCAAGTAAAGCTACCAATTCTTAAAAGTATAAGTATTGGTCTAATAGGCTTAGTCCATCTCTTTTAATTGAGCTTAGTTCACTTTCTTTAAATTGAGTTTATTTCAAATTTTTATCATTTTAATTACTAATTTTAGTTAGTCTTCTATTATTTTAAGTGTATATATATATATGTTAGATTTTTTTATTAAACTAATAATTAGGTTTCAGGTATCGATTTTTTTTAACGTAGAAAACCAAAACCTATTGATTTACCCATCAGTTTCCCTTTATAAAACCCAAACCCTAATGGATTTCCCATCGATTTTTGTTATCGGGTTTTTATCAGGTGGTTACTCGCCGATTTCGGATAAAGCGAGAACTCGTTGTCATCCCTAGACTAAACTTTGTATTTGTTTTAGGTAATTGGCAAAATGGCGTAAATGGTGCCTATTGTTTTCATAAAATTTTAAATTTATTTTTATTGTTCAAAATTAGTTAGTTTAGTCTATATTATTTTTATAAAAAAATTAAATTCGTCTCTATTGTTCAAACTTAATCAATTTAGTTGTCAATGTTTAATAAAAATTATGACTAAATTGATTTTTTTTAAAATAATATAGATTAAATTGGTTAATTTTAAATAATAGGGATAGATTTGAAAATTTTGAAAAATAATAAATACTAAATTGATTAATTTTGAATAATAAGAACGAATTTAAAATTTTAGAGAAACAATAGGGACCATTTGTGCAATTATGCCTTTTTGAAATGGTTTCATAATTATGACTTGACATTTCTGGGGTAAATTTCACATTTCGTCCCTATAGTTTACCTATTTTTTCAATGTCATCCTTACTATTTTAAAAAATTTATAGTAGACCCCAATATTTACAAAAGTGATTCAAAATGATCATTATTATTTAATATTAGTCAATTTGGTCTTTATTGTTTTTAAAAAAATTCAATTTAGTCCTTACACGTGACCCATATTTGGAGACTAAATTAATATTTTTGAAAAATAATATGGACTAAATTGGCTAATTTTAAACAATAAGAACCATTTTAAATCATTTTTGTAAATATCAGGGACTAATATGTTTTTTTAGAATATTAAAGTCCAATTTAGAAAAATGTGTAAACAATAGAAACTATATGCATAGTTTACCCACATTATAGGCATAAAGATCCTTTCATTTCAACATTTTTTTAGAATAAAAATTAAAGACCAATTTAAATATTTGGAATATGATTTTGCAGGGTATAAAGGTAATTTCTTTTATAAGAGTTAAATAAAATAATCAAATATTAACTTATCGTAATAAAAAGTTCTAAATTCAAACTAAAAATTCGATATCTATTATATTGGAGGAAAAAAAAAGTAATTTTTTTAACTTCTTGTTTAAATTTGATTAAAAAAAAAAACCTACAAAAAAACTCTTCCAACTAAGCCCCTAGGCGTTTGGTCTAATAGCATAATACTCGCTTTAAGTATACAACTTGGATTTGGCACAATGACAATTGCGATGGTCACCATTTTGACACATGCCAAAGTTTTACTTCTTGGATTTGGCACATGGTCAGTGGGTCCTCTTGCATCCACCAAAGTCTTATGTCTAATGCTCATGTAAAGACCCTTTTCTAAGTTTACTATTAGCTTATTGGCTTTTATTATGTCACTTACAATATTTTGTCACTCGAAATCTAAGTCAGTATTTATAAAAATTTCTTAATTTCTCATAGTTGGGTTGTCTTGGAAGCATACTCGAGTTGGAAATAGAGGATTTTTTTGGAAATATAAGACTATATCGCTTACAAAGCGCTAATTTTATTTTATCAAACAACAAAAGTTATAAAAAGGTCAACTGCCTGAAATTTCACAATTTTCTTTTAACTCAAACAACCTACTAATCAAACACAATATTTTTCCATAGTATATTAGAAGAATTATATGAAAATCATGTGAATGGTGTGCTATAAAAATTTCCAGCCTCTTAGCCATTGATTCCTCTATTTTTTTTCTTTTTGGCTGCACTTTAGCTGCTGGCCATCCATATTGGATGTCATGACTTTTGGTTAGAACAAAACCAAGAAACCAACACACAACATTTGTCATTTGTTTCCATCTATGTGGAAAGTAAAGACTGCATGTGTAACTTAATCAAAATCTTGTGTTAGTGCCTTAATAGAATTTCCACTCTTGTAATGATGTTTCATCCATTGTGATTTCTTTTCATTAGGAGCTAAAACCTCCCTTAGATCTTACAAGAAATCAAGTAACAACTGTTGTTACTTTTTCTTTTTCTTTTTTGATTTTTATGGAAAGGAAATGTACATTTAACTTAATTAAGATATGGTATGGGTGTCTTAATACATTTTTTACTCATGCAATAATATTTTATTCACCGTGATTTTAAAGAATGATACAAAATATTTTTCAAAACAATTAATTCTTCTGATCTTGTTGTCAGTCGGAGAATAAAATTTACTGGGGAGAATATTCGAAGATTGTGACAAAAACTTCATCTGTGAAGTTTCATTACATAAGGAAAACTACAAATCAATCATGTGATTAGATTGTTAGGTGCAAAATTATAAATGCTTAATTTCTAATACCCCTTGCCCTTATTGTATTTGATGTCTTTGACTTCCTTTATTCTGGGATATGATGATCCCTATGTATTTGGTTTATTTTGTATGAGAATGCACTTTAACCCTAAAAAAAGCCTAATTATCTCGTGCCATTCAAACAAGTTCATGGCCTGAAAGTGAATGAACGTGAACTTGAAACACCACCTACAACTCAAGAATCAGGTGAAATAGTCAAATAGTGACGTACTTTAATAAAATGTTCTAAGTTTAAACTACGATTTTAACCTCTATTATACCCATAAAAAACATCACTTAACAAGTTAAGGAGCGAAAGTGAAACAAAACTATTAGTTTCATAATTATGAAATAATTGAAAATACAACACAAAATGTGTATGAACTAGCTTGAAACCACCCAGAAAGCTTTAAAAAAATAAAATAAAGTGGAATAATACCATAAATTTTCATAATCATTTCACAATTGAAAATTCTAACAGAAAATAAAATGTTCCCGTCTTGATCCATCCTTAATCCATCACAAATCAAAGTCATTACAAGTCTACCACACACACACACACACACACACACACAAACATATATAATATCTGGTGTACAGCCACCTAAATCTTTGCTTCAAACATCTCTCACACCTACCTACCAACCCACCTGCTGACTCTTACACCTGACCTTCCACACACACACACACACACATCCCCACCTATTTTCTCTTCAAACCCCCATTTCACCACCCAACTCCTCCCCTATTGGTGATCACAATATGCAAAATCCTACCCCATCACCACCACCCAAAATACCCGAAATGCCCTCGGTGATCCCCGTTGACCCATCTCCCTCCCTCTTTGACTGGTCGGACTTCCTTGATTTTGGCATTCTCGACGACGACAACTTTTCTTTCCCTCCCCATGACCAAATTTTCCATAATAATCCCGGGCCCGAACCTGGCCCGGTCGGAGATGATATTGACTTGGGTCCGGGGATGGGGATTTATCACAATCATGATAATAACGTTAAGCCCGTAATTGTGCCCGAACGTGGCCCGGATAGAGATGGAATTGACTCGGGGATTCACCACTATCATAATAATACAATTAGGGGTGTTTCTGGGCCCAAAACTGGCCCGGAAGGGGACGAGATTGACTTGCGTCCGGGGGTGGGACTTCACCAGAATCGTAGTGATACCATTAACCCAATTCGTGCCCATGGGCCTGGACCCGGCCCAGACAGAGTTGAGGTTGACTCGGGACCCGGGCCGGTGGAGGGAGTGGGGCGGGTGAGGAAGCGAGACCCGAGATTGGTTTGCTCAAATTTCTTGGCGGGGAGGGTGCCGTGCGCGTGCCCGGAGTTGGATGAAGAAGAAGAGATGAAGGGTACGCCACCGGGGAAAAGGCGGGCCCAGACCGCGAGGGGTACAGCGGTGGCACTGCGGTGTCAGGTCCCGGGATGTGAGGTAGATATTAGTGAGCTGAAAGGGTATCATAAAAGGCATAGAGTTTGTTTAAGGTGTGCTAACGCTAGTTACGTGCTTCTTGATGGGGAAGGCAAGCGATATTGCCAGCAGTGTGGCAAGTATGCTCGACTCCGATCACTACATTTATGTGCTTGTTTATGCGTATATGTTTTTCATGTAGTCTGCGATTGTTTTTGTATATGCAATTAGTAATGTGGAGTTTTGATAAGATTTTATGGAAGTGATTAATCAAAATAGGTTTATTATATGGATTAGGACCATAGTCATGTATAATAAATGCAGTAGAAATTATGTGTTACCGAAACAGTGACATCTTTGGTTTATTTATTAGAGGTTGGACTTAAATTTAATGCATGAAACAGACGAGTAAATAATAGTTGAAAGGTAGTGGTAAATAGAGGTTAATAATGGTAATTTGTTTTGGAAGATTGTTTTTGTGAGGGAAGTAAGTTAGTGAGGTGAGGTGTACTGCAAGGTAATCAGTTTCTCAGGTGATAATGCGTGTAGCTTGACTTTATTGTGTACAGGGTTGAAATGAGGATGCAGTAAAACTTAAACAAATTTTCTTTGCCAGTTTTGTTTTTAGTCTGGGGTCCTTTAATTGATTTTTGAGGCTTCGTGTCCTGGTGGAGTATAAACTCTCATGTCATACTGCTCTGTCATGGAATCAGGATCTCCAAACTGTGCCAATAGCAACTCGTTTCTATCTCTCAATTCTTCGGTGTTACTATCATATCTCCATGGAACATCAAGCCTAGAGCTTATGTTCTTGGCCTACTTTTCTATGACAACCGTGTTCAAGTCTTTTTTTCTCTCTCCCTCTCCCTCTCTGACAGCATGAGTATTGGAAGTTGGGCAAATTTCATAAAATTGATTAGATGACTATGAGATTTTGATAAACATGATGAGAATGTGATAAAGAGAAAATTGGTGGAGCCTTTTGTGAGTACTCTTTTTATGGACCTATGCTAATTGTATGCTACATACATGGCAGGTTTCATGTTTTGTCAGATTTTGATGAAGGTAAACGTAGTTGTCGAAGGAAACTTGAGCGCCATAATAATAGACGCCGAAGAAAACCCACTGATAGTAAAGGTAGTGCTGAAAAAGAATCTGAACAGGTTGTGTTGGCTGAAGATGTCAGCTGTGATGATGACACTGAAAAAGGTAAAATCAGTAATGGCATTTTGAATCAGTGAAAATGTCTCTGGTATTCTGCCTGTTGTATTTTATATGTTTGGCTTCAGTAGAGTCAATGCCATACTCTTTGCTTACGTGGTAGCGAAGAAGGGAGATTAGTTTTTGCTCCATATCATAATAGTGCCATGTTTTCTCCATTCAACTCTGCAATACTTCAAACAGTTGAAGTTGATCAATGGCCTTGAATTGTGGATCACACAGATGCCATATGCTTGAGCAGCCAAATTGCAGAAAGGGAAACATTAGTGGAGTCAAAAGGCCAATTGACGACATTTGGCTCAGCTTCTGGTTCCCAAGTTGTACAGAGTGATAGTGTTATATCTTACACAACTTCTACTGAAGCCCTGATTGAAGTGGAGAAGGAGAACTTGAAATACAATCATTCTCCATCTTATTGTGACAATAAGAGTGCCTTCTCCTCTGTGGTATGTTTATTATCATTACCATTATGATGTTTTCGTCATTGTACTTCTGTTATCAGAGAGTGCTTACTTATTTTATGTTGAACTCATTTTATCTTATTTTAGTGCCCTACTGGTCGTATCTCATTCAAGCTCTATGATTGGAATCCTGCAGAGTTCCCTCGACGACTTCGGCACCAAGTATTTAAAGGATTATTATTACAGTTTAGTATACAAAAGTAAAATAAATGTTTGCCTCTATTAAAGATACTGTGTTAGTTAACATGAGGATACATTTCTCTACAGATATTTCAATGGTTGGCTAGCATGCCAGTTGAATTGGAGGGATATATCCGTCCTGGTTGTACAATCTTAACAGTTTTTGTTGCCATGCCAAAGTTTATGTGGGTTAAGGTAATAAGAGTTCACTTATTATTTGATGTCACTTGAAGTTTCTAAGGAAGCATCTGAAACTTTAGATGGGTACATCGAATTTCCATCTATCACTAGTGTTAAGCAAGTATTAAACTCAGATCTTTTACTTCTCTAGAAAAAGAAAAGAAAAAAAAATTAAACTCAAATCTTTAATTTTGTTCTTTTGCGTATCAATTTTTTGAGCAGTTATCTAAAGAACCTGCTCCATGCATACACAACTTTATCGTCACACCAGGAAACATGCTATGTGGACGAGGCCCCATTCTGGTTCATCTAAGCAACATGATATTTCGTGTCATGAGAGGTGAGTTAGCACTAAACTATATAATAGTCAGAGTATCAGTGTGGCCTTTTCCCTTGATATCCATTTCCATTTCTAAATATGCCTTTTTATATTGTTTCTTTTTTTCAAACTTATGGTGTGGCTTTGAAGATCGTGCTTCGAGTATTGTGACATATGTAACCACACCCCAATGTCTTTCACTCAATAATAGTCTTAGGCTTTTATTGCAATTATGCTGTGAACACGATATAAGAGCTGGTTTAAATATTTTCTAGCTGTCAGAAAGTATTCAACCTTTTTTAATAATTGTGAGACTGCCAAGTAACTTTAGGTGCTATAACAATTTGAAAGAAAACAAGAAGAGGCATGCTTGAAGCCTTTTAGAGAAAAATAATCTAGAGTCTGTTACTGATTGCATTGTCTTCACTGAAGTTGCCACAGCTATATTACATCTTAATAGTTTTTGTATTGACACAGATGGCAGTTCTGTGATGAAAGTCAAGGTGAAGCAGCAGGCTCCAAAGCTCCACTATATACATCCTACATGCTTCGAGGCTGGCAAGCCTATGGAGTTTGTTGCCTGTGGAAGTAACCTACTCCAGCCCAAATTTCGGTATGATGATATCCTTTTTCAGTTTGACATCTCTAAAACTAGTTTCTTCATGTTACATTGTTTGCTTTTGCATTTCCTTGCCTTTTATTGGATGGTTGCCTAATAGTAATTGCGTTTAATTTTAGGAGGCGACGCATATTTCCTTATATGCTTTGATTCTGTATGTGATTTATGAACATACGGATCTCAAGGTCTCTGATGTTCTTGAATTTTTAATCTGTTTGTTGATAAAAGAAAGTTTTACCTACTTCTCAAAAAAAAAAAAAGGAAAGCTTTACCTGAAATGGTAATTAATAGTTCTAATTAACTAGATGGTTTTCTATCTTTGAATAATTTAGAGGGGAAATGGTGAAGAGGGGAGAAAAAGGAAAGAGAAAATAAAGTGAAAAAGTATCACAGTTCTTTTTCTTGTTTGGGTGCTGATGAGGAAAGATGAAAGGATATAATGATGATATCTTGTCTGGAAGGGAAAAGTAAAGAAGATAAAGACAACCCCTCTAGACTTTACAAATTCGATGTAAGGGTAAAATTGGAAGATCGACTTTTACTCTGTACTTAGGAAGATGAATTTCTGGTCTGAAAAGAGGTGGGGTAGGAGAAGATGAAGGGGAGCTGGAGGTGGATGGTAGTTGGAGAATGGGGACTGCACTTATGTGGTTATGGGAAGGGAGAAATAATGAGTGGATGAGAACCATCTTTCTTGGTGATTGGTGTTCGTATAGATGAACTAAGAGTTTTTCTTGGAGTTTTGTTGATGTGCTTTCACCGCATTTTTGTTAGACTATTCAACATAATTTCTGATGCCATTGGCAGGTTTCTATTGTCATTCGCTGGGAAGTATATGGCTTGTGATTCTTGTATTTCATCATCATGTGGTGAGAATGAATGTTGCATAAAGAGTTCAGACCATCAAGTAGTCAAGATATACGTGCCTCAAACTGAACCAGGTCTTTTTGGTCCAGCGTTTATTGAGGTAGGACTTTTACATTTATCTGCTTTATATCTCACCCCTTTCCTACACTCCAGCCCCCAAGGTTGGTGTCTGAGGGTGGTTCACCTTTCTATTCTCGTTTGTAGTCTTGCATGTTCAGTTGAACAAACCACTTCGCATGTTGCAGAACATACTTTTTCCCTAAAGTGTTCAGCTTGTCATTACAACTCTTTGCAATTTATAGTACTAATTTTAGTTCACTCATAAACTGGCTTGTTCCCATCTTTTGATATTAGAGCTAGTCCTTTCATCTTCATGTTAAGCATGCTGGGGAAGTGGAAAACAAGGGAAAAGGTCATTGTTTGCTATGAGCTATTTCACTAAAAAGGCACTCGAATATTTAGATATTTTTCTATTTGAGAGCATATAGAAATAGTTTACTGCAATGCCTGATATTGATTACTGAATGTGAGCTAGTCTTTTTTGTAGGTTGAAAATGAGTCCGGGGTATCTAATTTCATTCCCATTCTAATTGGGGACAAAGAAATCTGTGCAGAAATAAGAATGATGCAACAGAGATTTTACGCCAATCTTTCTTCTGAAAGACCTAAGTCTACTAATTCTTCATGTGAAGTTTCCGTCTCAAGACAAGTTGAATTCTTTCAATTTATTTTGGATGTAGCATGGTCACTCAGAGAGCCCATGGTTGAAAATGCAGAAATTGTGACAACTACTCAAGTGCAAAGGTTCAATAATTTATTGAAATTTTTGATAGAAAATGAATCTACTGCTATTATGGAGAGAGTATTGCGCTATGTGAAAATCTTGATGGATAATAATTTGGTTGCTGGCGTTTCTGATGCTGATATGAGAGTCTTTCGAAGCAACATAGACATGGCAAGAAACATACTATCTCAGAAAAAATTGGAGAAAGCTACCAGTCAGGTGAGTACTTTGTTATATGGATCTGATTTTATATGTGTGAAAACTTCGTTATATGGATCTGATAAATGATCATCAGATTTGCATTACATTGCCTATTTTAGATTTCACATCAGAAGAAAATCATATATTTCCAGTTGTAACGTATAGTATACTGATAAATTGATGTCCTTTCCAAAATAATCTAAACTAGATGCTTTAATGACTAGATTCATTACTAAAAATGAGATGGTGGTTCTTGAATTTAGGGTCTGGAAGTCAGAGAAATTTGTAAAGTGGAGGCTAGAATGGATTCGACTTCTCTGAATGAAAGTACAACCGTTCCACTTCTAGATGGAGAGGTGTTCACGACTGTAAATGTTAAGGAATGGCCAGGGAGGTCTTCTAGTCATTTTTTTGCTGGTTCTCTTCTCACCAATCGTCCGGTTGTTTACATCATTGCTGCTGCGGCTGTTTGTTTTGGTCTATGTGCAGTTCTTCTTCACCCAAAAGAAGTCGAAAGATTTGCTACTACTATTAGGAGGTGTCTGTTTACCAGCTCTTGATGTCAGTTCTCTGATATTGAAGGTAGGATCTTACTAGTATCTGATTTACATTTTTTTTACATGTGATACGCCTTCTAAGACAACAGCACGTCAGCTTCTAGCCGTGGTGCTTGAACACATCGCAGGCTGTGAGGCTTCTTTGTTAGTATTTGGTTAATGCTTCCTGCACACCTCGAGAGTTGGAGTCGTACTGGCTCGGGAAGAGGGAGGTGATACATTGGATAGAAACTCCCAAGAAGGCAAGAAAGACTTGCTTTTACTGTTGTACACTAGCACCATGTAACATTATGACTGCTTAGGTTCGCATCATATTATTTTTTCTTTGTAAGTTTGAAGGGTGGTTTAACCGACCGATATAATCAGCTTCGCACCAGTTCATTCTGTATGACAATTGTTGGTTTCCTTTCCCCTTTTCCAATTTTTCAAAATGAGAAGTGTTTTTGCACATCAGGCCACATTCTGTCAAATAGATGGCGTTTCTGTTCACTGTCTTTTTTTTTTTTTGGGTATAGTGGAGGTTGAAATCGTGGCTGATCACTACTTGACCGTTCCACCCACTTCTTGAGTGTGTTTTTTGTTCATGTATTTGAGAAACACTTCCGAAATTATGTGAAGCTGTTCTCAGCTGGAAATTGCTATGGGGAGTGAGTTCAATGGAAAGGCCTTGCCGAGTTTATATATTATGGAGCTGTTTGATAATTTCTTTTATAAACTATTGAGTGATTGAAGATTTTTTTTTTTCTTTTTATTTGATTCATCTTAAAATTATAAGTTCGTAAAGCAATATTTATGCTCTAAAGTCATCTTAGAGTCGAATAATATATGTGGTGGAAGAATATTGATATGAACTTGAAACTTTTATCATAATGACTCTTTACTAAATCATTTTACCCAAATATTGCAAACGAGCAAAAGAAGATTTTAGTATTATTAAAAAGTACGATTACATCTGATCCATCTCAAGAGGGTGAACAACAAATACTCCCCATGTGATTTATCGAGTGTATTAATTCTTTGTGGTTTCTGAAACAACACTTACATCACCCAGTTCCATATTTCCAAATGAGGTACATAACTTAGTTTTAAAGACCACTTGAGGATTTTGAAGGGGTTTTGAAACACAATAGGTTATTTTGTACTTTCGATAAATTACAAGAGGGTTTAGTGTCGTCCACCCATCTTAAGATCTTGTGGTGTAACATGCGTGTTTTAAATCAATCAATGATCAAATAGTATTGAAGATAATAAATAATACATTAAACTCATTTTTAATAGCTTAAACTTTTAAATGAGATGGTCATTTAACATAGTAATAAAGTTAGGTATAAAAATATCCTGTAATCAAAAAATTCACCGTCACTTAATTAAAAATATTAAAACTATTAAAGTATAAGGCCTAGCCACCCACTCTATGTGTACTTGCGGAAACTGTGAGTAGACAACGCCGTAGATTCGGTAGAATGTTGGTTACAATTGGGGCGCGGGTCACATTTTCGCAATTTGCCAATTTGGCACGTAGCTCTCATTACTTTCTCTTCTGTAATCCAACCCCCAAATAGCAACAAAGAAGGAAAAAAACTAGTTTTGGAAAATACAAAACAAGAATCAAAATGATGACTCTTAGGTGAGTCATGAACCTCTAGTGGTTATTTGTTTAATTACATTTGGAAACTTAGAATAAAGACTTCTTTGGATGTCGGCTAATTATAATTAAAACTCAAATCATGAAGTGACATGGTGCTGCAAATTAGGTTTAATCGTATCGTTATGTGATGTCTCGTGTTAACATGAGACATAATATGAGAGGAGTTTGTAAATTGTATCGTAAATTTAAATAATAACTCAAATTAAATATCTTGAGTTCACACTTTTTATTTTTATTTTTGAGACTATGATGCTAATTTTTGCTTTCAAACTCTGAACCTTATCACAATTCTTAGTAGATTGTCTTGTTGCACTATTTATGTGGTGCAACAACCAGATCAAAATCTAGAGAGTTGGTATATGCTATTTTCAATAAACTTTCTATTACATATGTTATTCTGGTTACGTGATTTGGAAGATACAAACTCGAGTTTTGGAAATACATTCTACGAAAACAATTGTGCATTGGTTTTACTTATTTCTTAGACTTGCACACAACAAGAATTTCGTGTCAGAATTGCTATTTTTAGCTTTTGTCTATGTTGCAAGCAAATAAATTGTTGGAGAGACTGTGCAATTTCTTTAGTGCCATGTCCTTGTCAAAATATATTCAGACCTATCTGAAATACACTATGCTCCCTAAGTGATAGTACAGCTCAGTGCTAGCAATAATATTTTGCGGAAAACTATTCCAAGTCCGTCAAGCCGTCCCCCACACTCATGGCCTGATTTCCGTCAGCTGTTTGAAATAATTTTCAATATTTTATCATTGGGTTAGCCACTAGACTTTTGGTATTTTGAAGAATTAAGATAATTGGTAGATGAACTCATACCAATAGTGCTTGTGGCTAAACTTATCTATACAATGTGCTTGTGCCTAAAATTATCTATACAATTGTAGGGTATAATGCTATATTTTATCAATCACAAAGCAAAATATGATAAGGCATATTTTGTTTGATAATGTTTGGTTCTAATCAATGGAATCAATCAGATGTATGATGTGAAAAGAATAGTAAACTACCTCTGTCCTATTTGAGGTGATGTCCTCCATTTTCTTTTACTTTTTATTTAAGAAATCTCCAACAACAAAGCGAGATAAATGGAAGTTTACTAGTTTCTTTCTTTTCACATGGGCTTAAAAATGAACAAAATTATTGATTTTTGTTTTTTTGCTAAGTAAAATTATTGATTTGGTTTTGGAACAAAAAGATGCTTAAACTATTTTATAATTTTACTATTTATAACAAAACAATTATGAACCAAGGGTCCTCACAATCACTAGCTTTATATGTTTTTCTTTCATGTACTTTTCATTCATGGTTCGATATTATGGTATCTTAAAGGTAGAGGAATCAAGCAAATCTATTCCGAACTTAGAGTTGAAAACACGTTAATTTGAGAAGTCTTGCCATTCTAACTTGTTCTTTTAAATTTGAATGATTCAGTAAAAAACTTATGATCGCACTATTACGAAAAAACCTCATGATAGTAAATATGAATCCTCGTCACTTAGATGACATGATGAGATGATAAAATTGTGGAAAACCCAACAATTATGTAATAGTTGCCTAAATATATCGGCGTTTTCTTAATCAATTACAACTTTCTCCTGGTATTGCTAATCAACTTATTGTTGAACAATTTGACTACACTGGCCGAATTGGGAGGTTCAATTTCACTTCTATTTTTATTTTGATACAATAGAAGTTAAAGTTATGATTCGAACTCAAAACATCTTATTATAATATATTACTATCTAATCATTTCACTCAACTCTTTAATTTACTTGCTTCCCTTTGTCTATGTTTTCGTTTTTCTTTCTGGTTTGAGATCAAATTTTAAGTCCATATAAGAAAAATATCAAGCATGATTCTGATAAGTTGGGGACGAGAAGATATTTTCAAGTATTCGAGGTCCAAAGTATAAATATTTTCCGCGTCAGCTTTCTTGTTAGTGAGATTAAGCATTATTTCTACAAACAACTACTTCTCTAGCCTTTAAACCAATACCAACAAATGAAGCATCACATTTCAATTTTTTAAAACTGGCTGGACGGAGACCTATTGATTGCCTCGAATTTGTTTGGTAATCCAATCTGCTATTGTATTAGTTGATATTTTAATTAAGTGGAAGCTAATACGAGATCTTTTATATCTAAGAATTTTGAAGTCTTTCGCATCAAAATTACCTTTCTTTTGTAAAGTTCATAAACAAACCAGGTTAAGAAAAGCAATTTATAAAACTTAGAGGAGGAAATTGTAAGATACTAAACATGCGGTTTTTAGTTAATTTAAACTGACATCAGTTCTTTTACATAAGGTAAATATCACTTACACGTATGACATATTTTCTTTCTCATGAACCGATGTCAATCTAATCTAATTGACAAATTTTCTTTCTCATTTTTTGTTCAAGTATAGTACGGAGTGTCTTTTTTTTTTTTTTGATGATGTGAAAACTCAGTTGACGAAATCCAACCACCGAATTATCCGAATAACTCTGATCACCAACTGATGAACCCTGAGTTACAACAGTACACATCTACATATGTACCAAGTTAGTTAAAAAAAAAAAACTCTAAAATAATACAAAATATCAAACTCACAATCTCACAAAATTAATTTTACTCCAATATTATTGAACATGTACGGGCGCAGTACGGAGTGTCTTTACTAGGCAACAAGTCCAAGCATCATGACGTGCATAGTATTTTCAAAAAGCTGGAGAAATTAACAGGAAGCTGCTGGGCCATGGTCCACCAACGAGGTGTACACGGACAAAACATTGGGTTTACACTTTCAGAATCATTTAATATTTTTATCTACAAGTTTCAATATGATTCTGCAACAGTCTAATATAGGGATTTTAAAATGTAAATTTTTTTATTTTTGAACATTTTTGTATTTTTTTAGAACTTTATATCTTAAAAAGTAATACTATTTATGAAAAAAGTACGTGAAATCTATCAATTTGCTCAACATTTTGGAGCCTAGGGCTCTATTTTGACATCTTTTAACTCAAAAGTAGTAGACCCTACATACTTTTTCCATGAATAGTATTACTTTTTAGGGGGGCAAAAACCATTTTGGTTCCTGAAATTTGGTATAAAGCTCAAACTGGTCCCTGAGGTTTGTAAAAAGACCAAATAGGTCCCTCCCATTATCTATAACTTAATAGTCAAAGATTTGACCAAATAAAAAGACTTAAATGCCCTTGCTTTATTGGTTGGAGATTTGGAGGGAAGGAAAAAAAAAAGATTGGGACTATGCAACAAGCACAACTATTTAAGCACCCAAGCCATTTTTTCTCGTCATTTGAAAAGAAAAAAGAAAAAATAATAATAGATGAAGAATTCGTTACATGTGAATTATTTTTTCACATTTAACTTCATCTATTATTATTTTTTCTTTTTTGTTTTCAAATGACGAGGAATTCGTTACATGTGAATTATAGTAAATTTATTATAAGGTTATACATTCTATTGTCTAATATTGCACCTCAATACACTTTTCAAGTTAGTTAAAAGTCAGACAACATTTGTAGTTGGAGGACATATATCCAAAATTTAAGACTTTAAAAGCCACAATTAGTGGCTACCCGATACTAAATTCAACTTTTGGGGACAAGGTAGTGGTTATAGATATACTTGACTTTCTTTTTAATTTATATTTAATTTTATACTATTATAAATATTAAAAATTATAGACTATTCAGTCATAATATTTCTATAATTTAAAAATAATGGAGGAGATTACATAGTTGATCAAATAACAACCCAATCAACATTACTAAAGAAAGAAAAAAAATGTGTATTCTAAAAAAATTAAGAGCCAAACTCTTCTAAGTAGCAAGAATTTTGTTGTTGTCGTTGTTCTTTTTTTTTTTTTTTTGGGTGAGAAATAGCATGAATTGAAAGTGAAAAAAGAAAAAAAAATAGATTGGGTGCTTAAAAAGTTGTGCCTGCTGCATGGTTTCAATCTTTTTTTTTTCCTTCCCTCCAAATCTCCAACTACTAAATCAAGGACATTTAAGTCTTTTCATTTAGTCAAATCTTTGACTATTAAGTCATAGATAATGGGAGGGACCTATTTGGTCTTTTTGCAAACCTCAGGGACTAATTTGGGCTTTATACCAAACCTCAGGTACCAAATGTTTTTTTGTCCCTTTTTAGGGTATGGGGTTCTAAAAAAGTATAAAAATGCTCAAAAATAGAAAGTTTTACATTTTAGAGCCCCCCATTGAGGATAGCCTAATAACGACAACTAGCTATTCAGCAAGAGTAATGAATAATAATACTCTCGCAATACAATAACATTATAAATAAAATTCAATAATTATAAATTATATACATCATTTTATTATAATTAAATTAACAATTTATAACTATTAATTCCCGCTCAACTATTAACAATTCAAAACCATTTTGTGTTAATTACTTGGATTTAATACGGCCGCCATCGAATTCGAGTTATGCACTTTCCAAAATCGAAGGATCGCTTTTTTCTTTTTTGTCGGGAGGATATATCTATTGGATAGAAAACATTAATCCCATAAAATACCGAGTCCTTGTTATGTACAAGCAAAAAGAGTATTAGAGAGAGATTACAAATCCAAATAAAAGAGAAGAAACCTATCTAAATTACTCGAATAACCTGATTAGCTGCACGATTGACACGCGGAGAGATATTCAAATTACGGAAGGGTCCTTTGTTTCTAGGCCGATAAATGACATGATTATTCAATATTTAATTAATTATGCATGGCCCAACGCCTAGTAGGATCTGAGTAATGTGTGACAAATATTAACCTGGGAGTGTATCATTCTTTTAATTAAAAATTGCAGATTCTAAGCATATTACCTTAGTCCATCTTTGAATATGTCCTTATTATTTCGATCTGATGATATCTTATTTAAGTACTTTTTATACGACTCTGGTCCAATCAAAGTTAGACATGATGACTGAGGAAAAATTATAATTTTTTTAAAATGACGACAAACTCTATATTTTTATAAGAAGTTTTTTAAACCTACATCAGGAGTGACAACTCTCCGATCAAATAACCTGACCTGAAAGAGTTATGATTCCAGTTAGTTGAGCAAAAGACTAGAACTTTTTTTGTCAATCTGGACTGATCGTTAGTCCAATCACATATAAGTGGATCATACACTTACTGTGTTTAGGACTGATGGTCAGTCTGGACTAACCAAAGAATTTTCAGCACAAGACTTGTCAAGACTGATACTACAAGGGGAGACTTCCTATGAAAAGGTTTTTGAACTTACATTAGGGTGTCACTCGGGAAATACGACCCTTCTTAGAGGAGGTGTGGTTCAGATTAATCAAATGCAAACTTATCGAAACTGATTGTAAAAATATTAGCTTTGCTTTGGGGATGGAGCGACATAAGCTTTGAGAATTCAAGAGAAGGTCACGCCGTTTATTATTACAATATATGTTAAATGGAAGTGCAGTGATGTATGCAGTTGTGGCATACCAATAAACTTGAATCTTATTCCAACATGACTCGATCAATTCTAAAGGACACTCGTCATCTATTTCTATAGTTCAAAATTTTGACAATACGAAAAAAAAATCTTTGTTCAACTTTTTGAATTTAAATCCAAAATATTAACAAATCTCTTATCTACGTCCAAAACATGTCAACTTTGTCATATGACCGCATGTTTCTTATTGTGTGCCATTTTAGATTTCAATTTCCAATGGACCTCCAACAAATTGCAGTACCTACAGTTCATTTTTCCATATGATGAGCATGGAGCTGATGGGGTCACACGGCAGATGACAGCTTTCTTCCCACATGAAATCTAATCTTCAAAGTGTTTGACAGCTTTTAGAAAATTGTCTTATTATAGTCTCTAATCATTGATGTGTGACAAAAAGCTAGTAAATATCTTGTCTTGCGACACTAAATTCAAGTATAAATAGAGCTCAACAAATTGTCATCTTTGTTCAAGAGTGTGAGTTGAGTTCAATACATAGATTGTTAAAATTCAAAAACCATGGCCATTGATCAATGCAAAGATATTGAAAATGGTGTTGTTCATCAGGGTCTTGAAGAATTGGAAAAACCATTTATTGAGCATGTAAAGATTGTAGACTCTGAAGATGATGAAGCTAACAAAAATGGTGGATCAATTGCTATGCTTTTGTTCTGCACATTTGTTGCTGTTTGTGGATCATTTGAATTTGGATCATGTGTAAATTTTTTTTTTCTTTCTATTATTTGTTTATGTAATCTGCTAATGGTGTTACAAAATCTAATCAAGAAAACAAACTTTTATTAACAGGTGTTTTTTTTTTTTTTCCTTTCTTGTTTGGTCAGGAGCACCAAATTGAATGTGAAAAAAAAAAAACTTTTGTTTAGCTCAAGTTAATTATTTTGCAGGTTGGCTATTCAGCACCTACTCAATCTGCCATCAGCAATGATCTGAATTTATCAGTTGCAGAGGTTTGCAGCCCTTCTGTTTTCCTTTTATCATTTCTGAACAACAAAATGGAAAAATTCTTCCGACAGTTCGGACTGATGTCAGTACGTGAGCTCGTGTGAGGATTGATGTTAGCCCGGATTGTTGGAAGAGCAACAGAATGTGAATGTTTATTCATGAAATGCTCATCTGTGTTCTTGCAGTTCTCCATGTTTGGCTCCATCATAACAATTGGTGCCATGATTGGCGCTGTTACAAGCGGCCTGATTGCAGATTTCATCGGACGAAAAGGGGTAAGATATGATTTATTTTTTTTATATATATAATGAAGAACATCGTGAAGAGCGCTTCGGGCTCACACCAGGGTACAAATCCTGGGATACGTGACTCGGAAGGGACATGGTTCTGTATAAAAGATAGTTGTATGGTCTCTTTAGTCAAGGATTTTGTCTGGCCTTCTCAAGCTTTTGTGTTGTTGGTGGAACAGGCAATGAGAATGTCAGCTGGCTTCTGTATTGTAGGATGGCTTGCGGTATATTTCGCTATGGTATGTGCCATTTACAGCCAGTTTTTAATTGAAGATTTAGTTACAATTAGAAATCGACTTTCTATCTTTATCCATGGATCATTTATCGTACTTACTCCGTTATAAGTATTGATCTGATTCAAAAATTATGTTTCACAATTTTATAATAAAAAATTTCAATTTCTAAGTCATCCTTAGATATAAATCACGAAAATGTATATTTCTTTCCTAATCTGTCGTTGAAAGTTAAAGTATTAAATCCTTTCTTCGGACTTTTTTTTTTTCTTTTCTTTTTTTAAATTAAATTATGTTGCGTCTGTCAATGATGCAGGGAGCATGGTCCCTTGATGTGGGAAGGTTCTTCGCTGGATATGGCATTGGCATATTCTCTTATGTGGTACTTACTGATATTTTAATCATCTTTTAAAAAACGTTTTATATACCCGGTATTGGGCATAATTTACAGGAGGGTGAAGGGTTAAGGATTCACCCGGTGTGAGATATCTTGGCTCGACATCATTTGTTTTGTTCCACAATAACTCCCCTTTAACAACAATCTTCTCTGAAGGACTAAATTTGATTACTTTAATACCACCATATGAACAGGTCCCAGTTTTCATAGCCGAGATAGCGCCCAAAAATCTTCGTGGAGGACTCACAACGATTAATCAGGTGAAAAAGTGGTTATAGTGATTTTAATACCATGTTTGTATGAATGGCGAGAAGCAATGAACATTGACATCAACCCTTGCTTATGTGCTATTCTGCAGCTCATGATTGTTTGTGGTGCATCTACTGCATACTTATTAGGAACTGTTGTAACATGGCGAACTCTTGCTCTGACCGGTAACGAGCTATGATTCTTTCCTCTAACTTTCCTTTCGTTTCCTCGCGAATCCAGACATCTTGTAATGGTATAATTTTGAAACCGATTGGTGGCATTGATGAGATCTTGTAATGGTATAATTTTGAAACTGATTGGTGGCATTGATGAGTGAAGGAATTCTCCCTTGCGTTTTCTTACTCGTGGGTCTTTTATTTATCCCGGAGTCCCCTAGATGGCTGGTAAGCTTTGATTCTGAATCGAGCTTCCAATGTAATCCTAATTGTTAACAAAAAAATAATCGTGTGTGCAATTTATTTTGTTACTTTCAGGCAAAAGTAGGCCGTGATAAAGAATTTCAAGTGGAATTACGTAGACTTCGCGGCCAGGATGCTGATATTACTCAAGAAGCTGCAGAAATTCAAGTATGTCTATATTTGATTACAAATTGTCGTAGATTTGATTGTGCTGTTCTGACTGTGAAAGGATATTTTTCTGATCAAACTTGCAAAACTTTATTCGCAGGCCTATATTGAAACTCTGCAAAGTCTTCCAAAAGCTAGATTCTTGGATCTGTTCGAGAGCAAATACATACGCTCTGTGATTGTAAGCAACTTCTTGATCTGTCTGATTTTAAAAGGTTTTCCAAAGCCAAGTATGCAGCTCGTGCGATAAAAATTTCCCATCTAACTTTTTCTTTTTCCTGTCATTCTTCAGATTGGTGTTGGGTTAATGGTATTCCAACAGTTTGGAGGAATAAATGGTATAGGCTTCTATGCCAGTGAGACCTTTGTTGCAGCTGGTAAATCATACTTTCAGTAGCACTCTTATCATAAACTTACTAACCTAATGTCGTTTCCTACGAATAATGTTTTATATCACTCCTTCACCCTTTCATCCCTCGGTGATATATAGCACTGTTTTTTGTTTACTATCTAAATTATGAAAACGAAACATATCAAAGCATACATCAGTAGCTAATAGTGGGAGTTGCACACTGCAGGGCTTTCTTCGGCTAAAATCGGGACGGTAGCCTATGCTATAATTCAGGTTTATTTATCAGACCTCTCAATTCATTGTTCATCAGAACACCAAATGACTAATAAACTCTTGATGTCTAAACCTCTTCGATATTATATTTCAGCTCCCAATAACTTTACTCGGAGCAATGCTAATGGACAAATCCGGACGAAGACCTCTTCTTATGGTAAGTACTTACAGGTCTTTCTAGTCTGTTTTTACTTCATAAGGTAAAATCACTGAACAGAAACCTTGGAAAGTTTTAAAGCAATGGTAATTTTGCATTGTCAGGTGTCTGCATCTGGGACGTTTCTCGGATGCTTCCTAACTGGAGCTTCTTTCTTTCTGAAGGTAACTTACTATAACTTTCGGTGTTTTTCCAGCGTACGCCAATATCAGCTTCCGATACTTAAATTATCTATTTATGTGTCTGGATCAGGAACAAGGCCTATTACTTGAATTGGTTCCAGTCTTTGCTGTATCTGGAGTACTGGTACTACTTTTAACCAAAGTAGCAAAGCTCAATTCTTTAAATAGTCATAATTTTCAATCTAATTTTCTTTTTTATCTATGTGACAGATCTATATAGCATCATTTTCGATAGGAATGGGGGCAGTTCCATGGGTTATTATGTCCGAGGTATTTCGGAAAATTGAACTCTGCAAGAACTAAGATTCTTCATTTCCCGTTGGTAGTGTTGTTGGGATGTCATACATTGGTATGACATCTAATATGAGAATAGTTTATAGTTTAGTGCTGTGAATTTAAGTAATGTCTCGAGTTAACCATTAAGATAGTGACACTAATCTTATTTGTGGGCTCGGGATTCTGGTTGTGGGGCGCGACAATGCTTAGGAAGTTTCCTAACGTCCTACTTTGTCTTGCAGATATTCCCAATTCATGTCAAGGGTGCTGCTGGTAGCTTGGTAGTATTAGTCAATTGGTTAGGTGCTTGGATAGTTTCCTACACTTTCAATTTTCTCATGACCTGGAGCTCCACGGGTAAACACAACAAAATCTCAATTATCTCGAAACACGGGAAGTTTTATCGTTGCAACCTTTTGCGAATTAATCTGACTCTCGAAATGTTCTTACACAGGCACATTTTTGGTTTACGCTGGTTTTTGCGCTCTTACTGTACTATTTGTCGCAAAGATCGTGCCTGAAACGAAGGGAAAAACCCTGGAAGAAATCCAGGCATCCATCAATTCATAGAAGTGGAGGCAATGTTTGGAAGTAGAAGAAAAATGATAGTTGGAATTCAATCCTGATTTCAGCCAACATAGCTTTGCAGCCAAGTTTAGCTAAAACACGAGCAATGCCACGAGAGCATCAGTAGAGGAGATGATCCGAACCCCCTGGACATTAGCAGTAAAAAAATTGGCTGAAATCTTGACGATGGTTGCTACACAATGAAGGAAAAAAAATTCTGCAGAAGACTTTGCAGGAAAATTTTTTCCAACCAATTTGGGTTCGACTTGTTACGAGAAAACGAAAGCATTGATTTTGCAGAAATTTCCTTTGAAATCATGTTTTTTGCTACAATCATGTGATCTTCTGATTCTTTATTTATATGAGGTGTAAGAGATGGAAATTTGATTATTTAATAAAAGATGTAGTTTAGTCAGAAATGAAACCCTGTGGGGAATTCTTAGGGCTCACATTAGCGGTGCTAGACTCCGAGTCATAGGACTCTTACAATATACACTTCTTCCACCTAAGACTACTGTATAAGGATCATGGCTATTTCTATTAGGTTATCCTTATCAAGGGTTTAGGGTCTTTAAAATTTTCTAAATTTAAAAATTTTTAGAAACTCAATCTTTAAAAAACATTATTAATGATTTAAATATACATGGGACTCATCATTTTTCACAACTTTTGAAGCAAAATAAAGACTCAGTCTCTATTTTGGTTTTCAAATTTAGAGCCCTTGGGGCTCTATTTTAGCAACTTTTGAGCCAAAAGTAATGGATTCTACGTACTTTTATCATAAATAGTGTTGCTTTTAGAGCCCCGAGCTCTAAAAACACCCAAATTTAGAAAGTTTTTCATTTTACAACCGCTGATAAGGATAGCATTACTAATTGGTTTGAGGATTCAATCTCATGATTCTCAATATAGTGTCAGATTTCGTCTTTAGTCTAGTCATGTCCATTAACATGTAACTCATCTCTCATCTTGCTGACTTACTCATTTACTCACCTCAATGTCAAGTATAAAATTGAGTTTGGAGAGAGTTACAAATCTGTTTTTTCATGCCGTGTCACAAATATAAAATCTATTGAAATTGACTCTAAAGACATTATTAACTTTTTGATTGATTCGAACATGAGAGGTGAAATAAGTTTTCCACTCGCGCCGTAAATTAACTCCAATTAAACGAATCTTTATTTTTGTGAGATGTCAAGGAGTCATTTTCAAAAGAAAGAACTTAGTTGGCCTTGGCCTAAATGGTCAAATTATGTTAAAGTCAATTGTGGGGTTTTTTTTTTTGGTCAAAATTGTGGGGTTCAATAACACCACAATTCAACTTCTTGCAGCACTAGTGGCTAAATGATTAATCAAATCAAATACTCTAATACCACATATGCACATAATAAGAACATAGCACACAAAGCATGAATAAATTTTATTTTTTTCACAAAAGACATCAACCAAAATGGTTAATTACAAATATAGTTTTTAAAAGGGATATTTGCAAAAATGGTCCCTAATGTTTTTCTAAAATTTTAAATTTATTATTATTATTTAAAATTAGTCAATTTAGTATTTATTATTTTTCAAAAAATTTAAATTTGTCCCTATTATCCAAAATTAGACAATTTAGTCCATATTATTTCTAAAAAAAAAAATAATTTAATCATTGCCTAAATTGGTTAAATTTGAAAATTTTAAAAAACTAATAGCGATTGTTTGTGCAATTTTCCCTTTTCAAAACAATCCATTTTTCACTTTGGCCCGTATAGTAAAATTTGAAATTTTCAATTGCTAAAATTTAATAAGTTTTTGAAGGTGATTTTCTACTAAGGAGTTGTATCGTGCTTCAACAGCAACTAAAATGCCTCTTAGAAAATTGTAAAAACTAACAAAAGTTATTAAGTTAGTAATATTGACCAAAAAACACAATACAGTAAAGATGATGAATTGTGTCTTAAAGCAAAAATAGTATGAATGAGACTGGGAGAAATTGATTTTTTTTTTTTTGGGGTCAAGGGGAGAAATTGAATTGGAAACATTTTAATGAGATATAGGTGACTTTAAAATAGATGATGTGCGTGTACTTAGAGGATTAAAAACTCTGATAAAAATAAATGATGTGCGTGTACTTAGAGGATTAAAAACTCTGATAGCGAGGATATTAAACTTAATCAAACTATTTAAAAATGTTAGATATTATTCTTATTTCATCGTCCCATTTATCATATTCTATATTCTTAGTTGGCATATAAAAATAAAAATAAAGTTATTATTTTGACATACCATTTAGGGGAAGGCCCGAAATTTTATATTGGGGGATCAATATTCAATTAAAAAAGAAAATAGAAAAATTTAAATAAAGAAACGGGGAATTAAGAAAAGGGAAAACAATTAAGGGTGGTCATAAAATTTTCTCTAAGAATATTGCATATATTAAAAAAAGAAATTTGGAGGTTTGGAGGCACCGGCTCCCCCGATCCCCTTATTTTCATCTGATTCTATTAAATGTGATAAATAATAATGAAAAAGTGTGATATGTACAACATCTTAAACTACTCATTTCAACCTATGAATTAAGAGTAATTGTTACTTTAAAAGAATCTCAAACCCTATTATGAAAACCAACAGACATCATTCATTTGCTACTCCATTGAAAAAAATCAGAGATCAGAGGTAATCGACACGAGTCAAACTACATTATGTATAGAAAAAAAAGTCTACATAATTAATAGTGTTAAAATAATGATACAATTATCATAAAAATAATTTGTTACCAGTAAAAGAAATTCAAAAAAGTTGTTACTTTATCTTCTGTCTACTTGAAAACGTCAAATATAAAGATCAAATAACTGAATTATTATTTTAGCACTAATAATATCCTTAATAATGGGATTAAGTGATCTAAATCCAAAACACTTATTAGGTTTAAAGAGGAGACTCAAACAACTTTAGGAGACTACGCCTCCGTTTGTTTGCAGTAAAATAATTTATTTGTGGAAAATATTTTATTAGAAAATAAAATATTTTTTTTGGCTCTGTTTGTTTGCCGTAAAATAACTTATTAGGAGAAAATATTTTTCTGAAAAATAAAATACTGAAAAATATTTTATAGTATTTGGATATATAGTGAGTTTCGTAAAATATTTTTATATCTCAAAGGAAATAAAAATATTTTTCAGAATTTTGTACTAATCACAATTGTTAACCAGAAAATATTTTACAATGGATCAATTTTTCAGAAAATTAAGTAAAAGCAACTGTAATTGTTGACAGTAAAATATTTTTCAATTGACTAATTTTTCGATATTACTAAACACTAAAAAATTCAAAAAATATTTTTTGAAAAAATATTTTACAATAAACAAACAGAGCCTACTATGCAAGTAATTTTTAAAAAATATTTTACAATAAACAAACAGAGCCTACTATGCAAGTAATTTTTCAACCCACTTAAATTAAGTATCAACCCTCTCACATATATATGGCCTGTCTCATAGAATTTTGACTACTATGCAATCCCTTCGCAAAATCATAAGCTCATCCGACACCTTCGGAGCGTCCAATGCTGCCACATGTGCACACCCGAATCCAACGCGCGTGACTCACACTCCCTTTCCATATATATACTAATATAAATACACACACATATCCATTATCAAAATCAAAGAAAAACCTCTTTTAACTAAACGCCGCTCTCTAAAAAAAAATCTGAAAAATAAATTTTTTAAAAAAAGAAAAATTTACATCCAAATATGTAAGATTTTTAATTTTATGTATTTATTTTCATAATTTTCTTTGATCACTAAATATTAAATAATATATATATATATATATATATATATATGTATATATATATATGTGTGTGTGTGTGTGTGTGTAGACACGTATATGTGTATGTAAACACTCAATTGCAATCGTGTGTGTCTTTCTTTTGATTGAGCTCGTGTGTGAAACTGTGTGGTTGACCAAAAAGAATGAACTTTTTGTGTGTGTGAAAGTGTGTATCCCTGAATGCATCACTGCTGACGCAGGCTTGCTTACTTGGTCATCATATGTGTGTATAGATACATATATGTGTATGTAAAGGCACGATCATATTTGTGAATTGTGTGTGGGTTCTTTTTGTGCTAGCTTGTGTGTGTGAAAGTGTGTATCAGTGAATGTGTCACTTCTGACGTAAGCCTGCTCACTTTGGTCGTGCAAGTAAATTATGAATTTCTTTTTCTAAAATTAATTTGGAGCTGAAAATTGTTACAAAAGATTAGCTATGTAAATAACTAAAAGACGTGCTTATCGTATGCTTTTACACACACCCACACACACATATATATGTATATGTATATTATTTATGAGTAGCTTTTGTATGTGCTTTAACTTCTCTTTTTCTGATAGGTTTATTTGTTTATTTGCAGGATTGAATTGATGAAAACGTGTTAAAGTTTCATGAGTTTACACGTAGAAAAGAGAAAAAGAAGTCTGAGGGGGTTTTTGTAGCTGATAATATGTTAATTAACCAGGTGGAGAAAGATCAAATTTTTAGAGCTTAGGGAAAAATTGAAATTAAGAAAAGTGAACCAAGAAAAAGGGTTCTTGGGAGGTTTTTGTTGCCAAAAATTTGAAGTTAATTAATCAGTTGGTTGTATAGGCGATGAGTAGGCCTAGAAGGTATTTCGATATATTTGATAGTGAAAATGGAGCTGAGGGCTGGTATAGAACTGAAAGGCCGGGTGAGGTTTTCAATTGTTCTGATCACGAAATTGCACAGTTGACGAAGATGAGGTCGGGCCCTCATGAGCGTTTGCGCCGGATGGTACCTGGCAGTGGGAAATTACCTGTTTCGCCGGTGAAAATGCTGATGGGTAGAGAAGGGAATTATAGTGGGAGAGGGAGATTCTCTTCGGCAGATTGTTGTCATGTTCTAAGCCAGTATTTGCCTGTTAATGGTCCCTCCACGATCGATAAGATGAGAAGCTGCGCATATGTTTCACAGTTTTCTGAAGATGGTTCTCTCTTTGTTGCCGGATTTCAGGTATTGTCTATGTTCTTGTACAGGGTCGGGTTATTGTTAGGATTATAAAAGATAGCAGAAGAGTAGTCTCTTTTCCTTGTAGAGATAATTTTGGTCTAATTAACAGACATTTGCCTTTTTCATATACAGGAAAGTCATATAAGAATATATAATGTTGACCGAGGGTGGAAAATTCAGAAGGACATTCGGGCCCGAAGCTTGCGATGGACGATTACTGATACGTCACTTTCTCCTGATCGTCGCTTTCTTGTAAGACTTTCATAATCGTATTGAAAGATTGTCCATACATAGTCTATCAGGATTTTCATTTATTGTGTTTAATGTTACTTGACAGAAGCCTGTCTGTTCCTTCTGTCTTGAATTCTAGATTTATTTTTATGATACATGACAGAAATTGAAAATGAGCAGTGTTTCTAGGGAATTATCATCCCTTTCAGATTTAGTCCTGTTTGAAGCCAAAGTTCTGTCCAACTCATTCCGAGACTAGGTTGTTCAAAGCAGAAAGTGCTTCATTGACCTAGTGATACCTGCACATATGCTTCATTGCTCATCAAATGAAAGAAGAGATGATATTTCACTAACTTATAGGACGTTGTTCCTGCGAAGGAAAAAAGGGCAGCACCAATAAATCCATGAGATATTATTTGCAAAAGGGCTCCATTCAAAAGGTTGTGAGAAAGCTGTAAGAATTAGCGATAAATTAATTAAGCAAAGCTAGAGAAAAAGTTAGCAAGTGAAGGGAATGTGAAGTTCATCATTTCAACAGTTTGATTTTTAATTGGAAGCATAGCTGAATTAAGAACAAGAAGTTAGCCACTCAGCCAATGAAGCTATGATAGAGTCTTAGAGAAAAAGTTACTAAAGGGATTTAGAGAATCTGATTTACATGATATTATTTTTCCTCCATCATGTATTAGATCTTTTTGAGACTCTCCAGTTGCTTGTATCTTTACTAATCTCACAAAGTAAACTATTATGCAGTTAGAATCAGATACTTAAATGGAAAAAATTTCCCTCTTGTGTTGAGCATAAGAAAAACCCATATTGCCTGCTTCAGCTTGGAATGAAGTAAAAAGGAATCCAACAAATTCTGGATGTGGTTTGCAATTTAATGTTGTGAAAAAATCACTAGACAAAGAATATAAGTTCAAGGATGCAACTAATTGTATGGTTCAATGGCAATAAACTTGAAAAATGCACACTAAACAAAACACAAAAGCTATTGATTGTGCCAAGGTTTCCTTGTTCTGGTGGTACAAGAAGCACTACTCATATCTTTGTTGTCTTTGTCATCTCCATTGTCATCATTTTCATTGTTGTGCTCCTCCAGTACTATTATCCTGAGATAATACAACATTAACTCTTGTTGCGATGTCATCTAATCAAGCAATTACCGTCTGCGTGATATCATTGTTGACTTGATTCTAAACCTGGCTGATTTCTTGTTATAATGATGTTTTCCAGTATCTCACCTCTTTATGTCTTGGATAATGTATCTGCACTTGCAGGTTTATTCCAGTATCTCCCCTGTTGTCCATATTGTTGATGTTGGATCTGCGGCCACAGAATCTCTTGCAAATGTTACGGTATGTATAGAAAATTCTCTTGATGCTTAGTTGCTAAACTCGGCAGCAAGATCCTGCATGGAGTACAAAAATGATTAGTAGACTATGCTCTTTACCTGTATATGACTGGCTCTGCTGGCATCATATGGCATTTTGCATCTGGTGCACTGTCTTTTCCTGAGATCTGTATTAGTAATTGATGCTGTTCTGATTATGGAGAAAGAAATTTGGCCACTATAACTTCAATGAATTTTGAAAAGTGGTTGTTTGTATACATTATATGTAGACATAGGCAATATATCGATAATAAAAGAATGTGGACAAGTTTTCAGTCATGACACTACTTTTGCGTCAGACAGATGATTTCACCATTTTTATTTTTGTGACAAGGGTGAGAGGGGGAGGGGGCGGAGGGGGGGGGGGGGGGGGGGGGGGGCGGGACTTGATTATTTATATATTTTTATAGTTATAAATACAGCTAATCACACGAGATGGAAAAGGCATAATAGCTACTTACTTTCCACCCCCTTGGACCATGACCTCAATTATTTTGCGTCCCCCTGAATTTTTAATTATGGAACTCACTGATCAATTTGTCTGATTTGTTTGTCAGCAGTCCAAAGATTGACAAAAGTAGTATTTGTTAAATGGCGTCTCAGATTAAAGTTTTCTTTCTTACATCTAAGATTTCAGTAATTTCCATGAAAATGCTAGACCGGAAAAGATGCATATGCACTTAGGAACATGTCATTCTTTGTTGTAATTGCAGATCTGCAGCCATTGTTGAGCTTTATGACTATTGTACTTTACAATTTGGTAACCAACCTAGAAGACGTTTCATGCTATCTCCCCATAAGAACTGCCATATAGGCAGAATGAGTAATGAGTAAGGTCCTACAATATGGTATGGAAGATTTATCTCCCCATAAGAAGTGCCACAGTGGCCCCAGAAGGAAAGGTGGAATAAGCAATCACATGAATGAAGTCCTAAATTATGATATGGAAGACTGATATAAGATGATAAGTCTGTTTATGTGTTTTGGGATATTGGCTTATTGGAGCTTTGCCTTTGAATTTGAGACGTCGTGAACTAGTTAACCTTCCATAAAGCTCTTTACTTGGACTTGATCCATTTCTAGATTGACTAATATTGTACTCAAATAAAATTCTAGATTGACTAACATTGTATTCAAATAAAATTATTTTCTTCCCGACTTGATTCTCTTAGAGTTCTATCTAATTTATGACAAAGTTTCTTCTATGCAGGAAATTCATGAAGGGTTAGAATTTTCTTCTGAGGTTGATGATTATGATGATTATACGTTTGGGATCTTTTCTGTAAAGTTTTCAACAGATGGGCGAGAGCTTGTAGCTGCTAGTAGTGATGATTCCATATATGTTTATGATCTTGAAGCAAAAAGGCTAAACCTGCGAATTCCTGCTCATGCGGTAATACGGTTTATTCTTGCACTTATGAGACAAATGTAATTACCCCTTCACATCTGGGGCCTGGTTATATGTGAATTTTAGCGCCACGGGGAAGTGTTTTCTGCCAGTATATACATGTTTTTTAAAGAAAAACCTGAAATTAAGTTGAAAATTGGTGAAACCATTGTCTCCTTGAGGGTGATATTTATAATTTTGAGGCTGTGATTAGTGGGTTTTCCACAATCTTTTGCTTGTTTCTTGAGCTGAAGTTATCTATTTATGTGCCTTGATTTGATTACGGTGGCCATTCGTTGGGACAAAGTACAAACTCATATGTGTTTTCAGTTGGTCTTTTACAACTTTTCTGTAATTTCAATGACCATCTGGAGTAAATTCATTTACGCAACAACGTTAGTTGGCATCAGTCTCTGTCAATCTCAATGAAGAGCTTTGCATTTGGTTTTAACATGTGGCTTAATGACCATGGGTATCTGAAGCTCTCATTCCTGCTCTTGGATTTCAATGCTATGGTATGTAATTTATGATGGCCATGGAGTAGGCTTAGTAAGGATTCACCTGTTTGACCCCACTGGGCAATATATGTATGTTCTATTCTAATTGGGTCTTGACCACATACTCAAATGAGAATTATTTATTTGGAGAGATTTGGTACTTTTTATCTAGATACGGGCTTACCACACCTTTTTAGATGTACATATGTTCATTATGTTGGTGTGTATGGTTTTTGTTGGACGTTCCTATTCAGTTGTTCCACATACTGGTTTACCTGCCCCAGTTTGGGGAGGCGCTACCATTACTCGAACCACCAACTGGGCCAAATGCTGATGGTGCTGAAACACCAAAACACTTTGAATTCGGTTGTATGTCTACTCAAATTGCTAGCCAACTTTCTGTTTTTCCACTTTTGTGCTGACAGGATAATATATGGTTAACAATGGATTGCAATTAGGTCTGAGAATAGTTGTGGCAATTGAAACAAAGCTTCATTTAAAGTTGTCTGGCACAGGCTTTTTATGATTGAGCTATAGTACTTCAAGTTTCTTTATGATTGAGCTATAGTACTTCAAGTTTCTTTGTGATTGAGCTATAGTACTTCAAGTTTCTTTATGATTGAGCTGGTCAGATTTTTTCTGTTAGCACTTTACCCAATTCAAATATCTGCATTCTGTTGATCATAGGTAAATCGTATTGTGCATTTGTTTTGCAGTCTGATGTTAATGCTGTATGCTTTGCTGATGAAAGTGGCCATATTATATATTCTGGGAGCGATGATAGCCTCTGTAAGGTAAATACGTCCTCTTGCCTTCAGATCAGTTGGAAGCTTTTGAACTTTTTCCACTCAAAGAGTGATTTACATTTGCAAACCTAGGTCAGGGCTCATTTACGCATGGTTTTAACATGAATCGTGGTGTTTTTATATTAATCTAGCCTTTAGAAACCTACATTTGGGAAAATGAAAGGCCTGTAGGGTCTTCAAAGTATTATTTGCTGATTTAGTTGGTGCAAGTTTTGTAGTTGCTTGATTACAGGGGTGAAATTCTTTAAGATGGCAAATGACTTTATATGAGAATGGAGATTCAGTTGTCTGTTGCCACTGACATCACTGCAGATAAATCTGCCTGCTTGGATAGGACGTGGCTCATAATTTCATTTTATTGCTTCTTTCAGGTTTGGGACAGGCGATGCTTTGTGACAAAAGGGGAGGCAGCTGGGGTCTTGACGGGTCACCTTGAAGGCATTACATTTATTGATACTCGTGGGGATGGCCGATATTTTATCTCAAATGGAAAAGATCAGGCAATCAAACTTTGGGATATTCGAAAAATGTCTTCAAATGTCAACTAGTAGGTCCTTTTAGATTCTTCATTCTTTCTGGCTTATATCTTCCCAACCTCCCTTCGGTTAAGGAGGATATGAAAAAGAGGTTCTGATTATCTTTTGAGGTCTAAGTCTACAAAAATAAGTCTGATATGATGGACTTCCTATGGACTTAACATTGTCATCCTTTACTGCTTGCTTGTGGATCCAATCTCCATTTGTACTAGGCAATAACCCTATCGGGAACTAATATAATAACTTGAGTCTTACTATTCTGCATAATAACTTGAACTGGTCTCTCTCTCTCTCTCTCTCATACTGAGCATGGCACACCTTTCTCTTTGGCTTTCAGTCCATGGACAGCAACCCCTTTCCCCCCAAAGGAAAAACCAGGAAAAATCTTCAAATTTACAAAATAAAAAATTGCAGTTTTGGAACTGTTTCGATTGAAGACAGGGTTTTGCTTTCTTAATTAGGTGTACGTTTTCATACAATGGATTTTGATGTCCTGCCCCTAATATCTGCTTGAAATTAGATTAATGTTTACTAACTGCTCTTGAAATATTTCTTGATGTAGCACTCCAAGGCCTAGGTGTTATGAATGGGATTACCGATGGATGGAGTACCCTGAGCATGCGAAGAAGTTGAGGCATCCAAATGACCTGTCACTCTCTACATATAAAGGGCATAAGGTGTTGCAAACTCTCATACGCAGCTATTTCTCTCCAGCATTTAGGTAATCTTTTAAGGTAGTTTTTTTTTTGCAGTTATTGTCTGCTATCTTACTTTTGAATTGTTTACTCGTGTGAATCTTGAAGATGTATTGCACCCAAAATTTTGTCTCAATCGTTAAGTCAGCCAGAGCCCATATATAGATTTGTTTCTGTAAATGAAGATCTTCTTGAAGTGGGCTCTTCTGGTTTCAGTTATTCAACTTATATGCAATATAATCTTGTGGCTAGTCTTAGTATTTGCTTGCTCTGCTTGTTTGATGATGGTTGATATGACCTAAACCTTGTGTTCTGGTTTATTCGTAGTTAGATTTCAGGATTTTGGCTGTACCAAACACGATGAGAATTTTCTCTCACAAGATCGCTTAATTTTGAAATATTGGACTATATCTTAATCTGTTGTTTTATCTTTTGCAGTACTGGTAAAAAATATATCTACACTGGATCAGCTGATTCTTCCGTTTATATATATGATCTGGTATGTGGTCTAAATCTGTGGTGTATCTTCGGGGCACCATATTAGCTTCTTTCTTATTGTATCTATTTATTAGTTGACAAATAGTGCACAACTAAAAAAGAAATTGCTCGTAACAATCAAACGAAATATTAAATATGACCATGCAGGTATTATTTACGGGTATGGATTCCATCATAATATATAACATTACGAGGGAGATGCAATGGTCATGAATTGTCCAATCATTTCGTCATAATTGTATCATTAGTTTAGGATCTCCATCTTTTCACATTTTTCCTTATTTTTCCCGGTGGCTCTCTTTGTTCAATCTGTTTTAGGTGAGCACAGAGCAAGTGGCGAGACTCGATTTCCATGAGGCTGCTGTAAGAGACTGTAATTGGCACCCTTTCTACCCTATGCTTGTGAGCTCTTCATGGGATGGTGTCATTGCCAATTGGGAGTTTCCTGGTAATGGTGAGAAGCCTTCGTCTGCAAAGCGAATTAGAAGACGAAGACGACCCTTCTACTGAACCATTAATTGCTGAACCATTAATTGATACTCACCGTCAGGTACTCAAGGTTATTGACTAGTTCTTGCTGCCATTTGATGCTTTGCCTTGTAAAGATGTCATTTTGCTACCATACTTTGTAAATTATCTTTTATCTTCATTCCTGAAATAGATATTTATAGATTACAACGTTCGAGTTAAATTTTTTACCTTATAAAGAAAGGTTAGAACGTTCGGGTGTGAAATATAATAAAAGAAGATCCTTCCTTTGTATACCTATATAAAGAACTTTCCTCCCCAGGAGAGGTTTTGTACGGATAAGCTGTTTTAGGATTGCCTTGTTGTATCCATGTATTTTTCATTTTCAACCTTTTCGGATGAAGATATGTTGTTCCATCTGTTTTTCACATATATGCCTTAATTTGCTTCTTTATGTTGTTCTGGTAATTATGACTAGTTTATTCTTCACTAGCACTGGCAAATGAGAAGTGATACGATGATATACTTTGGATTTCGATCTTCTTAGAACATTGTAACGTTAGGAGCTAATTAAAACCCTTGTTAGCAAAAACTCGAAGGGGTCAGGAAGTTGGTTATCAAAAGAAAGGGAAATGAGAGTCATCATTGAGCCTCTTCCAATGAAGCATAGACTTTTAACGCTATGAGGTATGTCTCAAGCATTTCATCATTACTATATGGACTGTTTGCTACGATTTGATTTTCCTTGTAAAGTTATAATGTTACGAGGGATCCAAGTCTTTGTGATGATATTGAGTTATTTCTCAAGGATTGCAAGTTGCTAGGTACTCCCTACATCGATAATTGCAGTCTTGATATTAATCAATGGTGGATGGGTGTCTATATATGAAGAGCATGGATTTTTTTTTTTTTTGGATTGAAGGGAGGTCTAAGGCCGTAGCAGGAATCGATCCCGCAACTTCTCGCAATTACAACGAGTAACTTAATGTCAGACCAAAGCCCTAGTGGGGAACATGGAAAATCTTTGGATGTGGTGGGTAGATCCTTTTTCAGTTAATTTCTTACTAGTGAAAGATAGTGCAAGTGCGAGGACTGAGAGAACAAACAAATGTTTGATCAATTAGGGGCTAGATACACACATAATTATCAACGTGATGCAAAATGAGGATTCACAGAAGCATATCACAACAATGCTCAAAATATTTACGAATTAAACTAAATTAAATTAAGGCTTATTTCGTTAGGTAGAATCAACGGTCGAAATATTTATTCCGTCCGAGTAGTGTCACTTAAGGACCAGTTATTCAACCATAGGAATTGCTTCACCAGCTGCTAGAATCTGTTGCTTCAACTGCAATCAGGTGGCAGAGTAGCATTTAGTAATTGATTGACAAATGCTTAAAATGTCATTAGAAACTGCCTATAACCTGGAACGGATCAAGAATATGTTTCCCAATAGGGAGAAAATGGTTTTACAAAAAAAAAAAAATATAGAGATACTTTAAAATATTTCTCGAGTCAGTCGGGGTTATAGTTGCTATAATTTAAAGAATAGATCTGCCTGTGCCTATACAAGAAGCTCGGCAAAGGCGGAGCTAGAGAGAAGCCCCCACTGGTCCAAAAAAAAAAAATTAAAAATCAATGTTTTTTTTTAAAAAAAATATTTAAAATATTTATGCATTTTTAGTTAAAATTTAATCAACAAAAAATATATATTTATATAGTTAAAAAATTATACATTATAACCTCTACTGAGAAAAGATCCTGGATCCATCCCTCAAGTTCGGTGTACTCACCCTGAATAAAGTTTCAAGCTTGTTCTTGACAAGGAAGTACTCTTGTTTTACTAATTGCAAGCATCTCAAGCACCTATATGAAATCCATCACCCAACAAATCAAGAACATGATCAATATCTATTGAGTGTAAACAAGTAAAGATTTTTATTTTGTGGATGAGAAATGACTGCATTCAGTGAAAATACTTACTCTTGAATGTTTTGTTATCATGAACAAGTAAAACGTACACAGCGTAAACAAGCTCCAGATCCTACATCCTGCTAGTAAATGTTAGAGTAAGTAACTCCACCGATATGTGCAATTTATATATACATAGTGGCGGAGCCACACTTTACATTGGCACACCCTGAAATAAATGAATTCCCACGTCCTGATCTGCTCCCATTGACTCCCCACGTTCTCGTCACAAACTATAACTAACAGACTGTTTGAAAAAAATAAATTTTACAAAATTTTGTGAAATTTATTCACAAATTCAATTTTTTTTGTTTAGTTGCACATTTTTAAAAAGTTACAAATCCAAGATTTACAATTCTTGGATTTTTACAAACCTTACTCAAATCCGAGCCCAAGAGGTAAAATTTGCAAATCTACGTTTTCTAATTCTACAGCTAATCTTTTGAGGATAAAACTACAATCAAGTTTAAGTGACTGGCTTTGCTAGGAATAGTCAAAATCCAAAAAAGAAAAAAAGAAATGTCTTCTCCACTCCTCTCTTTGATGACAAAAAAAAAAAGAAGAAAAAAATCAACATCTTTCATTCACTCATATTTCATATATTAATTTGATTTTCCTTGCAAATTTTTTCACAAATTTTCTTTTGGCCAATATGTATCCTACTTGATTGACTCGTATATAGAACCTTGGTCCAAACTATCCCTTGAAATCAGAAATAATCATCTGGAAAGAAGCAAAAAAAAATGAAGTCAAGCCTGTATGTAGAATCATGACTCTATATACATGATACTTAATTAATTACTTGTTTATATTTAATACATTATAGAGTTGATTAATAAATAATTAAATAAAAGTAGTACGTAGAGTCATGCTCTACATAATAGATTGGGAAGATAACACTTATATTATAGCATAATTTCAATTGAATAAAAGAAGGGTATTTAAGTAAAATATAACTATTAATTTTAATTTCACATGTGTTCCAAACACAATTTGGATTTACAAATAACATAATTGATTTAATATTATTTTATGTTTACAAACAAGAGAATTCATTTATAAATTAAATGAATTCTACACATGAATTGATTCCAAATACTATGTAAAGTCTAGGATTACCAGACAATGGGGAGAGCCCGCAATTTTGCCTTTCTCCTGGTAATCTAATTTAACAACTAATCCAAAATGATTAAATCCATTTTGACAGTAGTAGTGAGCATATATCATTATAAACTAAACACTGATCTCTTACATAATCGATGTGGGACGGAATTGGTTCGAAAAGAAACTGAAATGCAAAGAAATGTCTCTGAACATTATCTGTTGTTAAAAACCATTTCCCTATGATTCTCATTTGAAAAAAAAAAATGGGTGTTTTTGGTTAAACAGCATTGGGGCTCACAGAGTGAAAAATGCCTGCATTGCTTTTCGCAACTTCTGCGAAGAACAAAACATTCAAGAGTAAGTATTTTCACTGAATGCAGTCATTTCTCATCCACAAAACCAAAATCTTTATTTGTCTACACTCAATAGACATTGATCATGATCTTGCTTTGTTGGGTGATAGATTTCATATAGGTGCTTGAAATGCTTGCAATTAGTAAAACAAGAATACTTGTCAAGAACAAGCTTGAAACTTTATTCAGGGTGAGTACTCTGCTCAGGGATGGATTGAGGATCTTCTCTCGGTGGGGTTATAATACATAATTTTCTAACTATATGAATATATATATATATATATTAATAGGGACTAATTAAAATTTAAAAGATATTTTGATTACATTGATTTTTAAATTTTTTTTTTTTTTGGCCCAGTGGGGGCTTCTCTCAAGTAGGAGCCTTTGCCGAGCTTCCTGAATAGGTAGAGGCAGATCTATTCTTTAGATTGTAACGACTACAACTTGACTAACTCAAAAAATATTTTGAAGTATCTCTATACTTTTTGTTGTAAAACCATTATCCCCCTATTTAGTTTTCGCATCTCCAATAATTTTGATTTTCAAAACTATTTTGCTTTTATTAGAAAATAAATTCTTGATCCATCCCAGGTTATATGTCAATCAATTACTAAATGGTACCCTACCACCTGATTGCAGTAGGAGCAACAGATTCTAGCAGCTGGTGGAGTAATTCCTATGGTTGAGTAACTGGCCCTCAAGTGGCACTACTTGGGCGTAGTAAATATTTCGACTATCGATTCCACCTAACGAGATAAGCCTTATTTGATTTAGTTTAATTCGTAAATATTTTTCCGTGAGTCCTTGTTTTGCATCACTTTGGTAATTATGTATGTATCTAGCCCCTAATTGATCAAAACATTTGTTTGTTCTCTCAGTCCTCACACTTATAACTACGTTATATATGTCACGCTTCAAGAGCACAAACTCAAGGTTGCAAGCGAAACTAGCCTCGTAGGCTTCAAAATAACTAATTCAGGAAATAGAAAACACGAGTGATTTTTGAGAATATTACAGTACAATTGAGAGATACTAGCTTATTTAGCAAACCGTAAGAGACATAGTACATTTACCATATCTTTCACTAGTAAGAAAATAACTGACAAAGGATCAACCCACCACAGCCAAAGATTTTCCATGTTCGCCACCAGGGTTTTGGTCTGACGGTAAGTTACTCATTGTAATTGCGAAAAATTGCGAAATCAATTCCCGCTGATTACTTATGTGTTGTACGGCCTTAAGACTCTCTTGAATAAAAAATAAAAAAAAATAAAAAGATTTTTCATGTTCTTCATACAGAAAAACACCCATCCACCACTGATTAATATCAAGACTGCAATTATCAATGTAGGGAGCCCCCAGCAAATTGCAATCCTTGAGAAATAACTCAATATCATCACAAAGACCTGGATCCCTATAACATTATAACTTTACGAGGAAAGTCAGATAGTAGTGAACAGTCCATATAATAATGATGAAATGCTTGAGACATTCCTCATAGCATTAAAAGTCTATGCTTCATTGGAAAAGGCTCAATGATGACTCCCATTTCCCTTTCTTTTGACAACCAACTTCCGGACCCCTTCGTGTTTTTGCTAACAAGGGTTTTAATTAGCTCCTAACGTTACAATGTTCTAAGGAGATCGAAATCCAAAGTATATCACTGTATCACTTCTCATTTGCCAGTGCTAGTGAAGTATTATAAACTAGTCATAATTACCAGAACAACATAAAGAAGCAAAGGCATATATGTGAAAAACAGATGTAACAACATATCTTCATCGAAAAGGTTGAAAATGAAAAATTGTCCCCAAAAAAAAAAAAAAAGGCTGAAAATGAAAAATACATGAATACAACAAGGCAATCCAAAAACAACTTATCCGTACAAAACCTCTCCTGGGGAGGAAAGTTCTTTATATAGGTATACAAAGGAAGGATCTTCTTTTAACCTTTCTTTATAAGGTAAAAAATTTAACCCGAATGTTGTAATCTATAAATATCTATTTCAGGAATGAAGATAAAAGATAATTTACAAAGTATGGTAGCAAAATGACATCTTTACAAGGCAAAGCATCAAATGGTAGCAAGAACTAGAACGAGTAAATAACCTTGAGTACCTGACGGTGAGTATCAATTAATGGTTCATTATTAGGGTCATCTTCGTCTTCTAATTCACTTCGCAGACGAAGGCTTCTCACCATTACCAGGAAACTCCCAATTGGTAATGACACCATCCCATGAAGAGCTCACAAGCATAGGGTAGAAAGGGTGCCAATTACAGTCTCTTACAGCAGCCTCAAGGAAATCGAGTCTCGCCACTTGAGCTGTGCTCACCTAAAACAGATTGAACAAAGAGAGCCACCAGGGCAAATAAGTAAAAATGTGAAAGATGGAGATCCTAAACTGATGATACAATTATGACGAAATGATTAGACAATTCATGACCATTGCATCTCTCTCGTAATGTTATATGTTATGATGGAATCCATACCCGTAAATAATACCTGGATGGTCATATTTAATATTTTGTTTGATTGTTACGAGCAATTTCTTTTGTAGTTGTGCACTATTTATCAACTAATAAATATACAATAAGAAAGAAGTTAATATGGTGGCCCGAAGATACACCACAGATTTAGAACACATACCAGATCATATATATAAACGGAAGAATCAGCTGATTCAGTCTAGATATATTTTTTACCAGTACTGCAAAAGATAAAACAACAGATTAAGATATATTTTAAAATTAACCCATCTTGTCAGACAAAATTCTCATCCTGTTTAGTACAGCCAAAAAATCCTGAAATCTAACTACGAATAAACCAGAACACAAGGTTTAGGTCATATCAACCATCATCAAATACGCAGAGCAAGCAAATAATAAGACTAGGCAGAAGAATATATTACATACAAGTTGAATAACAGAAAACAGAAGAGGCCAATTCAAGAAGATCTTCATTTACAGAAACAAATCTTTTTATGGGCTCTGGCTGACTTAACGACTGAGACAAAATTTTGGGTGCAATACATCTTCAAGATTCACACGAGTAAACAATTCAAAAGTAAGATAGCAGACAATAACCGCAAAAAAAAAATACCATAAAAGATTACCTAAATGCTGGAGAGAAATAGCTGCGCATGAGAGTTTGCAACACCTTATGCCCTTTATATGTAGACAGTGACAGGTCATTTGGATGCCTCAACTTCTTCGCATGCTCAGGGTACTCCATCCATCGGTAATCCCATTCATAACACCTAGGCCTTGGAGTGCTACATCAAGAAATATTTCAAGAGCAGTTTAATTTCAAGCAGATATTAGGGGTAGGACATCAAAATCCATTGTACAAAACCATACACCTAATTAAGAAAGCGAAAACACATCTTCAATCAAAACAGTTACAAAATTGCAAATTCTTATTTTGCAATTTTGGAGAGTTTTCCTGGTTTTTCCTTTGCGGGGAAGGGGGTTGCTCTCCATGGATTGAAGCCAAAGATAAAGCTGTGCCATGCTCCGTATGTGAGAGAGAGAGAGAGAGCAGTTCAAGTTATTATGCAGAATAGTAAGACTCAAGTTATTATATTAGTTCCCGACAGGGTTATTGCCTAGTACGAATGGAGATTGGGTCCACAAGCAATCAGTAAAGGATGACAATGTTAAGTCCATAGGGAGTCCATCTTATCAGACTTATTTTTGGAGACTTAGACCTCAAAAGGTAATCAGAACCTCTTTTTCATATCCTCCTTGACCGAAGGGAGGTTGGGAAGATATAAGCCAGAAAGAATGAAGAATCTAAAAGGACCTACTAGTTGACATTTGAAGACATTTTTCGAATATCCCAAAGTTTGATTGCCTGATCTTTTCCATTTGAGATAAAATATCAGCCATCCCCACGAGTATCAATAAATGTAATGCCTTCAAGGTGACCCGTCAAGACCCCAGCTGCCTCCCCTTTTGTCACAAAGCATCGCCTGTCCCAAACCTGAAGAACCAATAAAATGAAATTATGAGCCACGTCCTATCCAAGCAGGCAGATTTATCTGCAGTGATGTCAGTGGCAACAGACAAATGAATCTCCATTCTCGTATAAAGTCAATTGTTATCTTAAAAAATTTCAACCCTATAATCAAGCAACTACAAAACTTGCACTAACTAAATCAGCAAATAATACTTTGAAGACCCTACAGACCTTCCATCTACCCAAATGTAGGTTTCTAAAGGCTAGCTTAATATAAAAACACCACGATTCATGTCAAAACCATGCATAAATGAGCCCTGACCTAGGTTTGCAAATGTAAATCACTCTTTGAGTGCAAAAAGTTTAGAAGCTTCCAACTGATCTGAAGGCAAGAGAACATATTTACCTTACAGAAGCCATCATCGCTCCCAGAATATATAATATGGCCACTTTCATCAGCAAAGCATACAGCATTAACATCAGACTGCAAAACAAATGCAAAATACGATTTACCTATGATCAACAGAATGCAGATATTTGAAGTGGGTAAAGTGCTAACAGAAAAAATCTGACCAGCTCAATCATAAAGAAACTTGAAGTACTATAGCTCAATCATAAAAAGCCTGTGCCAGATAACTTTAAATGAAGCTTTGTTTCAATTGCCACAACTATTCTCAGAGACCTAATTGCAATCCATTGTTAACCATATATTATCCCGTCAGCACAAAAGTGGAAAAACAGAAAGTTGGCTAGCACTTTGAGTAGACATACAACCGAATTCAAAGTGTTTTGGTGTTTCAGCACCCTCAGCATTTGGCCCAGTTTGTGGTTCGAGTAATGGTAGCGCCTCTCCCAAACTGAGGCAGGTAAACCAGTATGTGGAACAACTGAATAGGAACGTCAATCAAAAACCATACACACCAACATAATGAACATATGTACATCTAAAAAGGTGTAGTAAGCCCGTATCAAGATACAAAGTACCAAATCTCTCCGAATAAATAATTCTCATTCGAGTATGTGGTCAAGACCCAATTAGAGTAGAACATATATTGCCCACTGGGGTCAAACAGGTAAATCCTTACTAAGCCTACTCCATGGCCATCATAAATTACATACCATAGCATTAAAATCCAAGAGCAGGAACAAGTTTCAGATACCCATGGTCATTAAGCCACATGTTAAAACCAAATGCAAAGCTCTTCACTGAGATTGACAGAGACTGATGCCAACTAACCTTGTTGCGTAAATGAATTTACTCCAGATTGTCATTGAAATTACAGAAAAGTTGTAAAAGTCCAACTGAAAACACATATGAGTTTGTACTTTGTCCCAACGAATGGCCACCGTAATCAAATCAAGGCACATAAATAGATAACTTCAGCTCAAGAAACAAGCAAAAGATTGTGGAAAACCCACTAATCACAGCCTCAAAATTATAAATATCACCCTCAAGGAGACGATGGTTTCACCAATTTTCAACTTTAACTTCAGGTTTTTCTTTAAAAAAACATGTATGTACTGGCAGAAAACACTTCCTCGTGGCGCTAAAGTTCACATATAACCAGGCCCCAGATGTGAAGGCGTAATTACATTTGTCTCATAAGTGCAAGAATAAACCATTTACCGCATGACCAGGAATACGCAGGTTTAGCCTTTTTGCTTCAAGATCATAAATATATATGGAATCATCACTACTAGCAGCTACAAGCTCTCGCCCATCTGTTGAAAACTTTACAGAAAAGATCCCAAACGTATAATCATCATAATCATCAACCTCAGAAGAAAATTCTAAACCTTCATGAATTTCCTGCATAGAAGAAACTTTGTCATAAATTAGATAGAACTCTAAGAGAATCAAGTCGGGAAGAAAAGAATTTTATTCTAAACCTTCGTGAATTTCCTTCAACTCAGCAAAAGTTGCCCATGTTAATAAAAGGTGTTTATGGAAAAAGACACGTACCATCCTGGATTTTCATATATGATAATGGCTTTGAGATTCCAAGAACATATACAAGATCAAGAAGGCATTTCCAGTTGAGGGGGTGGAAAAACATTTTCATCGCATACACCAATATTCTGATGCTGCTTGGTAGGTTCTGCAACTTTACATTGCCCTTTGGAATCACCCAAGTCCAAAAGTGTTGGTACCATTTAGTTAAGATTCTTCAAGACTCTAATGCAACTTCAATTCTTGAAGACGATATTATAGAAAAGGTGGGAGAGGATATGGTTTTGCAGATCCAACTAACGGTTAGCAGACAAGAAATCGAAGAACAGTTACACAGTGGTCATTTGACATTTGGAACTGAGAAATATAGAAAATTGATTCTTCTTCCTATCACTTTTCAGATCCATGCTTGTCACGTTAGAAACTCATCTGACAGGAAAATACACCATTGGCTTCACGTATTATATCATAAGGACCTTGCTGCATGTTGGGACTTTGCTATTTCTCTCAACACAGCCCCCACAATGGCTGCCTGCTCTAGAGATTCAGCCTTATGCAGTGCATCTAAAAGAATGACACAAGATTTAGAATGTGTATTACAGCGTCTAGCCCGAGTTTCCTCAAATAGATGGTATGCTTCCATTGCCCTGTTTGCAATGCTCAAACCTTCAATTATAGTATTATAACAAGCAGAATCAGGTCTACCTCCGTTCGCCTTAAATTTTTCAAATAGTCTATCGGCCTCCAATATGTTCCCAGCCTTCGCAAGCCCAGATATCATGGTGGTATAGGTGATCATATTAGGTGGTAACCCCTGTTTCTGCATCTCCTGCCAAAATACAAAAGCCTTATTCAATTTTCGGACCTTGCAGAGACCATTTATGAGAATGGTATAAGTGATGGTGTTTGGAGTGCATTTCAACTCCTTCATTGAGTTGAAGCATACAAGGGCTTCATCTATTTCTTCAGCCTTCACTAGTGCATCAATCAAACAATTCCACGTGTACACATTTGGCGTTAGACCTTTTTGCATCAATTCTTCCAAAATTAGATATGCTTCATCAATTCTACCAACCTTCCCAAAACCATCTATAAGACTACTATAAATCACAACATTCAACTCCACACCTTTCGACTTTGCTTCTTCAAAAAGCATGTAAGCTTCATCAAGTCTGTCAATTTTAGCAAGTCCATCAATGACAGAACCGTAAGTAACTACAGTGGGCTGGTGACCCTTCACTTTCATTTCCTCCAGCAGCTGGTAAGCTTTATTCACCTTACCTGACTTACAGAATCCATCAATAACAGTATTATATGCAAGGGTATCCAGAACACATCCCTGTTCCTTCATGGCATAAAACAACTCATATGTTTCTCGCGCAAAACCAGCCTTTGTGAGCCCATGGATTAGTATAGAATAGCTCCGGACATCTGGTGTCAACCCCTGAGCCTTAATTTCTTCAAACAAAACTCTCGGTTGCTCCGTTTCAGCAGCTTTGAAAACACAATCCATATAAGTATTAATGAGGGTAAGATCTGGGCTAATGCCCCTAGAAATCATTTCTTTGTAAATCTTATGACCATCCTCCTTTCTCCCAGACTTGAAAAAATTCTTGATTAGGGATGTATAGACAATAGCATCCGGATTTCGATCATCATCTAACATCTTCTCATAGAGTCTGTAAGCATCATCTACTCTGCCATGCCTACCCAAGCCATCTATCAGGGAGCAAAATGTAACAGAATTTGGGGTGCAAACTTTATGATCCATCTCTTCAAATATTGAACAAGCTTCATCAAGTTTTTGAGCCTTACACAATCGATCAATCATTATGTTCACAGTCAGTACATTAGGAAATAAGCCAGCTGCTCTCATAGCATCGCGAATTTCTAAAGTCGTCTCCAGTCTCCCATTCCTGCAAAGCATGTCTATAATAGTATTATATGTTGAGAGATTCGGTGCTGCATCTCTTTTCATCTCCTCCAAGATCCTTAGCGCCTCATCAACCCTCCCCTTCTTCCCGAGACAATTAAGAAGACAATTGTAAGCAATCACACTTGGTATGGAACCCTTTAACCTTTGCCTCTCAAGCAAACTATATGCTTCATCAAACATTCCAGCTGATCCTTAGCCCATGATCATGGTGTTATAAGCATATGCACATGGGACTATCCTCTTCTGATCCATCTGCTCGAAAAGGTCCACAACTTCATCAAGTTTACTAGCCTTGCAAAGAACACCTATCATGCTTGTATAGGTAACATCATCAGGCGTGAGTCCATGTGCCTTAATATCGTGAAAGAATTTCCAAGCTATATCCACCTTACCCGCCTTACCAAAGCAGTCTATACAAACATTGTAAAGAACAAGATCTGCATCAAAAGAGTTACTCTTCATCTCATCCAAGAGAGAGAGAGCAGCATCTACTCGACCCTCCCTGGCAAACACTCGAATCATAGTAGTAAACAATTGCACATTAACTTCATAGCCTAATTCTTGCATCTGATGAAAAAGTGTGAGCATAAGGTCAGGTTCATTGACAGCAAACAGAGCACCAAGCGTTGTATAAGCAGAAAATGCTGGGCAAAATTTAAATTTCCTCATGGCCTGAATAAGATTAAATGCTTCCATAAGTCTATGATTTTTGACACAGCTCAAGACCAGCTCAATGCATGTGTTAACAGATGGGCCAAATCCAGCAACACTCATTTCTTCCAAAATCTGTTCTAACCAATCATAACTTTTACACCTAGCCATTACCATGAGAAGCGAATTATAGGCTTCTGGACAGTGTGCTTGGTCAGCTTTCCTCTCAGCCCACCGAAAATAGTTGACAGCTATATTGACATCCTTGAGCCTCCTTAATACTCCAATGACCAATTCTGTTTGAGGCTTTTCATCATATGCAGACAAAGCACTCTCCAAGGAAGGTCCCCAAGGACCACTCTCCAGTATCCGGCACACATTTTCTATGCTTTGTCTTACACCCAACAATGCTCTAGAATTTTCTTGATTACTTGCATCCACAAAAGGAACAGCTTTTCCTTCACGATCAGATGGTCCATTATTTGAAACTGAGAACCTCCGAGGAACAAGAAATATGCGAAAACACTTGGGATCAGACCATAATATTAATCCTGCAGCGAGAAGAGCAACTTAAATTATAGTTTCCCTAAAGGTTAGGACGCAGGAGATATAATAATCAGTGAAACTCGATTAAAGTAGGAATTCTTCCATGGACAATATCAGTTGTCCAGGCATAAAAAATGACTTGAGGGAAATATGTGATCAGACAAGAATTACAAGAGAAGGTGCCTGCCCCTTTCTTAAAGTAATAAGAACTTCAATGCTAATGAACATTTGTACAAGTCTACAAGACACTATTGAAATTTAAGACTGCAGAAAGTTTTATTTGCCTGCAGGAATAAGAATTTACAACACTACAAACCTATCCTAAAAGACAAACAAAGATGTTTATGCAACCAGCGTACCTCGTTTTATCAACAAGCTCCTCATCCTTGAATATTTGAGCTACTTCTTCATTGTTTATGACCTATTATATCGAGTAGTCACTGCCAAATGCAAACATGAATCTCAGAGTTAAGCAAGTTCAAATTACAATATATAATCAAATACACAAATATAACACAAGACATAAGGACCATATCAAACATGAAAAATGAAGTTGTGAGGTCGCTGAACTGTTATGGAGTTTATCATTTTCTCTTTACATCCCAACAGACGATGCCCCACTGTCAAATATTTATTGCTGAAATGGAGCTGATATAGAAGCAGGAAAAGGAAAAATGGAACAGAGTACAATAAAATAGCTTCCGAAGAAAAAGAAGATGAAAATTTCAACAGAACCTCATTCTTTCATTTGGTTTCCATGGAGGTGTGTTGTCATTCTTTTCTTTACCCCTATGGAAAGATAAAAATAAAAGCAGGAAGAGGAAAGATAGAAAGAAAGAAACAAGAACTTTGAAGAAATACAGGTGAAAACCTGGACAAACTAAACCTAATTTTCACTTTGTTTTCATGGACAAGTAAAACGTACACAGCGTAAACAAGCTCCAGATCCTACATACTGCCAGTAAATGTTACACCAAGTCTAATTCAGTAGAGTAAGTAACTTCACCGATACGCACAATTTATATATACATAGTGGCAGAGCCACACTTTACATTGGCACACCCTGAAATACCACTCACTAAGTGAGGGTATTTCAGTAATTTTACTTAAAAAAAAAAAAAAAACTGTCCTTCTGTTTTGCCTGATTGTTACCATGCGTTGCATTGTTAATTTTGTGAGATTTAGTAGCTTTTGTTGAAGCTTCATGGCTACGAACAAGCTTTGTAGTGCTGCAATCAAGAGATTTTGTGACATCTATCGTCTTATAAGATCACTAAAGTAAAATCACTATGCAAAGATAAAACTACGGAGCCAATCTTAAAGAAAAACAAGAACATAATTTTAGGTATGCTGAAAAAGTACAACACGTGTTCGGAAGCCTAGTAATTTCCTCCAATATTCAATTTTTAAAACTCTACACTAATCATAAATCACATAGGGAAGAACTTATCTTTCTACTTTGTTTTCGGGCGCCTAAGGCAGAGTCATATTTTTCACTTCCTCAATAAAATAACAGATCAATACTGCCTTAGTAAATGTGTGCATGTACACTAAACCATATCTATATACATCTAAAAGGCAGCCCAAGACCACGGGTCGGGGGAAGTGTTGGCTCCTGTTTAATGTGTGATTTGTATGTGTGTGTCTATAGTCGTACACATATATTACATACATATATAGATATAAAGATTTATTTTTTCATATATACAGCCATGATTTAAGTTCAAGATTAAGAAAATACTTAAACAAATGCATTTATACTAAAAAAAAATCCATATGGGTATGCTTTAAATTTTATTCAACTAACCATTGACTGCTCTATTACTAGCTTACAAATGCAGGTGAAAAATAAAAAAATTTAAAAAATGCATCTCTTAAGCTTGTAAAGATCCAATTTTTACCGAATTTTTTTAGCACTGTGAAAATCCAATATTTACTAAACTTAAATGGGTAGCTATTTCCACAATATTTTTCCCAAAAAAAATTCAAAAATAAATCAATCAAATCTGAACATAACACAACTATGAACACAGTAACACACACACACACATAAATATACACATATATAACATCACATAAATACATACAAGTGTGTGCGTGTGAGAGAGAGAGAGAGAAATACCTGAGGGCTTGAAGATGAGAGGGTGTGTGAGGAGAGAGTGTGGGAGTTGAGAGAGATGCATAAAAGAAGTGTAAAACCCTAGTTTCGTGGTGGGCCCACTTGAGTTTTAGGTATTATTGGGCTTTTGGATGGAGAGTGAGGCCCAATGGACAGTCTATGTAGAGGTCACATTGGCTAACAGCTTAGCCCATGTTGAGAAATATTTATAAAAAAAAAAAAAAAATTGTCTCATATCTTCCAAGAGGATAAAGCAATTATAAGAGAATAGTGACTTTTTTTAATGGATTAATAGGTCTTTTACCTACTTTTTTTTCTGATATCGAATTTTTTTTTTGAGTATTTTCTAGTTGAATTTAAAACTCCACTTAATTTCAATACATTATGTACAAGTATATTCACAATGAATGTAATCCAGACAAAGTACAAACATGTTGCTCAGCTATCATGCCCACAAAATACATTTAGTCTAATCTCGAGAACGTAAAAGTTGCGAGCCTGGCAATGTCAACTTTCTAAATTAGTGTTATTGTGGATTGTGGTTTAGAAGAAGAAAGAAAGAGAGTAGAAGAAGAAGAAGAAGAAGAATCCATACAAAGCCATGGTGAGATCATTAAGAAGTCTTTCAGAATCTTCAAAAAAAAAAGACACCAATTCAACCACAAAGTCTGGGTTGCTCTCATCTTGCAGTTGCTGAAGCTGACTAAACAGAGCATCCAACACTCCCTTCAAAGCCACAACAAAATAAGAAAAAAAAACACAAATTAAAACATTATCTAATAAAACAGACAAAACAATTCAAATGATCTTATAACGTGGACTATCAACACAATTATAATGAAATGATCACGATGTTTCACCATTATTATATGTCCCTTGTAATGTTATAGCTATCGAAGACAATAAATAAATACAACATACTTATCTCTAACAATTTAACCTTTTTCAATAAATTGGTCACTTAATATGGTATCAAATCAAAGATCATGGGTAAAAGTCTTGTCGACATCTATTTAAAAGTATTAAAACACAATGTTCTTGTGCAATGCTCAAACTCAAATCTCGCCTACACGTAAGGGGCGTGTTAAATAAAAAATAAACAAATACTCTCTCTAACAATTTAAACTTTTATATAAGATCACTACTTAATAATAGCGTAACGAGAGGATCAAAATAGACATGCCTTACCTCTTGAAACAAATATGTTATGTACTCAAGAAAGCTTTTCTGGAGCTGACTTGCATCCATGTTTTTTTGCTTGCTTTCTTTGTTTCTATCTGTATAAACAGTGGAACACACAACCTCTAAGGCTGATTAGGTGACAACCAATAAATGCTTGGTGAAGGTGGTGACAGTGCGTGTGTGTGTGTGTGTGTGATGTTAGTAGAGATCCTATGGAATATTTGCACACTCATTGAATATATAAATAGCTTGAAGAGAATATGGTGAAGTTGATGTGTGGAGGCATCAGAAAGAACGATCCAAAAATTTGGCTAATTTTGGGTAATTTTGTAGTACATAAATTGAGGCTTTTAGCCTTTCCTTTTTATTTCATTTCCTTCTCTGGATTTGTGCTGTTTACTGTCACAGAATCGCAGCCCCCCTACAATTTCCTCTCATAGGTTTCTCTCACATAATATGGGTATATTGCTCAACGCCCCCCTGTGAAATGCTCTAATTCCTGTTTAAGTACCTTAGTTATTTCAAATAGCTCATTCACCCTCTAGGATGTTAGGTAATTGGCTCACCTGCCCAATTCGTCAGATCCCGTTAATGGATAAGACAGAATTTTTAAAATGACTGTTATACCCTTAATATAAAGTAAGATAAGCGACCATAAGCCTTATTGTTTTCACACTCACTCACGCACACACTCACTCATGCACACACACTCCCTTCGCGTATCAAATCCTCGAAGTTGACTAAATCTTGACTCGACGCTGAAGATTCGCGTATCTAATCTGAGAGATTTTTGGCGTGGATAAAGATAACACCCACTTCAAAGTGCAGGTATGTGTTGTTTTCTTTATTTTCGGTTTTTGTTGTTTAGCTTTAGTTTATTTGACATTGTGGTCCCAATATGTTTTTTTTCTTTATTTGTCCTTGTGAACTTATGTTGTCGTTGTTGAAAGGGACAGCATTGGCATTACCATCTTTAAAAAATCATCCACCGAAGGTAGGGTTTTTCCAAATTAGTGTCGTAACCAAATTCGTGCTTTGCCTTTTATGCCTCTTCTGAATGTTTTCCAAATTAGGGGTTTTCCAAATTAGAGGTTTTCCAAATTAGGATTTTCCAAATTAGGGCTTTTAAAAAATTAGGGCTTGAAACGTAATTGGTAATGGCTTGTAACATTAATTCATTTTCTAAAATTTCAGAACGAGGGAAGAGACTTTCGGCATGATTGATGGCTGTTGTGATATGGATGTGTTGTAATGCCCCGATCCCTCACGAGACCGGAGGCTCTAATGACCAAGCTATTTTCAACCCAATCCCAACCCAGTCACAAAATTTAGGAAAAACGGACAGAGTCTCCCCTGTACCGTGGACATTCTGAAAACCTGTAAACACTCAATAAAGCCACAACATAACAAGACATTCATTTATAACTAAATATCTTAGCTTTAAGGCCATCCGAGCCTTAAGACACACAACCAGTTTAGATACACACAAGCATGCATTTATAACTTAATTTCTTTACAAAACCGCTTATCATGTCACTTCATGATAGCATTGAACATTCTTAGAAATTAAAGCCAACCATACACCCATTCATTCACACCCAAGCATGCAACGTAGCTAGAAGCAGAAGCAAAAGTTATTACATGTCACAATTCCATAACACTTACTACATCCACTTAGCTTTCAAACCTGCAACTACCCAATATATACATAAGCCCTTAGGCTCCAAAATAAAACAGAAAGTAGGACAAGCAAAGTCTTCCACAGTTTAGCAGGCAATCACTTCAATCTCAAGTAATAGCATATAGCAATCAAGGCAACTCCTCCAACTGCACCACCTAAAACATGTTTAGCAAGGTATGAGCAATCACAATTGCCTAGTGATGGATAAGGTCTGCCGGGGACGTGCAATGCAGCAGTTAGTGCAAATAAAGTATTTTACAACCAAAGAACAATTGAAACAACAAGTTACCACATTAAAAATGATACGATTCACTTTGTTATTTAATCACGAACCATGAGCCACGAACTGAAATCCCAATGTAATAATGACACTGTTATCGATAAGTTGGCATCCCCTTATAACTCCAAAATGGGTGTACTCTGGATGTACCCCGAAATCCTACGACCCAACTCTCTCTGGGCAGCATCCCAAGCGAGAGAGGGACTGGGTAACCATGGTAGCCGAGGTATACCTGCAAACCCGATGCCGTCCGATTTCCATGACAATACCATGCCCAAATGGTTGCGCAACCACGATGCAATGCACTCAAAATGATAACATTAGAATATATCAATAAATACATGATTGAGGGACAACAAAGTAGGTTGCCCTCATATACAATATATAGACAATAAGTGCACATAATCTAAGTACAAGTAAATAAACTATTATGCACATAAAGATGAAGTCTCCATCACTTCTACCAAGCTCCAAAATGCAAGATTGGCTTCAAATCACCCTCAATCACCTTGAACATAAAGTTAAACATTGTTTCAATTACTCTTTAACTACAACATTCATTAATCGTCCAACTAGGTTAGCTAACTCATAGTTTACTCAATTAACATATAACCAAGTAATCATTCAAGTAATATAATATACAAACAATATAACTAACAAGCAATAAAATCATGATATAAGCATGTTTCACAATCATTTAAAAGAGCATTTTAAGCATAGATAACCATATTTAATTCCATAATAGTACTATCAATTTATAAAGTCATTAATCCATACTTATTCTCATTATAATTAACTCAATATAAAACTCAATAAAAACACTTAGAACTATGGCAATACAATTACTATAAACAATAATTCACTTAGAATCTTCAATTCGGAAAGCAATTATGCAAATTACAAAGGAACATATTCAACATTCATATAACACTATCCCAATAGCTCCAAAACACCTTGAAACCACACTTAAACACATATGGAAACATGCCAACATCTTAGATGGGAGTGACAAACGAATTTACCCTTAAACCCCTTTGTTTTTCATCCGTTTTCCTTCCAAACTCGTATCAATGATTCAAATTCAATGGGAAGCTAAACCAATCTTCTAATTAACCCTTAAGGTACTCTTACAACCCGCAAATACGTTCAATTACCCGCAATTACCCCAAAAGCCCCAATTTTTCTCTTATAGCTTTGAACTACACATACCTTAACCGGGCTTCGAACAAGGGTAGCCTAAGAATACTAAAAGTGAAGCCCGAATCTACCCGGATTAGCATTAACCCCGAAACCCCTTTTATAAAGTCGACTATTTCATGTTTTATACAAATTTGGAGCAGATCGAGTGTACGGGGCTATTAGACTACCTTCATTAGCACCTAAGGCATCTACTAGAAGCATTGAATCAAGCTAATATGCACAATTACACAAAACCCTAGAAATTCCATCACTATTCACCTCAAAGATCAAAGTAACGATTCCAACTGTTTAAAATGCGAACTAAAGGATTAAATGTGTTCTCTAGCACTTATATACAATGTATAATAGCATAGATAAGCTTTGCAATAGCATTTCTAACAAATCAAGAAATGAGCAACAATTTTAAAATGCGCAAACAAGCATGAAAACTCTCACCAATGCACGTAAGAACTCTCGGGAGGCTAGCAAACACCCTAAACTACTTGCTCCTTGCTTGGCTTGAAGATTAAATGAGCAAAATCCTCTCATTCTCCTCCTATGTTGATTCTTGGATTTGTTACAATAATTCCTGCATCTCTCTTTTTTTGTTTGTTTTTGTTTTGCTAGTTATGAGCTTATGTTGTATGTTGTGTGAGTATATGTTTGGGTGAGCTATTTTAGTGACAGGGTCTGGTTAAAATATGAGTTAAACTAGCTAGAACCAAGTCCTAAAGTGAAAATTAATGCTAGCTAATTAAAACACTAAGTTAAGTTATGTAACACTATTCATTAGATTGGCAAAACATTTTCTAAACGAGTACTCCTATCGCTCTAAGCTCAAATGCACATTTTTCTCATTCCTAAAACAATTAATATGATTTAATAAAAATGCTAATTCATTAATATAATGCAGTTGAAAAATATAATAAATAGTAACTAAGAAAGACAACAAGTAAAGCACAGAATTAAATGCGCAATTAATGGATGCAACAGTTAAAAATGTGTACGGTAGAATCTCGGGCGTCACATGTGTGGGTTGGTGGGCAATTCATTTAACAACCTACACTAAGGTATGAAGGTGGTATACAAGAAATATACTCTAATGTGCCGTTAGATGAAATGTCTTTATTCAAATTTTATGTGATGTATCGGCAAGGGGGTGGGAAAAGTTGTAATGTAAATGTATATTACAAAAAACCTGGTGCATTTAGGACTTTTGAGAATGGGCTTAGGTTGATTGATGATGATGCTAGTGTTATAGAATTCATTGAGGACCATATAAATATGCCATTTGCTGATATTTATTATGTGGACGAGATTGGTGCAATTAACATTGTAGATGCAGATGGAAGAACAATACAGACCACTGCCATTGTTCCATATGAAGCTTGTACGAGGTTGACTTTTGAGATTAATGAGGATAATCCTATAAATGAGAGAACAACAACTAATGAAGGTCCTATTGAGGACACAAATGATGTGCATGCAGAACATCCTATGGATGAGACAAATGATGTGCATGTGGAACATCCCATCGATGAGACAAATTCAGTGCATGTGGAACATCCTATGGAGGAGCCCAATGATGTGCATATGGATGACATAAATGATGTATGTATGAGTGGGAGAATGACAAGAGCAAAACTGCGTGTATTGAAGAGAAAAAGAAGGGAAAAGATGGAAGTTGAGAAGAACAAGAAGAAGACAACAACAAATGAGAATGTAGTAGATAATGAGAATAGTACTGCTGAAGATCCTATGGAGGAGAGAACAAGTACTGAAGATGAAAATATTAAAAATCCTATGGATGGGAGAATTACTAAAGAAAAACACAATGAGCTGAAGAGAAAACGAAAAGAAGATATTGAAGCTGAAAAGAAGAAAAAAACAGCAACAAATGAGAATATAGTAGATGATGATGAAGGTTGGTGCAGTGATTTCTCAGATGATGACATTAGTAGTTTGAGAGGTGTTGATGAAGAAAGAGTGTCTGAGTACCAAGATGGTTATGATATGGATGCTTTTGAATTTGAGATAAAGATGGTGTTCAAGGATGTTACGCAATTTAGGGCAGTCTTGAGAGACTATGCTGTGCGTAATGGGTTTGAGTTACATTGGGTTAGGAATGAGAGTGGGAGGGTTACAACTGAGTGTATTAATCATTGCACTTGGAGAATACATGCTTCCCCAATCATTGGAAGTGAAGAATTCCAAGTTAAACCATATAAGGGTGATCATAGTTGTGGATAGGACTTTGAGAATAGGGTTGCAACATATAAGTATTTGGGCAAGAGGATCGTGGAGCATGTGAAGAAGAATCCTAAAGAAAGCCTAGCTAATTTGCAAACAACCATATTCAATGATGTGTCAATTTCATGCAGCAAATACAAGGCACATAGAGCAAAAAAAGTGGCCCAACGATTGATAGAAGGTAATAGTGAAGAGCAATACACTATGTTGAGAGCTTATGCTGCCACTGTTTTACACCATAATCCTAGGAGCACAATAGTGATACGAGTTGGGAGAAATCCACAACCAGTGTTTGATAGAATTTTTTACCGTCTTGCTGGTTTGAAAGATGGGTTCCTAGCTGGTTGTAGGCCATTAATTGGCTTAGATTGATGCTTTTTAAAATCTAAATATGGTGGTCAGTTGTTGTGTGCTATTGGAAGAGATGGTAATGACCGTTTGTTTCCAATTGCATGGACAGTTGTAGCAGTTAAGATGAGGGAAACTTGGCAGTGTTTCTTGGAGCAACTACACAATGTAATTGGAACCCCAGCTGAGAAGGGTTGGTCATACATTTCTGAACGACATGAAGGTTTGGTTGAGGTGTTTAAAGATGTATATCCAGGTGTGCATCACAGGTTTTGCTTGAGGCATATGTATGAGAATTTTAGGACGAAGTGGGGGGGACAGAAAATGAATGAGTTGTTTTACAATGCTGCCTCCACAGCAAATGTGAGGGAGTTTGAGAAAGCTATACGGCAAATTGAAAGAGCCGACCCTAAGGTTGGACAAAATGAGACTGCAGCTGAATGGTTGAGGAGAATCCCAGCAAATCAATGGGCTAGATCTCATTTTCCCATTGATTCAAAATGTGATACATTGGTTAACAATATGTGTGAATCATTCAACAACGTGATATTACCTGCTAGAGATAAGCCCATCATAACAATGCTTGAAGCTATAAGAGTGAAGTTCATGTCTAGACTTCAAATTAAGAGGGAAGGAATAGCAAAATTTCAAGGAAATCTATGTCCCAACATTAGGAAAAAACTTGCAAATTGATTGGGAAGTCAAAAGGTTGAAGTGCAACCTATTCAGGGGGTGAAAAGTATGAAGTTTATAATGAATGACAGAGACATGCTGTTGATTTATCTGTTAAGAGCTGCAGCTGTGGCATGTTCCAGCTGGCATGCTATCCTTGTGTTCATGCATTGGCTTGTATAAACAAATTCAGGAAGAAGGTGGAGGATTATGTTGATACTTGTTTTACCAAGGAGACATATGTGAAGGTTTATGCACATATAATTCATCCAGTGCTTGGACCAAATGACTATGTAGAGAATGAATCAGATTCAGAAACATAAAATGTGCCATTTATTAGGAGAAAGGCAGGCAGACCTAAACAAATGAGGAGAATGACTGGTCAAGATGTTCAACAAAGTGTAACTTCTACAAGAAAGGGTCTGACACATACATGCTCGATATGTCTGATGAAAGGACATAACAAGTCAACATGTCGAAGACCATTTCACCCAGATTCACCATTGTTAAAGGTACTTTGCTTTTAACAAAAGTTAACAGTATATACAACACTGATTTGGTTTATTTGGTTTGGTGTAAGAAATGAGAAGCCAGAGTGGTACAAGCATGGAGCAGCCTCAACCAGATGCACCACATTCAAGCATGAAGCAGCCTCAGGCAGATGCACCACATTCAAGCATGGAACAGCCTCAGCCAGATGCACATAACTCAAGCATGGAACAGCCTCAGCCAGATGCACATAATGTAAGTAAAGTTAACTTTACTTGTCTTCTAAATAAAACATATTTACATACTAATAGTTACATTTCCATATGTTCTTTCTCACAGCCTCCTAGTACACAAGAGTCTATGGCATATATTCTCTAAAGACCAAGACCAACAAAAGGTGTTGTTTGTAGATTTCCAGCTGGTAGAGGAAGAAGAACTGTTGCTGCTAAAATATCTCAATCTTGGTGAAGACACTATTTCTGGTAGAGGAGCTGCGGTTGGAATTGTTGATGGTAGATGTAGTGTACATAGATCTAGATTTGGATCTGGCAGAGGTGTAGTGGTTACTGGTGCGACTAGTGGTATTTCTGAGAGTGTTGCAAGTAGTGGAAGAGTTTACTATAGTTTCAGAAACGCAGCCTTGACTGATTCTAAACAAACTAGTGCACCTTCTACTTCGACTAGGTCAAGAAGTATTTCACAGGTTTTGAAAGATATGAACAAGAACAAAAAGGAGAAATAGAGGATTTAACAACTATATCTTTGATTAGTTGATGTATATTTTGTGCATCTTTTTTGCTACTTTGGATACTTGGTTGATGTCAACCATATTATCTTTTGCGTTGCTTTTTTTGTGTTTTGTGGACGGATGATGGGGAGCTGATAATGTTGTTTTGCTGTCTTTGTTCCCCATATGGTTGGCAGGTTGGAAATTAATATGTTAGATATGTTGATTTATGATGGTAGGTCAAGTTGCCCAATTTTATTCAATTCTAAGCACTTTAAGTATTATTTATTTTATTTATTGTTGAGTGTGTTTATGTGTCAGTGAATTTGTGTTTTTTTTTACTAGCTATACTCACATGTCGCAGCAATAACAAGGAAATAAAGTAGGAAAAAGAAATAACTATATTATATTAATATCAACAACAGATGGTGTTAACATTCATTCAAAAGCACAGTATATAGCAACTACAACTATTAGTTAAACAACGTTAAACAACCCATCCTCAGTTCACTAATATTACAATAAACAAGGAAACTACCATTATGCAACAAACAACACTGACAAGTAAAGTTATTTTCATAAATCTAACATCCTGCATATTGTTCATCCCATTGTTGATGGCATGGGATGTGACCTCATCAGAATCATAACCTTCCCCCAATGTTCCTCCGTATGTGGTAGAGTTTATAGTTGGAAGAACAGGTATGTCACTATCAGTCGAAATTGCACTGTGAGGGTTACACCATCTAAACCACTTGCAATCATCACACTTGTAATATAACATTCTTTTCGAAGGCTTGTTTGTTGAGACAATCCAAATGTCGAGATGTCGCATGAAAATCCCACACCTCATGTGTGCATACTGCAACTCAATTGGGTAGTCATTGGTTGAACGTCCATTGCTCAATGTTGACATTTTCTCCAATAATCACATGAATCTTACACACCCGTTTAAGAAAAGATAGTCGTAAAAAAGCATAAGCAACGGATTATTTTAATAAAAACCTAAACCAAATTAACAAAAAAAAACAAGATGAACCCACTTACCAACAGTAGCTTCAGCTCTCTTCTGCTGTCGTGCTTCAGTTATAGCGCAAAAAGATGGCACAAACTTATAACTAGTATGAAGGGCATATTGGTCTATTGCTTGTTTAGTGTTAGGTGAAATGACAACAAAAAAGCTCTCAAACATGCATTGATGCGCGTGAACTACACTTCTAGTTAAATCGGACGGAAATGCTAACGACTGGACTTGGTGAGCCAATTACCTAACATCCCAGGGGGGAATGAGCTATTTGAAATAACTAAGGTACTCAATCAGGAATTAGAGCATTTCACAGGGGGGCGGCGAGCAATATACCCCACATAATATTATGAGAAGATAATCTCAATCGTCTATGTTATTAAAAGACATCTTAGCCATTCATTTAAATCAAACCTTAAAAAAGAAAAAAAGTTTAATCCCAAAATACTTTTCCAACCATTTTTTATCTGTCTTTACCCACTCTTACATTTTCTCCTCTCTCACCCTTTCCCACTTACTGTTTTTCACCAAGAAAAAAAAAAGTCTCATCTCTATCTTTCTCACTCTACCCACTCTGTTAATTATTCTGCATCCACCATTTTTGCTAAAAAACGAAAGCTTTCAACAAAGAACAACTCTGGTACTTTATGTAAATGATCAATTTAACTTAAAACTTTCTCTTTCTTGTTTCTTTCTTTTCCTCATAGGGTGGTGTATATGTTTTCCAAATCTTCTCTCCGTCTCCTCTCTGTGTTAAATGAAAATTTTGATGTAATGTTGAACATCGTAACTTTTTTGTCTTTTCAATGAAAATAAATTTCATAGCAACATCTATCACCATCTCCAGTAACTGATCTTAATTATGTCTGCATAATAATCAAATTATCAAAATCAATTGACGTGAAATAAACAATGTTACCACGAAAAACAATAATCAATTGCTAGAATATTAGTCGACCAGAAACAAAAAAAACAAAAAAAAAGATAGAATATTAGTGCCCATTGGCAATGGTGTGCCAATAAAGGTCACATAAAAATTCTTCTTAGAAGGTAAACTGGTTTTGATAATAAGTTATAATGCAGAGCTGATTCAATTATTTCTTTCCCAGTAGTGAACACATGAAATTTCAAGGAAAAACATTACCATCATTCTCATACGGCAAAAGAGAATTAAGTTCCTCAAAACTCAATGAAGGAAAATTTGCTAATAAGAAGATTAAAAACGAAAAACAAATCTAGCATTAAAAAAATGAAAAAAGAAATTGTGAAGTATTAGAGTTATTCTTCATTGAGAGCTTTCATTCTTTGACAAAAATGGTATATGACAATGATTAAGAGGGTGGGTAAAATGAGAAACATAAAAATTAGAGTTCTTTTTTTTTTTTGTGTGAAAGACAGGAAGGGAAAGGGAAAGACATAAGAGAAAATGTGAGATTGGTTAATGGGAGAGGAAAAAAGTTAGAAAAGTGTTTTGGATTGAACTCTATTTTTTTAGGTTTTTCTTAAATGAATGATTAAGATGTCTTATTATAATATGAATGATTGAGATTTTCCTCTCATAATATTATGAGATGGAAGTTAATATGAGAGGATCCGAATCTACTATTTTCACTCTCCACTACATTAAATTTGAATATTCTCGTACCGTTATGATGTCATAAGATTGTAATATTATAATAGAAATAAATAGGGATGAAGTATGATACAATTAAACGTCATAACACTATAATAAGGGTGAACAACAAAAAAAAAATTATGGTTAACACTCCCTACATTTTCAAAACTCGCTCATTATTCTCTTGTGGTTTTTTGAGCAACGTTTACGTCTCCCAATTTCATAATGACGGAGGAATTTGTAGCTTACTTTCGGAAACTAAGATAAATTATGAGAGAGTTTTAAAAATATATGAATATATTTTACTTTTGACAAACTATAAGAGTTTAATGTGTTCTACTATTCCGATCATGATTTTTTTACTATCAAAAGAAAAAGCCTAAATGAAAAAATAAATATATAGGATTCACCCCATTACAATATTATGATAAAAATAAATAATAAAATAATAATACATTATAATATTATGATAAATATAAATAATGATAAAATAGTAATACAATTAAGCTTACGGGAACTTATGCATTTTGTTCTTTTTTAAGAAAAAGAGTAATAATTGAGAGCATTTTGTTTTTCAGGAACCATTCTTCACATTACACTTGTAAGAATGCAGCAAGTGGCCATCAAATCATCTCAAAATAGAAAAAGTAAATAAATAAAAAGAGAGAGAAGGAATCCTACATTGGCTCTTGTGCTTTTCACTTGGCATGTCATTCATTAACTTTCAAAGAGTTGGTCATACTAAAAATTTTAAAAAAATTCTTGAAATATTAACTTAGTGCGGTAAAATAACCTCTCACATAAAGGGAAGATTAATTAGATTAATAAGTACAAAGATCTTAAAGTGGATGCTACTCTTTTTAAATTTACATATAATTAAATTTTTGTGTACCGAAATATTCTTTTTATTCTCTGATCTCAACTCAAATAATTTAAGTTGCAAAAGAATTAACTTATCGTTTAAAGGATTAAATAATAAGTAACAAAGAGTCTTTTCGTTTTATAATTCTTTGCAAATATAAATATCTTTTTTTTTTCTATTTTTTCAACAATGAGTCTTTTAGTATTTTGATATAATTATTCATGCATGGATTTATATGGAAGATTTGAGCCACATTCCCAACAATTACCGTACCTTGCATTTTGAAAGACGATAACCAAATTTATCAAGAATTGAGCAAGGGAAAATAAGAAAGAGAAGAGAAATCAAATAAGACTATATTTGTCTCAAAAATCTTGGGTGGCAAAATTTATCGTACTTCAAGTAAAATGTTATGGGTTTAAATCCTTTTACCCTCCACTCCTAACAATTGGCAAAAAAAAAACTCTAATGCTCGTACTAACTAAAAGAACGTGCGTTTAAATACTCATTTCTCTTCACTCCTATCGAAAGATAAAAATAAAAAAGAAAGAGAAAGAAAAAATTTCAAACACCCATAATAACTAAAAGATCGTGGGTTCAGATACATTCTTCTCATCCACACCTAACAATGGGCTCCAAAAAAAAAAAACACTTATGCTTCGATTTTTAAATGACTACCATAGTTTAATCTAGGAGAGCTTCTAGAACAGTATGAACAACTTGCACTTGTAGAAAAATACACGTGTGAGACTTTTTTAAAATTATTCAATATAAAGCATCTCAGTAGAAGGATTTGATACTTAGGTCTTTGTTTGTCGTAAAATAATTTGTTTATAAAAAATATTTTAAGTGAAAAATATTTTTATCTGTTTATTTATATTATTATTCTGAAGCACCTAATAGTTGCCCTTGTCTCTTACTTCGAGTCATGCATCATTCCTATTTTCTTATTCTCGGAAAATCTTTACCTTTTCAAGCTCAATCTTGTAATGATGACACATTTTTTTATTTATTAACGGGAGTTCTTTTAGGAAAGTCCTTTAACTACACATCAATTGTGTTAAATTAGGAACATATGATCGACTAAATGAAACACGACCTAAATTAATTAGGTATGAAGCTTATTAAAATTGATTTTGAAAAAATTAACCCTTTGAATAATTCGAACACGAGAATGAGCAAATATTCGAATAACACCTTTTTCAAAGATTTTAAGGTAAAAATGCTTTCCATTATTTGATCATTCGACCATACCGTTAGATCGTAAATTAAATTTCTTGAGGAGCGAGGAATTACTCCATCACAGATAAGTTCTTTCTCGAGCCATGACATTCAAATCGCAAATCAACATCAACTATTTGAAAGAAAAAAAACTAATTGTCTATCGCCAATCTAGTACATTACGTCTTTCAATCTCAGAAATTGTAGCATCAAGCCCATTATAAATTCAACCGGCATAAAATCTAGTACATTACGGACGACAGACGACGGACGACGGACGACGGACGACAGACGACAGACGACAGACGACGACAGACGACGACAGACGACGACAGACGACGACAGACGACGACAGACGACAGACGACAGGCGACGGACGACAGACGACGACAGACGAACGAGGACGACGACAAACGATGGCGGACGACGACAGACGATGACGGACGACGAGAGACAAACGAAGACGATGACAGAGCTTGACAAGAGACGACGGGCTTCGAAGAACGACAGACGATGACGGACGACGACAGACGAACGACAGACGATGACGGACGAACAAGGACGACGACGGTCGAACGAAGACGACGGTCGAACGACGACGACAGCGAACGACGACGACGAACGGGAATGAAAATGAGAGTTTTTTTTTAACAAAGTTTTGTGGGTTTGTTTTGAATTGAAAATGTCAGACTGAAATATGAGTGAAAAAAAAAATCAAGTGTTTAAAGGGTATAATGGTAATTGGGAAACTTAAGCATGGGCACAATTGTCTTTTCACGAATTTTTGTCAATTTAAACGGCTAGATAAACGGCAGGGACGAAAATGAGCAGATTCTGAAACATTGGGGACCTTTTTGAGCATTTTAAAACAATGGGGACTAAAATGATTTTTGAGTAAACAATGGGGACCATTGCTGCATTTTTCCCTTTATTAACGGGAGTTCTTTTAGGAAAGTCCTTTAACTACACATCAATTGTGTTAAATCGGGAACATATGATCGACTAAATGAAACACGACCTAAATTAATTAGGTATGAAGCTTATTAAAATTGATTTTGAAAAAATTAACCCTTTGAATAATTCGAACACGAGAATGAGCAAATCTTCGAATAACACCTTTTTCAAAGATTTTAAGGTAAAAATGCTTTCCATTATTTGATCATTCGACCATACCGTTAGATCGTAAATTAAATTTCTTGAGGAGCGAGGAATTACTCCATCACAGATAAGTTCTTTCTCGAGCCATGACATTCAAATCGCAAATCAACATCAACTATTTGAAAGAAAAAAAACTAATTGTCTATCGCCAATCTAGTACATTACGTCTTTCAATCTCAGAAATTGTAGCATCAAGCCCATTATAAATTCAACCGGCATAAAATCATATGTTTGCTGGAGATAAGATTTACACCAAAAGTGACGACATCTCTTTTTTAAAGTTTTTGTGTCGTTTATTTTGGTAGTTAATGAATCACTTGCTCAATTAGTTAAAAAAAAAAACAATTTAGACGAAAATGATGAGCATGTAGGTATGATGGGATTGGAGGACCAGTCCTGTAGCTTTCTATTCGTTTCTGTTGAAATTATGGGAATCTCATTGTGGTTCACAAATATTTATACCAATTAATGACATGTTGATACGGTTGATAATTTATATTCGTTAGATTCTGCTCATAATATTATAAGCAGCCATATTCTCATCTCATTGTAACTTTCTATTCCTTTACATATCAATATATTTTTACGTTTCAAGTTTTGAATCTCATCTCCACGAGCAAAAATAATTTAGTAGATTTAATAATAATTGTCTTAAACTTCCAATCTACTAAATCAAAATAGTAGTCCGAGTTATTACTTAAATTTATAATCTTCACTTATAATCCAATAAGTTATCATAGTCTCCCACAATGTGAGACATTATAATATACGTGTATGTATAACAATACTAAGTAGTGCTTAGTGAAACGGATGTTGATGTTATGAATATTTGATAATAATTTCTCTGAGAGGCCCAACTCTAATTATGATATATATGTTGGTTGGATACACGATATGAGTGTGATTTATAAATTAGTGTATTAAGTTTAGTGTCCTAGTTGACATTTGGCCCATGACATTTATCTTCAAGCCTGTGGCACGGGTCTCAATGCCGGTTTTGGAGTTCTGGATTTGTGGAATGACACTAATCCTGAATCTCCTCAGGCATTTTACAATAACTCAAACCAAACTAAATCAAGATTTATACTACTAAGTGAAGTCGGTTATATAGATCTGACGATACCGTTCATTCTTGTTGAAAGTCATCTCCATACGAATTTTACAATGAAAATGAGAAACAAAAATTTGTTTACATGATATTCTAGAACACGCTGTCATAAATGTTTCTGAATGCAACATACAACCGAAAAAAGTTACTAATATGTAGAAAAGGGAAGAAAGTTGCTCAAAACCACAGAGCAGATGATAGTCTCTGTTTTATGATTCTGAAAATCCATCCTAACCTTAACACTTGGTTAAAAAATCAGTACATACTACATACAGTACAGACATGTATAATCAGTTGAAAACAGTTAATGTAATGCTCTTCTGTTTTCTCTTCCAGGCTCACGCTCGGATTGTAACTGTGTCTGGAATGACAGGAGGGGTGAAATATCCCCTCGGATGATTGTATTGTAACACTGCTTTGCCTCCCCTTGGAAGAAAAGAATTAGAACTAAATTTCCGGGCTCATTTGATTTGGAGTAAGATCAGAATTCCGAAACATTTGTTCATTACTTGTTGGTAACCTGAAACTGCTAGGACTGAGAAATCTTGTGCTTTCTCTTGTTTTGCTTTCCGAAAATGTGATCTGACTACTAGTTGAACCAAAAAAAGCCACTGTTACTCCACCACAATGTGATTTTCTTGGTTCCTATCATTTAAGGCTGAGTTACAATCTTCATCATGACATAGCTCAACTGGACATGAGCGCCTGAGGCCAGGCCTTCTCTGAAACTTGTTCTTGCTCGGCGAGGGGTCTTCTTCTTCTTGTAACATCTTCACAACCTTTACCATGATAGTCAAGAAACATTATATAGTGAGAAGTGTGATTCCATGCTTGCTTTAGCACTAGCACATTCCTATCATCTTTACACAATTGGGAAAAATGGAAGAGCAAATACTATAAAGAGTTATTGCTGATATGTAAGATATACTAACAGCCTCTAAACTAGATAAGAGTTCGAGATTGATATATTCTTGTTTTTGTTTAGGCGATTTTTGGTTGCCGTTTGCTTTGTTTGTACTTTGTACGTTTTATTTGAAGTGGAACGGAATGCTCTTACTTGCTCGGCAAAATAAATGGACTCATTTCTGTGAAGCATTGTCTTGTCAGGTTGATTGTGGAGAACCTATAACAATGAAGTAAAAAATCTAAAGAAAAGCATCGTTTGATGCTCATTTACTTTTCCTAATGCTAACATGCTTATACAACCAAAGGCGGATTCACATTGCAGGCTGTGGGAGCCTACCCTGAACGCCCCTCAACTTTATTAATTTTGGTCTTCAAAATCACTTAATCCCGACCCTGAATACAACGTCCCCTCCCAAATGGACAAAAAAGATAAGACGGAAAAGAAGTATTTCCATCATGTCAATGAGGTGAAATCAGCACAGAAATGCTCAATTGTGTGTCTTTTGGCAAGACTAGTTTCTGCTATGGCCTACAGAAGTGTCAATTAGTATTTGACAGAAGAGCAACTTACCTTGCTCATCTGAGGCCTTTCTGTTGGTGTCTGATGTATACATGAAGCCGCAACCATAACAATGCGATTCAGCTGTTCCGCGTCATAGTCACAATCGATTGATGGATCAATTAGCTCCTCCAACTTTTGGCTGATCATAAATGGTTTAGCCTGCAAAAAGTTTGTAGTGCCCGTAAAAATCTGGGGACCTAACTGTTTAAATACGAAAGAAGCAACAAGTTTGCTATGCAAATATAAAATACAATGGTAAAAAGAGATTGTATAGAGGATTACTTACCCACATTACAACACTATTATGTGCCTCATCGAGAGCTGGACGTCCACTGATAAGCTCTAATAACAGAACTCCATAAGCATAGACATCAGTCTTTTCATCCACTATGCCGTGCATGAAAAACTCGGGAGGGAGATATCTGTCGTAGAGACAAAAAAGAAAAAAGAAAAAAGAAAAAGAAGATTAAACGCTACTTCAATAAAGTTCGAAAATACACCAGAAGATGGTACAGAAAACATGCTTCGCGCACCCAAAAGTGCCTTCGAACTGTGATACAGTGAGGTGAGTCCACTGATCAGGAAGCCACTTTGCAAGCCCAAAATCAGATATCTGCAATTTGATAAGAATTGACCATCACAATCCGAAACTTCATCAAAAAAATTCAAATGAATAAAGAACTTCATACACATGGAAGTCTAAATTTTATCATGGAAATCAAGAAATAGCTGAGAGGTATATTTCAGTGAAGATGTCGTGCTTTGAAGAGCTACCTGAGGCTCGAATTCTTCTGTTAGCAAAATATTAGCAGCCTTGATATCTCTATGGATAATTCGCCGATGACACCCTTCATGAAGATAAGCAAGGCCTAAAGCAGTACCTACAGCAATGTTACACCTTTGGCTCCATGATAATTGTTCCTTCTGGCCTGGAAAATAGAAGAAGAGCAAAACGAAGAAATGAAAAACTCTTTTATTCGAGAACTCTAAGAACAAGAACAATCTACAAGCCAGAACACATTGATCACACCCTTAAGCTTGGATGCCAAGCTCCCATGAGGAGACAAAGGAAGAACAAGGTGCATCCCCCCTTCGACGCAATAGCCAATAACCGTTGCAATATTCGGATGGTTCACATGTACTAACATTCCTAGCTCGGATAAGTAATCCGTTGTCATCTCCTCTGGCCTTCCCCTTGACAGCCTTTTAATTGCTACTAGCTTCCCGTCTTCCAGATGACCTTTGTAAACCTCAGAGTAACCTCCCTCTCCAATCAAATTTTCTAAACGAAGATCAACATCAAAATCAGCATAAGTTCAGCACGTCCAAATCTAAAAACTGATAGCTAATGCAATTCTCAAGTTTTCTGAATGAAGACCAACACAAAAATCAGCATAAGTTAAGCGCGTCCAAATCTAAAAACTGAGAGCTAATGCAATTCTTGGCACACTCTAGCCGAATGGCCAATACTGCACTTCATTCAGAAGTCCAACATGATTATCCTGAAGTCTTAACATCGTTAAGTTTGGCTACTTGACAGCCAATTAACGTACCTTGGCTAAAATTATCGGTTGCAGCTTTGAGCTCGGGGAGGGAGAAATTCCTCCAGGAAGTATCAAAGAAATGACCAATACCAGAATCTACCTGAGGAGGTAGTGCTGGCATACTGTGGATTGATTTCCGACTTCTTCTTCTCGAGAGCTTCTTGATCGAAGGCAATGAAGGTATGTTAGGATGGAATGAATGCTTACTTGCTGCTGGTCCTTTTTTAAGTTTCCTAATGAAGCCCCACCATAGAGAATCAGATTTCTCATTTGTATGAGCTTCTGAATCAGAAGTGCTGGCATTGGAGGCTGTTGTTTCAGACTCTGATTCATCCTCATGAACTTCTCTTGGTGAGCATTCAGGTGTTCTATGCTTCTCCACACTCAAACTTCGAAATTCTGCAGGCAACACATAGATTCAGATCAAGATAGACAGCACAGTTCATTGATTAACAAGGATGACCAGCAGCAATAATTATGCAGAGTATGTAAAATATTTTCAATAAGAAATGGCAAGACAGTTCGATGTATGGAACTTGTGTGCAATGCACGGGTTCTGAGAAGGATCGCACCCTTTTGAGGCATATTGTTCGCAAATATTGGAAATTAAACCCAAGAGTTAGGTGGGATGACTTAGTAGTAACCTATTGTAATAAGAGATTTTGAATTCGAATCACAACTACGGTGTTTTTTGTACCAAAAAAGAAATGTCGAAAATTTGGAATTGGGTCTCCCAATGTAAGCTGACCCGACTCAACCAACTCGACCTATGGAGGAGGAAGTTCTTTGAGTGTAGAAAGTTAAGTACCTTCCAATCACTCTTATAAATTTTTCAAGAAATAGAACACTTGCACCCAAGAGTTGGGTGACATGATCGGGTAGTCGAGTAGTGACCTGTTGTATTTAAAGGTTTTAAGTTATAACCATAGTTTCAGTATCCAATATACTCAGGATAAATAAATAAAAAAAATAAATAGAACACTCTCTCATATATAGACTTCTCACGTTTTAAGTTGTGATAGATTGTTCATAATCTAGTATTCTAGACTCTGATTTGCAACAACACGATAGTTAACAAACTAGGCAAAATCCTGGAGTGTGGGATCATAAAATTCTTCAAGACTAGTTTTTATATTAACGGTTTATGAAAATACCATACTTTTTATTTATTTTTAACCTCCCACTCCCACCTACCCCTTTTTTGACATTTAAACCATAATCTTCCAACTGTTAGGAAAAGTAACTAGACTATTCCCGAATCTCCTTCAACACCACGCAACCTTAATAAATAATAAAATTGGGGGAAAAAGATAATGCTAATTTAATGAATGATTGGAATTTTACCTCTAGGAGTGATAGAAATGGAAGAAACAGAAAACAATAGTTTCTTTCCAACTGCAAAAAGCTCACCCTCTGAATCTCCTTCAACAACACCATTTGCATCCTCACTGTAAATAAATATATTTGGAGAAATAGTATATATTAAACCTTAATTATACTTGAAGCCATCTTGTAAATGGCACATGCAGTTTATTGAGACAATTCATTTTTAGTACACGAGTATTAATTATTATAAAAAATAATTAAAAATTGATTAATATGACAGAATATATAAAATTACATATTTAAGCTATTGTGGGAAGAGGATAGAAATACATGAAATAATTGTACAATTTTCTTCTTCTTTTTGATGATGAGGAAGCAACCGTTGGCAAGACCTCGTCGGGTGCACCCCACGATTACAAATCTCGTGATGCAATGATGCATCGAACACATGATTTAATACAGTCAAAAGATGAACAATATTTATAATAGAAAAATAAATTCAAGTCCTTTGATTACAACAAGTTGCTACCGACCATTCCACCCATACCTTAAGGAGCAATAATGGTACAATTTTCCTATTGCTATGTCACATTACTTTTTCCAATATGCTGAAACAAAATCCAAATCCAAAAAGTATCATGTTTAATTAGTCAATTGATTGTTGGGGATGCCTATACCAAAAATAGTATAATTCTTGTCCTCTAATTTGTGAGTAAGTGAATGATTAGCTATAATCAATATCATAGTAGATTAAAAGTAATATTTTATGTCATTCTTTCACTCATTTATTCCTTTTTTGTACGATAATAAGAATTTATATACTAAATGCCAAATCTCCTATGTTTATGGTAAAAGAGTTAATTGAGTGATGTATAACAATACTCGTGGATTAATATGTTCATATTACATATATATATATATATAAACGTTAAAGCAGTGAAGAAATGATATATAAAAATAATCGTAAATTAATAAGTACATGTTACATATCTAGCCTGCATGACAATTGACAAATAAGTACGTTTCAAACGTATATTGCTACAAACTCCAATCCTAAGTATCACATCCCTATAATAAACATTTGCATGGATGTCTTTTGATAATATACATATTACAGAAGGAAATTGCCTTAAGAAGACGTTTTGAACGTCTCTCTAATAATGATGCAGGTTCTACAGACACCCGTTTTGAAGCATAACCCATTGCAAAAATGCAAAAAGTGGCAAAGGGTCATTATATAATCGATCATAGCAACATCAAAATGTAGAAAAAAAAAACAAAGAACAGTTTCATGTTACCATGTCTAATTAAAGATAATTAATGAACAACCATGTAATAACATATGATAATGCCAGAATCTGAAAAAGAAAGGACAAGTAACGTTAAAATGATCAATGAAATACCATGAAGAAGCTGAAGGTTCAGAGGAATTCTCCATGAGGGCTCTCAGAAAACCAAAATGGGGTTTGCAAATGTAGGTGAGAGAGAGATTGCGGGAGAGAGAGAAAGAGAGAGATTGTGTGTGTGGGAGAGAGAGAGAGAGAGATAGAGAGATGAAAACAGTGGTCTTGTTTCTCCTAAAAATTATGTGTTGTGTTCCAAGATTTTCTGCTTTTATTTCTTTGTTATTTTAAAACTACGTACGTTGTGCATGCATGCACCAACATGCGAAATGATTCATACACCTGTGATATACGTATATATATGTATATATACGTTTGCATGTTAGAGAATGTTGAATGCGCAAAAAGAGTTTATTATTAAGGACCTTTCGTGTCTAATGAATAGCTTGTCTTAATACCACGTGTAAGAAAGTGACAAAGAGTTAGTCAATACGCATATTATACACGGGATTCATTTTTTTTTTTTTTTTTTAAATGAAGAAATTGAGGGAATGATGCATCCTTATTAACACATTTTTTTAATTTTAATTTTTAATTTTTTGATTTTTAATGAAGTTCATATGATTTTGGAAGATGATGATCTAAGAGTTTTTGTAACTCTTATCATCACTTTGTAGATCAAACTAAATATATATATTTATTGTTTTATTTTCAGAGACTTGGTTAAATGTGGATCAATAGGGAAAGCAATATTGATTAATACGATTCTATCTTTTGTCCGTGACGTCACTTACATTGAGAGAGTTGATTACGTCTTAAGTGTGGAAATTATATTTGGTTAATAGAGCAAAATAATATCATGGGATTTATAGTCTTTGTTGGATCCAATTTAATTTTATATATCTAGAATGTGTTCCTCCTCATAAATAAGAAAAAAATAGTAGATTTATAGCAATAGCTCCAAAGGCAACTATTGAAGTTTTGTCTACGACTACAAGGAGGTATTCTGGCGGACATATGCGTGTAGGAAGGTCGACAATTTTCATAAATTAAAAGACTACGATCACAAGACAAGCCGGAACAACTATTACAAGCTAAAACTCTTAATTTCACTTATTCTGATACATAGAATTAATGTATCTTCTCTGTGAACTTAAACATCTACATGTCATCTTATTCCAGATTCAGAGTATAAAAAATTGCAACGTTAACTCAATAGAGATTAGAGATAGAATACAAAGAACAGAATTTGCTAGGAGTTAAATTAAGCTACATTTTGATTTACAATATAGGATACATTAGCAGCTCTGGCTTTTGCTTAAACCAATGCTTAATCTTCTGAAGCCTAGTTTTACTGGACATTACGTGTTATCAACCCCTCGAAAATGGCGTACAAGTCCTTGTTATCTGGACCGAATATTTCTTCAGCCTTCCGCAAGGTTTCCTGGATAAGTAGTTACTCGGATATATCAGAAATGCAGCGCGATGTCAAGTAAACAAAGATTGATGTTCGGAGATAATAATAACTTGGCATACCTCTCTTGTTTGCTTGTGTGAATTCAAGTCTTTGACATTTGCTAGGAAGGCTCCAAATTGCTCGTATGCTAACCGGCTCCTTGTGAAGAGAAGAAAGGAAGGATTGAGAGATCATTAACAGAAGCCAAAAATGTAGGAAAACCTTAAGGGAGACGAACAAAACAGAATTATTATATGACATTTGATTCGGCGTGCCCATACAGGAATTATTAGCAGATCGCCAGAAATTTGAAGTCACAGGACGAGGTGTAAGAAATAAGAACTTGCATTACTGCAAAACGTTTCGTTTTATTGGCATCTTCTATCAGATAAGAACAAATTAACTAGTGTTTAAGTAGGCTTTGGGAATAATAAAGAGACAACTATTCAAGGCAATATGCGTGACAAATTAGTTGTAGCGTCTTATGACGATTGAATTAAAGAGATAAATGTGGATCTATATCGTGGATACTAAAAGATCATCAGTATATTTATGCTAAATGAATGTCTTTCCATTATTGAGAAATATAAACGGCAATATTTATTTGTTTACCTCACTTGCCGGAAGAATTCTTTTCCATCAACTCGTGTTCGCCCTGGAACATGAAGTAGAATAATCTCTCAGCCACGCTTTATGTATAACGTGATGTCAGAGTTTAAAGTTTTATTCACATGGCATAACATTCAAAAACATATCAAAAAGCTGTTAATTATAAATGTTTTAAGTTTGTACACATCAAATATGAAAAATGTTATCTTTTCACTAAAAAGACACAGCATAAAGTGGGTTATTTCTAATATCAGTAACAGTTAGATATCCAATCTGCCCAACAAGGAGCTAAGTACCATCTTTTATTACTACGCATCTCTTGAATGCATTTGATAGAATAGCTCTTACAAGTACACTATGTAGGCTTCCAAACTATGTCCACTAACATTTTGCAGAAACTATCAGCCTGCAGATCAAACACGAATACAAGTCTCTAAGTTGAATTATGATGACTCACTCAAAGAGTTAGGATAAAGAGTCAAACATAGGTTCATGTGCTGCAACTCATAGGCTGGATATTTAAGTAAACTTGTGAGAATTGTGAGCCCAGAAGAAACGCATCAATACGGTAAATTCACCTAAGAAGTGTCTGATCACAGATGAGTGTAGCTTCCAATGTAAATTAGGAGGGCCAATCCAAGCATGACTATATAGTTAAGCTCTGGCCAATTTGGTTCCACCACCTGTATCGACTTGTCTCCCCAAAAAAAAAAAAAAAAAAAAAAAGAAGAGTAAACAGTAAAGAGGAAATCTTATGACACCTACTTAACTACATGCTGTTATTGTTCAAAAGTTCAGAAAGAACATGATAATGGATGCAACTCCCATTCAGCAAAAGTATAAATTCATTCATGAAAAAAGTTGTCCATATATGGGGTGCAGGCCCAGCAAAAGATTATCTATTGGGGTGCACTCCGGCCATATTGTTTTTATAAGAAAGTGAAGGAGATTAGATGTCTCTTTCCAAATGTTAAATTTTCGATTTCCATCAATGGAATAATTTGCTTTCACTGCTTAAAAGTTTAGTAGGCAGAAGTAGCTAATTGATCACATAATGATATCCCACAGAATAGAGCATGTGTTCTGGAAAATGAAACAAAAATTGTGCGATAAGATTGCATTGCTTCTCAAGAAGAATTAGAAGACATTTTTTATCTTTCCCTTTCACTTTGAACTTTTAAGAAGATAAGTCTGCAGACTCACCTGCTTGTGAACCCGTATCATAGCCAGGCATTGAACTGTACTGGCTTGGAGGCATTGAGAACACTGAAGACCTATCATCAAACATGCCTCTTGTGGTAGAAAATGAGATAGAATGTCTCCTCGGAGATGGCACTCTAGGTGATCGAGTCGGAGATACAGATGCTGATAAACTTGGAGGCGAACCAGGTGGTGTAAGCCGAGGCGTGCTAGTTTGGGACGCTAACAACAGGCCTGGAGATACACGGGGCCTTGAGGCTGTAGTATTAGAAATAATATATAATTAGTTGCTAACGCCAGAAAATGCATTCTTGAGGGTTCAACATTTGAATTAAAACTCTACAGTGATAAGTGGTTGACAAATCGTAGAGAAAACATTTCAACTCACGTAGTGCACCTTCTGACTCGCTCTCCTCAGGCTGAGAATTTCCAGTATCAGATAACTGGCTCCTCATAGATGAAGTCCTTGAAGGCGTCAATGTGGAATCATCTTCTGGAAAATGAATTCAAACAACTTAGTCAGACAATAGTTATGCTGGCAGACTCAATATGGACACGTTTTTTCAGTTCCTGAGTGTTACAAGAACACAATAAATTATGACATGGATGAAGGCCATAGGTACTTATCTATCAAATGACAGACAAGGGACAAAGTACTGTGAAAGCGCGTGTGGAATCAATAATAATTATCAATAGCAGGGTGCATCTCAGGAGATCGTCAGTCTCCTTTCTGGTGACATTACCATACTTGTGGCAACAGGTGCAATACTCAGTTTATTCGCAAAAGTTTAGATTGTATCAGCAAGGGACAATGTGAACCTGTATGACTTGCTGCACGTGGAGCAACTGCAGGAGCACCTGCCTGTCAAAGTCAGGAGACAAGGGGAGAGAGTTATTAGAAGAGATTTTCTTCAGCGCGCCAGCCAAATGAATCGGCCAGGCATTTTTGTAACTTTGAATATTGAGATTAATGACTCAGATTAAAAGAAGATGATCTTAGAGGTCCGGGTTGAATGGTTCAGTAGCCAGATTGAAGACCGACCCTATTAGCAGTTCAAGTAAAACAACTCTCAACTCCTAAGATATAGATTGATTCTCTATAAGAGTCATTCATGCCACAATTCAGCCTCAAATGAATCAATAGTATTCCAAGACTCACCGGGTTCTCTTCCTCCTCTTGAAGTGAGCGCATAAGCGTCTTTCTGAACGTTTCCAACTGCAAAATTCATAACCATAATGCCTTGTTTCTAGATGAACACAAAAACTACAATGCATACAGTTCCTCATTAAGGAAAAAAAATTAGATAAGGGAATTATACAAAGATCAATATCTATACACATACAGGGTAAAGTGCAAATACTCCGTGGAATTTATATTTTGCTGAAATTGCACATTAAATATTGTGATACCGTAATAATCTAATAACTCTGTCTAATTTATAACAATGTGGCACGCACGTCCCTGTAACGCCAAGAGGTTTTGGCCGCATTCTTACGAACCATAGGAAATTATTAGCTTATTACGCTACTGCAAGATCTCAATGTACAACTTCGACAAAACCTGTGTTTGTTATCCCCTTCACCCTGCACCCACATTGTTACATACTGTCCTCTTTTGATGGCATATACATGAAAAATTAAGTATGTAGAGTCATGTGATGATTTGAGCTTCTCTTCTTGACATGAAATGATTTAGATAATTATCACAGTGGCTGAAAAGAAAAAGAAAAAAAAAAGGCACTTTGTTATTATAAAATTCTAATTACCCCAATAATAAGAATGTATCTCACTATCTCTTCGCCCGATAAAGGTGGGAGGTTTTCTACCACATTCTTATATATCATATAGAGTCTAATGTAATGCGACATCTCTACTTGACATGAAATGAGTTTATACAAATGTCGCAGTGGCTAAAAAAAAGAACTAGTTAAAATTGTAATACCTCTAATTATAGTCCTTATGAATAATTAGAATGTGACTCACGAAATAATATTTTCACCACACATTTATAAATTATATAGAGTTCTTAGATTATAATATAATAACAAATGTTAACGTGTAATTTTAACAAAATATGGAAAAATAATTTTTTTTAATTAAATTGAAAGTCAAAGAGGCATAAACTAACAACTTTTCCCGCTAAAATTTTAATGAAATCAGTTAATGACCCCTTTCAGAAACCACCATAATTACAAGTAATACTGTGGAGTTCCACATGTAAAGTCCACGTGGTCAAATATACCTTAGCCACATCGCGGTTCAGCTTCTTCACCGTGCTTGCCAACGCTGCGTTCTCTTTCAACAAGCTCTCCTACATCACCGAAAAAAAAAAAAATTAATTATACACAAAACTCTCGTTATGTACAAACCGAAAAAAAAAAATTTAATTATACACAAAACTTTCGTTATGTACAAATTTAAAAACGGTCGAAACTTGGGACAATTCGGACCTTTTCTTGGTCAGCACGGGCGAGCTTGTCATTGGCATCGGAAAGGCAGGAATCGAGGGACTCAAGCTGGGATTGGAGGTCGGAAATGATAGCGTCCCTGTCAGTGAGGCTATGCTGGAGAACAGACAGCTCTGATTCGAGGAGGGAGACGCGTGTCGAGAGGGCAATGGAGGTGATTTTGCGTGCAACATCGAGCTGTTCAAATGGATCCGAGGGTAGCACTTGGAGTACATCCTCGGGAAGGTCGAAGTTGGATTCCAACATGTTCGTTTTAGTGTGTGTTTTTTTTTCTTGGGCGGTTTGTTTTTCTTTTTGGACATTTAGTTTTTGTTTTTTATTTATATTTTAATGGGAAAATAATGTAAGGTGGAGTATAGGATAAGGGATTTTTGGCTTTATTTTAACATTTTTGGTCTTATGTTTTGAGTAATAATATGTGGTTAGTTTTGGAGTTCGGTAACGTCTCTGCTTTGTGGGATAACAATTGGAACTTTCTAGCTCTCCACGTTGTCACATTATAAGTTAGAATAAAAACTTTTTGAGAAAAAAAAATTGGAAAAAAGTTAAAACGTTTAATATTGGCGTGAGGTATATATAATATAAGATTGGTTTACAAATAAATATTGTGAGATTAAATAATAATTTAGATAAATTATTTTGTAAGATTTGACATCGTTGGGAGAAGTATTAAATACGTGGGTTATAAGTAGATATCGTGAGTTTAAATTATAACTTAAGTTAACCCAATTGATTCAATTGGTTTGATGTTCATATAGTTATTTCTTATACTTAAAATACTAAACTCGCTTGCAGACTTAGAATTCTAAGCTCGAAATGTGATATAACAGTATCATAGCCAATCACCAAAGATGCAGGAACTAATTGCTATACAGGATAAAGTAGTAGACTAAGAAAGCAGCATGAGCCATCTCTTGAACCTGTAAAAATTACTTTTAGAATCTTGCATCGCTTGGTCCGTGCCTAGAGGATGTCAAGTCCTCAACGAGGGTGTATGTAATGTCTTACATTAGTGAGAAAAATGTTAATATGTGATTTATAAGTGGTTGTTGTGGGTTCAAGTAATAAGTTGGATTCATTATTTTGGACTAATAAATTTGAAATCCAAATAATTATTTTCATAAGTCTAAACATTAATTTCGCTTACGGGTCAAAAATGTATTTGGGCCATGACACTACTTTAAATCATTGTGTTTGAAATCTAAGACCTAATTTTAGACCTCAAACGCTAACTTATTTGCTGAGTTTAAAATTTTAGCCAGGGGATGTAACAATTTTTCCTTGTGAAAAAAAATGTTACAAATCGATTGTCCCATTGAGAGGGTGATAAACTCCATGTGTAAAAACCAGACCAAATCGGTAGTTAGATAGAAGGACCATCCTTAATTAGATGAACTATTCTATTGGTATAAGTAATATATATTAGTTAATAAGTTGATCTTCTCTTTTAACAACCGATTCACCCCGTTTATAACAAATAAATGTGGACTCCACACACAATGGGTCACATGAATAGTCACAGTTTGATCGTCCAGTTTCTAAGTACAAGAATTTTTCTTAGCTAATTAGAATGTCAAATCTTGAGATGATGCAAGATTTTGAATAAACAAATAAGTTTTTCAAGTCCTGCATAGTGTTGTCTATGTCATGAAACTTCTTCATATCTATGTATTTCTCATCTTGATTTCCTAGTCCTCAGGCGTTTTGCTTTCACTAATGGAGAATATATGCTGGGTCTGATAATTGATTAGTCCTTTTCCATAAGTTTGTAAAATTGACTTTACATAGAGTGCTCCATTTTTTCTTCATCCTCGTGACTTGTTTGCCCATTAATCCACCACAAGAAACGAAAATAGTATCCTTTCTTACTGGCGAAAAATTATATAGGGTAGGTCGGTAAATAAAATTTTTAATAACACAAGATTTGAAAATTTATAGGATTCATTTTAAATTTATTGTATGTGATTTTTCCTTACAGTTTACTAAAGTTGTTGCTTAACAAATAAATAGGTTGGCTGAAAATTCTTCTCCGACTTGTGTATATAAATGTGCGTATATGTGTATACATACACATGAATATATTTAAAGAAAACTCTTCAATTGATTTTAATGTCAATCTTTCACATATGTCTCTCATTAATATGTGAGAAACTAATATTAATGTAAAATTGTGAATTGATAGAAGAGTTTTTCAAAAAAATTATAAATGATTTTTCTTCCCTATTAATCATGACATGTACACGAAAGTATTTGGAATTAAATAAAAAAATCTTAGGTAGTGTGGTGGAAATTTCTTTAAGCTGAAGTCATCTACAACCATTGAAAGCTATGGTAAGAAATAGACCACATATCACCACAAGAGGAACGCGACTTAGGAAGTTAACTCTTTGGCCCCTGAATTTAAAATTATTTTACTTTGACACACAATTTACCGGATTTAACAAATAATAGATATTTTATGATTAGAGGGTAATACTCTTTGCAATAGCAATCCTTATATAAGTATTAACAATTGAAATATCATTGAACCCTAAACCTTAAACTCTAAACCCCAAAATAGCTCAAGTTTCTTCCCCACTCCCTTTCCCAAAAAAAGAAGAAAAAAATAAAAATATAAAGTAAGTTTACGTATAATAGTGAATGCAATTTCTTTCTTTATCTGGAGAGGTCTCAAGAATTGGCTACCTAATGTCAGGATTCAAAGGAAAGGCATTCAATTGGCCTCTAAATGTCAATGTTGTGCTAACATTGAAACCATCCCTTACTATCTCCTAGAAGGTAAAATTGCGTCTGAGGTATGGTCTCATTTTGCTCGAATTTTTGGAGTCCAACTTCTTTTTTCTTCCTAAATTTCCCATTGGTTGGCTGCTTGGATATTTTCTGGAGACTATGTTGGCAGAGGTCATACCAGAATTATTATCCCTATGGTTGTTATGTGGTTCCTGTGGGAGGCCAGGAATGCTTGTTGGTATATTATTGATATATGATTTCAGCACCTTTTCAATTAAACTTTGTTAGTTTTTGAGTAATTCATGAGCAATTTGATTGGTTTTGTCTTTGATTTGCATTGTAGGTAATTTTCAAGAGACAAACTGAGTTTTGAGGCAAAGATTGAAGAGAAATTGCAAAGGATTGGGTTTTACGCAATTTGTGGAGAAATTGAAAAACAAATAGAAGTAGCGCAGTCATAGCGCAGCTGCGCAGGATTTTTAAGGGCAATTTTGTAGAAGGCGCGAAAATAAGAAACTCTATGTTAAAAAGAAGGCATCAGACGTTAGAAAGAAGGGGGTTTTGGAGGTAGCTGGTTTTGGGAGAAAAAGTAACATTCCAGAGGGGGAAAAAGTGAGGATTCGCGAGTTGAAGACGGAGGAACGATCCGAAGACGGACTTCTGCCCCAATTCTTCTCTAAATCCTAGTTTTCTCTATCTCTGTTATCATGTTTTACGTTACAATTATAATTTTATTTAATTTATTTATGATGTTCTAAGCTATTTTTCTAGGCAGATTATGAATATTTGATACTTTTGGTTTTGATTGATTGATGAACTATTCCATATTTGCGTTGAGTATTTTATGCTGAGTTTAATGCTTGTGGTTGCCTGATCAACAATTACATGAGTCGTGATTTAGTTTGAGACTGAGAAGTGATAACTAAATTAGACCACGTATAAAATACTATTAAATTGTCATAAGCTAGAGATAGTTATGAGATCTAGTGCAGCATTTGAATTTCTAGGGCTTAGTACATTCCATAAGTTCACAGTTATCACAGAGATGTAGTTAGCTTGCTTATTGGGATATGTTATTGATACTTGAGAAAGATTAATATCTACCTTAGCGAAATTGCTGGCAACGTAGGGAATAGGCGTCAATTGATTTAAATCAGCAGTTTCAAATATGATTAATTTTGGTGAAATCAGAACCCCTATAACATTTTAATTCTTGATTTACCCTCTTTATTAATTTCGTATTTGCTTTAGTTGTTAATTCCAAAAGTACTTTAGTTATTAGTTATTACTCACAATCTCTCATATTTGATTGTCCGAATAAAGTTAAAGCTAAATCAATTTCGGTACTTAGTAATTACAGTCCTCGTGAGAACGATCTTTACTTATCACTTTATTACTTGTTGCGATACGTGCACTTGCGTTAGAAATCACACAACAATGCTTCCAAACATTTGGACATCAAAATGAATGGTAAGAGAATTATTTGGAAAATTAACCATTTGATTTTCCAGCTTCAACAAACTAATCTTCTCAAAAGAACTCAGTGGAAAGGTGGTATTTAGCTTTCTCATCTCTTTGATTGTATCATCCCCTGTAAACCTTCTAAAATAATCAAAGTGGTTCATTGGTTAAGGTTTGGCAATAGAGCTCCTTGCTTTATTTTTTGGGCTTAAACTGTGCATTAAGATGAAGTTCTATCATGTTTGGGCAGAGATGGACTCAAAAAGTGTGGTTATTTTGGCTGGACAAGGCAAGCAAGGATCTTAGGACATCACATACGAGCTTACTCTTGCTAGGCAACTATTGAAGTCTTGCAATGGTTTACTTACTCATATTTACCGGGAAGGTAATCAAGCAGTGGATTATCTACCTAACTTAGGAGCTAATGCTTGTCGAGAGGTTATTTTCCATGATCTGCAGGTTCATAAGGAGCTCCAAGGAATGATCAAAGTTGATAAGTTAGGTCTTCCTAACTTTAGAATTTAATACATGTGTTCTTTATTTTTTAGATTAGGTAGGTTCTATTTCCTTATTTATACTTTTGTAAAAAGGAGTGTTTGTACTTCTTTTAGAATAGTGAACGATGAGACAGATAAGTCCTCCATTCTCCTACAGAGGTAAGGCTGTAAGTCCCTCTCTATTTTTATACTTGTTTTTTTTTTTTGTGATTAATAAAATTTAGAGGGTACCGCCCTAGTTAGTGTTAGAATTGTAACTATAATTTTTGAAAACTTGAAATAAGAAAGGCCTCCAAATTTCACAAAATTTCATATTTCATACGATGGACAAACTTGTCCTCTTTTTATGTGCCTTATTGAACTTTCCAGTGATTTAAGATTAGAATTAATATTCTTGTGTTTGACCAACAATTCATTTATCTTCAAAAGTGTTATATGTAAATCTTTTGAATTTATAACTTGAAATACTGTTACTTTTTTTGTCCTTTTTTGTTAAAAAAATAATAATAAAGTCACCATTGTTCTTGTGTCACATGACATTTTCGTGACTTAATTACCTTTTTAACAAAAAAGAGTAAACGGACTAAAGATGTCACTATTATAAAGTTAAATGATTTAAATGTAATATTTTTAAAGATATAAGACCGGTTTATTAAACACATAAAAATCAATGACTAATTAGGTAATTAACCCTTAAGATTATTTCAATAGTCTTTTGACTTGAGATGTTTTTGCTTATGTGAAAGGTTACGACATAAGAAATAATAATAGATGAGCATACTAGTCAATTGTCAAAAAAGTCGATGAAGATATTCGACAAAAAAAAAAAATTATTCTCCTTTTTAATATGTGCATTAGTACAAACTTTATTAAAATTTGATGGGGATGTTTCCAATGAGCCTTCCCAAGATACCTTGATACCATTATGGAAAAGGAGATCGGAGACAAGTAACATTATTGCTTCCTTGTAATACATATACAATATCACATAAAAGAGATTATTTGACCCCACATCCTTTAAGAGCCTCCAAGATTTGTTCCCTCTTTATCACTATTATTAAAGTTTTATTCCTTTCTTAGTGGAAAATAATTAGGAAGCTGACACTTCACGAATTATGAGGGCCACTCAATTTTTAATGCAAATCAATAACATATTTAATTTTTTGTGAAGGCTTTTAATATACCACAATAATGAAATCTTGGAATAGTGCATTCTACCATGAAGTGCATCCCGGAGTTGATATATAATCTCTTTTAGATGAAAAGATTAGAAAATGGCCACATTTATTTTAGAGTTTATTATGCACGATCCTATTTTATATTTTTGCAAGAGCTATTTTTACTGCTCGAATTCATAATTTCTAGATGATACAGTTACAACTTTACTTTTATGTCCAAGCTCCCCTTCTAATCTTTTTTTTTTTTTCTCTTTTTTTGATAACAAATGATTCACCCTAAGTATGATCACATTAGTTCTACTCCAAAATAATATATTTCATGGTATAATGACTATCTCCAACGCATGTTCCAGATCAATTAAGATCAGACAATATCTGTAATTGGAGAACATATAGTTAAACACGAAACTTTTGATTACAACAAATCACAACTAGACTACTCTACCCAACTCTTGGGGCTCCTTGCAAAGTAATTTGATACTTAACACAAATTCAATAGTTTTAATATGGTAAAAGTTACAATAGACAATATGATTTTTATTTTCTTTTGTACCTTTGGTTCAAGCATTGTTCGGATGATAAGTTTATGAAATTTTGTTCTCTCTTATGAAATTCGTGTTAGAAGCTAATGATTTGGTGCTAAAGCAATAATCACGAAAGTAATAAGATCCAATTTCAATAATAGCTTTCTAGCCTGTTTGGTTTGAACCTTACTTGACATAAGGTTTCTAATAATACAACCTAAAGAAGGACAAACAAAAGGTCGACATAAAAGAAAATAGAATATAAAATGTACCACATTATAGGATCGATCATATGAATTTAATTTCTTTTTAAGTTCGTATCGCTTATATAAATTTATTAATATCATTCATTTTTAAACATTCAATTGCATCAATATTTTACACTAAAACGCTCGTCTTAGTGTTTTAATCAATTATTAAACATGATACGGAAGAGTAAAATATGGGGTTTCTTTATTGTCTTCCACATGGTTTACACTCAAAGTTAGGTGAGATTAAGAAAAAAAAGAAACGATTCCGTGTCTTAATAAATCAACATGATTCTTTTTTTTTTCTTTTTGGGTCGAATCAACATGATTCAGATGTAAAATTCTTTGACTAAATCAATGTTAATTAGATAGAATAATATATTGATAGCACTTTGTTGTAATGCTGTCTCTGTACATGATTAATTTTTCTTCCTTTACGAAGACCTTGACCTTGCTTGTTGCCTTCGGAAATATTAAATAATGCACAAGTGCGGTTTGATTGCAATTAGACAAACACATGGCTTCTTCATAAGTGGAAGTTATATAAATCAAATTAAACAAAATCATTTTTTTTTATTAAACATATTCGATTATATAAATATGTTGATACTATTTACTCGTATCGAGAATTATATTTTTCACTAATATCATAAAAATAAGGTCTCGCATAAACGAAAATTATATAATGACTTTAAATAATTTTTCGTAAGGATTAGTGACTAACCTAACTTACACCAAGAGTCTAATGCGTGTTTATATGTTAACCAAATTCAACAGTCTTGCATCATCATTGAAAGCGATATCTAGGACGTTTTTAAAGCAATCAGTGCTCCGGTTACTGCCCTCTATTGGAGAGCGTCTGTTATTGTGGAGGACAAAAAGATTATTGCTGAAGACTCGAGGGTGAGTTTTCAATGCATTAGAAGAACGGCCAACCAATCTTGCGATTAGATTGCAAAATGTAGGCGTAAGGAAGATTTGCCTGTTAATTGGAGTTCGTGTATTAACCCGCACTTGATGTATCTCCTTTCGCATGATATCCATCCCACAGGAATTGGTTAATCTGTATTTTTTTTATGAAATATATTTTCTTTTGACCAAAAAAAAAAAAAAAAACTTACACCAAGAGCTCTTCAACCTAGTATGAGGCCAATAAAAAAAAAAAAAAAAAATGAAGATGGTGCCGACCAATTATCATACGGTTAATAAAAATAAAAAAACCGTGTTGAAGTATTCTCTCATTTTGTTGTTCTTTTTTATTATTAATTCGACTAGTTACAATATACAAATTTTTATTTTTGATCAATCATAGAGGTAAGACGAGATTTTCAACAAATTAAATTACACGGTAAACAAATCTTCTTGTTATGTTGTTATTTTGGTTTATATTCAATCGTTTGAGTAATGAGAGAATAACGACGTGTCTCATTCAATATCAGTGAGTAGTAATTAATTCAATTTATGTCTCGTAAATTAGTTGAGTGTGAATATTTTCTCAAATTAATAAAAAAAAAGTGATATGAATAGTTGATTATACTGACCAGATATAATATTATTATTGTATCTCTTTTATAACGTATATTATTAGGGGATCCATTAGGCTAATTCCAATAGTTTCCCTACCTTTTTCCCTACATGTAAGAGATTTGAAACACTTTTCATACATCTAAGGATCCCCTATTTGAGTTTCACTCTAACAGCTTCCCTACATTTAATTAATCTATTAATTTATTCTTATTTCAGTTTCACTCCAATAACTCCCCTATTGTAGAGACTCTCTATTTTTATTTTATTCAAATATTTTCTTCTTTTATTTCAATTAAACACATATATTTATATTTCGGAGACCTTCTATTTTTAATTACCAACATAAATTTTTATTTTTAAATATTATTTTTTATTGTTTGATTTAAAACTTTTCTAATAATTTTTTATTTTTTGATTATATTTATTATCGTTTGAGAGTTTAATTTTTTAAGTTTTACTTTTATTTTATTTTTTAATATTTTTCTAACAGTAAACAGTATTTAGGAGATGGAATAGGGGATGACGATTTTTCTTCTATATATAGAGAAGATGAAAATAAGTGTAGGAATTCCTTACAATTTAAGGGATAGTATAGGGAATCTGTTAGAGTGTAATTGTTCTAATTTCCTCCCTACATGTAGAATAGAAAGTCATGTAAAGCCTCTCTTGAAATTGGCATTAGAGAGGAAGAATATATAGGAAAGCTCCAAGACGTGGCAGTATATCATTGAATAGGCACACGCAAATCTCACCCGCAAGTGACAGAAGCTAAACCCACAAGATAACTACTACACGTATGATTAAACCTAAAACAAAGGCAACCTTTGCGGTCCCCTCAAATAATTATTTCCTTCCAGAGTCACAACGCGACAAGTCTCCGTCAAACTTAACGCCGTCAGCACAATTATTCACGAAACTTAAAAGGACAAATAACGACAAAAAAAAGTCTCTAAAATTTACTCATATTTTTAATTAATATTGTAATCTCTAAAAACCATGTTGATTTTCGAAATGATCCACAAGTATTTTTCAGCTGATCTGTCACATAATATATAGATGAAAAATTACATAATTAATTTTCCCCCATAAAATCATCTAATGAATTTTTACTTAATCTCTGATGAATACTCGAATTGTTAAATTAATCATAATGCATACATGGTCACAATGGCAGAGTCAGAAACTTAAACTCAAAATGTGTACTTATACAATAAGAGAGACCAAGAGTACACTCGTACCGTAAAAGTTTTCAATATAATTATTTTTTTTTAAATAATATATTTTTTTTCAAATTGAGGGGATGCTCACACCTAAGTGGCGTGGTCACATTATCATTATCCATTGTGTTATAATACTAGTCAAAACTTCACGATTTCTATTTCCATTTTCTGTAAGCAAAATTGAGTTTTTTTTCCCCGCTTTTCAATCCCCTCACCTACACACGCACAATTCTTCAAAATTTTGACCTTTTCATTCACTAAGAACGCTCTCGATTCATGTGATGAGATATGTTAGTTATGAATCTCTTGATTTGAAATGGAAGTAGGTTTGAATGGAGTTTTTTTCCAACTTTTCAATCCCCTCCACTACACACACAATTCTTTGAAATTTTGACCTCTTCATTCACTAAGAATGCCCTGAATTCGTGTGATGAGATATGTTAATTATGAATCTCTTGACTCAAAATAGGAGTAAGTTTGAATGGTCAAGAGGGTCTCTTAACGCCTAATGACTACTTTGAATATCTATGACAAATAGTAGAGATTCATAATATGAAACAAATATATTTTTATTTTCTAGATAAAGTATATTATGGGCCATTAAATTTGATATTTTTAGACTTTAGCCACCAGTTATGGAGTTATAAACTAATCATTTATGAATATATTTTTAAAATTATTGAAATTGAAAAGGACTAATTACATATCATATAAAAATCAAGAGAATAAAGAAAGAAGAGGTCTTAAACTACATAATATGGGGTAAGAATCCTCTCATTTACTAATTTTTTTTTATCTTTTGGATGAGGTGTGTGATGAGTCATCAGAGTTGATCTATTTAAATCTCAAAAAAAAAATTATATAAAAGAGAAGTTTTAAAAAACAATTTAAATGAATAACTTTAATTGTAAAAGATCAAATCTCACGTGTTTTGTCTAGAATAATTAAATCCCACATTTAAAGATATTTTGAAAAGAAATTTTGATAATTTGACAAATAAATTCATTCCCAAAAAATATAAAAATAAACTAATCCCTTATATTTTGTCTAAAATAATTGATCCTTCATTCGGAAAAATCGGATTACCTAAACACTATTTAAAAAAACCTAAAATAAAATTTAGATTCTAGTAAACTTAAAGTAAACGGAGAACCAGTCGCCGTTTAGCGGGTCCCACAGTCGACCCGGTCTTTGAGTACAGGCGGCCCTTTCATTTTCTGCTTTTTACATTATTCACGCGTCGATGATACCGAAAGTCGGTGTGAAACTACTCACCCCCCCCGACCCCCAACCTACGCACCCTACCCCTCCCTTCTCTTTCCTCTCTCTTTGTATTGCTATATAAATATAGGCCATCCGCCATTGTCATTTATGTGAATCAACAACAACAGAGCAGAAAAAACGCTAAACAAAGTTTTTTTTTTTCCTCTTCTTTTTCTCCTCTCCTTTTTCTCTTAGGTAGATTATATTGATTAGTTCTCATTAGTTTTCTACCTCCCCTTTTGAGGAAGAGGAGAGAAAAAAAAAAAAACCAAAAAACAAAAGCAATTGTTGGGTCTCTAACCATCTACAACAATTCCCGTTTTATATTTCTAATTTTTGTTCTTATGTAGTTAAAAAAAATCATTAGAAAGCGGAAAGAAAGGAAAATTTTTGTTCTTATTTATAATTCTAATCATTTAAATCAATTTTTACTATAAGTTTTTACAATTTTACGCCTTTTAAATATAGCCTAAATTTTTTTTTTTTTTTTTTTTTTCACAATTTTACGTCTTTTGAATATAGCCTGCATTAGTTTTTATTGTTTTTTCTTTTCAAGATTTTTTTTTTTTTAAAATGGGAACTGAGGTTTTGAGACCCCAAGATTGTTTAGTTGAGAGATTAAGGGTATCACCAGCTGGATTTCATGGCCCCAGCCGGAAAAGCTATTTTCCGAATGGGTATACGAAAACAAATCGGAAACAGGCCACAATCCGAACGGACCCGAAGAAAAGATTCAACAATCACCAACAACTACATCATGAGTCTAGGAGATTGTCTAGCGCCGATGATGCAAAGGCTATTAGACATACTCGCAATCAAAACAATAGCGGTAACGGTACCGGAAACGGGCCTGTGATGGGTCAGGTGACCATCTTGAGGAGAGGAGAGTCGTTGGATTCTCTCAACTCCAAGATAAAGAAAGACGGCAAAAGCACGCCGCCCCCGAACAAGGGAGGCGGAGATTTGGTGGCTTTTGGTACGGAAAGATTGGGTCCGGAGCAGCCGGAGATGTTGCCTAAGCAGATCAGGCTAGGCCGGCCGGCTGATGTTTACGCCGGGTCGGCCTTCTCGGTCTCACCCTCTCCAAGCTCTCTACCTTTGCCATCCTTCTTCAAGAAGCAAGAGTTCAAGTCATTTGATGACTCCGCTACAAGAGATCTGAGGCGTTTGCTTCGGCTCGAATGATCTATAAGAGAGTCCAGTGCACAGTCCAGTGCACGAAACTCTCTTTGTGTGGTACTGTTATCTTTTAATTTGCTTCTTAACTCATTTTTCATGACCTAATAAAATCTCTTCGCTATATTTTTTTCCAGCACGGAGAGATTTAAAGGTATGAAAAATCGAGCAAGAAAGCGAATTTAAGGTGGTAATTTTTTGTTAAAAATCTTTCTTCTTATTAATCTAAAATTAAAATCTATGTCTATGTAATGTAATGTAATATGGTGAGAAGCTTAGTATGTGAGGGAGGTGAAGAAGAAGTGTGTAATGTAAATGTTGTTGTGCTGCTCTGTTGTTGATGTTGGTTATGTTAAAAATGCCTTTTTTGTTGTAAGAAGTTGTTCATGTAATTGAGAAAATAATAGTAAGAGAAAGGCAAAATAATTAGGAGCCTTATTTCTTTTGCTCTCATGCCCTTTCTTCTTCTTCCTCCTCGAATATTTTTGCTAGTTCTTTCAAAATTGTTTTTGATATCTTGAGAAGAATGATTCGTCCCAATTGAACTCAAAATCAAGGGGGGGTTTACTTGTTGAAGATATCCATAGTTTTCGCCATGTATCCTTCTAAGTTTGTTTGCGATGAAGGAAATAATATCTCTGATCGAATAATAAAAGTTTGTATGGCGGATAACTTATCCCTTGATTTCCTCTCGAATATTTTATGGGGACTAACCAATATTTTATTTTTTGATCTTGTTTTTTCAGGCATCGGTTAACAATTATAATCTGTTCCTTTTTAATGAAATACCTTGTGCTTTGATCAAATTAAAAAAAACTCAAAATGCAAGGGGTAATTAGTTTTCTAGTCTAGTGTTGTAGGCTTTGAATTGTGTAGAGTTATTTAAATTAGTTTTTGTATGAGAACCAACAGATTCGCATACAGAAACGGTGGCTTTTAACAATAAAGGTGAATAGTTTCGAATCTCTATGTGGTTAAAGAAAATTAAGTATAATTTTTCTGTGATTTAAAAAATATAATAGGATTCTCTTGTGATCTTATCCGAGCTGCATACATATCACTTTTATTAATCTCTGTTAAAAAAATTAATGACAATAGTTAATTAACAAATATACCCTTAGTTTAGAGGAGTAATTTGTCCTTTTATGTACTTTATTCTTCTTCTTCCTCCTCACCCTGCATCTCCACGATTTCTTTCGTCTTCGTCACCAACAAACTCACCACCCTGGTCCATGATTTTCTCCCTCTTCACCCATACAAAATCACCACGCTTCCCCCATCACCAAGTCAATTGTTGCCAACTTCGAGTTAACAGCCATGGAAATCTAGATGAACAAGACCTTGACCATACAATCATCTTTCTAGCTGCTTCCAGATCCTTTGAGCAACTCTAATGGTTGTGCTTCCTCATACAAAGGTTGTTTGGGTCTTTTTTATTTTTGTTTTGTGTAGTTAGTGGCCGTTTAATGTTGTTGATGGTGACGGATTTTTAGAGTTTTTGGGCCACCAATATCTATTTCAATCAGATCTGTGTATGTATATTTTTAAGTAGCAAAAGAAAAAAAAAAAAAACTATCCATTACTTTACAAACGATTTACTCACTACATTTTTTCTGCGGTTTTTTGGGTTTATTCACTACCAAATCCATTACTTTACCAAATGGGTTTCTTGCCTTTGGTTGTTTCAACAACACCTTTGGGGCTTTGAACACTTTTTCTGCAACTTAATGAATCAGTTATGAGGTGTGTCTATATAGTATACATATATATATCATCAACTCAGGATCATCAACTCATGACAAGTAATGAATACAGAGGAAAATTATGATATTATTGACATTTCAAGTTCTTATAAACATAGGAATGGAAAGAACAAAATTTCATGGAAAACAAAAATGATGGCAAAATGGCAAAATGGAAAACAAGTTCTTATTGCACATCGAAGAGGAAGGTTGAGGAAGAAGAAAATATTAAAAAAAGGAAGAGAGAGGATAAAATGTATAATTGGAATTGAGGATATTTTAGTCGGTTTTCATTGTAATGTTATTAATATTATTGTTAAAAACCATCAATAGTTGTATTACTCGCGCGTGGTTAGCACTCTCCGCTAGTTTGGACAGAAAAATTGACCGAGAGGAATTGTATGCAATTCAGGTAGGACCATAGGAAAGTTCGACTATATTTTTTGAATCATAAGAGAGTAATAACTAGTTTCGTTTGACCATAAAGGGATTTGAAACTATTCACCCTAATAATAATGAATAGTTTTGACAAATCTATATAAATCGTGTAGTCTAGTGGCTTAGTTTGGTATGGAAGGGGGAGAGAAGGACTCATATTTCTGCAAATAATATTTCATACAGGAAGATTAAAATTGATAGGCTTAGCAGCTTAGGGGAATTTATTTATTTTCCCCATGACTTTAACCCCAGACGTCTTTGAGCTCACATCAAATTTCAACTCTTGTGACTTTGTTCGGAAGAAGAATAGTTAGTTACAAGTATATTAAAACTAATTTAAAAAGAAAATTTCAAAACTTATTTTACCACCTAACATATTTTATTACTAGACTAACCTCGAGAATTTTGTTTTAATAGAGTTTGACGCGGGCAGCATCATTGGTGAAATCATCGAGGAAGTGAGGAAATATGCACAGGTAATCAAATTATTAGGCTAATTTTAACAGTTTTTTTTTTTTTTTTACATATAGTGATTTTGGATAAATTCTCTACATTTAGAGATTTTTTATTTGAGTTTCACTCCAACAGGTTCTTTACATATAAAAATTTTGCCCTTTTAGGACACTTGTTGAAGCCAACGGATGTTTATAATTTTAGTTTTTATAAATTTCTATAATTTTTGTATATGTAGATTAACACGTCAGATTTAAAGTGAATGGTATATTTTTTGGATGACGTGAAAATTTAATTGATAAAATTTAATCATTAGATTATTTTATAGAATTTGCCTATCAATTGATGAATTTTTAAATATAGCGATGCATCTTTACATATATACCAAGTCAGGTGTAGCGATCCAAAATAATGTAATGTCCACAAATTGTCTTGGCCTACACAGGCTGGTATGTGCTCGAAGATTAGCTAATATATTCAGACCTATTTCACATGTTTTTTTCATGTCATTTTCACTTTTGTTTGCAAGTTGTGACAAGTTTATGTTCCCTTCTCTCCCCGATGCCCGTTGAAACGTCACTTTCGGTGTGCGTTGTCATATGTTGTTGTATTCACAAATTTTATATTTTTAGAAAAGTTCGTGATAAAAAGAAAAAAAGAAAAAGAGAAGAATAAAAAAATAACATAAAATATTATTCAATGATATATTATCTCTTCGTCATGAACAAATTGATCTATACCCAAATTTGTCTAGAAATTTTGGTTGTTTATGTTGTCGAATGCAATAAAGTGTAATAAATATAATAAATCTCCCTCCAATAATTTTGGTATAATTACGTAATTAAAACATTAATGTAAAATTAAATTAAAAAAATTATAAGTTCCTTTATTAAATTAGGTTGCCTATTTGATGAATTTATTATTCTTGTTTTCCAAGTTTCATAACTTATATGAGAGAAGAGTCAATATGAAAATACATTTGACCAAAAAAAATATATATATATATGAAGGGATCCTTACCCTTATAAATAAACTCTTCCTTTTAGTTATTTCTCTGATGTAAAACCACTTGATGGCTCGCTTCCGTCTACGATTTCAGAATCCAAATTTCATTAACGACATAAGATGCTAACACTTTTAAGATGTCCAAGAACATAGATTTAGAGATATATATGTATACTTTGTTCATAGATTGTTTAATATATACATGGATTGAACTTCTTCTCATAAGAGATTTGATCTCTAATGTTTATTTGCAAAATGTAATCATATTGTACAAATTATTTATTTACAAATCCTTATATTCAAAGATGTGAAAGATGATGGTGATGAGAGGTGGTCAAATTTTTCCTCATACTGCAACTTGTGCTGCAGCTAGCCTAGCAATGGGCACTCTGCCAAGCAAGGAAATTACATGCCCGTTAACAGAGGATGAACCACAACTTCAACTTTCATTATACCGAAAAGGAAAAAAATGTAAAAAATTGTACCTGAATGGAGAGCATGAAACATAGTCAAGTCCAGCCTCTGCAAAAAACGCGACAGAAGAAGGCTCCCCGCCATGTTCTCCACAAATTCCAACCTGTTAAACACCATTATTTTAGAACGCTCGCTCTCGTTTAATATCCTAAACAGTTTTAGAACATGGAATGGCTTGTCAAGGGCGAGTGTGTTTCATGAATTCCAGCATTTAGGTTGATGTTTATCAAGCATATAATGATGAAAATCTGATGTAGAGTCCCAAGTGCTATACGCTTAAGAATAACTTTCTCAGAGCCACAAATACACCGACTCAAAAGGGTTAACACGAGTTATTATTTAAACTCACAACTTATTTATAAACCACACTCATATTATGTTGCACACCAACGTGGGATATCACATATTATGTGTTTTGCATATTTTAGCTTTACTCTGTTCATACTGATTCAAATCTGATCAAACACAAGCCAAGCTTTCAAAACAGTACAGAAAGCTCGTACTCACCTTCAAGCTCGGCCGCGCTGCACGGCCTCTTTCTGTGGCCATCTTGATGAGCTGACCTACCCCTTTCTGATCAAGGACCTGAAGACAGACATCAAATTTTCGTTGTCAGATAATTAGCTTCCAATGCTATCTTATTTCTAATAATTAGATCACGAGTCATCGCGAACTAACCTCAAAAGGATCACTTTGAAGAATGCCTTTGGACAAGTATATTGGCAGAAACTTTCCAACATCATCTCTACTATATCCGAATGTCATTTGCGTAAGATCATTGGTCCCGAATGAAAAGAATTCGGCTTCCTTCGCAATCTACCATTGTTAAAGAATGAAATGAGCAATGCATCCGAGATGCCTTTTGGTAATGCTTGAAGCTAATAGCCATATAAATATCTCATTAGGCATATTTTTGTTGGTAAGACGATTAATTTTCTTCTAAGCACAATTGATGTAATTCTTATGCATCTTCGTAGTTGAAGCGAGGGACTAAAGGGCTCACTGGGAACGGTTTCTGAGAACAGTACGCAAAACAATTTTTGAATTCTTTCTGGAGATGTGTTTTCCATAGGGGGAAAGACACGGGCGTCTCATCATAGTTTAACTTCTTCGTGGAACATACTAGGAAGCGCTCATTTTCTATCGTAGCAGAAATACACATACACACATTTCTCACATGAGATCTTAGAAAGTTCGGTATTGACCGATTTCAGGGAATGACGAACGAGAGTAGAAAATGGCCGACATAAAAGCAGAATATTACCTCATCTGCAACCAAAGCAGCTCTAGGAATTTCAATCATGGTGCCCACCTTATAGCTCACTGAGGTACCCATCTCTGAGAATACCTTTTCAGCAACACTGCGGATCAAACTCACTTGATGTCCTAATTCCTGTCAATTAGAAACCGTAATCAATATTCTTATGAAAAAAGAGACAGCATCGAGTCAAATTATGTCGCTCTTGTGAAACCAGTCTCATTTCAGAAAGTAAAGTTTTAAGTAGATTCAGTTGATTAATTTGCATACTTAGCATCAATTTAGAAGCTATGATTCGTGGCAGTGAAGTAAGTTTAATTTAGATCAAGATATACCTCTGGTGTTCCAACAAGTGGAACCATTATTTCAGGAATGACTTTGAAACCTTGGTTTCTCATGCTGACGGCAGCCTGGAATATAGCGCGTACCTGCATCTCTGTCAGCTCCGGGTAGGATATTCCTAGCCTGTAAATATTAGACCGATACAAGGACAATAGAAACAGTCTGGACCCGATATAGACAAAAACTTCAAGCAACAATATGCATAAAATCAAGGGTGCAATTCACTATGCATGTAAAATCTCTCTAACTTTTCTCAGCTTTTGTGAATTTAACCAAATGGAAGAAACAGATGAATCATACATAAGTAATTCCATTTTCATTAGACAGAAACTTTTTGATCCATTATAGACAGTGGCGGAGTCAGGCACCCGGAGTTAGGGGGTGCTGCTTCGCCACTCGAGATTAGGGAGTGTACTACGTAACAGAGTTAGTAACCGGGTTTGGACACTTATTCATGCAAATTTATTTTATATAAATTGAAAAAAAACTATTGCCTTTATCCTTAAAATCATGACAATAATGAAAAAATATTAAAATATTTAAATATATAGGATACGTTAATATTCAAACCGAACTGTTTAATCAAAGATACAAAATAATCAATTAAAAATAAAAGACAATGTAAAAATAATTTTTTATAAAATAAAATTAAATTAATTGTACAATTAAACTAGAAAAGTTTAACTTAAATATTAAAAATATTACAAAAATAAATGAATCAAAATTCATACACAATGATAACACAAATAGTCCCCGAAATATATAAAATAAATTTAAAATCTATTTATAAATAAGAGAATAAAAGTAAAAAATGAAGAGAGAAAAACATGAGAAAAGAGAAAAAAAAATTAAGAGAGCATTTTTACAAGAACAAAAAAAAAAAAAAAATCAAATTTCAGGGGGTTCATGTGAACCCCCTGAGAGCCATGTGGCTCCGCCAGTGCTTATAGATGTAGTTGAAAACATGCACATAGCATCTGATTCATCAAAAGATAAAATTCTGCGATAACGCTTTCCCCTGGGGTAAACTGAAGCCAATTTTGATCACTAGAAGGCAAAAAAGAGGTAATCTTGGCAACCTAGTGTGTGTGTTTCTTGTAGAGACTAGTTCCTAGTCAAGACGATCCTGCATCTATTCTCATCTCTAATATAATGTAATTAATTGTATGATTTACTAAAGTCTTTGGTATTTCCATGCATTTGAGAAGAAAAGTACAATATCAGTATACTCAGAAGGAAAAAAAATAAAAATCAGACCTGCATCCTCGAAATCCAAGCATGGGATTCACTTCTGATAATTTTTCAATCTTTTCGTAAACTTCATCTTCAGTCATGCCTGTATCTGAGGTAAGTTCACTGACAATCTGATCAAGGTCACCTTCTGGTAGAAATTCATGAAGCGGAGGATCCAACAACCGGATGGTCACGGGAAAACCTGAAATATGAAGTATACTTATACAACTTTATAATTTCATGTCTCAACCAAGACATCTAGCTATCTTACGAATATAGCTTAACATTGACCATGGATGACTTTTCATGATCTTATGCTGATATTAAAATATACCAACATTTGCAAATGCTTTATCAATAAGAAGGAAAGATGAGAAAAGATGATGAAATATGTTTTATAGAAATCACTGTTTTTGCTCTAGTAATAATTGGATTTCCATTTTGCGGGAAAACAGCTTCTAAAAGAGTACCATCCATTGCACGGAAAATTCCTTCGAAGTCTGATCGTTGATAAGGCAACAACAAATCAAGAGCTTCCTTCCTCTGTTCAGGTGTCACTGCCATTATCATCCTTCTGACAGCCTTTATCCTCTCATCAGAAGCAAAGAACTGTAACACAAAGCATAATCTGGTTTCAGAAACTGTCTACTCTAATGGCTTTATGGCGGATAATACTTGAGGTTGGTCACAGTAGAAAACTATGGTGAAACAATAGAATACATAGATTGCAACATTGATCACAATATTTGATTACAATATTTGATTACACATGGTGGTTTATATAGTACTAAAAGGAGTAGACAACTTCCTAATATTATGGAGCAAATTGATCCTTACAATAAGTCTAATATTATGAAGTAAATCACTCCTTACAATAGGCCATAAATTAAGGAATTAAAATAATATAAAGTAATATCAAATTTCATATTTCAACACTTTCCCTCAAGTTGGGGCGAAGATATTGACGAACCCAAGCTTGATAAGAGTTGACTGGAGAAGTGATGGTTGATATTACGATTAACTGATAGCTCCCATCAGGAAAAACAAGTGATTGTATGCAAGCCTAGCGCGGATCCAAGGCCGAAGGCCACCAATGACTGGACCAAAACTCCAACATCGACGCACCACCGATGACTAGAAAGACCATGAAACCATGGCAAGGCGCCTGAAAACAACAGGCGAACAACAAAAGATACGTGACAGAACACGTACCAACCCCGAGATGCTCCAAGCTGAGAGGACAAATTGAGTCTCAAGCCAAGAAAGGTGGAGAACAGATCAACTGGAAAGCCTCCACACAAATTTCGACAAACAATGGTGGAAATCACAGTTAAAAAGTGGGCAAACAATAAGAGAGGCCGGCAACAGATGGTTGGTGAACACTCCAATCCATATCTAACCACAATATCCTAGCAACCATCAACAATTGAACAAAAGAACCATCATTTGGAAGAGATGAGCAGCAACAGAGGAACAAACAAGGGAGATGAAGGTAGCCGGACAAACTCGGCTACGATCACGATAAAGAGATGGCAAGAGCAAAGGCAGCCGGACACTCGGCTACGATGACAATAAAGAGATGACATTGTTTTTGGTTGAGGAAGCCTAAGAAAGCTTTCCCGTATTTCTTATTATTTTTTTTTTAACTGATGAACAGTATTGTATGGAGGAGAAGACAATGAACAGTAGTAGATTTTAACTGATGAACAGTGTTGTATGGTGGAGAAGACGATAAACAGTAACGGATTCTTTTTTTTTTTTTAACATTTTGGCTCTTGATACCAAGTAGAAAACTATGGTGAAACAATGGAATACATAAATTGCAACATTGATCACAATATTTGATTACAACACTTGATTACACATGGTGGTTTATATAGTACTAAAAGGAGTTGACAACTTCTTAATATTATGGAGCAAATTGCTCCTTACAATAAGCCTAATATTATAGAGTAAATCACTCCTTACAATAGGCCATAAATTAGGGAATTAAAATAATATAAAGTAATATCAAATTTCATATTTCAACAGTCACTAAATATCAAAACAGATTTGAAATATTAATGGTATTGTTACTTGAATATGTCCTCATTTGTAGTTACTGTTGGAAAAATAAATTCTTCTCCTTATGCATTCTATTTTCCTTTAGTTATATTCAACTTTTCGTGGAACTTTCCAACTGTTCGATCGATAAAGAGCATGAACCGGACCTGCCAGAGCTACAATATCTAGATTCTAGAAGAGTAAAACTCTTCCAATTATCCTATGCTTAAATAACGTCAGAAAGGTTTTTTAGTCATAGAGGAAGTAACTAGACAATAAAAATAAACAAGGAGAATAACAAACTAGGAATCAAGATAGGCAGAATTACCATGTGCTCTGTCCTACATAGACCAATCCCTTCAGCGCCATTTTTCCTTGCTGTAAGTGCATCTTCTGGTGTGTCAGCATTTGCCATAACCTGTAGTTCATAGACATACAACAAAGATCAGACATAACTTTTAAGAGGCGATGCTGGTAGCACTAGAAAAACCTCCACAGCACCTTAATACGCCTTATCTCATCAGCCCAAGACATGAAGGTCTCCAGATCACCACTCAGAGCTGGTGGAATGAGTGGTTGTTTTCCCAAAATCACTTCACCTGTAGACCCGTTAAGTGAAAGCCACTCTCCTTCATTGAGTATTTTGCGCCCAACTACAACAACCTGCACTACTGAAACGATAAATACCTCTTTTCTCTTCCACTCTCAATTTAGAAATCCTTCAAAATACCAGTTACTATACATACCTTCTCAGCATCATTCACACGGATATCAGCACAACCAGAAACACAACATTTTCCCCAACCACGAGCCACAACAGCTGCATGAGAGGTCATTCCACCTCTAGCTGTCAAGATTCCAGCAGCCGCATGCATGCCTCCAACATCCTCTGGGCTGGTTTCAGTTCTCACCTTCAAATATATAAATACGATCGTTAAAAGTGAATTTCAGAGATACATCAACATCAGGGAATGTATTCAGTTGACAGTGAGGATATCAGATTGAAAATTCAGCCTTGGCACACATTTGGACAAGTAATTTAGATCTATTAACCAAGTAATCAAAATTAGAGGTGATTGACGCTGAACTTGATTTTTCCTGACCACTGCCCCACAAAGAAAATGACAGAGAAGAAAAAGAAACAATTACGGGGTAGTGAAGAGGGAAAGAAAGATTTGAAATAAAGTAGAAAAGAAAGAGGAGTACCAAGATGGCACTCTTTCCTTGAGCATGCCATGCTTCAGCATCATCAGCACTGAACACAATCTGCCCCACTGCAGCCCCGGGAGATGCTGGCAAGCCCTTAGCTATCACCTTGTCTTTGTAAGTGGCTGGATCCTCAAACTACACCCACAAGAAATAATGGAGTTACCTGAGCTGTGAACTTGAATAATATGCGTAAACATGATTATGTGCAGCAACTATAACGAACTTCTCCAAAAACCTGGAGGATGATGGCCATGGAATGAGCCAATGATGCATTTAAGTAATTACTCAATGTGAAACATTCCCATTCTACAGCTAATTCAATTCAAGGCTGTACCAAGTTGTAATTTGAAAATGTTATATGTTCGAAGTAGCATATCTTGATGATTTTGATGTTATAATCCAGTACATCCTTTTCCTACTGCTTCTAAGTTTCTCTAACAAAAAGCAATAAACCTCAGCTTATAGCAATCTGAAGTTCGGACTATCTTTTGATTGGTTCTCTATGTGATTAAGACTTTCGAATCAATACTCAAATTTCCAAACAATTGAAAACAAAACATTACGGCATCAATTTCTGCACTCTTATTCGACATACATATACCTGCGGATGAAGAAGTTGGTCCAAGTGCTGCGGCTCCACCATCTTTAATGCAGTCCTAGCATCGATAAGCCCTTCCCTTACCATGTCTACAGCAATCTTTACTGCACCTTTTCCTGTACGTTTCCCAGTTCGGCATTGCAACATCCATAGTCTATTTTCTTGAACAGTGAATTCAATATCCTGAATCGAACATGGAAACAATAATAACATCAAGATTATGCCTGCCAGACATTAGGAAATGATTGATTGCCATCGATAAAATCAAAATGAACAAGGGATAAAAACATTTCAAGGTGAAAAAGTATCCATCAAGACATGAACTTTACCATCATATCTTTGTAATGACGCTCCAAAATTTCACAGTTCTCCACAAGTTCCTTGTAAGCTTCAGGCATGCAATTCTTCATGGTGTCCAAATCCTCAGGTGTTCTAATACCAGCAACAACATCCTCTCCCTGCCTAAAGCTTTCTTTATCAGCTTACGTACATATTCAAGTAGTTGTTTGTCTTAAAATGCACATAAACAATGTGAAACAAAGTGGGAGTAGTAGTCTAAGACCTGAGCATTGATTAGAAACTCCCCGTAGAGCTTATTTTCTCCAGTGCTTGGATTTCTAGTGAAGAGAACACCTGTACCTGAAGTGTTTCCCATATTCCCAAAAACCATAGATTGGATGTTCACTGCAGTTCCCTTTAACCCAGTTATCTGGTTTATGCTCCGGTATTTAATGGCCCTCGGACTGTCCCACGAATCAAAAACTGCTTTCACTGCCAACTCTAACTGTTGTTTAGGATCTGCAGATGGTTTGAACCACAATGCACATTTCAACTTATCATAACCAGGTTAAGTTTATAACAACCAAATTACAACTGTATTCTTCAAACATCATCGATCAAATTTACATTCATGGAAAATGTATGATTATGGTAAAATACCTGAAGGAAACTTTTCCCCCTTAGCTTCAACATAGACGTTCTTGTATTGTTCCACTAACTCTTTGAGATCAGAGGCTGTTAAGTCAGTGTCAAGCTTCACACCTTTTGCATCCTTTAATTTTTCTAACTTTTCCTCAAATAATGCATGTGGAATGCCCATTACCTTCAATCACATCACATTTTTTGAAATTTTAGAAGAAGAAAAATCCTGATAGGATAATTTCTTTCCCAGAAATTTCTTATTATTTTGCATTGATGGATCAAATAACTCAAATAATGACGTGTTTCATTGTGATCCTGGTGTAACAGGTAAAATCAAAAGAAAGAAAGATGGAAATTTTGTAGAAAAATGGAATTGCAATAGAGAATCTAAGCAAAATGGAATTGCAATAGAGAATAGTGCTTAGATTCTAAATACTGAATCACACTTTCAAAATAGACATCAATAACTGGCATAGTAGAGGACACTCACAACATCTCCAAACATGTCCAAAAACCGTCTGTACGAGTCATAAGCGAATCTCTCCCCGCTTTTGGCAGCCAAACCAGCAACAACTTCATCATTTAGTCCAAGATTCAGGACTGTGTCCATCATGCCAGGCATAGAAATCTATATCAATGAATCATCAATCAGATATGACACTAAATAGAAACTATCCAACACAGTTCAAAGTCTTAGATGAAGACTCAAATTTGGTTTCTGCAGAGTACTAGAACTTAACGTGCAATTAATCCTAAAGCTTCTTCTGGTGGGATATACATTTATACAAGTCCTAAGTAGAAATAGAAGTTTCCGTAGTACAATATAATGCTTGAGACCGATGAAATCATGAAAATTATGAATAGAATACTATCTTATGTCCTCTTCACTTTCCATTTTCGCAGAGTAGAGTAGTAAGCCTCTAGCTGCCAAATCTATTGCCGGACTTCTAAATACAACCTAAATAGTTGCATTGTGACATGCATGAGAAAACAACACAAGCTTTATTCTTCAAGAATTGGAGTTAAAAATCAATGACGGCAGAATATGACTAAGAACTATAGAAGAGATGTTTTTTACAAAAATTAGTTTTAGCTTAAAAAATTCGTCATTTGTTCAAAGCATGTACTTGTCACAGTTAGCAAGGTCCAAAACTGAAGGTGGATGAGCATTCATCAGCCTAATATGAGACTTACCGCAGCTCCTGAACGGACTGATAGAAGGAGAGGCTTGGATGGGTCCCCAAGGGAAGCACCCATGTCCTTTTCCACTATTTCCAGACCTTCCAATATCTCCTCCCACAAGCCTGGTGGCAACATTTTGCCATTCAGCTGATACTCTTGGCACGCTTCTGTTGATATGGTGAGTCCAGGTGGGACGGATAAACCAATGCTAGCC